>JAZHEH010000174.1:1389353-2778706 GCA_036589455.1 Ateles fusciceps | reverse complement strand
TTTGAGGTCAGATAGGGTGATGGAAAAAGAGGTACCTGTTGGGATTTAACTTAATCTCACTGTCCTTGATGAAGCCCTTAGTTTCAGTCTTGATTGCTGAGGTTTAATTGTGGGAAGAGACCTCTTCAGGAGCTGGCAGGGACATGTTTAGATTCTCAGCTTTTCCCACAAAATCTCTAACTTGTCCATCTGTGTGATGCTTCCTGAGGACTTGTTAGTCTGTTTTTCTCTGTGTCTGCTTATCCAATTAATCTTCACTTCTCACCTTCTCCCACATTTATGTAAACCCTAATTTTTGTAATATCCATAACAAGGGATGTGAAGGACCTCTTCAAGGAGAACCACAAACCACTGCTCAAGGAAGTAAGAGAGGACACAAACAAATGGAAAAACATTCCATGCTCATGGTTAGGAAGAATTGATATCATGAAAATGGCCATAGTGCTTAATGTAATTTATAGCTTCAATGTTATCCCCATCAAGCTACCAATGACTTTCTTCACAGAACTGGAAAAAACCAGCTTACTTCATATGGAACCAAAAAAGAGCCTGCATAGCCAAGACAATCCTAAGTAAAAACATACACACATACACACACACACATGCAAAGAAAAAAAAAGCTGTAGGCATCATGCTACCTGACTTCAAACTATACTACAAGGCTACTGTACTCAAAACAGCATGGTACTGATATAAAAACAGAGATATAGACCAGTGGAACAGAACAGAGGCCTCAGAAAGAGCTCCACACAACTACAACCATCTGATCTTTGACAAATCTGACCAAAAAAAGCAATGGGGAAAGGATTCCCCATTTAATAAATGGTGTTGGGAAAACTGGCTAGCCATATGCAGAAAGCTGAAATTGGACCCCTTCCTTACACCTTATACAAAAATTAACTCTAGATGAATTAAATATTTAAACATGAGGACTAACACCATAAAAACTCTAGAAGAAAACCTAGGCAATACCATTCAGGACATAGGCACCAGCAAGGACTTTATGACTGAAACACGAGAAGCAATGGCAACAAAAGCCAAAATAGACAAATGGTATCTAATTAAACTTAAGAGCTTCTGCACAGCAAAAGAAACTATCATTAGAGTGAACAAGCAACATACATAATGTGAGAAAAGTTTTGCAATCTACCATTCTGACAAAGGGCTACTATTCAGAATCTATGGAGAACTTAAACAAATTTATAAGAAAAAAAAAAAAATCAGAAAGTGGGCAGAGTATATGAACAGACACTTTTCAAAAGACATATATGCAGCCAACAAACATATGAAAAAAGCTCATCATCACTTGTCATTAGAGAAATGCAAATCAAAACCACATTAAGATACCATCTCATGCCAGTTAGAATGGCAATCATTAAAAAATCTGGAGACAGTAGATGTTGGAGAGGATGTGGAGAAATAGGAATGCTTATACACTGTTGGTAGGAGTGTCAATTAATTCAGTCATTGTGGAAGACAGTGTGGTGATTCCTCAAGCACCTAGAAATAGAAATGTCATTTGACCCAGCAATCCCATTACTCGGTATATACAGAAAGAATTATAAATAATTCTATTATAAAGACACATGCACATCTATGTTTGTTATGGCACTGTTTACAATAGCAGAGAGGTGGAATCAACCCAAATGCCCATCAATGATAGACTGGATAAAGAAAATGTGGCACATATACACCATGGAATACTATGCAGCCAGAAAAAAGAATGAGTTCATGTCCCTTGCAGGGATGTGGATGAAAATCATTCTCAGCAAACTGACACAAGAACAGACAACCAAACACTCCACATTCTCACTCATAAGTGGGTGCTGAACAATGAGAACACATGGACACAGGGAGGGGAACATCACACACCAGGGCCTGGAGGGTGGGGGCTAGGGGAGGAAAGCAGGGGGTGGGGGAATTGCAGAGAGATAACATTAGGATAAATACCTAATGTAGATCATGGGGTAATGGATGCAGCAAACCACCATGGCACGTGTATACCTATGTAACAAACCTGCACAATCTGCACATGTACCCCAGAACTTAAAGTATAATGAATTTAAAAAAATAAATAAATATGGATAATAGTACCAACAATTTGATTGGACTAGTTTCATTAAGGGTAAATTGGCAAAATTTTGCAAGTAGCTGGGTATATATACTGCTTCCTTCTGGGCCAGATTTTGTAACTAAGTAAGTCTTTTAAGATTTAAGTCTGCTCTAAAGGTCTGGAAAATTAGCATATCCCTGTAAAAAATTTGCTCATTATTTAACCTAATGTTAATATTTCTCCACATTCTCCTGCAAGTTGTCAAACTCACCACCTATGGACACATAAGTTGCCTTATTCAGCACTCTGACATTGCATACAGTATTGCTACAGATTAAAGAATTTAGTTTATAGTAAAGAAAGACATAAATGGGCTTATGGCAATGGAATTTCCTATTCTTAACCTCTGGTCTTAACCACCTGGTTACATATATTTCATTACAACTACTATAAGCGGTCTGAAGAAGCATTAAAATACACTAGTCAATACTTTGTGAGGTTCAGATATGTCCTCCAGGATGTTGCATATGCTTCGAATCAGTGATCATTATATAATGCTCTTTCTTCCATAGCCTACATTCAAGCATATAAGAGTCCAGGGGTGAGGGGAAATAGTAGTTAATATCTTACTCTTACCCCTAGCAATCCCTTAAGAAAATGTTTGCTTCCTATCTTACGATTCTGACTCTTCTGTTTTAGAAATAATATTTCTCAATAAAGGGAGGATTTCTCTAAGGTACATAAAAATGTTAATGAAAAACTAGTTTCCATTAAACTGGTGATTGAGACTGCCACCTGGCCATATCGTGATATTTGTGACAGTTAACAATCAGGAAAAGAAGGAGGTTAACATACTGGGTAAGGGGTTCATTCTGAATCTCCAGAGGAACTTGAGTTCCAGATTTACAATAGAAGTGGAGAGAGTATTTTGGAATTCAGGAGATCCACTGGGGCTTCTCTTAGAAATCTTTTTCCTAAAATAAATGCCAAAGGAAAAGATTAACAGCTCAGTATAGGCATGACTGCTAATTACTCAGATGCTATAGAAATGAGGATTTGGGTGACTCTACTAGCCAGGAACCATGCCAGGCTAACATAATTTCTGAGGTCAAAGAGAATATGGAATTGGAAATAGAATACAGTTATAAATACCACTTATAGCCACACGACCAGTTGTACATTTGCAAATGTTACTAACTAGGAATATTTATTCTTTGTTTTAACATGAGTGTACTTGTATATTCACTAACAAAGATTTTTCTTTTCCACTTTCCTTCTCTTAGTAGCTAACATAAGATGTGATAATCATAGTCAACCTTATATCCCAGTATTTAACTTATGGAATATTAGAAGGGTAGCTATAGCTAGAAAAAACAATGAATCTTACCAAGTTATATAAGTATTTATGTATCTTCTTTTAGAATGAGGGATAGTGAATTTTCAGTTGTGTGAGTCATGGTTGCCTCGTGTTGTGTGGAAGCAGATGCTTGCTGTTTTCTGAATTTGAAAATGAATATATTTCAATAGATATTATGAAAGCCAAAATGTGCTATTGTGGTTAAGCTGGGTATTATGTTATTCAAAATATTATTTCCTATATGGCTTTGAGATAATGTTGGCCAATAGAGAAACTTGTTATTTTCACTACAGGGATTGCATGTACTTAGTTACTCAGGATTTCCTGCAAGCCCAAACTTCTCCCTCTGCTTCAGGATTTCAGAGGATTTGTTAGTCAGGCTTGCTTTGTACTGTCTTCTTGTCCTTCTAAACCTTGGCTTCACAGCTTCTGAAAAAATAGTATAAGCTGTAACTCCTTTACAAGACATTTATCCCATATAGCAGACAAACTGTAGGTTGACCCTCAATAATCTGCTTCCTGATGTTTAGGTCTTTGTGCAGTTGCCCCTCCTTGAGTATGAGTGGAAACTGTGCACTGCTGTTAACCAGTAGAGTATGGAAAATTTAATCTGATATTACTCCCTTGATTATGTTACCCTGTATAAAACTCTATCTCTTAGCAGACTGTAGCGAGATCTACTCCTGCTAATCTCAAAGAGGTAATTTTTTCATCTCAAAGTAATTGAGGTAGGAGGTGGGACTTGACTCCAGAGATGGGGATTGGACACAGGACCAAATTGAAGACTTAGTAGAACAGGGCCAGGGCAGAATCAGCTTTTCAGCAGACACACACCCCAGTGTGCCATTTCAGCTTACCATTGCCATGACAACACCCAGAGTTACTACCCTTTTCTGTGGCAATGATCTGATGGCCCAAAGTTACTACCCCTTCCCTAGAAATTTCTGCATACACCACCCCTTAGTCTGCATGTGATAAAAGTATGTATAAACATGACTGCAAAACTGTCCTGAGCTACTACTCTCTGCCTACAAGGTAGGCCTGCTTTGCAGGAGAAGTCATGGAATGATAACACTGCTGGAGTTGTAGCACTGCATCTTCAGTAAAACTGTTTTCTTCTACCTCTGGCTTGCCCTTGAATTCTTTCCTGGACAAAGCCAAGAACCCTAATGGGCTAAGCCCCATTTTGAGACTCACCTGCCCTGCATCGTTATGACATGAACTGTCCTAGGAGAAGCCAAATTGGAAGCAAATTGTGTGCAGCCTTTAGGAGCTGAGAGTCTCATTCTTACAGCTGCAAAGGACTGAAAATTTTGCCAACAACCACAAGAGCCTGGAAGGAAACATGGGTTCCAGAAAGGAACACAGCCTGGCTAACGTGTTGACTACAGCTTTGTGAGACTGTGAGCATAGAAAGCAGCTAAACCAATATCTCGACTCTGGTCTCACAGAAACTGTGAAATAATGAATCTATTGTTATAAGCTGATAATCCTGTTTTAATTTATTATACAGTGTAGCCCATAATACTCGTAATGGTAATGCTATGCTGACTAAAATCTAATAGATTCACACTTTATAGTAGATATTACTGCTGGGATTTTACACTTATTTTAACTAATTGTTTTCTCCATGAAGCTGGAAATTTCACAAAGGAGTTTCTTTTTTATATTTCCAGTATCAGTATGTACAAATACACAAGGCACCTAATAAATAGTTGTTGAATGACAGTGACTGATTGATCAAACCAATAAATTAATGAGGAAATTATGATTCCATGTCAGATTTTGTTTGGAAAATGAGAATGAATCATGGTAATTAAAATGTTCCTCAATTTATGTCAGGACAGTATATTGTAAAATTCCAAATTACTGCCATAAAGTTGCTTTGGTATATTTAAAAAATTATTTTAATTCTTCTATTATAAGATTCTTGATGCGCACTGTTGAATCCCTTGAGGTGCTCCTTAAGAAATGCAAACTTTAGACACCAATTCAGATATAATGGATTAGAATTTCTTAGTGTGGAATCTCAGAATATCCGTATTAAACAGATTCCTCAAGTAAAACTTACTTGTATAAATATTATCAACCCTTTCTGGAGAAGCGGGACTTCTTTATATGAAAGAAAAAAAATCTGTGCTTTGAACAGAAAGTAGGTACTTCACTGTACAAATTGGAAAATCAAAAGAATCTATACCTACAATTGGGTTATAGGAATGAGTTAATATGCTGTTTTTAAAAGTTGGAAGACAATTTAACTGAAGAAATGCAAGTTTCAGAGTATGGGATATAAGCCAAGGATGGAAAGGATCATGTAAAAAATATCATCTGGAAATGCAATTTTAGAATTTTATTTTGTGTGTAATGTGTTAAAAATAATAATCTTAATTCACTTGCTTTTTGGAATGTTAAAAGGAATCTTTTTTTTTAACTTGTAAACATAGTGTCAGATTGTTAGTGTTTCTCCATAATCTAAAAAGAAATCTTGATTCTATTTTTTTATTACATCTCTGGTTTATAAAAATAATTTAAATATTTTTCTTGGTCTTGATTGAAAGGATGGTATTTCGTTAGTATAAGAATATATTAGATGATCTTTAAAATCTATTTATCAAAAAACCATAATGCTAATTAACTAAAACATCAGTAATCAAGAAATCCCTTAACATTCATTATTATGTTAAAATTGCTAATTTATTTTTACAGAAAATATCCTGATGAGCTTTTAATGGGAAATATGTTTACATTATAATTACTAGTGAAAAACAATTAAAAAGGTAAAAATGCTTGAGAAAGCCATGTAATGAGGACAAAGTAGAAATGGTTTAAAATTGTCACTACAGCAATTGGTAAGATTAATAAAATAGCAATGAATTTAGTTTAATGCTAAAATAAACACCAGACACTAATGTGTCTTTAAACAGTAAATAACTTAATTAAAGTAATAATATCATTTCTTATTAGCTCATCTATTCACTATTTTCCCCTACTGGAAACAAAACTCAGGATATATTTTATATTGATCGATTGATTTGTTGATTGATTGAGACAGTCTTGCTCTGTCATCCAGGCTGGAGTACAGTGGCACTATCTCTGCTCACTGAAGCCTCCACCTCCCAGGTTCAAGTGATTATTCTGCCTCAGCCTCCCGATTGGCTGGGATTACAGGCGCCCACCGCTACATCAGGCTTATTTTAGTATTTTTAGTACAGATGAGGTTTCACAATGTTGGATAGGCTGGTCTTGAACTCCTGACCTCAGGTGATCTGCTTGCCTCAGCCTCCTAAAGAGCTAGGATTACAAGAGTGAGCCACCACGCCCACTAGGAACATCTTAGCATGCCAATGTGACTTGGTTACCAAAGTTATAATAAAAGGCATGATAATTGCATTTGTTGTAGTATGTGTCTACCAACTTTTAAAAATTCAACGTCTCCAAAGCATTTACAGAGGTTTTCATTTATTACCTTTTCCTCACTAGACTTTTCAGATATGAAAACAAAGACTCAAATCAAATTTCAAAATTGGGGAGTTTGATGCACACTGAGAATACAGACTCTTGAAAAAAGCCTATATATCAAATCAAATGTCATGGTTTCAATATGGAACTATCTTTTTGTTAATATATTACTAAAATGAGATTGCTCTTTGGACAGCTTTTAAAGACTTAAAAAACAAAATGTCTGAGTCAAATGACATTTCAGGAGCATGACAAAGGAGGATTTAGACAGTCATCAATAATACATATGTGTTAATGGCAATCGTTTTATTTCAAAACAGATCTTTCAAAAGTGTACATTAATTATATGTCCTGTTAATAATGTTATAAATATTCTGTTGATAACTCTCTCTAAAACAAATAATTTTTATTTTTTTCATTGTAATTTAAATTGAGTACAATCAATCATCCAGAGAAGTGAGAACAAAAATTTATATAACATAGCATATATGAATGGGAACTGAATTTTTTCAAAATATAATATATATATTTATTTATTTAACATATTATTTTTAACATCTCAATAAGTTTAGATATTTTTAAAAGTTGTTAAAGAAATAATGACATAATTACATTGCAGTGCTGACAAATCTAAGGTACACTGTGAAGTATTATAAAATGTCCACTAGGCAAAGAATTGGAAACTATACCTTCTAGACATTCTTAGCAACTTATTAGAGATTTGACCTTGGATACTTCAAACACTAAATAAGGTTAATATCGAAATTAAATATGATAATGATATGTTTGTTTTTAAACTACTGAATATCATTAATAAATATTAAATGTTCAATACTGCTATTTGTAAAGGATATCTTTTAATTATATGATCATTAATTCACAAAAGACTTCTGTATAATAAGTTAACACTTGAGACCATATACAACCATTTATATGTTCAAAATGACTTAATTCTATTATATAATCATAAACATAATTTATTAGGGGCATTAAATTTAGCCCATGCATATAAATTTAACTGCACATATGTGATGGAAAGATATGCACACACTTGACATTACATTTGTCTTTTAAGGCCAATTATTTTATTAACTTTCTTTCATTTTCAGTTGCAGTATACTGGACTCATGGAGTTTTAGAATAGGAATGTCTTAATTTACTGTATCTAATGTCCAGCAGAGGTAGATTTGCATGAAGCTAATGAATCTGAGCTATGAGGTCTTATTATTAAAATTGTCTTCTTTTCCTTAATTGAGTCCTCGATTAAGTTTTAACCCTCAGATATACATATACATTCCTAACTACCAATGAAAGACACTTTTTCCTTTTTTGTTCCAATGTGTGTGTATATATAAACATATACATATGTGTTTATGTATATGGATGCATGTATGTGTACATCTGTAAATGTGTGTATGTGCATGTATATGTGTTTCTGTATACACACAAAAATCAATGCTTTTATATTCAAATATATGTGCACATATATATATGCATATATACACATATATATACAATACCCATATATATATGCACACACACATATATATATACATACACACATATATATGTATATATACACACACACATATATATATACACACACTCCCCCACAGGAAATAATTTTAATTGGCCTAGTTTGAATAGTTTGCCCATCCCAAAATTAGGGAGCAGGGCAAATTGTTTGAAGTTCCATTATAAGTAAAGTCTTGGAATGGGGAGAGAGAACTTAGTGAAGAACAATATGCTATTCCAAAAATAGTTGGACAAACCAAACAACACACACGTATTTGGAAAATTGGGGATGAGTTGGTCACAGGCAAAATATAAGTTTAGGGAGGAAGCAGGGTCCCAATCACAGGAGTCTTTATATGCTAAAGCAATTGAATTTTATGAAATTCAACAGTCCAACTGTGTGAATTGTTAACAGATTTTATCAATTGAGGCAACGTATTTAGGGTTTAAGGAGATAAATACACTTTGTATTGGTCTTGGAAAATTGGATGTATAATATGTTTTTCATAGACAATGGAATAAAGACAGATGTAAAGGATAAGGTGACAATAAGTTCTAATTATAAGCATTAATTTTGCATACAGAAATAGTTTTATTGCTTTGAAGACATATTTTACTAAAGTTAAATCACTGTTAAGCCATTTCAGGTTTAGAAAATATTTGTGAAAGTCCAATCTCCTATTATCTACAGGACTGTTTTACAGATTTTTATTTTGTGAAAGGAGTTCAGAACCAACAATGTAATTATTTTATTCTTGTTTCAAAAACTAACTTCATCTTGTAAGAATGAAAATGCTACAAATGTAAATGAAGAAAAAATGTTGATGCTGTCAAGGGAAACAGTTATGTTATTAATTAAGCATTTTGACAAAATTAAATATATATGAGTGTGAAATATTGATCTTTATGACTACTATAGTTTTATTAAAATTATATTACTGATTTTAAATTTTAACATGATGAATATTTGTGAAATTGAGGCATAGTTGTTTTCTCTACAAATATTAACCTGTAATTTTTTTAATGGCTGAAAAAATTCTTGTTTATTCTTGTTTTCCTTGCTTTAAACAAATCATCCTGAATAGTTGTGTGTATGTGTATGCTTGTCTGTGTGTATATTTGTAGATACTTGTATTCACATTTTTTGTCATTTAAAATGTATTTCTTTGAAACAGTAAATAATAATATTTATTTTAATGATTTTAGTCATTGTAATCTTTCTAAAAACCTGAAAAATGTATTCATAACTTTCAGAGCTGACAAACCTCATATACTTTGCTTGTAACTCATGTACTTTTTCATTTTACACACAAATATTTTTCTACTTTTATGAGCCAGAATTTATAGATTATTGGGGACAGCAGTGAACAAAATAGATAAAAGAATTTTTTGCTTTATCATGCAATCATTTGAGTACATTTTATCTCCTCTCAGCATATCAATTATATTTTAATTTTTAAAATTTTTATGCAACTTTTAATATATATCATTTTCTTTTTTACAATGGCAGATAAAATTCTATGTGTTTACCATGTAAAATATGTAGTTTTGAAGTATATATACACTGCAGGATGATGGAATCTAGTTAATTAACATACTAATTACCTCACCTAGTTATTTTTGTGTTGAGAACACTTTACATATACTCTCCTGGCATTTTTAAGAATGCAATATTTTATTAGCCATAGTCAATATTTTGTACACTTCATTTCTTCAACGTATTCCTCCTCTCTAATTGACATTGTGTATCCTTTGATCAACATCTTCACAACCTTCTCACCCCAACTGCCCCAGGCCCTGGTATACCATTCTACTCTCTACTGCTATGATACCAACATTTTGAGATTCAGCATGTGATTAAGTTTATAAAGTAGTTTTCTTTCAATGCCTGGTTTATTTCACTTAATGTAATGTCCTTCAGGTTTATCTGTGTTGTTTCAAATAACAGTGTTTTTTTCTTTTCATGGCTGAATAGTATTCTATTGGATTTATATATATATCACATTTTCTTTATCCACTTACTCACTGACGGACATTTAGGTTGATCCCACGTCTTGGCTATTGTGAATAATGCTGAAGTAAACATGGGAGGTAACGTATCTCTTCAACATACTATTTTCTTAAATATATACACAGTAGTGGCATTTCTGTATCATGTGGTAATTCTATTCATATTTTTCTGAGAAACATTCATACTTTTGTCCATGATGGATGTACTAATTTACTATCCCACCAACAGTGTTCAAGTATTCTCTTTTCTCTGCATTCTCATCAAAACTTGTTATTTTTCCTCTTTTTGGTAATAGTAATTTTATGTTGATTTTGTATCCTACAACCTTACTGAATTTACTTGTTAGTTCTCTGACATTTTTTGGTGAGGTCCTTATGGTTTTCTATGTAAAAGATTTTTTTCATCTATGGACAGAGGTAATTTAACTTATTTCTTTAACATTTAGATACCTTTTATATCTTTTGTTTACCTAATTACTTCAGCCAGGGACTCCTGTACTATATTGACTAGAAGTGGCAGGAGTTAGAATATTTGCCTTGTTCCAGCTATCAGGGTAAAACTCTCAACTTTTCCCAATTGAGTGTGATGTTTGCTAGTTGTGTGTTTGTCAGACATACCCTTTATTGTGTTGGGGTACATTCTTTCTATTCCTAATTTTTGAGAGTTTTTATCATGAAACAATGTTGAATGTTGTCAAATGCATTTTCTGTATCTGTTAAAATAATCATATAATTGTTTTCCTTCATTCTGTTAATGAGATATATCACATTTAAGGATTTATGTACATTGAATCATCCTTACAACCCTGGGACAAATCTCACTTGATCATAGTGAATAATCTTTTTAATACGCTGTTGAATTTGGTTTGATAATATTTTTGAGGATTTTTACATTTCTATTCATCAAGAATATTGGCCTATAGTTTTCTTCTTTGGTAGTGCCTTTGGCATCAGTATCAGAGTGATGTTGGCCTCATAAAATGATTTAGGAAGTATTCCCTTCTCTTACATCATTTGGGAGAGATCAAGAGAACTGGTATTAGTTCTTCCTAAGTGTTGTATAGAATTCAGTGAAAATGAATATATAATTTGCTAGTATTTAGTTGTTCATGATTGTATTTTATGATCATTTGTGTTTCTGCTGTATCAGTTGTAATGTCTCCCTTTGCATTTCTGATTTTATTTGAATCTTCTTTTTTCTTAGTCTACTTAAAGATTTGTTATTTTTTTAAATCTTTTTAAAATACCAAATGTCCGTTTTGTTAATCTTTTATATTATTTTTCTGTCTCTACTTCGTTTAATTCTGCTCCCCATCATTATTACTTCCTCCTTTCCACTAATTATGGGCTTAGTTTTCTCCTGTTTTGGTAGTTCCTTGAGATGCAATGTTTGGTTATTTGAGATCTTTCTTTTTGATATAGGCATTTATTGGCATAAACTGCCTTTTTTTGAATCTTACAGGTTGTGGTTGTTGTACTTCCATTTTGGTTTATCTCAGAAATTTTTAATTTTTATTTAAATTTCTTTATTGGCCCATTGGTTTTTCAGGAATATAGTGTTCAATTGCCATGTATTTGTGACATTCCAGAGTTCCTTCTGATATTGATTTCAAATTTTATTCTATTGTGGTCTGAAAAGATACTTTACATGATTTCAGTCTTAAATTTGTTAAGTCTTGTTTTGTGGCTAATCTTTTATCTCTCCTGGAGAGTGTCCCATGTGCATTTGAGAGAAATGTGTACTCTGCTGCTCTTAGATGGACTGTTCTGTCAGGTTCATTTGATCAAAAGAGTAGTTTAAGTCTGGTGTTTTGTATTAATTTTCTGCCTGAATAATCTGTCTAGTGGCAATGGTGGGGTTGAAATCTCCTACTATTTTAGTATTGCTATCTGTGTCCTTCTTTAAATCCATTAATATTTGCTTTATATATTTACATTACTTAATGTTGGATGCATATACATTTTCCATTATTATATCTTTTTGCCGAGTTGACCTTGTTACCATTACATAATAAATTTTCATCCCTTTTTACAGGTTTATACTTAAAGTATCATTTATCTGATATCAGTATGGCTACTTCCTCTTTCTTTAGGTTTCCATTTGCATAGAATATCTTTTTCTACCCCTTCACTTTCAGTTTGTGTGCATCTTTACAAGTGAAATGAGTTTTTTTGTTGGCAGTATACACTTAGGACTTTCTTTTTCCCATTCAGGCATTCTATGCCCGATGGAATAATTTAATCCATTTACTTTCTTTATATATATATATATATATATATATATATATATATATATATTTTTAAGTTCTAGGGTAAATGTGCAGATCGTACAGGATTATTACATATGTATACACATGCCATGGTGGTTCCCTGCATCCATTCCCCTGTCATCTACATTAGGTATTTCTCCTAATGTTATCCTTCCCCAATCCCTCTACCTCCTGTAATCCATTTACTTTCGAGTAATTATGGATAGATAATGACTTATTATTGTCATTTTGTTATTTGTTTTCTGGTTGTTGTGTGGAATTTTTTGCTCCTTTATTCTCTGTTGTTGTTTTCCTTTATGGCTTAATGATTCTTTTCTAGGTATATTTTGATTCCTTGTTTTTAATTTTTTTGCATATCTACTAGAGATTTTTTGATTTGTGGTTACTATGAAGCTAACAGAAAACAACTTATAGATTAAGAACAGATTATTTTAAGCTGATGATAACTTCATTTTGATTAGGAAAAAAGAACATCTAGATCTTTAATTCACTCTCTCCCCCAAATTTTAAATTTTTAATGTTATAATTTACATCTTTTTTTTTTTTTTTTTTTTTGAGACAGGGTCTGGCTCTGTCACCAAGGCTAGAGTGCAGTGGCATGATCTCAGACCACACTAACCAGCTTCTCGCTGGCTCCAGCCACGCTCCCACCTCAGCCTCCCAAGTAGCTGGGACTACAAGTTCACAGCACAATGCGTGGCTAATTTTTTTTTGTATTTTTTAAAATAGAAACAGAGTTTCATCATGTTGCCCAGGCTGGTCTTGAACTTCTGGGGTAAAGCAATCCACCTACCTTGACCTTCCAAAGTGCTGGGAATACAGGTTAAGCCACCACACCCACCCAATTTACATCTTTTTATATTTCATATCTCTTAACAAATTATTTTAATTATTATTATTTTTAGTAGTTTTATCTTCTAACCCTCATATTGAAAATATAAGTACATTACACACCACCATAACAGTGTAAGCATCTTTTAAATTTGACTGTGTATTTATTTTTATCAGTGAGTTTTATACTTTCAGATGTTTTTGTGTTACTCATTAATGTCCTTTTCTTTCAGGTTGAGTAATTTAACATTTATTCTAAAAAAATGTCTGGTGATGACCTGTTATCTCTCCTTCATTTCTGAAAGATGGCTTTTGTGGGTACAATATTCTTGGATATTAGGGATTTCACACCTACACCCAAATTTTGAATATATCATCCTACTTTTTTAGCCTGAAAGTTTCTTCAGAGAAGTCTGCTGCTAATCATCTTTTTTTTTTTATTATTGCATTTTAGGTTTGGGGGTACATGTGAAGAACATGGAAGATTGTTGCATAGGTACACACATGGCAGTGTGATGTGCTGCCTTCCTCCCCCATCACCTATATCTGGCATTTCTCCCCATGCTATCCCTCCCCAACTCCCCACCCCCCACTATCCCTCCCCTTCTCCCCCCGACAGACCCCAGTGTGTGATACTCCCCCTCCCTGTGTCCATGTGTTCGCATTGTTCAACACCCGCCTATGAGTGAGAACATGCGGTGTTTGATTTTCTGTTCTTGTGTCAGTTTGCTGAGAATGATGGTTTCCAGGTGCTAATCATCTTGGAACTCCCTCACAGGGTATTTGATAATTTATTTTTATTTTTTGGCTTTCAGAATTCTATTTTTGTCTTTGACTCTTCACAATTTGATTATCTGTTGGGGTAGTATTATCTGGATTGAATCTGATTGAAGAACTTTGTTAGATTACCTGGATATTTACATCTTTCTTGAAGTTTGAAATGTCTGCTATAATTTCTTTAAACAACCTTTCTAACTCTTTTATATTTTATTTTCCTTCTTAAATCCTATGACTCCAATGTTTGTTGTATTGTTTCTGTCCCATAAATACTGTAAACTTTCTTTTATTTTTCATTGTTGTATTTTTCTTCTCTGTATATTTTCAAATAAACTGACTCTAAGTTCACAGATCCTTTCTTCTGTTTAATCAATTTTGGTTTCTGTGGCTTCTGGGTTTTTTTTTTTTTCAGCTCTAGCATTTCTCTTTGTGTTTAAAAATTATTATTTCAATCTCTCTGATTTCTCATTCTGACCAAATACTGTTTTCATTTCATTAGATTGTTTCTCTCTATTTTCTTGAATTTGCAGAGCTTCCTTTAAACAATTATTATTAGTTCTTTGTCAGTCAGTTTATACATCTACATTTCTTAGAGTTACTCACTGGTACCTTCTTTTCTCTTTTTCATGATGTTATGCTTTCCTTGTTGTTTTGTTCCCTTGTGGTCATGCATTAGTGTCTGCACATTTGAAAAGATAGCCACTTATCCTAGTTTTCACAGACTGGTGTTTTTATGAAAAATCTCTGTGGTAGGTGGAACACTGGTATATGCCAGATGCTTGGGGCAGTTGTGGCTGGCACATGTTGACAGAAGCCTGGAGCTAACTATAGCAGGCATGGCACTGTTGCAGGCCAGAATCCTGCATCTACTGAGACCTTCCAGCTGCTGAGGCCTGTCTGAGGACTGAGGCTGCTGATGGTGGTGGTATACATCACAGATCCAGTTCAACACACAAGCTTGAAGCTAGCGCTGTGCTGTTTCATCTGGCACCAGGGCAGGAGTAGATGCTCAGTCTGCATGTATCAGCCTGGACTGTTAGGCCATGAAGATCTTTCTGGAGCTAGGTTTTACTGTGGTGGTTTGAATGTTGGGGTCCAGGGCAAAGTTCTATGCTCTCTTTTCTTTCCTTTCTCTCTAGTGATGATATATCCTTCTTTACTGCACTACCTGGGACTGCCTGAGGGTTGATACTGGTAACGTAAGCTACTTTAAAATGTTAAATAAATTTGTTTAAATTCTCTTTCTCATCATTTCACTATTGTATCACATCTGAACCTAGTTCTGACAATTGTTTTGTCTTTTCAGACTGTTTTTTTGTTTGTTTCATTTGGTTTGGTTTTTGGTTTACTTTTGTAGTTCTTTTGTTGCTTACCCTGCAAACTCAGCTCTATGATGAATCTAAAAAATGTCATTGGTTTTCAGTTTGTTTAGCTTTTTCCTGTTGCAAGGATGGGAGTGACAGCATCCAAACTCTTTGTATGTCAGAATTATATCTGGATGATCATGTACTGACCTAAATATATACATAATTAATAAATTAATAAACACATACAATGTAAGTAGTTCTCTTTAGTTTTTATTATAGGAAATAGTCAGATGTGTTTTTCTGTATTGCACAGCTCTTAAAATAATTTTACTTTTATTTATTAACATTTTCAGCAAACTTTATTATAAATTTTAATGTCGGTACATAAAATTATAAATATTGTCAATATATAGTTAGATACATTTTCACAAATGAAGCAACTCCAGTATAACTAGCATTAATATCATGTGAGAAAACCTTTGTAGTGATCCAGAAGATGTTCTTGTCCACTTCCTGTAACTTTATCATCCACCCATGGTAATAAGAAAGAACCTTGTCACCATATGCAGAGATTATTTTGCTGCTTTTTGTAGCTGTAGAAACTATTTTGCTATTTTGTGTGTTGCTTCTTAAAAATTAACATGTGTATGTTTAAACGTCATTGACATTGCATATTTGAAGTTTGTTTATTATTATTGCTGTTTAGTATTTAAATGTAAAAGTATAACTCAATTTATTTAATGTTCTACTGTTCACAATTAACATTGAGTTATTTCCAGATTTTTTTAAGCAAGGAGTGCTACTATGTACATTCTTACATGTGACTTTTCATGAATATATAATTATATAGAAGCACTTCTGATTGAAATACAATACTGTGTAGAATCAATGAGACAAGAATATACAACTTTTTAGATATTTCTGAAGAGTTTTTTTTTCTGGGTTTTTAAAGAATGATTTTTAACTGCTTGTTTAAACTCTTTGTCATATAACTGATAAAATAAATGATAAACTATGAGACACCAAGAAATTTAGTCCATAAGACCTTTGAATTATGGATTTATAAACAACTTTGCCCTAAGGATATATTGTACACAGAGATATTACCCGCCCAGAACAATTAATGACATAATTAAAATATGCTTTTATATGTTTATTTAACATTTGGTGTTTCAATTTTTTCTAATGTAGTAAAGTGCAAGTGACAGAAAGTTTACTATTTTAGGCTTTAGAAGTGCACAGTTCAGTAACATAAAGTAGATTATCACTGAATAATATTCCATTGTCCGGATGTACCACAGCTTATATATTCACCTACTGACATACATCTTGGTTGTTTCCATTTTGACAATTATAAACAAAGCTAATGTAGACATTCACATGCAGGTTTGTGTGTAGACATAAGTTTTCAACTTCTTTTGGTAAATTCTAAGGAGCACAATTACTGGTTTATATAGTAAACTATGTTTAGTTTTGAAACTCCCAAACTCTCCACCAAGGTAGCTTTTTCATTTTTCTCTTCTGTCAACTTGAATGAGCATTTGCATTACACCACATCTTCTCTAGCATTTGATGTTGTCAGTGTTATGGATTTGGCCATTCTAATAGGTGTGTAGTGGTATCTCACTGTTTTAATTTGCATTTCCCTGATGACATATAAGTTGGGTTATTGCTTCATATACTTATTTGCCATGTATTCATCTTCCTTGATGGATTGTCTCTTAAGATCTTGAAAGAAGAACAAAGTTGGAAGACTAACGTTATCCAACTTCAAGACTTACTATAATATAAAGCTACAGTATTCAAGACAAAGTGATACTGGTGGAAAAAAATAGACTAATAGATCAATGGAACAGAATGCAAAGCTCAGTTGACATGTATATGGTCAACTGATCTTTGAAACAGGAGCAAAGGCAATACAATGGAGCAAGAATAGGGTTTTCAATAATGATGCTGGAACAAGTGAACCTTGCTCAAAGGTAGTGAATCTAGATATAGACCTTACACCCATCACAAAATTAACATATCTGGGGCCACAGATCTAAATGGAAAACACGGAACTATAAAACTCCTAGAAACTAACGTAAGAAAAGATCTAGGTGACCCTGGGTTAACAATAAGAAAACAAACAACAACTTAGGTTAAAAAGTAATTCTCCTTTTTGCATTTTCTCAATTATTGAAATTTATACCAACTTTTGTTTTGATTTATACTGAAACCATGGCTTTTTTATATATAGTGTGTTTCTAGATTTTCTTTTTCTTTTCTTTTGTTTTCCTTGTTAATGTAAAAGAAATTTTTTTATCTTTTGAATATCTTCATATCAATTATTACTATTTCTATTCATTCTACTATAAACAGCTATTATTAGGAAACTGTTATCATTAATGTATTGCGTCATTAATTTGGTATAACACACAACTATAAGATTTCAGAGTGTTCAACACATCCAATTATTCCTTATTAATACAAGGTGTCCAGCTGGGCTTATTTTTATGATGGTTTGGCTAGTTATATGCCAGGGTGACTATGGTGACTAGTTTTGGTGCCACTTATCTCTCCCCAAACAGAAGACAATCCCAAGGATGCTTTATGACA
This sequence comes from Ateles fusciceps, assembly GCA_036589455.1. Lineage (NCBI taxonomy): Eukaryota > Metazoa > Chordata > Mammalia > Primates > Atelidae > Ateles > Ateles fusciceps. The sequence goes on along the minus strand of JAZHEH010000174.1, from coordinate 2,760,529 downwards.
ATAGGTATAAATGAGAGAGAAAGTCCTGATGTGTAAGTTTGTTTTTTTTTTCAAGTCTCTGCTTATGTTGCATGTACCCACATCTCATTGGCTAAGACAGTTTTCATGGCTGAATCAAGCTGTGAGGAAAGCAGTTTTCCATGGAAGAGGGTCACGGCAGCACTACATTTTAAATAAAATAACGCAGGAAAGGATAAAGGATGAATGAATTGCAATCTATAACACAATCCACTCCATTCGTCTCGATAGCACTGACTTTAGGGTCCAACAATATCTCATACAAAGTGGACCCATTAGTTTCTAGGTGTCCTGTCATGAATAAAGTCATGAAGTTCAGTATGGTCTGCATTCTGTCTCTATATCTCTTGATTTTACTGTCATTCTTTATATTAAACCCCAGAGTATGTTTGATTGACAAGTTGAATTAATATTTTACTTTGAAAATAATACAAATTCACAATAATTTTTCATATTCTTTCTATTCGCAAGATCTTAATGAGAAGTCTAATGTTATTATTATTCTTACTTTCCTCTTCAGAAGAACTGATTTTCTCTCCTGAAGACCTTAAGTGAGGTCTTAATTCCTAAATTAATTCTTAAACTTGGAATTTTCAAATATCACCATAATGCATATAATTTAGTTTTCCTTTTCTTTTATTGTATTTTTAAAAATTTGTCAATTCATTTATTTAAGCACTTGCCTTGATAATCTTGATATTTTTCTCTTTTTAATACAATTCTTCCTCTTAATTGAATATTGCACTTCTCTAATCTTGCTCTGTATAACATTTTTTAAAATACTTTGTACTTTTTTGGCTTTTAATTCTATGTGCAGAGTAATATCCTTCATGTTTTCCTTTGAGCTGCTATATATTTAATCTTTAAGAGCTCTATCTTTTATTCATTTTTTAGTAGCTCATCTTTTAGCATCATATTCTGCCCCATAGGTAAAATATTATTGAATTTGAGGACACTATAAGGATTTTTAAGGACATTATTTTTTACTCTCTGAATTATTTCTAATAATTGTTTCTTTAAATATACCTTATTTTTTAACACTAAATTATCTGTCTTTTTCTTATGGTATATTATCTTCGATTGCTGGCTAATATTTAGATTGTGGAATTTACTTAAATTTTTCTAAGTGGCTGACTGTTTTTTCCTAGCTATTTTATATGCTTATCTATTTTTCCACTAGTTATCACACTGATTTTTTATAAAATAAAATGATTGAAAACTCTGTATATAGATATTGATTTTACCAATTAGCACATGACACTCTGGTGCTAGTGAATGGGAGAAATAGAAACCTAAGGATAGAATGTATCCAGGACAACCATGATCCGTGACTCAATCTTGCAGAAACAATGCTGCGGGATTTTGTCAAGTTTTAAATTCAAGCTGTACGTAAGTGTTTGAAGGTAGTGCGTGCATGCTTGTTGCAGAGATATGCATTAAGCAACCACTCTATTTCCAGTCTCCCTTTTATTTCTTGCCTTTACTGCGTATTCACATTATGCTCGAAGTTTTCCTAGGCTTCTGTTTGGCAAATGAGTTTCCCTTTCTTGGTGGTATTATTCTGGGCCTGAATCCATTCACTCTGCTTCAGTGGTCAACACCCTTCCACTCTGAACTTATTTTCCAGAAATTTGATGTCATCTTTTGTCTGTTCTCACATTTACTACATCTTGTGATATTAATCCTTTTAATTATTTGTCTTTCACTTAAATAATGTCTTAAAAGATAAAGAAAATATAACCATCATGAATTTTGGCTGTATAGAACAGAGAGTCAATGTGATCACTCAGTTTCCAATGAATTATAGCGACCGTTATTGCTTAAGGGTTTAATTGTTTAGTACAACTGCCATATTGGCATAGCTATAAATTTAGCATGGCATTAAATTTCTTCGCTTCACTCATCAGTGATTTTGAACCACTGCCTAATTAGATACATAGAATGTAACAATAGGATGTTATTTTTTTTTTCCATTCGTTAGGCATTTATGAAATAACTAGTCTGTTTCTAGCACAGTGTTAGATCTTATGATGTGCAAAAACAACAGATAAAATGTATTCATCACTTATTTGTTCTAGGTATGAGGTAAAGCACTTAACAAGAAGCACTTTATTTAATGCTCATATCACCCTTTTGAGGTAGATAATATTATTTTTCTTTAATATTCACTCGCAGTGACTCACCCATAAATGGTAGAGCAGACTGAGGACTTCAGTTTTTCTTTTACCTAAGTCTGTATTGTTAGACAATTTCAAATTATTCAGAATTTGCTCTCAAATAGTACTAGAATAGTGAACGAATAAGGAAGATAAACAATCATTAAACATGAATGATGTTTATTCTTCTGCATTCACTAATTTCTGTCCTTATATTCATGGCTTTTTGTGGGAATACATAATGGCCTTTTAGCTCCCAAATACCAAGGGTATCTATGTTTTTAAATTTATTCAAGTAGCTCCATTAGGAGAGACAGAGTCAGAAAGTGATCATGCATCATTTTCTTTTTTTTTTTTCAGACGAAGTCTCACTCTGTCACCCAGCCTGGAGTGCAAATGGTGCAATCTCGGCTCGCTGCAACCTACGCCTCCCAGGTTCAAGTGATTCTCCTGCCTCAGCCTCCCAAGTAGCTGGGATTACAGGCACACACCACCACATCTGGCTAATTTTTATATTTTATTTATTTATTTATTTATTTTAGTAGAGATGGGGTTTCACCATACTGGTCAGGCTGGTTTCAATCTCCCGACCTCAGGTGATCTGCCCACCTCAGTCTCCCAAAGTGCTGAGATTACAGGCATGCGCCACCACTCCTGGCCACATCATTGTTTTTAAGATAGGTTTCTCCATAAATTTCCTCCTCAGGAAATAAGGAATAAGCAATTTTTTTCAAAAAAGGAATACATTTGTTCATATTGTGATCTAAGTAGTCTTCTAAGACTCCATGAAGATAAATTTGAAACTCAAAAATAGGATTCAGCAAGGCAGATTGAGCATTGCCCCACACTTTGAAATTTTATTAAATGTCTAACTCTAATCATTATAAGAGCAGATTTTTTATGCATTTGGGGAAGATTAAAAAATAAAGTGATTGCCATTGAATGAGTGTGCAGCCCACCAACATTCAAAAGTAATATTTGTAAAAGGCAGAGAGTGAGAAATAAAATATTTGAGCTGAATTGGATAGGTTTTGCTCCATCCCTACATAATAAATAAAACATCACATCATACTTGCAAACATGGAAACCTTTGTCAAACACCCACGTGGGGCAGAAACCTACTGCATATGTACACCAACACAAAGACTGAGGAATTTCACATAATTCACATGTAAATATTTTAAATTTTAACTCACAAATATGAATGGATAAGCAAGAATTACCAAACATACATGAGAAATAGAAGCCTAAATTTAAAAACAAAACCACCCAAATGAAACATACAGCAAGACTTTTATGATGCAGTGCCAAATTTGAAAATAGAAAATAATTAAAGGAATTCCAATTAGTAGTTTCTGAGATATTCAAGAAGATACAGGATACATAAAATGAAATAAGCTGCTGTAAAAAGTAGTAATGAGAAACTATGAAAGAGTTCCTACATATTGAAAATATGATTGCTTAAATAAAATATGTAATATAAAGGCCAGAAGAAAAAAATGAAGGAACTCTCCCAAATGTAGGAGGAAAAAAGAAACAGAAATGAGTAATATGAAGAAAACATTGAGAGACATCAATCATTAATTTAGGAGGTTTAACATTTGTCTAAAAGGAATTTCAGAAAAGGAGAAGAGAGGAAACCACAAGGGGAAATTTATCAACAAAATGATGCAAAACAAATTTCCCAAAAATGTAAGATACATGCCGTGAAATTACAAGTATTCACATAGCAATTGCCTGGATAGACTAGAACTAAAGGAAAACAAAATACTGCACCTTAAAGAAGCCAGGCAAATTTCAGGATTATAAAAAGTTCTAAACTTTATTTATACATTTGTTCATTCATCATTAACAAGTGGCATACTCTGGCTATAAAAATAGGGAATAAACAAGGGAAAGTCACTGTGTTATTGAAATTTATACTCTAATAACAATAAAATGAATGTAAACAAAAATATCATAGTCTCCATGGGCTGCTGTAAAAGAATACCAAAGACTGGGTGGCATAAACAACAAAGACGTATTCTCTCACAGTTCTGGAGTTTGAAAATCAAAGACCATAGACAGTGCTGTTGGTGTTGGTTTCTGGTGAGGACTCTCTTTCTGGCTTGTAAATAGCTGCCTTCTATGTGGCCTCCCACAGCCTTTCCTCTGTATGTATACATTTTTGCTATCTCAGCTCTTCTTATAAGGATACCAGTTTTATTAAATTATGAATCCACCCCATTGCCTCATTTAACATTAGTTGCCTACATGAAGCTCCTCTCTCCAAATATAGCCACATTGGAATTTAGGATTACAACCTAAATATTTGAAGGAGACACAAGTCAACACAGACCAATAATGTTAGTTTTAATGGTGTAAAATGAAGCATGGAGTGAAATAGAATAATGCAACAGCAAAAATTGTATGTAGGGTTATAACTGAAGCCCTCTGAGATGGCTAATCTTATATATCCACTTGAGTGGGTCAAGGAGTGCCCAGATATTTGGTCAAGCAGTATTCTAAGTGTTTCTGCGAGGGTATTTTTGGATGGGTTTAACATTTACATTAATAGACTGAGGAAAGCAGATTGCCCTCTCCAGTGTGGTGGGTCTCAGTTAAGAAGAAGGCCAAACTAGAATAAAAAGGGTGAGGAGGGAGGCCCTGGCTGTTTTTCTGCCACAGACTCAAACTGAAACATTGGCCTTTCCTGGGGTTTGAGCCTGCCGACCTTTGGACTGGAATTACACCACCTATTCTTCTAGGGCTTCAGCTTGCCAACATGTCTTGCAGATTTTTGGGCTTCCCAGTCTCCAAAATTGTAAGAGCCAATTTATTTTAATCTCTCACCCTTTCATCTCTCTCAATAAACACTAATTTTTCTCTTAGAGAACCCTGATTAGTACATGCTCTATACTGAGAGGATATTTGAATGGATGTTGAAAGGAAGTGAGACAAATGAAGATCTGAGGGGGAAGAATATTCCACATGGAAGAAATTCAAAGATTGGGGCAAGAATTAGCTTAATTATTGGATAAATAAGAATGGAATTAGAGGGTTCAAAGGAGAGTGACAGAAGATGATAGAGATTCACTTAGAGATCTGACCAAGAGAGTTTAGCGCTCTGAAGGGATTTTCAGGCCAAGATCAAGGATTTGGATTGTATTTGAAGTACTGTAAGGAATAACTTCAGGGCTTAGACTAGAGGGGTGTCATTATCTGCATCATAGTCTTTCAAAGTTCAGGTTCGCTGTTCTGTGAACACCAAACTACAAAAACAGAAGTGAAAATAAGGAGACATTAGAAAATAATTCATATGTGAAAACAAGTAGCACGTTGCAAAGAGAATTCAAGAAATAGAAAAGAATTGTAAAGAAATCTAGCCAGTAACTACAAAGAGAATCAAGACAAATTCCATCCATACAAAAACGAAAAATCAGCTATAAAAAAGAGCAATGAAAGTACAAAGAATAATTCTTCATAGTCCAGTTTTATATCCTATCCCGTGCTGGTTAGAGGTAGAAGATTACCTTATGAGACTAAGGAATTTTTATTTATTCTACTTACTCATCTAGCTTCATTGTAGATAAACCCTTTTGTTTTTCTTGACTTCGGCTCCGTTTGATCATCTTGGCTGCCCTAGGTTCTGTTAGATTGAATGAACACAGACTTCTATTTATCTCATCCTAATTTTTAAATTATTTTGTATTTTTAATTTTGTTAGTGGTTAGTAATATCTCTGAACATTTTAATTGATTGGTTGTTGATCTTATTTCTGAAAGTTCTACTTGTTAACAGCCAAATACAGAAACATTCTTAGGCCACTCTGGTCAAATACCTAGGTCTGCTTAAGTGAAGTTTAACAATAGGTTATTACTTCTTTTTAATGGCATCTGTTTCCTAATAATTCTTGCACTTTCTCTCTATTTCTTTTACTAACTTTCCATTTGCATCTAAATATTAAGCAGAATTTTGGAAAAGTCATCATTTTGCAAAGTAGGATTTCGGACCCAGGGAGGTGTGTCACAATGAAACAGATACTAGAGCTATGTATAGGTCCAAAATTACATAGTAAATAGTTTTATTACATTAGACTTTTCTAAACTTATTTTTTTAAATTTTGATTAAAATTAGAAATGATTCTTAAGATTTTAGATCACCATACTGATATCAGATTATAAAAAATATCATTCTGATAGTTTGTGATTTACTTAGAAAAGTCTGTTCAAAACTAAGCATTGTTTTCTTTTCCAACTTTTATTTTAGGTTCAAGGGCTATATGTGCAAGTTCGATACATGGATAAGTTACCTGTTGTGGGCATTTGGTATAGAGATAATTTTATCACCCAGGTAATCATCATAATACTTGTGTTAGGGTTCTCTAGAGGGACAGAACTATAGGGGAGTTTATTAAGTATTAACTCACACAATGACAAGATTACACAATATGCCATCTACAGGCTGAGGAGCAAGAAGAGCCAGTCCAAGTTCCAAAATTGAAGAACCTGGAGTCCAATGTTCAGAAAGAACTGTAGAGGAATCACTACTCCAGCATTCTCAGTGCAAATGAAAAAAATCAGACCAATATTCCTTAATGATTAATTTGTATGTATTCCACCTTGTGTGAGTTAAACATGAATGTCTCTATAACAGTAGTCAGGATTTAAAAGTGGGACAATCAATGAAATAATTAACTTGCAGGAAGTAGAATTTCAATATACTTGTTTTATCAGTGAATTGAACATGTTTCTTGGTATTGTGTAGACAATCCACAATGACAAAACATTTTGACTTTGTGAAGCTGATCAAGCATTTCAAAGGACCACAAAATGGGGATCTTTGAAAATATTCCTGGAATATATTGTGCCAGTGAAAGGCTGCTCCAGACAAGTTAAAGAGCTGACAAAAGCTCCTGCTTTGACCAAATTTTGATGTGAAGCTCCTCTAGTTCTTTTCTCAACTAGCCCTTGCACTTGGGCCTCGTCTGCAAAGCTGCCATAGTCCAGTTTTAAGTAGACAAGGAGGCTCTCCAGAGATTATAGGAATTTACTCAACTTGAGAAATCAGTTTGTTTTACAGCCTCCTACCCTACCTACACTCTGTTTCTTCCTAAACTCTGGGTAGAATGCAGTCATCTACTTGATTAGCTCCTGACAGATACCAGCACCTTGTAGATGAACTCGAGTGAACTTTGCTTGGTACCATTCTAAAAATGTCCACCCAGAAGAATCTATAGTTTCATTAACGAAAACATGCCACCTATGTGCTAGCATAATGATTCACTGTATCAGTGAAACTGAGACCCCTCTTCCACATGTGATGACATACCCTCTCCCCTCTCCCATGGCCCCATAAAACCCTCTTATCACTTTTGGTTAGGGAAACGTTGCTTTGGAGAATATTCTCACTGCTCACTTTACTTGCATGAAGTAACAAAACCTCTATTCATCAAAACCTGCCTTCTTCTGGAAAGTCTTTGTTACTTGTCCAGCAAAAAAAAAAAAATGTCCAAATGCAAATTATTTCTCTTTCCCTTAGGCATGCGAACATTTTGAAGGGTTTACAAGGTTTCAGCAGGAATCCTACTGAGTTGGTTTATTGAGAATCTGTCACCTTCAATATCTGATCACCCTCAATAGCTAATCAAATTCCACACCGCCCAGGAGACATTGAATCACCTTAGCCTGACTTCAGCAAAATGACCTGTCAGGTCAATTAGTAAGAATTCCTCCGACCTTGATTTGATGTTTTCTTTCTACAGTGGTAGTTCCCCCTTATCCATGAAGGGTAAGTTCAAAGACTTCCAATGCATGCCTGAAATTGCAGATAGTCCTAAACTCTACGTATTCATATACTAAGTTTTTTTTTTTTTTTTTTACGTACACAGTCTTATGATAAAGTTTAAGCATGTATCACACATTGTGGCCATACCTTTTGCAGTTGGAGGTGCAACAGCAAGACTAGCACCACTTTACTTTTTCTTTTTTCAAAATTTCACTGCTAAAACATTTGTAGATCTTAGTAGCCTCAGTATATAATTGATCTTAGTAGCCTCAGTATCAATTTCCTTAGGAAATTGATAACTTTCACTATTTCACTTAAGACAAGCACTCTACTGCTGGCTTCTCTTTGGCATATTCAAATTGCCAGCATCACTACTTTCACATTTTCTAGGGCCATTATTAAGTAAAATAAATGTTTACTCCAAAACAAGCAATGTGAACCATGGCAGTTGATTTGATAACTAAGATAGCTACTAAGTGACTAACAGGTGGGCAGTATAGACAGCATGGATATGCTGGAAAAAGGAATAATTCATGTCCCAAGTGGAATGGCATAAAATTTCATCCAGGCTGGATGGGTACTAGGCTTAATACCTGGGTGATAAAGCAATCTATAAAATAAACCCCCATGGTACAAGTTTACCTATGTAACAAACCTGCACTTGTGCCCCTGAATTTAAAATAAAATTAAATAATAATAGTAATTATAATTTGGGCTTGATTTTTCAAACTGTGACAAGCGTGTTTGAATGTATATAAAGAATGGAAGACTGTCATGCTGTTGGTCTCTTAAAACTCCAACACCTTGGGGCATGACCTTGGAAACTTGACATGTAGGAAACGAATTGTGTGGGAATGAAATCATACTTATAAGAAATGAGACCTCAGCAAGGCAGTGCATTTCATATTTTGATGGTGCTCTGAATATTGCAAAGCTTCACACCCTAGGAATCTACTGATAATCAATTATTCGGCTATTTGCCCCTACTAACCTTATCTCTTCCTTGTATATGAAAATGCTTGGCTTGAATAACTTCCACTACTTCTTCACCTTGTCTTCTGTTCTATTATTTTCAGGAATAATTCGCTGTTTTCCCCTAACAGTTCAATTTAAGATTAAAAACTCTGTTTTTTAAAAACACTTTTAATATAATAATTCATAGATAAACATTGCTTTTATTTTTTTCTTTGCTGTCAAGCTTTGACCTTAGTATTTTTACAAAGTCCATCTTTTGTTTTGTAATTTTTTTCTAGATTAAAAGAATATCAGTAATTTCTGGCTTTGTCAGGGGTATCTTTATGCTTTTACCCTCATGGGTTGGTTTAATGCCTTCAAAAGGGGGCTTTTGGGTGTGAGCGCTCTCTCTTCTGTTCTGCCATGTAAGGCAGTGTTCCCCTCTGCCCCCACCAGAGGATGCAGTGTTCAAGATGCCATCCCAGAAGGGATGGCTGAGCCCTCACCAGACACCAGACTTCCTGTGGCCTTAATATTGGACTTCCCAGCTGATATGGTTGGCTGCTTCCCCACCCAAATCTCACCTTCAATTGTGATAATCCTCACATGCCAAGGGCAGTGCCAGGTGGAAATAATTAGGGCAGTTCACCCATACTGTTCTCATCGTAGTGAATAAGTCTCATGAGATCTGATGGTTTTATAAATAGGATTTCCTTGCACAAGCTCTCTTTTGCCTGCTGCCATGTAAGACGTGTCTTGCTTCCCCTTCCCTTTTCACTATGATTGTGAGGCCTCTGCAGCCATATAGAATTGTGAATCAATTAAGCTTTTTTCCTTTATAAATTGCACAGTCTCGGGTATGTCTTTATTAGCAGCATGAGACAGACTAATACACCAGCCTCTAGCACTATGAGCTGATAAAAATCTGTTTATTATATGACAGTCTGTGGTATTCTGTTTATAGCAATAGAGAAAACAGATGAAGGCTATATATATGAGTGTGCGTGTGCATGTGTCTGTGTCTGTGTGTGAGTGTGTGTTATTTAGCAACAGCAATGTTTAGAACAGTTTGTCATATTAGGTAAAAATCTAAAAGATTCCTGGGTTCTATTTTATAATATAAAACAGATTTTGACTTGAGGTTTTAGTTTATAAAAAAATTACCAAGTTACTGAATTTGTAAACAGTTTTTGATTGTGTCATGAAACTAATTATTTCTAGCATAGAAAATATCTTATTTTATTGTATTAAGTTAGTAAATACTTGAGAAGATTTGATTTCTTTTAGGAAATTAAAGCACAGCAATTAAAACCAAATATATTAAAGAAGCTTAATTTTTCATAAAATTAAGGTCATAAAAATGGGGAAAACAGAAGAAATGGGAATAAAAATAGAATTGCCAGTTGTTTTTAGGTGCTAACAACAATGTATGTTTTGTTCTATGGATCTTTAGCTACAGCTCAGATTTTTCAACTGCAGACAACGTATTATGAGTAGAATCTCTATGATTATTTTCAGCAAAGAGAAGTAGGAAACAGATAGATGTATTGGATTCCTCTCATCCATATATTCATTAGATTAAAGACCAAATATCAGGAACAGAAAGATTTAGTGCAGATTCCATCATTATTGGCTCACCTACTCTTGAATTATCATATTTTAAACCAATATCTTAAATTCTGACATCCATTACTTCAAACGGTTCTCACTCTAGCTAAAGACATACATATTTAGTAGCATATGTTTAGATGGTTATTTGATTTGTAAAAATTATTAATTTGAAACGTTCTTAGCAACAATTTTAACAATAAAGATATATAAATCACGATGTGCGTTTTGTATTTTATTGACCTTAAGCCATAGCTGAGATTTTGCTACAGAAATAAAAGGTAATTCATCTTCCATTTCAAGCTAGTCCAAAAGATTGAATTGTGTTAAATGATGTGCTGCATTTTCTCAGATGTTCATTATTGCCCTATATAGATTTTGCTGAGATGAACAAACTCACTTACAGAAACTCTTTATGTTAGATTCACTTATTGAGCCAAAACTTGAAGTTATCCTTTTGAAGTGTGGGAGACAATGTCTTAAAAATGAAAAGTAAAATTTCTTCCAAAATATTTGGTGTATGAAGGTCTAAATGTTCTAGACCACAGGTATCATTTAGTTTCCAAAAGCATGGATGAAAGCAATTTGGGTGTTGAGATTATATATCTTAATGAACACCAAAGAACATAATACCAGATTGTGCCACATATTTTTATTTGACACATTAGGTTTCTAAGAATATCTGCAGTTTTTGTTTCACTTTCTTTCCAAACTGTAGTATGTATACTTTCTGGCTATTAAAATCCTTCATAGAAACTTGATTAGTAGAACACACACACACATGCACATGCACATACACATACATACATACATACATACACATAGAGGTGTGTGCAATATTGTGACTAAAATTCCAATGATATTCTTTCTTTACTACGGAAAACTGCTATTAATTTTAGCCAGAGTAACTGTGATATGGTAATTTCCATATTTGAGAACAGTTTACTTACATATGTAAGTATTAAGGAGATTAGAGCATCAGAATACAAAATACAGAGTCTACATTAATATTAAAAATATTAACACGACATTTTCAATTGTTGTGAACTTTGTCAGAGCTAGTGTTTCATTTTAAAAGTGCTGTGGAGAGGCAATTATTGAGTGCTCCAAACTTGATAATTGCACAATATATAGTCCAAGAAGAGATATCTGAAATGTTAATGTTGACACATCAATTATGCTTCTGAAATAGAAGCAGAAAAAATTAAATCTCTGAGCAATGTCCCATGTGAAGGACCTACCTTAAATGGCTTGTAACTTTTTTTAGGTTAAGAAAGTTCAAAAAGAGACTTATTTTGGTTAACTGCTTCAAGCTGCCACAGACTGCCATAGAATTCTTATTTTTTATCAAGTCTTGAACATTGTTGTTGTTGTTTGTTGTTAGAGGGTTAGCAAATGGATTTTAAGAATTCAGTAGTTGTTGCAAGGCTGGGCATGGTGGCTCATGCCTATAATCCCAGCACTTCAGGAGGCTAAGGCAAGCAGATCAATTGAGCCTAGGAGTTTGTGACCAGCCTGGACAAGGTGGTGAAACACTGTGTCTATAAAAATATATATATAAAAATTGGCCATGCATGGTGGTGTGCACCTTGGTCCCAGCTACTCTAGATGCTGAAGTGAGAGGATCACTTGATCCCAGGAGGTGGAGGTTGCAGTGAGCCGAGATTGTGCCACTGCACTCCAGCCTGGGTGACAGAGTGAGACCCTGTCTCACGAAAAGAATCAAGTAGTTGCTATCTAACTCTTCAAAGTATGAGTACATGTTTGGTTTAAAAACAAAATGCATTCAATAGTCATGACTGAATTCGAAACAGAGGATCCATCAGATTAGACAGGAATAAAGGTTGGAGAAAAAAAAGATCTATTTTATGCTAAAAATCATCAGAATGTAAAAAAAAAAAAAACCACTACAGCAAAATAATTGAAATTTGTCCTTCCATATTTCTCCAACCTAGCCATGTAATATAGAGTTTTCTATACCAATGTTAAGACTTTTCATTTAAAACATTCATTTAACAGAATTGAAATACCTCATTTTTAAGAAGTGCAATGTAGTGGAAAACCACTTGTAATTAAAATTAAAACTTTCTGCAGCAAAGCTCTTTGTGCTCACATTAACTTAAAAATCACACAATAAAAACAATGCTGAGTCCAATGACTTATTTTAAATCTGGGCTACAGCCATGTACTTAAATAACATTTCCATCTGTTCCAGACTTTACGAGTTGCTTGAGTTAAGCATAAGCAATGACAATCCAGCTCATTAGCACGTACTTAAAATCTTCCTTAGATAGGTACAAACCTGGCAATATCTTCCTTACCACTATCATAGATTGATATCTAAACTAAATGCCTCCATTGAAATCTCTCAATTCTTGTAAAAGTTAATAAGTTCATAATGACTTTTAATTTAGAAAGTCACCTGTTAATCTAAACAAGAAAACAGTCATAAAACCTCTCCTAAATATAGAAATAAAGTCAACCTGTATGGAAATATTACAGAATAAAATGAAAGTAATTCATTACAGATGAACACTGCGGATTTCCTTGAATGTCGAAGACAGTTTTCTTTCCTTGTGAGGGGGTAGAGTTTGCTGCTCTTCTCCTCTCCCCCTCTGCATGTTACCTGGAGCAGAGAAGAACAAGAGGTGATAGTTACTGTGGCTCAAGAGCAGACAGGCTGCAAACTGTTTTTACCTTATGGCTTCTCCACTGTCAGGCAAAGTGTCTCCTGAGTAATAAATATGTAGATGGACTAATTAGATCATAAACTGATGGCAAAGTTCTCTTCATCGTGTGCAGAGGAGCAGGAATCTATACTTGATTTCCACTGGGAAACTGTGAATAAAAATAAGACATATATACCAACGATGGTGTCTATATTAATGGTAATTTAAGTTTTAAAATGCTTTAAGTATTTATTTTAGTCGGGGGGAATTTACGTAAGTCAGGTTCACAAATTGGCTATGCATTTGGTAAGGATCATTGCATTTTTCTTCTTCAGGTTGCTCCTGACAACTCTGATTACAAATGATTGTGGGGGAAAAGTCCTGTTACATGGGAAAACTAAAACCACATACATTTGGCAATTGTTAATAAAAAAGCCATTAAATCAAAGCTGGTGTTAAAATTATCTTGTGCATTTCTGCAATATCTTTAACTGCAAATTTGAATCGACAGTACCAAGTATAATAGAATAATGTATTTACATGAATGTTTTGATGACAGTATAAAATCGTCTTTGTCAGTTCCAAGTGATTACTTTAGCTGTTCAGATAGTTTAGAAGTAAAATAATTACATCTGGTAATTGAGTTTTTATTTTGTACTTATCTGATTACACCATAATTTTAAAGTATGATATTTAATCAAATGAACGAATATTAATTAGGTATGTTAAAATTATAAGAAAGAAAGCTTAACACAAAAATAGGTAAAAAGATTTTGAAAAATTATTTGACTTTAATATAGATAAATATTCCAACTTGCACAGTATGCTATAGATGTAAGACTGATTTTTATTGAACTTTATCTTATTCTTGTGCATTTCTAGTGTAATTTTATTGCCAAATTTGTTTTAGTTCACAGAATAAACATTATTGTATTCCTTTGGTTTAATCTAAAATATGTATTCATTTCAATGATCCTGACTTATTGATAACGTTAAATAAAATTTTTAGAGTCCATTGATTTGGAGTGAGCTCCTTGCTAGGTCACAATAGAAGAAAACAAAAATAGAGTTGCTCATGCTAAAGGCCACATAAATTAAACTGAAACTTTAGGCAAGCAAGTTAAGCCTCACAGACTAGTTTTTTTTGAAAACAGGAGATTCACAGAAACCAGCAGGAAAGGACCCAGGTAACCTGAACCATTATCTTATAATAAGGGTCTCCTCTGCTTTAGCTTTTAAAAGGAAAGTAACATAAAGTAAGCTGATGTTAGCCAATCCATTATTTTAAAAAAGATACATTTTCCTGTTTATTACTTACAAAAACTGTTCTGCCATACACAGTGGAGAACCCATTCTATTTTATGGAGTGATACTCTACCCAGTTCTGCAACTGCTAATAAAAAAGAGTTAGATCTTTACACTAAATTATATGCAATTTTATTCTTTGAAAATATATTAAAAAGTATATAAAATAACTTGTAGAAACAAATGGGCATGAATCAAGAAAATTACTTGATTATTTTCAGTTCATGTCCTAAGATGGAGAGAATATATCATTTCATCTTGTCTTTCCCCCTTCTCCGCTACCTCCTTCCTCCTTCTTTTTCTTCTTTGTCCTTTTTCTCTCTTCTCCTTCTCCTTCTTCTCCTTCTCCTCCTTATCCTTCTCCTTTACCCTCTCCTCCTTATCCTTCTCCTTTACCCTCTCCTCCTTCTCCTTCTCTTTCTTCTCCTTCTCCTCCTTCTCCTTCTTCTCCTCCTCCTTCTCCTCCTTCTCATTTTCATTCTCTTTCTTCTCCTTCTTCGCCTTCTCCTTCTCTTTCTTCTTCACAAATAAAAATACATGATTTTCAATATAGATTAAGAATCATCAGACTAACATAACCTTGTTTCAAAGAAAATGTTAACTGTATATAAAATTAAAATAAAGGCAGTTAAACTGCACAGCAGAAGACACAATCAACAGAGTAAAGATACAACCTGTTGAATGGGAGAAAAATTTGCAAACTTTTTATCTGACTAGGGACTAATATTCAGAATATACAAGAAACACAAATGACTCAATAGTTAAAAAAAATCCTTATTGAAAAGTCAGCAAATAATATAAATAAATATTTCTAAAAAATGTCCTTCAAATAGCCAACAGGTATGTGAAAAAAAGTTCAGCATCACTAATTATCAAGGAAATGCAAATCAAACTATGGTGAGAGGTCATCTTACCTCATTAGAATGGCTATTATTAAATAGACAAAAACTAACAGACATTGGCCAGGATATGTAAAAAAGATAACTCATACACTGTTGATGGGAATGTAAATGAGTACAGTTACTATGAAAAGCAGGTATGGGGATTTTTCAAAAAAATAAAAATAAAAATGGAATTATGATATGATCCAGCAATCCCACTACTGGGAATTTTTCTAGAGGAAAAACATTAAAAAAAAATACTGCACCCCCCATTTATCGCAGCACTATTTTCAACAGCAAATATATGGAATCAACCTGTGTCCATCAATATATGAATGAATAAAGAAAATGTGGTATATACACACAATGGAATTATATTCAGCCATAAAAAATGAAATCTTGTCATTTGTATCAATAATGATAGAACTGGAGGTCATTATGTTCAGTAAGTTAAGCCAGGCACAGAAAGAGAAATATCATATGTTCTCACTCATATGTGGGAAATAAAAAAGTTTTGATCTCATGGAGGTAGACGGTAGAATGATAGAGGATGAGAAGCATGTGTGGGGTAGGTACGAAGAGATATTGGTCAAAGGGCACAAATATATAGTTAAATAGAAGGAATAAGGTATATTAGTTTGGTGCAAAAGTTATTGTGGTATTTGCCATTACTTTTAATGTAATTGAAATGTAAAAGAATTGTAGTTTTTGCCATTACTTTTAATTAAAGTTTAAAAAGTTAACTAAAGTTAAAAGTAATGGCAAAAACCACAATAACTTTTGCACCAACCTAATATTATTTGCTAGCAGATCTGTGTAACTATAGTTAACAACGATGTATTATACGTTTTAAATAGCTGTAATAGAGTACTTGAAAGGTTTTCAGCACATATATGTAAATGCCTAAGGTGATGGATACTCTAAATGCCCTGACTTTATAATTGCACATTCTATGCATGTACCAAAATACCAAAAGTATCCATAAATATATACAAATATTATGTATCAATAAAATAAATAAGAACAGTGAAATAAAAATACCCTCCCATGTACATACGTTTACTGACTTATATTTATGTCTTCTAAGCTACATTTCAGAATGTTTCAGCATAATTTCTATTGATTCATTTCCTACTGGTATTATACCACTAGCCTCTCCTATGACAAATAAGCAAAGATAGATAGGGCACTTGTTCTGTGATGGGAGATGCTGGAGTGGTGGTCAAGCCCTCCTGATTTTCTCTGAGGAAGCCTTCCTTGACTGCACAGTTATCTGTTCCTTTTGCATTATTGTTCATATTTTGCTCTTCTTTTGATTATTTGATAATAGGTATTAATTCATTTGAACAAAGTAAGATGTCACCATATCTAATGAATATCTTTGATTGAAAACTACGCATAAATAAAAGCCATACAAACAAGTTAATCATTCATAGCCTACCTTGGAGTGTAACAGATGTTGTAATTAAAATTGACTGTGAAATATATTATCCCACGGTGTAATTTAATAAACAGTCATTGATAACAATAAATTACAATACACATATTTATTTGACCATTATTGCTTTTCTTGTTTATTGCAACAGAGACTGAATTTGTTTCAATGTCATTCTTTACCATCTTTTGTTAAGAAAATACAGGTTAGTTTTTCTTAACAATGTTCTTTGCAGTTTTCAGCTTCTCAAAAACTCTGTGATTGCTTTATCTTCCATTTATTTTCACAGTCAGTAAATGCTCAATTATCTTTTTGAGGTTAAAGAAAAAACAAAAGAGATCACTAATGCTAATAACTTTTCTGGAAATATAAAAGAAATAATTCTTAACTCTTCATTTCCATTTAAATTTTTATTGCATTGAAACTATAAATCATGCTATTATTTGCAGGACACTTAAGTGTTTTTATTAGAGAGAGAGAGCAAGAGAATAAATCTGTTTGTCAAAGATATTTTGTTTTCTTTAGAAAATTCATATCAAGTGATATTTTCATTCAGATAGCATTGATAGAAAAATGTAAATTGGAGGCAGGGCAAGATGGTGGAATAGAAGACTCCACTGATCAATCCCTCCAACCAAAGACACAAAGTTAACAACTATCTACACAGAAAGGAACACCTTCATTAGCACCAAAAGTCAGGTGATCCCTCATAGTACCTGGTTTTGACTTGATATAGCTGAATGAGACAATGAAGAGGTAGAAAAGACTTTCTGGACTCACTGACATGCTCCCCCATCCCCTGGCAGTGGCAACGTGGTGCAAAAAGCATCTCTGGGTCTAAAAGGAGTGAGAATGCAACAACTGTGAAGCATTGAACTCAGTGCTGTCCTCTTAGAGCAGAAAGGGAAACCATATCAAACTCATCTAACAACCATCCATGGAGGGAGCATTTTAAACTAACCATAGCCAGCTGGGAATCACCTATCCAGGGGTTCCAGTGTGAGTTTCTGCAAACCTCGTCACTAAGACCTAAAGTACTCTGGGTCTCTAAGTAAACTTGAAAGGCAGCATAGGCCATTAGGAATACAACTCTTAGGCAAGTCCTAGTGGTTAACTAGACCTAGAGAAAGCGTACTGGACAGGGAGATGGGGGCGACCTAGTGAGACACAAGCTGGAGTGACTAAGGGAGTGCTGGCTTCACTTCTGCCCTAACCCAACATCATCCTGATACCAATACCTGGCAAAGACACAATTGAAAAACAAAATTTCAGGCCAATATTCATGATGAACATTGATGTAAAAATCTTCAATAAAGTTTGGAAGTATTCCCTTCTCTATTTTCTGAAGATTTGAGTAGCATTGGTATTTTTTAAACATTTTGTATGATTCAGCCGTTAAGCCATTGGGTCACAGGCTTTTCTTTGCTAGAAAACGTTTATTACAGCTTCAATCTTGTTACTTGTTTTTGATCTTTTCAGGATTTACATTTCTTCCTTTTTCAGTTTTGGAAGGTAGATTGTATGTGTCTAGGAATCTGTCCATTTCTTCTAGATTTTCCAATTTATTGTCATATAGTTCCTCATAGTAGCCACCAAGTATCCTTAGAAGTTGGATATCAGTTGTAATCTCTTCTTTTTCATTTCTGATTTTTAAAATTTATATCTTCTCTCTTTTTTTCTTAGTCTGGCTAAAGGTTTGTAAATTTTGCTTAACTTTTCAAAAAATCTAATTTCGGTTTCATTGATCTTTGTATTTTTTTCTTCATTTCAATCTAATTTATTTTTGATGTAATCTTTACTTTTTTATTATACTAATTCCGGGGTGTGGTTTGCTCTTGCTTCTATAGTTATCCAAAATGCATCATTAGGTTATTTGAAGTTTTTCCTTTTTTTTTTTTTGTAGGAACTTATAACTATAAACTTCACTCTTATTACTGCTTTTATTGTATCCCATAAGTTTTGGTATGTTATGTTTTCATTATTGTTTGTTTCAAGAAATTTTTCAATTTTCTTCTTAATTCCTTTATTGACTCACTGGTTGTTCTGGAGCATATTGTTTAATATCCAAGTGTTTTTATTGCTTCCAGAATTTCTCTAGTTATTAACTCCTAGGTTTTTTCATTCCATTTTGATCAGAGAAGATGCTTGATACTATTTCTAGCTTTGTTGAATGTTCTAAGACTTGTTTCATTGTGACATAACATATGGTTTATCCTTGAGAATGATCCATATGCTGAAGAAAAGTATGTGTATTCTGCCACCATTGGAAGAAATGTTGTGTAAATACCTATTAGATTCATTTGGTCTGTAGTGCACATTAAATTTGATGTTTCTTTGTTGATTTTCTTTCTGGAAGATTTGTCCAATACCTAAAATAGAGTGTAGAAGTCTCCAGCTATTATTATATTGGGGCCTATCTCTCTTTCAGCTCTAGCACATATTTGCTTCATGTTGCTCCAATATTGATTGCATGTATATTTAAAATTGTTATATCCTCTTGTTAAAATTATTTTTTGCCATTATATACTTACCTTATTCGTTTCTTCTTATAGTTTTTGTCTTGAAATCTATTTTGTCTGATATAAGTATAGCTACTCCTGTTCCTTTTTGGTTTCCATTGGCATGGTATATCTATTTCCATCTCATTATTTTCAATCTATTTTTAATCTGTGTCTCCATATGTGAAGTTTGTTTCTTACAAACAATAGATCAATGGGTCTTATTTTTTTATCCATTCAGATGAAAACTCTCCTATTTTGATAAGAAAATTAAGTTCATTGATGTTCGATGTTATCATTGGTAAGTAAGCACTTACTCCTACCATTTGTTATTTATTTTCTGGTTGTTTTCCTCCCTCCCCTCCCTTCCTTCCTTTCTTCCTTCCTTCCTTTCTTCCTTCCCTCTTTCTCTCTTTCTCTCTCTCTTTTCTCTCTCTCTCTTTCTTTCTTTCACAGGAATTTTCTCTGGTGATATGTTTTAGTTTCTTGCTTTTTATTTTCTGTTTTTCCATTGCATGTTTTTGGTTTGTGGTTACCATGAGACTTGCAAATATTACTTTATAATCCATTATTTTAAGCTAACACTTAACACTGCTTGTGTAAGCAACAAATAGAAGGGCAAAAAGAAAACTAATAAAAATTTTATGCCTTAACTTCATCTCATCACTTTAAAACATTTTATTGTTTCTATTTATATCTTGTACTGTCCAAATTTTAAAAAGTCATTGTAGTTATTATTTTTTATTGGTTCATCTTTTATTCTTTCTAGTTAGTATAAGAGTTTACACACAACAGTTACAGTGTTATAATACCCTGATACTAAAGCCACAGAAAGACAAATCAGAAAAAGAATACTACAGGCCAATATTTCTGATGAACATTGATGCAAAATCCTCAATATAATTAATTCTAGGAAACCAAATTCAATAATACTTTAGAAAGATCATTTATCATGACTAGGTGGGGCCTATCCTTGGGGTGCAAGGATGGTTCAACATATGAGAATCAATAAATGTGACATATCAATCCTCAGAATGAAGGCTAAAAATTATGATTGTTTCAATTGATGTTGAAAAGGCATTGGTAGAATTTAGCATCTTTTCATAATAAAAAAATCCCTCAAAAAACTGGGGATAGAAGGAACATACCTCAACATCAAAAGCCACATATGACAGATTCACAGCTAGTATTATACTGAATGGGGGAAAAACTGATAGCCTTTTCTCTAAGATTTGGAACATGAAAAGTGTTCCCACTTCCACCACTGGTCTTCAACATAGTACTGAACGTCCTAAGTAGAACAAGGGCATCCAAATGGGAAAGGCAGAAGTCAAATTATCCCCCGTTTTCAGATGATATAATCTTATATTTGGAAACTCCTAAAAACTATAAAGGAAAACTATTAGAACTGATAAATTTTGTGAAGTTGCAGGATACAAAATCAACATACAAAAATTAGTAACATTTCTATATGCCAACAGTGAACATTCTGAAGAATAAAATTTAAAAATTCCATTTACAATAGGCACAAATAAGATTAAATACAAAGAATTAATTTAATCAAAGAAGAGAAAGATGTACATAATTGAAACTATAAAAAATTCATAAAAGAAATTGAAGAAGGCACCAAGAAATGGAAAAAAATATATTTCACATTCATGTATTAAAGGAATTAATATTGTTAAAATGTCCATACTTCTCAAAGCAATCTACAGATTCAATATGATTCCTAGAAAATACCAATGACATTCTTCATTGAAATATAATAAAACAATTCTAAAATTCATAGGGAGCCACAAAAGTTCAGGAATAGCCAAAGCTATCCTAAGCAAAAGAAAAAAAAAAAAAAACCTGTAGGAATCACCTTACCTGACTTCACATTGCACTACAGAGCTAGAACAACAAAACAGCATGGTACTTGCATAAAAACAGACACATAAACCAGTGGAACAAAATACAGAACCCAAAAACAAATCCACACAGCTATAGAGAATTCATTTTTGACAAGATGCCAAGAACACACACTTGGGAAGAGACAGTCTCTTCAATAAATGGTGCTGAGAAAACTGGGTAGTCAAAGCAGAAGAATAAAACTAGACCCTATCTCTTGCCATATACAAAAATCAAATCAAAATGATTAAAGACTTAAATCTAAGACTTTGAACTATTGAACTACTACAAGAAAAGTTTGGAGAAAATCTGCAGGACATTGGTCTGGGCAAAAATTTATTGAGCAATACCCCACAAGAACAGACAACCAAAGCAAACCTAGACAAAGAGGATCACATCAAGTTACAAAGCTTTCCACGTGTACTCCATTTGTTATACATTACTGATTATTTGGGTTAAACTGGACTCATATCAGGCAATTTGCCTTTGTTCAAATATGTGATGAGACACTTAATACTGTAATTTGACCTAAGCCATAAAACACATTTTAATATTAGCTTGTATTATATTTATCAAGATTGTTTTTTGTGGAAAAAAATGTATGAAAACCTAGATAAGTCTAGATTGAGCCAGTTTAGGTGTATTTTATATTTATGATGGATTGTATCATAAAAATAGAGATAAGTTGGGGAAATATGTTGATGATGCTGTTCTGTTGAGAGAAAGGTCAGTGTCTTTGTAAAGTTAAACTTTTGGTTATGTGTTCACATCATAGTGTACAAACATGATTATTTATAATTTGGCTTTGAGCACTTTTCGGGTATTAAGTTTATGGAGAACGTATAAAAGAGACTGAAGTTTTGGTTATATTTTTATATTTGTAAAGTAAACGTTTTGGTTAAAATGATCACAGTTCTTTTTATTTTATTGTCATTTCAATAAAAAATATTTGAAAAAGAAAAATAAAACCTTCTGCATAGCAAAGGGTACAATAAACAAAGTGAAGAGATAGCCCACAGAATGGGAAACATATATGCAAACTACCCATCTGACAAAAAATTCCAGAATATACAAGGAGCTCAATCAACTGTGTAGGAAAAATATTTAATAATCTGATCAAAAAGCGGAGAAAATATCTGAATAGACATTTTCCAAAAGAAGACAAACAAATGGCAAACAAGTGTATAAAAATGTACTTAACATCATTGATCATTGGAGACATTCAGATAAAAACTACAGTGAGATTTCCTCTCACCCCAGGTAAAATGGCTTATATCCAAAAGACAGGCAATAACAAATTCTGGCAAGGATATGAAGATAAGGGAACCCTCATACACTATCGGTATGAATGTAAATTAGTGTAACCATAATGGTGAACAGTTTTGGGGTTCTTCCAAAAACTAGAAATTAAGCTACCATATGATCCAGCAATCTCCCTGTTGGGTATATATCCCCCAAAAAGAAAATCAGTATATTAAAGAGATATCTACACACCCAGGTTTATTGCAGCACTATTCATAATACCTCGGCTTTGGAAGCAACCTATGTGTCTCTCAACAGATGACAAAGAAAAGCTGGTATATATACACAGTAGAGTGCTCTTTAGCCATAAAAAGAATGAGATCCTGTTACCTGCAACAACATATGCATTCTATGAATTGTGTCACTTCTTTGCATTTTGTTAGCAAGTCAGGCAGAATGTAAAGGTAGGCAAATATATAAACCTGTACTTTCACCTTTTTTCTTTAAGGGGATATCATGCCATTATCTCCTCCATCTGTAAGAGAATTTGAGGAAGTGACTACTATTGAATGGGCCTATGGCTAACACAAATAAGGAAGATAAAGAGAAGGGACATTTACTAGGCAGTTAGGTCATTCTTTGTATCAACATTTCAGGTGTTTCTTTTGTAAGCAGCAATGATCATTCATAAAAAGTTGAAACTGAAAAAATAATAATAATGTAGTCATTTTTAGGGAAACTTCAAAGGATATATCATAGTTTCTCATATAACTCATATGTTATCTAAGTGTATGTATTTTAATAAAATCACATGATTCTCTTATATCTACTATTCCCATTAGATTCTTGGTAAAGTTGAATGTCTTTAGTGTCTTCGATACTATCACAGCATGCTATTTTTATAAATAAAGCAGGTAATTAAGAGGCTTGGGGGGGATTTCCAAGGTAGCTGGCTTGAATATACAGAAAGCTAACACAGTTTCTCAAAATTATCAAGCATTTGAAGCTGTTTCTCAGCCAAGATGCAAACAAATGGTGATAATTAATGGCCATTTAATTTTTCATATCACATTTTACAGAATATACTTAGTGACAGAAATTGGGAACATGTGTTTGGCCTGAAGATATGTGTTCCCTTAATGAAATTTATTAATCTTTTTTCTTTACCTAATTTGTAATTTATGGTATGTATATAACTTGTTTCTTCATTTTTGGGTTACTGCTAAATATTACTGTTCTAATAAACACAATCTGATTTAATTAATTGTCTCAAGTTGGTGGAGAATTCCACAAAATCAATTTCCTTGGTACATTTTGGAAACACATTGAGCATAGAACCTGTTGAGAGTTAGGGGCTTTTTTTGGTAATGTATGTATCACATCTTTTGATAGGTATGATAATTTCATCTTTATAGCTATGCTACCTACTTTGTAAATCCCATGATTAAATAATATAACTGATTATATTTAGTAATTCTTTAATGATACTTAATGACCTGACAGTACTCTGAAGAACATATCTATCAAATTTACAGTAGAAAATGTGTAGTGAATTAAATAGGGATTTTTTTATGAAATACAACTTTCAGTAATAAAGGCTGGATTCTAGCCACTTTTTCTTGTCTCTTTTCAATTAAAACTGGTAAATTTTAAATGAATAATATATTTCTATGATTGAAAAAAATTATAAGTGGGAATCCCTGGAGAAACACGGCACAAAGTATTGCTAATGATTAAGTTATTTCTCAGGAAAAGAACATTTTGCAAGCTATCCTTTGTCTTGTTTTATTTTTCAGAGGAGAGAGTACAGAGTGAAGGTATAGCAGGCTTTCAAATTCATATGATTTTATAAAAATTTTAATAAGTCAGAAATGAATAAAAAAGTAAATATGTGAATCAAAAGTTAAGATTTTTATAGATCCATTCATTGTCTATAGTTACATAAAACTTTGGTAGAAAAGAGCTACTGTGTATGTTTGAAAGTTTGCAATTAGTTTTCTGAAAAGGGATGACTTTTACTTAGAGTGTTAAACAGGATTGGCCACGTTATTTTCGATGTCAAATGCAAGTTTTGGCCTATTATACTGTATTTCCTACCAGAAGAAGTAAGTAATTATGACTTACCAGCACCAAAAAAGTTAATTAGTTTAAACATCTGTTGATAGTCTAGTTTTAGTAGTCTTATGAAAAAATATTACTCATAGTTTTGAAACCTGTGGACACTTAGAGCCTGATTTTGTTTGTTTCACCAGGCACTAAAACTACCAGATCAAGTTTTATATCATCAAAACCAATTCATCCATATTCTCCAGATTAGATTTAACGAGTAAGTTGGAAGTCTGCCAAAGGATATGATGCTTTAGTCACATTTTTAGTGTGAATGTCAGAAAATTGGCTCTAAATTTAAAGATTATTTATGGGATTTTATATAAGGAAAGAATATATAAACTCCATCTCAAAAGGAAATCCTCTCAAATTAATTAGCATATCCATATTGGTTTAGTTTGATCTTAACATTTTATTTTTTGTATTCATGGAATTAGTTTTAAATATGTGTAGCATAAAATCCTACAATTTAGGAGTTTGAAACATTAGTATTTGTATGTAAAACCTGACAGAGAAAAGATGTCTGAGTTAAAAGACAGAATAAATTTCATAAATTATGAGAAAACTCCTTCCCCACCTCAACACTAAATCAATAATAAAGACAACTGTATTTACCAATGGAATACTGTAAGTTATTTTTCAAGTGTTTTTGATCTGACAATTATTATACCCACCTTTCAATCACGGGTTGTTTATATAACCTATCCCCTAAGGCAAAATGTCTTTTTATTTTTTATTCTTTTGCTATTTCCAAATAAACATATTCTTGTTAAGATTTCTAAATGCCCAAAAGCATTTTTATAGTTTCATCACTTAAAAACAGAGTATTTCAGGCTGATGGGTGCAGCAAATCACCACAGCACGTGTTTACTTATGTAACAAACCTGTACATTCTGCACTTGTATCCCAGAAATTAAAGTAAAAAATAAATAATAAATAAATAAAAGAATATTTCTGTGGTTGAGATATTTTGATTTTGATGGTCAGATAGAAAAGACTAGAATCTGACATCATTTTTCCTCATTTATAGATTGATACATCATAGCTAGCTAATTAAGCTAGATATTATATTAAAATAGATTTTAATTGAATGACATGCAATTTTCTTTGATATCAGAACATAAAGATAGTGTTCAGTTTCTTAAAAATAGACATTGTTCAATCTTGCATGTTGTTCTGTTTAGATTACGTAGTAAAGTGCCTGAAACACCATAGGCAATAATTATATGTTGGCTTGTGTAATAGCATTGTGAATTGGACTATTCTCTCCCTACAGAAAGAGCCACTACATATGTTAGGGGAAGCTGATATAAAAACAAACAGGCATATATAAACAAAAAATCATTTTAAAATTCACTCCTCATTTCTTATACTTCATTTGTGAATGTGTACAGATTATTTTCATGTTAATTTGGACTTTAGTCATTTTTGTCAGAATGATGGAAAACATCTATCTCTCACATAAAATGTCTCCCTCAGGGGAAGAAAGAGTTCTTCAAAGGCTATTTGAATTTGTTTTAACCGTTACATTGTCTCATTAATAAGTGAGTTGATTTAGCTCAAAAACTTTTGAAAGGTGTTAATTTTTTATAATCACATTAAGGTCATTTTACCTTTTGCCTCATGTTAGCTTTACCAAATTACACATTACTACATCATGGATATAATGTTGGAAATGCTGAAAGGAAAATATATAAAGTTGATTGATAGAGAAGCAGACTTTAATTTGGATAGCACTGGAATTATGAAATGTAGGAAAAGCAGGGCCCAAAACAGTGGGAATTAAAGAATTCATTGTTGATGCAGTATGATATTGCTACAAATTACTAATGTCTGAAATTTAATGAAAACTATAGTTTGGAAGATTGCGTATTTCTGAGTCAGAAAGACACATGCTCAAATTGCATTCAATAAAGGTTATGTCAACCAAGACATTTAGTCCATAATGGAGAGATCAGAGATAAAATATTGAACACATCTCTTGCAGTGATCTTATACATTTGTCGTTACCAAAGTTATCCAGGAGTATAAGTACATTTTTATAAATTCTTTGTTATTTTTAATTATATCTCTCTAATGGAATCTTTTGATAAAATATACCTTATCCCTACCCATTTTTTTTTAGCACATAAATATGCTAAATTATCATACTTTTTTAAAATCAGGGGTTGAAATAATTTTACTAGTGGAAAAGAAAATGTGTGTGGAAGAAGGATCTAATTTAATAGCCTAAGGAAACTACAAAGAAAATAGGAACTCCTTTGTCTTTACTTCCACCGCAAGTTCATTCACTGTTGCATGACCAGTAAATCAGAGGAGTCCCTAATTCCCCATTTAATCAGAGATTCTAGAAACCAAACCTTGAAAAAAAACAATGCTCAATATGATAGAACTCTGATTTACTTTGCCTTGCAAAGAAAAAAAAAATTGATTTTGCATGTGGTATCAACCAATGGAGCCTTGATCTGTGCTTATTTACAAGATGCCAATCTGCATTTTCAATTTAGCCACTTAACAGCAAAGAAACCTACAGAAAACCAACCTTTCCTTTTTACTTACTAGAGACAGAGTGCAAGTTCTGGGTGAATAATGCAGATAAAAAGTCAACTCTGCATTTTATCTATGATGCCAATTTCAAAGAATTAGCACTTGTGGAAATTCACAAATATTATTTTAAAAAAGGGTGAGTTTGCCCTGGGTTTACTTAATGGACCGAACCCCTGGGTCATATATATACATATACATAGAGAGAGAGAGATTGCAGTAGCATAGTTTGGAAGCAAACAATATCTTCTTTGTATCAATTGGGTAACTTAGGAATAAACATCGTAAATTATTTCCCATAGCTCACTTAATACAGATGAGAATCTCTAATGTTCTTCCACAAGAAAAAAAAAATTATCATATTTCTAGTCATTTTACTCTCTCCCAACAAAATATATCAAAAGTATTTTATAAAGCTGGGATATGTCTGCTCACTCAGAATTAAATAACCCCTTATCTTTTGATAGTCTGACTTACAATTTTTTGACTTTACAATGGTGCAAAAATACTTCAGGATGGTATTCAATAAATTACATGAGGTATTCAACACTTAAAGGTAATACGGGCTTTTTCTTAGATAACTTTTCCCACAGTAAACTAATTAAGCACTCTGAGTACATTTAAGACAGGTCAGGCTAACCCATGATGTTTGGTAAGTTAGGTCTATTAAAAGCATTTTCAACTTAGGATAATTTTGACTTCCAATGGTTTTACCAGGATATAGTCTCTTCATAAATAGAGGAATATCCATATATACCGAGGACCCATTTATTTCAGTACACGTTGCTGGTGTTGTTAAGTCCACGTTGAAGGTTGGAATTTGGAAAAAGAGAAAATATGCTGACTAGAAGCACAGAAATTATTGTTCACACTCCTGTTCTGGGAAAACTATTCTTCTACTAAAATTATGTATTTCAGGCAAGTTAGCTCTTACATATTAGAATATGAACTGTTATTTGTTTTACAGAAGTCTTTGATTGGTAAATATATTGGATACCTTTCACAGAGTTCCTCTGATTGGTTTAGCTTTACTTGGCTTCACAATCGTCATCTTTCTGTTCCACTCTGGCAACTGCTACAGCCGACCACTTGAGTACCAGAGACTCAACAATCTTCAAAGTGGCCTTCCTTCTCTAGCCACTCAAAGACTCAGTGAAAGGGTGTGTATTAGGGCATGGGATTTGGTTCTAGTTAACTGCCAAATGGGCTTAGAATCATAGAGTGTTAACTCTCTTATGGAACAACCTTTAAATAATTTAGTATTGGGGATACGAAGAAGCATGCAAATGAACAATCTTTTGTTTCCTTCTTATGTAGAGTTGTTTAAAGGCATGGTTTTCTCATATTCTGTCTTGACATATTTTGCTGGCTAAGAAAGTGGAAGAGCCAAGCAAAAGCGAGTGTCTCTCCAAGGCTTAGCATGAAATAGCTGTTAGCACAATAACACACTACCTCCTACTTCTCTTTCAGCCTCACCTGTCTCATGCCCTTTTCTCTTCTGTCTGCTTTACTGGGATTATACTTCACTAATCTAGTAGCATTTCTGATTCCTAACCCCTGGGTCCATTTTCTAGGGCAGCTGGTATAAAATAACATATAGACCCTGAATTGGAGAAATCATGAAATCTGGGACTTCATCTACACGATCTATGGGCATGAAATGTTGGGGATTCTGTCATGGAAGGCTATGCCTCTCCTCAATAAAATGTTTCTTAGTTCTGCCATTTCTTATCACTGGGCTTCACTATTAAAATCAGGAATCATATATTTATTCACCAAAACATTTTTAAGCACCAGTGTGTTCCATTCAGAGTGCCAGATATTGTGGCACAAACATGAAGAAGATATGGCACCCAAAATCCAACGTTACGTTCATATACATAATCAAATACAAAAACAAACAATGGCACCACTTTTTACCTCAATTGTATTTTGTTTTTAATCAAATCTTCATTTTAATGACTGAACGCATATTATTAAATGTACATATTAATGACATCACCTTGAATTTGCTCAAACACATATAAAGTAGGTTCAAATATTTTTGTTTTTAGAAACTGAGGAAGTAGAAACTAAGAAATGCGATGACTTATCACAGGTCACACAGATGGAAAGCAGCAACATATGCAAATCTCCGACCACAAACACACCTTCTTCCTACGGCAGCTCCTTGTTTTTCACCTGCTTACGATGTTTCCACTTAGAACATTTGTTAAACTGTCAATTCTTAGAACATTCCAATTCCTATGTTTCAGCTACATTTGAATACACGTCACTATTCAAAAATGAAGTAGAATGCTGTAGGGCATAAGACTATACATCATCTTGGAAGTTACAAATATCTGAGATCAAATTTTGGCTCTACCATTTTGTCAAGTCCATAACTTTTATAGATTTCAGTTCATACAACTTTTCAATTATGATATCTTTACTCATTCCTCAAATGTTGACTGACTCCCTCCTACACCACAGTGTGTTTCCTGACACTGGGAACTCAGAAGGAACAAAGTATAAAATGTGCCTGACCTCATGAAGCCTATATCAAAAGGGATAAATAGGTAATAACAGTAAGCTAATACATTCTTAATGCAGTATCTTTAAGATTCTTTGTTGTCAAATATGTACAAAAAACAAAGGAATAAAAAATGGTTTCCAAAAGTTTAATTGTGGTGAGTAAGAGCATAGCATTGCCATTCATGAAGGTAGATAATCAAGAGGAGAAAATGGGTTTCAGGAAGGACAACCGATACTTTCTATTTTGGACATACTAGATATAAAGTACCTTTCTCCCATTCCTTTCAGTGGTTGCTTCTTCCCACTGCCTGTGTTAGCTGAGATTGCAGTAATGCTGGGAATAACTTCCTTGATTTATAAAGACTTTTTCTCCCCCATACATTCTCATAGCACCCTCTAATTTCTCTTTCATAGCATTTCCAAACTTTAGTGTGATTATGTTTTTCGTATTTGTATTTCCTAGCAAATTGAGATTCCTTGGAGGCTGATTGGGGGCTACTCACATCTGTATTATTTACATATTTATAACTGTGGCAGCACTTAGTAGACATTTAAAAATATTCAATAAATGCCCAGGTGATGTTGGCCATTAGAATTCTTATAGTCAAGTCGTGATCATCACAAATACCTTGCCATTTTTGCAGTGACCCTCAGCTTAGTTCCAGAGTCATTTAGTTACATTTAGAGTAAGTCTTGATCATCCAAATCTGATCCTTAACACACTTTTGTGAAAATTACTTGTAAGCTGAGTTATATGGTCTGCAACAAGCAGCTATCACTGAATTCTAGCACAAGAGATGAATTCAATAAATATTAATTGAATAAAGAAATGAACAAAACAGTATATAACTGCCTTAAACCTCCATTTGCAAGATATGGCATATCTCATATTTTCTTAGTCCCTTCTGAACAAATCATTACCTTTCCCCTAAGTAATTCATATAATCCATCAACTTAACATCAGCTGCTGGTTCAACCATTCTTTCCATAGGCTCAAAAGTCAGATGATCCACTGAAGCCAAGAGACTTGCATTTTCTGGCTATGAATATACAACTTCTAAAAATATTCCACAGTTTTTAGACAGTGTTAATGTCAGACTGAGGACCATGGAACTCTAGAAATTCATGCATACAATCTAGAGTTTAAAACTCTTTAATGTGTTTTTGAATGTTTATATTTACATTTTAATAATTTATAAGATTAACATTGGCTTTTTTTCTGGAATAAAAATAGCACTGGGCCTGTGCAATAGCTCATGCCTGTAATTCCAGCATTTTGGGAGGCCAATGTGGGAGAATCGCTCAAGTTCAGGAGTTTGAGACCAGCCTGGGCAACATAGTGAGAACTTATCTCTGTATGAAAAAAAAAGAGACCCTGTTTCCACAAAAAAAATTAAAAATTAGCTATGCACAGTAATATGTGCCTGTGATCCTAGCTACTCAGGAGGCTGAGATGGGAGCATAGTTTGATCCTGGGAAGCCTGCAATGAACCATGATGATCATCAAACCACCACGCTTCAGCCTGAGCCACAGAGGAGACCCTATATGCAAAAAAAAAAAAAAGGCATTAATTCAAAAGTGCCGATTAGTGATTGCATCTTGCATTTGCAATCACTGTATATAGTAATTGTAGAAAGATAAGGCCGGGCACGGTGGTGCACACCTGTAATCCCAGCACTTTGAGAGGCCGAGGCAGGTGGATCACCTGAAGTCAGGAGTTCACAACCAGCCTGACTAACATGATGAAACCCCGTCTCTACTAAAAATACAAAAAAATTAGCTGGGCATGGTGGCATGCGCCTGTAGTCCCAGCTACTCGGGAGGCTGAGGCATGAGAATTGCTTGAACCCTGGAGGCGGAAGTTGCAGCGAGCCGAGGTCACGCCACTGCACTCCAACCTGGCGCCTGGTGACGGAGTGAGACTCTGTCTCAAAAAAAAAAAAAAAAAAAAAATTAGCTGGGCATAGTGGTACATGCCTATAATCTGAGCTACTTGGGAGGCTGAGATAGGAGATTTGTTTGTACCTGGGAGGCAGAGGTTGCAGTGAGCTGAGATCCGGCCATTGCACTTTAGCATGGGCAATGAGAGAGAAACTCCATCTCAAAAAAAAAAAAAAAAAAAGAAAAGAAAAATAACAGAAGATGGCAGATTTAATATATATTTAATACCTAATGGCAAGTAAAGACTACTGAAGAAAGAGCTCACCACTCAGGATCTGGGGTGGGGGACGGAATTCTAAAATTATTTGTACTAAACAAGAATCTGTGCTCATAAGCCATGTTTTTTAAACAAAATCATGATCCTATGTACAGTTTTTGAGACATGAAGTTCTGAGATAGGTAGTTTTTCAGCAGTAGGTCTTAAAATTGGTGGACCTTAGCAGAAGAAATACTGTTGCTATAAGTCGCATAACAATGTTTTGGTCAACATCGAACCACATATATCCTAGTGGTCCCATAAGATTACATTATATTTTCACTGTACCTTTTGGATGTTTAGATACACAGATACTCAGCATTGTGTTACAGTTGTCTATAGCATTTGGTATAGCAATTTAAGAGCTGGTTTGTTGCCTAGGAGCAATAGGCTATTTTATATAACCTACGTGTGTAGGAGACCATGGCATCCAGGTGTGTGTAAGTACATTTTATGTTCACACAATGTCAAAATCGCATGACAATGCATTTCTCAGAATCTTTCCCTATCCTTAAGCGAGGCATGGCTGTATGTTTATTGGAGTGAGGCTACTGCTGCTTGGCTGACGTTCCTGAGTATGAGTCTGTCACTTGTTGGCCAGCATTCATAGATATGTGTGGGAAAAGCTGTCACTCATCCGTTAGAATTAGTTCATTACCAGTGCTAAGGGTTAGTTGTTGCTATGAGTCCTGAATAATCAGTCATTTACAATCTTGAATTGAAGCATAAAATCGTTTCTTTTTCTTGTCAGTCCTGTTTTTCCTCCTAACATCAGGGATAGGTTGTCATTGTCGTTATTCCCTCTCCTTTAAATTGATTTCTCATTTGTGGTTGATTTTTAATCTGACTGTTGATAAAATTTTATTATATTATTGCTATTATTACTATTATTATTAATTAGTTGTTGATTCTTCTGTCAGGGCAATGCCTCCAGCCATTAACGCTCTGTTCAAAAGGTATTTAAAAGCTGCAAGACATAACACAATGATTCTACATATTATAAGAAGGAACTGAAAAGTACTTAGGACCAATGCTTCAAGATTGCTCAGGCTTAACAATGAAGAAAAACCTTAGTGCCTGCCTGAGGCTATTTTAGGTAGCCAGGTTACCTTCTCTTTCAGGCCTGATACGAGTTGATTGTTCTGTTCTGGGGTATTTGTCCAGGAACCATATGAAGCTCAGCAAGATTATTCTATGATTATTTAAGCTAAGGAATTTAAATCAGTTTTTGTGTCCCTAGAGAAGTAAATGTAGTAATTACACTCTCAAGCAAAGAGACAGAGAGAGCAATTTTTGAAGAACAGTGGACTTTCCCAAATCCTAGTAATGAGATATTTTTTTCTCAGAATTCTGTCCCATCAGTTAACATGTATGCCTCCAGGAAGTATTTAACTTTTCAAATTCGTAAAGAAATACAATCTTCTCAAGGAGTGTGAGATTCATAGATTTTATAGAACTTAATGATTAATTCCATAGAACAATTTTTCATGGTTTGGAATTGACAGTAGTGAGACTGTGTTGAACAAAAGAGAAAGGAGCTCAGGAGGTGCATAAAGAAAGTGGCACAATCAATGCATTTATTCTGGGTGCTACTGTAAGAACACAGTCACTATTATATGTAAACACATGAGTAGTCCCCTCTTCTAGAGCAAGGACATTGCCATGGTTTAAATGTGTCCTCTCAAAACATAAGGTGCTGCCAGAATAATGATGTTGAGAGAAAGATGGGACCTTTGGGAATTGGTTGGGTCATGAAGGCTCCTCCCTTTATGAATGGCATTAGAGCCTTTATGAAGATGCTCCATGCAATGTTTGGTTGGCTTGCCCTTCTGCCTGATCCCATGTAAGAACACATTATTCCTCCCTTCTGGAGGATGCAGCCCTCACCAGACAACTGAACCAGAAGCGGCCTTGATCTGGAACTTCCCAACCTCTAGAAATGTGAGAAATTAAATTTCTATTCTTTGTAAATTGTCCAGTCTGTGAGTATTCTGTTGCAGCAGCACAAAGAAGACTAAGACTTCATCTTTATATTATATTTATATATTTTCTACAAAGAACATTATTTTGATATTATCCATACCCAGGTTGCAAAGATTTTCTCCTTTTTTCTTTTACTTCTATAAGTTTTATTCACTTAAGATTTAAATTTTGGTATATAATCCAGTTTGAGTTTATTTGTGAGTATGGTCTGTGGTACAGATCAATATTTATTTTCTTCATGATTTATCACTTTTTTCAGCACTATGTATTGAAATGGTTTTTCTTTTGTCATCATCCTCTTTTGGTACTCTTGCCAAAAATCAACTGTGGTTTTTATTCTTCTTCTAGTCTCTTTCCTCTCAGAATTCATCTGAGTGGACCTTTAAAGTCCTAGCTTGCTTACCATGTAAAAGGAACCAAAATATACTGGATGCTACTTTAATTTATTCTAAATACTTCATTTTACATTATATATAATTCTTACAAATTCCCTTCAAGCTATCTATTATAATATTAATTTAGATGAGTAGAGTCAGATATCCAGATCTGTCTGCATTTAGATGTGTGTGTGAGTGTGTGTGTTTCTTTGTTTGTGTGTATATGTGGGGGAGAGTCTATTCTCTCCTTCTTTTGTCCCTCTTTCATCTCTTTTCCTGTCTTTTATTTTCTTCCTCCCTCCCCTCCCTCTTTCCTCCCTCCCTCCCCCTTCCCTTCCTTGCTTCCCTCCCTCCCCTCTTTCCCTCCCTCCCCTCCCCTCTTCCCTTCCTTCCTTCCCTTCCTTCTTTCTTTCCTTCCCTCCTTCCTTCCTTCCTTCTTTCCTTCCTTCCTTCCATCCTTCCTTCCTTCCTTCTTTCCTTCCTTCTTTCCTTCCTCCTTCCTTCCATCCTTCCTTCCTTCTTCCCCTTCCTACCTTTTGCTTCATGAATATATATAGTGCTTGTACCAAAACTGTGTACTATGCTTCTGGTATAGCAGATAAGACATATTCTAGTTGAAAGTTCAAAAAGACATCAAGTAATTATTTAAATTGAATAGCTGGAGGGATAGTTTTGTACTATTTTATACACAGTAATGGAGCATTTCAAATTCTACTAAAAATAGAATTGAGTTCAGTTAACTAATAATCTCAGGTTAAAAAAATACTTGCCACGATCTTTTTTTCTTTATTTAGAAGACAGCATTTTGAACAACAATTTAAAAAAAAATGGAACTATATGTCTTTTACACAAAGTAATGAAAGACTATGAATAAAAGAAAGTGAAAGGAAGTAATAAAGGACATCAATTTTGGGTACTTTCACTTGTTCTTCTAAAGGTGTCTTTTTGCGTTGTGAAAACGTGGTATGAGCTTCATTTTCTTTAAAAAGTTCCAAACTGCAATCAAAAGTAATTTACATAAAAGACAGCAGGTAACAACAGTCTGCAGCATATTTCCTTTCTTGCAGGAAGAGAAAGAGAGAAGGAAAAGACAAGAAAATCATCAAAGAGTTTATGAGGTCATTTCTGAAACAAAGTCAAACATTAAAAAACAGCCCTTGGCTTTCGATAGACAATGACTTAAAGTTATCCAGGTTCCATGGAATGCATTTAAGGCAATATAGCAGATGGGGTATTGAGCAACATCTTGAGTTAATTTATTTTTGAAGTGCACAATGAGTTTTTATGATATAATTGAATTAGAGAGTCAGAAGGAATATCTTTCTCCTGTTATTTTATTGTTGTCTTGGAAAAAGTATCAGAATATTTGTGCAATTATTATCATGGTATGCAGTATACACACTTAAGTCAGCATCAGAAGCATATAATTTTAAGAAATTTTATAGTTTAATTCTGAGAAGAAAGTATAAAGACAATATATACACTGCTAATCTGATGTTTCTGAGCCAACCAGTTTGTCCAGCATTGAATGAGGTTTTAGTTTATTTTATGCTAGATTTTAAATTTATTACTGCATTTATAATTTAAATAGTAAAGCCACTTTAAGTTAAAAAATTAACTAGAGGTACCGGCAGCCATTTTATTAATAAAATTAAGAGAGAGAGAGAGAGAGAGCTCGCATGTGTGTGTGTGTGTGTGTGTGTGTGGTGTGGGAGGAAGGTGTACTTACAATCTCTAGTGTCTACTTTCACTTTCATTTTTGAGATTAAAAAAATTGGAATAATAATCCAAATACAGCAATTTATATTGATAATCATTTTACCCTCGATTTATCATAATGTACTTCTTTCTATAGTTTTATGTTTAAAAACTTTCTATTTTTGAGGAAATCAAATAATATTAAGCAGTTATACCTTGAGAAATGCCTTCTTTCCAAATTCAACTTTGCATTTAGATTGCATTTAGAAAAATGTAAGATAATGTATTGACTTTGAATAAATGTTATTAAAACCCAGTACACTGTTTGGGAAATCTTGGAAGCCAAAAGAGAAACTGTGAAAGAACATGCATTGCTCTCTTTTGCCAGTTATTTTTCTAAAATTACTTCCTAAGTAGAGACCTTATAGAAGAAGCCCTCAATGTTCATAGTACCTTATCTGGAGTAAGATTTTCCAGTGGATTCCCAAGGACCTAAGATTTTCCTTGTACACAGAAGTTATGGTGAAAAATCAAGTATGCAGAAGCATCCATCATCACCTGCTCAGCAGATCTGAGGATGACAGGTAACTTGTCAACATACACTTTCCTTTCCTTCCGCTGTAGCAGCCTGGCAGCTCCTATACACACTTTATTGTGCAGGTGCTTTCTTTTGGCAGACGTGTTCAGATAATAGAGCAATCCAATCAAAACCTCAGTGAGCCTCCCTGACGGAACATTTGCTGCTTTGGAAACATTTGCACTTACCATATGGCAAGGGCATCTTAGGCTATGAAACAGTGATTATTCAGAGTTTCAGTCTTTGAAAAGCATGCAGGATTTATTACGGTGAAAATGCACACATTTTAGAGCAATTTATAAGGTAGTTGCAAACATTTTTTTGCGGGTACACAATTGAGTGCTCGAAGAAATTGGAGCTATCCACCAAACTTTTTTCTATATCTAAGAAAATATATTTAAAATGTCTAAATAATATTTTATTTAATTTAATGAACTCATTTCTTTGTTACAGACTGTTTCCTCTAGCAACTTGAATGTTCTTCTCTGTCCATATAGAGCGTCTTGCTTCCTTTAACAGGTCAATTGGGGGCACTAGGGCATATTGTCACTTTTAGTCCTCTCTTTTGTAGTTGCCGTAATGACTATTGCCCTTCCAGTTTTCCTTGCTGTTTAATTGCCATATGTCCTCATGTCAGCACATCCATAACATGGCAAAATTATCGAGCTTAAGGTGTAGGTAGTTTTGTAGTCTGAATGCTTTCAGAAGAAAGAGGACCTCGATCTTATCAGTAACTTGAGCCCAAATTACATTTATGGGTCTCACTGCTTGAGAGGTTTCCAGTGGACAGCTAATCGAGCTTATGTGGATTCTTGTTATCCTCAAAGTGTGATTGTTTCCTAACCCTTGCCTACTTCAGTTATACCTTCCATTTGATACTCATTTTGCTGTGTTTAGTTTTCATTAATTCATGTAGATCCCAAGCATTTGTTTTTCTGTTCACTGAATAAAGTTTCCATATTAAAATGGATTACAAATTAATTCTCTCAAATAAACCTAAAAATTTTCCTACAAATCTCAATGGTTCAATTCTATTTTCCAGCGTGATTTGACCTAGGACTATCATATTATCTGATATCATTAGCTTGAGGTCTGGAAGACACATTACGGATGCCATGAATGCTGATCATTCATCCATCTCTCTCTTTCCATAGTTTGCAAGGTTCTTCATGTTGGCTAGTTAATTAAATGTCTCCTACCATAAGATGTTTTCTGTAATTAAATTAGTGACTACAGAATAACAATAGTTTAGAGTGAGAGCTTTTATCAAGCAAAACAAAGAATTAAGTGAAGTCAGTTGCCAGTTACTTGTGCTGTAATTCACAAAAAGACATGAGACAGAAATTTAAAAATTTGACAAATACAACATGCATTCAAACTGCCAGTTCAATATGAAGGAACTGTACAGACATACACTAGGAAAACTAACTTTCTGGAATTTAAACTGTGGTTTGTCCATCATGTCTGCTAATGAAATTATTATAAAATGTTTCTATGAAAAGATTACACTTGGGGAAGCATTTATTTCCTCTTTATGTAACTCCATTTATGTATTATAATATTTGTCAAAAAATATTGGTCAATGCAATATTTATGATCAGTTGTTGA
Organism: Ateles fusciceps; assembly: GCA_036589455.1. Taxonomy (NCBI): domain Eukaryota; kingdom Metazoa; phylum Chordata; class Mammalia; order Primates; family Atelidae; genus Ateles; species Ateles fusciceps. The sequence goes on along the minus strand of JAZHEH010000174.1, from coordinate 2,722,502 downwards.
ATGAGTTTGACAAGTGACATATAAATTGTTTTAAAAAATGATTGTAAGGACCAAAAAATCCAGGAAAAATAAACCTGAAAATAAAATTTGAAAGATGATATGCTTAACTCACATATAGAAAACATTTTGTAAGTTATTTTGAGGGAAAAACAGATCACTCCTGCACACGTACAATGAGAAACATGAAAATAAAACATATAGCACATGCCTTTAGTAAACATTTCATTCAATAGGCTTAAGGACCCTAGTGTATTTTGTAAAGATTTACTGTCATAATTATGAGAAAATTGCATTTAGAAAATATAGTCAAATATTATGATAGTAGATTAATGGATAACAATAAACTATTCTGTTTTAGTACTTAAGTTCACTAGCTAAGGCAAAAGTATTTAAAGAAAAAGTGTGATGGAAATTCATTAGGAACTGGAAAAGACACAATGTGTATACCAGAGATTTTCAACACCCCCAAAATAGGATGGAGTAGTGATACTTTACTTCTTACTTACTGTAGGCATATAAAGATAGTGTTGGAAACTTACAATTTCACATTGCAGATGATAGCTTAGTTATTGGAATAATATGTCTTAGTCCACATGCAATGAAAACAATTGGTCAACCTCAAAATATGTAAAATATCCAAATAATGGTCTGTTTAATGCTTCAAAAATCAGGAGTATGTTTTATGTTTTAACGTATTCTATTCACTGGTCTACAAAGTAGGCAATTCTGACCCTCTAATAGATGTGCTACAGTATTTCCTATGGATCTGACCAAATGCTCTCAGGAAACACTTAAAAACTGAAACACATCTGCAGAATCAAAATGCAAAGTTCTGTTCATGAAGACAAAATGCTGATTGGTGGTTTCCAGGGAATATGGGGGAGGAGGGACTGGGAAGAAACTGCTTAATGAGTATGGGATTTTACTTTTGAGTGATGCAAATATTTTGGATCTAAATAGAGGCTGTGGTTGTATAACATTGGGAATGTACTAAATTCTATTGAATTATTTATTTTAATATTGTTAATTTTAGGTCAAGTAAATTTTACCTATTTTTTTAACAAATGCAAACCTGCCATCAGATTCTTACAGTAAAGCCAGTATGGATGTCCTTTCTGAGTACTGGTTTATGTTGTGTTCTTTCATGTGGTAGATGCTCATATAAGTCCAATTGCAGTCTTTCCCATTGCTCTCTTAGGGCAGAGAATTCTCCTTTTCCATTTAAGAATTCCTAACACTTACCACAGTTTCTGCAATTATAAAAGGGTGTTCAATAAAGGATAAATACATAAATATATACCATTTTATAATTTTGATTTTACTAGTTAAGAACCCTATGCATTTGCTCTTACAAATTATGCAATACTTCTAAATTTCTCACAATGAAGCAAGAAATAATGGAAAATAAATGACATTTTCTTTTTAGGTATACTGATTATGTTGTGTTTGATGCAAACGCTATTCATAATAGAATTCAATTTCAGAAACAGATCCATAAAGTTGAAGTTCTTATCACAGTGTTCTATAGTCAAGATTTTCTGGTGCTATGGTCTTGTATAAGGTTTTCAATTTTCAGTTTAGTTATCAATAAAATATTGTTAGCCAGCCCAACTCTGGATTTGAATAAGAAAGAAAAAATGTGTGTGTACATGTACACATACCTATGTATATACGTTTACAAATGTATGTTCTACTTAACTTTTTATTCATTTTTAAACAGGATAAAAATTGTGTTTTACTTGTTAAAAATATTTTCCTATATTTATCTGTTCTATTATTGATACTGTAATGCAGAATTAAAAGTATAGGCGCTGGAGTCAGATTCACTCAGATTTCAAGGCAACTCCTCAATTTCTGACATTTGTGACTTTGTCCAATTTTCTTAAACTTTCTGTGGTTCAGTCTTCTCATCACTAAAAGTTTCTTAAACTTTCTGTGGTTCAGTCTTCTCATCACTAAAATGAGATAAAATTATACCATTTATCTCATCAGGATATCTCAGTGATTAAAGCAGATAAGATAAAATGCTTAAAATGTTGGAAATGACATGCAACAAAAATAACTGTTTTATTATAAATATTACAGTTTTAACACAGTATTTGTAAACGTTATTTAAGTATTCAATTTGTACTGTTATAAATGTAGTATCCTCCCAGCAGAAATTAACATGGCTGGGCATTATTTTCTAAAGACTGTAGCTTGCCTGGGTTTACTAGCTCTGCTTACCAGGATTATGAATGTATTATGTCAGTTGTGATTCATTCAGTCCAGAACACCAATCCAACACAATTCCTAAAGTGTAGGGAAGATCTCTTTAACTAATTTCCTTATAAGCACACTAAGATAAATTTGTTCATATTACAAATTCACACAGTGAAGTGGAGGCTTTATAATAAAATCCAACTAAACACAATAATAAATTACAAAATATGTGTGGTATTAATTCAGAAGACTTTAACTCTTTCCCAATTACATCTTATTAAGGACCTAGCAAAAGTAGACCTACAACATTTTCAAGGAGAGTTGAATTCTGGCTTAGATTTCTTCTTTTTGATGACAGTTTTGTCTAATACCAATTTGCTCAGAGATTTCTCTTTTACAGGTGATTTTCTACATTTTAATCTCTGTTCATGAATTTATTTTTATTCACAAGCTATGTTAAAAAAAAAAAAAAACCAATGTTTTTCAATTTGTTTCAATAGTCATGTGTTCCTGGTGAAAATCCCTACTGCTGTATTTTTCTTCATGTTGGATTATTACTCATCTTATTTCTGTTTCTCTAAGGCCCTACAGCACTTTCACGCAATCTGCTCATTCTCTGCTTGTTCCTTTTTGCTGTACAGCTCTCATCTTTTTGGCTACACTGTGTTAATAGTCTTGTTCTCCCCTCTGCTCTCTCTCTCTTTTTTTTTTTTTTTTTTTTTGTCAGTGAAAATATATTCCCAAAGTAACATCTGAGCAGGGAATAAAAATGTCTCCCATTAAATGGAAATGGAAACGTCATGATACCATTTCTGTGGGCAATTAAACCACCTCCTTTCTGTTCGCAGCCATGTTTTCACCTCTTTCTCACTATTCCAATTCACGGGATTATGTATCTAGCCATCTCACACTCAATATTGCCTAGGGGACAGAGTAGTATATTTACTTTTTTTGCCATTTGGAAATTACATGAAGTAAATAACAGCCTCAAAATTCCTCTCAGATCCACCCCCTTTACAGTGATATTTTTCAGATAGAAAAGGAGAAAATATTCTTTTCTGAATTTTGACTATAAGCATCTCACATACAACAAAAGGTGGCATTTATTTTGTTCATAGAAATATTATTCCTTTCAATTCTGTATATCACAGAGCATATCAACCCTATTTCACAGTAGTAATGATACTCTACTGTGTTAACAGTACTAGTCCCCATGGAAGCCACTTACTGTCTTATCTCATATTAGTATCTGTTGTTTCCATTATTTATAAACTGTTGGCTTAGTTTCCCTAATTATGTTAATGATATATATTAGATTATTTTTCTCAGTACTTTCATCATGAATACAGAGTATATATTGTAGAACATAAGCAAATAAATAGATAAATAAATACTGAGAAGCTAAATCACAGTGGAGTTATTACATTGCCCAAAGGTGAAAAAGGCATATATTTTTTGTTTTTTTGTAAAAAGTTGTGGAAGAATCTCATTAAGAGCTAATAGCCTAAATAATTTTCTGAAATCCTGTTTCCCAGTTTACATCTTTTGTGGGGTATCTGCGGTCTCTGTTGCTAAGGGATCTTGAGCTGTGCCTCTAATATTTTAGAAGGATCATTTGCAATAACAGAGCCAGCCTGTTACAATGAATTAGCTGGCATCACAAAGCAGCTAATTTAAAAGAACTAAGAGTCTTAGTGATATGTAATCAGCCAAGAATGTGTAGATTATCTTGCTTGAAGAAGTTAGTTATTTCATAATTTTTTTTTTAATTGCATTTTAGGTTTGGGGGTACATGTGAAGAACATGGAAGATTGTTGCATAGGTACACACATGGCAGTGTGATTTGCTGCCTTCCTCCCCCATCACCTATATCTGGCATTTCTCCCCATGCTATCCCTCCCCAACTCCCCACCCCCCACTATCCCTCCCCTTTTTCCCCCCGACAGACCCCAGTGTGTGATACTCCCCTCCCTGTGTCCATGTGTTCGCATTGTTCAACACCCGCCTATGAGTGAGAACATGCGGCGTGATGACAAAATAGTTGACTAGGGGAAGTATATTGGACAATAAATAAAGAACAATAGACTTGGAACATCATTTTGTTTTTGTTTTTGTTTTTTTGAGATGGAGTTTCTCTCTGTCGTCCAGGCTGGCATGTGATGGTGCAATCTCGGCTCACTGCAAACCTCCACCTCCCAGGTTCAAGCAAGTCTCCTGCCTGAACCTCCAGAGGAGCTGAAATTACAAGCAACTGCCACCACACTGGGCTAATTTTTTTTTTTTTTTTTTTTTTTTTTTGTATTTTTCGTAGAGATGGGGTTTCACCATGTTGGCCAGGCTGGTCTTGAACTCCTAACCTCAGATGATCCTCCCGCCTTGGCCTCCCAAAGTGCTGGGATTGCAGGCATGAGCCACCACATCCAGCCTGAACACCATTTTGAAATCACTGGTTAATTAAGTAAATTCAGATAGTACACATAACTGGCTGCTAATGTCAAAGAGGGGACAACTGGATGTTATGTGCCTCCTGAAGGAAGTACAAAGTACTTATTTTAAAGTACTTTTGCTAAAATTCTACAGCCAGAAAATGAACTGATGGAGCTACTCAGCTGCAAATGTACAATATCATTAAAGAAGAAGAAAGCATGGCCCTGAGGGCGGCTTCAGAGATTGGCAGGTGGTGACTCCATCCACAGGCCCACAGGGTGGCATTGCCTCAGGGGCCAGATGTAAGAACATCAAGCTACAGAGGTTGATTTTAGGGGTCTCAGAACCTGCTGGGTTTTGAACTTGCTTTGGCCCAATAACTCCTTTATTCATTCTATTTTCTGTCTTTCAGAATGGATGGGTCTATTCCAGCTCTGTCTCTTCCTTGTATTTGGGAAGTGGACAACTTGTTTTCTAGTTTCCATGTAAAAATTTGGGGGACATTTGTCTTTGGATGGATCATACTCAGAGTCTCATCCATGCTTGATTTAGATGATGAAATTTATAACTTTTTGAGCTATTGTCACTTAGATGAGATTTTGAGTTTAGAGCAAAGACAAGATTGAATTAAGACTTTTGGAGATTTGCGGATGGGATGAATATACTTTGCATATGGAATGGACATAAAGTTGGGGAAACTAGATGGTAGACTGTTATGGGTGGAATAATGTTCCCCCAAATTCATCTATCCAAAATTTCAAAATGTAACTTCATTTAGAAATATGGTATTTCCTGATGAAATTAATATTAGGGTAGAGGACACAGGGAGGAACACAGAGAGGAATGGCATATGAAGAAAGAGGTGGAGTTATGTTACCACATGACAAGAAATATCAGGAGCTACCAGAAGCTAGAAGAGGCAAGGAAGGATTTTCCCCTCAAGTCTTGAGAAGGGAGTATGGCATGCTGCCACTTTGATTCTGGACTTCTGGCTTTCAGCATTGTGAAATAATAAATTTCCTTTCTTTTAAGTAACTCATTTTCTAGTACTTTGCTACAGCATCTCTAGGAAACTAATGTAATGTATGATAACTAACAAAACATGTACATTTAAAAAAATCATCACCAAGACTATAAATATCAGGAGTACATGTGAGAGTGAATTGTGATTCACATTTTCTATTTTGGAAATAGAAACGTAGTAACAATCGTTTCAACACTGCACCAAAACTAACAACAGCAGTAAGTGCTTTATTAAAATCAAATCACTTCATTTTTTACAATAATTGCATTTGCAAAGTTCCCGTTGTTATCACATGTATAGATCCTGTATCAATGTTCAAATTAATTCACTGAGTTTAAAAAGCTTTTAACTTGCAGACAGGAATATGAAATACAAACAGTGCCACAATGCACATGTGTGTGCATATGTCTTTATAATACAACAATTTATAATTCTTTGGGTATATGCCCAGTAATGGGATTGCTGGGTCCAATGGAATTTCTATTTCTAGGTCCTTGAGGAATCACCTCACTGTTTTCCACAATGGTTGCGCTAATTTGCACTTGCACCAACAATGTAAAAGTGTTTTCTACTTCTCCACATCCACTTCAGAATCTATTGTCTCCAGATTTTTTAATGATCACCATTCTAACTGGCATGAGATGATATTTCAATGTGGTTTTGATTTGCATTTCTCTAATGACCAGTGATGATGAGCATTTTTTCATATGATTGTTGGCCTCATAGATGTCTTCTTTTGTAAAGTGCCTGTTCATATCCTTTGCCCACTTTTGAATGGGTTTGTTTGCTTTTTTTTTTCTTGTAATTCTGTTTTAGTTCTTTGCAGATTCTGGATATTAGCCCTTTGCCAGATAGGTAGACAGCAAAAATTTTTTCCCATTCTGTTGGTTGCCGGTTCACTCTAATGATTGTTTCCTTTGCTGTACAGAAGCTCTGGAGTTTAATTAGATCCCATTTGTCTATTTTGGCTTTTGTTGCCATTGCTTTTGGTGTTTTAGCCATGAAGTCCTTGCCTATGCCTATGTCCTGAATGGTTTTGCCTAGATTTTCTTCAAGGGTTTTTATGGTGTTAGGTCTTACGTTTAGATTTTTAATCCATCTGGAGTTAATTTTAGTGTAAGGTGTCAGGAAGGGGTTCAGTTTCTGCTTTCTGCACATTGCTAGCCAATTTTCCCAACATCATTTATTAAACAGGGGAATCCTTTCCCCATTGCTTGTTTTTCTCAGGTTTGTCAAAGATCAGATGATTGTAGATGTGTGGTGTTGATAAAAGAGGGAATTTGGCCACACACCGAAGATGATAGGAAAAGGTACGGGGGAGAAACTAATCATCTAGAAACCTGAGTGAGAGCTGGGAACACATTCTTCCTTCATAGCCCTCAGAGAGCCACCCCTGCTAACACCTTGATTTAGGACTTCTAGCATCCATAACCCTGAGATAATACATTTTTCTTGTATGTACCACAAAGTTTGTAGTGCTTTTTATAGTAACCAATTAATACATCACCCATCATAGTTTGCTGTTTGTTTTAAAATATTTATCATATAAGAAGAGGAAGAAAATATTACATTATGTGCTTTTCCTCATCATTGACATACACTCAGGTCAGTGTCCATTTAGGCATGATAGTTAACTAATGTTTCAGAGAAAATTGCATTCCTACTTCCTTTCTCAACTTGAATTTGGTAATTTTAATTTTTTTTCAATTACACGTGTCACCGTCATTGTCTTAACAATATTTTTCTTGAAGTGTTTTTCTCATTTTTTAAAATTTCATTTTATTTTATTTATTTATTTATTTTTGAGACAGAATTGCACTCTTGTTGCCCAGGCTGGAATGCAATGGTGCAATCTCAGCTCACTGCAACCTCAGCCTCCCGGGTTCAAGCAATTTTCCTGCCTCAGCCTCCTGAGTAGCTGAAATTACAGGTTCCTGCCACCAGGCCCATCTAATTTTTTGTATTTTTAGTAGAGACAGGATTTCACCATGTTGGTCAGGCTGGTCTTGAACTCTCAACCTCAGATAATCTGCCTGCCTCAGCCTCCCAAAATGCTGGGATTACAGGCATGAGCTACCATGCCCAGCCACATTTTCTCATTTATACTGTTACCTCTTAAGAATTTTTTTATCTCTGTTATGCTCCATTCAATTTTCATTACACTTTCTTTTAAATTTTTCTTTCCTCAATCTAGCCCTTGGTACTACCTTCCTTCAATAAAGTTTTGCAGCCATTTTCAGCTATGGTACTTATTTGTTTTCCAGTAACTAATCAAGTGATTGCACATTCTGGATACTTAGTAAATGTTTTGGTTTATGATAACTGTTATAACTGCAGATGTTTAAGTCAAATTCATGAAGTATAATCAGCAAGATATTTCATTTTTCTCTCCTATCCATTCAAATAAGTTCTGAGGGTTGAATGCATTCTTTCCCTGTAACTGGATAAACATCAAGCCAGCCCCATTTAACTACCATTTAAGAAAATATCCTCCAGGTACTTTTAGAAAACAATTATTACAATTGCATACAATTATTTAGCAAATATTTGTTGAATACTAATATTTAGTAGACATGGTTCTGGATACTTGAACACATCCATGGTTAAAAAGATATAAATCCCTCTCCTCGTGAAGCTTGAATATTTATGGAGTGGATTTTGAAGGTCTTTCCAAAATAAGGCTGCACTTGACTACTTGGATACGATTCCTGGAGGAATAAATGACTCATGACTTATGCACATCCTTTGGGCAGTTTTCTCTCCAATGGGAGTCATTAAATTCAATAGAAGTATAAATATGGTTCCCAATTTTAACTACAGTGATCAGTGACACAAGCTTGGCTATAGGAGACTTTCAGGTAGCCTGAACTTATTTTCCATGTTTGTTATGGGTGATGGGATAGCCCACAGGTGCTTTTTGCAGGTAAATCGGGGGGTGGGGGAGCTATGCAATCATTTATATCTCCTGCTTTACCAGGATTAATGCCTTGAACCAGGTAAAAATGTCAATACAGATACATGAGAAGAAAGTCACTTGACATTCTAAGGTAGAGCCTAATGGTTTATAGGATTAGTTGAGCTGGTTATGGGTAGTAAACATAGAGTGCATAGGTTAAGTCAGTACTGCAGATTTATCGTATCTTGGTGTCTGACGTCCAGTTGCTACTAGCTTTATTTACACATGTTATGAGACAGCTTGCATGGATTGTATGAATTTGGCTTGAGCCTCCATCAGTCTAATTAGTCAGTCATCAATTGACTGGTACACACACATACACACACACACACACACAGTCCAGAAGTCAAGATGGTGTATACATAAAGATGGTTCTGTATCTTTATTGCTGAAACAATTGAATTCATTTGATCCAGCCATATTTTCTTTTGACTGGGCTATAGGAATTGTGGCTCTGTATACCTAATAATGTTCCTTTTTCTCATCAGAAGAGAGTGAGCAATAGGCAAAGCACTAGGAGAGTGCCTTGTTTCAATCCTACTTCTAGCCACTCAGCCTCAAAGCATACAGTAACTGTCAGAATAGAGAGGAACTGTTACACCTTTCCCTCTCCTACCACAAGGTGAAGACATTTGCTACCAGATTCCAGGGATTCTTCTTTGTATGTCATGATATCATATTTTATGTCTTTTTTTGAAAGAAGGTCATCCAAACTGAAGTGCAGTGGCCTGATCATGGCTCACTGCAACCTTGATCCCCTGGGCTCCAACCATCGTCCTACCAAAGCGTCTCGAGTAGCTGGGACTACAAACACTCACCACCATGCCTGACTAATGTTTTCTATTTTGCGTAAAGACAGGGTCTTGCTTTGTTGCCCAGGCTGATCTCCAGCTCCTGGGTTTAAGCCATCCTCCTGCCTCAATCTCCCAAAGTGTTAGGATTACCAGCATGAGCCACTATACCCATCCCATATTTCATACATTGATCCACAAGGTTCTTATCCTTCCTCTTCCAGAGCCTCATCTCTGACAACATCCCTTCCTGCCCCCCAAATCTTTCAAGAACCTGTGAAAGGTCTGAAATTGCCAGAGTCATATATACAGGATATTGATACTCATGACAGAGAAAGCAGTCTATGTGCCCTACAGATAACACATAAAAACATAGGTGGATTCTGCGCAGGGAGTGAGTTCGTACCACAGCGGAGGAACCTTTGACCTTAAGCACTCAAACCTTTTACAACAGTGCTGTCCTTTGTTCTCGATGGAGACATTACTTTTCTTATACTGAGCAGTAAACAAGCCTGCCCTTTTCTGTTGAAGGGAAATACCCTTTCTATATTCCAAGGCTATTTTGCATACAAACAGTATTGAAAAGCATGTCTGCAACAAAGGCTGTCAGAGTCTCTGTAGGCAAGAAGTACAAAAACATGAGAGATCCTTGAAAAAATGGCTTTCCACAGATATACCATCAAGCACTTGTTCACTTCATCCTTAGAAATATCACTGAACAGGTAGTTCTCTGAATTTTCAGAGGGTTTATCTCCCACCTCTGAAGTCCAGTTGTCTTGTGAAGTTCTCCAATGTAGGAGCAACCTCTTATTCATTCTGTTCAATTGCATGATGTCATCAATATAATAAAACAAGGTGATGTTCTGGGAGGTGTGCAAGCCATCCAGATAGCTTTGGATTATGTTATGACAGATGGCAAGATATATCACATAGCTCTAAAACAAAACTGTAAATGAAGATTTTGTGCATCTCATGTAAATGTAAACTGTCTCTGATCCACTTTTCTCATGAGAATAGAAAATAATGTATTCATGACATCAATGCTTGCATGTTACGTACCCAAGGATTTATGAATATGCTTCAGAAATAATAGCACTCTAGGCACAGCAACTGCAACCAGTTCTGCTTGTGAAGTCTGCTGTAATCTGCAGTTCTTCTCTAAGATCCATTCAGCATGCGTGCAGGCCAATCTTGTGAATTAGATGGATATATGATAGGAAGTATCCCCGGTGATTACTGTAGGCCTTCAGTGTTACTGATCTTTGCGGTTTCCCTTGGATACAATATTGGTTTTTAATATAGCACCTGAACTAGAGAAGGGGACAGTTTTAGATTTTTGCATTTGGGCTTCTTCACTGTGAGAGCACTTCCCTTAAAGGGGAAGGACCAGGTGGGTTTTTGGTTTCTTTTTCCAACTGCCAAGAATACAAATGGAAGTATGCATTCGGAGACCTGAGAAATGACCTCTGTGTTCTCATTCTCACCCCATGGTTCCTCTGGGATCTGGAAGTTGGCAGCACTTTACTACCTGGCTCATGAAAACCCCCCACTCTATAAAGGGCTCATAGTGATTCTTTGAGTCTCCTGGTATCATTGCCAACTTAGAGACTCTGTACAGTGTAAAATCACTTGTGTAAATGGTTTATAGATCTCCATGGGCAAAGACTAGGGTAATGATGACAGTATATATTTGCACAATGTTATAGGAACCCATCTTAGAAAGAGCTCTTTAGGCAAATCTTTCTGGATTGTGAGATTGGCTCATGTCTGGGAAATAAGCCAGGGAACATAACTTTATGGGAACAACCACCTTCTGCTTCTTGCTCATCCATTTTTGTCTTTTGGGGGTATATATGTCAAACAACACCTTTGTTGGTTGCATATTTTGTACATGGAACATCATGCCCTGTTCACTCTCACCAAACTCAGTGAAGACCAAAGCTCCTCAGCTCCCCTTCAACCTTGCTAGTCTTTATGCTAATTAAGGCTTCCTGGTTTCTTCTGGTTAAGCACTGCCATCTGGACTAGTACTCTGGGGCTTATCATTCCGATGGATGTTAACGAGCCCTGATCTGTGATTGTGTGATTGTTTTTCCCACCATCACCCCTGCTCTGCAGAGAAGAACCACGACTGAACTTCTTCATGAAGCAGGTGTCCCTCTCATCAATACCTTCCTACTAATGTGTCTTTGAGCTGTTCTAAGGAGTATTCTCTGGTGGGTCTTCTGGCCTTACGTACTAGTAATCCTGAACACTTCTCCTAGGCCTCTGTATCCCTTTCTTTACTGTCTGCCAGAGCAAATGTAGGAATTCCCACTTTATTAATTATTGACCATCATTTTTTTCAAGTTTTTACGGACCAACCCAGCAGTGATTTTCCCATTGCCTATGGTCCTGGCCAGGGTATTTAATCCCATGGGCTGGGAAAATTATTTTTCTAGTTCCAATAGCCTTCTAAAACATCCTCAAAATCCAGTTTCAGAGAGAATCCTTTGGCTCTTACCAGTATCTACAAGCTAATTCCTGTGACTCCATCCGCATATGGCCTATTTCCAAACTTCAGTGCCAGAACGTCAACAGATAGTGTATGCTGTGACATGATCTTAACCATTGACCTGGCAGACAGAAGAGGTGAGAGCAGTTTCTGAGGGCGCTGTTCGTGCCTTGTCTGGGAAAGGTCTCTACAGCATCTTTCAGCACAGTGGAAATTCTATTTAGTAAGAATGGAATGGCTGGGCATGGTGGCTCATGACTGTGGTCCCAGGACTTTGGGAGGCTGAGGCAGGCAGATAACAAGGTCAAGAGATCGGGACCATCCTGGCCAGCATGATGAAACCCTGTCTCTACTAAAAATACAAAAATTAGCTGGGCCTGGTGGCACATGCCTGTAGTCCCAGCTACTCTGGAGGCTGAGGCAGGAGAATCACTTGAGCCTGGGAGGCAGAGGTTGCAGTGACCTGAGATCATGTCACTACACTCCAGCCTGGGCAATAGAGCAAGACTCCATCTCAAAAAACAAAACAAAAAAAGGGATGGACCAACTCTTCCCGCTCTCACACTTCATGGGTGCTGCAGATATAACATACCCAAGGGAATCCCTTGAGACATCCCAATGTGTGTTTTCAGTTGTGAGACCTTTCCAACCAGAACCTTGACCTTGTGAAACTGATCTGCCCGGCTGAGCATTTCAGCATCTCTTGAACTGTATGCCTATAAAGATAATTATTTGTTGATTAGCTTAATCAGCTGTGTCTACTCTTCCACTACAGGCAAAGAGGGCCTTTTTGTAAGATACATGAGCAGCCTGACTCTCACGCCTCATTATTAGCAGTTTCTCAGTCACTTTACCCTAGGGGTGTTAATTCTCTACACTTCTGGGCTGGTCATATGTTGGCACCCAGTGTGTTTCTTGGTGTCTTCTGCCTTAGCAGCAACAGGGGTGATACTAGTGTAGTGAAAGTCTGAAACAAGGGACTGTTGGTTGATGCTAGTGTGAAACTGGTCATTATGGAGGATGCTGGGCAGCACACATACAAATTTGGACACTCTAAAGCTGGGATGGGTGTAGCAGAGCATGTCCAAAGTGATTCAGTAATGTTCCTGTTACAGAGTTCCCTGAAAATCAAACATTAAATTGCATAAAATAGTTAATTCCTTCCTGTGCCAGGCGCCATGGCTCACGCCTGTAATCCCAGCACTTTGGGAGGCCTAGGTGGGTGGATCACAAGGTCAGGAGTTAGAGACCAGCCTGACCAACATGATGAAACCCCGTCTCTACTAAAATACAAAATTTAGCTGGGCATGGTGGCATGACTGTAATCCCAGCTACTTGGGAGGCTGAGGCAGCAGAATCTCTTGAACCCAGGAGGCTGACGTTGCAGCGAGCTGATATCGCACCACTGCACTCCAGCCTGGTGACAGAGTGAGACTCAATCTCAAAAAAAAAAAGTTAATTCCACTGACCATAGTTTATTACACTTCATTTTGTCCCATCCAGTAACCCAAACCATAGTTACTGTAATATATCTCAATCAAATTGAGATCATTCCTCAGTGGATTTAAGCTGAGACTAATTGTATCACATGGTTTATTTTTAATCAACAAGCTCAAATATTTTTAAAAGATCTTTAATCCATGAGAATTATCTTAGGTTAGACTTTTAAAATCACCCCCTCAAGTTTACTTTGAAGCTTTTCTAATTCTTCCAATTCAGTTGTGAATGAAGAATGACCTACATCACATTTTTTTTCCTAATAAGAGGTAGTAGAAATAGAACAGCATGTTCAGTCTGAAAATAAGCAGCCTGGCTTGTCTGAGTATATTTATAGCTGGTATATTATCTTTTGCTCTTTATGCTTGAAAGACTAGGGGGTCAATGTATTTGAAGGAGAAAAAAGTAGAACTACCCTGGGAAGTAAAACTATTAAGAGCAATGGACTTTCACACCATGAAGCTTCACAAAAGACATACATATTGAGACCTATCAAATGTGCCTTTAACTTCTGCATAGCAGGTAAAAGGGTTACTGAGAAACAATACAGGCAGTTCAGAAAGTAGCCTGAGAACAAGGCCAGGCAATCAAGTATGCAATGATAGAGCTCACACTAGTCCCAGACAATTTCACACTGCAGGTGGAATGAGGTCCAAGAGATGAAAGCACTTAGGAAGAAAAGATGAGAAAACATGAGGAAAGCAAGTATTCGTAAATTCTGCAAGACACCATATACTTTATTTGATTTTAAAACAGTATGTACATTTTTACACCCATAATCACACATCCATATTTACAATACTGTTTAGGTGTCTGTCTCTTCCTCAATGCCATGCCTCCTTTCTACTTAAAAAGCCCTGATCTCTGAATTGCGTGTCATTGGTCTATGCTGCTCCATACCTCTATGCTGCAGGCATCTGCTGGTTGCTGGTCACATCCCACAGTTTTCATACAATTTAGCCTCTGTTTCACTATCACTCTCTTCAACATAACTGCTATCTCAGTTCGGCTTAATTTTAATGTCTAGAAAAGTCAGCTTTACACACCCTTCCTGCTATGAAGGGTCTCTGCTTTCATTAAATCTCTCTCCTCCAATGCTCTTTTCCATGTAGCACCAGTCACGGATTCTTGTATAATAGTTTTGAATTCCAAAAACTTACATTGCCCCATAATCTGTTTCAGGCATCACACTCAGTCTAATGCCCATTCACAACCTGTTTTTCTCATTTACTCCCTATCATACAAATCATTACATCCCATCCTTATCTATAATTCATTTACTTTATTGTTATCCCACAATGCTTTCAGATCCTCTCTTTCCTCATTGCTTAAATTGTATAAACACTCTCTAAATGCATCCTCAACTCCCTTACCCCTCTCTTACTTTTTGATAGCTTAAAAAAACATGCACACATAAATCATGTTTAAATACAATCATTTACCTAATTCAAGCCTATATTCTTTCAACTGAGTGTGAGGAGCAAAAATATCATTCTTACTAGTAGTTTTCAATTTTGTTATGACCATCAATCTCATATATACCCCTAAGTGCCTAATGGTTTACTTTTCCTCTTTCCTAGAAAACCATTTTATACATTTTTTTTTTTTGCTTCTCTTATCTATAATAAATCCTGTTCAGTCAATCTAGTTTTACGTATGACTCAGAAGAGAGAACAAACCAGAAGAGAGCTTTTAGGCATTCCGACGATTTGGGGTCATCTCTCAACATAGGCACTGTATGTTCTTTTTGTCTTCCTGCTAGGAAGGATAAACTTTTTGTTTTTTCCCACTCTGGGACCAGATTCTGTTTTGTTTTCTTTTGTTTTTATCAACTTCCCCATTCTTACTGTTCTTTCTTGCATCATCAACTTTTCTTTATTGGCTTATTTCTCACTCCCAAGAACATACTAATATCACATTCTTTCTCCCATTAAAAAAAAAAATGCCTTGGCTGGACACAGTGACTCTCGCCTATAATCCCATCAATTTGGGAGGCCAAGGTGGGTGGATCATTTGAGGTTAAGAGTTTGAGACCTGACTGGCCAACATGGTGAAACCACGTCTCTACTCATAATACAAAAATTAGCCAGGTGTGGTGGCACACGCCTGCAATCCCAGTTACTCGGGGGGCTGAGGCAGGAGAACCACTTAAACCCAGGAGGTAGAGGTTGCAGTGAGCGGAGATCGCACCACTGCACTCCAGCCTGGGCAATAGAGTGAGATTCCATCTCAAAAAACAACAAACAAACAGATAAACAAACAAAAACCTGTTTTATCTCCACTCCTTTTTCTAGAAATCTATATTTTCCCTTATGTGGCAAAAATTCTCAACAGGGTTTTCTACACACTCTCTTCAAATCCTCCCTTCCTATTTTCCCTTATAGACTCCTTGATTAGTGTTTTGTATCCATGCCTTTATTAGAATTTCCCATATTCTTTGATAATTTCATATTCATCTTTCTTGACGTTAGTAGTCCTTTGACCCAATAATTATTCTCTATTTCTTGAAATACTTTCCAGTTTTCCTGTTTTCACTGAATTGTCTCCATGTAGGTTCACAGTATTCTTGACTGGTTCTTCCTCATATTTAAGGCTTTATAATAGATGAATGCCTCAAATTCAATTTGGGGGGCATATTTCTCCATATTTTCTTTTTAAATTTGGGGGACATATTCTCTATATTTTCTTTTTCAGTGATTTCAACTAACTTCATGGTATTAAATGTCTTTATTTGCTGAAATTAACAAATTTACTTATTTTTGGTGCACTCTTTTGGGGGAAGGGGGAGAGCGACTTCATTTACTCTTTCTCATCCCATTTAATGGCTGATCCTTCAATCTAGATGCCCAGGTCACTACTTAGAGACATCTTTTCTCTTTTCCTCTTTTACTTTGCATTTACTATCCATGAGAAAATTCTGATGGTTCCACTTTCAAATTATATCCAGAATCTCTCCTCTTCTCATTGTCTGCATCACAAATTTTCTAGTCAAGCTACCAACAGACCTTCTCTAAATACATACAAGAGTCCCATTTTGTCCTCCTCCTTCTATCTGTTTCAAGCTTGAAGTCTATTTTCAACAAAGTATGAGATTAATCAATTTACAAAGAAGTCAGTTCTCACCACTCCTCTACTGGATAGGGTTTAGTCCCAACACTTCTCTTTCAGTTCACTACATGATTTAGGCTCCTGTTTGAATCATTTTCTGCTATATGCCTATTTATTCACTCTACTCTGGTTACACTGGATTTTTGTTCTTCCAAATCACTAGGTTTGTTCTTTCTAGGGTATTAGGGCTAAAATCATCCAACACCTTCAATGTTCCCTCTTCGGATGCTACAGTACTTCTCTCTCCTTTGAATAGGTTGTTCAGCAGAGTGACTCATTCATGTAGGTTCTAAATAAATATTTGTTCATAAAATAAACCACTTGTTATAAATTTGAATATCTTAAAGTGTAAGTCAAAGCCAGATACCCCAAAATCCAAATAACCAAAAATCAAATGTAATACAGTGAATGAAGAAATAAATTTAGCGGCATATGCTTTATCTCTACCATTTTTGACTTGAGTAAAATAAAAATACAAGTGAATAAAAAGATATAAAGAGAGATCAAAGTAGAAAACAAATCCAAATAAACCTAATCCAAACTTAATTGAATATTTTTGTTTGCCTTTGCTTGGAACT
Source organism: Ateles fusciceps (assembly GCA_036589455.1). NCBI lineage: Eukaryota > Metazoa > Chordata > Mammalia > Primates > Atelidae > Ateles > Ateles fusciceps. The sequence continues at coordinate 2,705,425 of JAZHEH010000174.1, read as the reverse complement.
GAGATGAAAAACCGATGTTAACACTATTATTGTTTAACTTATTAAAATAAATAATGGTCTGTTATCCACATCACAGAATGTTAGCTAAACAAAACTCAGTATTCTTCTAGATTTTATACTGCTTCCATAAGAATTGATAGAGTAAGAAAATATTAAGGAAAACTTGCATTGAATGTTGTAACTATTACAGTTGGTTAATATCATAAGCCATCAAAGAAAGGGCATTGTTTAAAAAAAAATATAAAAGAGAGAGAGACAGAGAGAGATAACCACTGTAGCCAGAGAGCCAAGGAGAAATACATACAGACAAAGTGAGAAAGATATTTTAACAAAGGTTTTTAAAAAATTAATAATATACAAAATTAAGTTGTGATGTATATATGTTAGTTAATGATTCTCGACTTGGATAAAGTAGAAAGTGTCCCCTAGATCACTCCTACTAATAGAAATTTATACATTGAATGGAGATATTCTGTGCTGTCTGTGATGGTAGCCACAGGTTACATGTGGCTATTGAGCACTTAAAATATTTCTAGTGTTACTGAAAAAATATAATTTTTAATTTTACTTAATTATAAACAATATAAACTTAAATTTATATTGCCAGAGATGATTAGTGACCACCACATTAGGAACCACACTAGCCTACTGCTTTTGAGAAAAAAAGGATGGATTATAAAGCTTTAAAAATCTCTATGTAAAAGCAAGTGCTTTTATAAAGTCTCAGAGTGTGTCACTTTAATGTAAGTTAAGATTTAAAGCAATAATCAAGGCATTTAAGAATGTTCTTTGAGGATAATCATTCTTCTAACATTCAAATTTGTCTTGAATTTTAAATGTTTTCTTTAGCAAATGGTCACAAACTAAACTAGCAAAAGACACAAAGCTCTGTGATTCAAATTACCAAAGCATCAACAATAAGTAAGCAAAATAAGCAAATATGAGGCAAAAATTCATTAAAGAAAAATAATTGCTGAAATTATTATTTGTGGGTTGAACATATAATTAACATTAGAATAATACTTTAAGGTATCAGGGCTAACTCTGTCTTGAGGAACTGAGATACCAACATTGAAGTTGGATTGGATATAAGAATATTGAAAATTGAATAATCTACTGTGTCAATTTATATTCTACCTTCTTCTGGTTTGAAATTGTCCTAAGGTTCATTACAATAAATATCCTCAAACTATGTTTTATTTGATGTCACTTGCCTGTTTAAATAATAAAGGTTTGGGAATTTAGCCTGACATTTACCAATTCATTGAACTATATTAGCAAACGGATTAGATCGAACTGTTATTTGTCGAAGAATAACCAAAGACTATTCAAGTAATCCACAGAAATGCTAAATTTTTTATCTTTCCTTGTGTTATGGTATTTCTAGACTACTGCATCTCCCCAACATTGTTGAAATTGAATCTTCAATGTGATGCTATTTTGAAGTGGGGGCTTTGAATGTTGATTAAGCTCATGAATGAGATTAGTGCCCTTATTTAAGGAGACGCCAGTGATCTCTCTTGTGCTGTTGCTGTCATGTGAGGATACCAGGAGAAGATGGCTGTCTATAACCCGAAATAGGGCTTTCACCAGGAACTTACCATGGTGACACACTGATCTTCTTTTCCAGCCACAGGAACTGTGAGAAATAAATGTCTGTTTTTTAATCCACTCAGTCAATGGTAATTTTCTATAGCAGCCTGTATTATTCTGTCCTCATACTGCTAAAAAAAACATACCTGAGACTGGGTAATTTATAAAGGTAGGCAGTTTAATGAGCTCACAGTTCCACATGGTTAGGGAGGCCTCACAATCATGGAGGAAGGCAAAGAAGAAGCAAAGTCACATCTTAAATGGGAGCAGACAAGAGAGCTTGTGAAGGGAAACTCCCATTTGTAAAACCATCAGATCTTGTGAGACTTATTAACTGCCATAAGAAAAGTATAGGAGAATCTGCCCATGATTCCATTTGTCGACCTAGACTCTCCCTTGGCATGTGGGCATTATTACAGTTCAAGCTGAGATTTGGGAAGGGACAAGCCAAACTATATCATTCTGCCCCGTCCCATCTGAAATCTCATATCCTCACTTTTCTTTTCTTTCTTTTCCTTTTTTTTTCTTTTCTTTCTTTTTTTCTTTTCTTTTCTTTTCTTTTCTTTTCTTCTTTTCTTTGAGATGGAGTCTCACTCTGTCACCAGGCTAGAGTGCCATGGCATGATCTCAGCTCACTGCAACCTCTGCCTCCTGGGTTCAAGTGATTCTCTTGCCTCAGCCTTCCAAGTAGCTGGGACTACAGGCATGTGCCACCATGCTCGGCTAATGTTTTGCACTTGTAGTAGAGATGGGGTGTCACCATGGTAGCCAGGATAGTCTCAATCTCCTGAACTCTGATCTGCCTGCCCTAGCCACCCAAAGTGCTGAGATTACAGGCATGAGCCATCACACTTGGCCTTTCCTCACATTTCAAAACCAATCCTGCCCTCTCAACAGTCACCCAAAGTCTTAACTTATTTCAGCATTAACTCAAAAGTCCACAGTCCAAAATCTCATCTGAGACAAGGTAAGTCCCTTCTGCCTATGAGCCTGTAAAATCAAAAGCAAATTAGTTACTTCTTAGATACAATGGGGGGGTGGTACAGGCATTGGCTATATACATGTGTTCTAAATGGGAGAAATTGGCTAAAACAAAAAAGCTACAGGCCCCATACAAGTCCAAAGTCCAGAGCGACAGTCAAATATTAAAGCTCCAGAATGATCTCTTTTAACTTCATGTCTCACATCCAAGTCATGCTGATGCAAGAGGTGGGTTTCCATGGTCTTGGGCAGCTCACCCATGTGGCTTTACAGCCTCCTTCCTGGATGATTTCATGGGCCGGTGTTGAATGTCTACAGCTTTTTCAGGCACATGGTGGAAGCTTTTGGTGGATCTAACATTTTGGGATCTGGGGGATGGTGGCCATCCTCTCACAGGTCCACTAGGCAGTGCCCCAATGAGAACTCTGTGTGGGGACTCTGACTCCACATTCCTTTCCACACTGCCCTAACAGAGGTTCTCCATGAGGGCGCTGCCCCTGCAGCAGACTTCTGCCTGGACATCCAGATGTTTTCATATATCTTCTGAAATCTAGAAAGAGGTTCTTAAGCCTCAATTCTTGACTTCTGTGCACCCACAGGCCCAACGCCATGTGGAAGCTGCCAAGGCTTGGGATTTGCACCTCTTGAAGCAATGGTCTGAGCTCTATATTGTCTTATTTTAGCCATGGCTGGGGTTCAGGGCACCAAGTCCTAAGACTGCACAAAGCAGCAAGGCCCTGGGCCTGTCCCACCAAACCATTTGTTCTTCCTAGGCCTCTGGGTCTATGATGAAAGGGGCTACTGGGAAGATCTCTGACATGCCCTAGAGACATTTTCCCCATTGCCTTAATGATTAACATTTGGCTCCTCATTACTTATGCAAATTTCTGCAGCCAGCTTGAATTTCTTCTCAGAAAATGGGATTTTCTTTTCTATCACATTATCAGGTTACAAATTTTTGAAACTTTTATGCTCTCCTTCAGTTTTAAATGTAAGTTTTAATTTCAAACCATATCTTTATGAATACATAATACTGAACGCTTTTAACAACACCCAAGTCACGTATTGAACACTTTGCTGCTTAGAAATTTCTTCTGCTAGTTGTCCTAAATCATCTCTCTGAAGTTCAAAATCTCTAGGGCAGAGGCAAAATGCCACCAGTCTTTTTGCCAAATCATAGCAAGAGTTACCTCTGTTTCAGTTCCCAAGTTTTTCATCTCTATCTGAGACGAGCAACATTTGGTCAAAGCCATTTAACAAGTCTCTAGGAAGTTCCAAGCTTCCCCACATTTTCCTATCTCATTCTGAGCCCTCCAAACTGTTCCAACCTCTGACTTTTACCCACTTCCAAAGTCACTTCCATATTTTCAGGTATCTCTACAGCAGAGCCTCACTCCCAGTAACAATTTACTGTTTGGTCTGTTCTCATGCTACTAATAAAGATATACCCAAGACTGGGTAATTTATAAGAGAAAGAGGTTTAATGGACTCACAGTTTCACATAGCTGGGAGGCCTCACAATCATGGCAGAAGGCAAAGGGGGAGCAAAGACACATCTTACATGGTGGTAGACAAGAGAGCTTGTGCAGGGGATTTCCCACTTATAAAACCATCAGGTCTCATGAGACTTATTCACTACCATGAGAAAAGTATGAGGGAAATCACCCCATGATTCAATTATCTCAATTATCTCTGTCTATTTAGCACTGGGGCATGGTTGCAATAGTTTAATGGATATCATTTTTGGGGACTATGGTATTTAAAAAATATATTATTATAAATGACTTTTCTGGCCCTGCCCTTGACATGTGGAGATTACTACAATTCAATGTCAGATTTAGGTGGGGACACAGCTAAACTATACTACAGCACAAACTGACCAAGGCACTAGGCAAGAAAGTATGTCACTCTGAAATAAGATGAATGATTCTGTCTAAATATGTAATGTAAGCAAGTATGTTAGGTAGAAAGGAGAAATAGTCCTCTGATTAATAGAGAAATGGAATGTCTTTTTTAGTTTATAACAGAGGATTGAAAACTCTCACAGAGGATTGGTCATTATTGCATTATGATACCATGTATGTGGGTAACAAGACAGGTGAAGTTCTCTACATATTCTAGAGTGAGTTTTTAAAGTTCAAGCCACTCTGGGCCATGGGGATTATCTAGGTAACAGAACTCAGGCACATTTGAACAGTTAAAGCAAAGGTTTCTTTTATAATATTTAAACTCTTTAAATTGCTTCTCATAAAGAAAGTCTAATTCTTGATTTTATTCCTTTATTAGCACCCTCAAACATTGCAAATGACACCATCCTGTACTAGAAATGAATCAGCACTCAAATAAAGGTCATCTACCATTTGATTTTTGAATTAGAAGAAATCATATGCTTTGGGGGAAAAAAAAAAGTCAGCTATAAAATTAATTTGGTTAGCTGCTGAGAAACTGCCCTCAGCTGTATTGTGCAGAATTAGATAAGAAACAAGGTAAATAACTCCGCTCTTTTTCAGTCCCCTTATAAACTGTTTATCTGATCTACCCATTAACTCTTCTTATAGCTCACTGTTAAATCCTCATGTCTATTTAGCACTGTGGCATGGCTGCAATAGTTTAATGGATATCATTTCTGGGGACTACAGTATTTAAAAAATATATTATTCTAAATGACTTTTCTGTAAATATCTACCTCAGTTGTATACCTGGGCTGCCACATTTTGAATTTCCCTTTAATCAAAACTGCAGCTACCACTGTTACTGCAAGAAGTGCCTCTGTGCCAGCAAAAGTTAGCTCTAAATTTATGCTCCCACTGGAAAGAACCCAGCATTAAGTTTCAGTGGCTTGTTTTCAGGAGGGTTGTGGGAGGGCTAGGAATGACTATAAAGGTAACCAACATGCATCTATTAGGAGTGGTAGCTTCAACCTGTGGAACAAAAGAGGTGCCTTGGGGACATATGAATGTTCTCGTTAGGAGTATACATTTTAAGAGTACAAGTTCTGTTCTAACACATTTTTGGGAAAAACACAAATCTTTGTCTTGCTTTTTTTTTTTTCTGTAGCTACTTTACTTATGCCTGCCAAAATCTCAGCCAGAAATTTCTAATGTGCTAAATGAGCTAATCTCTGAGGTTTCTTCCACCTCTAAAATTCTACAACTCTGTGGCAACTATTACTGCAAATGTGCTCATGGTTATAGCTTGTGCCCTAACATAAAAATTGGATCAAACAGATGAAGATCCAGGTGCCACATGATGACTAACTCTATCAGCATGAGGTACATTGTGTCCTTGCTCAACTGCAAGACAAATTTTCTGGAGTAATTTGCTGTCTACTTATCTGTTTATAGAAATGCATGTACTCGGCAGGCACAGTGGCTCACGCCTGTAATCCCAGCACTTTGGGAGGCCAAGGTGGACTGATAATGAGGACAGCAGATCAAGACCATCCTAGCCAACATGGTGAAACCTCGTCTCTACTAAAAATACAAAAGTTAGCTAGGTGTGGTGGCGCATGCCTGTAATCCCAGCTACTTGAGAGGCTGAGGCAGGAGAATCACTTGAACCAGAGAGTTGGAGGTTGCAGTCAACGAGATTGTGCCACTGCACTCCAGCCTGGCGACAGGAAGAGACTCCATCTCAAAAAAAAAAAAAAAAAAAAAATCCATGTACTCTGTGTGTAAAAAAACTAATTTCACTCCAGGAAATTAAAAGCATATTAGTCAAGGATGCTATGAAGTCTGATGACTAAAATTATTTCATTTCATTTCTCAAGTATGTGTCAGTTAATACTAACTCTATTAATTAAAGATTTACTGAAAGTTATAGCTACTTGATATTAAGGAAGGAAAGATCAAAATAGATAAGTCATAGCACCTTTTATTTTCAATTAATGCACTTGAAAATTTGATATGCCTAATGGGAGTGTTTTCAATGAATTTATATATATATATATATATATATATATATATACACACATATATATATAATGAAACTCAGGAATTAAAACCAAACATAAGAATGTTTAAATGATCTTTATGCATGTTGCTAGTGTAATTCTTAGACTTTCTACTCACTGAGAGAACAAATGAATTTAATAAAGAAGTAAATTAAGAAGTTGGATGTGTATCGCAAATATGACAAGATGTTCAAACAAATATTTAAAATGTAGATGTAATTGCTCCCATTTGTTTTTTTATGTTTGTTTTTGATTATAAAAAAGAAATATAGAAGCAAAATGTTGACAGTAGCTCTGTACACTTAAGTGAATAGCCTTAGCACAAATGAAATGATGCTTTAGCTGTACACATGTCTTATGCATGTGGCTTGATGCTAAGTCCTACTTTTCCCCACTGACCCAGATTTATCTTTCCCACATAACCACTCATTTTAATCACTTAAACACTATTTAGAAGTCTGAATATACAAATGTAATCACCTTCTAGAGGAAAACTGCTCTCAGGGGTGATGAGAAGCTATAAGCAGAGACTGTAGAGAGATAGCCTGAACTCTGAGTACAGAAAAAGCAGAGGACTTTTAAAAAAGATGATTGAAAGCTGAGAATCATGTATTGGATGTGAATTTACACAACCAACTTTAGATCAAGGACCTGTAAATCCCACTGCTTAAAATTTTATTCTTGCTTAGAAACACAAAGATTATCAGTATAAGTTCTTTTGCAGTGGGAAATGGAAGCTTCATGGACAGAAGAACACTGAATTATCAAAGAATGTGACTTCTCTCTCAAATTGTCAGGACAGGAAGCCTGTGGACTAATACATGGGGCTGGATATCCAGTCGGAAACCCACAGTAAATGGGGAAGGTACACATTGATGAGCATCCTCCACCTGTCCTATAAGTATCTGTATCCTCACCTTAGATACAGGATTTTCTGTACCACTGCCCAAATAAACAGCACTGGTGGCAGTGTGGGAGAGGGACGGGGTCTGGGGTACTTCATATCCCTATTAATACCACCTACAATGCTTCTTCCTCACTTTCCACACATTAGATCCAAATTTGTTCAGAATCATTTTCCCTGTACAATGATACTGATTAAAGAAATATTTATGCCAGACCAAAATTTTTAATATTCTCTCTAAATGAATTGTTTGGCCAATCTGAGAAGAAATGAGATTCCTGGTCTGTTGAAAACAAAGGAATGGGAGCGGAGAGGGAGGAAATTCTAAATGTCCATACTGGATACACCGTTCCAAACTAGAAAAGGAAAATATAAATATTCTAGCTAGCAAATGCTCCACATAAAATGTAAATGCCTTCATACCAACATCTGGTTGAAATTCAACTGCCTGCCTTATCCTGCCTCCTCTAACACAAAAGCAAATCCTTCCAGTCTAAATGTGACAACAACTTAACCAGAAGACGCTACAAGGCCATGCATTCTGGAGAGGGAGTTTCTGGATTTAAAGAATTCAAATACCAAGAAAAGCCTCACTGACTACGTAAGTTAACTATTCCATTTATTATTTTATATGTAAATAGAAAACACTTGAATACCATTAATTGCACAAAAAGAAAATGTCAAAATGAACAAGAGGATAATTTATCTAAAGAAAACAAATAGTAATGGGCAAAAAGAAATTTTGGAGGGAAATGGAAACTCTTCATTATTATTCAGGCATAATTGATATAATATTGACTTTGTTAAAATATGTACTGTTCATTATTGCAATGGAGTCACTAAGAAAATTTGAAATCTCGGTGATCTATTAAAGACAAATAATTATTTTAGAGAAAATTTCTTATATACTAAATTATATACAGCCAAAAATAATAACAATTATCATTTGTTTTATTTGCAAGCTAGTCCACTTTTAGGAGCTATATCTGATCATGGGAAATTCATCAAATTAGAAAAGATACTTTTGCGTCAGGAAAGTAGAAGGCATGCTTTCAGTCTCATTAGTTAAAATTTTTATTTGCATATATTGGACTCCTGATTCAAATATGTCAAATGTTCTGGGCCATCAAAGCTTAAAGTTATTTCATTCAAACTATGTTTATAAAAATATATAATTTCTCAGCTTTTACTGGCCCAGCATATTTAGGTTTCTGAAACAAAAAAGATGGAAAAAGTTCAAAAACAAGTGAAAAATTAGCAAATATTGTTCTCTTGGATGAATTTGTTGTCAAACATTACATAATGTCAAATTTCATTTGAAAAATGAGTATAGATACAAGTTTTGAAGATATGTAATATCAATTTCTTAGAACAAGTGAGTTTTAATTAGCATTAAGTGTATGTTATGGGTAGAATTGTGTCTCCAAAACTCATATGTGAAGTTCCTAAGCCCCAGGATTTTAGAATGTGACCTTATTTGGAAATAGGTTCTTTGCAAATGTAATTTGTCGAAATGAGGTCATTACGGTGGGCCATAAGCCAATGTGATTGGTGTCCTTATACAAATGGGAAATTTGGAGGCAGACATGCATAGAGAAACTTTGATGTGAAGAGACAGGGAGAAGATGGCTGTCTACAAGACAAGGAGAGAGGATTGGAACAGATCTTTCCATTAAAACCCAGAAGAAACAAGTCCTGCAAATAGCTTAATTTCAAACTTGTAGCTCCCAGAATTGTGAGACAATAAATTTCTGTTATTTAATCTACCCAGTTATAACACCAGCAGACTAATAAAATGTGTGTAATACATTATAAAATATAAAATAAATTGTAATATACATCACAAATTATGATAAAAAATGGCTATATTATTTTTATAATTTAATGATATCAAAGCTTTTTATGTTCACACCTCAAATAAACACTTCAAAAAATGACCAAATTCATCAAAAACCTGATAAAGAAATAACACATTTTATCTTCTTAATTTTTCTGATTTATTTATACATAACTTTTGCAATGGCTAGAACCTACAATAGAATTTTGAGTAGAAGTTGTGAAAGACAAAATATCTTGTTACCATCCTAATTTGTAAATAATTGAGATTTGGGGCACTAATTACGATATTGGCTGAGCAGTTACGTCATATTAGTCTTATGTATTAATTTTATATATTAAAATTATGTATTATGTATTAATTTACATATGCATATATATATGTAAAATGCTGTATTTTAATTAATCTATGAATATTGAATTTTAAAAGCATACCTTACTTCTTTATTTGTAAATAATTCATATTTGGGGCAGTAATCATGATATTGGCTGAGTGGTTAGTACATATTAGTCTTATATATTAATTTGATATATGTGTACATATGTAAAATGTTGTATTTTTATTGATCTATAAAAATTGAATTATAAAATTATACCTTATAGTTTAAGAATCTGCCGAGTTACAATAATTTATACTATTAAATTTAATCTCCATAGAGTAGTAGAAATATAATCTTAAGTCATGTTCAGGTAGGAATAGAAAAAAAAACTCAACAAAAATAACTACTATGAACAATATTTATTTTCATATTTATAAGTACAAAGACATCCATATTTTTATTGTCTTAAAGGTAATGTTCAACTGTTGTCAACAACAATAAAATAGATTTGGTTTTAATAATCTACAATATAATAAATATCAACTACTTGTGTTTTTACAGTGTTTCTAAGGATATGCTAGACACATTTTAACCAAATAAATGGTATGTCTTTGATTAAATAAATAATTTTACAGATTTTTCTCCTGTTCTGGGATTGATATTTTGGTAATATAGTTTTCTGTTTCATTTTAGTTTGTTTTAATATTATAAAATGTATAAGTGGATCAGGATAGGCAAAACATGATCTATATATCTCCAAATCTTTATTATTTGCTTACCTGATATATTTACAGATTATTCTAACTATGGCTATAGTTATTACTGAATGCATCACACATTAAATTTCATGAAATTGTTGAAATTAAGCTTATATAAAAGTTCTGTCTATCTATATATTTGCATATGTACTTACCCACCTACTTATTATCTATAGCTAGGTTATAAAATTAAGAGGAGGAAAATTAATGTAAACATAGAAAATACAGTAACTTTTTGGCAAAGATTAATCACCAAAGCCTAGGTTGATTTTGAAAAAGTGTGTCTGTGAGTGTGTGTGTCTCTCTGTGTGTGTGCATGCTTGTCGTTTTATTCTTGATCTTTTGGCATAGCCTATTTGTTAGGAAAATCTGATGACATAAATTAATTTAAAATTATTACCAGCTTCCTGAATTTGTATGTCCTGATATACATTGATTAGAAAGATATGAAGCTGTTCACCTTTAATCTTCATTAAACCAGGAGCTCAATGCTGTATTTCGTATTTAAAACCATGTATTTAGTAATCATGATCAATTCATAAACACAGGTGTCATGACAGCTTAGAAAACAGCTTTAGCTGAGCGATCATTGAAACTCAGAAAAAATAAAGCTATTTTCTTTAAAAATAAACTTTTAAAACACAGAAAATTTACTTTACTTTGAAATTATCTTATGGTTGGAAATCTTAAAAGTGTATGGTTGTTCTAATAAATTCAAATTTATTTCTTAAAATTCTGGAATATAAAATAAAAATTACATAAAAGTAAAAAACAAACAAAAAACTCCTCAACATATATCCTGACAGTATTTAAGACATTAAATAATATGACTTTTACATTTCTCTAAATGTGTAAATCTAAAAGATAATACTCATAGCATTTGTCTTACTTTTTTATAATGATCTTCATGGCTAATTTTTTTAAGATTCGGGGTAGATATGCAGGATGAGCAGATTTGTTACGTCGATAAATGTGCGCCATGGTGGTTTGCTGCATCTATCAACCCATCATCTAGGTTTTAAGCCGAGCGTGCATTAGCTGTTTCTCTCTAACGTTCTCCCTCCTCCCACACCATCCCCCTAGTGTGTGATGTTCCCCTCCCTGTGTTCATGTGTTCTCATTGTTCAGCTCCCACTTATAAGTGAGAACATGTAGAATTTGGTTTTTTTTGTTCCTGTGTCAGTTTGTTGAAATTTTTGCATGGATAATTGTATATATCAGATGAGTGTAATTTATGTAATGGAGAAAATCAATAATGCTGTATTATTGTCATAAAAATTGTATGGAATGAAACTGGGAATTCAAGAGTGAGTGTTCTATGTCTAGCTTTCTTTTGAAAACCTTTTTGTGATTTGGTTTTGTGTTCTTTAAATTTAGATAATGCTGCCATTTTTCTACCTTAAACTACTTCTGAGAATCAGCCAATAATAAATGTGAAATCTTTTCAGGAGTTAATTTCTAGATGTGAGCGATTATGTAGTTTCTAGATGTTTAGCAAAAGAATAGCAACATGATCATCATTTTTTTCCAAGTTGTACAAAGGAGAACAATTCCTATTGTCATCATTTGAAGAAAATTATAATTCTAATTGTCAATAGACACAATAGCCATTATTTGTTATTTATTAGCTGTCAGGGAATTTGCTTTTACTTTGCAGCTATAATTTCATTTCTTGTCACCCTCATGTCAACTGCTTAAAATAAGCATAGTTTTTTTTACCATTTCAGTGATTTTACAAATCACTGAAAAATTAATATACTTTGTTCTAGTTCAAGTTCTTAGTTGTAGCAGCTGAAATTTGAACTCAATTTTCTTTTTTAAATTCAATACTCATTTTACTATATGCTCATGTGGTAGATTAAAGACTCCATTTAAGATAAATTGGCATATTAATTAGGATAGGTCAGATATAAATTTCTGACACATTTAGGATTTATAATATAATCAAAACATGGAAAGACTAGACCATGTATGGAAACAGAAATTTCACTCTCAGAGTTAAATTGTATAAATGAAGAAGTGACATTAAAAATAAAATTACAAAATTTGACTATTGAATTACTGGGGTTAGGAAAGGAGTGTTTTTTTTGTTTTTTGTTTTTTGTTTTTTGTTTTTGAGACGGAGTTTTGCTCTTGTTGCCCAGGCTGGAGTGCAATGGCGAGATCTCAGCTCACTGCAACCTCCACCTCCTGGGTTCAAGCGATTCTCCTGTCTCAGCCTCCCAAGTAGCTGGGATTACCAGCATCCGCCACCACGCCTGGCTGATTTTGCATTTTTCACTGGAGACGGGGGTTTCTCCATGTTGACCAGGCCGGTCTCCAACTCCCGACCTCAGGTAATCCACCTGCATCGGCCACCCAAATTGCTGGGATTACAGGTGTGAGGCATGGTGCCTGGCTGATTTAATTATTGTATTAGGATAATATAAATAAATTAGGAGTTAATGTTGAAGTATATATATAGATACATGCATATTCTGACATAGGATGCCAATTTCTGAATTGATAAGTGCTTTGATTCCTTGCTTTTTTCTCTCTCATGTGTACATGTTTGAGATATCGTATGGTTTGTATTACCCTAGAGGAAAAATTAGAGAAACTCTGCATTACAGAAAGAGTTTTCTCAATGTCCTTGATGATAATTTTATCTAGAAAACAGTTCTCATCTTTCTTGCTCTTGGGAAACATTTGCCACTGTGAATTGTATTCCTCCTGAAAATATCTCCTTCCTTAGATTGTATTTCACTCTATTATCTTTGTCCCATTTCCTTGCTGAATATTCTTTCTCCATCTGCTTCACTACCTTTCGTGTTCAGTCTCCTTCATTTACAATGTTTTATTTTTGCTCTTTTCTCTTTCCTTGGAATTTTACTTAGGTATAAGAAGTCCTCTTGTTTAAATTTTATGTAAATGTTTGAAGTCTGTATCTCTAAAAGGAAATTTTGTGTCTACAGGTCTAAATATATGACAAACATCTCCGTGCAGGTTCTATTGATTCATGCCCACCATGTTAAGAAAAAAACCCCAAACATCATTATTTTCTAGCTTCTTGGTTCTTTTCTTGACATGTACATTTCCCTCAGATGCACCACTATTCTTTTAACCACACTTGCTGAAACGATTTGACCTCTATTTGTTTCTGTCCTCTCAATTTCTATGAAGTGTTAATTATTTTAATTTTAATCACGTTCACATTTACTACATCCGTGTTATCTCCTTTCACTTTATCACCCTAATACATAGGTATGTTTCATGATGTGTTGCCCGGGCCCCTGTCTCCAGAGTATCCCTGCCTTATTATTTCCTGTAGGATCCAACAAATTGATATTTGCTGTATTCTGCGTCACCATTTTTACTCTTGGGTTCCTGTGGATCATATGAATGATCCTTATTGTCCTTATTAAAAGAATACCTGAGTTAAAATTATTCAAGAATGTCTCAAAAGATCTTTTTTATGTTTTCCTGGATTTTCGCTCTCTGTATAGACATCTTATTTTTAATAGTTACATCTCAGTTTTCCTTACAGACACCAAGGAATCTTATTCAAACTGATGTCCCCATTGCCTCTTGAAGATATTCTGTATTTTATTTCTGAGTGCTTCTTTCTCATGCATCTCACTCTGTTTGGAATCTATTCCTCTCATCAGGATGACCTGTCAAAGTCCTGCTTACTTTTCAATAATTCCTGCTCCAGGTGCATTTCCTGGCCTCACTCTTTATTTCCAAAGAAACCAGTTTTTGTGCTTCTAACATACTTTGATTTATGTTCGAGATCATCTGTGACCAGGTTTTGGTATTTTTGTACCATCATGGTGTTCTCATTTTCCTTTTCTATTAATTTATTTTTGGTGTCCTTGTCTCTTCTACATAATGAAACGTGTTAGAATTAGGTGTTTCATCCTGTCCTTATGTACATATTGATGATACATTATGCTGTTTTATATGTTGTGGATAATAAAATAAATATTCAATTGAATTGAAATATAACACTCATGATTTCTAAAATATCCATAGTAGGTATATATATTTCAAATAGGCATTATGAAACTAGAATCTTGAATTAGCCTGATTCATGGGATGTAATGAAAAGGTGACTTTATTTTTCTCACTTTTTCTTTAAACTGTATCCAGTGATAAAGACCTACTTTTTTTTTTTTTTTTTTTTTTTGAGACAGAATCTCACTCTTGTCACCCAGGCTGGAGTGCAGTGGTGTGATCTTGGCTCACTCCAACTTCCGCCTCGCTCACTCCAACTTCTACCTCCTGAGTTCAAGCGATTCTCCTGCCTCAGCCTACCGAGTAGATGGGACTACAGGCGCTTACCACCACATCCTGCTAATTTTTTGTATTTTTAATAGAGATGGGGTTTCACCATGTTGGCCAGTATGATCTCGATCTCCTGACCTTGTGATCCACCTGCCTGGGCTTCCCAAAGTGCTGGGATTACAGGCGTGAGCCATAGCACCAGGCCAAGACCCTCCTTTGAATGAAAAGTCAGCATGCCCCTTGAATTTTCTCCTGACTCTTATTAAATGAATGATTCTGTTGCCACATTAAGTAATAACACATTTTGATTCAGAATGTGAAATTGTTCTAAAATTATGTCAGTCTTCATTTACAGAAAAGACACTCTTTCTCTCTACCCCAGGTGCACGATTAGCCTTGGATAAAGAGGAATTTTCTTGACTTCTGGTAAAATTTTCCCTCATCACCCCCTCAACCTACCTATTGGTTGCTTTTTGGGTTCTTTAAAGGCTGGATCCCAATCTGGTTGCATATTTTCTGAGCTTGGACTGGTGGAGAGTAGGAATTAAAGTGTTGTGGCAGCTCTCAGCAAATCCTCTTCTTCCCAAATCCTCTTCAATATCTGTGTTTTAGGTTTTTTTCTAATATCCTGTTTGTAGCCTAGCATTTTTAAGTGATAAATTCTATTACTAAATATTTACTTTGCAGACATACATTTATCTCACAGTTTACCTTCGTATTAGGGAATCACCTCATTCAATACTATAGAACACTTGTTGCCTTAATGGAAGTCATACACCTATCTCACGCTGCAGGCTTCATGAGAATTCATCATTCCTCCAAGTCAATCATGCTGCATGCAGTCTGCATTAACATAACACCCAAAGCCTAACTGCCTAAATGTACTATAATCCTAAAGTACGTAAACATACACGTGTGTGTTTATATACACACATACACACATAGATAAAAGGGATGGAGAATCTGGTGATGGAAAATAATGTTATAACATTATATATTACATTTTATGTGAGATATATGCATATTGTGTGTGTGTGTGTGTGTATATATATATGTTTGTGTGTGTGTATATGTATATATGTCTTTTTAAAGTTTCCAGATCCTCCATTACATCTGCTTTGATTAGTGCCATTGAAGAATGCACTATAAACAGTGCAGTATAGTTCAGCGTTACTGTGTGCGAAAGTGTGTCTCTGTGTCCCCACCCAAATCTCATGTCAAATTGTAATCTCCGTTGTTGGAGAAGGGACTGTGGTGGGAGATGACTGAATCATGGGAGTGGATTTCCCCTTGCTATTCTCATAATAGTGAGTTTGTTCTCATGAGATCTGGTGGTTTAAAAGCGTGAGGCACCTCCCCCTTCACTCTCTCTCTCCTGCCCCACCATGGTAGGATGCACCTGCTTCCCCTTTGCCTTCGGACACAGTAAAACATGATTGCTTACTCTGCCTTCCACCATAATTGTAAGATTCCTGAGGCCTCCCAATCATGCCTCTGGTAAAGCCTGAGGAACTGTGAGTCTATTAAACCTCTTTTCTTCATCAATCACCCAGTTTCAGGTAGTTCTTTATAGCAGTGTGAGAATGGACTAGTACCCTATGATTGTTAGAGTCTTCTTAACCACTCTTTATTTTCCCACCACAGAGTTCAAACACAGTTTGATGGCGTTTTCCTTGACATTATTCAGGAATCTAAGATTATTTAAAGGAAGGATAAATAATAGGACAGAAGAGACAGCTTGCCTTTATATAATTTTATCATTCTAGTTTTCCACCCAGAAATTTTCCTTGGAGTTTAAATATCAGTTTATGAAGAGTAAGCATTACATTATTGCAATGTGAAGACCACTCACTATGGGGATTGTGGAGACTATTTTGTTTGAAAACGTTTTGTAATACATATATTAGAACAAATATGTGTATTATATTTGGCAATATGGTATACATTTTAAAGAGCCTATGGCTTGTAGCAAGAAAACTGGGGTTTAAAATTCATTTCTGTAACTTATATTCTTTGTAGCTTGATCTTGACCAAGATATTTACCTTCTTTAAGATGTAGTATCCTGATTTCTAATAGAGGGTAATAATTTATTATCTATCTTGAAGGTTTATTTTAAAGATTAAATAAAATAATCTATGTTAAAATGCTTAAAATTATAATTATTAATATTTTTATGATTCATTCATAATTTCATATACAGATAAAGCCTAAAAATAGACAGCAAGTAATTTTATTATGAAAACAAAAGTTTATGAGAACAAATATGAATCACATATACCTTTTCTGTGAAAAATGACGTAACGCACTTTTTTAAATCAATTATCTGAATCAGTTTTTTTGTTACAAATAAGAAAATCACAAACATAAGTGGTTAGCCTGTCTGTAGTAAATTACATAATAGGAAGTGGACCGTAATTAAAAATGTATTTCTGTGCTTATTCATTGCGTTATTCTTTATATGAACATCAAGTTAGCTGTTTTGACTCGAGATTAGTATTGTTACAATCCATTCCAACATAATGAAATAATGCAAATTCGTTTTAACATAACCTTTTCTCAACTGTTTACATATGTATATATGTGTGTATTTGTGTGCATGCATGCGTATGGGGAGAAAGAGAGAAAAAATCTAAATCCCAGCAGCTAGACCAGAACTAATAGGAAATCATGGATTATATTGTGCAGAAATAGTGTAAGCAAATGTGCTAATCATTTTATGCCTATTATCAGATTTAATAGCCCCAACCCAGGTAAACAGTTGAATGTCACACAGAAGGGCTAGAACATTCTTAGTGAGTGTAGAGAATGACAAAAAATATGAAAAATATTTCATCACAAGGTAGTATAAATTGCATAGCATATTTTATGAGGTGAAAATTGCATCATTAAAATCTGTCTAAAATGAATACTCTGGGAGTAATAATTATATAAATAGTGTTCAGGTATACAGAGATGAAGGAAAATATTAGAAATGTTCTTATCTTGGTTTTGTGACATGTTGCCTTTGAAGCAAAGACATGGTAAGCATATAACAAATACATAGACGATAGTGAAGTTGCAGGATCGAGAGTCTATACAACTGCAGACAGTACCTATATATTTATTTTGAAAAATTATGAATGCCCAGAAATGAAATTTAAATATAACCTGTGATATATAAATGGAATGATACAACACCTACACTTTGAATTATTACTCATGATGTGAATCAATGAAATAGTCTGAATTTCCAGAAACATAATAACATTTTGTTCTATGGTATGAGTATCTATTTACTGTTTCTATATGTTATGAAATTTTCCACACTCTGTAAGTGATACCTGAACTTTTCCTGGAGAAATGAAAGAAATAGAGTCAGCATTTTTCTAAGGCTGCTATATTAACCAACTTTTGAGTTATAATACTGTGTAGTAATGAATTCCTGAATCTCAGTGCTTCCTACAGACAACTCTTACTTTTGCCTACAAGTCTGAAGGCTAGCTTTTGTCACTCCACTCTAACCTCAAGGCTAAATACAAGTGAGTTTCACATGTTATTCATTCTTGGAACACAGTTAAGTAAGCAGTAGATATAGAACATTATGTTTCTCTTGAGGTAGAGGAATGCAAGAGGTTAAGTCAAGCATTGAAGCACATTTAAAGTTACTGCTCAGCTGTAGGGTGATCATATATAACCATTTGTATTAGCCAAAGCGGCTCACCTGATCAAAGCCAACATCAGTACAACCTATAGAAGTGGAAGTGGACAGAGTGAATATTTGCTGAACAAGAATGCGATTGATCACAGCCAGATAGAACTGAAGAATTGCCTTAAAGGAAAAGGCAACTGCAATATATTGAATATTCAGCTAATATTTCTCAAATGAGCTAAAGACAAGTAAAAGTAGTTTTGCTGCTGGTTATATGCATGAGATTATGTCTATTATTCCTCTTGGTCATGTGGTTTTACTACCTTATTATTTTTAAAAACTGTAATTCCAATTACAGACTTTACTGTTGTTTGTCACTTCAATTTTTGTTATAGTTATTATTTTTCTAAAGCAAGTAATTTATACTGCCCATTTCATTCCTAAAATTTTCCAAGAATGTATTATCAATATTGAGATAAACATTGTTGTACTTTTACATAACTTTCACTGGTTTATAGACTGTGTTGTTGTGGAAAAGTTCTGCTTCTTGCAAGTAGTTCAATAATTGACCACCTAATCTGGATGTGGGTTTTGTGAATAAATACAAATAAAATTACTGTGCACAATGTTATCGAAGCATCCTGATGCTCTCCCAGAAAATGTACTTTCTTTGCTATAAAACTCTAATTGTGGCAATCTTATCATGAATCATCCTTTCTATTTTGTATTTATTTGGTTACTTAAATATTATTTTGTTATTAGATAAATTTAGAAAATACTATGTGTATTCATGTACACAATTACAACATTTTGGGTAGCAGCTTTAAGTATTTAGGAAAAAACATGCTACTAGAATCCATGAGTAACAGAGTAATTCAGCGAATTTTTAGGAAAAAAAATGTTCTTTTTCTTCAAATTTTGTACCTGTCCATATTATATAGCATTTATTAACAAATGTAATAGCTGACAGAAACCTAAAAGATCATTTAGTCCAGAGGTCAACAATATTTTCTCTGAAGAGCAGACAGTAATTATTTAAAGCTCACACCATATGATCTCTATTTCAAATAGTTGTGCATTTGTAGTGTAAACACAGCGGTAAATTATATGTAAATCAGGGGGTGTTCCAATAAAACATTTTTTCCACAAAAATAGATTGTGGGCTGCATTTGGCCAATGACCCCTAGTTTGTGGTGCCCTGATTTTATCTGCTATATGTATTTATCAGATAAAGAAACTGAGACTTAAAATATTTAAAATTATTATGCCAAAATTATTTATGCAACTTCTACAATTTGGTGAAGATTACAAATCCAATTGATATCAAATATGGGTCTAGAACCCAGTATTGCTCAGTCCTGATTGAGAATCCACTAATCTATTCTTTCATGTGTCTTGGGAGTTCATGCCTTATTTGGTTAAACATAGATACTATTTGAAATCATGATGCATGATAAAGCATTTATAACATCTCACTGGTTGAAGTCAATTTTTAAATGTAAATATCCACTTCGACTAACTTTGGATATGGATTATTTTAATTTGACTGATAAAATGAAGCTTTAAACTACAAGACAAATTCTTTTTACACAAGTTTTTCGGAAAGTAATCACTGAGAAAAATACATAGTTTACAAATGATCTTATTAAGTTTCATAAAAGAGCTAATCTTTCAAGATATTTGGTATTTACAGAAGGAGTAGCTTCCTGGAGGTCCATATTTCTGATGACCAATTCTCTTTGTCAGCCCATATAATATATTAATTTGTCCGTTTATATTTAACAGTAAACAATATTTTCAAGCAATTTCATGTCTTATATTTTTAAATTCATACTGTAGCCAGTTAAAAACAAGAGAGCCAGGCGTGATGTCTCATGTCTTTAATCCCAGCAATTCAGGAGGCCGAGACCGGCAGATCACCTGAGGTCCAGAGTTCAAGACCACCCTGATCAACATGGAGAAACTCCGTTTTTACTAAAAATACAAAATTAGCTGGGCATGGTGGTATATGCCTGTAATCCCAGCTACTGGGGAGACTGAGACAGGAGACTCTCTTGAACCCAGGAGAGGTTGCGGTGAAGTGAGATCACATCATTGCATTCCAGCCTGGACAGAGCCAAACTCCATCTCAAAAAAAAAAAAAACAAAAAAAACCACGATGTATACTTCATTCGTTGTTAATTAAAATAATAGAAAAAATTATTTAATAATATAAAGTATTTTCTACTTTTAGCAGCTATTTTAACTATTTAAACTTTTAAAATAAATACGCTTAAATCTTAAAAACCAAAGCAAGGAGGAAGGTCACAAAAATAAATTTTATTTTATTTATCCATTTACTTTCTGTTGGAGTATGTTTTATGAATTTTCATGTGGAATTTGTTTGAGAAGATGTGTTTTTCAGTATTTCCTATTGAGACATTTACGTCCACCTACTATATTTCACTTTTCTCCAGTATGTGAAGAAAAACATGTACTGAATATGAATCCAGATTTCAAGACTATAAGAACAATTCATACTCACAGTTGCCATTCAAATATACCACAAAGTTACTTTTATGGTATGTAGGAAAAGTTACTGTCATGGTCCACAGGACTTAATTGAAACCCTGTGCATTGGTTGCTGTCTCAAGATTAAGGTCAATATAGTCATCATTTCAAGCAAAATAATTACAAGTAAGTTATATTTATGAGCATATTTAACTAGTAAATCCAAATAAAATAAAATCAGGTTAAGTATTTCCAGTGCTGCATTATCAAATTTGCAAAATGTTATAAGCTTTACTTTTCTCTTATTTCTTAAGAAAACTAAATAGATCCAGTCTACATATATAGTAATTGAAAAATATGGATATTTGAAGAATTTAATTTTACTATTTTGAATGCATTGTTATAAGACTAATATAATCTATGAAACTAATATACTATGAAAAATATTCTGGAAAACTTTTGATTGCTGCGTGTTGTCATTAAGCCAACTGATGTTGACTTAAAATGAGTAAAATCCAAATGTTACATAATTTAAAAATGTAGATATGTGTCAGCCTAGTTACATGATTAAAATGACTCCATATAAAATTCAAGTGACTTATTGCCATAATAATGCTACTGATCTCCTTGGTTGTATTTTTTTAAGTGTTATTTTTAAAACTTTACATCAGGCCGGGGCCGGGCACGGTGGCTCATGCCTGTAATCCCACGACTTTGGGAGGCAAAGGTGGGCAGATCACTTGAGGTCAGGAGTTCCAGACAGGCCTGGTCAACATGATGAAACCCATCTCTACTAAAAATACAAAAATTAGCTGGGTGTGGTGTCACATGCCTGTAATCCCAGCTACTCAGGAGGATGAGGCAGGGTAATCCCTTGAACCCAGGAGGCGAAGGTTGCAGTGAGGAAGATTACACCACTGCACTCCAACCTGGGTCACAGAGTGAGACTCCATCTCAAAAAAAAAAAAAAAATACATCGGACAAAAATGTGCAATTAGTGAACAATAAGTAAGACAAGGATAATAATTCATTTTCACTATTTTGCAATATTTAGTTATGAAAGCTAATGTAAATTTATAAAAACTTTCATGAGCAAATAGTCAAGGTTAGTCCAACAATTACTTTTTTTAAATTAAAAAAAGCTCCTTCTTATATTATACATAAAAATTCATTCTGATGGATTATAATCCTTTGTGTAAAAGCAAAAACAATATAATATTTATAGAGTAACACAATAAAATATCTCTATAAACTTGAGACATACTAAATAATTTTTAAGCAAGACACAAAACACATCATAAATTTTGCTGCATTAAAATTAAGAATGTCTCTTCATTAAAAATCAACTAAACAGTGTGGAAAGAAAACCTGCATGGAAACCCTATTTGCAACACATATATCAGACAAGACATTTATATCTTGAATAGAAAGATAATTCCTTAAAATTTTTAAGCAACCCAAGAAGAAAAGGAGTGACATAATTAAACAGGGATTTCAAATGATGGACACAAAACTGCAACATGAACAGGCAATGTGATGCAAGAAACCAACCCCAACTGGCAAAAATTAAATATTATAAAAATGGACAATGAGAAGTATTGGCTAATGTGTTGAACAACAAGAATGCTTGTAAACCACTAACATAATTCTCTGTTTGTTTACCAGTCTGGCATTACCTAATAAGGTTTGAAAACTTTGCTAACCCACACTTCCACTTCTGAGCATGTAGAAATTATTTCATATTGTACCTGATGCATGTAAGCAAATGCTCATGATAACTTAGTTTGTAATAGAGATAATAAAATATCCATAAATAGTGCAGATGAAAAAATTATGGTGTACCCTCCTAATGGAATATTACATGGATATGCAAATTAGTTCTAATTCAAAGACAAAAAATCACAGCTCAAAATTAGAACCAAAATGTAGAACAAAGGAGTCTGACACAGAGCATGTTCAACGTTATTGTATTCATATAAAGTTTAAAAACTGGCATAAGTAAATTATAATTTTTAGGAATATACACTTAAATGGAAATACTATAAAGAAAAAGCAAGCAGCTGATTAAAAGGCAACAACATAGTTATACCTCTGTGGGAGATACACAGGAGTGAAGCAGACATGAAAGATAGTTGGCCGGGCACAATGGCATATGCCTGTAACACCAGCACTTTGGGAGGCCGAGGTGGATGGATCATGAGGTCAAGAGATCGAGACCAAACTGGCCAAGATGATGAATACTCCTTTCTACTAAAAATACAAAAATGAGCTGGGCATGGTGGCATGAGCCTGTAGTCCCAGCTACTCGGGAGGCTGAGGTGGGAGGTACTTGAACCCGGGAGGTGGCGGTTGCAGTGAGCTGACATCATGCCACTGCACTCCAGCCTGGCAATAGAGCAAGACTCTGTCTCAAAAAAAAAAAAAAGTCTTTCCTTGGCAGTGAGAATATTCTGTTTATTGACCTGAGTGTTATTTACACAGGTATTTGTAATCATTTTTTGTCCTTTACTTTCCTTTTCATAAAATTGTCTTTATCAGAATACTTTAAAGTTTTAAAATATATTGTGCATTGCTGATTAAAAACAATTTTTAAACTTCAAAAAATATTTTTAACAAAACATAATATTTGGTCTCAGAGATGGCATAGAAATATTCCCATTTGTTTTAACAGACTAATATAACACATTTTATGTATAACTTGAATGTTATACATTTTTGTGATAAATGTCATATTATATAAACTATTATTTTAGAAAAATAGTATATTTATAACATTGATGTGGTAAAATGCAACTTTTATAAAAATGATTATATCTCTAGAGGTTATTTATTTAAAAATTAATCAAATGCCTTGTATAAGCTAAGTATGATTTTTTAAGTCCTGGGGTTTACACAGTTAACAAGAAAAGAAAACTTCAGGCCAATATCCATGATGAACATAGATACAAAAATCTTCAATTAAATACTGGCAAACTGATTGCAACAGCACATCAAAAAACTTATCCATCACGATCAAGTAGGCTTCATCCCAAGGATGCAAGGCTGGTGCAACATACGCAAGTCTATAAACGTAATCCACCACATAAACAGAACCGAAGACCAAAACGACATGATTATTTCAATAAAGGCAGAGAAGGCCTTCGACAAAATTCAACAGAGCTTTATGCTAAAAACTCTCAATAAACTATGTATCCATGGAATGTGTCTCAAAATAATAAAAGATATTTACTAAAAACCCACAGCCAATATCATACTGAATGGGCGAAAAATGGAAGCATTGCCTTTGAAATCTGGCACTAGACAAGGATGCCCCTCTCTCACCACTCCTATTCAATATAGTATTGGAAGTTCTAGAAAGAGCAATCAGGCAAGCAAAAGAAATAAAGGGTATTCAATTAGGAAAGGAGAAAGTCGAACTGTCTCTCTTTGCAGATGACAATATTGTATATTTAGAAGACCCCATGGTTTCAGCCCAAAATCTCCTTAAACTTATAAGCAACTTCAGCAAAGTCACAGGATACAAAATCAAGGTGCAGAAATCACAAGCATTTCTGTATAAAAATAACAGACTAAAAGAGAGTCAAATCAAGAGCGAACTCTCATTCACAATTGCTATAAAGAGAATAAAATACCTAGGAATACAACTAACAAAGGATGTAAAGGACATCTTCAAGGAGAGTTATGAACCACTGCTCAAGGAAATAAGAGAGAACACAAACAGATGGAAAAACATTCCATGCTCATGGTTAGGAAGAATCAATATTGTGAAAATGGCCATACTGCCCTAAGTAATGTACACATTCAACGCTATCCCCATTGATCTACCTATGACCCTCTTCACAGAACTGGAAAAAACCACCTTAAACTTTATATGAAGCCAAAAAAGAGCCTGCATAGCCAAGACAATCCTAAGCTAAAAGAACAAAGCTGGAGTTATCAGGCTACCTGACTTCAAACTATACTACAAGTCTACAGTAATCAAAACAGCATGGTACGGGTACCAAAACAGAGACATAGACCAATAGAACAGAACAGAAGCCTCGGGTGGCAATGTCACACATCTACAACCATCTGATCTTTGACAAACCTGACAAAAACAAGCAATGAGGAAAGGAGTCCCCTGTTTAATAAATGGTATTGGGAAAACCGGCTAGCCATGTGAAGAAAACAGAAACTGGACTCCTTCCTGACACCCCTACACTAAAATTAACTCCAGATGAATTAAAGATTTAAACATAAGACCTAACACCATAAAAAGCCTAGAAAAAAACCTAGACAAAACCATTCAGGACACAGGCATAGGCAAGGACTTCATGACTAAAATACCAAAAGCAATGGCAACAAAAGCCAAAATAGACAAATGGGATCTAACTAAACTCCAGAGCTTCTGTTTAGCAAAAGAAACAATCATTAGAGTGAATCAGCAACCAACAGAATGGGAAAATTTTGCAATATATCCATCTGACAAATGGCTAATATCCAGAATCTACAAAGAACTTAAACAGATTTACAAGAAAAAAAACAAAAAAACCCATTCAAAAGTGGGCAAGGCCATTAACAGACACTTTTCCAAAGAAGACATATATGAGGCCAACATATGAAACAATGTTCATCGTCACTGGTCATTAGATAAATGCAAATCAAAACAACATTGAGATACCATCTCATGCCAGTTATAATGGTGATCATTAAAAAATCTGGAGACAACAGATGCTGGAGAGGAAATAGGAACACTTTTACACTGTTGGTGGGAGTGAAAATTAGTTCAGCCATTGTAGAAGACAGTGTGGTGATTCCTCAAGGACCTAGTAATAGAAATTCCATTTGACCCAGCAATCCCATTACTGGGTGTATACCTAAAGGACTATAAATCATTCTATTATAAAGACATATGCACACATATGTTCATAGGGGCACTGTTTACAATAGCAAAGACCTGGAAGCAACCCAAATGCCCATCGATGATAAACTGGACAAGGAAAATGTGACACATATACACCATGGAATACTATGCAGCCATAAAAAACAATGTGTTTGTGTCCTTTGTAGGGACACAGGTGAATCTAAAAACCATCATTTTCAGCAAACTGACATAAGAACAGAAAATCAAACACCACATGTTCTCACTCATAGGTGGGTGTTGAACAGTGAGAACACATGGACAGAGGGAGGGGAGCATCACACACTGGGGTCTGCTGGGGGGTACCAGGGGAGGGACAGCAGAGGGTAGGGAGATTGCGGAGGGATAACATGGGGAGAAATGCCAGATACAGGTGACAGGGGGATGGAGGCAGCAAACCACATTGCCACGTATGTACCTGTGCAACAATCCTGCATAATTTGCACATGTACCCCAGAACCTAAAGTACAATTAAAAAATAAATAAAAATAAAAACATTACCCAGTTTCTAGTTTTTAAAAAATGTTTAAAAAGTACTCATTTTTCCTCCATTAATAATGCAAAAATATTGTATTGATATGGTTAAAAAAAAAAAACAACAACACTTTACAGAACTTCTGCCCACATGAAGATAATGAACTGGTGATGAGAAAGAAAAATATAAATGGAGTAAGACATTGTAGGTATTATTAAGAGATATGGGGGAAAGTAAGCGAGAAATGTGATTAATGTTTTGGGCATGTTTTATGCAACATCAAATAGAGTATCTAGAAAGCCTAAGGATGCAACTCATGGATCAAGACTTAACGGAGGGAGACATATCAATACTCATATCTGAAGGATGAGACAACCTGAGAGAGTAGCTTGCTCGACATGTTTGAGAACGCACAGTTAGGCCAGTGTGTGGCGAGAGGGAGGAAATAGAAGATTTGGTTCCAGCAGCAGTGAAGAGGGGGAAGACATCATAGAGGCATCCATAGGTTACGATCGGACTTTAGCTTTTACTTTGACTGTCATTGGAAGCCTTTGAAAGTGTTTAAATGAAGATGCGTTATAATAAAAGATATTTCAACAGAGCCATTTTGACAAGTGTGCTGCAAATGGACTTTACAAGCAGAGGGTGGGAAAAAGTAAACCAAAACAGATCAGTTAAAAGGCCATCAAAATAACCTACCAGTGTTGTGTAGCAGAATGGAAGCAGTGAAGGTGCTCAGATGCGGCCCGGTGTTCGGTTAAGAAGGTCTGAAGGTTAAGCGATTGAAATAATTATTTGGGGTTATCAGCCAGGAGACAGAATGCAAGCATCAAATAAGTAAGTAGAGAAGGAACACACAAAAGTCCAAAGAATGCCACTGGCAAATTCCAAAATTAAGAGGTCGGGGAGGCAGCTGAGAACCATTAGAGAGATGGAACACAATCAAGAAAGAACAGGTAAGCATGTTGTCTAGAGTCATTACAAAACACTTTCAAAGACTAAATAATTAACTTAGTTATGGGTTTTGTTGGTTGTTCAAATAAGGTTAAAACCAGGAATGATCCTCTAAATCTGCAATGTGGCAGTCACTGGTGATCTAGAGGGGGAGTTGTTTTGTTGGGGAAGGTGTAAAAATTACATTGTCACCTATTAAAGAGAATGCAAGCAGGCCAATTGGAGACAGTAGAAATGGGCTATCCTTTCATTGAGCAAAGCTGTAACGTCAAGGAGAGATTTGGGAGCAGCAAAAGAAAAGTGAAGAGGCATATAGGACTTGCTTTGGTTTGCTTTCTTTTGTGTTGTTTAGATGGGAAATGACCATGCAGAAGAAAAATATTAAAGTGAGAGGATAGGATGGGCGTGGTGGCTCACACCTGTAATCCCAGCACTTTGGGAGGCTGAAATGGGCAGATCACCTGAGGTCAGGAGTTCGAGACCAGCCTGGCCAACAAAGTGAAACCCATCTCTACGGGTGCCTATGGTCCCAGCTACTCAGGAGGCTGAGGCAGGAGAATCACTTGAACCCAGGAGGCAGAGGTTGCAATGAGTAGAGATCATACCACTGCACTCCAGCCTGAAAGACAAGAGCAAAACTCCTTCTCAAAAAAAAAAAAAAAAAAAAAAAAAAAAGGAGAGGATACCAATAAGGAAAGCCAGAAAAGATTTCTGAGTGCAAAAGGAGGTGGCTTCCAGTGCACATTTAGATACATATCTGTCTAGTTATATTATTAAAACTATTCCTATACAATTAACCTTGTTTGATTACCTTGTTAATTTCTATTTCAAGAGACTACTCTTTCTTCTTTTTATTTCTACTTTTAGTTGGGGTTCAGGGGATATGAGTGAAGATTTGTTACATGAGTAAATTGTGCACCCCTGAAGCTTGGTATATGATTCATTCTGTCGCCAAGTAGTGAGCATAGTAACTAATAAGTAGCCTTTTAACCTCCACCTCCCAACCCCTCTCTGTACTTAGATAGGAAAAATAAGCCATTGTAATTTTTTTATACCTAAATACAATAAAGTTATTAAAAATAATAAGAGGAAAGTAAAATGTATAGACACATGCAGGAATTCTGGTTAATAAGATTAATATACTAAAAAAGCTTGTATAAGATCTTGTCTACTTAATTTTTTTTTTTTCAATAAAATAGGGAGCAAGATCAAAGCTGAGAATGAAAGTGAGGAAGGTTTGAGGATGGAGGATGAAGTATGAGTCAGTGGTTAAGAAGCGTGAAAGAGTAAATGACCTAGGGCAATACAGCACCATGTGGACCAGCCTAGAGACCCTACTGAGATGAGTGATAAATGAGAAAAGTCAGTGTAATGGGAAGGTCATGGGAGGCTCTGTTCACCTGTGCAGGGCAGGCTCCTAGTATTAGAGAGTTTGATTTGACAGGCCTGTGGTTCAACAAAAAAAGCACAATAAATAATAAAAAGGGCAAAAAGTTGAGGAAAAAAGGGAGATTACAATTGTGATTCATGGAAGTTAAGCTTGGAATGGAGAGAAGTGAGGATATGAAGTGCTGAGTCACATAAAGATGTCATAGTATCGATGGATTGTGGGTCCTTCGGTGTCAAAGATTTTAAAAAGTCTAAACAGTAAGAATTAGAGAGCGTAATTAGTCTTTGCCAGAGCTTATGTTTATTTTGAAGTCACTGTTTTTCAATTTGACCAGAGAGAAACAGACAAATAGAATTTCAAAATACAAATAACAGGATTTTTATATGAAGAAAATGTTGGAGAACAGATAGACTAGCTAGACAGGAAGATAGATAGACACGAACTAGATAACAGAATTCTACAACCCTCATTATAATTTTATTGAATCTTCAAATTTCAAAGAACAATAACAGCCATAGAGTTTGTTTCAGCCCAGTCTCTCTGCCTTGGGTCTGTGAAAGGCCAGATGCCTGCCAAATAATGAGGCAGTTGCCAATTTGATTCTGAAGCTGCAGTAATAGAACTGGATTCTGACAAAGGAATTATATTCTCATTTTCACTGAGCCTCTAAGTTGTCCTCTCCAATAAATATTCTGTGATAGCAATAGACACAGTAATCTGTGAAAGAAGAGACCTGTAGTAGAGGGTATCACAATGCAGACAATGAAAGAGATTCAACTAGAACACATTTAAGTATTACATTATTGATGGCTTTTGGCAAGGAAAGTTAAAGTGTGATTGTGTTGCCATTTAAAACTCTGTTTCAGATATAAGGCAAAAGTGAACAGTCCTGGTTTACAAGGAGATTAAACATTTTGCTCTTCTCTTGAGAAATAAAGGAATTGGATATTTTATTTTGACTGAAGATGAAAAGGAAAATGTATTATGCTTTTTTTAATTAATAGTTGAGTCAGTTGAGCTTTTTTATTCCTATTTAAAATCCTCATTAAGAGTGATTTTACAGATCTAGGAACAAATTTGTGACATTAAAATAAATGTTATAATACAGTATATTTTTTAAAATAGCATCTAAGTCAATATTTGTGTTTCTAATCTTGTAAAAGGAACAAATCATAAAACAAGACATAATTTCTATTTTATTAATGTTACGACTTCACTTCTTACTTATAGCACTAGAACTGTTAATTCCCAAGGTATATAGGTTACTGTCAGTTGGCATCATAGTTGCTGTTGTCAGGAGGACAATTACTGTAATAAAAATTTTTACTCTGATGGGGAATATTTTTCTTTTGAAATAGTGTGTCATAAGAAGATACTATTTCAATTTGCTATCCTCAGCCTTAGGGAAAAATGAAATCTGACATTATAGTATGAAAATGCTTTCCAAGCATTGTCTTTGATATAAACATCCTTGTGTTTTAGAGCGTTATCTTTGATCTATTTTGACACAGTGAATTGACTACAAGTGAGAATTTTGGCTTCTAACGCATTCATTATATTCTTAGGTGGCATTATAACTTAGGAAGCTTCCAATTTAGCAGACTTGGCTTCAAATTAGATTTTACCTCATGCTACCCATGTGCATGAAACCCGTGCTTGCTCACAGCTTCATCACCTCTCCCTGCTTTCCATGGGAGACTCTGTCTCCCAGTGTCCTTGCTGTCGGGCAGGGCCACATGAGGATGAGCTAGGAGGAGAATGCATGTTATTTTCAGGATGAACCACTTAATCGCTGATGACATCTCCTGTCTATCTCTTTGTCCTTGCTGTCACCATGCTGGAAGAGGTCCAAGGTGAAGATGCAAGAGGAGTAGATGGAAAAGAATTGTCAAAATGTGCCCCCTAGATTGGCAGAAGATACTGCATAAGTGAAAATTAAAATTCCTGTTAATCCACTGGGAAATGCGGGCTTATTTTTTACTCAGACCGACTTATACTGTCTATGTGACTTGAGGAAATCATTTAACTTCCCTCAATAGTAGTTTTCCCTTCTGTAAGTAAAAGCTATGAAATACAGATATATGAAAGGTAAACAAGTTTATTTTCTGTTCATCGAAAGGATTAGATGACCTATGGAAAGACAACTGATGTGGAGTTATTTATTTGAAGACAACCAACGTGAAGCTTAGTCCCTTAAGATTTACCAGGTATTCTACTAATACAAAATCAATGGAATTCCATATTTAATATTTAATAGTAAAAATTTTAATTAAGTAGTTTCCTTTTGGTTTTGAAGATAGATATTTTACCTTTATAATAAACCTCATGTTCTTATATTAGTAAACCAAAGACCAAGTGTCTGTTGGAAAACTAAAGTCTAAAAACCTTCTATCCAGATATAGAAACACTAAGGTAAGTAAGGCCCGGAATTACTAATTTAACATAATTAAAAGTGATATAATTTTATTTATTTTTTCTTTCTTTCTTTAAAAAAAAAACAATAGGTTTTTGGGGAACAGGTGGTATTGGGTTACATGGATCAGTTCCTTAGTGTTGATTTCTGAGATTTTGGTACACCCATCACCCAAGCAGTGTACACTGTACCCAATGTATAGCCGTTTATCCTTCACCACCACCCCCTACATCAAGTTCTCAAAGCTGATTGTATCATTCTTATCTCTTTGCATCTTCATAGCTTAGCTCCCACTTATGAGTGAGAGCATACAATGTTTGTTTGGTTTTTCCATTCCTGAGTGGCTTTTTTTATTTTGATTTTTTTTTGAGACCGAGTCTCACTCTGTTGCCCAGGCTGGAGTGCAGTGGTGTGATCTCGGCTGGCTGCCACCTCTGCCTCCTGAGTTCAAGTGCGCCTCAATCTACCGAGTAGCTGAGACTACAAGCATGAGCCACCATGCCCGACTAATTTTTGTATTTTTAGTAGAGATGGATTTTACCATGTTGGCCAGGCTGCTCTGGAACTCCTGACCTCAGATGATCCACCTCCCCTGGCCTCTCAAATTGCTGGGATTACAGGCTTGAGCCACCATGGTTGGCCCCTGAGTTACTTCTAAAAGTGAAATAATTTTAACTTTAGAAAGGAGGATCATGTCATAGTAAAAATAATAAGTTTTTCATATAAATAATTTCTAAAAGTAAAGGAATACTCAGATACTAAGCAAATAAGTAAATAGTAAATATATTTTCAAAAGCCAAAATGCTATTCATTTCTTAATACTGTCCTTAAAATTGGCAAGTATTTAAAATGTATCACCTTGTACAAGTAGAATCTTATGTTTTATTTTTATTTTCTTTGGCCTGTTTTTGAGTCCTGGTTTAAGAAAAGAGATAAACAAAAAATACTTTGTTTTATAACAATTAAAAAATAAATGTAGAGATACACATGAATGTTTATTTTTACTGTTGGGTGCAAAATATTTTAGTTATTGAGCAAAATTCTAAGTTGTGATAAGCATGCTGTGCACAAGCCTACAAACTATATTAGACTCCTTGAAAATTATACAACCCTGAACCAAGTTTAATACATAATAACTTGATTCCTTTATCTAGATTTAATTAAATACTTATGATAGTTTTATGTCTGCTTTTCAAGCCAGACACTTAGAAAAATAAAATAATAACTGACCTAGAGAAATACAACCAATGTGCAAATGAGTTACCATATTAGTAGATTATTTTGGATGCAAAACGTCTAAAATTTATTAAACACCCAATGTTGGTATTTAAAATTCACTGAATATATTTACACAAGTCTGCCTAAGAATTCCCGACGATCTCTTTTTGTTTCTTTTTTTTTATTTTTCACTGTAGTATTTGTTTCATATTTTCACATAGTATATAATGTACTTTTTATTTTGTATATTGTTTTACTTACAAATTCACTTCCATGCTCTGGAATGTAACCTTGCAACACCAGAGAATTTTGTCTGTTTTTGAGATTTTTCTCCAATAGTGATGTTGTACCTGGCCCCTGCCAAAAGGTAGGCCCCTGATGAATAATGTGTAGTAATCGCTCATACAGTTGTTATGTGTCTCACAGGCAAAGTGACTCGTGTCAGGGCCACAAAGAAAACAATTCTAATTTTAGACTTTTATACCTGTAACAAATGTTCCCTGGTGTTCTGGAAAACAAAAAAACATAGGTAAGGAAGATTCAGTTGCTGCTTAGAGAAGGATTTGCCTAGTGAATTCACTTAGGAACACAGCTTCTCAGAGGACTTCTTTCTTAGTAATGAGATGGGATGTGTTCTCAGAGTAATCACGCAGCACTGGGAATTATAGCAGGATCAGAATCTAATCATGCTAGAGTTTCATGTTTTCTAGAAAATTTTATTTATATATCTCAGGGTTTTTTATATGTAAGATGAACATTCAAAAGTGGGAAAACTATGGTCATTTTTATGGCCTTCTAGCTAAGAATTATTGTTTATTTTTGTATGTTTGTTTGTTTCATTTTCTAGTACTCTTTCTTTGTGTGTGTGTGTGAGATGGACTCTACCTCTGTTGCCCAGGCTGGAGTGCATTGGTACGATCTCGGCTTACTGCAACCTCCCCCTCCCTGGTTCAAGTGATTTTCCTGCCTCAGCTTCCCAAGTAGCTGTGACTACAGGTGCTCACCACCACACCTGGCTAATTTTTGTATTTTTAGTAGAGACAGGGTTTCACCATGTTGGTCAGGTGGGTCTCAAACTCCTAATCTCAGGTGATCTGCCTGCCTTAGCCTCCCAAAGTGCTGGAATTACAGGTGTGAACCACCATGCCTGGCCATTTTCTACTACATTTTTAAAGTACTATTTAAAAAGGGATTGGGGAGAATATGGAACAGAGAAGGATGTATGTAACCCACATAACCTACTGTAGTTACTGCTGTCTGACACTTCACAGAAAAGTTTGTTGATCCTTGTTTAAATTACCTAAATATCCTTTTCTAGGCTTAGGGTCCTGTGATTTTGACAAATATTCGTACATGTAAACATGGTCATGACTATTCAGGTTGAATTTTATTTAAGTCTGTAAGTGCCTACAGATGCAAAGAATCTATATATGCACAGCAACAAGATTGGTTTTTATTTTTAAATATGAGAGAGAATTTAATATTATAAATGCTTGAATAAATGCTACAAAATAGTCACATAGAGGGGAAAATGACCCATAAAATAAAAATCTGTCTATAACAAAGTCACTGTTGGAAATCGAGACAAAATTTCCCACCATGCAAAATTGATGTTTATGAATACTATTTCCCAGATGGGTCAATTAAGTTCTTCAAAGACTCAAATTCTACTCAGGGTATATCATGAAACACACTCATACATCTCTCTAATATGGAAGAAAACTGTTAGGCCACCTTAGACAAATTAAGGTTCACTTTTCTCCACATGAAGTTTTCTTCCTGGAGCCACACCATTGCCTCAAGCTGCTACAGGATCACAAGTTCACAACCTAGATATGCAACACCAGAAAAATCTACTAATTTCACAATCCTGCTTACAAGTCATTACCATTACCACCAGCAAATAACATCTACACCCACTGAACTCAAAAACATCAAAATCTAAACATCATGTGAGCTTTCATGATAAAATAATAACTATGATAGTAGGATAATCTATAGTGTCTCTCAGTATATTTCTAAACTGATTCAGCTTACATTGGATAAACATCCAAAAAAAATTGGTAGTTCAAATCATCTAGAAAAGTATTCTATGTAATTACAGACTATCTGAAGAATATAGAGATATCCTGTCTACTGTTCATCCTTTATCTCCTCTGGACTGCCCATATGGCTTCTTAGTGTGTAGAAATATTCACATTATGCAGAAGAAGGGTTAGGGTTAGGGTTAGGGTTAGGGTTAGTATTTGAATTCCTATGATGTATTCGAATTCCTGTATTTGAATTCCTATGATGTCCTCTGTGTCTTTTTTTTCACTTTTGCCCTTTCTACCATGGTGACTTTTGGCTAAGATTGTGCCATTTGCCTTCCCCCACATAAGACATGAGGAGATGTTTGACTTTCACCACCACATAAAGTCCTGGAAGAATTCTGGGAGAAAGCATGTTGCCTTGGCCCTCTCCGTCTGCTAGAATAAGACATAATAATTGATTTAGTCCATTCAGGCTGTCATAACAAAATACCTTAGACTGGGTAATTTATAAACAGTAGAAATATATTGTTCACGGTTCTGGAGACTGGGGAATTCAAGAGAAAGGCACCAGGAGATACAATGTCTGTTGAGTGCCCATTCTTCGTAGACGCCTCCATGTGACTGCATCCTCACATAGTGGAAAGGTCCAACAATTCCACGTAGGCCTCTGTTATAAGAGCATGAATCCCATTCATGAAGGCTGAGCCCTTATGCAGAAATCACCTCCCCAAAGCCTCACCTCTTAATACAACTTTACTGGGGATTAAGTCTCAACATATATATTTTGGGGGAATAAAAACATTCAGATCACGCCATCATTATTCCTACCTTATGCAGCAACCCCACTGTGAATAAAAATTTTACAATTTCCATACACCTACTTTGTATTGTGTAAACATTAACTCCCTTACATGTGACAATTCATTATGATCCTTTGAATATCTGTATTACAAATATCAGCATTACCTTCAGATTACTGTTCTCTTTTCCTTAATTGGGAGAGCAACCACTTTGTGTTAAGCCTGTGATTCTATGTGAAAGAAATAATGTGCAGAATCCAGTGGTCATTCATGTGTATAAGAAACAAGAGCAAAATGTTATCATTGAAACTCCTTTCTAGCATTCTACATTTCCAGAAGAACTCAGTTTCTCCTTTAAAAACCAAAGCCAATTTCACAATTTACATTCCAGATCATTAAGGCAATGTCTGTCTTGGCCCAAAAACAGAAGACCCTTTGCAAAAATAATTTGGATTTAAAAAGAACCCCCACAAGTAATGACAATGCTAGATTAGCTTGAAACATCCAAGAAAACCAAAGAGCAAATACACTCTGACTTCACATAGATTAGGCTCAACTAACTCACATTTTTCCTTGGAGGCAGAGAGTACAACTTTGAGTTCATTTCCTCTGTATCTTTCCTGTCTAGTTTACTATCTCACTTTTCTGTGGCTCTTGGAATTATTCCCTTAATTTCTTCAATCAAAACAAATGGAGGTTTCTATGAAAGACTTAGAAACACAGTATCACCTTCACAACTGCAGTTTCTTTCAGGGTATATGTGCAAAACAAAACGTAAACAAAAAACTGGGTTGGCAAATTATAATGCTTAAATTTATGTGTCAACTTGGCTAGGGTATGGCACCTAGATATTTAGTCAATCACTAGTCTAAATGTTACTGTGAAGTATTTTTAGACGTGATTAACATTGAAATCTGTAGACTTTGAGTAAAAAAGAAGACTCCTGAAAAACTTAGCTCACTCTATTTCACTTGCCATGCATGAGTTGTCCCTAACAGCTCCGGATTTCTGTTACGAGTCTCTGGTGCAAACCCTTTGGTGGCCCTGCCTGGAAGCCTTCTCTATTTCAGAGTCCTAAGTAACATACAGTTCTGCCTTTAATTTATTCTAGTGTCAGTGTGTTGTGTTTCACTATCAAAAGAATATTTAAATCCTGTAAAACAGCATGCTAATGAAATAGACACAAGAAAACTAGCGTTTTTGAGAGTATTCGTATATTGCTTTTAGCAGGATGTAACAAGTATGTCCAGGTTAGCTTAGGGTAAGAAACCTTGGTGCCTGACTCCTTAGAAAATGTCATGTGTGATTGTAACCATTATACAATGGAAGTGTTTCATAGCTGAGATGGCCTCTCTCTTCTAAGGGATGTAGACTCATTCACAGCATAAAGACCTCGTATGTTAACCTAGGCTTTGGATGCTGTAAGAAAGGGCCTGAGTAAATACATTGGTTTATTCTTGCTTCACTGGTGTCTTGAAATCATTAATAAAAATTTCAGGCTAAGTCATGTCTTTTATTCTTGTGATTCTCATAAGCAGGCTGACAGTTTGTGCTTTCTCCCTGAGACAAAACAAAATCAAATCAAATCAAAACAGAAATTACAGTATATTAAGTAAACAGTCCTGGAAAAAAAGTCACAATGTTTTATATAAAATATTTCACTATAGTATAAAACAATAAGTTGTTATCAAACCAATTGCCTTACAAATAATAAGACCTCTGGTATATCTATAAGAAACAACTACTCGAGAGCTGTAGAAAGTAAAGAAATGCAGACCGATTTTAAAGGTGTTGAAATTTTCAGTAAATGACCATCACTTTCCTGTTTTTTGTTTATGTTTTGTTTTGCACATATACCCTGAAAGAAACTGCAGTTGCGAAGGTGATACTGTGTTTCTAAGTCTTTCATAGAAACCTCCATTTGTTTTGATTGAAGAAATTAAGGGAATAATTCCAAGAGCCACAGAAAAGTGATGTAGTAAACTAGACAGGAAAGATACAGAGAAAATGAACTAAAAGTTTGACTAAAACTATGCCCAAGTCAGGCTGACTCACAAATAACAGTTGAGC
This sequence comes from Ateles fusciceps, assembly GCA_036589455.1. Taxonomy (NCBI): domain Eukaryota; kingdom Metazoa; phylum Chordata; class Mammalia; order Primates; family Atelidae; genus Ateles; species Ateles fusciceps. The sequence continues at coordinate 2,668,443 of JAZHEH010000174.1, read as the reverse complement.
AAGGCAGACTAAAAGCTGATATCAAGTTTAGCACAACATAGATATGTCACAGTTTGAAATATAAGCAAGTTAATTTCCTATAATAAAAATATCAAATATTAATTGGAGATACATGACAGAATTTAGTGTTTCAAACATAATATTAACAATGTTCAAGGTACAATCTAAAGTTTCTTTACATGAAAAGAGCTATGGCAATGTGATCCATTGTCAATAGAACATACACTTTCCAGACGACTACCCTAAGATGATTCAGACTTTCCAAGTATGAAACAAGAATTTTAAAGCAGCTATTATAACTGCTGCAAAATGAGCTAGAAAAATGCATATTTATGATGAAAGAAAAAATAAGAAATCTCCAGAAGAGAACCAGAAAATTACAAAAAACCAAAGCATTCTAAAATTGTTGAAGGAAATACCATCTTAATTAAAAAAAAATCACTGGATGGATGTAACATGAAATAAATAAATACTGTCTTAAAAAATCACTATGTAAAAGCAAAACAAATGTAGAAGAGAAATAAGTCAATAAACTGGAAGAAAGATTAGGCAATCTGAAGAAGAAAGAAACAAACTTGGGAAGAAACCTAGACTCTCAGGAACATATGAGACAATATTGTATGATGAGCCCAGCATACAGATAACTAGAGTCTCAGAAAGAAATGAGAAAGAGGAGATTAATATGAAAATAGAATAGCTGAAGTCCTCTCAAATGAAGTATATACATTTATGGGGTTAAGAAACCAAGCTATACACAGAGTAAATACAAAGAAAAAATCCTAGGCACATCACATAGTCAAAAGGCTGAAAAACAGCAATAAAGAGAAATTACTGAGTGCAGCCAAAATAAATATATAGATGAGCAATAATTTAAATGACCAAAAGATTCTCATCAGAATACACAGAGAAAGAAGACACTAGAACAAGAATAGTAAATAGATTCAAGAAAAAATGAACTGATAATTCTATATAAAGCAAAAATGTTATTCAAGCATGAAGGACAAACGAAGAATTTTTAGATGAATGAAAAGCTAGCATATAATTAAAACTGTCATAGAATGAACATGTAGACAATTGAAACAATTGACAATCCAGAAATAAAACTTTTTATTTGTGGTAAATTGATTTACAACAAAGGCTCCAAGGCAATTTTTGAGAAATTGTGTAGGCTCGACTGAATAACTATGTGGGAATAAATGTTGTCTATTACCTCACACTATACACAAAAATTAATTTAAATTGATAATAGACCTAATGCAAATGCTGAAATTATAACACTTCTAGAACTTTTCATAGTTGGGATGCAAAAATCATGCATCATAAAAAATAAAACTCAGTTTTATACAAATTTAAATTTTGTTGTTCAAGAGATGCCATTAATAGAAATAAAATACGATACAAAGTAGGAGAAATAGTTGCACTGTATGTATTTGCCAAGGGATTTTTGTTTTTAAATATATACAGAACTTTTGTAACTCAGTAATAAGATCAAAGTCAACCCAAATAAAGAAAGCTTAAAGAATTTGAAAATAAGAGATACAAATGGCAAATAATCATATGGAAATATATTTTGTGTTGTAATTAGAAAAATGTAAGTTAAAACCATAAATAAGACCACACTATATATCTGTAAAAATAAATGAAACTATGAATCTAGCATATCAAATATGATGAGGACATTTTACCAAATGGTGCATCTCACAAACTTCTGGCAGGAATGTAAAAGGATACAAGCGCTTACGAAAACAGTTGGCAGTAAACATGCAGCTCCCAAATACCCAACCATTTCTACTTTTAGGTGTTCACTTAAGACAAATAAAACAACATATCCATAAAAAGACACGTGCAAGAATATTCATGACAGCATTATTTGTAAGAGACAAAATTGAAAACCACCCTAATATCCACCAACAAGTAAAGGATTAAAATATAATGGAATATAACTTAGCTTTAAAAAAAAATACCAATGAATGCAACAACATGAATGAGGCTTACATATCATTAGGCCAAGTGAAAAGAAGTGTCAGGTGCAAAACAATACAGCTTTTATTATTTTATTTATTTGAAAGTTTAGTAAAAGCAAATTAAACTGTAATGACAGTAGACAGATTACTGACTGTGGCTTAGGACAAGGAGATGAATACACTGCAAGAAGATACAGTAAATGTTTTGGGATTGAACAAAATAGTCTTCATCTTATCTGTGTTAGTTACAGAGCTCATAATCTGAAATCATGCATTCTGCGGCCTATTTTAAAAGTTTAGAGTTCACTGTATGCAAAGTTTTTGTTCATAGAGTTGACCAAAAAAATTTGGAGCTATAGCTTAATCTGAAAATTCAAGGTTCCAATTTTCAAGTACTCAGGTAACTTCAAAAATAAGTAGTCTAAATAAACAAATGATGTACCAAGCTCAAGAGCTGGGAGATGGAGCAAAATAAGCCTATGGGAAGCAAAGGGAAATAATTGATAAACATAAATGCATATTAACGATTAGAATATACAAAAATAGCATTGATAAGTAAATTTAATTGCTGGCACTATGAAAGAATCCAATCAAATAGATAAACCAATTGCTAATCTAATCAAACAAGAGAATACTCACATAACCATGCTAAAGAAACTAATTATAGGACAATATTTTACTCGACTCTGTTCAAATAAATTTGAAAATTGACTTCAAATTCTCAGAAAATATAAATTACCAGGAAAGCATACAATGTAAACAAACCAATTACCATGGTAGGATTTGAGAAAGCTGTCAAACTGTTCCTCTTCAAAATAAAACAAGACTCAAATTTTCCACAAGTGATTCTATCAAACCTTCAAGATATAAATATTTTTAGTGTTATTTAAATGTTTCCAAACAGAAAAAGAAAGAAAAGCTCCCTCTCTTGCTTCCAACAACTTCTCTTTTTAAGGAGTTAACAAACATCACTTTACTTTTTTATATATGTTCTTGGCTTCTTCAAATGCTTACTGATTGCAGTAATGGACTAAGCGGATTATGGGTGGTCACCATGGGCCAGGTGAACTATGAGCATTGGCTGTGGAGGTCCTCTGTACATGTGTTTACTTCATGTGGTTTCTCTTATCTCTGTCGGATGACTGACTGTAACCTCTGTGAAAATTGAGGGGGATGAGCAGGAATGCTTTCCTTTAGGAAACAGAACGGCGACAGACAAATCGTGCATGAACACCTCACAACTGTACAACAAAGAAAATATTTTCTCTGGAATTAAAACAAAAGGGTATTTACTACTGAGTTGAGCTGTTACCCTATTTTTCTCTTCTACTCTTTTGGGGAGAAGTAATCTCATATTAATTAGATGCCAATTCTTGTAATTCCCTTTTTTCTATTGAAATAATTAAATCAGTTCATTTTTTTCTTATCCTTTCTATCTAAATTCAGCTCTTTAATTATTTAAATTTTAATGTAAAGTGACTTATCATGAATTAGTTGACTTTTACTGGACATAAAGTATTTTAATAATTTCTCTCTGTGATTTTTAGGGGTTTTCCTACTTAAAACATATTTATTTTTGTGTTTCAACCCACCCTGCCTGAAAGCAATTATAACTTGTTCACTGCCAAAGAAAAGGAAAAGAAAGATGAAGCTGACTTTAGTGAGCAATAAATAGTAGAATATTTTTCCAGGTTTTCTATTGGAACAAAATATACATAAATTAAATTTTACTACCTTAATAATTATAAGTGTACAATTCTGTAGTGTTAAATGCATTTGCATTGTTGAGCAACCATCACCATTGTCTATCTCGAGAACTTGACTAGATCCTTTGAAAAATGAAGATATATAAAATTGTATGGAGCTACTTAAAATTTTTTGTGAGATGTTGGTGGCAGGAAGAGAAATTTTAAATGTTTCAGAATCTTCACTCATAGTTTGAATTGTAATAGTTTTAACAATCATTCATAGCTAGTTCTACCATTATGATAATAAAATAGCTCAAATTTGATTATATAGATATGGTTAAAAGTAACACAACACCTTACAGTTTAGGTGTTGTTGTTGTTGTTGTTGTTGCTGTTGTTGAGATGGAGTTTAGCTCTTGATGGCCAGGTTCCAGGCTGGAGTGCATTGTCGTGATCTCAGCTCACTGCAACCTCCACCTCCTAGGTTCAAGTGATTCTCCTGCCTCAGCCTCCCAGAATAGCTGGGATTGCAGGCATGTGCCACCACACCTGGCTAATTTTGTATTTTTAGTAGAGATGGAGGCTCGAACTCCCGACCTCAGGTGATCCGCCCGCCTCGGCCTGCCAAAGGGCTGGAATTACAGGCGTGAGCCACCACACCCAACCCACAATTTAGGTTTTATACATAAGACTTAATTATAGAAAAAAATATAACTCAGAAATTTCAAACAAATGTATAAAATGACTCATTCTGCAGATGGTTGCTACTTCAAAGAAAATTGCTGCCAAGAAGCTCATAAAATTTTAAAATAAAAATCAGTATATGCCATTTCAAAGTTTTCTGAATCATTGGTTATTACTGATGAAATAAGAATTACAAATTGCCAGTTTTCAATAGACTTAAATTGGTGTTTGTGTATATATATACATTTAGATATGATAACTTGATAACCTTTTGTGTCTGATGTCATATTCCAGAGTTTAAAAATAAATTCTCTTGAATATTTTATGTTTGACTTTCTTCTAAGTTTTATATTTTATTCATTGAATGCACCACATATATTTCAATTTCACTTTGTATTTATATTTTACTTATTTAAAAGTAAGCACATTTCTACATATTTAAATGTTTTATTAATTTTAATTATAAGAGGTAGCATTTTTTCTCATTTTTCAGTAGTCTAACAGAAATAATAAAAACATCATAGATGCATAGTGTAATTGCTATCTAGAAAACCTAAGGAAAGGGAGAAGTCAGAGTCAGTGCTTCTGACCAACTAACAATAAATCATAGCAATAAAAATCATTTTTCTGGCCATGCGTGGTAACTCATGCCCATAATCACAGCACTTCGGGAGGCCAAGAGGATGGATCACCTGAGGTCAGGAGTTTGAGACCAGCTTGGCCAAAATGGTGAAACCCCATTTCTCCTAAAAATACAGATATTAGCTGGGCCTGGTGGTTAGCGCCTGTAATTCCAGCTACTCAGGAGGCTGAGGCCGGAGAATGGCTGGAACCCGGGAGACAGAGGCTGCAGTGAGCCAAGATTGCACCACTGCACTCCAGCCTGAGTAACAGAGAAAGACTCTGTCTCAAAAAAAAAATTACTTTCTTCAAATAGTTTGCTTCTTTTGCTGTACAAATTTTTTTTCTATCTCCTCTTAGAAACAGTAATGCTTAGTTCAATGATTGTATTTTTAAAAATAACTCTCTCTAATGTGAAGCATCTCAGCATGTATGTGTGTTCACCATCTCTCATGGCCTCATACATCAATGAGATTCAGTCAAGAAAACAGAAATCACACTAGGCATTTTAGATGGAAGGGATTGAATATAGGTGGCTTATTCAACCACTGGAAGGCGTGAAGTAGCAAAGGTTATATAGATTTCTGCTGGCCCTTAGGGAACACAGAAGTACAAGGGGTACCGGACAGCTGTCTTGGAAGAATTCGGCTGCCTGGCACATTGAAATGGAAAATTTTGCTGAGGACAGCAGGAAACTATTACTGAAGCCTCAAGGCTACTGCTGGCAGTATCCACTGGTCTGTTCACAGCTTCGGCTGCTGAATAATTACTTCTGTTTCTCTTTCAGTTTCTAAATCTTACATGATTGTCTCTGGTTACAAGAATCTAAGCTAGAACCCTGTGGATTAGGGGTTCTGGAAAATATAGATTCAGGCTTCTCCCTTAAAATAGAGCAATGAATGTAGAACATACAGAGTTCATAAAGGTCATTCAGCACCATTCTGAGAGAAAAACTAAAAGAGGAATATTTGTGGAAGTTAAGATATAAAAACTCTTTCCTGAATTTCTTAGAGTAATAAAATACAACCCTATTTTCCCCAACTCATATGAAGTGTGTTTTAAATTGACTTTTGGGATACTGTCTAATATGATACTGGAAAGTCAAACCTATTTCCAATGCAATTAGTTGTTTCACGAGTTCAGAGGATGGCCCTTCATATACTGCAGTACATATCATAAGTCTTAGGGATGCAATGACTTCAAGAGGCTCACATATCTGTGAAAGAGTTGGGGAGGTAAAACAAATGTTATAAAATTGCCTTATAAATGGTATGGTAAAGGTGTGTAGGAAACCCTTACGACAAAGGCTGCAGGAAATCATGCAAGTAGCTAGAAGCAATTTATTATCAAACGAGGTTGATTTCAAGTTTCACTAAAACAATGAGGCTAATTTTGCCAAATAAAATTCAGTGTTATTACATTCAACTAAATAATGAGATGTCTGAGCTGTAACTGAAGGATTTGCAAGCTCATGCTCAATCTGTATTCAGTAGCAGACATTTCAAGATTACAAAATTAGGAAAATTAAAAAAAAAATACTTTGATTATTCCTTTCTCAGAAGCTTAAGACCTTAAATCCTCTCACCGGTCCCAACTAGTGGGGTAGATTAAATCTTTCTTACTCACACACAGATGTATAATTATTAGTGCTCCACACAAAGTAGGGACAGTCATCTAGAATCAGGATCAACTAACATTTGCAGAGCTCTTGAGTGCCAGGGACTTTATTTTGCATATCCATTTTATTTATTTCACATCAATGAGTATATAGAACATGATATTGATATTTGCGTGTGTGTGTAAATGCATGTATGTATGTTTGTGTTTATATTACCAACCGTCTACCAGGTACCACTCTGCTTCTATTATGACTCCTAAGTCTAAAATTTATGCCTCTTCTTTTCATTTCAACAACCTATAGGGTTTATAGCTATTTCCATTTTACATTTCAAACATAAGGTTTGTGATTCATATTGGAACCTCCAGATAGTTTATTTCACTGGTAGAAGCATAATTTCCTCTATCATAATTCTTAAAATTATAATCATGATTTTTAACACATATGTATTTGTTCAATCTTCACCAGAATCTCCAGGCATTTTAGAAGTTAATATCCCTGTTATACCTCATCTTGTAACTCTTCAATCTGTCTTAAGTGGGCACAAGTAGGGCTGTGTCCTAGACTATGTTGCCTGGGAATAGACTCTCAGATGGGATACTGTGTGCAGAATTGTATTAGGAAGATCTCTGAGTATCACTGTGAGTAAGGAGGGAAGGCATAAAGTGAGCATGGCAGAGCAAGACGCTCAGATGTGAAGCCCTCTAGTAAATCTGGTGCTGAGATGACCTTTCCAAGACATCCCAAATTGCGGCAAGAGGACTGGCTCTTTGCATCCAAGGTTGGCCCTTGGCTGGTATCTGGGAACCTGGATTTCAGGATAGCTATGCTTACCGTAACTGATAAGGGTGATTCACTATGCCTGAACTACTGTTGCAAACCGTACAGTTGAGTATGATTATTTGTTCTTCTTATGGGAGTCTGAAATTTTGGTGCATGCCAAGAAGAGGGTGCCTATGTGATTAGTCCGTGATAAAAACCCTGGGCCCTTATTTCCTAATGTCTTTTCCTGTTGGACAACATTTTACACATGCCACAATTCTTTGTTGGGGGAAATAAGCAGTTCTGGAGTGACAACACTGAAACCTAGTGGCCTAATTTCCTCTAGACTTTGCCCAATGAGACTTTTCCCTTTGCTGAATTTACTTTGTATCCTTTTACCATAATAAATGATAGCCATGAATACAATTACGTGCTAAGTTTTGTGAGTCTCTCAGCAAGTCTACAATACAGGAACTGGTCCTGAGGACCACACCCCAGTAGAGAGCTTCAACTTGCATAAAGCAGTTTCCTATAGCAGAGGAAAAATCTAGTGATGAGGCAGCTTTGAACACTAGCAGCCTGTATCTCCAAATGTGTGAAGCATGAGTGTGTTCAACTCAAATAGGGGACCCAGATAGAAAATCATCGTTTCCAGTATGTAAGCACCTGTTTCACTCAGGTTCATGTGTCTCTTCAATCAAGTGTGCTCTATCTGTAAAGAGCTCTTCCGGAATTCTAGTTAGTCTTGTTTTCCAGAGCACTAAAAGAGACAAATTAGTGGGACAGAACCACAGCCTTTACTGCTGCAGTTGAACTCGGGGGCATAACAGAGGTTCATTAACCCTTCTTCTCTCTCTTTCTCAGGGTTCTTCAAACTTGCCAGCACCTTTACTTGTTAAGCAGTTTTCTTGGTGACAATCTCCCAGAATCCCATCCCCCGATGTTCCCAAATCATTTCACACTATGCCTTTTTCAAACTGTGTTTCCTAAGCCATCCATTTATCTTTAAAACCAGGCATGATATCACCAAGAGAGTGATTGGTGATATCATGAGCCCCAAATCTATTCTTCTTTGATCATGTTTATAAGAGCAGTTTTACCTCTTCTTTATGACCAGAAAAAAATATCATCTCACGCCAATTAGAATGGTGATCATTAAAAAATCTGGAGACATCAGATGTTGGAGAGGATGTGGAGAAATAAGAACACTCTTACACAGTTCGTGGGAGTGTAAATTAGTTCAACCATTGTGGAAGACAGTGTGGCGATTTCTCAAGGATCTAGAAATAGAAATTCCATTTGACCCAGCAATCCCACTATTGGGTATATACACAAATCGTTCTACTATAAAGACACATGCACACGTATGCTCACTGCAGCCCTGTGTACAATAGCAAAGACCTGGAACCAACACAAATGCCCATCAATGATAGACTGGACAAAGAAAATGTGGTACATATACACCATGGAATACTACACAGCCATAAAAAACGATGAGTTGGTGTCCTTTGTAGGAACTTGCATGAATCTGGAAACCATTATTCTCAGCAAACTGACCCAAGAACAGAAATCCAAGCACCGTATGTTCTCACGCATAGGTGGGCGTTGAACAACGAGAACACGTGGACTCAGGGGAGAGGAGCATCACACACAGGGGACAGTTGTGGGGGTAGGGGAGACACAATGGGGGGTGGGGGAGGGATAACATGAGGAGAAATGCCAGATATAGTATGCACCAAAAGTAAAATAAATTTAAAAATACTCTCTTAAGTAAGACAGATTTTTATTTGTCTTCTGATCTTTTGACATAAGAAGCCTAAAATGATAGGCCACCAGCTGTTACTTAAAATTCTGTAGAACTCTTGGTGTCTGTCCTGGTTGAAGCATTTATCTTTTAATACTTCAACTGAGCCCTCTCAGCTTAAAAAGCTCAAAATGAAGTGGAGAAAATACAAATAACCCGAAGTACAAAGAAGTTATGATAAACGGAACCACTCTTACTTCCATTCCTCGGTTTCCAAATGTATATATTGTGTCTCTTGCAAGCACTGAGGCATCCAATGTCCATTAAATTAAGGTTTAAATTATATTCTGGAATATTTAACGTTATAACATCAAAACATTCTTTTCTATCTCATACCTCAACTATACCTTTAAAAAGTCGTCCCTCTATTACATCAGGGTGGCACCTTCTGGTTGAACCAATATGGTAAACAATCAGAACCCATTCCATGGCCTATTGCCACTGCTAATTTATCATAAAACTGATCTCTTGGCCTGGTGCCATGGCTCATACCTATAATCCCAGCAGTTTGGGAGGCCGAGGTGGGCTGATCATGAGGTCAGGAGTTCCAGACCAGCCCGGCCAACATAATGAAACCCTGTCTCTACCACCTTATACAAAAAAAATTAGCCAGGCATGGTGGCAGTCCCCTTAATCCCAGCCACTCAGGAGGCCAAGGCAGGAGAATCCCTTGGACCTGAGAGACGGAGGTTGCAGTGAGTCAAGATTGCACCATTGCACTCCAGCCCAGGCAATAGTGTGAGACTTGGACTCAAAAAAACAAAAACAAAACAAAACAACAACAACAACAACAACCAATCTCTTGTTCTGATTCAATGTTATATGGAATCATGTGTCCATAGATTGTGGTTATGTTGACAATGACCCAGTAGACAACAAAGAAAATCTTATTCTGGGAATACATGACAATCTTATCCAAGGTGATTTGCTGTTCCTTCCAAAGCAGAAGGAGTCAAATGTAGTTAACTCACCACCAAATGAGTGGTTGTTTTCCTTGATGTATAGCTTCATATTGAGGGGTCAGGGTTAGTCTCTGTTACTGGATAAGTAAGATAGCTAGATTAGACAAGTGGCAACCTCTACATTTTGCCTATGCATAGCATCTATCTCTCCCACAGAGTTTCTCCATTCTTGTGTCCGTAGTCTCATCACTGAGTCACAAATTACAACAGTAACTGAGATCAATGGGCCAATAGTTTTTATCTACTTGATTAACAGCAGATACTTCCTAGTGGTGTCAAACATTGATACAAGGAGCTTTGCATTGCATGATCACTCCCATAGGTCCATATACATACTTCTTAGCCAGAAATTGTCACTGATCATCCCATTTTTCCTCTTCCATGCTTGTGTTCAACAATATGAGCCATTTTCCACTGACCATGAGCCCACATATATTCTTACTGTACGCCACTTTTCATTCTGCACAAAGTGGCTTTCCAAGTGCATCATCTGAAGCTCTCCATTAGGGGAACTTTCTTTTCCTGGTCTCTCGAAGACCTCTCCTTACTCAGACTATAGTGTGACTCCAGTCTGTTTTTGACTCATATTGTATCTCTTGACTCTCCTCATTCCTGATTCTGGGTATACCCCTTCTGTGTTACCACAGATGGCTTTCAGATTGTTCTGTTTTATAATTTGATAGATCATACAGAACCTAGTTTTGGCTGAAAGACCACTTGGTTTACAATGACTAGAAACTCCATCTCTGCAACATGCCATGGATGACTTTTCTAATGTGTACAGTTCTCTGCTTTAGTTTGCATGAATTTTCTCTAATGCTCTAAACTTTTACATTGTGGTTCTCTTATTGGGGATTTATATTAACTCAATATTAAATCCAAAGATATCTTTGGTAGCATATGTTTGCTGGAACAGATGGTCCAAAGTGCAGAGCAATGGGGCTGGGGCAAATTGCCAACCTTATTCTTCTTTGGACCACATGCAAAGACGTAGCCTTCTGTATGTAACCCCAAAAGCCCCAGATGTGAATTATGGTGTTCCTGAAACCTGAAAAGGCCTTTGTTTTCATATCTAGTGGTGGGATGGCATGCTTATTTATATCTCAGTCCACTTGACCCTGAAAAATATTACTGATATGCCAGACTCCTGAATCTTCAAAACATTTACCTCCCATATATCCTACTTTATATTTCTCCATCCCTGATACAACATCCTGTGTAAATTCAATCTCACCAAACCTCTTTTGGCTCCTGCTAGTATGGATTGACCAGGTCCGTTGGCTTCTTTGCATATGATCTTTTCTTTCTTTCTACAGATTCAATATGTCCTCTGTCAAGGTATAGTGGTCTGATTGCTAGAAGAGGAAACTGGTATAGATCCTGGTTAACCATCTTACAATGCACAGGTTTCAGCCTCCACAACTAAGAAATATTCAGTCCCAAATATCAATAGTGTCAAGGTTGGGAAGCCTTGATTTAGAGATATGAGAGTTGAGTTTATTTCCCACACTTACCCAGAAATTTTAAGTATTAGGGGCCTACGTTTTTCTTGACAGAGCCCTGCAATTGGAATGGGAATCCTACTGGAATAAGGCTTCATTCTTTAAATTTTTGCTTCTCTTATGATTAAGTCAGAAACATGTTTTTCTACCCCATCTATCCTGGGGGGGGAGAAATAGATGGGAGATTTATGAGGAAATTCTCTTGTGTGATGCATGTAAAAGATGGGGTTGAGCAGAGGAAGAAGCTCATGCTGCATTGTGGTTGTATCTAAGGGCTCAGCCAGTACAAGGAGCTCTACGAGTACAAAGTATCCCTTAAGAGAAAGAGATAGCCCAAATTGAGTCAAGGGATGGTCTTTTGTATTCTCATATGAGTCTGTTAGTAGCTATGGGTCACTCCCCTGAAGAAAACGTCACTTTGAAGAAAGGCGATTACCTGTGAGGGACACAGATGTGAGCCATTAGCAGCAGCTCTTTCGAGAAGGTAAATGTTCAATATACCAACCTCAGTGAGGGAACCTGTACAGAGCAATACACATATCCACTACAAACATCAAAGTCACTGACACATGGACCAGTGTCCTGGCATCAATAGTAAAATTATCCCAAAATGTAGACAAAAAATTGAGAAGGAAGAGAGATTTAAAAAAATAATTATTTTATAAATATTTCTATTTAGAATCCTAAAGCATCTAGAAATCGAGATAAGAATAAACACTAGATACAGGTGTTGGTAACTATTTGTTGGGTAAAGAGAAGGGGAGAGAATGCGGATTCATGAATATTGACTGAGACTTCTCCATGTGTTCAGAAGAAAGGCAGGTGTAATAACTGATACATACAGTAATCTATATTTGAATTATATTGATAAGAAAATTATAAGTATCAAATTATATTGATTATACTTCCCTTTTTTGAAGAGAAATATTTTTAGAAACTAAAATTTCAGTGTGTACCAGTTGGCATCACAAATAACACATCTCTGTTGTTACATAAATTATTCCCTTCACCCACTTTGTTGACCATTTGTTTAAAGATTCTGCCATGTGTTTTTCTCAGGCAGGTTGGTGACTGAGCAGGGAAACAAACTCCAAGAAAAACTTAAAATTTTCATTTGAAGTGATGAATTATAATTCTGGTTTCTTAGTCAAGTTTTGAGGCATAGTATGCCATTCTTTCATTTTCATGTAAACTCTTTAGTAGAAAATGTACATGTTCCTTCAGAAAATGGTGTTTCAGTATCTGTATCTATTATTTGTAATTTGTATCTCTTTTAATTATGTTGATATAAAAACAATTGATTTTATAATTGTGTTTGTTTCAATCTTTCTCAGTACCTCCAAAATAAATTATAAAAGGTATTTATGAACAAACAACTGTATAGATGCTATTCATAATTTTTTTCTTCCTATTACATTTAAGGGAATATTACCATTTTCTTATACTTAACATTTTTATTGTTCCTGCTATTTTTCTTTCCTGAAACTTGATCCTTATTATACTCACTAGCATCTATCATTTCCCTCATAAAATATAACAAATTCTATTCAATTATACAGGTTGATTCTTTACAAATATTGAATATATCTTAACATTTGCTGAATATTTGCAAATATGATCTATGAAAATCATACAATCAATTGCATATGTTTAATATTTTATAATTTAAGAAACTTAGGTCAGTGATTCTCAAACCAGGGCAACCCCTTTTCCCCTCCAACACGTACACATGCTAAGGGACATTTGGCAATATCTAAGGACATTTTAAATTGCCAAGATTAGGGTGCGTATTTCAGGAATAGATGCCAGGGATGTTCTAAGCATCTTACAATGCACACAACAACCCTTCCTCTTCCACAGTAGTTGCTGCAAAAAATAATAATCAGAATTCTTAAATTTGGCTCCAAACAGTAATTGTATAGAAGTTGAGAAATCCTGTTGCAGACATTCTGATTTTTAAAATACTAAAAGCATTTTAAAATGCCAACTTTAAAAGAATTAAGAAGTAAAACTTGATAATAGTCTTGCTATTGATAAGACAATTTTTGAAATTTTTGTTGCTGTTGTTTTAAAGTTATCAACCTATTGCTTTCACAGTATTTTGAGTTAATTCTGTTAATAATATTAAGAAACATTACTTCTGCACCAAATTCCAACTTGACTTACGGATAACACACAGAATGTTTAAACATACATACAATGATTTTGTGAAGCTCAAATTACTCATTAATTTAAAAATACTATAATAAAGATTGAATTGTATTATTTAACTTTTTTTGCTTTTCCGACCATTTAAGAATTCAAATTTCCTTTTGTAGTATATTGTTTTGATTCTTGAAATAGTATTGAAATATATTTTTAATGTTAAGCTTGTTTGATAAATGCTACATTCAGACTAAATTATATATGGTCAAGTGAAATAGGTATTAAAATTAAAACAAAATGACATAATAAATCAGCCCATTAGCAGATATAATGGGGTGTGCAGATGTCTACTATTATGTAGGGCTCATAAGTTAGAAAGAACATTTTTGAGGTTGGGTAACGCATGAAAATAGAAATTTTGACTTAATTTGAAAGTTACAAAGAAAATTTTCATTGATTTGTGAAAATTGCTTTCTTTTTTAAGCCCCAGTATGATTATAGTTCAGTTTTCCAATTTTTTATTTTTTAAAATAATTTCATTTCTAAAATTATTCCTGAATTGATTCCATTTTTGTTCTTTTTGTTAGAGCAAAAGTCATATTTACAAATCATATAAACATATCCATATTTATTTGATACTATATCAGATTAAATTCCTCTTAAACATAATTATGGTGAAATTTTTATCAGCAGATAAAAATTTTCTTGCTTTATGACAGAGAAATGTGTGAGGAACAATTATGCTCTCAATTATTTTTTATGAAGCAGAAAATTTAACATCACTAAACCAAACTCTAGAAAAGCATACATTTTGTTTTTCCTAGATTAGCTGAATATTGATAAATACCTAGGACATTCTGTTCATGTACACACCTTTAACAGAGTCTGATTAATACCCACATTTTGACTTGAGGATCTCTGGCAAAAATAATAAAATTAATTTAAAAAATCTCACAAGTGTCCTGTCCTTTGATTCTGATGTTATGCAAAGATATATGAGCAGAATTTTAACATCAGTATTGATCAATAATTTCTGATCTCAAACGGAATTATAAATTTACACAGATAGTAGTTGCTGTAATGAATGATAATCAGAATCCTTAAATTTGGCTCAAGGAAAACACTAAATAAATGAATAATTGCAATGGACTTTTTAAGCTACTGAGTTGAGTATTTTATTATTTGCACCCCAAAAGACCCTATTAGACAAAATATTGGATCTTAGTCACATTCAACTGCATGTGGAGTATGTTGAAGAGAAAAACAACTTAGTGAATATTCAGCTAAAGCATATGTCAGAGTTTATTAAAGGAAGAACAATGCTGGCCTATAAGAGAATCCATGGTTTGTTTTATGTCTCTATCCTTTCTATAATTTTTTCTCTTTACCTACTGTTTGGATGGATCAGATTCAATGGAAAGAACAATATATTGCAATTCAGACTAAGTAAGATATAAGTGTGGTGAAAAGAAATGGAATTTGAACCTATTTGGCTATTAGGACATGGGTCTGTCTATGTGGTTAGAGGTAAACAATGCCAAGCTTCTTACATTTCCTTATAATGAGAAGGTTTGGAATGGACCATCAGAACATACCCTTTCCTAGCCGTTGTGAGAAAATTATTGTGCTTACTTATTGGGAAATGGATATGGGACTAGGTGAGAAAGAGAGAGATAAATTAAGTGATAGTGCTTTTGTTGCAACTCTAGAATTACTTCCAGCCTAGGAAAAGGGATGTCTTGACCTAACTGAGCAGTGTATGGGTCTGGGGGCAAAGCTCCATGTCTTTGCCTGAACTTAAGCCACTATTCGTTGTGAACCTTATTACTTGTTTGACCTGTATTTCCTGCAGCAACTTTGAGGTAATTAGTTAAGGACTTGATTCCAAAAACTTTAGCCTCATTTTACAACACCCACTTATTTTATATTTTTCCCCACTGTTGCCAAACAAAGAATAAATCTTCACTGCATCTTTATCAAGTACATGTATTTGAAAGAGTGACAAATATATAGGTTTGATAGGTAGGTTATCTAGTGAAAAAATAGTTTAAAAATCTATTACTCTGTCAAGGGACAGGTACATCCCCAACAGCTGTTTTTAAAAGACAAGTAAATTTCTGCCTTGTTTATGAACACGGCCTTGCTTATGAATTTTTCTTGTGATCCTACCAACAGGGCTTGCCATTAACTCTACCACACATCTTTTTCTACCACTGATCCTTTCAACACCTTAGATAATGCTGGGAGTGCTGCACCACAGCCACCCCAGCCTGGACATACTGCAGAGTCCTTTCTTGCTTTAGGTCTCATCAAAGCAAATAGCCTTGCATGTCATCTAGTATATAGTCCAGTGTATCAGTCTATTCTCACACTGCTAATGAAGAGATAAATAGAACTGGGTAATTTATAAAGGAAAGAGGTTAATTGATTCACAGTTCTACATGACTGGGGGAGTCCTCGGAAAACCTACAATGGCAGAAGGCACCTCTTCACAGTGTGGCAGGAGAGGGAATGAGTTCTAAGCAAAGAGGGAAAAGCCTCCTATAAAACCATCAGACCTCATGAGAACTCACTAACAGGAGAACAGCATAGGAGTAATCACTAACCATGCCCATGATTCAGTTACCTCCCACCTCCCCACCAGGTCCCTCCTATGACAGGTGGGGTTTATGGAAACTACAATTGAAGATGAGATTTTGGAAGGGACACAGAGCCAAACCATATCATCCGGGGAAAACAGAATGAACAATGGATTAGTGATAGTAAACATACTTCCTGTAGATCCATCCATGGGTGAAGGAACAAATCTAAAGCTATTGATAAATAAATAGATTGATGTCAGTCTGGAAGAAGATGTTTAAACACATGCCAATAGATCCTATCTTCATTTATATCAGTTCCCAGAACAGAGATGGCAAGATGAATGGTTTTGAAGGTGCAACACATCCAGGATATATTAGTAAGTATATTAGGTGACAGAATCAGGATGTGAAAGAGTATAGATGCATTAGATGGTCCAAAGCAAATTAAATAAAATGTAATAGAAATAAATGTAACGTGCTGTATCATGCTTAGTTTTAGAAAAACAACTGCAGAAAACAATGAACCAAATAAGTCGTTACACCAGCATATGTGAAAAAGATATATGACTTCTAGGTGACTGTAGCTTTTATATTATTCTATTGCATGCAGTAAAAAATGCAAATTTGATCTTAGACTCTGTTAACATAAGTACAGAATACAGAGTGAGGAATTTGATGATCCCATTGTAACTTCAGATTCAGAGTGCATTTAGGGTAAAAAATCCAATTTGCATGCTAGATTTTTTAAGAATTGTCATCTAAAGTAGAATACATTTAGAAGTTTCAGGAAATGTTTTACTATGATAAATAAACAAATATATAAAGAAAAAAATTAAAAGGGCGCTTTTAAAAGTATTTAAAATGCTTTGCTTTAGAACAACATATATTGGATAGATGTCACACAATTGCAGAGGGAAATAATAGATGGAAACAAAGAATACATGATCAGGGTTCTCATATAAATATAGAAAAATTTTAAATATTCAGTACAATAATGGTGTGGGCCTTTCGTTAGTTGGGGTATCTTGGAAAGCAGACATCAGGTGATAATTAGAATGTTAGAGGTTTAAGGAGGGAAATGCTTTTGAAAGATAATGAGAAGTGAAAACTAAGAGTAGGTTATGAGAACTATTAACCCCGATGCAGATCTGATACTTGTGAAAGGAGAGAAGAAAGGGAAGAAAATTGGGAAGGAAAAGACTTCCATTGCAGTGTAGGTCTTAGCAATCCTGGGTCAAGCTGATGGGAATCCCCAGAGGAGTCTCTCAAAAGAGTAATTAGAAGAGTCGCATTTGCAAGACAAGGTGGGGCTCTTGGATGCATGCCTCACTGAGCTATTGGGGAGGTGCGGTCCTGAGAGGCTGTGCCTTCAAAATGAACACTGGAGTATTCCAGAGTGTGGCGGTTGAAGACTGCTACAGCTCTTATTACTGTTTGATAGTTTACTTTGTTTGAGATTTGGATAATTTTTTACTCTGTGAAAGAAATCTTTTCTCATTCATGATATGCCCCATTTGAGATACTGTCATAGTAAATCTGCTAATCCATATACATCAATTAGATCTTCCACAAAGCAGATACCGAGATTAAGTTAGCAGTAAAGATTAATTGGGGAGTAGCATCTGTGAAAGAAAAGGCATGCGGCAGAAAGGTTCACGGGGGAGCCAACAGACCGTGATGCAACTCTCACAAAGTCTCTGCCATCTAAATCAAGAACTGTGGAGCAAAGATGGCTCACTGGAATAGTCCTGTGGCTAGTTTAAAAGACAAGATTCTGTTAGCACAGCCCTGCTTAGTCATTGCCTGAAGCCATCTTGAGAAGTATGACCTCATCTTCAATTCAGAGGGGAGAACTGAAGAAATTAGTAGCCATTGGCTGGCAGCTAACCACACTTGCCACCTGTCATTTCCTGAAGACATTTGGGTGCTACACAGTCCTCTGTTTACATCATGTAGTTCCACTTTTCCACCCCACGTTCAGGCACCAGCTCCTCCAGAGTTCCAGTGGTTATCCCTTCCTACATGTAAACTTAGAAGACGGAGGTTAGTGGAAACACTACAGCTCTCATTCCTGTGACTGGTTTAGGGACTACAACCCATCGTATTCTTTTTCCACCATCCATTCTAAATTCCACATATTCTCAGCTACCATCTCTGCTGGTCTTTTGGCTGCTGTGGGGCTGTGTAACCTAAATCTTCATTTTAAGCATTAGAACCCATGATAAACATATCCTTCTCCAGCAGGGATTGCTGTACTTACCTATTCACAATCACGATGGGGATATAGAATGCTACTGGATAGCCAAGAGCATCATGTGGGTTTGGCATGTGTTCCCCCTGCCCTGATGATACATCAGTAGCCCTATCTTTCCCTGTTAATCAAGGTAAGTTTTCCTGCAAATCTCGTGACTTTTCTTTTGCTTCCTGGTCTCTTACCAAAAGGGTATCTTCTTTGGAAACCAGGACTTGTATCCCAGCAGAGCCCCAAGTTCTGGAAATACATGAATAAATTACATTAAAATAACAAACTAACTGAATGTACCATTGAGGGTGATGGCTTTTCCATGGATTCTGGAACTGTAAAATTTTCCTAGTCAGGATGAAGGAACAGAGTAATCTCTGATTCAGTGAGGATGGAGCTCCATCATCAGTGTATTATCTCCAAATTGGCATTTTAGATGCAACGTTATCAAGCCATTTCAACTCTCCGTCAGTCCAGCTGTTTCTGAATAGTGCAATATAGCACCATTTCCACATATCCTTCACTGTTAGTGAGTCCCCCTGTTCTGGAGCTCAGTTGTGTGGGGATTTCCTGCCTATGGGCAGGTGTTCCATAAGCTCCTAGATAATAGTGTTGGCTGAGGCTCAGCAAGCAGAAGAAGAAAATCCATGGTTGAAATACATATCTATTCCTGTGAGAACAAATCAATAGCCATTCCAAGACATTAAGAGCCAGTTGATTTCTTTGAGGCAGGGACTGTGTTGCTCTCCAATGTATATTTAGAGAAGGCAATAGCTGGATAAGCCTTGATTAAAAAGATTGCATGCATATTCTTCATCCCTGCGAAGAGGCACACATTGTTTGTATGTTCATTTGTCTACACCTTAGTGGCTGCTGACAAACTCTAGCTAACATCTGTTGGCTAAGCCACTTATATCGATTTTATTAGGTACTGTCTTTTCTGTGGTGGATATTTTCTATTGCACATTAATATCTTATACACAGATCTTCACTTTGTCCCAACTCCTATATGTCCATCTGATGGTCTCTACTCCAGGCCTTCTGTTACTAATCTTTCAATATCTTTCCTGTGGTCTCCTGAATAATTCTCTATGTGATTAACTACTACTCTTAACCTCAGATTGTCCTCAAACCATATGAGTAACCAGGTTTATCACCCATAGCTTCACCCACTGGAGAAGTTTTTCTCTTTGCCTGTTGTTCAAGGCTTCCTGCAATAAAGCCACTCTCCAGTTTATTATAGAACCAACATGTTTAGCTAACCTGGGGCTAAAGCTAGCTTCCACTTCTTTATCCACATTCAATTGTTTTTAATGGCCCTTAAGGCCACTGGTGCCACTCGAAGGAGGGGTGATGGTGCAAATGTTCTTTGTGACATGGGAGTCCAGGAAACTTGCCCACACAGTTTTGCGTATGTTCTCTTGGGCTACTTGTGCTCAGTCCTAAATTTATTATTTCTGTATTTCAATGAATTTGCCCCTAGACCTGCCTGACTTGAAAGCTCTGACAAGACTCAGCTCCTGATGTATAATTCCAAATACAAGTTCACCTGTGTCTCATTGTAAAGCATCTGACTCTATCCAGAAACAGGTGCATGCCAACAGAATGTATCTTTGTGCTGCCAGGGCATGGTCTTTCAAATGGGTTTCTGATCCTACCATCAGAGTTTGCCATTAACTCCATAATGCATTTGTTGCTACCTCTGATATTTCCTACACTGTAGATACTGCTGAGAGTGCTGCTTCTACCACGGCCTGCACCTGCTAAAGAGTTCTTCCTTGCCCTAGGCCTCCTTAAAGCAAATAGCCTTCCATGTCACCTGGTATATATCCAGGTAGTATTCTTTGGGATGAACTATATTGTCTTCAGAACCTTGAGATGTTTAGTAGGTGGTACCCATGCTTCTTTGTGGTCAGGAATGCAAGATGCAGCATTTTGTCTTGTGCTTTGGAGGGGCTAACCCAGCATGCTCCTAACCATTCAGGCCTCTGAAGACTTTGCTGAAATGGTAGTTCCTCATTATCCATAAGATTTATTTCTCATACTCTGGAATTCACATATTTTGTTAAAGTCTTCATCCAGCTAGCACTTGTTAATCACACTGCCAATTCTTCATGACGATGTAGACTTGAAAGAACCCTATCTGTCAGAAATAAACTGACAATAGACTGATTAACAGGAAAAAGTGCATAGAAATTTACTTACGTCCATGGGGGCATCACAGGAAGGTGAGTGTTCAATATCCCACTGAGGTCTAGAAGTTTAGATGCTTTTTTTCATAGGGTAATGGAAAATGGGGTGTGTAGGCAAATTTTAGAGGGGGTAGTAAATGATTTTTAGGAGAGATCAATGAGCCAGGAGAACAGAGAGCCTGTGACAAAATTTGTCTGGGGTCTAGATATGGTGTTTGATTTTCAGTCTCTTCCTCTGTGATAGGAGTTTCATCTTTCTTGGCTAATGATATTTCAGTAGGAAGACTGAAGGCATTGTGCTCTTCTCTGGTGCATCCAGTCTTTAGATAAGGGAACTTCAGAGAAAACCTTCTCCCTTTGCTTCAGGAGAGGCAGAGAGATGAGAGACAGTGGGGCAGGAGAAAGCGAGAGAGAGATTTTGGTTTTGAGGCTGCTCCTTTAGTTCAAAGTACTCAGCATGCCAAAGCACCATGCTTTGAGGCAGTGTTTTCTGAACTCCATAGCATCAATGTAATGGATCAACGTGGTGTTTTGCACAAGCATGATTCCATGTTCAACACATCAGGTGCGATTGGACCCACCTCCTGTGCTCTGGTGGTAGTCCACAAAATTCACCTGATTTCTGCGGGGTTCAGACCGGTGAATCAAATGAAGTGATGACAGGGACCCTCCGCTCTGCATCCCTTACATCTTTACAGGTCGCACTAATCGCCACCATCCTGCTGCGTCACAAAATATTGGTTTTTATTTCTAATCTTGACTGTGGGAAGTTTTAAAATCTTCCACTTTTTAAATTATCTACTACGTTAGCTCTCACATCACAGTTCGAGTTCCCAATGTAGAGACTGCTCTAACCATAAAACATCAAATTCTAATTATGTATTAAGAGACTGGTGAAATGACTACCACGTAAGTTCTCTGATGCCATAAACCTTCTCTTTGCTGGACTTTGACAAGGATTCTACTTTTTAACCCGGACCAGAAGAACTCCAGTTTAATGGGGAGAGAACATGATAACACATCATGTATCAGATAATCAGTCTCATCTCAGACTATCTGTTCTAAAGTTCTTGAAATGACATGTAATTTTCTTTGGACATTGTGCTGTTATCCAAGCAAATAGCCACAAGCCACCTAGAAAAGAACTAATAAAATTATAACAGCATTTTTTTTTTTTTTTGGCCACAATTTTGCCACGTCCTTCTTCCTACAGACCTGGAAATCTCTTTCATCAGTGTGTTTCAGGGAGAAAGCCAAGGGAACTGGACAAGGTATTATGGCATTTATTAAGACTACTGCTCTTAGCCTCCCGCTTACTCATTCTTGCTCTGTTTAATCATTTTTACATTATGATTACATTACACAGTAACCTGGTTGGCTGCCTTTTTCTTTGCTCCTGGAGTTGCTATGTCTATTATTGATTTCTGTAACACTCTTCAGGTTAAACCGTCTCAGCTGCCACTTAGATTTTGCCAGTTGTTACAAAAATTGCATTCTCTTGAAGATTCTGCTGGTTCTTAAATGACCTACATTCTCCATTGCTATTAATAAGTTAAACTCTATCACATTTCCTAACCTCTATTTTAGCCTGCTGAGTTGCCACTGAACTTTTTAATGAGGGTGACCCTCTTAATCAGTGTGTCCCTTATGGCCTTGGGAAATAGTGGGCTCTTCCACCTTCTCATGAAACAAAATTATCTCATGGGTTTTGTAGCCTCACATAATATATGCACCCTAGCATGTCTATCTTCTTCATTTGTTCCACTCCTCCTCCACCATCTGCTACGGCAATTAAAGCTTTTCAACTTCACTCTTCCTGGGCTTTATTTTCTCCAGACTTCTAGGAGACAACCTCGCATTGAGTCTGCACTCCCCACCCCTGGAGTCCTGGCTAAGGTACTCAGCTCTATGCTGAGAGTCTCCCCTTGCAAATGAGTTGGGCACACTGCACAGCATGAGAGAATAGCCGCCACAGGACTTACTCTCACTTGAGATACGAGTCATCATTTCAGGGGCCTCCTGGGGCACTCCCACTTCAGACTAGCTGACTGCAAATTTATAGATCCCTACGGATTCCAGGATCAGTAATTTACTAGGACAACTCACAGAGCTCCCTGAGAGCTATTACACTTCCCATCATGTTTGTAACAGGCAGAGGATCCACATTAGAAGCACCTCAATGAAGAAATGGATACGACAAAGTCTGAGAGAGTTCTAAACTCGAAGCTTTCCTCATGCTCAGAGATATGATGCCCTCACAGCACCAATGTGCTACAATATTCAGAATACTGCAAGGTAGGCAATCTCACCTAAAGCTTTAGTGTCCAGAGTTCTATTTTTTCAGGTAGGCAATCTCACCCAAAGCTTTAGTGTCCAGAGTTCTATTTTTTTTTTTTTTTTCAGATGAAGTTTCACTCTTGTTGCCCATGCTGGAATGCAATGGCATGATCTCAGCTCACCGCAACCTCCCCATCTCAGGTTCAAGTGATTCTCCTGCTTCAGCCTTCCGAGTAGTTGGGATTACAGGCATGCGTTACCACACTTGGCTAATTTTGTATTTATAGTAGAGATAGTGTTTCTCCACCTTAGTCAGGCTGGTCTCAAACTCCTGACCTCAGGTGATCCACACACCTCGGCCTCCCAAAGTGCTAGGATTACAAGCGTGAGCCACCATGCCCAGTTCATGTCCAGAGTTCTTATTGATCACATACTGTCTCTGTGGTTAAACTTTAGTCTCCAATTTCCACTCTCAGCCAAGAGATGAGACTAATGCATATAGTCTCCAATTCATCTGGAGCTCTGAACTTATAGGGCATGGTGCAAAGCTTCCATCGCATGTCACATTGTTAGATTTCCTGTGGACAAATCCTGGAATAAAGATATTTCTCTCAGGCAAGACTCAAAGGAGCCTGGAGATTACCCAATAGTAGCGTAACAAAGGCCACACTGCTCTTTGGGTAAAGTTAATGACTCACTACATATCTTTAAATTCGCCCTTCATCAGTCTTATGTTTGGCTTCCTTAACCACACATTCTCATAATCCAGGTTGATTGGATTTCCATGCGGGGGAAGAGGCTAGGTCGCATACTGTAGACTTCATGATTGTGAAGGGTCATGCCAAGAACATGATCTTGGCTCAAAGATGAGGAAAATTTAAAGGAGTTAACAGCTTGAAGTTGTCGTAACCTCGCTTATCAAAGTACTTTCTTAAAAGTGTTATCTGAGCCACTCATCTCCACGTCCATTTGGTATCAACCATATTATATAACTTGCAGCATACAAATTTACACTAGACCTACTTAGGACTCTTATTTTTATGTGCTTTCTTCCTAAACATAAGCAGTAAGAGTAGATAGAATAACCTATACCATTGATGAATTAATAAATAATAAACATAAAGGATATTACAAAGTAACATTTAGAGTATACTGTTAGTCATATAAAACACTATCGTGTGTGTGCACCAAGAAAAAGAAATAACATAAAATATGTTAATTACGTTTGTCTTTAAAAGGAAATATTTTGGAATACTGAAATAATCTTTTTTGTTTTGTTTTTGAGACAGGGTCTCACTCTGTTGCCCAGGCTGGAGTGTAGTGGCACAACCAAGTCTTACTTCAGCCTTGATCTCCAGGGTTCAAGAGCATAATCAAGGCTCACTCCAGCCTCAACTTACAGGCACTTGCCACTATACCTGGCTAAAATTTTTTTTTTTTTTTTTGTAGAAACAGGATTTTGCCATGTTTCCCAGGCTGGTCTCAAACTCCTGGGCTCAAGCTCTCCTTTCTCCTCGGCTTCCCAAATTGGAGGGCTTACACGTATGTGTTGGGAAAAGCAGCAAAGGAGAAAGGACTTACAGAGTGCCTACATAAATTGATTATGAGTAACATACAAACAAGGAACAACAAACTGTGGAAGGCTGCAGGAGACCTCTGAGGAGGAAGACCTCTCCATGTCTCATGTTCCGGTGCAGGGTGACCTAGGCTCTGTTACCATAAACATTGTGCTCAAGGACATAAAACCCTTTCATAGCACTAAGATGTAACCAGACTTGTAGGCTCCTTGTAAGGCCTGAGTTCCACCAACTGCACATAGATAATAAGCTAAAGACAACCATATGTTCTTGTTTTGTGAAGCTCCCCAAACTGCCACTGTTATCAATCTTTAGATTGACACACCAGTTTCGACTCACTGATTCACCTCCGGCTCATTGATTCACTCCACCATCACTCCACCCCTACCTTATAGATCAAAGTGATTGTAATCAATAAATAGTGTGGATGATCAGAGCTCAGCGTCTTCACTGTCTCCTCCAAAGTAATGAGTGATGGCCCCCTGGTCCCACTATCTCTCTTAATCTGTCTTTTTCTCATTCCTTTGTCACCACCAAACTCGGGGTACCCATGGATGTAGGGATGGTTCCGTACATTCTGGTGCCCAACATGGGGCCCATGGATCCCTACATTCTGGCACCCAGTGTGTGGGGCTCATGGATTCCCTACAGTATAAATCACCGTGTCTCACCTTGAAATAATTATTTTAATCTATCTCATTCCCCATGAGCATTTGAAGCTTTTGCAAATCTCTAAATATATCTTCTTTTCTCTGTTTCTGTGTGTCTATACTCCTATGTCCTTGTGTCACTGTTCATGGCTATACATTTTGAGAAATGCTTTGTTAGATGATTTTGTTATTATGTGAATTTTTATTTAATAGAGTGAACTTTCACAAACCTTCATGGTATGGCCTACTACACATCTTGGCTATATGGTGTAGCCTATTGCTTCTAAGCTACAAATTTGTACAGCATGTTACTATACTGAATACTGCAGGCATTTGCAACACAATGGTATGTATTCCTGTATCTTAACATAAAACAGGTGAAATAAAACTATTTCAATGATATAATCTTATGGTCCCATAGGGCCACAATTGTAAGTGTGGCTCGTCATTGACAAAACCATCATTATGCCGCACATGCTTGTGTAATATAAACTCTTTAATCTGATATTGCTTTCTAAGGAAACATAGTCTCTAAAGCCAGACATCCCTGTCTTCCAAATCTTCCAATACTAACAGTGCCATCTTTGATGAGTTACTTAACTACTTTGTGCTTTAGTCTTTCTATTTATAAAATGGATGTGATAAGTCAAATTTATTTTGTGTAAATTAGATGTGAAACTGGCTTAGAAACAGTGTCTGGTTCATATTAATTGTAGAATATTAGTATTATTGTAGCTTTCATGTGGAGAAGGAAACACAGGCAAATGATAGAATTTTGGAGTCTGAGGCTACAACTGGATGTTTTTCTTAGATATATAGCTTATAGGAAATGAACTAATACTTAGGAACACTTGTTCAATATCTCCAAATTGAGGATAATTATGAGGATTGTATAGGGTTGTGAAGAATATTGAATAAATGAATACATGCACACTTTCTAATAAAATGGTATAAGTCTCTATGATGATAATGATATTTATTAGAGAAACTTGTAATGTGAAATAATTCTTATATCAAGAAAACTTCATGGAATCATTTATTCTCAGAGAATTGGAAATGAAATCATCACCTTGATTGGTATTATTATTACTGTCATCTTTAATATTTTTAACGTTGTCTTTGGGTCTAATTTTATACTTTTGGTCTGAGCTAACCAGTAAACATAAGCAAAGTGTTTTCTGAATCCCATTAATCAATCACTTTTATCAAGGGGGAAAAAAGTCATCTGAGTTCCCAGTTGAACCTGTTACTAATCTTGCTTTTCTATTTTCTATTTTTATTTCAAAAAGAATTCCCATATTTAGAATAATATATGCCAGCCTTAGATTATAATTTCCTTTGCATGTGCCTAATTTTTTCATTTTAATTTTTCCATAGGGTCAAAGGGATACAAGAGATAAAGTTTAGTCAATTAACTAGTAGCTGTGCACACATGTATTTAAATGATGTAAGTAATTATTATTTTAGAATGGTTCATTATTATTTTTAGCTTTGGAAATTATTACTTTCAATTTTCTCAAATTAAGTGCATTACATGAAATATCTCTTTCTGTAGAATAAGATCTAACCAGTCACTCTTATGGTTTGTTTATTCCAGATTAACCACTTTGGGATTTATCTTGAATATCTCATGAGGTGAAAAAAAGAAACTCCTATTCTTACAACAAGAAAAAATCTTGTTCAAGCAGTAAAGTAAAGGCTTCTGTAACCCATATGAAAACAGGTCAAAGGATCAATGACCACCCAAAATTCTGAAAAGACATAGGCACATACAGGGAGACAGAGGAGTCAAACATTGCTAACCATGGACAGAGGCTGTTAGGTAACAAGAAAACCTTACAGAATATTAAATAAGAAACACTGATGATTCCTCAGAGGTTGACCATTAGTATGTGGCTATAGTAATGGGCTCTCCATCCATTTGAATGTTTTTTTTTTTTTTTTTTTCTCTAGAAACACCATAAGGCTTTTACAGGGGGAATCTGAGAGAATCCAGAGAATGTATCTCTTGTCTTACTATTTGGAGAGGAAAAGACCAGACACTATAAAATCCATCCAGATCCTGCTGCCATATGAAACAAAGGATTAATCAGCAGTGGGAAGAGCCAGAAGAATGCAGACTATCAGTACTAGAGGATATTTTCTCCAGCTGGGAAAAGGAAGATGAAGCAGGAGACCCTGTGACAGGTAGCTTAATTTTACTCCATACATTTAATATAAACTCACTTTCACTTATTCATGTTATGAATGCATTTATGCATTTATGTGTAAACAAGTGTATATTGAATAACATTTTGGCTATATACAAATACGTGTGGTATGTATGTGTGCAATACAACTATTTTCTCTTTATTTTCATTTAACTTAATGCTTTGTGAACACTCTTCTACAACATTAAAAATTAAAACATTTGGACTTTAGTGGATGCATGAATTTGGCTATAGCTTGTAGAATATTTAAGTTCTTTGCAATTTTAACTCTTATAAATGTTCATTGTGTTCAGTTCGGGGCTCTCAGAAATATAACTTTACTATAAATAGTAAGTTAAAGGTAAGGTGTACTTATAAAATTATAGTTAATCATTCCTTATCATAAGAGTAATTTTTAGAATTGATATCACTTGATTTAGATTTTTTTTCAGACCTTTGCATATTTCCTAAATTGTTTACAGAAAGTTTATTTTAAATTACATGCACCTTAGGAGTGAATTAGAGTCCCTATTTCTCTATCTCCTTCTCCACCCAAGCATACCTTCTCTATATTTTAATCCTGAAAACATATTCCTCCTGACAAATAAAAGCTGATACTAGGAAACCTCAAATAAATAATCCTGAAGTTTTGTATTTGAATTAGCGGTCCTCGAAAAGCATGTGCTATTACTACAAATACATTTACAAACCTGAAAATAGTATTTTTTGTATCTGTGAGGAAATGTTTAATTTTAGAAATACAGTATTTTTGCAATTTTTCTTATTAATACTGGTATTATTTGAACAATGCATTCTGTAGCTTCTGTCTCTTCTATTTCACTTTTTTAAAGTGCTATACACTATTTCTAATAGCAAGATGTAATTCCTAATGCACTATAGAATGTGAACCATACATTGATAGTCATGTTATATATTAAAATATTTATGCAACTTATTTTTTCAGCACTAATAGCTGTACACACGTTGGAAGTGACTCTGGACAGATCCACTGTGAAGAATTTGTGTGTTTTGACAATCACTTTGCTACAGAGTGGAAAACAGGTCTTCCTCTAAGGAGCTACCTGTCAGAGAATCTTAATTCTTCTAGGATAAAAGATACTGTACACCTGGAGGAAAATTGCTACTGCGGTCTTCAAGGCAGCTATAGCAGATAGCGTGTCCTAAGCTGCTCCAATACATTGCTGCCTCTGGCTTTATTTCTTCTCAATGTATGCAAACCTACTGTTTGAAAGAAGAACTATGTCATTTACAGCCGTGGAGATTTTTCTTCTGAAGTAAATTGCTGTATTTTTTTTTTACTGTATTTTAGGTTCTGGGCTACATGTGCGGATCATGCAGGGTTGTTGCATAGGTGCATACATAACCAGGTGGTTTGCTGCTTCCATTCCCCCTTTCATCTATATCCAGCATTTCTACCCATGTTATCCCCTCCCCACCCTCCCTACTCCCCCCCCCCGTCCCTCTCCTAGCCCCTCCCAACTGAACCCAGTGTGTGATGCTCCCCTCCATGAGTCCACGTGTTCTCATTGTTCAACACTTGCCTATGAGTGAGAACATGCGGTGTTTGGTTTTCTATTCTGTGTCAGTTTGCTGAGAATGATGAATTTCTGTATTTTAAATTTTAAGACATCTGTTAGATGCCAGTACTTGAAAGGGATACTCTCTCATGATCACCACAGACCGACCTCTCCTGGTCTTTATGCCACAAAGACATATGAACACTTCGGGAAATTAAATATGTAAAGTTTCTTCTGACTTACTTATCTTTCACCAGCGCAAAGAAGACTCATGGCGTTTATTCCATGTGTCTTTTATCTAATGCAGGAAGGAACAGTCTCAGAAGCATTCAACTGTTTTGAAGGGATAAAGGAAACCAGACATTAGAAAAACTTTAAAGATGATATAATCTAATCTTTTTATAATGAATGAGAAACTGAGGGCCTGTGGGGTTGCATGCACGCCTGCAGTAGAAGACAAGAGTATATGACCGCCAGGTGCAGTGGCTATGCCTGTAATCCCAGCACTTTGGGAGGCCAAGGTGGGTGGATCACCTGAGGTCAGGAGTTCGAGACCAGACTGGCCAACATGGTGAAACCTTGTCTCTACCAAAAACACAAAATTTAGCTGGGTGTGGTGGTGAGTGCCCATAATCCCAGCTACTTGGGAGGCTGAAGTAAGAGAATTGCTTGAACCCTGGAGGTGGAGGTTGCAGTGAGCCAAGGTCATGCCATTATACTCCAGCCTGGGTAACAAAGTGAGATGCCATCACCATCACACACACATACACAAAAGTGTATGAACAATTGTTTCCTTCTTTAGAAAAATCATCATTCCCTCTAGAAAGTTATTTTTAAAATATTTTAATTGTTTTTTCTTCCTTCCGTGATTTTTTCAGCTTCTTTTTAAATGTGTTGATATGAAATCTTCCTTCAACTGATACATCTGTTGACTTGTAAGTTTGGTGCCCTTTCTCTAAAACTGTGTGAGGTAATGTACAGGAATAAAAAAGATTTTTCACAATTTCTGAACAACGAGGATAAAAGGTCAATATTTTCTACTTCATTTGTTTTACCCATTTGCCTTTTATATGCAAAAGGATGAAAGTCACATGAAAAATAACAATTTAAAATAAATAAATAAATAAAATGCTTCCATTACCTACAGAAAACCCTTTGTAGTTAATTACACTGTAACACTCTTCATAGGAGAGTGAACTCACAAGAAAATAATTTCCTTTATCTCTAGGCTATAAAGAATAATATCTAGGCATTTTGATTTTCATGAATAAGTAGCTGAATGCTTTATCAGAGAAACATACAAATATTCAGTAAAAATGGTTCATTTATTTCTACTGATTGAATCATTGCCTGAATGAGTCATTTCTACTGAATATTTGTATGCTCTTATGATAGAGTATTCAGGTACTTATTCATGAAAATTAAATGCCTAGAAATTATTCTCTCTTGCCTAGGGATAAAGGAGATTGAAAATATGGTACATATGTACCATGGAATACTATGCAGCCATAAACAAAAACAAGATCATGTCCTTTGCAGGAACACAGATGGAGCTGGAGGCCATTATTCTTAGCAAACTAACTCAGGAACAGAAAACCAAATACCACATGTTCTTATTTGTAAGTGGGAGCTAAATGATGAGAGCATATGGACACGTAAATGGGAATAAAACATACTGGGTCCCTTCAGAGGGTGAAGGCCGTGGGGAGGAAGAGGATCAAGAAAGGTAACTAATGGGTACTAGGCTTAGTACCTGGGTGATTAAATAATCTGCACAACAAATCCCCATGACGCAAGTTTACCTGTGTAACAAACCTGCACGTGCACCCTTGCACTTAAAAAAAAAAGCTTTAAAAAATGATTAGTTCAAACTTGGACAAATTTATTGAATAAACTTAAAACCGTAATTATGTGTGTGTGCACATGTGTATACATGAACAGAAGCATGCATATTCATTTGTAGTGTACATAAATAGATAAGGCTAATGGGAATTTGTGTTTTTAATTAGCATGGAGCTAGAAAATAATTTATTTTAGATAAAATAATTAGTTTTGCCTCTTCAGTACAATGTATTGTGTACTCTTATTTGTTGTAATTTTACAATATCCTAAGAAGTTACATATTTACAAGTGATTTTAGTGAAGCATTAAAAAATAAAAGTAGTTGATCTTTCTTTAATGAATCATTAAAAAACTACCAAGTGTTTGTTTTTTTCTTTCAACTCTGCAATGTAACTAATTCTTCATAATATTTAAAATATAATCTAATGTTCAAACAGTATTTTAATATATTACAGATAAGAAATACTTGAGGATCATATAAATTTTAGCAAGAAAGAGCCAAATTTCTATAAACTAATGTATTCAGGTAATAATCTGATCTCAATTTTATATCAGATAAAACATTTGCTCGAAACTATAGGGGAAACCATTATGATGGAGTGCAAAAATCCCAAATATGTGGGAGTTTATTCCAAGAAACATGCTAAAACTATCTATTGTTTTACAAATGTTCCATCTGTGAAAGATTGTGTATAATGTAGTCTCCAGATGTTTGTTGAACACATTTTTCTCACTGTAACCACAGAAACATTATCAAGTTTTTTCAAACATTGTAGAATATTAAAATAGAGATACTTTTACCTAATTTTCAACTTAGGGTTTTCAGATTGCCTATTTCTTCTTCATTTCAAAATATTCCATTATTGAGAAACTAATTGAGTGGAGGTATTTCTCATCAACCCAGTCAGTATAAAATGATTCCATTGCTTAACATTGGTATAAAGCCTATTAAAGTTAATGGAAGAAAGAATTACACCACTGAGCTAGAAGTGATAGTGATGACTCACATAGAGGAAAATGGGGAGCATGGGAAAGAACGGTTACCCTTACCTAGAATTTCATGTTATATGACATTTTATTTGGGGAAGAAGGGAGAATGGAGGCATTATTATCTACCTAGAAGTGCATTTCAAATTACTTGTATTTATAAACCATTTTAGTTTCTGAGTATTTTTTCCTTTGGTGAAGTTATTGAATAACTGTGAACATGTTTTCTTCTTTTTATAATGTAAGATTCACTGCACATTGTTTCTGACTTTCACCCCTCCTCTAAGATCTGCTCAGTTATTAACAGTGATGTAAAAATAGACGTCCTTGCCACAAGTTTCAGATTAATGGTGACTAGATATAGACAATGCTGAAGCAGCAGTTGTGTCTCTAGCTCACCACCACTGTTGTTCTCTTTATGTTCACTCAGGATGATCTATTCCAACTTGATACACATCATGATACTGTCTTAGTCTGATCCTTAAGGTTCTTTTGATATTATGAGGAATTTGTTATTATTGTTTTGTTTTATTTTTACTTTTTGAAATAATTCTTAAATTCTAACTGCTACTTTTTTTATATTTGAAAATTACTAACCTTGTATTTTCTGTTTCTGAGACTCTCTCGCTTGAACAAAGCATGTAAGAAAATCAAATAGATGGGTACATAGTACTCAGGATTCTCCAGGAAAACAGAACCAACAGGAGATAGAGAGAGAGAGATTGATTGAAAAAGTGATAGATAGACAGATGGATATTAGAAGAAATTGGGTCATGTGATTATGAAAAATGAAAAATCCCAAGGTCTGCAGTTGGCAAGCTGGAAGCCTAAACAAGCAATTAGGTACAGTATGAGTCTGAATCTGAAGGCCCAAAAACCAAGACGGCTGATGTTGTCAGTTTCAGTCTGAGTCCTAGTGCAAAGGCAGGAAAAGGGGGATGTTCCACTTTGAAGATTGTCATACAGAGACATCAAATTCTTCTTTGCCCAGTATTTTTGTTCTTTTCAGGCTTTCAACAGATTGGATGAGGTATCCCCACAACCTGTTTTGCTCAGTCTATCAGCTCAAATGATAAACTCATCCAGAAACACGCTCACACACACAATCAGATAATGTATAACCAATTATCTGAGCTGTCCGGGGCTCAGTCAAGTTGACACAGGAAAGTAACCATAAAAATTGGGAATAAGGCAATGATATCTATAATGATGATGTAAAGTTAATACATCATATGTTACATGTAGGGGAGTAAGAGACTGAAGAAAGAAAAACTATCTTGTATGTGTTTTCATACACAAAAATATATAACTATATTCATAACAAAAGAAGGATAAAATACTCATGACAATTACAGTCTTCTTTTCTGTAACAGGCCACGTGGTCATAACTCATATTTAGACCTCTCTTCCACTATCCACTCTGTATTCTCTTTACCTCAGCTGGTTATGTTTCTTTACCTGGTGGAGTGTCACAAACTATCATTCTTGAAGAGTATGGGCTATTAGTAGTCCTTCCTCCTGGAATAGGTTCTTGGAATTTTTCATTGACTTAATCGCAAGACATGAGCAGGACATTAAGAGATGCTCTCAAAGATTTCCTATGTTTCAGAATACTCTTCCTTGGTTCCCATGTGGAGTAGGAGTCTAATTTCCCCGTGGTGGTCAGGATCAATAACTCCAGCCAGCACCGTGACTCCCTTATATGCCTGTTGATCCAGATGAATGAGGAACCCAAAGTGGCCAAGTGATGGTGGTAACTTTCAGTTTAATGAAACCATTGTTGTGTGTCTTGATGGAAACATATCTCCCTCTGGAACTAAGACACCTAGGCCTGCAGAGTGTAAAGTTGTAGAAACAGGAGATAAAAGTTTGCTAGTGGGTCATTATAGGTAATAATGAGCGGTGCCATTCGCATTTTTACCTTTTGATTTCTTGACTCCAGAATCCTGGTTATGAGAGAAACAGTACCGTATTTTGGATGCTGATTTAGAGCAAATACAGTTTGCCCTTCATAACTGCAAGCTCTGCATCTTCAGATTTCAACCAGCTGGCAATCAAAATTAATTTTTTAAATAAAAATACAATAACAAATAATAGGAATTAAAAATGAAACAGTATGACAACTATTTATATAACATTCACATTGTATTAGATTTTATACGTAATCTGCAGATGATTCAGAGTACATGAGAGGATGTTCTAGGTTACATGCAATTACTACACCACTTTACATAAGGGTTTGAGCATCCTCTGATTCTGGTATCCATGGGGAATCCTGGAAGCGATTCCCCTGTGGATATAGAGCAATGACTGTATAGCCTTTGAGATAACCTAGTTTCCTAGGTGAAAATAATTCTAGTAGTTTTCACTTGGCTTTTCCCACTATAACAGCCCCTCATCCCCATTAGATCAAGGAATCAATGAGGTGACTACCAGCTGCTGAGTATGTGTATTCGAACTATGCATTTCCCACCTTGGCAAATAACCAAAGTTCCTGAGCCCTCTCTAGGATGGAGCTAAGCTAAAATTCTGTTAGTCAACTGGCAGCCAGAAAGTCCTAGTCTGACTGGTGGAACAAATCTATGTTTTGTTTCTCCTGGAATTAGTGTCAGTTCAGAGATAGTGTCGGTAGTCCCCAAAGTTCCGATTATTACCTTTTCCCAAATTTATAGTTATCCTGGTAAAGGGTTTTAGGTCTCTTTTGGGGGTGTGGATATAGGCTAAGCTTTTGTCCACTTAACCTAAAACTTTTCTGCTTACAAAGATCAAGTAAGAATTTAGTAAGTTTTCCATCTATTTCACTTCTGGGAACACCATCATCAAGTAGCCAATTACATAGGTCTGCATAAGTCAAACTATTCTGATTGCTACTTTCATCTTCTATTTAGTATAGTAACCATGTACGCATTGCCCAACTTGGTCCCTGACTTCCAAGGATCTGATTACTCCCATTGTATTTAGGTTTCCCAATTCAGTGACCACACTTTTCATTCAAAGTTCTGTTCTACAGAGAAGAGCTATCACAGAGCTTTCAAGGATGCTTTAAGCCTCACCTCACAAACGTATTCCTCACAGTTGTGGTGAAAGGTCTTTTTGCCCTTTCCAATGTGGATAAATAGAACTTAAGTTACAAAACCTCTAAGCTTGAAATTCATTCCTGTACATCAAACCAAGGTATATCCAGCATTTCTAATTTACTCACTGTAGGCCACATTTGGTTTATATTTCAAGTAATCAAATAAATTATTAGAGCTTTTTTGGAAGTTCAGAATTGCAACACTAAGTGCAGAGTCTCTGCTATTGTGAATAGTGCTGTGATGATCGTACAAGTGCAGGTATCCTTTTAGTAGAATGATTGCTGAGTGAAATGGTAGTTATGTTTTAAGTTCTTTGAGAAATCTCCAACTGCTGCCTCAAAAGTCACACTGCTTTCCACTGTGCTGAACTCATTTACAATTCCACCAAGAGTGTATAAGCATTCTTTTTTCTCCACAATCTCTCTACATCTGTTTTTGTTTTTGTTTTTGTTTTTGTTTTTTGAGTTTTAATAATAGTCATTCTGACTGGTGTGAGATAGTATCTCATTGTAGTTTTCATATACCACAGAATAGTACGCAGCCATAAAAAAAGAATGAAATCACGTTCTTTGAAGCAACATGGATGCAGCTGGAGACCAGTATCCTAAGCAAATTATTGTAAGAACAGAAAACCAAATATTGCATGTTCTCACTTATGAATTGGAGCCATTGAGTACACATGGACATGAAAATGGGAATAACAGATGCTGGGGACCTCTAGAGAGTGGAAGTTAGGAAGGAGTAAGGGCTGAAAAACTACCTGTTGGGTATTACGTTCACTATTTGGGTGATGGTATCATTTGTACCCCAAACCTCAGAGTCACACAATTTACCCATGTAGCAAATCTGCACATGTATCCTCCGAACCTAAAAGTTAAAAAAAAAATACAATAAATGTAAATATAAGTAAATAAATACGGTCTTTGCTTTGTGAGCACATATGAGTAATTCAGCCTGATTCAACTTTATTTTCTTTCCACCATTTTTTCATACCCTTGATGTCTATTTCCAGACATGCTGCTTAGATTTCTGAGAAATATGGGTTGGGTCCTGAGGAGAACCGACATTTACTTACATGGCAACTGCTTCAGGAAGCAGCATTACAGTTTCCTCAGTGAATGCAGATTAATTCTTTCAGACACTGGTGAAGAGGTTGGTACCACAGGACAGAAAGTTGCGCTGGGGTTGAGGAGGCAACTTTGGTGGTGGGTCTTCTTCCACTATCACAGAAATCATCAGAATTTAAGGATTCAGTATTCTCAGGTTCAGGGTCTATCCACATATCCACATTCCAAATTTTAAAATCTGATACCTCCCCAGTTAATGCCCTCACCTGAACAGTAGTTGTTGTATAAAATGTCTACTGTAAAGGTAGGGGTTCATCTTGCTAATTCAGCCAGTCGTGGGATGAGATTAAGTGTTTGATTTCAACAATATGAGCCCTTTTGCTGCAGGATATTGGAACATCCTTCACGGTACACAAAGATGCCTTCAGGTCATTTATATGGCTCTTAAGCTGAGAGTTTAAATCCCTGTGGTTATCCCTTTTTTTAACCACTTTGTCATGGAACATTAGGAGCAATCAATCAATCTTGTTAAATTTATTAGTCTTCCAAAAATATTCAACAATGTCATAAATAGTCACTTGGTTCCTTGTATCTTATAAGTGCTGGTTAAGAGTATCCAATGTACCAGCCCAGGCAACATGGCAAAACCCCATCTCTACCAAAAAGAAACAAACAAAAATAGCAGAGTATGGTGGTGCATGCCTGTAGTCTCAGCTATTCAGGAAGATAAGGTGGGAGGATTTCTTTTTTCTTTTCTTTTTTTTTTTTTTTTGAGATGGACTCTCCTTCTAGTGCTCAGGCTGGAGTGCAGTGGTGCAATTTCAGCTCACCGCAACCACTGCCTCCTGGGTTCAAGCGATTCTCCTGCCTCGGCCTCCCGAGTAGCTGGGACTACAGGCATGTGCCACCATGCTCCACTAGGCTAGTTTTTTGTATTTTTAGTAGAGAAGAAGTTTTACCATGCTGAACAGGCTGGTCTGGAACTCCTGACTTCTTGATCCACTCGCCTTGGCCTCCCAGAGTGTTGAGATTACAGGTGTGAGACACGGTGCCCAGCCTGGGAGGATCTCTAGGAGATGGAGGTTGCAGTGAGCTGAGATCACACAACTGTACTCTAGCCTGGGCAACAAAGCGAGATCCAGTCTTAAAAAAAAAAAAGAATATTCAATGAAGATATTTTGTGTTTCTCTAGTATCTCTATTGCCAGAATGCTTCCTTTACTACTACAAATAGTTATTGGCATCTTTAAAGTCAATTACATTAGACAGCCAAATCCAGAAACCACAGAGACAATTTAAAAATCTGTACAACCACTCTCAGCACCAAAATCTGTTTCAGTCAGGTTTCTGGAGAGAAACAAAACCAATATATAGTTAGCCATATGTGATGATTTTATGTATAATCTACTCATTTTGATAAACTTTTCTTAGCCCCTGAAGCTGAATTCAGTTTTTATCAATTCTGTAGAAAGCATTTCGTCTACTGGACAGATGTAGTGACAAATCTAAATTCTTCATCTCTGACTTAAAAGTGTTAATAAATGGGCATACCTCATTGACCCCTAAGATATGAAATGCATTTGTGTTTTATTTTTCTGTACTATTATTTTCTCAATGAAGTACATGTTCTATATTATGAATAAAATTCAAAGCTTTAGGCTTATTTGTCTCATAAGAATGTGCTTTAAACTGGTTTTTGGAGCACCTACTACTAAAATATATATTACGTGTTACATGTGCATAATTCTATATATGTGTAATTTTATAGAGTTATCTTTATGTATGTGAGTATGGTGGATGATATGATTCACAGCTCAGTTCCTCCTTCAGGCTGAAGGTCTATTTCCAATGGCTGATAGGAGTATTGTTGGCAGAGAGCCCTCAGCTGTCAGCATTCTTCCAAATTAACATGGTTAAAAAAAGGTCACATATGCTCTCCTGGAAGCCTCCATCCTGGGACTGGCTATGAAGAACAATAAAAATATATATTTTTTGACCATACTTAGACATTTAGGAAGAGCCATTGAAGCTTGAGAGCTCCCCTGAGTGCAGCTAGTTTTTCATTGAAACTTCTTTCTCTAATCAGTTCAGCTTTCTCCCTTATTCTTCCATGGATTTGATCCTAAAAGCATACAGTGATAAATACTCTGCCTGCTAATCTAAGTCTCAGAGTCAGCTTGCAGGGAACCCAATCTCCAGTAATGATAGACTTATAGAGTGATAAGTAGCTAGACACATTAATAGATGTGCAGATAGAGGGCTGGATATTTAGGTAGCAAACACAAAGTAACTGGGTTCAGTTAATTCAAGATTCTACAAAAAATAATTTTTTTCTGAAATTAAAATATATACATGATCATCTTATATTATGTAGATATAAATTTGTATCCTGATCCTACCACTTACTAATTGTGCCAACTGGGGAAATTATCTCATGTAAATTTCAAAATTTTTATTTTACAATGGTAGTAATAGTAAATCCTAATATTGTTGCTGTTAAAAGTCAGTGAGGGAGGGGGCTTCAGGATGATGACTGATAAGAGGCATCTAACATTTGCCTCCTCCAAGGAGAGGAACCAAAATAGCAAGTAG
The DNA here is from genome assembly GCA_036589455.1 of Ateles fusciceps. NCBI lineage: Eukaryota > Metazoa > Chordata > Mammalia > Primates > Atelidae > Ateles > Ateles fusciceps. The sequence continues at coordinate 2,629,882 of JAZHEH010000174.1, read as the reverse complement.
ATAATCATACTTTGAACACAGCACCTACAAGAGAACACAAGAATAGGAGAGAAGTGACAGGAAGAACCTGAGGAATAGAATAAGAAGGAAGTGAGGCACTTTGCCTACCTGGGATCCACTGGGACCCTGAAGAGGCTCCCCCAGTGTGGAGAAAAGGTAAGTGAGAGATCCCCAGCTGTCCACATTCCCACGATCCTAGCCACAGGAGAAGTTTTTGATTCCTGTGAGCCCTGAGGCCAGTCTGGGAAGCTACCTGGAGTCCACCCAACAGAATTGCTTTAAAGGAGGATCATGCTGGGTCCTGCACATCTGCTGAGACTCAAGCAGCTGCAGCATGGTACCATTTTGAGAGCCAAGTCCCCATAAGACAGCATACTTCCCTGGGGCTCAATAGTCCCTGAAACTCCATATCCCTGGAGCCCCATAGATATGCCTCCACATCCACCCAAAGGGCTTCAGTGTGGGATGTCAACTGAACCCAGAAGTCCTGCGGGGTTCCCTGGACTCTAAGCCGCACAGTGACCTAGCTTGGAACGCCGGCAGTGTAGTACACGCAATAGGCTGCTCTGGGGACAAAAGGAGTCAAAGTATGTGCTATCCAGAGCCTGAAAGCCACCTGGCCATTGCCACTGAGAGTAATGCCACCCCCCACCAGCAAAAGAACTGCTGCGCAATTGCATGTACCCTGAGGAAAAGCTATCTTGGCCTGTCACCACCACTGCCACTGCTGACTTCCCACTGGTGGCCAAAACATGGACAGAGCCTGTGAGCCCCTTGCCTGGGTTACTGCCACTAACAGTAACTCCAACCTCACAAACTGCAGGGCAGCAATATACTTTCACATGCCTTGAGGCTTGGCTCTTTCCATCCACTGCCACCACTGCTACCTCCACCATATTATGCTACCCAGAGGCCTGCAGATAAGTTCCACCTTTTCCACTGAATCCTTACCCACATGCATCATTAGAATACTGAAAAGTGGCTTGCCCAGGCTGGTATCACCACCCCAGTACACAAGCATGCTGCATGGGGGCCTGAAACCTCCCTTCCTTATCCTCCACTGCTAGCATCTGTGGACTCCTCCCAAGGTTCTGAGGATGGGCCCACTCAACTTGCGGCTACCATCAGCACTATCACATGTGTCACCTGGTCCACCCAGCCTATCACAGCCACCGCTAACACCAGCACATGCTGCCTGGTAGACAAGATATTATTCTGCTACTACTATGATCACATACCCAACTCACTATTAATATTACTGTCACCTGAGCAAGCTGCCCTGAGGCCCAAGCATCAGCCTACTTAGCCCCACTAACACCAGTGCCAACATATGCACCCAGTGGGAGAAAATATTTGCAAACTATTGCTTTGGTGAGGAACTAATATACAGAATATACAAGGAAATCAAACAATAGGAAAGTACATAAATAAATAATCCCATTAGGAAGCGGGCAAAGGATCTAAATAGGAATTTCTCCAAAATAGACACACCAATGTTCAAAAGAGATAAGAAAAAAAAAAATCTTTAACCACACTGATTATCAGGGAAATGAGACTCCAAACCACAATTATATATTATCTTACACCAGTTAGAATGGCTAAAAGACAAATAAATAACATATGCTAGCAAGAATGGAGAGAAAAGGGAACTCATACACTGTTGGTGGGAATGTAAGTATAGCCATTATGGAAAACAGTATGAGGATGGCTCAAAAAACTAAAAATAGAACTGCAATATGGCTCAGCAATTCCAATACTGGGTATTTATCCAAGGGAAAGGGGAAATCAGTATACCAAATGGATACCTGAACCCCTGTGTTTATCACAGCACTTTTCACAATAGCAAAGATATAGAATCAACCTAAGTGTTTATCAGTGAATGAATAGATAAAGAAAATCTGGTATATAAATTAGTATTTGCATATATACGTATAATGGAATACCCTCCCCACTATACAAGAGAATGAAATCCTGTCATTTGCAGCAACCTGGATGGAAGTAGAGGTCATTATGTTAAATGAAATAGCATAGAAATAACAGAAAGACAAATATAGCATGGTCTCCCCTCATATATGGGAGCTATAAAGGTTGAGATCATCGAGGCAGAGACTACGGTGTTAGTTACCAGAGGGTAAGAACAGTGTGTGTTGGGGATGAGGTAAAGAAAGGTTGGCTAATGGGTACACACATATAGGTACATATAAAGAATACGTTCTAATGTTCAATAGCAGAGTAGGGTGACTGTGGTTAATAATAATGTGTGGCGTATTTCCAAATAGCCAGAAGAGAGGATTTTAAATGTTCCCAAAACATAGAAAGAAACAAAAAAAAAATGCTTAAATACTCTGACTTCAACACTGAACATTTTATGCATGTAACAAAACATCACATGTACTCCATAAATATGTATAAATATTATGTATCAATGAAAAAAATTGAAGTCAATGAGACAAGCCATATTAGCACTAAATATACTTCCTGGAACGCTCATCATTTATCTGCAATTGCGTTTTCTAAAATTACATGAGTATGCATTTTTACATGAAATTAGAATATGATGGTTATTATGAAACTAGACAAAGTCATACGTGATATTTTCCGGTAGATTTCTTTCAGAGAATATATGGATAAGAATACACTTATTAGGTTGGTGCAAAGTAGTTATAAATGCATTCCTGTTTATATCTCTCTGAATAACATCCTAAAGTAGGATGAAAAGATACTTTGACTGACAGTTGAGTCATGTGTATAGATATCAGGCTTCAGGAAAATGTGTCCTGGGAGAACTTTCTTTGTGCTATACCTTAATAAATTAAATGAAATAAATTAAATGAAATATAGAAAAATTATTAAACAAAATGTCAGCAGATTCTTTTGAGTTGCTTCAAGAAAAATAAGAGGGTTTGGACAGGATGCAGAGCATGCAGTAAAATATTATTTAGTAAGGTCATACATGTTTCTTTTTGATCAGAAAGAAAAGATGCTTTGATGCTTGGTTGACTGAGAACTTTGCATATCATTAGAACAGAGCATTGTGCCATTTAATGCTATAAAATGCATTGAGTAACCTAAGGCTAGCTATTATAAATCATAAAGAAAGTCAGGTTTATTGAATATCAGATTTCCATTAAATCACATTCATATACAAAGAGACACTTCAAATTGTAATTGAAGTTGTCAGCTTTCATTCATCTTATAGGGGATTATTCAAGCTGCATATTACTCATTATTTTGTATGTTGAGTCAATTTATCTAAGTAGTCTTGCTGTAAGAAAATGAAAAGGGATAGGCTAAGTTTTCCTGCTAATTCTAACAAAATAGTACCGATTTTTAATCATAAGCAATTTTTTTCTCATTCAAAAATAAGTAAGGCATCATTTCATTTCATGTTTCACTTGTAAACCATGTAAACAGACAATTGTTAAGTGATATAAAATGATTAATTAAAATACAGAAAATGTCAACTCTTCAGGAATAATCTGAAAATAAAATATGTTTTAGTTGAAAAATTTCTAGTAAGGCACAATGAGAATTATTCAATTGATTATTAGGTTACTATTGATTAATACCAGTCAATTTTTTTCCTGATAAAATGCAGGTTTCTTGTGAAGTAAATGTAAAACCTTTGAAATGGTTTAGATAAAAAATCATGAAAGTTTTTTAAAAAAAAATAGAACTTGAAAAAAATCAGGTGAAGAAATCTTATTTCTTAACTTTAGCAGTTTCTAAATTATAGCATTATTATAAACCTCATAGAAGTTACATTTACTGTTGTCACCAAAATACATGTTGTTGTGTGCCATTCAAAACTGTATGTCCTTTGGGCACACAGCCTGAGCTTTTTTATTTTGTCTCCATTGATCCAATCACAAATAATATGCAATGGAATGTTGATTTATTAATTTATCATGGAAGTTAAAGATGCGGAGTATTTGTGCAGTTCAGAAATAAATATTTTCAAGTACTATACTTGTTCTCTTTTTGTTTTTCTTTTCACTGTAAGTCTTTTATTATAACTTTCATTTGATATTAAACACATGTTTTCCATGAAAACAGACTTACAAGTTTAACATTTTAGAGGTCACGGACTCTCAGAGGCTATTCAAATCATGTTTCTGGCCAGTTTATGGAAATTGTTATCCTATAATATGAACATGAATATATACTGTCTGAAATAGCCAGCACTCATGATACTCTGGACTGCAGTCTTGGTCTTCTGTCTACTACAGACTGTCAGTAATTCAGTGATTTATTCATTTGCTTTGATTCTATTCACTGTTCATTCATTCTCCAAAATATATTGAATGTTCACTATTTGGCAGGCACTATGCTAAGCCCTGGGATTTCTTTGTTTACTTGTAGGTAGTTTCTATCCTTGTGGTTTACCACCAGCTGTGGAAAATAGCAGTAGTCAAATAATCACACAAATGCAAATTTATACTTCATACTGAATATAAAGAAGCACCTACTATGAAAGAAACTCCTATGTCGGGAAGGAATCATCCAGCAGTTTTTAACTTAGTCTGTCAATATTATTTCCAACATTATTTTTAAATGAATTATTTATGATACTTTTATTTCTTCCCCCGGTTACATTTTCTTATCAATTCTCATGCTACTTTAGTTGATTCTCTTGAATTTTCTAAATACGTCAACATATAATTGTCAGAATTTATTACTTCTACCTTCTCATAAATAGGAAGCAAGCTAGAAATAGAAATGTTTCTATCTTCCTCTTATTTAATTACATTTTTAGTTATTTAAAAATAAGATCATTTGGGTATTCAAAATTTTGGAAAATTTTGTTCTGTTTTTATTATAATTGAGGATGTCTTAAGGGTGACCTTGGTCAATTTTATTCAACAAGCATTCATTAAGTATTCCATGTTCCAGGTACTATTGATGCAGAGAAACAGACTAAAAATCCCTGTCTCATGAGGCTTGTATTTTAGTAAAGATATGTGTGTGTGTGTGTGTGTGTGTGTGTGTGTGTGTGTGTATGCACGCGCACATGCACATTTATTTGTTTATATAAAATCAGTTTTCCTATTTAATATATTTTTTATAGAGGCTAAGTTAGCTGAGAATAATAGACACCAAATATCTAGCAGTAAAGCTAAGAGATATAATACAACTATGTTTTTACCCACAGCTCATCATTTGACTTAGGGGTTGTATACAGGAAAATAAGCATTTTATTAATTAAAAAGACATAGATATTAAAACTTGTTTACATAAATTTACAATTGTAGTAAGGATTACTGGCCATTTACTTTCCTCCTAGGAGGAGTTTACCTCTTTTGCAAGCTGAGACAAGAAGGGAAGGACTTTTGAGAAGTAATGGAATGGCTTCTTTAACATGTCGCTCTTAAGAGAGTTTCTGTGGGCTACTGAAATGTATCTCTTCAGAGTTTCTAGGGGCCACTGGGAAGGAGGTGGTTGGAATACTTTGAGGCATTGTCACTGTTTATTCAGGAATTTGTCACATTTTTGGAAAACTTTCAGGGAGTTTTGAAGAGGGTGAATGCCTCTCAAATTTACAGGTCTCCTTTCTGCAAGCTTAGCCATCTGGGCGCACCTCCAGATCCTTTCCATTGGCATCATTTTGCCCATCCACGTGGGCTTCCTGAACAGAAGTACAAAGAACCTAATGGCAAGTTTATCTTCTGATTATGACCCAAACTAGATCCATAGGAAACTCTAACCCAATTTCTCATGCAAAATGTTCATGCAAAAAGTCTCATGCAGACACCTCTTGTATGACACCAACCCAACTTGTAGCATTATTTTGAATTATTAGACATGAATCAGGCACGGTCCACCGATCCATTCAATCTCCAAGAGAAACAGATTTTGTTCTTTGAATAATCTGGCTGTACACGTTCTCCCTTTACACTCCTCCAACTCACAGCATCCTATATATTCTCAGTCTTTCATTTGCCTCCTCAATTCAATTATAGGATGAGGTTGGATTGTCAGATACAGATGAAGCATGGAAAAGGGGAACATCACCCACTGGGTCCTGTTGTGGGGCAGGGGGCTAGGGAAGGGATAGCAGAGGGTGGGGTGATTAGGGAGGGATAACATTAAGAGAAATACCTAATGTAGATGACGGAGGGGATGGATGCAGCAAACCACCATGGCATGTGTATACCTATGTAACGATCCTGCACGAGCGGCACAGGTAACCCAGAACTTAAAGTATAATAATAACAAAAAGAAAACCAAACATTGTATGTTCTCACTCACAAGTGAGAGCTAAGCAATGAGGATGCAAAGGCATAAGAATGATACAATAAGCTTTCTGGACTTGGAGGAGAGTGTGAGTGGGGAGTGAGGGATAAAAGACTACAAATTGGGTACCGTGTATACTGCTTGGGTGATGGGTGCACCAAAATCTCACAAATCACCACTAAAGAACTTACTCATGTAACCAAACACCACCTGTTTCCAAAAACTTGTGAAAATTTTTAAAAATTTTAAAACACACAAAAATTCACAGACTCTATACTGTGACAATTTGATTAAGAATTACAATAGAATTGGCCAACATTTCAACAGAGTTACAGAATTGCCAAATTCTCTGAATCACCTCAACACAGAGCCAATAATCTGAGTCTGAGAATGCTAAGCGAAATCTGTGCCTCCTATGCATGTTTTAAATCAGAAACTTAAAAAGGCTGACGTTATTTCAAAAGCAAAATAAAATAAAAGTATTTTTCTGAAAAAAAAAGAATTTTAGTTACAAATTTTGCATTCTGGCATACAGATTATTAGCTCACTTTAGGTAATAGTGTGGAAACTAAGGAAAATATTTCTATTCTGGAACAAAACTATACCTTGTGTTATGGTTTGCATTAAGTTTCAAATAACCTTTTGTAAAGTTTATCATTTCCATAACCAAATAGAGAGCAATAGTACACCTGGTAGATGTGTGCTAATTCTGTTGTGAGCTTCTCAAACGCAGCAAGGTCACAGACACATTCTAGCCACTTGACATGTCCCCCTCTGCAATCATATCTCTTTGATGTTCTCAGGTCTGAGAGGTCATCTTTATCTTGCCATTGTAAAAATAATTATTCTAATATGCCAATTCTTTAGCATGACACACAAGTGCTTTATATTATTACCAAAATCTGATAATGTTCTTTATTTTTGTATGTATTGGTTTTTTTAACAGGTGACTGTGAACAGTGACCCTTCAATAATTGGTCTTTTATGCTTAGCATAAGACTTGACACACATAGTAAGCACTAAATAGGTAATTTCTGATTAGACAGATTGAGGATGAATAACTAAATTTTGTAATTCATCATGTGAATATGATACTTTAATATCTTTCTACTCCCTTGCACTTATGATTCCACATATGTATTATTATTAGCAACACTTTGAGTATCCTCTTGGAATTACTTTCTGCCTATTTCTATGCTTAAATATTCTAATTGGGTCTTAAAATTGATCATTGATTATTTAGTACATACTTTAAATATTTTAAATATGTATTTTTCAGAAGCCTCAATACCATTGTGAGTTACCTTTTAATTGACTGACAGTTTGAAAGATTAAAAAAAAGTCACCATGGGATGTGTTAATTTTATTTGTCTATTAGTAGGGTAAATATGCTTTTTATTTGTTTGTTTCATTGTATTTATATATTACCATTTCAAAACTCTAGTTAACTAATTTTTTTTTCATGGTATTTGTTCATTTTTTTCTCTTTGGATAGTTGTTTTCTTGTTGATTTATAAACTTAGTGTATTTCTTAATAAGATACACGATTTGTACATATATAACAGAATAATCTCACTGGTTGTTATAAATCTATTTTTTATGGTGACTTTAACTTTGAAAAATTGTAATTCATAGGCAATCATGTCTTACTACTTTGGTTTTTAATATCTTAAAAAGGTTTTTCTTGCAACTTTTAACCATCACTTGGAATTATTAAATGCATGTTTTCTTTAACTCTTACATATTTTGTCTAATGGACACCTCTTTATTTCAATGTGTTTGGGTTGTTAGGTTAATTTAAAATTTGAAACAAAAAAATACAAACACATTCACACAAGTGAATTCTTGGTGTACTCTTGCAGTTTTACCCATTTTCATTAGGCTAACCTGTTAATCATTCCAATAAGATTTCAGAAGGTTATTTTGGGTATTCTATACAGTAAACCCTATGTATTTTTGCACATATTATTTTGAGGATACTTACTATGTCACACTACTACTTCTACTTGCAGCACATTCTTCTGAGTATGTGGTTAACTTTCCACTATTTTGTTAATTTTAGATTATGTCCTAAATAAATATACATTCAAATATAAGATTAGATGTGACTGGTTGACTCTTCCTGTATTCTTAGCTCAGCTAATCAGTTTTCTCCATCACTGATTTTACCTCTTTCATAATAATACCAGGTAACCATATGGGGATTATTTATTGACTTTTCTGTTCCACAGTAGACTATGTGATGGGGTGTGTTTTACTACTTTGCTAGTTCTAGAGAAGATATTCAGATAGTTGCATCGATTTCCTCACACTAATTTGAAAAACATACAACCTTCACTTCTAAGAAGGGATTGGTCCATGTGGAATAAGAATACTTTAATATCCCAGGGAATAAGCAAATATAAATTATGCAGGAAAGTCAACGTGTAATATCCTGGCAGGTTCAACAACTCAAGTAGGCTTACTCAAACATTAAAAGGGAAAGTCTTTGGAGTACCACATGGGCTAACTGATGGCTCCTAAGAACAAGCTACACTGTCTTTGCTTAGAGATAGTAAAGTGAAAGCAAAATTTCACTGCATACTCTAGGGCCTATATCCTTTCTCAAGATCTACCAAATTAAGGATCTCTTCAATCCCCTATTTTGCTTTCCTTCTATGGCCTTGGAAATCATTTTTTTTTTGTCTTGGTAACGTAGTTTAAAATTGTGTTACTTTCTCAAAGTTCACATGTTCCTACAACCATTTTGTTGATATATGATGCTTTTGGCTTCTCCTAAGGTTGATGATGTTGAAACAGGAAAGTTAAGAATCAATTAATGGCCTTCAGCCTGAAAGCTATCAGCCCCTGAGGCTCTCAGCTCTATAGGCTGCTGGCCAAAAAAAAAAAATCTATTTATATATATATTTTTTAATTTCTTTCCACAATTATTTTCTGTACCATATCCTACTTGAGGTAATACATACATAATGCTTCCATGACTGAAGGGAAAAATGGCTGCACAGTAGTGAGAGATTTTGAGAACAAACTCACATTGACTGATCTTTCTAAATATTGTTCAACCACAACAATCACTAAATGCCAATGCTTTTTTTGTGTGTGTGCCTGAGAAACACAGGTGCCAAAACATACACAAAACCTGTCTTTGTGTGGATCACATTCTGGCAGAATTTGGGCTATCATAGAACTTGACATACTTATTCAACTCCACTATACAAATGTTTATTCATTAAATTATTAATGTGTGAGTGAATTAAAAGTATTTCCCTTATGAAGTTCAAAATGAAAAATGGAAAATACATTTTATTACCAGAAAATTAAGTAAGAACTACAAAATCAGTACACCAAGGCATAGATAGAGCAATTCTTAAGTCTGCTCTGGAAAATGACCCAAGATAGCTTCCCCAGGAGAGATGACATTAAGATGCGCTTTGCAGCACATATACTTTTTTTCTTTCTGGAATCAGGGATGGATAAAGCAATTCTACATGTGAGAAAAGACATATTGTCATGCAACATTTGTCCCATGTAAGACACAGAGATCAATATAGTATGAGAGAATAAAGTGTTCACTTGCCTCTCCATGTAACTCCTCTGTTAGCTCTTCTAATATAGCTTCAATATAGGCAAACCTACACTTTGAATTCCCCCAAATTTTCAACAATTTATTCTTATATGTCTATAACAGATTCAAAAAATAATTTTCATTGTATTAAGCAGATTTCTTGTTTAAAAATTACTTTAGCAGGATGTGGTGGCTCACGCCTGTAATCTCAGCACTTTGAAAGGCCGAGGCAGGTGGATTACTTGAGGTTAGGATTCAAGACCATCCTGGCCAACATGGTGAAACCCTGTCTTAATTTAAAAATACAAAAATTAGCCAGGTGTGGTGGTGCATGCCTGTAATCCTAGCTGCTCGGGAAGCTGAAGCAGGAGAATCACTTAAACATGGGAGGTAGAGGCTACAATGAGCCAAGATCCTGTCACTGCATTCCAGCATGGGCAACAGAGCAAGACTCCATCTAAAACTATAATAAGACTTTCATTAAATAACTTTAAAATATTCTCAGATAATAACCTCTGAGAATTTGGAAAGCTCAAGACAGCAATTTTTTAGAGTCCTCTAATAAAGATAATTTGGGGAGTAATTCTAAAAATTCACATTTTGGGGGTTGTTTTCCATGTGTTGTATTTTCCCATTCCCAGAGGAACTTGGATTTCATATGTAAGACAGACACTTTGAAAGTTATCCATCATAAAAGAGTTTTTCTCCAGTTGGAGAAAGTGGTGAAAATCCAAGAGAGAAGTAAAGTAGAATTTTAGAGTTTGAAATTGCTCAGCTATTTGAAGACTGTCAGCTAATCTAGTGTCTTCAGAATATGGGGTGGGTATGAGAAGTAGTTACACATCTGGAAAGAAAAATTGAGAGCAAATTGTAGAGGGATTTTTTAGCACATTATTACACTTATTCTGTAGCTACAATTTGAGTAAATTAAAATTTTAACAATTTGGAGTCCTGATCAGGACTACCGTTTGGAAATATGTGTTCAAAGCAGATATAAAATAAATGTTTGAATTTATGTCTACACAACTTTCAAGGTAACTACCTTGGGGTAGATGTCCTAAAGAAATATGGGCACCTTCCTGATCAATAGCAGTAGACATAAGTGTATAAAGTTCTCAACTCTATTCAAAAATTGCGACTCCCGTGAGTGACGATGAAGTCCAATGGTTAATATTCAAGTATCATCAACACTATTGGTCCAATGCACTCATTAAAAAATCATAACAATCTTACTATCCTGAAATGACATTTGTACATAACATAACCTACTTCAATATATAATAGCATAAATTTTTAAAATATCCTAAAACATGTTATAATTAAATAATTATAGGTGTCAGGGCAGGAGTGGAATCACCATGTACATGAGACAAAAGTGAATGGGAGAGTAGATGAGAAGCAGAATTTTATATTCGAAATTGAAGCAACACTATGAAAAATCACATCTAGTAAAGGAGCACATTAAAATGTAACTATGAACACAATACAACAAAAATGTGTATGGACATGCTGACAAAGTTAACTTATTAACAGATATTGAGATGAAGACAAACAACATTGAGAATAAGTTTTTTAAATTATTTAACTTGTATTTGGTTATATTTCTATTTATATATGTAAGGAAAAATTACTTTTATAGCTAGATCTGCAGGGTTAGAATAACAGTAAAATTTTTTGTTTCACATTTTGTAGTAATCTGCAATTAGACAAACTGAGACTCATAATGCCATTTCTAAGTTAGAGTAAAAGCTGTTATACAAGTGATAGAAAATAAATCCTAATTTATGAGAAATAGGAGACAAACAACTGCATTTATTTCTGAAGTGGATAATTCATTTAGACTTCAGTTGCAGACATTCAAAGCTTTTTAGATTTATGTAACTGACAAATATTGAATGAGAAAGAAGATTAATAATAGAAGTAAAGTTTTAAGAAAATGTTAGTAAAATAAATGACCCTATATACTTATAAAAGTTTGTGAATAGGATAATTTTATATTTACAAGTTGAAAATTGTAATCCAAATGAAGTGAATTCAAAGAAAATTTTAATATGAAACAGAGTAAATACAGACTTAGAGTATCATTCTATTTCTACTTCAAATAAAAGAATTGTAAAAGTTTATAAGAAAAACACAACACAGGAATCCATTCTGTAGTGCTCATCAAGGAAGTGCAGTTAGGAATAATGGGAAGAAATTCAGGATAATGCAATTAAGGTCACCTAGGAAGAAAACATTTTGTTGCTGAGAACTGCTAGATTAGATTCTGGATTCTCACAGAAAGAGCAGACACTTCCTCCCACTAGGAATGACTAGACATTACACTGAAGGGTTTATTAGAAATTGTTTTTCTCTACTTGCAGGGAAATAGATTCAATGGTGTGATTCCCCCACTTATTTCCTTATATTCAATGAACCTGACCCATAAAGTCTGATTTCCCATTTGCCCAAATATTCAAAGAACTAAAATAACTCTCAAATCTCTCATACTAAAGGATCATTACTTTCTTCTCTGTCTACTCTTTCATATACCACAATATTATTTAAATGCTTATTTGAATATTCTTTCTAAATATGAAGAGAGTATACGTGATCTGAAATTTAAAAAGATAGCAAGACAAGTTGAAAATTTGATAGTTCTAAAGTTTACTTCTTTCAGTTGTATCTTTTATTAAATATTGAATCATACATTCTAGAATACTACTGATAAATTGAAACAAAAAAAAAAAGCTGTTTCAGAAAGGATGCTTTCTTTTGTTGAATGCTAATATGTCTACTTATGATTGTTAAAATGGAAGCCATCTTCAGAGTGTGTGGTGAGTAACCATGAAAATAAATTAACACATGGTAAAAAAGGCCAGAGAGATGAAAAAAATAAGACTGCTTTTTAAGTTGGTTACTAACTTATGTACTTGAAAGTTTTCTGTTAGTTGAAATCTAAGACAATCTAACTAAATACATTTTTTTACTACTTTCAAGAAATGATATAAATGTAGAAAGCATAAACTTGTTTTTTTCCAGAATTTGAAATTATGAACTTTACAAAAATATACTTAAAAGTTTAAAGGGGACACAGAAGGGTTATTACATAAAAAAAATTCATCTCATTCTGTTTATTCATAACATATTAGAGTTAAAATTGTCAGTCAGTTGAGAAATTACTGTGGGCTGATAGTAAGCTTACATTATTTTTCAAACATGGTTAGTAATATCTTTAAAAAAAATTTAATGTTCTGAAATTTGTCTCTTTGTATGTTATTTACAATCATACCTTAATGTCTTTGATCATGTAAAAATGATAATAGTATGTTCCTGAACAGTTGATTAAATACCTTTTAATATAATGCTAGCATGTAATTTTAGTAATTTTCTTTGTATTTCTGTTTTGTTGTTGTTGTTGTTTCCTGTTTCTATTTATGGTTAAGATTAAGGCTGAGTAGTTTTATTTTAGTTGTATCAAGCTAAGTAGTATACATGGATTGAAGTGAAAACATATTTAAAATTCTAGGCTTAAATTTTTATTGAGCAGGAATTACAAAACTTTCTAAGAGGAGAAATTTGAGAGTGTTAATCGTTAGATTTAAGTATGATAAGATTAAGGCTTAATTGTAAACATTTTAACTACATTCAGAAGAGTAAAATAGTAATCCCAGGTAATTTTTAAATCTGCTTAACACTATAATTTTGTAAAGTATAATAATTTTCATTTCATCAAACAAGTTCTAAGTTAGTGGTAGTTTTGAAGCGCCTCGTGGCCCAGAATTTTCAGAATTCCCAGGGAAAAATTACTATATTGAAGAACTGCCTATGTACTTCCCTATCTTAGACAACTTGACTGTGATTTCTTTTATTAAACTATGTTTTTCCCTTATACACTTTTGAATAGTTAATAAATAGATGCATTAAGATATAAATTGCACTGGGCATTTTAAAACTGAATCAATATTTGCTAACATACTTTAAATAAGATTTCAGAGTTTTAATGGCTTTTGACTTCAACAATAGTAAAATATTGTTTATTTCTTTTGCTTAATGTATAATTATCATAAAGGATAAAGAAGCTGCTTCTTAAATTTAAATAAACTTTTATCAGATCAGTATTGTTAAAAATCACATAATAAAATACAAAATGAGAATTTTAAAAATCTTAATATAAAGCTTCTATAGAGTTATCAATTATTAAATATGTATAAATGTCTAGATAACCTTCCAAATTTTTAAAATTAAAAATACTTTTATATATACAATGCATCAATAAAAATGTAAGTGACCCTAATTTTGCAATTTAAGTTGGAGTCACGAGAAGCATCCTTGAATCTAGGGTGAAGATAATTTCCACTGGCAAACCAGGCATGAAGGAATAGAAGGAGAAATTTTTCAAACGAATAAGTCATACTGACATTTTTGTAGGAAGAACGATAAAGAATTTTTAAAGACATTTTGTATTTCTCAACTTGAAGTTATAGGTGGCCTTCCAGAAACAGAGTCAGTATAGGTGGCCTATGAAAAATTCAGTGTTATAGTTCATAAATATGGATAAAGAACAAATGGTGAAGCAAGTATATAGGTATCTTTCCAAAAAGTAGTGGCGAATGAAAGGGGAAGAATCTATTCCCTTTCTTCCTTTACATCTATTCTGTAAGAACTTTCACTTCATTAATAGCTCCATTCTCTCTTCTTTTCCTTCCATCTCTCTTGCAGCTTCGGCATTTTTCTCTAAGCAAGCCAACTCTAAATGTGCTACATTGAAACAAGCCTCTTGAAATTATTCTCACTGTGTTTTTTCTCCCATCCCTCCACCTCTCGACACTTTATCTCTGATCAGTCTAGCTGTATGTCTTGTCATCTTCATTTAGAGTGGTAAACATCCACAAAGGAGAACATAACATGGTAAGATTTATTAGGTCCAGGAATTAGAAACCATGGAGGAGTTAACTGCACCTCTCAGGAATAGATTTTGCTCCTTGTCAACTCCAAGTCCTTACTCTCATCACACACTCTATCCCAGTTCTGCAGACTTTTCTATGAGTAAATGACTCAGCTTCTTATTTCACAAAAGAAAGTGGGATTGCTGGCCAGGCACGGTGTCTCACGCCTGTAATCCCAGCACTTTGGGAGGCCGAGGCGGGTGGGTCACAAGGTCAGGAGTTTGAGACCAGCCTAACCAACATGGTGAAACCTCGTCTCTACTAAAAATACAAATATTAGCTGGGTGTGGTGGCACACGCCTATAATCTCAGCTACTCAGGAGGCTGAGGCAGGAGAATTGCCTGAACCTGGGAGGCGGAGGTTGCAGTGAGCCAAGATTGTGCCACTGCACTCGAGCCTGGGCGGCAGAGTGAAAACTCGTCTCAAAAAAAAAAAAACAAAAAAAGAAACTGGGCTTGTCAACCAGGCAATGTTCCATCTTCCCATCTTGCCTTAACTACTGAGGGCCTACTTTTCTCCATTTAGAGAAATGTAAAGACCCTAGCCTAAAGTAATTTATGTCCAAATAGGAAAGAGAAACAGAAAGTAATTACAATAGAATGGAGCATAAGTTATGTTGGTATATGCCAAAGTGCTTCAGAGGCCTTTTGCTTACCTGTATTCAGTAGAATAAACCTGACCTACATCTAAAGGCCAATTGGAGTGGCACAGGTTAACACCAAGTGAAAAGTAATTCTAAACACAGGGGACAGCCTGAGTAGGTGGCAGAGACTGTACATATGATGGAATCATGGACGTGTTGAATATTCGTTTTTAGCCAGTGGCAGGAGCTGTAAGAACTGAGAGGTGGTTCCAAAGGCATGAAGACAAACGAGAAAATATCATGGAAATAATAAGACTTTTTGTATTAAGGAGGATGAATGCAAGGTAGAAAAGTCAAATAATAAACAATAAAACATCCTTTTGGATTTATCTACCGGGGAATCATTGACTGATTTGGCAATATGATACCAGTGTGGCCATGATAAAGGCACAGGGCAGATTCCCCAGAATGAGAAAGGAGACAAGGAACCATCAAGTCTTTCAAGAAGCTTGGTCGACAAAATAAAAACCAGGTAAAGTATAGCAGCTCAGTGGGAAATGAAATGGGATGTATTTGTCTACCTCTCCCTTGTCAGTTAAGGAGCCACATTTTCCTCCATCCCAGGTGCTACAGGTACGCTAGTCACGTGGATAATCATGTAGCCCAAGTAAGTAAAGGTTGTTTTTAAGGGAATTATTTGACTCTGTGGCAAATTAACATTTTTGATGTAATTAGAAACTACAAGAACTGGATTTCTCTGACTTTTCCAAAATCTGTCTTTTCATTCCTGTGAAGAGATACCACAAATATAAACAGGCAATAAAGATTAAGGGCAAACAAAGACAAATTTTCAACATGAGAGTTACAGCACCTGACATCTAACAGAACCCAAATTCAAAACGTTCTCTACATTTCAGTTTGTGAGTCAACAATTTACATTGTGATTCGGCTAACTGGATTGCATTTCTGTTATATGGAGCTAAAAGATTCCTGATAAAAGTAAGTGTTTACATTCCAATGAAAAAAGTTGTAAATGGTTAAGAAAATCTCTTCTTCTCTTCAAAACCAAATATTTCACTTCTGCTAAAACTCGTTTTATATTCTACCTTCTGAGTGAGTCTGAACCAGCAGTATGTCTCTTCATTTGTTCCCATTTTAATTTTACTCTTGTAACAGTTCCACTGAAATACAGCACACATAAAGGGAACGAAACATAAAAGTACAACTCAATAACTTTCCACACTATGTACAGCCACATAACCTCCTTTTTTACACAAAAGTAACCACCATGCTGATTTTCTCACCATATATTTTATTTTGTCCCTTTTTGAACTTTTTATAAATAGAATCATAAAGTGTTCATCTTTTGTGTCTGAGTATTGGTTATGAGAGACCCAGGTATTTGGGGTAATCCACTTCCTAGTTTCCATGACTTCGGGAAAGTGCTGGTCAGTAAGTTGTGATCAGAATATCACTTTTGAGCAGAGCCTTTAAATTGACAACATAAGAACATAAGACATGCCAGGACATTTTTTTTCCTTTGTCATGCCTCTGTGAGTTTCATTTAGTAAGCACAAGAAATAAACCTTTGCTAAACTACTGAGTTACAGAGTTATTTGTTATTGCAACTTAATGATATTTTCTGAAAGCATCAATACTTGTAATCTGATTACACCACTTGTGTTTAATTAATGATTGTATGGTATGTCTCTTCCCATACTTTTATTTTGAACTTACTATATTCTAATAACTTATGTTTCATCTCTAACACACATATTAATGGGCTCTTTAAAAAAAAAGAATCTGACAAATACACCTTGTTTGAAAGTCTATTTCCATTTAAAGATTTTAATGATATAATTGGATTTGAAAATAATTTGTCTTTATGTTTTCCAATTGCTTTTTTCAGCAAGGTGTTTTTATATTCTCACTTTTTGTTTTTACTTTCAATTATATTTTAATACTTTACTTTGTGTCTTTATTAGTTTGTTAATTTATAATTGCAAAACCTAGCCTTTAGTGGTTACCTTAGACAGTAGGACATGTACTTTTTTTATTAAAGATTATGCTAAATAGATGAAATTTCATCTGAAGTCATTGTTTTTCACATTGAAGAACACCAAGTCTGAGGCTGACAAAATGATTCCATTTGTTCCCCAAAATATCTTAATCTCTCATTCATTTTTAAGTCACGTTTTCAGCGAATGTAGTAGCAGTTGCTTTCTTTCAATTTTTTTTAAATTGCATTTGGGTTCTGGGGTACATGTGCACATCCTGCATCCTGCAGGATTGTTTCATAGATACATAAATGCCATGGCGGTTTGCTATCTCCATCCCCCCACCACCCCATCTCCTATGTCAGGCATTTCTCCTGGTGTTATCCCCTCCCTGTCCTCCCCCGTCCCCCCACTGTCTCTCCCCCTCCCCTTCGACTCCACCCCCACCGCCTAGCTGTGTGAGTGTTGTTCCCTTCCCTGTGCCCTAGTGTTCTTGTTGTTCATCGCCCACCTATGAGTAAAAGTATGTGGTGTTCAGTTTTCTGCTCTTGTGTCAGTTTGCTGAGAATGATGACTTCTAGGTTCATCCATGTCTCTACAAAGGACATGAACTTATTTTTTTTATAGCTGCGTAGCATTCCATGGTGTATATGTGCCACATTTTTTTTGTCCAGTCTATCATCGATGGGAATTTGTGTTGGTTCCAGGTCTTTGCTATCATAAACAGTGCCACAATGAACTTACGTGTGCATGTGTCTTTATGATAGAATGATTTGTAATCCTTTGGGTATATACCCAGTAATGGGATTGTTGGGTCAAATGGAATTTCTATTTCTAGGTCCTTGAGGAATCGCCACACTGTCTTCCACAATGGTTGAACTAAGTTACACTCCCACCAATAGTGTAAAAGTGTTTCTTTTACTCCACATCCTCTCTAGCATCTGTTGTCTCCAGATTTTTTAATGATGGCAATTCTAACTGGCGTGAGATGGTATCTCAATGTGGTTTTGATTTGCATTTCTCTAATGACCAGTGATGATGAGCATTTTTTCATGTTTGTTGGCCTCATATATGTTTTCTTTTGAAAAACGTCTGTTCATATCCTTCACCCACTTTTGAATTTTTTTTTTTCTTGTAAATCTACTTTAGTTCTTTGTAGATTATGGATATTAGCCCTTTGTCTGATGGGGGAGATTGCAAAAATTTTTTCCCATTCTGTTGGTTGTGGGTTTACTCTAATGATTGTTTCTTTTGCTGTGCAGAAGGTCTTAAGTTTAATTAGGTCCCATTTGACTATTTTGGCTTTTGTTGCCATTGCTTTTGGTGTTTTGGTCATGAAGTCCTTGCCTGTGCCTATGTCCTGAATGGTTTTGGCTATGTTTTCTTCTAGGGTTTTTATGGTGTTAGGTCGTATGTTTAAATCTTTAATCCATCTGGAGTTAATTTTTGTATAAGGTGTAAAGAAGGGGTCCAGTTTCAGCTTCCTGTATATGGCTAGCCAGTTTACCCAACACCATTTATTAAACAGGGAATCCCTTCCCCATTGCTTGTTTTTGTCTGGTTTATCAAAGATCAGATGGTTATACAAGTGTGGCGTTGCTTCCGTGTACCTCCGTTCTGTTCCGTTGGTCTATATCTCTGTTTTGGTACCAGTACCATGCTGTTTTGACTACTGTAGCCTTGTAGTATAGTTTGAAGTCTGGTAGCATGATGCCTACAGCTTTGTTCTTTTTGCTTAGGATTGTCTTGGCCATGCGGGCTCTCTTTTGGTTCCATATGAAGTTTAAAGTTTTTTCCAGTTCTGTGAAGAAGGTCAATAGTAGCTTGATGGGGATAGCATTGAATCTATAAATTACTTTGGGCAGTATGGCCATTTTCATGATATTGATTCTTCCTAACCATGAGCATGGAATGTTTCTCCATCTGTTTGTGTCCTCTCTTATTTCGTTGAGCAGTGGTTTGTAGTTCTCGTTGACGAGGTCCTTTACATTCCTTGTTAGTTGTATTCCTAGATATTTTATTCTCTTTGTAGCAATTGTGAATGGGAGTTCGCTCATGATTTGGCTCTCTGTTTGTCTGTCATTGTCGTATAGAAACACTTGTGATTTCTGCACATTGATTTTGTATCCTGAGACTTTGCCGAAGTTACTTCTCAGCTTAAGGAGGTTTTGGGCTGAGATGATGGGGTATTCTAAATATACGATCATGTTGTCTGCAAATAGGGACAATTTGACTTCTTCTTTCCTAATTCAATGCCCTTTATTTTTTTCTTGCCTAACGGCTCTGGCTAGAACTTCCAATACTATATTGAATAGGAGTGGTGAGAGAGGGTATCCTTGTCTAGTGCAAGTTTTCAAAGGGAATGCTTCCAGTTTTTGCCCTTTCAGTATGATATTGGCTGTGGGTTTGTTGTAAATACCTTTTACTGTTTTGAGATAAGTTCCAAGGATACATAGTATATTGAGAGTTTTTAGCATAAACGGCTGTTGAATTTTGTCAAAGGCCTTCTCTGCATCTATTGAGATAATCATGTAGTTTTTGGATTTGGTTCAGTTTTTGTGGTGGATTACATTTATACACTTGTATATGTTGAACCGGCCTTGCATCCCTGGGGTGAAGCCTACTTGATCATGGTGGATAAGCTTTTTGATGTGTTGTTGGATTCAGTTTGCCAGTATTTTGTTGAAGATTTTGCATCAATGTTCATCATGGATATTAACCTGAAGTTTTCTTTTTTAGTTGTGTCTCTGCTAGATTTTGGTATCAGGATATGTTGGTCTCATAGAAAGAGTTAGGGAGGATTCTCTCTTTTTGTATTGTTTGGAATAGTTTCAACAGGAATGGTAACAGCTCCTCTTTGCATGTCTGATAGAATTCAGCTGTGACCCCGTCTGGACCTGGACTTTTTTTGGTTGGTAGGCTATTAATTGCTGCCTCGACTTCAGACCTTGTTATTGGTCAATTCAGGGTTTCAACTTCTTCTTGGCTTGGTCTTGAGAGTGTGCAAGTGTCCAGGAATTTATCAATTTCTTCCAGATTTACTGGTTTATGTGCATGGAATTGTTCGTAGTAATCTCTGATGGTAGTTTGTATTTCCGAGGAATCGGTGATCTCCCCTTTATCATTTTTTATTGCATCTATTTGATTCTTCTCTCTTTTCTTTTTTATTAGTCTAACTAGTGGTCTGTCTATTTTGTAGATCTTTTCAAAAAACCAGCTCCTGGATTTGTTGATTTTTTCAAGGGTTTTTTGTGTCTCTCTCCTTCAGTTCTGCTCTGATCTTAGTTATTTCTCATCTTCTGCTAGCTTTTGAGTTTTTTTCATCTTGCTCCTCTAGCTCTTTCAATTTTGATGATAGGGTGTTAATTTTAGATCTTTCCTTGTTTCTCATATGGGCATTTATTGCTGTGAATCTCCCCTGTAGACACTGTTTTAAATGTGTCCCATAGGATCTGCTACATTGTGTCTTCATTCTTGTTGGTTTCAAAGAACATTTCTATTTCTGCCTTCATTTCATGGTTTATTCATTCATCATTCAGGAGCAAGTTGTTCAGTTTCCATGTTATTGTGTGGCTTTGAGTGCTTTTCTTAATCTTTAGTTCTAATTTGATTGCACTGTGGGTCTGAGAGACTGTTATGATTTCCGTTCTTTTGCATTTGCTGAGGAGTGATTTATTTCCAATTATGTGGTCAATTTTAGAGTAAGTGCAATGTGGTGCTGAGAAGAATGTGTATTCTGTGGATTTCGAGTGGAGTGTGCTGTAAATGTTTATTAGGTCTGCTTGATCCAAATCTGCACTCAAGTCCTGGATATCCTTGTTGACTTTCTATCTCGTTGATCTGTCCAATATTGTCAGTAGAGTGTTAAATTCTCCCACTATTATTGTGCGGGAGTCTAAGTCTCTTTGAAGGTCTTTAAGAACCAAAAAAAAAAAAGAACTTGCTTGATGTATCTGGGTGCTCCTGCATTGGATGCATATATATTTAGGATAGTTAGCTCTTCTTGTTGCACTGATCCTTTTACCATTAGGTAATGCCCTTATTTGTCTCTTTTGATCTTTGTTCGTTTTAAGCCCATTTTATCAGAGACTAGGATTGCCACTCCTGCTTTTTTTTTTTTTGCTCTCCATTTGCTTGATAAATCTTCTTCCATCCCTTTGTTTTGAGTCTATGTGAGTCTTCATATGGGAGATGGGTCTCCTGAATACAGTACACCAATGGGTCTTGACTTTTATCCAGTTTGCCAGTCTGTGTCTTTTGTTTGGGGTGTTTAAGCCATTTACATTCAACATTAATATTATTATGTTTGAATTTGATCCTGCCATTTTGTTACTGGCTGGTTGTTTTGCCCGTTAGTTCATGTGGTTTCTTCATTGCATCATTGTTCTTTACCATTTGGTATGTTTTTTCAGTGGCTGGTACTGGTTGTTCCTTTCCCTGTTTAGTGCTTCCTTCAATAGCTCTTGTAAGGCAGATCTTGTAGCGATGAAATTTCTCAGCAATTGCTTGTCTGTAAAGGATTTTATTTCTCCTTCACTTATGAAGCTTAGTTTGGCCAGATGTGAAATTCTGGGTTGAAGGTTCTTTTCTTTAAGGATGTTGAATATTGGCCCCCACTCCCTTCTAGCTTGCAGGGTTTCTGCCGAGAGATCCGCTGTGAGTCTGATGGTCTTTCCTTTGTGGGTGATTCAACCTTTCTCTCTGGCTGCCCTTAGGATTTTTTCCTTCATTTCAACCCTGGTGAATCTGACAACTATGTGCCTTGGGGTTGCTCTTCTTGAGGAATATCTTTATGGTGTTCTCTGTATTTCCTAGATTTGAATGTTGGCCTGCCTTGTTAGGTTGGGAAAGTTTCTTTTGGATAATATCTTGAAGAGTGTGTTCCAACTTGGATTCATTCTCTCTGTCATATTCAGGTACGCCCATCAAGCGTAGATTAGGTCTTTTCACATAATCCCATAGTTCTTGAAGGCTTTGTTAATTTTTTTTTCACTGTTTTTTTCTCTAATCTTGGCTTCTCATTTTATTTCATTGATTTGATCTTCTATCCCTGATATACTTTCTTCTGCTTTATCGATTCTGCTGTTGAATCTTGTCTATGCCTCGTGAAGTTCTCGTGCTGTTTTTTAAGCTCCATCAAGTCGTTTATGTTCTTCTCTAGGCTGGTTATTCTGGTTAGCATTTCGTCTAACCTTTTTTCAAGGTTCTTAGTTTCTTTGCATTGAGTTAGAACATGGTCTTTTAACACAGAGAAGTTTGTTATTACCAACCTTCTGAAGCCTGCTTTTGTCAATTCATCAGATTAATTCTCTGTCTTTTTTTGTTCCCTTGATTGTGAGGAGTTGTTATCCCTGGGAGGAGAAGAGGTTTTCTGTTCTTTGATGGTTTCATCTTTTTTGTGTTTTTTTTTTCCCCGTCTTCGTGGATTTATCTCACTTTCATCTTTGAAGTTGGTGATTTCAGGAGGAGTCTCTGAGTGGACATTTTTTTTCTGTTGAGGTTGGAGCTGTATCTTTTTTGGCCTGTAGAGGGCGTTGCTGGGCTCTCTTGGTTTCAGTCAGGTTGCTGGATGGGTGGTCCTTCCCTGGAGTTTGTTTTCAGGGTGAGATTGGCCCTGCCTTCCCAATGGCATCTCTCCTTCCCCAGCTGCATCTTCCTGGTTGGGGTCAAGCTGGTGTATTTGCTGTCAAGCTCTCTAGTGAGAGCTTCAGTTTGAGTTCTGTGTGGGTGGGGCCTGCCGGCCTTATGGCCTGTTTCCCTGCTTTCAACTCTGCCTCCCTCTGTGGGAGGGTCCGTCCGGCTGGCATTAGTCCGAACTCCCACCCAGGTCCCTGTGATGACTTGCCACACCCGGTGGTAGCTGCTGCTCAGATTTGCATCGACATCCCACGGCGCCCCACCATCTGGTGGGGCTCTTGTGCACTTTGGCTTGCAAGAGGGATGAAGTAACCACAGAACCTGAATTGGAGCACTGAGGGGGTTAAGTCCCCTGACCCTCCAAGCTGGCTGCAAGTTTCAGGTGGGGGACGTGCCTCTTTACTGGAATATGTTCCAGATTTCTAATTCTCTCTCTGGCTGTTTTTGTTTGTTTGTTTGTTTTTTAATCTGCCTTGAAACCTATCCAGTGCATTCTTACTTTAAGCTTTTGCATATTTCTCTACTAAAATTGCCTTGTTGTTACTTCCCATCATTTGTAGTTCCTATGAAAAATCTCTACCTAGCATTTTATTTTATTCAACATATGTAGCATTACACTTTTAAGATCAACATTTTAAACTACATGTTTCACCCTGACACAACGGCTCACGCTCTTTGGGAAAACAAGGTGGGTGGATGGCATGAGGTCAGAAGTTTTGAGACCAGCCTGGACAATATAGTGAAACCCTGTCTCTATGAATAATAAAAAATAAAAAATTAGCCAGGTGTGGTGCTGCACCTGTCATCCCAGCTACTCAGGAGGCTGAGGTAGGAGGATTGCTTGAGTCTGGGAGGCAGCGATTATGGTGAGCCAAGATCACTTTACTGCACTCCAGTATGGGAAACAGAGTGAGACTGTCTCAAAAAAATAAATACATACATAAATAAATTTTGTGTTTTGGCTAAGTCTAAGGTATACTTCTATTTCCTATTGTTTCTCTTGACTTTAAGGTAAAATTTATTAAGATATGACTTATATACTATCATATTTTTTTCAACCAGGTACAAAATGATACATTTTGACAAAAGTATTTAAACATGTAACCACCACCACACACACCAAAAATAACACTTCCACCATACTGATAAAAAGTTCTCTCAGTACCCCTTTCTGTCAATTTTTCTCCCCTCCTGTCAAAAACTTATTGGTTTATAGTCATGTAATGTTGCATATTCTGTGATTTCATATAAATACAATCATGGAGCATCTAGTATTTTGTTGCTGGTTCCTCTCACTTATTAAAGTGGGTTTGATATGCGTACGTGTTGTTGGATTCATCCATAGTCTGCTTGTTTTTAATATTGAATAGTCAATACCTGTATGTCTATCCCACAGTTCATATGCTAATTCATCAGTTTATAAATAGTTGTGTTGTTATAATTTGAGCTATGTGTTAGTTTGCTGGGACTGCCATTGCAGAATAACACAGACTGGCTTAAACCAAACATATTTATTTTCTCTCAGTTCTGAAAGCAGGAAACACAAAATAATGATGCTGGCAGAGTTGGTTTCTGGGAATGTCTCTCTCCTTGGCTTACAGAGCACTCTTGTCTTGCTGAACGCACATGGCCTTTTATCTGTGCACATCTGGTATCTTCTCCTTTTCTTAGAAGGATAACTGCCCTGTTAAATTAGGGCCCCACTTTAGACTTCATTTAACTCTGATTGTCCCCTTAAAAATCCTGTCTCCAAATGTACTCACATTAGGTGTTCGGATTTTAACACATGAAATTTGGAATGACATAATTCTGCCCGTAACAAGCTATTATGAATAAAACCTATATCAACTTTTCGTATAAGTATTTCTGAAAGCATATTTTTTCATTGCTGTTGAATAAATACCTAGAAGTAGAATTTCTGTATCATAATACAAAGGTAGATTTAACCATTTAAGTAATGGCTTCAGTGATTTACAGAGTGGCTGTATCATTTCCACACAACCATCAGAATGAATGAGAATTTTAGGTGCCCCCAAAATGCCAACACTTAGTATATCAGGTTTTCTAAATTAATCATTATAATGAGTATATAGTGGTTTACTTTCATTGTTTTTCTTGGCATTTTTATAATGATTTCTCAGCTTCTTGTCTATCTATTTACATTCATTTTGTGTGTATGAAGTGTCCACGTTTATTGTCATAATACCAAGTTGTTCATCTTTTCATTGAGTGGTAATTACCTTTAATATTCTGAATACAAGTCATTTGTAGACAAAATATACATAAATATTTTCTCCCTCTATATTTCCTGCCTTTGTAAACAGTGCATTGACAAGAAATGATTATTAATATTTTGATGAATTTTAATGTAACATTTTTAAAATTTTACTCCTTCTGCGTTTGTGTTCAGTTTAACATATCTTTGCTAATCTCAAGTCCTGAAACATTTTTTCTCATTTTATATTTTTCTTCAGAAGTTTTATAGTTTAAGCTTTATGTTTGTGTGTATCACCTATTTCAATTAAATGTTTGTATAACATATAGAAGAGCTGGAAAGTTTTTTTTTTAAATATAGATATCCAATTTTTCCAGTACCATCTTTGAAAACACTTTTACTTCTCTATTGAAGTGTCTTCACATTTGTTAAAAGTCAGTTGAACATATAGGTGTGTATCAATTTCTAGAAGTTTGCTTGTGTTCCATTTATCATTTACATATATCTTGCCAATATCACACTGTCTGGATTATTGTAGTTTTAGAGTAAGAGTAAAATCTGGTAGAATGACTATTCTAGCACAGTTGTTCTTTTCAGATTTGTTTTGGCTATTCTACTAACTTTGCATTTCCACATACATTTTAAAATTAACTTATCATTTCTGTAAATCAGCCAGCTAGGACTATAAATGGGGCTGTGTTGAATCTGTAGTTCAATATGAGAAGATTTGAAGTCTTGATATTACTGATTAGTCTAATCCAACAGCATCGGATACTGTTCCATTTATTTATGACTTTTAAAATTTATCTCAGTGATATGTCATAGTTTTTACCCTACAAGTATTGATTCAAACACTCATCATGGAAAAGTTTTATCTAATATAATATTTTTACCCAAGGGATGCTGATTTTAATGATAAATTTTTAGATACAGTATCCCATTGAATGTAATGCATGAGAGACATTAACTGAAAATATATTGTAAAGGCCTACAAATTTAAAAAAATACAATATAAAGCTCAGTGTATTTTAATTTTTTTCTAACATAAATGAATTTGTCCATCTAAAACTCATTTCTTCTCCATCTCTAACATTGTATGACCTGTTTCCTGAGCTGTGTAACCTTATGAAAGATGGATTACCACTCCCCGCCCAATTTCCCTGAAGAACCAAGGACATACATCTTTTTATATTCTAATTTTATTGATTATCTCTTTTCGTTTAGGACTCTTGCAGTGTCTATATTTTCAACATACTTCAAGAAACAATATTTATATGATTACAGACATAAACCAGCAGAATACATTACTAATAAACAAAATTAAGACAATCAAAGTTAACTTTTATACTTGATGGTAACAATTTACAATTGCAAGTGGTTGAGTTTTAACAATCATAAATATATGACTCTATAAAATTTTAAAATAGTAATGTCCTAATGCTATGCAAATAGTATTATAAACACAATTTTTAGAGATATACAGTTTTTGTAAGAACTTAGGTGGTAATAAATATTATATGCCTTAGAAAAATATTTCATAATGTACAAGTTAGCTCTAGCTATAAAGAAGACAGTGCCAAAAATTAATGTAAAAAGTTTTTGTAAAATGTTTATATGAAATATAAGAATATATAAAAATAATATTGCAAAATTATTAATCATTTCAGATATGTGTATAAACAGATATATCTAAATTTAAAAATAAATTGTTATAGACATTGTCCTATTAATACATTTTCCAAAATTTACATAATCTAATCAGCAAAATGGAAAATCAACTGTCTTCTTCTGTAGTCATCTTTTATTCCAAAATACATATTTAATATAGTTCTATGCTTAAATACAACATTTATTTAAAACATCTCATATTGCTTAATAATGAACAAATGTATACTAGAATTTTATGTATTAAATGCTTGTTTTTATATGGAGTAACATTTCTCACTATACCCAATCTGAATTTTTGTTTTCTCCATCTATAACTAAAATGAAGAAAGACAAGGGAAAAGACAAAAAATGTGGCTATCTGATTAGTAATACCCAAACAAACATTCATCAAGAGCTCTGACTGTCCTAGAAAAAAAGTGTTGATACATTAACAATCCCGTTTCTGTAAGTCATAGTGGACATGTAATGTGTTGGTGTTTCACTCAGGGTTTCATTTTTGATGACAAAATTTCTATTTTTTAGTTTACTTGGGAGATTCTTTGTGGAGTGAAGCTCATTAATTCTGCGATTTTTAAACACCTGCCAAAACATAATATAAATGGATACTTTTCCATAAGGAAAGCATTTTCAGAACAAATATTCTCAAGGCTATAGCTGTATTTGTTCCATTTTGGGTCTCATTATGAAATTCATGACTTCTCTCTTCAGGAGGCTAAATGCCCTCTAACACATCAAAATTAATCAGATGTACATGTTTGATTAGTTCCACTGCCACAGCTGCAGGACATCCACCTTGCCACTGTACAACCGTGAAAAGGCAGGCATCATAGAGTTTGACTTTTAATTCTTTCTGTGCTGTGACCTCACTTTTTCCTTATGGGGAGTCTAAAATAGCAACACTCTTAACTGAACCCTCTAAAAAAGGAAAAAAAAATTTTTACTGTGGCTGTATTATTATTCCATTACAAATTATTTTTAATCTGACTCATTTGATAATGTATAATACCTCTGCTAGCTTTTCAAGATTTAAGTACATTGAATTGTATTCCTAAACAAAAAATTGCAAGAAATGCTTTAAAAAAAGTTTTTGTTCTTTTTTGCAGTACTGATTTGCTGTGACAAACTATGACATCAATATCTCTTATTTTTATATATTGGGAATATTTCTATTTTGGTTAGATCATAATTACAGTGCACATGCATCTGACATAGCATCTCTATTTCCTGAGAACTTAATTTTGCTGTTCACTTTTTACAAGATTTTCTTTGTTTATTTGTGTGTTCCCTGTCCTTTGTTATAAACTGCTCTACTGCTTGGTTTGTTCTGGATGTCAGTGCTTTCATTTTTTATAATTTGAAAGATGTCATCCACTTAGTGTTTGAATCTTCATGGACTTTGTGTGTTGTTTTAATACAAGAGGATGAATAATCTCTGGGACACCAGGAAAACCTAATCCTTTTTATGTCTGCATTTCCAGAGAGCTATTTTTCACTTTTTTTAAACCACAATTCTGTTTTTAGTAATCTGTAACCAAGAACATACAGAAGCATTATACAAATGTCTAACAATGACACATGAATTTATTATTACGATTTTGGTACCAATCACATATTCTGTGACTCTCGTTTTGAGAGAGAGAGAGATGTGGCCAACTTTTAATATTTATGCAGCAACATGGACATTTTTCATTAAATATATATATGTGTACATAACATATATATTTATACATGGTGATCACATATATTATAACTATTCATAAATGAATACATTCACATTAAATAGAGCAACATAATTATTGTAAATCTGCATGCTACTTAGCTATAGATAATATTACATTTGTGACTGCTTATCAATGCATGCCATTTTTTACTGTTTCTGTATAAAGGCTCCAATAGCTCTGTCTTTCTCTTATCGTGTGTCTTACAAATAAAACTGCAAATTGCCAAACAATTTAAAGAATGTTAATACCAGGTCTTAAGTATTACCTTAAATGATTCATGGGATATTACTTGCTATTCCCCTTCTTGATAGATAAGATTTATCATTGGCAGCAAATGATTAAAGTTAAAAAAAATTGCCTAATAAAAACTAATGGTTTTCTAAATTTAAAGAATAGAAAACAAGCCAGGTGGGGTGGCTCACGCCTGTAATCCCTGCACTTTGGGAGGCGGAGGTGGGAGGATCGCCTGAGCTGAGGAGTTCAAGACCACCCAGGGCGACATGACGAAACCACTTCTCTAATAAAAATACCAAAAAATTAACCGTGTGTGGTGGTGAGCTCCTGTAGTCCCAGCAACTCGGGAGGCTGAGGCACAAGAATCTCTTGAGCCCCAGAGACAGAGGTTGCAGTGAGCTGAGATTGTGCCACTGCACTCCAGCTCGGGCTACAGAGTAAGACTCTGTCCCAAAAAAAAAAGAGTAGAAAACACATTTTCCCCAAAGTCTCCTGAACTTTAATGAACAGTAAACATGGGCTTCCTGTATGGAAGTGACCCAGTTGTCACTTTAGAAGAATCAGGAATTCCTCCTTGCAATTGGGAAACAATATGTTTGCTTGTTGAGTTTGTTTCACTATTTGACTCAAATATTACAATTGCTACAGTAATTAAGGACTAAATCTCAAGTCCAATTATATCAAGAGCATACATTTTACCTCATACAGTTCAGTTGCAATATTGAAAAAAAAAATCAAAGGATTAACTCTCGTTGACTCTGAAATTTATGCTACAGCCATACTGGTAACTTCTCAGAAACAGAAGTAATCTGTGAAATACTGACGGCACTTGAAAACAGTTGAATAAAAAAGAAAAAAAATCAGCACCTTTGTTAAACAGAATTTTAAAAAAGAAATATTGGAAACCAAAGGGAACATATAATTTACCATTAAAAAAATTTATTTTTATTCATTTTGAACAAAAATTTTTCAGTTGCATAATACCAAAAGCAAAATAAAAAGAAAAGAAAAGCTTTGTCCTTCATGACCAAAATTGATTGAAATACCACTCACTACATGACAATTTATAGTTTCTAAGGTGGGGACATAGCTTTCTTTTTTTTTTAACCAAGCAAATTTATTGTGGATGTAATGAACTTTCAATAAAGCCTCATTAATTTTCTATTTTACACTTTCAAAATTTTCATCAGTAAATTAAAGGATACAAAAGAAATCAAATATAAGGCTTTGTAGGGGACATATCTTTCAAAAACAAACTGCAATTTTCTTTCACATGTGATTGTAAGACAATTACATCTTTCTATAAATTTAATAATGTTTAGATTATGACACCAGAAAATATAGTCCTATGTCTTCTAGTCTGCGGAACCACAATGAACATTAACAATAGTAACAAGTAAGTAAGAAAAAGAATTGAGATGTCGTTCTTTAAAAGATTTTAAAAAACACCAACTAATATTATTTCCTTGTTTCAGAATTACTTAATGTTAGAGGCATGCAAAGGATAAATACTATTTAATGTGGATACAGACTATTAATATTTTATATTCATGAAATTCAGTAAATTTTTTATGTTATTAACAGAGTCTAGTTTAGAGATTGTTCCAGAGGTGATTCTGTTTGTTGGTGTAAAAAAATTACTGTATGTTAAAAATTTACTAAATGCAGTTTTTAATTTTTATCACACTACTGCCTCCCAGGCAGCTACAACATTTTGTTATAATTAGATATTTTTCACTATAGTAGCCAAATTATCATGTTAAACACCACCTATAGAGAAATGCTATCTGTAGTATTTCACTCTATTGTATTAACTAATATTGTCAAATATAGTCGTGGTTTAGAAATGTTTAGAGATATTAGGAAAGCTTAGAAATGTTATGAAAGGAGTTTGAAAACTGCATCTATATAATCTTTTCTCTCCTATGACCAGAATATCTGAAGTATTTTTACCACAGAAAAGATAGACTCATTCTGCCTTCATCATTCTTAACAGAAACACTCATGGAAGAATCTTCAATTTCTTATATGACTGAAGAGAAGATATTTTATTCAAATTGAGTCTTAACTATACACATAGTACACTTAGACTTGACTATTCATGTCATTTAAGAAATGATAATCCAATTCAATTATAATTGTATTATTTATTCTGAAATATATTATGTATTATTTAACAAATGGAAGGGGTCCTGTATCTCATCTAGCCTAATAATATTTGATTATCTATAAGAAAGTCCAAAATTTTAAGTCACTTTTATAAGGCTGTCTTAGCCCATTAGGTTTCCTATAACAAACCACCATAGACTAAACAGCTTACAAACAACAGAAATTTATTTCTCACAGTTCTGGAGGCTGGGAGGTCTAAGATCAGAGCATCCTCTTTTAGGTTGCAGTATGCTAAGTTCTCACTGTGTCCTCATGTGAAACATTTCCCATAATCGTCTTTCAAAAGGCCCCACTTTCTACTATTATCAGCTTGGTGATTAATATTTTAACATAGAAATATGGCAGGGAATGGGGCGGGTGCAACATTTAGATCCCAGAAAAGACATAAAGTTAATTAATGGTAAAGGATTGGAAACAGACCTCTTAATTTCTATCCGAGGAAATAAAATTTGATGTTTTGGAATCTGAACATTAAATGTGTAAAAGATAATGAGTAAAAGACATACTACTGGACCATAAATTCATGTGAAACACGAAATGTCTCTAAGACATTGTTATCTACTGATAGGAGATTGTGACAGGCACTGCTACTGCCCCCCAGTAAGCAAGATGTCCATGTCCTAATCCTTGTCATCTGTGAATATGTCATGTTACATGACAAAGAAGGCATTAAGATTGCAGATAGAACTAAGGTTATTAATCAGCTTATATTGAAACAGAATAATAACTTTGGATTTTTATCTGAGTGGGCAAATGTAATGGCAAAGCATCCTTAAAGAGGAAGAGAAAGACATAAGAAACAGAACCAGGGAAATGCCAGTGTGAGAATATGATTTGTCTTGCTGGCTTTGAGGATGGTACAATGTTGCCACAGATCAGTGAATGCAGGTGGTCTCCAGAAACTGGAAAGGATGGCAAAAAGATCTTCTCCTCTAGAAAAAAAAAGCCCCACTGACATCCTGATTTTAACCCATGGAGAGACATTTTGGACTTCTGACCTCCAAACTATAAGATAATAAATTTGTGCTGTGTTAAGCCACAATGTTAGTGGTGATTTATTAAACCATCAACAGAAAAGTAAGACAGAAATGAAAGAGAAGTTAAATTAGAAGTAACCAAGAGCTTCCTAACTGAAGTGACTGGCAGAAAAATGAAAGAGTCAGAAAATGTGGTAGAGGTCTTGGGAGAGAAATGTCTCAGCATTTTCAGTTTGAGACAAGAAGGATGATTAATATAGAAAACTTCAATAGAAAATAAGTTTAAATAGACATTAAACTCAGACATAGGCATTGGAAATGGAATCTAGGTTTAGTCTTTTTAAATATTAATATGGAGGTGACAGCTGAAGTCTCAAAGTAGTATTACTTTAAAGGAAGGAGAAAAAATATAGGAGAGCCAGGGCATCTGATCATAGGCCAAGAGCCGGAGATAGATATCTATATCGTCAGTATCTACCTGTCTGTATCTCCACCTTTCTCTCTCTCACAGATCTGGCTGTTAGCTAGATATTAGATCATGTGCTATTTCCGACAACATAAAAGCATGATAACAAATGTTCTAATACAAATTTTAGTTAGAATTTTAATTTCTAATAAATTAAATATCATTTGTTTGACCATATTCCTAAAATGAAGCCATACTGTTCACTGATGAGATACATCTTAAATTAGAAGACCTGCAAACAGCCTAAATTGAACTCTTCTGTGATTTTAGAATTGAAAGTGAATGTCTTATCAGGACTTGTCTAGACTTTCAGCACGTATGCTTCTAAATTGACCTTCATATAATCAGCATAATATGCTAACCTTAGTTCTATGCATTTTCCTACTGTATCTGTATGTACTAGAATGCCCATGAAACTAAGTCCTGAGCAGTCTCTTTCTAGACACAGTTTATATTGCTTAATATTGGTGCTCTCTGTTCCTGAACAATTATTTTTTAATAATTAGACTTTGCCAAAGGTATTTTCTTCAGAAGAATCAGGCAAAAACAGTTTGTTTATTATTTGGAGGAGATTGTATCAACATATGAATCTTGGAAATTTTTGTAAGTGAACAATTAAAATATGCATAGAATAACAAAAATTGAAGCTGAATAGGCATGTAGTTTGACTAAGTTTACATTTTTAAATGGCAATTAGAAGAACATGATTAAGTTAACACAACATTTTTGTTTAACACATTTTGTGAAATAGCTTTTTAGCGAACAAACAAGACCTGTTTATACACACAGTGAAACCAAACCACACTTTAATAGAATGACACTTCCCTTATAAACATTAATCTATAGGATTAGCAGGAATTATTGCACTAACATGCTTGTATTTTTCATATAAAAAATGGAACCTAGAGATGATTCAGAGTTTGTTTTTTTGAGAACTGAAACTTAAAATCAAAGTAATATCAAACAAAATGGCTTTCAAATATATTAAGGCATGCTCTTTAATGTATTGAAATATAGAAACTTGAATTATATTTAAAATTTGTTTTGAGGTGGGAAGATTTGGAGTGAGCCGTTTGGCAAGCAATTGCTTTCACATTGAACACAAAGGAAAGAATATACTACAAAGGTCTTCAGTTATGTGACAATAACTTGGAATCAATGATGGTTGAAATGACATGGGTTTTCGATCTTCATTAAAAAGAAAGCATGAGAATTTATATATTTTTAGTACAGCAAAATGAAAAGCAGCATAGGTACAGAGATACATTAACATGAGTTTGAAACACAGCAAAGGCATTTATTGTCTGTGGAATCTTCAAAATCATGGTCAGCATGTATTTTATTGTCTGTAAAAAAAGGCTTATAAAACCTACTCCATCTTTTTGCTGTAACTTAAATGATGAAATACATATAATTAACTAAATAACTAAATAAACCTGTCATAGTGTCAAACATACAGTTAATACTGTTACTATTATTACATAAATGTGCACTTTCATAATGTATTTACATTTATGGATCACATATACATGTGCAGTGTATGCATGAGAATGCTGCAATATAATGTTAACATTTAAAATATATTTTGACTATATCAATATAATTCACTTATTAAATTATTCTAATGATATTCCCCAAATTTTTACACAGATTGAAAATGTGCCTGCCTTAAAATATGCTCCTTCTGTGAAGAGACTGTAGTTGTCAGGGATATTATTTGACTGTTTTTACTAAAACAAACAGAGTATTAAACCATTTTCACCCTTATCTGAGGCTTTAGGAAAGGACAGAGTCTTCCTGTCATCTAGAGTCTGATCATTATTTAGGAAAAAAGAAAAAAAAACAGTTTAAGTAGGGTATTGGGTTAGCAGAAAGACTTGGACACTTCACTGGCTTTACTCAAATCTCAAATGGGCAACAGCAGCTAGGGCAGTAGACAAATACTAATAGAGCAACAGGGGAATGCTGAGTCCAGGTTTGAGGTGCCAAATTAAATAAATCCATGACTGTTACCAAGAGGAACAGCAGAAAATAAAGGCATCACAGAATCTGGGTTTTAACTGCTATTTTGATACCTTATTTAAGGTGATATCTAACTCACTGTAGCTTCCATCTTAAATGATTTTAAATGTTACCATCAATAATCAGTTTGGTTTCATAATGTTGAATTTAGTTTGGAGGTAAAATGCTGTGTTTTTCAAAGCATCGCCATCTTATGGTGATAACCTAGAACTACACCTGAGAACCTTCCTCATCAATGTTAGTTACTCTGAGCAGGAGGGAAGCAGGTACTCACAACTGTGAATTAGAGCAGGATAGACAAAAATCCTCTGGCCAAACCATATGTTCAGTTAATATTGTTGTATACACATAAACATTTAAATAGATATGATTGCTTTCCTACCTGAAGTTTGAGATACACAATACATTATTGAGGATGAGTTATTAGATATGAAAAGCTGAGGGGGGAGAAGTTAGCTAAACTAAAGAGTAGACAAAATCACATAAACGCCTTTTAGCCATATGTGGAATATGGAGATCAATTATCCCTTGTTGTTTTGTACTATGTGTTTTTGAAACTAATTTTAACTGTGTATGCCCAAATACATAATTCTACTGAAGACAAGGGTATTTTTGTTTTTTTCTACTCCATATAGTGTCTTGTACTTTCTATGTATTCAAATATCGCTATTAGAAAATTTCTGTGTATTCTCTACTGATATTCACACTCTTGGACACAATTAAAGAAAAATCACTAGAGAAACAAATGGCCTCAAAATTTGGTGTCATGATAAATATGTTTCTTTTTTCAATGAGATTTTCAACGTTTTTCTCAATCCTTATAGATTGGTTTGGCCAGGTCTTTCTCCCATTTTCTTTTTTTTTTCTTTATTTATTCTAAAAAAAGATACATGTGCAGAACATGCATGTTTGTTACATAGGTATATGTGTGTCATGGTAATTTGTTGCATCTATTGTCCCATCCTCTAAGTTCCCTCCCCTCACCCCCCAACCCCCAAACAGGTCCTGGAGTGTGTTGTTCCCCCTCTCTGTGTCCATGGGTTCCCAATTTTCAACTCCCACTTATGAGTGAGAACCTGCAGTGTTTGGTTTTCTGTTCATGTGTTAGTTTGCTGAGGTTGATAATTTCCAGATTCATCCATATCCCTGCAAAGACATGATCTCATTCCTTTTTATGGCTGCATAGTATTCCATGGTGTATATGTACCACATTTTCTTATCCAATCTATTAATGATGGGCATTTGGGTTGGTTTCAAGTCTTTGCTATTCTAAATAGCAATGCAGTAAGTATATGTGTGCGTGTGTCTTTATAGCACAATGATTTATATTCCCTTGGGTATATATCAAGTAATGAGATTTCTGGATCAAATGGTATTTCTGGTTCTAGATCCATGAGGAATCACCATACTGTCTTCTACAATGTTTGAACTAATTTACATCCCTACCAAGGAATGTAAAAGTGTTCTTATTTCTCCACAGCCTCATCAGCATCTATTGTTTCCTGACTTTTTGATAATCCCATTCTCACTGCCAAGAGATGATATCTCATTGTGGTTTTGATATGCATTTCTCTGATGATCAGTGATATTGAGCTTTTTTCATATGTTTGTTGGATGTGTAAATGTCTTCTTTTAAGAAATGTCTATTCATATCCTTTGCCAATTTATTGATTAGGTTGTTTGATTTTTCACTTCAACCCTATTCATCTGATCTGCTCCTGTGCCTGAAGAGATTACTCAAAGAGGCTGGAGAGCAGCAAAGATGGGTGCCTGCTCCTTCTTCTGGACCTCTGACCTTGAGGGACACCAACATGATGCCAGTAGAATCACACCTGTATAGGGTGTCTGACAACCCCTATTTGAGAGGTTCACCCAGTTTGGTGGCATGGGGAGCAGGACCCATTTAATGAAACACTTTGTCCCTTGGTGGAGAGGATGTGTGTGTTTCACTGTGGGGGAAACCCACTAATCTGGGCTGTCTGGATTCCTCAGAACTACCAGGAGGAGAAGCTAAGTCTGCTGGTCCACAGAGACTGTGGACACTCCTGTCCATAGGGGCACAGGCCCAGAGAGAGCCAAGTTCTGCCCCTGAACCTCTGGCTGGAGTTATTGAAGATCCTGCAGGGACGCCCCACCCACTGAGGAAGGACGGGTCAGGGTTAGGCCTGAAGAGGCACTCTGGCTACAGACTGCCACAGCCAGTGTGTCAGGCTGTCGGGGCAAGTCTTGGGACTGAGCCATCCAGCCTCCCTCTTTCCAGCAGTGGAAAAGTGCAGCCTGGAGCTGTAGAAATTTGTGTTGCCCTTCCGCTTCCCAGGGAGCTTAGTGTGTTAGGCAGTTGGGAGTCCCACTGCTGGTTACTGCCCCTCTCTCAAGGAGCTCAAATGGCTTAGGCAGCAGGCAGCTTTAGTGGTACTGGTCTCCCCCCTCCCCCACTCCCAGTTTGGTAGACTTAAGCAGATTCCAGCGAAGAGGCTGTCAGAATCTGTGTTCTGGGGTTAGCACAATAAGCCCTGGTGGTGTGGGATCTTCTGATCTGTGAGTTGCACAGTTCCATGGAAAAAGCAGTCCCCCCAGTTGGGTAGCAGCTCACTTACTACCTCCCTTGGCTGGGGGGGAAGGGTTCCCCTTTACTTAGATAGGCAGCCACACCATACTGCTCTTCCTTCTCTGTGGGTCACGCCAGCCTTCTAGTCAATTTTGATGAGATATCAACCTGTATACCTTGGTTGCTGGTGAAGGATTCACACTTACTATTATGGTTTTTTGATGGAATCCTCTGAAAGCCGCTATTTCTAGTCAGCCATCTTGGCCTGCTCTGCCTCTGTTTTCTATTTCAAACCCTGCCCCCTCACCCCATCATCCAATTTTTCACCTTGTTTTAGGGATCTTAATCTCTAATAATTAATAAATTATTCTCTCTATCCCTCTGTGTTTGAATTGGCTTCTTCTCTGTAATAAACATACTCTATTCTGTCTCCCTTTTTATTTTGCCTTTTTTTGTTTTGTTTTGTTTTTTGAGACAAAGTCTTTCTCTGTTGCCCAGGCTGGAGTGCATTGGCATGATCCTGGCTTACTGCATCCTTCGCCTCCTGGGATCAAGTAATTCTACTTCCTGAGCCTCTGGAGCAGCTGGGATTACAGGTGCCCACCACCATGGCTGGCTTATTTTTGTATTTTTATTAGAAATGGGGTTTTGCCATGTTGGCAAGGCTGATCTGGAACTCCTGTCCTCAAGTGATTTGCCCACCTTGCCCTCCCAAAGTACTGGGATTACAGGCATGTGCCACCATGCCCAGCCTTCTGTCTCCTTTCAAAAGTTTTAACATTTTCTGGTTGGGCACGGTGGCTCAGGACTGTAATCCCAGCACTTTGGGAGGCCGAGGCAGGCGGATCACCTGAGGTCAGGAGTTCGAGACCAGTCTGGCCAACATGATGAAACACTGTCTCTACTAAAAATACAAAAATTAACAAGGTGTGATGGTATGCCCCTATAATTTCCGCTGCTTGGGAAGCTGAGGTGGGAGAATTGCTTGAATCAGTAAGGCAGAGGTTGCCGTGAGCTGAGATCATGCCACTGAGCTCCTGCCTGGATGATACAGTGAGACTTCTTCTCAAAAAAAAAAAAAATAATTTAAACTTTTTACCACCCTGTTTTCCTCACCATATAAAGCTCCTTGTATCACCTACCAAGCTTCTTGGACATTTTCTGTATTTCATGACTCCTGTCTTCTCCTTGGTATGCCTCAATCCACAGCACTTCAGTTGACACTCCAGATTACAGAAGTATGTTCTAAGAAGGTCTCAGATACAGTCAAGATAAACCTCGTGGAGGTATTTTAATAGACTGTCTGGTACTTGTGGACCATGCTTCTTTTAGCTCATCTGTCACCATGGTCCGACAATTTCTTGGCACTGTCTTTGACTTCACACACTCTTCTGGCTTTATAGAATTCAATACATAATTTGACCATGTGGAAGAAGTTCTGTTGCAATCGTGAGCAAATTTTCTTAGTAGAGATGTCTAACAGTGACCTAATTTATTGAAAACAAAATAAACAACCACAATTTTGAGACAATGTGATCAAATTGCATGCCTTTGTTGTTTTGGGTGTAAAGAAAGAAGAAGAAGAAAAAAAAAAGCATTTTTTTTTCCACCATGAAACAATTGTTGGGTCCTAATCCAGAAATTTTAATGTTTCTACTAATATTTTGGAGCAAGTTCTTAAGAATCAGCAATAAGAGTCCCTGTCAGTTCTAGTCAGCATGCACGTGGGTGCAAGTTTAGAAGTTTCTCTGTGTAATCTTTGCCTTGTCATCTCCATGAGTACACTGATGGAATCAAAGAAACATTTTAGGTTTTGAGTTTCTTTTAAACACTTTGAAAGACTGTAGATGTTTCTTGTTATGGTGACATGTTGCTCTGTCAAGAATAAGGAAAAGAAAAGGAATCGGATTAAAAATAACAAAGAAAATCTTCATAGACAGAACACCTTTGATGCTGGAAGCTCTACACATAACTTATTCATCCCACATCTAAGAGATCATCAACAATCCCCAAAGAAGTTTCATCTTCTGTTATGAAAATCATCATCTATAACAGAAAAATAACTTTTTAAAAAGGGTTTTTAGATAGTGAATTTGAATTCATATTCTCTACAATGGAGATGTGATTTTGAAGATGGTAAGTCTTCCAGTGTTTGAACTAGGGGTAGAATTATTAACTATTCTTTGAGTGAAGTTGTTTCTGAGCGAGAGAAAATTGTAACTCAAATTCAGTCTAATTAAGCAAAACAGACGCTTATTTATTGCTTGACTGATTTTGTAGGAGGTAGATGTATTTTGTCCAAATGTATAAGATAATTTTTTGTGTAACTGAAGGCCCTGAACTCTCTAATATGGAATTGTTGAAAAGTAAAAGTTTGCAACTAGCTACCAAACTACAATAAAAGAAGATATATGAATGAATATGTGAATCTTTCAGTGCTCGGGAAAGCATCCCTGCATCTTTGGGTTGACAACAATAAAGCTTTGTCTGCTTTACACAAAAATAAATCTCTAATCACCTGAATAAAAAACTGAGAAACTCTTTTGAGAGTTATTTTTCAGAAAAACTGAGCAATACAAAAGCATATTCTTGTTTTCCATGGTGACATAAATAGCATAGAAGCTGCAGCCCATCCTAAACATAGCCCGAACGAATTGCAGACAAAGAAGGACATGCAACCTGAATTCAATTCAAAATGTCTTAGAGAATTCTGACATTCCTGAATTAAAATCTAGTCCACTATATCACAGGGGGATCACTTGCGTTTTTCATATTTTTAGTGCTGTCAAAACTTGAAATATAAATTGGTTGGTTTGAAAAATGCTACACATATTGCCACATCAATGGCCTCAGAAATACCAACTTCAAAATAAGGTTAAATAACAGTAACTTTCATGTCATTAATTTTTTTTTTTTTTTTTTTTTTTTTTGAGATGGACTCTCACTCTTTGTCCAGGCTGGAATGATCTTGGCTCACTGCAGCCTCCACTTTCCCAGTTCAAGCAATTCCCTTCTTCAGCCTCCTGAGTAGCTGGGATTGCAGCTGCCCATCACCACGCCCAGCTAATTTTTGTATTTTTAGTATAGATGAGGTTTCACCATCTTGGCCAGGCCAGTCTTGAACTCCTGACCTCATGGTCTACCCGGTTCTGGCTCTCAAAGTGCTGGGATTACAGGCGTGAGCCCCCTCACCCAGCCTAAATTCATTTTTTTGTGTATTATTTAGATTTTTTTCTATATCTCATTAATTGGCTTTTATTATAAATAAAAATATATATGTATATGGGTGTGTACATATATATTTATATTATTATATCGTTTATATTATTTCCACATTTTATAAAGTATATATTTGTATAAACAAATACATTTTATACACAATAGATTTTACAACATGTGGATATAATCTGAATGAATTTCTAATTTACTATGTATTTTTAAGTCTCAGCATAGTCATTTGCTTGTCATTTCTAATTTACTATGTTTACTTATGTCTTTGGTGTGCTATAACAAAAATACCATAGATTTGGCCGCTTAAAAAATGAACATTTATTTCTCACATTTCTGGAGGCTGGAAGGTACACATTAGGGAATCAACATGATTGGATTCTGGAGAGGGCCCTTCTCCTGGTTTCCCTATGCAGCAGAGAGAAGAGAGAGAAAAACAATTTTTCTCATTTGTTCTTCTTTTAAGGGCACTAATCCCAGCCTGAGGGTTCCACCCTCCTGACCCAATTACCTCTCAAAGACTTCACTTTCTAATTCCATCTGACTGAGGGTTAGGATTTCAACAAATGAATTTTGGGGAACACAAAGATTTGATTCACAGCAATATAGTCATACACATTTTCTGCATAGGGACATTTTCACCACCCTTTCATTTTAAACCCATCATTGATTTAGCTATGTATAAATCCTGCTATTCTAAATGTTGGAATTCTCCAAAGTTCTGTGCTCAGATTTCTTCTGTCCCCATTTCTTATGTTCCTTACATCAAGTCCCTTGGCTTCCATTACAAATCTGATTCCAGCCATTTGTTTCAAGAAGCCTTCTGAGCACACTCCTCATCTTGATTATGTGTTCTTCTCACGTGCTTCCATCATGTCTCATGGAATATGAGTACATCAGTACATTCTCATATACTGTAGAACACTTACCACACCACACTATATTTTATTTGCCTGCATTACATACCACACCTTACGACCTATGAAGTGAGGTCCATCTCTCTAATCTGCACATATTAAAGAATGCACCAACACGTCATATGCCACGCATTAGCTGGTCAATACATATCTGTGGATGATTGAATTTGAGTCAAAGTCTCCTGGCACTTTCTAGTGTAATAAATAATTTTTATTATTTGAGTTCTGGCTCTCTACTGAAAACTTAAACCACCAATGATATTATGAATTAAGTGTTTGTTGCAGAAAATTCTTGTGCAGAAAGATAAAACTATAAACCAATAAATAACTACTATTTCCTCCAGAAAATTACTAAGCTTCTTCTCCGGGAAATCTACTTGCTTATAAAGCAACTGTTTGATTAGAAGGACTTGTTTCAGATCCTGGCCTCACTTTGTCCACTGATCATGAACTACTGTTCTGTAAACTCTGTCCTATCCCAGCTATTTTCTCTGAAAGATACAGTTTAGACCAGGGGTTCCCAAACCCTGGTACAGTCGGTGGTAATCGAGAGGGTGAGCCAAAGTTCATCTGTAACAGCCGCTCTCCGTCACTTGCAATTACCACCTGAACTCTGCCTTCTGTCAGTTCAGAAGTGGCATTTTCTTAGGAATGCAAACCCTATTGTGAACTGTGCATGCAAGGAATCTATGTTACCTGCTCCTTAAAAGAATCTAATGCCAGATGATCTGTCACTACCTTCCATCATTCCCACATGTGACCATCTCATTGGGAAAACAAGCTCAGGGCAGAATTATTTCATTATATATTATAATGCAATAGTAATAGAAATAAAGTGCACAGTAAGTGTAATGCACTTGAATCACTCTGAAACCATCCCTCACCCTGGTTTGTAAAAAATTGTCTTCCACAAAACCAGTTCCTGGTGCCAAAAAGGTTGGCAACTGCTCGTTTAGTCCACTGAAGTTCATACTTCTAAATCTGACGATTAACTATTTTCCTTCTTTTGAACAATTGTGAAAGTGATATTTTCTCTTATGAGTTAAGTTAAATTAACTTAGCTTTGCATTGATCAATACATTGTTCTAGTTGTATTTATGGGATTCTAACAGTCAACACTACCAAAAATTTAAAATTCCCATGAGAAGGATCCTTGTCTTATATTTTCTTTTATTTCACTCTTTGGATTGTACATCTGTG
Organism: Ateles fusciceps; assembly: GCA_036589455.1. Taxonomy (NCBI): domain Eukaryota; kingdom Metazoa; phylum Chordata; class Mammalia; order Primates; family Atelidae; genus Ateles; species Ateles fusciceps. The sequence continues at coordinate 2,587,572 of JAZHEH010000174.1, read as the reverse complement.
TTATACTGCAAATGACCACAGACAAAGTAACTATTTGCCTGAATTTTCCAAATGCTTGTAGCACAAAGTAGATAATGTATGAAATACCTCAACACCTAATACTGTGTTTTAAAACAGTTACAATATTGTGCATTTCTCCGAGATCAGCTTCTAGCACCACATAGCTGTGTTCTTGAATGTAATTTGTGTTCCTGAATTTCCTTTAAATATCTTGGTTTGTTCTTTTCTCTCTATGTGGGAACAAAATAGACCAATATCAGATTCGGGTTTGGTTAATTTTATTGGGGGGGTAGGAGGTCCCTAAATCTCAAACGGAAGGTATGAGCATATTTTTAGGATTCGAACACAGCGAATGGCACTGTAAAATGTGCTTTGTTGGTGCCCCCATTCAAGATAATTATATGTTGTATGTACTATGTTTAAATTGGCAGGTGCAGATAGCACTAGTTAAATTTTGCATAAAAAAGTAAAGACAATTTTTTGATAGCTCATCTTTTTTTAACTTAGAATATTTTAATGTAAGATTGTAGCAAGGAATTTAATAAAGGAAGATGCTAGCTTCTCAGTGCAATATTTCCCTTCATTTCCTTTTTTGGAAAAAATGGAAAAGACAAATCTTGGTTTTGGTTGTGATTTTTGGGGGAGGGTAGATAATAACTCACTGCAAAGGTTTATTACAACAAAGGGTACAAAGCAAAAGCATCAGAAAAATGATGGGTCCAAAAGGAATCCAGAGAGGTCTAACATAGCCTTCCAGGGGCACCCTTGTCTGAAGCCACACGAGTGTGCTCATTTCCTAGCCGTGAACAACAGAGATACGTGGAACGTCCCTGCCCAGGAAAAACCCTGTGAGTTTCAGGACCTCTGACTTTCATGGAGGGATGATCTCAGTTTTAATTTTTAAATCTAATTTTTATTAAGGAATTCTATTTTGTGCACAAATCTCAGTAAAAAAAAAAAATAGTCAATAAAAAATTCAATTGCCTCTTTTTTAAAATAACATAGTAGATTTATTTTAAAAGTATGATTTAAAAACATGATAATCATTCATATCAATGATCTAATTGTAGAGTTTCAAGTCTGGGGTGTGTTCTATCCCTTTGTTGCCAAAACAAGGACAAATTTTACCCATGGCAGAAACGCTTGTTAACTTTCTGAGGATGTAAGTAATTATACAGCTAATTACTCTTATGTATAATTATTCAGGTAATTATACATAAATTCTTATGGAAGTTTCTGGAAGAAAAGAGGTAAAATTTCTTGAAACGAAAGCAAAAGAAAAATAAGGCAGTCTCAGTGAAGATGAACTGAAGCCATGACTAAGATGTGGTGGAGTAATCATTTCATTCAAGAGAACCATAGGACTTGGAACTTGAAGGCTACTATTAATACATGTAACTCCTCCAGTACAGCCAGGCCAGAGAAAACTCTAAATATAGAGCCTTTTTTGTTGCACTCTTCATGCTTCTCCCCCATAACTCCTAGTCCTGCCCTCTTTAGTCCCCTTCGACTCTAGGTAGAGTCTAATTTTGACTTTCATAAGTAACAGTTAACTTTCATGATTAAGATGCAGAGCTCATGCATTTTATTAGTTTCTGACTTGGCTAACAGTTTCTGATTCCATTAGGAAACATTTTGTAGTTCATGATGAAAAACAAAACATAACATTTTTGAAAATATATGTCATTTGTGACCCTGCAACTCCATAATGAAAGATATAAATTAACAGACATAGGGCTTTCAATAACTTTAAAGTATGTATTTTTTAATGTTTCAGACACTGAACTGCAATAATATTTTGCTATTAAATGGTAGTATGTGCTAGAGTCTTCAATATAAGATGGATGAAATTAGGGCTTTTTCCAAAAGCCCAAAAGAAATCTAAATCCCCAAATCAAAAGACTAAAACTAATCCATTTACTTTATTTATTTATTATTATTATTATTATTATTTGAGACAGGATCTCACTCTGTCACGCCAGCTGGAGTTCAGTGGCACAGTCATAATTCACCACAGCCTCGACCTTCTAGGCTCAGGTGATCCTCCCACCTCAGCCTTCCGAGTAGCTGGGACTACAGGCACCTGCCACCACACCTGGCTAATTTTTGTATTTTTTGTAGAGATGGGATTTTGTCATTTTGCCCAGGCTGGTCTGGAACTCCAGGGTGCAGATGATCCAGCTGTCTCAGCCTCCCAAAGTGCTAGGATTACAGGCTTCCATCCACTTCTTAAAAAGTGAATGGATAATAGTGCTATAAAACTCAGAAATATCATATTTTGGATGTGGTTTACTATCTAGAATATTTTTGTTGTTGCTATTATCTATTTTTTTAGATTCAGAAAAATAAAGCATTAAGACCCAGATTTTCAGGGAGATGGCAGGAACTATAAGGGACGAGATTATATTGCTATAATGTCTGGAAACACAGTCCGAATCTAAGAAATCAGGCAAAAGAGATAAAAACTCCATGTCAGAAAAATTAATTATGTTCCTAATTATGTTCTGAACTAGCAACTGGCACAAAAGAATTTAATAGCCGAAAGCAAAATCTGCATTATAATTTAAGATATATGCATTCTTTAGTTCCTGCTACATTTCCACCGAATATAGCAACAATGTAATACAATAAATAGGAGTATATAATCCAGGCAACACTAACTCTGGAAACCCTGCATATTATCTGAATGAGAGGAGGTCAGGATCTTAGAAGCCTGAAGTCTCTGGAGCAGAAATTTCTTTAAATACACTAATTTCCACCATTTCCCTCCTCCCTCTTATAGTCACACTGGAAGTGTGGGTTGAACACTAGAGCGCATCAGTAAGGACGCAGACACTGAGGCAGTTATGAAACAAAACATTTGCAAAATGCATTTCTTTGACCTCATTCTGAATCAAATATTGATCATGTTTCAAACCGTGTCCCAAAATAATCTAAAACCTCAAATTAGTATACTTTAATAAAGTAATTTTTAAGAGGAAAACAAACAGTAAATTGGATAACTGTATTTATTAAAAGAAGTAAAAAGTAATTATTTAAATTTATGAAGTAGCTTTTACAAGGTTCACGGTAGGCATTCTTTATTCATCTTTTCCATTTAAATAAATATCTGTCCCAGAAAGCCAAGCAAGTGGAGGAAATGATAATTAGATGCTATTTTTCTATTCAGGGAAAGACCTTTATTATTCATGTAGCCATTTACATTGATTTAGAAATATTTGTAGGGGTGTACAGAGTTCTGCAGAATTTTATTTTCTTAACATTACAAGTATCATCCATATTTGAGAACAGTGTAAATAATCAGATATGTTTTTTAGTTAAAAATGTTTGCATATTTATAGAAAGATAATATTACTCTAACATTTGAAACTTTTAGACTCTAACTCAGAAGTACATATATGTAATATAGGCTTCTGTTAGGATTTCATAATTCTGATTTCTTAGAATTTCACACTGAATAATAAAAAGACAGTGAAGGATAGGAGAGGGTGGAGGGTGGGGAGAATGGAGAGAAAATAATTTTAGTATTAGAAATTTCACAAAGTTCTAAATCTATATATATTGGCAGTAAATAGTTTTATATTATTTTTAGATTGACAGAAAAGTTGCAGTAATATTACAAAAAGTTCCTGTGTACTGAGTGATATGGCTTAGCTGTGTTCTCACCCAAATCTCACCTGGAATTGTAAATGATCCCCACATGTCATGGGAGAAGGAATCTGGTAGGAGGTAACTGACACAAAGGGGCAGTTACCTCCATGCAGTTCTCATGATCATGAGTGAGTTCTCAAGCGATCTAATGGTTTTATAAGGGGCTTCCCCTTTCACTCAGCTCTCATTCTCTATCCTGCCACTATGTGAAGGATGTGTTTGCTTCCCCTTCTGCTGTGATTGTAACTTTCCGGAGGCCTCCCCAGGCATGAGAAACTATGAGTCAATTAAACCTCTTTGCTTTAGAAATTATCCAGTCTTGAATATGTCTTTATTAGCAGCATGAGAACAGACTTATACACCAAGTCCCCCAGTTTTTTTAATTGTTAACATATTATATAACTTTAGTACAATTGTTATAATTAATGAACTAATATTGATTTAGTATTATTAATTAAAGTCCATATGTTATTAGAACTTCCTTTGTTTTAACCTAATGTCCTTTTCCTATTCTATGATCCCTTTTCAAGTTATGACATCACATTTAACCATGTCTCCATCCCTTAAAAATATATTTTTATAATTTTCAAATCTAGAATATAACCAAATGCATTGCCTACTGGGGTTGCTAGAATATTGAGACAAAACAATTATGTTGCACAGGTGGAAAATGGATTATCAAAGTCACAATATATCAGGACATATAAATAATGCATACCTATATTTTCAAGATTACACTGGAAATCTTATGTATTGAATAATATTGAGACTAAAACTGAAAGGAATAATATAATATACCTTCAAAAATCCAAAGATAATAGATTTCTAAATTTGGATAAAGTAGTTGCTACAAAAGCTAATAATTTTTTTCAATTTTGTCAGAGAAAATAAGGTAAATAAAATACTATGCTTTACCTTGGACTATGAGAAACACAATTTTTTTCTTATTTAAAAGACAAGTGTTTTTAAATGAAATTTTAAAATATTGTGGTGCTATTTGATTCCAGATGATAGAACATATGAATTTTCCTTAAATTTTCCTCTCAGTGGAAATATAGCAAGAACTAAAGAATGCATATTTCTTGTACTTAAATTATAATGTAAATATTGCTCTGGGCTATTAAATTCTTTATGTTAGTTGGTAGTTCAGAACATGATTAAAAACATTTCAGTACCTAATAATGGCAACATTTATCAGGTACTTACTATATGCCAAACTGTTTTTTATAGTTGACATGTTCTAACTTATTTTAACCTTATATCAGCTCTCTGAGAAAAATACAATTATCTGCATTTTAGAGATGGGACAACTGATAAATAGAGAATAGTAAATTTCATTGGACATTTTGGCTCTAGGTACCTTAATCAGAATCACTACCTTCTATTGCCTCACATGTGAGGAAAACCAAAATACCATATTACTGACATCTCTGTCACATTTCTACATCGCTTCATTGAACTCAGGCATAAAACAGCTTTTGCTTGGTCTGTGGGTCTTCATTTCTGAAGGCTCTCATGTCATATAAAACTTTGATTAAATCCATTTGCTATGCGTTTCTCTTGTTGACCTGTCTTTGGTTACAGGAGTGTCAGTCCTGGCCCTTATGATGGGTGTGAAAAGGTATCACACCTTTGCACCCCTGCGTAGTCTGTTTTATGTACCTGTGTGCCTTTGATGGCCCTTTCAATGGGTGCAAAAAGGTATCACACCTTTGTGTCCCTGATCAGTGGATGTTTTATGTACTGTGTGCACATAAACTCATGCTCCGTTGTATGCTGCATCGATCCTGATAAAACAGTATATTCTGTGACATATTACAGTAATGAAAAAGTTCCTGTGTGTTTGAAGACTATTACTTTGTTGAAAGTAAACTTTTCCATTTCAGTGGAGTCATTCATAACTGAGAATTCCAAGACATTTTATCATCTCAAGCTCCCCCTGTATGGAACTCCTACAAGCTGCAGTTTATCGTTTCTTAGGTTTGAGGTAAGATAATCATATATTTGAGCAGGGGTTATGGCATGACTCCAGATATTCTCTATAGTGTATAGGGAATATTTCCTTACCAGAATAAAGTAAGCATTGTTGGGTTTTTAGAAAGTTATTATGATCTGATATTAAATTCAGAAAATCTAATTGTATTAGACCATTCTCTCATTGCTACAAAGAACTACCTGAGACTAGCAAATTTATAAAGAAGAGAGGTTTAATTGACTCACAATATCTCAGGCTGTCAGGGAAGCATGGCTGGGGAGGCCCCAGGAAACTTACAATCATGGTGGAAGGTGAAGGGGAAGCAGGCATGTGTTACATGTCCAGAGCAGGAGGAAAAGAAAGCAGCGGTAGGTGCTACACACTTTTAAACAACAAGATCTCCTGAGGTCTCACTCACTATCATGAGAACAGCAAGGGGGAAATCTGCTCCCATGATCCAATCACCTCCCACGAGGCCCGTCCTACAACACTGGGGATTACAATTTGACATCAGATTTGGATGGGGACACAAATCCAAACTATATCACAAATGCTCCAGAAATTACATTTATTCTTCATTCCATCACTGATTATAATGATCACAGGATAGCTATTCCTTCAAAATGATTAGTTGTAAATATCTCACCAACACAAGAACCTTTCCTTTGCTGATCATCTACTAATTGCTGGTGATGCAAGGGTGAAGAGTCATGCATTCAAGAAGTTCCCAGTCCTGTGGGGAAAACTGATACATTAGTGTTATTAATATGCATGAGTAGCAAAGTGTGACAATAATATGACCCCATATCAGTTTAAATGAATTACATTACAGTCTTGACCCGCTATGCGACCAGTTGTGTGTGATAGAATCGTAACGCAAGACAAATATTCATTTAAAAACTTAACGTTCACTCAAATACATCAAAAGAAACAGATAATATGAATTAATTTTAAGAATATGTTTTACTTAATCCAATATATCCCAAACATTATCTATTCAACAGGTAACCATGATAAAAACATTTTATTGATATATTCTCTATTATTTGTTTACAATACTAAGTTTCAAAATTTGTCGTCTTTTAAAGCAAAATTGATAGTATTTGTTTACAATAATAAATTTTAAAATTTACTGTGTCTCTTAAAGCAGGTCTGTCTTCTGACTAGTCACATTTCAAGTGTTCCATGACTGCCTGTGACTAGTGGCTAGGTTATTGGATGGTGTAGGTCTATACCCATTCTACTCAGAGAATAGTTCTTGGACCAGCAGCATTAGCATCAGCTGTGAGCTTCTAAGGAATACAGAATCTCATCCCTGACCTCAAACCTACTGAATATTCAAAAAATTCTCAGGTGATTCATATGCTCATTAAAGGTGAGAAGTACTTTTCTAAATGAAGTCAAATAAAGAATGCCATGCCGAAGGAATTCTTATCAAGGAATGTTGGCAAACACTGCTCTAGTCAGCTGGACACACAAAACCTTCCTTTGTAATTCAAGGAGATGGATTCAAACAATGAATCCTAAGGAGGGAAGGAAGGAAGCCTGTTCAAGAAAGTGGTCTCAAAGATGTTTACAGGGATCTTCAAAACAGATAACTCTGAAAATTTTGTGAAGCTGCCTTGACATCTATTCCACCATGAGTTACTCTGAGTTTGTGTGTGTGTGTGTGTGTGTGTGTGTGTATGTCTACCCATGTATGTTTGTTTTGTACTTTTTTTTAATCAAAAAATTTAGACTAATTTCTTTGATAATTGTATATCATTTGTTTGGACAAGCGTGTTTATAAAATTGACTATGCAAGAGATAAATAAACTCACTGTGCTGATTTAACTGTTATCCACATATTAGATTCAGCAAATAATTCATGACTTCAATGACAGTTCAGAGAACAGCTAGAATTTGAGCAATCAATTATAAATGCATCTCCCCCAGGCACCTACAAAGAATGGGAGTTTATTCCATAGTGTTAAGGATTTTTATTCCCTCAGCTACTATGCCATGTCAAATCTCATCTTTGAAATGGTGACCAAATTCCCAGAGTTATGACATGTTGCATGCGTGCATAATCAGGCAGTCAAACTTTTACCTGGGTGATTCTCTTGTGGCTACTTATCTAGCTGAAATAAGTCCAAATATCTTCTAATGAAAAAGGAAATGTAAGTTCAAGAGATAAAAAGAGTTTCTTACTGTGTCTTCTTTTCTAATATTTGTTAAATGAGTGACTACATAAAATACTGCCTAAGAGCATGAGCTTTTTAATCAGACAGGTCCAGGTTCAATTCCTAGTTATTTTACTCATTATCTGAATAAACTTGAACAGATTAAATAGCATTTCTGAGTCTTTTATTTTCTTTTTTTCTTGTAGCTGCCAGGTGAGGTTTCAGAGTCCCAACATCAGAAAATGGTCAACACACAGGTTGCTAAGAAGAATTTACCGACAACTGTATAGGTTTGAAAAAGAAAGTTTTGTTAGAAAGAAAGAATGCTGCAGAAGAATGCAGCAGGGAGCCTCAGAACGACAGGACTGAGCGCACCAGGGTGGAGTTTTTCCTTAGAGGTATTTATGGACCTTAAAGCAGGAGTTTAAGGGTAATTTGCACTATATTCGCCACTTAGGTCATAATAAATGATTACATTTGTAGACAATTTGGTGCCTTGATGTTAGCAAGGGTTGCACAAGTTGCATGCATTCTGAAGAGGTATAGAAATTCCACTTATAAATTCTGGGGAAAGAAGCCTAGTACCTGATGCCTGCTTTAGTTAACAAGGAAGTCTAATTACTTCTCAATTCCGCACATACAGAGTTTTACATCTGGATGATTTGCTTGAGGGCTACCAAATGATCTTTGCTCTTCTTGATAGCTAAAGTAAAAATGATCAGTTTTACCAGTTCATTTAAGAATTAAAGAAAATACAATTTTTCCATGTCATTAATGCTGGTTTAATAGTTTCTAAAACACATGAGGTTTCACTCTATCAAATTATAGGAAAGACTCCCTTTATTATCCTTTACTCTTACCAGAAAAACTCGCTCTGGTCTCAGAGACCCAAGGTGTTACTTTCTCTTTGAAATTCAATTGTAAAATATATAATTCTGTACCACTTGTATCATCATCATCATCATCATCATCATCACCTTCCTAGTTCACATTTACTGGGGCACGCTGCTAAAAGATTTGGATACATTTTCTTATATCTCACAAGAACTTCATGGAGTAGCTACTGGTAATGTATTGAAAGAGGAGCTTTATAAAGGTTAAGTAACTTCTCTAAATTCACACTGTGTGAGGGCAGTGTGAATCTCAACTGAGATTCCTTGATGCTCCTATTGAGGGGAACTCTGATGATGATGGTGGAGAAAGTCTCACATTGGATCTGAATTCTACGGTGTTGCCATCAATATCCCAAATGTTAAACTAAATTTGTCTCCTGGAAAATAGGATTGTTTATAGTTATTTTGCAGTCAGTCATTTGATTGGATATTAAAACACTCATTCTTGGCAAAAACATGTCTTATTCCAGTGTTTTCTTGTTAATTTGTGTTCTAAGTCTGTTAATAAAAAAGAGCATACGAACATAAAAAGGGTAGGGAAAGGGCCAAGACATCTGTCCTTTAAATAACTTAAGAACATTTAATCAGATTTCATTTGGGCATAACTTCCATAAGACTTATGTTCTTGTCCTTGATAACTGCATTGCTCTGGGTAATGAAGACACTATTGGCAAGATTTCAGAAACATGGAGTTGGACAAGCACTACTGTTGACTACCAATATTAGTGATTGGTGTAGCTTTATTGATGCTGTATTCATATAAATCTAGGTCTGTCCTCTCTGTGCCAGACACCTACTACTTACATGTATTTACATTATAATTCTAATTATTAGAAATATCATGTAAATGTTACAATTTTATTAATGATGATTTAAAATTACAAGATACTTTATTATGAACAAAATTGTTCATGCAAGAGGTATTTTATAAATGAAAGAAAAATAATACAAGCATTTAATGGTCTGAATTGGGGGAAGTGGAATTAAAAGGAAGTTTACAAAATAAATTGATTATAAAATTATTTTGACAAAGATAAATATAAGTATAAAAATCTTAAAACTGTCTTTATGTTAGCTCCTCCAAGCACAATTTGAATTTAATGGCCATTACACTAATGTTTCTCTTTCCCAGACCAACCTACGCTTTAATAGTACTCCTGGCTGTTATTCTCTTCCTGGCCTACTTTCCTTTTTAATGGCTACCCAAACACTTACACAGCTAATTTACCTCTTAAGGGTAAATTTCTTTCTCAATAGGGCAGGGTTGATATTGAGCTGGTCTCCTTCTGTGCTGAGAACGATTATCAAGTCTTTCCAAAGTCTAGACAAGATGGGCAAAAAAGATTAACAGAGGGATTTAGAATACATTTAGCAATATATAATCTCTTATTTCTAAGTCTTTATTAGTTGGTTCATACGTTATCAGGACCCTTAAACACAGAAGAGCTGGAAGCAAAAGGAAGAATTACGAGACCCTGAGAATGATTTAAGAAAGCTGGATTTGAGAGGAAATTTAGAAGTTTAGAAAACATGTAGAACTTGTACAAAATCTTTTGAAGGCTATTGCCAATGTCTTTTCCATGCGTGTAGACTAGACACTGATCTAGTTCTGCAAGCAAAAAAGAATAGTTTATTAGGCACTTTAGGGACACTTTTCTTACCATCTTTAGACAGGACCCATTAGTAAATCTTAATGCAGTTGAGAATGAAACTTTCTCTTTGCTTTTTAAAAAACTGGTGGTGATTAACACTAGAGGAACCCTAAACATAATATGGGCCTCTAAAGAAAATGCATGCACCATTTTATGAGAAGAACACATTTAAATTTCTATAGACTTTTTGAGATATTTAATATTTTTAAGAAAACTAGGAAGCAAATTAAAAAAGCATTAAATTCAGTAACTTGATTGACACCCTCTATCATTTTTTTCATGAGCTCTAAAGAATGGGATTTATTTTTTTAAGCACTCTTTAGATCCAGGTTTAGAAGTGGACTGTAAACTCTAAAAAATCTATTTCTTATACTGTTAAAATATATGACTTTTGGAGTTTGAAATATTGTTGCAAGCTGTTCTCTCATCAAATGATCCCAGAAAAGATCATCCAACAAAAACAGGTGAATCTGACATACATAGCAGTCGACATTGCCACCATCAGAAATGTAATATGTTTTGTTACTCTTCAAAGAACAGTACAGATCTGAAGTAGTAAAGTCCACAGATGACCATGTTGAATCCTTCAGATTGAGTGATGAATGACCGCAAGGAATAGCTAAGAATTGAGTGCACCTGAACCAACATTTCTCAGTCATGAAACACTTGTCGGGAAAGGTAAGATATACACAAATTAATAACTTCAGGAAATTCCTGAAGATCAAATTATCTTAGACAAAATTCTGTTACTCTGAGCAAACACCAAACACATCCAACAATCATTTATCAAAATTCACTTCAAGATGTTCACCTCACTAGACCCACCAATCCTACACATTCATTGCCCAATGTAAGCCAACTCAACACCTTGTTAGGCATACATACGTTAAACCACTTGAACCCAGACTTAAAACTTTATAATTATCTTTCTTTTGTGTTTCCCTTTCTGAGAAACTGCTAAAATTTTGTTAAAATGATGTTCTCTGTTGTGACCATGAGTTCCAACAAATGTATTTTATTATATTAACAAGTTACCTGGTGAAATTTGGGAGCGTTCAACTATCACAGTATTTTACAATGGAAAGGATAACAAAATTGGAATTAAAGACCTTGGTTGGATTCATTACTCCAGTTAACTGAGGCACAAAAAACAAGTGCCTACGATTTTCATACAACATTTTTGTGGGTGAACTTAGAATAACAATTCTTTTTCTTCCTGAGTCATAATATTCCTAAGACAGTAATAGAATATAATGGTAAAATTAAAACAGCTTTTTAAAAACTGAATGGTTACACAAATATGAAACTTTGCCTAGTTTGATATTTGTGTAACCATTCAGTTTTTACAAAGTGTATATAAAACCGACCACCTAAGCCAGAACACTTTTGAAAGTGAGGGTGTCACTATTTTTACAGTCCTATGATCCATGTCATAAAGGAGAACTATGCCAGTTGAAGTCCTATAAATTGTTGCTCATTTATTCCTGTAAATTCAAGTTATTTCTATTATTCAGGTATTTCTCTTAACCACCACAGCTACTACCATCACCATCTGCAACAAAACTCTTCTACCTTTGGGAAGATCCTTAGGGAAACCATATCTGACTTAAGTTTAGGGCCACAGCATTGATTCAAATAAAGCACTATGAAGACAAAAATATGATTTTGGAAATGTTTGCCTCCTGAAATCTCAGGGTTTTTTTTTTCATGGTATCTGGGACAAGTGGACCAAGTAGGTATATAAATAAAATTTAGCTAAAAATTTCCATTTGTGTTTATTTGTGTTCTGCCTCTTCACTAAACATCTACACAGAAAAGTTAAGAAATAGCTAAATGTAGTAAAGTACTCAAGTTGGTTTGGAAAATGAGCAGTGAGAAAAAAGCACAAGGGAAGTGCTGGAAATGATTTACATACTAGATAGCAGGCCCCTGACAAATAGAGTTTCCATTTTATTTTGTTTTCATTATTTCAAGGTGCATAATTTAAAAATTGAGTTCACTTTGTCATATACCAGGATACTTAATCTTCTCTAAAATGACATTGTTGAACGGTGTCATATTTCAGGTGGAAATTGAAACTAGGCAACTACAAAATAACACGCGTCATGAAAATGTTAATCACAAAAATCTTCCAAATTCTGGAATTTAAAATGAATGCATATAAAACAAGAACTAAAGCATTTTATTACACTGTCATTTTTTTTGCGTGTCTGTATTTTTAAATACCATAACTTATATTTACTAAAAATCTTGCTTATTTTTTAATTGTTAACTTTAAATTTAAGTTGGATGACAAATTATTATACAGAAGAAAAAGTCAAGAGTATGGATATTTTAGTATATTCTTTTTTTATTTTACAATGCTTTTTTTTTCAAATTAATAAATTGGCACTGAAGTGAACTGAAGAATATAAAATATTTTGTTTTAATAGTTTTCTCTTTATGAAAGGCAAAATACATTAGAATAAAAAAGGAGATATTTTAGAAACACAGTATAAGTAATAACTCATTTTATAAACATGAAAATGTTTAGAATACATACAGTATAAAATTTTATGGGTTACTATCATCTAAGAAAGAATCGTTAAAGAAAATACTATAAGAATCTTTTAAAAGGATGCAACAAAAAGTTTTTGGATTACATCATGTGTTTGTGTATGTATATGTATGTATATGTATGTGAGACAGAGAGAGAGAGGAAAGAATAGAAAGAGAGAGAACAAAAGGGAAGCAACCCAGGAGGTCAGAAGAAATGGTCAAAATGTGATAAATTCCAGGCCAGGAATTGCCACTCACACCTGTAATCCTAGCACTTTGGGAAGCTAGGATGAGAAAATTGCTTGAGGCCAGAAGCTCAAAATCATGCTGGGCATCACAGTGAAATCCTATCTCTACAAAAATAAAATAAAATAAAATAAATAAAAATTAGCCTCGTGTGGTGGTACACACATATAGTCTCAGCTATCTGAGGGCTGAGACAGGAGGATTCCTTGAGCCCAGAAGGTCAAGGCTGCAGGAACTATGATCACATCACTGTACTCCAACCTGGGTAACAGAATGAGACCTTGTCTTTAAAAATTTTTTTAGTCATAAATTCCAAACTATATAATATAATAAGAAGTAAACTTTTGCACTGTATTAATAATAGTATTTTTTCGTGATTGAATTACTAAAAATTAAACATTTTTCTTAGAATGGATTATGTTTTAAAATTAATTTCTCTCAAAAATATTTTTAAATACATTTTACTGTTAAACTCCAGATTTCTCAATTATGGTGGAGTTAAATGTAGAGTTTGCATACTATTTGAATTTTTGAGTATATATTTATCTGATTAAGGAAAACAAATTGCATTGCTGCTCTTGTTCCTCCCTTCAACAAACCAACATACTAATTATTCCTTCCTTTATATTTTTTAATTTCAAAATCTAGATAAAATAATTATTTAGCAAAAATGATGGTTACCTAGATTGTACCATTGAATAATAAGGAATTTTATTCAGAATGCTAACAAATTTATAACGTTTATTTAATCCCTAAGAGAGTCTTGAAACACCAAATTGTAGCTCTGATTAATTTAGTAAAGAAACATTTCACATTCCCTGTGTTTGATTGACTGACATGATTATTCTAGTAAAATTATAAACTGCATTGCTATATTTTACTCTAACAATGATTCTTGTATTTATTTGCTGTATGAAAACCAAGTGCAAGTGGAGAAAGAACTGATTTCATTTTTAACATATGACCAAAAATAAATAAAAATGCAATTATGCAAAGTACTGGCAAATGTGTTATTATGAAAATGCTACTGGAGAATTTAAAGTTTGAAAACACATAGGTAAACAATTCACATTTCCTAATTTTATGGTATGAAAAATTGATACATAAAACAGATTAGCAATAAAGTTTGATATTTTAAATTTTCTGTAAATTAGATTTCAAAATGAACCTTTCTACAGAATGCAATAGTTGTTTTATTTTGCGAGTCATTTTAAAATCACAAAAAGTTTTGAATTTAAAATTTTAACACTAACTGAAGTAAATGTAATTACTTCTTAAATAATGAGTTTGGTAAGACTAAAACACTTTTTTATTTTTTTCCTGAAATGCAACAGGAATGCACCTCTCAAAGAAAATACTTCAAACAGAATACAGATAGAAAAGTATTTACAGGGCTTTGAGTAGGTGAAACTACTTTGAGGAGCAATCACAGAAAATCGAACAGAAACCCCAGCAACGTTTCATGTACACTGCCACGTGCTTTTTCAAAAGAGGTTACATGTGGTGTGAGTCAGACAAAGAACTCCTGCAGTAGTTTTGGGAGAGCTACTGGTTGTTATTTCCCTGTGACTAAGGTTTAACTCGGGACTAAGTGGAAATTTCCAAAAGAGTGCAAGGAAAAAATTGTTGTGAGAGAATGGAAATTCAGGAAAGTTCAGAGAAAAGACAGACTTTCATATTTAACTATGTAAGAATTAATGACTGTCTTTGAATCAACTTGATAATCATCTTTCTTTGTATAATACAAAAACTCATACCTTCTTCAGACATGAATCATCTTAAAATTTGTGACATTCAGCTTGAACTCAAAAGTTTTATGTTGTAAATACTTGCTGAATCCAACACACTGTAATTCCTGCTCTCATTTTCCTACTGAAACTACTAATTGATCTTAATTATATCACTGGAAAATAAAGTAATCCAATTTAATAATTCCATTATAAGACAATTTATAATTATTGACCCATTCAGAAATGTGGTACTGAAAGAAAATAGTTACATTTTTCTCTCTGTATGTGTGCTTCTAATGTGGCTTTCCATTTTTGACTCACTGATACCAAAATTCATTGAGTAGTAATGTTTCACAATGTTTTGGAGAATTCAACTAGCATGTTTTATGTGCTAACTCAGTTTTCACTGATACCAGGAGCCCAGCTGCGTAGACATTCTGGGTAGACAGCAAACAGTAGCAGCTTTCCAAACAATAGTATCTGTTGACATTATCATCTCTAATACAACACATTTATTTAGTGCTCTTGAATTACACTTTAAGGTTTCTATATTAGAGCCATGGCTATTTTCTTCTATTTAGTGTTTGCTGCTATATACTTCTGCCACCTGAATGATAGCAAAACTACCCTTTGGGCTGACAAGAATTCATTTTATGTGAAAGAAAAGACAATTCTCACTGAAAACTGAGTGGATATACATTTATATATATAATTACTGAATCTGTTAAATACACATTTTAGTAATTATTCCGTGCTCACCACTGTGCTGCAAAAAATAAAGTAGATTAAGATATAGGTCTCCATGTCATAGATGCCAAGGGTTACAGATAAGACTTTACATATAAATCAAACAGCTATAAAATAACTTGAAAATTCTTATTACCTTCGTCTACTTTGGATGGGAAGAGGGCTTCCTACAAGAGAGGAGTCAGGAAAATTGTAGCCACTATCTTGCTAATAGACTCATTCCCCTACTCAGGAGTTCCCAACCACCAGGCCACGGGCCAGTCCATGGCCTGTCAGGAACTGCCCACACAAAGGTGAACAGTGGGCATGAGCAAGGCTTCATTTGTTGTTTACAGACACTGCCCATTGCTTGCACTGCCACCTGTGCTCTGCCTCCTGTCAGATCAGGGGGTGGATTTAGATTTTCATAGGAGTGTGAATCCTACTGTGAATTGTGCATACAAGGAATCTAGGTAACAGCACTCCTTATGAGAATCTAATGCCTGATGATCTGCCACTGTCTCCCATCACCCCCAGCTGGGGCCATCTAGTTGGAGAAAAACAAGCCAAGGGCTCCCCTGATTCTACATTATGGTAATAATAGAAATTGAGGACACAATTAATGTAATGGGCTTGGATCATCCTTAAACCATCCCCCACCATTCTCCTGGTCTGTGAAAAAAACCTGTCTTCCATGAAAGTGTCCCTGGTGCCATATTGTTAGGGGACCACTGCCCTGATTGGCTTTTACAAAGCAATTGCAATCCTTCAAGGTCACACTAAAGGGTAGCAAAATATACCACCCCAAACTCTGCTCCTTTGACATGAGGATTATTTTGAGCTAAAGTTAATTGAGAAGAAGCATATGCAAGAAAGGTTGTCTGAGTTCTCCATATAGACTTAAAAGCAGGACACAATTTTAGAAAGGTGTCTCTTCACTACTAGGGCGTCTAGCGGGGAACGGTGATGACAACAAAGTTTGATAATAGAAGACACAGTTACTTTACTAAGTATCTTTACTAAGAAGACTTGCTCTTCATATGTTTGCCTTCTCATGACCTGCACCCCATCGAAACTTCATTTTCTTTGGCTTGACACTTCTCTATAAATGTACTGTGCTTTGTTGATGTTGCTATACCATAAAAGCCAGAGTTTCAAGCCTCCTCTGAGAAGTACTGGTTCCCTGGGTATCTCCCATGTTTATATAAAATATACATGTGAATAAACTTCTGGGTAACTGTCTTTTGTCATTAGGATCTGTGAGTGAAAAAAAAAAAATACAAACTGTTTTTCCTCTGCTATCACACCGCAACAATCAATACAGAAAACTTCTGTGACCAAAGGTGTGAGAGTTTTTCCCCGTATATCAAGCCACCAATTCTGCAGGGACACAAGTTGAGTTAGAGCACAAGTTGGGTGTACTCTAACTCAATTCCAGCCCTATGCACCTAGAAAGAGCATCAACCATCTCACACACTGAAGGCTTACTTCACACAACAATTGCGAGTCTGGGTCTCCAGAATTTCTGACTGACAGCCTTCGAGTTGGGGTTCCCATGACCCCTTTGTGAGTTTGATTTATTTGATGGAGTGGCTAACAGAACTCAGGGAAACATTTATTTACATTTACTGGTTTGTTTATTCATTTATTTATTTTTAAAGAAATATGGTCTTCCTTTCTCACCCAGGCTAGAGTGCAGTGGCGCAATTATAGCTAACTGCAGCCCCAAGCTCCTTTGCTCAAGTGATCCTCCCCACCTCAGCTTCCCAAGTAGCTGGGACTACAAGTCACACACCGTGATGCCCAGCTAATTTATTGTATTTTTACTTTTTTAGAGTTGAGGATCTTGCTGTGCTGCCAAAGCTGGTCTCAAATTTCTGACCTCAAGCAGTTCTCCCTCCTCAGCCTCTCAAGCAGTGGGAGTACAGGCATGAGCCACCATGCCTTGCCAACTAGCTCATTATAAAACATATTACAAGACTACAAGACGGGGCACAGAGCTTCTAAGACCTCTCTGGGTGTATCGCCCTCCAGGAACCTCCACATGACTGCCTATATGGAAGCTCTCTGAATCTTGTTCTTTTTTTTTCTTTTTTCTTTCTTTCTTTTTTTATTTATTATACTTTAAGTTCTGAGGTACATGTGCAATTCATGCAGGATTGTTACATAGGCATACATATGCCATGGTGGTTTGCTGCATCCATCCCCCCCTTATCTACATTAGGTATTTCTCCTAATGTTATCCTTCGCAATACCCCAAGCCCCTGCCATCCCTTCCCAGAACTCCCAACCCCCAACAGGACCTGGCGTGTGATGTTTTGAACCTTGTTCTTTTATGTTTTATGAAGGCTTCATTACCTAAGCATGAGTGATTAAACCACTGGGAACTGGTGGTCAGCTTAGCCTTCAATCCTACTCCCCTCCTCTAAGATTAAGTGGTGGAATTTCAAAGTTTCAACCCTCTAATTATACCTGGTCTTTCTGGTGACCAACCCCCATCCTGAAGCTACCTAGGGGCTTCTAGTCCCAACCAACTCATTAGCATACAAAAAGACATCACTTTGGGGATTCTAAGGATTTTAGAAATGGTGTTCCAGAAAATGAAGTCAAATATCAAATATATATTTCACAATATCACAGACTCCCAGCAAAGAACTCAGAAAAAACAGAGGGGGAAATTATTTTCCTCCCTAACCCATCTAGCATGAAGTTAAGAGTGGCCTCTGTATAACAGCCAGCTAGAAAATGAGTCCCTCAGTCCAACAACCAAAGAAACTCAATTCTGCCAACAACCACATGAACCTGAAAATTGATCTATTCTCACTTGAGTCTTGAGATAAATGCAGCCACTGACATCCTGATTAGTCTTGTGAGGGAGGCTGAGACTAGAACTCGTTTAAACTGGGCCTTGAGAAACTGTGAGACGGTAAATGTGTTTATGAGTTTTTAAGTTACTAGAGATTTGATAGTGTCGTCACACATCAATAGATAACCAATTAAGATTTTTGTATAAGGCCAATATAAACTGAGATATTGGATAAATGGTAGAATTAAATGCACAGTGAAGAATAAACCTCCATCCAGAGGATATTTAAGGCCAGGAGATGAGAGAAGCAACAACATTCTTATAGGCATGTAGGTGTTTTGTACTGCAGGAGCAGGTACTCCAGTAAAGTTTCAGGTGAAAAATCAGAAAGCAGCCAAACCTCAGAACAGGCGATATATCACTTCAGGGAACTTGGGCTTTGAATCATTCTTGTCATGTCAGGGTGTAGATGGATCAGAAGAAAGAGAGATTTGGGTGTGATTTAGAGAGATAACGCATATAAAGAGGAAAAATTTCGACAGGCAAGATTGGTAATATATTAACGATAGCTGGTATTTATTGGGCATTTATGTGACAGGACTTCTTCTACTTCATTTAACACCTATAAGCCTCACTTATGTGACAGGAGACGTCTGCACCATATTTAACATCCACAGCCTCCTCTATATGTTTTATTTGGGATCATTTCTAATATGAGGAAATTCAGGTAAGGAGAAATGAAGTTAAATGATGAAAGGTGAAGAGCTAGTAAGTTGCACTGTCAAGATCTGAAGATAATCAGATATTCCCCTGAAACCATCTGCTGCCCCTCAGCAGAGGTGCCTGAACTGCTACAGTGATACAGTCGATCACTGTAGAAATCTAGGAGAGAATGAATTAAAGAGAATGCTGATCGGAAAAGCATTCTGTCAACTTCCAAATTCCTGGCCTCCTACTCATCCATCCATTCCTCCCCCTCCTTTTGACAATATGAGTGATGTCCCATTTCTTATCTCTGCCTCTTTTCTCAGTTCTGTCTTCTCTCAACACTCTCAGTATTCTATCCATCCAACATCTCTCTTGCCAGAATCCCCATACTGTTTCTCTCTTCTTGACTCTACCCATTAGGATTTAAAGTTTAATTTTTAGTTCATGCAAAATTCTTTTAATTTGGGGTAGGATGGAGTGGGTAATAAATCTGTATCTTCTACTAGCAATGCTCTCTCCTTTCACTGGGGTGTACTCTAGGTGATGAGCTCAAAGGAAGAATAACATGAATTAAAGATACTAGTGCCTTCACTTTCTAGCTTGCCTGTTTATCTTTAATGTATGCATTGCCATTCGTGCCTGACCTCACTGTCAGAAGGTAAGGACAATAGGTGGTTCATTTGAATTTAGACATAAAGGGAATGGGCCAGAGGCAGCTTGCCCAGGTTTGATTTGTTATAGGTCACCTGGGCCAAAATAAAGCAAATTTACATGGGATTCAGTTTCGTTCCAACTGGCTGAGGTGCAAAAACGTCATAAATATGACATGCTGTTGCCTTGATTGTTGTTGTTCCTAAGTTTTCCCCAGGACGATAGTTTGGCGATCCAGATTCAAATACTAGATCGACTGCTTATAACCAATGTGGGCATAAGAAAATTCCTTCTCCTTTATTTCATTTTCCCAAATTCATGATAAAACCTACCTACCTCATGTAATTTTCTTTACATTTAATTTATTTAAGAAATTAAATAAAGGTTCAGGGTGTATGTGCAGGATGTGCAGGTTTGTTACATGGGTAAGTGTGTGCTATGGTGGTTTGCTGCACTTATCAACCTATCACCTAAGTATTAAGCCCAGCATGCATTAGCTATTTTTCATGATGCTCTCCCTCCTCCTACTCCCCACAACAGGCCCCAGTGTGTGTTATTCCCCTCCCCTGTGTCCATGTGTTCTCATTGTTTATCTCCCACTTATTAGTGAGAACTTGTAGTGTTTAGTTTTGTTCCTGCATTATTCTGCTGAGGAAAATGGCTTCCAGCTCCATCCATGTCTCTGCAAACAACATTATCTCATTCCTTTTTATGGCTGCATAGTATTCCATGATGTATATGTACCACATTTTCTTTATCCAGTCTATCATTGGTGGGCATTTAGGTTGATTCCATGTCTTTGCTATTGTGAATACTGCTGCACTGAACATACAAGTATATGTATTTTTAGAATAGAATTTTATCTTCCTTTGGGTATATACCCAGTAATGGGACTGCTGGGTCAAGTAGTATTTCCAGTTCTAGGTCTTTGAGGAATCACCACACTGTCTTCTACCATGGTTGAACTAATTTACATTCCCACCAACAATGTAAAAGTGTTCCTATTGCTTCGCAGCCTTGCCAACATCTATTGTTTCTAAACGTTTTCATAGTTGCTGTTCTGACTTGGGTGAAATGATATCTCAATGTGGCTTTGACTGCATTTCTCTAATAATCAGTGATGTTGAACTTTTGTTCATGTTTCTTGGCCACGTCTCTTTGAGAAGGATCTGTTCATGTCCTTTGCTCACTTTTTGATGGAGTTGTGTATTAGTCAGCTCTCAAGCTGCTATTAAGAAATGATGAAGACTCGGATAATTGATAAAAGAAAGTTGTTTAATTGACTCATAGATTCGCAGGGCTGGGGAAGCCTCAGAAAACTTACAGTCATAGTGAAAGGGGGAAGAAAACACATTCTTCTTCACATGGCGGCAGTAAGGAGAAGTTCCAAGCAGAAGGGGAAATAGTCCCTTATAAAACCATCAGATCATCATGAGAACAGCATGAGGGTAACCACCACCATGATTCAATTACTTCTCAACAGGTTCCTGTTATGACACGTGGGGAATATGGGAACTACAATGTAAGATGAAGCTTGGGGGACAGACAAAGCCAAATCATGTCAGATTTTTTTTTTCTTGTAAATTTAACTTCATCATAAACTGTGAATATTAGACCTTTGTCAGACGAATAGGGTTGCAAAAGTTGTTTTCCCCATTCTGTAAATTGTCTGTTTCCTCTGATGACAGTTTCTTTACCTGTACAGAAGCTCTTTTGTTTAATTAGAGACTATTTGTCAATTTTTGATTTCATTGCAAATGCTTTTGATGTTTTTGTCATTAAATCTTTGCCTGTGCCTGTGTCCTGAATGGTATTGCCTAGGTTTTCTTTAGAGTTTTTGTAGTTTTGGGTTTTACATTTAAGTCTTTAATCCATCTTGAGTTAATTTTTGCATAAGGTATAAAGAAGGGTCCAGTTTCAATTTTCTGCATCTGGCTAGTCAGTTATTGCAGCACCATTTATTCCATAGGGGATCCCTTCCCCAGTGCTTGTTTTCATCAGGTTTGTCAAAGATGAGATGATTGTAAATGTGCAGCCTTATTTCTGAGTTCTCTATTCTATTCCATTGATCTATATTTCTGTTTTTGTACCAGTACCAAACTGTTTGGGTTACTCTGGCCTTGTCATATAGTTTGAAGCCAGGTAGCATGATGCCTCTAGCTCCATTCTTTTTACCTAAGATTGTCTTGGCTATATAAGTTTTTTTTTGGTTCCATATAATTTTAAAAATAGTTTTTTTCTAATTTTGTGAAGAATGTTAATGGTAGTCTTATGGGAGTAATGTTGAATGTATAAATTACTTTGGGCTGTATGGCCATTTTCATAACATTGATTCTTGCTATCTATGAGGATAAAATGTTTTTCCCTTTGCTTGTGTCCTCTCTGATTTCCTTGAGCAGTGGTTTGTCATTCTCCTTGAAGACATTCTTTACTTCCCTTGTTAGCTGTATTCCTAGATGTTTTATTCTCTTTCGTAAATTGTGAATGGGAGTTCCTTTATGATTTGGCTCTCTTTTGCCTGTTGTTGGTGTACAGGAATGCTTGTGACTTTTGCACATTGATTTTGTATCCTGAGACTTTGCTGAAGTTGTTTATTAGCTTAAGAAGCTTTTGGGCTGAGATGATGGAGTTTTCTAGATACATAATCATGTAGTCTGCTAACATAGACAATTTGACTTACTCTCTTCCTAATTGAATATGCTTTATTTCTTTCTCTTGCCTGATTGCCCTGGCCAGAACTTCCGATACTATGTTGAATAGCAGTAGTGAGAGAGGGCATCTTTGCTTTGTGCCCATTTTCAAGGGGGAACACTTCTGGCTTTTGTCTATTCAGCACAATATTGGCTGTGGGTCTGTCATAAATGGCTCTTATGATTTTGATGTACGTTCCTTCAATACATAGTTTATTGAGAGTTTTTAACATGAAGGGATGTTGAATTTTATTGAAGGTCTTTTCTGTATCAATTGAGATAATCATGTGAGTTTTTACTTTAGTTCTGTTTATGTAATGAATTACATTTATTGATTTGCATATGTTGAACCAGCCTTGGATTCCAGAAGTGAGGCAGATTTGATCGTGGTGTATAAATTTTTTGATGTGCTGCTGGATTTGATTTGCCAGTATTTCACTGATGATATCTACATCTAGGTTCATCAGAGATATTGGCCTGATGTTTTCATTTTTTGTTGTATCTCTGCCAGGTTTTGGTATCAGGAAGATATTGGCCTCATAAAATGAGTTAGGGAGGAGTCCCTCCTTTTTAATTGCTTAGAATAGTTTCAGAAGGAATGGTACCAGCTCTCTTTGTTCCTCTGGTAGAACTCAGCTGTGAATCCATCTGGCCCTTGGCATTTTTTTTTTTTTTTTTTGGTTGGTAGGCTACTAATTATTACCTCAATTTCATAATTAATTTTTAGTTCTTTAGGGATACACCTTCCTGGTTCAGTCTTGGGAGGGCATATGAGTCCAGGAAATTGTCCATTTCTTCTAGATTTTGAGTTTATCTGAATAGATGTGTTTATAGTATTCCCTGATGGTTCTTTGCATTTCTGTGGGGACAGTGGTATTATCCCTTTTATCATTTTTATTCTATCTATTTGATTCTTCTCTCTTTATCTTCTATTTATTAACCCAGCTAGCAGTTTACTTATTTTACTGATTTTTTTTTCTAAAAACAAGCTCCTGGATTCATTGATTCCTTAAAGGATTTTTTTGTTTCTCTGTCTACTTCAGCCCTGCTCTGATCTTGGTTATTTCTTGTCTTCTGCTAGCTTTGGGGTTTGTTTGCTCTTGGTTCTCTAGTTGTTTTAGTTGTGACGTTAGGATGTTGATTTGAGATATTTCTAGCTTTTCTGTGTGGGAATTTAGCACTATAAATTTTCTTTTTAACACTGCTTTAGCTGCATCCCAGATATTCCGGTACATTGTCTTTTTGTTCTCATTAGTTTCCAAGAATTTCTTGATTTTTGCTTTAATTTCATTACATACCCTGAGTTATTCAGGAACAAGTTGTTCAAATTCCATGTAGTTATGTGGTTTTGACTGAGTTTCTTAATCTTGAATTCTAATTTAATTGCACTGTGGTCAGAGAGAATGTTATGATTTCAGTTATTTTTCTTTGCTTAGGAATGTGTTACTTCCAGTTATGTGATCAATTTTAGAGTAAGTGTCATGTGGTGCTGACAAGAATGCATATTCTGTTGTTTTGGGGTAGAGAGTTCTGTAGATACCTGTCAGGTCCACTTGATTCTGAGCTGAGTTCAAGTCATGAATATCTTTTTTTAAAATGTTTTGTCTCAACGATCTGTCTAATACTGACATTGGGGTGTTAAAATCTTCCACTATTATTATGTGAGAATCTAAGTCTCCTCATGAGTCTGTTAGTACTTATTGTATGAATTTGGGTACTCCTGTATTGGGTACATATATAGTAAGGATAGTTAGCGCTTCTTGTTGAATTGAACCCTTTACCATATGTGATGCCCTTCTTCATCTTTGTTGATCTTTGTTGGTTTAAAGTCTGTTTTGTCAGAAATTAGGATTGCAATCCCTGCTTTTTTTTCCATTTGCTTGGTAAATTTTCCTCCATTTCCTTATTTTGAGCCTATATCTGTCTGCACCTGAGGTGAATCTCTTGAATATGTACACAGATGGGTCTTCAATCTACCCAGCTTGCCATTCTGTGTCTTTTAATTGTGGCATTTAGCCCATTTACATTTAAGCATAATATTTTTATGTGTAAATGTGATTCTGTCTTCATGATTCTGGCTGGTTACTTTGCAGACTTGTTAATAGAGTTGCTTCATAGTGTCATTGTCTGTGTACTTCTATGTGTTTTTTGAAGTGGCTGGTAACAGTTTTTCTCTTTCATATTCAGTGTGTCTTCCAGGAGCTCTTGCAAGGCAGGTCTGGTGGTGATTAATTCTCTAGCATTTGCTTGTCTGAAAATGATTTGATTTCTCCTTCACTTATGAAGCTTACTTTGGCAAAATATGAAATTCTGGGTTCTTTAAGAATGTTGAATATTGGTCCCCACTCTCTTCTGGCTTGTAGGGTTTCCCCTGACAGGTCTGCTGTTAGTCTGATGGGCTTTCCTTTGTAGGTGACCTGACTTTTCTCTCTGGTTGCCCTTAACATTTTTTCTTTTACTTCAGATTTGGAGAATCTGATGATTATATGTCTCGGGGTTGATTTTCTCATTGAGTCTTTTGCTGGGGTTCTCAGGATTTCCTGAATTTGAATGTTGGCCTGTATTTCTACGTTGAGGAATTTCTCCTGGATGATATCCTGAAGTATGTTTTCCAATTTGGTTCCATACTCTCCATCTTTTTCAGGTACCTCAATCAGTTATAAGTTCAATCTTTTTACAGAATCTCGTAGTTCTTGCAGCTTTTGTTTGTTTCTTTTCATTTTCTGTCTCTAATCTTGTCTGCCCATTTTATTTCTACAAGATAGTCTTCAAGCTCTGAGAGTCTTTCCTCCACTTTATCTATTTGGCTATTGATATTTGTGGTTGCATTGTAAAGTTCTCATGTTGTGTTTTTCAGCTCTATCAAGGCCTTTATGCTCATTTCTAATGTGGTTGTTCTAGTTAATGGTTCCTGTAATGTTTTATCATAGTTCTTAGCTTCTCTGCATTAAGTTAGAACATACTCCTTTTGCTCAGCAAAGTTCGTTATTACCCACCTTCTGAGACCTACTTCTGTCAATTAATCTGTCTCAGCCTCAGCCCAGTTCTGTGCCTGTACTGAAGAGGTGTTGCAATCATTTGTGGGAGAAGAGACTCTCCGGCTTTTTGATTTTTCAGCGTTTTTGCATTTATATTTTCTCATCTTAATAGGTTTATATCTACCTTCAATGTTTGAGGCTGTTGACCTCTGGATGGGGTTCTTATAGGGTCTTTTTGATGATGTTGTTGTTACTTTCTGTTTGTTTGCTTTTCTTTTAACAGTCAGGGCCCTCTTCTCCAGAGCTGCTGTGGTTTGCTAGAGGTTCACTCCAGACCCTATTTGCCTGGGTCTCTCCTGTACCTGGAGGTATCGCCAGTGGAAGTTGCAGAACAGTAAAGATGGCTGCCTGCTCCTTCCTCTGGGAGCTCTTTCCCAGAGGAGCACCAGTCTGATGCTGGTGGAAACTCTCCTATATGAGGTGTCTGGTGACCTCTCTTGGGAAGTCTCACCCAGTCAGGAGGCACAGGATCAGGGACCTGCTTAAAGAAGCAGTCTGACTGCCCTTTGGTGGAGCAGGTGTGTTGCAATGGAGGAAAATCTCATGCATCCTGACTACCTGGATTTCTCAGAGCCTGCAGGGGAAAAGACTAACTCTGCTGATCTGCAGAGACTGTGGCAGCCCCTCCTTCCAGGGGTTCTGTCCCAGGGAAATCAGATTTCTGTTCTTAAACCCCTGACTAGAGTTGCTAAAATCCCCAAAGGAAGGCCCTGCCTGGTGAGGAGGAGTGAATCTGGGTCTCACCTAAATAAGCGATCTGGTCACTATCTGCCACAGCCATTGTGCTGTGCTGTGGAAAATTCCACACAGTCCAAACAGCCCAGTCTCCCCCAGTACTGACAGGGGAAAATGGCAGATTTGAGCTGCTGTGAGTGGTCTTTCCTCTCCCCAGGAGCTCAGTTGTCTTAGGCAGTCTCCAGCCTGCTGCCACAACCCAGGCAGCCCCAAAGAATCTGCACAGCACTATGGAACCCTAGGTCCTAGTGGTGTGGGCTCACAAGGAGATTTCCAGATGTGTGAATTGCACAGATCCGTGGGAAAAGCATGGTTTCCCTGGTAGGGTAGCACAATCACTAATCACTTCCCTTGGCTGCAGGTAGGAGTCCCTTTACCCGATTCAGTCCCTGGATGAAATGTCGCTCCACCCTGCTTTTCCTCACTCTCCATAAGTTATGACAACAGCCTAGTCAATTCCAGTGAGAGAACCTGAACACCCCAGGTGAAGATGCAAGGTTCACTCACCATATTTGTTCTTCTCAGTGGGATCTGCAGACCAGAGCTGCTTCTAATCAGCCATCTCATCGCATAGAATTTAGATGACAAAATTCATGATAAGACAGTCTGGCTTACACCAAGCACTCATATATCAATATCCACACAAGCAGTGTCAATGTGCAATTTGATGTAAAGCCAGATTGTTTTAATACAGTTGAAAAGGAACACTTATTATCTTCTGATTTGAGCCTCACCAGTTGATATAAGCAGGTGAAGTAAACTTGAGAACATATTTCCTAAAAAAGAAAAGAAACCAATAACTTATAATGAATACAGGAAATCACTTGAAATAAGTGTTCAACAAATTACACTCTTTTGCAATAGCTGTTCTGAAAGTTGAATCTAAATTGAAATCATTATCAATACCGTCTAGTAGTTTACAAAATGATTAGGGCACGTATTTGCCCATCAAGCTATTTTACTGAGATTATTTTCATGTTCTCATGACACATATAGAATGTTTGGAGAGAAATAGACATTTTAGTGACTAGATTAACATTAAGATTATTTCAAATATTTATCTAGCTCATAAATACAAGGTATATTTCTATAATGATTTGTAATCTGTGCTATATCCTTACTCTTGATTTGGCTATGATTTCTCCCTCATTCAATACAGAAGCAGAATTAAAGAGGAAGAAAGTCAGTATGCTCACAAAATACTATGTTTAGTCGCCCAATTTTAATGATTGAACATAACAGAATGTATATTGCGAATGAAGACCTGGGCCTGTCCAGGATTTACAACTAACAAAGAACAAACCTCCTAGCCACGATTTTACTGTTCCGGACTCTACTTGCAAGTATCAAGTTGGGGGTTTATTTCGCACTTTAAACTTTGTGTCATTCCCTTAACCTTATAATGTTTTAGTTTCCTTATCAGTAAAATGAAGATGATAATTGCACTACTTCACCAGGTTACTTATAAAATTCAATTACAAACTATGTGAAGTGTAAGGCATAATGCTTAGTATAAAGCCAGAAATCAAATAACTATAATTTTATTCAGGACACATGTAGAAATCAGTCTCAGTTAACTGGAGCATCACCTCTAGTCTTGCATCACAGAAAGCAAACATGTTTCTTCTGTGTTGAGCAACTTCTATTCTAAGTTCAAAAGTACATGCGCAGGATGATCCAGCTTTTTTTTTTTTTTTTTTTGAGACAGAGTGTCTCACTCTGTCTCCCAGACTGGAGTGGCACAATCTTGGCTCACTGCAGCCTCTGCCTCCTGGGTTCCAGCAATACTCCTGCCTCAACCTCCCAGATAGCTGCGATTACAGGCATGCACCACCATGCCCAGCTAATTTTTGTACATGTAATTTTTTTTTCAGTAGAGAGAGGGTTTCACCATGTTGGCCAGGCTTGTCTCGAACTACTGACCTCAGGTGATCCACTGTCCTTGGCTTCTCACAGTACTAGGATTACAGGCCTGAGCCACCACAGCCAGCTGAAAATGATCAACTTCTTACTGTGATTAATGAATAAAATCCAGAAGCTGAAGTGAGGGAGGGAAAAAGCATAGAGAGGTGGGCTGAGAATCAGTATTGATGAAATACCACTTGGTTAAAAGTACAGACAAAATAATAATTAACTCTATCTGTTAGAGGCAGTATTGGTAACTTTTCACAGTTTATATTTAATTCTAACTCTTCATGCCTTGACACTCCACTGACTTATTTTTTTAACTTCCTGGAACATCTTGCAACAAAAAAACAGAAAATTGTCAAGCACCCAGCTACAGCAGTGGGAACTACTTTGAAGTTTGAAAGCAACCTGTGTAGGTAAGTCTGATTTTTATTTAATCATTAAAATCTTTAAGATCTTTCTGTTTTTTAAAAAAATTCCACACAATATAGCGTGTAAGGGGTTTCTAATCTTTCTGAGATATGTACTATGAGGCAGCAAGCCTTTCAGCCAAAAATAAATATACAAATAAAATAAAACTCCCTAATGTTTAGAGTTGACAAGCAAATAATTAGATAAGAAACATTAATTAGGATGGCCTAGAAGGGCTGTATACTCAGTACAGATGATAAAAATAAATCACTTTTTGTGAAACTTATTTCTAGGCAAAAGTGTCAATGGAGTGATATAAATATGCTCAATATTTTGTTGATTTGTTGCTATTATCCTTGGAAAAAATATAGATTATAAGCAGTTCATTAATTTTTACATATTTTTACTAAAACTCTGTGTGTAAATTAAATACAGAAAAAACAAATAATGAATTCCCATGTTATTAGAGCAAAAGCATACTCTCCTTGAGCAAACTAAAAATTGGACTTTGCTATTTAAGTACAAACCAATACACTTTGTATATTTTTACAAGACAAATCTTATCAGTAATTGAATGTAGTTTACCAATTTTAGATCCAATAACTGCCAAAAAAGATAAAAATTTTCCAGTTTTTCACATTTAATGATTCACAATTCAACTTTAATTCTATTGTTGGTGAGAACAGTTATTCTTTTCTATTCTTTCTCTTTGAACTTCTGAATTAAAATGCGTTTGTAACTTGAAGTTTACAAGTACAGAGTTATGTAAGAAAAAACTCAACATCTTCCCCCCCCCCAAACACATGTTCTGATAATCTCTGAATTAAACTTAGTGAAGAGTGTGTTATCTGTTTTTTCCTTCATCATCATCTTTTTTCTTTTTTTTTTTTTTTTTGAGATCTCTGTCCTCAGGGAGTACAGTGGTGTGATCTCAGCTTGCTGCAGCCTCTGCCTCCTTGGTGCAAGTGATTCTCTTACCTCAGCCTCCTGAGTAGCTAAGACTACAGATGTGCAGCATTGCACCTGGCTAATTTTTGTATGCTTACTAGAGTTCAGGTTTTGCCAGGTTGGCCAGGTTGGCCTCAAACTTCTGACCTCCAGTGATCCAGCCGCCTCAGCCTCCCAAAGTACTGGGACTAGAGGCGTGAGCCACCGCGCCCAGACTTCACCATCTTTCTGATGCTGAGATCTACACATTCTATAACTTCTAAAAGCACTTCTACTTCCAGGTTTTTATTTCACTTGCCACTCAGAATTTAAATCAATTAATACAATTCAATAAATCTTGAAATTGCAGTACAAATTTAATGGTACATATTGACTTTCCATTTTGTTTTTTCAGGACAAGCTCAGGAGGGCTATCTAACAGCAGGAGCAATGAGAACCATCAAATCTCCAAGAGGTCTACATCCCAACAGCATCGTATAGATAAATACTCCCAGAAGAAAAACTACTGCAATTCCCCATTGAAGACTTCCTTCTAGGCAATGATGCTTGTAGTGACAACAAGCAAGATAACAAAGATTTTCAAACACTCAGTTCACTTTTTTTCATTAGATCTATGCCTGCAAGTTAATCAACCACCAGGAAAGGCCCTTTCTGGTCTGCTCAGAATCATTTCCATTCAGTCACAAACCAAGTCTTCCCAGTCACTCTCCTGTGTGTGCTGTATGTTGTTCAAACTCCTCCTGAAAACTTGGCCTTGACTTAGAGCAAGTTAGACCACAGATCACCCTACTATCATTCCAGGAAGCTGTATGGAAGAGATCAGTGTGCAGTAGGGATCTCACTAGCCTTTGCTCTGCCTGGTTGAAACCCAGCTTGATTCTGGGCTCACCTCAGTTGTGAGATAGCAAGAATGTAATATCACTTCAGCCGCTTCTTGTTTTTGCTTCTCACAATAGCTTGCTGACTGGCACAGATTTTACTGAAAACAATCAACTTGATTCTTTTTATGTCTATTTAATATACGTTAAAGATAAAATTGTCTATAGTTTATTAACATACTTTATTGTGTGTATATTAATAGTTTACAGCTATTTCTGTTAAACAAACATGTAAGATAGAATAGTTTATTACATATTTCCCTCTAAAATCATTTCCAACTGCATATTGCATACCTAATATTGGACCTATATATCCTCCCAAATTCAAGAAATATATTTCTTATTTAAATAAAATTGCCCATAACTAAAGAAAAAAGGTAGTGTTTCTTCTCATTGGTTTTAATTGCAACTTTCCTTTTCCCTATAAAATCATTTTATGATTTGAGAATGACATTAACTTTATTATGCTATATCATTATAAAGGTGATTCCTGCTGATAGTAAATTTAATTTCAATCATAGGAATAGTGCTTATAGTGTCATATCTGTCATCTTGATTTATAATTTCTGTTTTAAATGCTTTCTTACTTTTTTTACATTCCATTTGTGATGTTATCCACATTATATATTTTTAATATCACTATATTCTCTGCAGACACCCACTGATTTGAAAAATGTAACATTATTTTACTTTTATACTTTTACCAGTACTTGTTTTTACACCTTTAGGTAATTATTTCTTAACTTATTAATGTTAGAAATTTAAAATAAAGCACTGCTAATGTCTCCTTATAAAATAAAATAATTTGACACTTATCCTTCGAATTCCTGCTTTTAAGGCACATGTTGGTTTGTATGACCTTGAATTTTTGCCACCAGCTCAAAAGGTAAAATGATAATAATAGTATTAATCAAATAATTATAATTATTATTTTACGTCACTGAATATATTGATCTAGTCATAATATTGCATGTTATGTAATTTTATTTACTATATTTATGTTGTATTTACAATATTTTCAAAATCATATTAATACAACTTTGCCATTGGTAGATCTTGTTTTGCTCAATTATTCAGTTGTTCAGTAGCACTCAGGATCAAGTGAATTTTTCTTAAAGGTTGGTGTTCTTCCAGCTTTTTTGATAATTTAGAGGATATTCTACAGGGTCATTCCATACTAATTCGTCTGGCTATGGGATTAGGTGTCACACTCACTTTCAAAAATGATTCTGTACATGTTCAGTCATTCACTCATTTGTTTATTCAAGAAATGTTTGTGAAGTTAAATAACACATCAGGCAGTATGCCAGGAGCTGGAAACATCACAGTCTGCAGTGAGACAGAAGGAATTAAATAAAACTATCCTCCCAAAATGAAATAACTAGTAATTATACTGAGTGCTACATACGAAAAAAAAAAAGAGGCTAGTTATTGAAAAAACATAAGGTGATCAAGGAGACTGATTATAAGCTATAGGTTAGAAGTCGAAAAGGAGACAGCCACGGGATGAATTCTGAGAGTGGAGTTTCAAGAGTAAGAAAGAGGGAGCTCAGTGCTTGGGGCCTTCCCACCTAGTATCAGAAAATGAACTTCTGTAATGATATGTAGTTCAGTTATGACCCAGTGTCAGAACAGTAATCATGATGGCTAATCTGAATTTTGTTTCTTGTGCCTAGAGAAGATAGTGAAGGGTTATAAGCAAAAAGATACAATCTAATTTATGTTTTTGGGTGTGTGTGTGTGTTTGTGTTTGTGCACCTGTGTGTTTGTTTGGTAAAGTTGATACAGACTGTCATATGGAGAATTGATTAGAGAAGATAAATATGTAAGTAGCAAGACCAGATGGAAGGCCTTTACCCTGACAACTGCATCAGAAGGAGATGGAGAGAGACAGATGGCTTTGAAGTAGAATCTATAGGAATTGCTCAGAAATAAGTTGTATAGAATGGGCCAAAGGAAGGACTCTGTTAAAAACATGTTTTCTTATTTGATCAATTAGAAAAACAGGGAACCCAATTACTAAGGTGAGAGAAATTGCAGAAATAGCAGATTTAAAGACTAAATCAATCTGCCTTTGAAAAACATAATTGGTTTATAACCATGAGTATGTCTTCAATTAATCTTCAGGGACCAGAGTTCTAAAATCTTCAGGGACCAGAGTATCTTTTCCTCAGCCAGGTATTCCAGACAAAAAGATGCTGGTATGATACATCCTCAGGTCCTCTCTTTATCCTACCGCTTTGTAACTAGAAGGCTAATTTTTCTAATTCACAATTGTCTTTAGCCACATTTGGAGAAATATTTGAAATACACATGTGTTTATTTTTTCATGTGCCTGATGACTAATTCTTGCAACAGTGCCCTATTTTCTTGTGACTGGGTACTATGCATTGGCTCTGGGTATCTTTCTTCATTTTGACATACATTCTACATAATATTGTATAAATATTTTATACTATGTGGATTCTTACTGTTATCTAATTTCAACATGAATTAAGAGTATTTTTTATTTTTGCTGATTTTTGAGAGAGTTCAGGAATCTTTTGAAAAAGATAAAGAATTAGTAGCTAGTTCTTACCCTGTTGTCTTTTTCTAAAGTCTCAAATATCTGTTCATTAAATTCACCCGTATATAGAACACTACTATGACTTCCAGGGCATGCATAAAAATAGGGATTTAAAATTAAATAGGCCATGTGACTACTGAATGCATTTGCCACAGGTATTCATGTCAAAATGCCTAATTTGAAAAAATGATTACTACAATGAATTATGAGTAGCAGATCTGAAGTTAGAGGAGGCATTAGAAATCTTTCATTTAAAAAACTTATTAAATTTGAGATATAAAAATCTTCATCAGCAAGTGCCACACAGCTCAGAACAATTATTTTAGAGTTTAATAAAATAAGTCCATGGTTACAATTGTCTTTATTAACATACGTTTTATAAATAGGTTTAATTTGCCTGATTTCAAATAGAGGCTAAGAATTAAAATGAAATCACACACACAAAATTTTGAGAATGTTTTTAGAACTTAGATCTTTGCCCTTATAAGAAAAACCTTACATTGCTAAATAAATAAATAGATATTATTTTAACATTTTAGAGGTGACAGTGCATCCTGATCCATAAATGATATATGTACTTTGTCTAATATCTTTGTTTAGGGTAAAATCGTGAAACAAACAAAAAATACTTTTTGTGTAAATGGAATCAGACATTTAACTTTTAGTGTTTTACCCTTTCTAGTTAAGAATTACTATTATCAGAATAATTTGTTTTAGAGAAAGGAAACCTAGATCTAATGAGCGCCAAACTTTGTGCTATGGGATTTACATATAAAATCTCATTTAATTCTCCTAAAATCCCCTTGTTTATCTTTATTATATAAGATATATGTGATGCACAATCAGATTAATTTATGCAACTTAACAGATTTTGTTTATGACAGAAATCATTTTGTTTCATAATATCAGAGTGGTTTATCTGTACCTAAAATGCAGCACTAGAAGATAATGGTGTAGCATTCTCTTGCATATATTTTATAAAGCAGTTGATCATAATACTGTTTTTTCATATGTAGCTACCCATGATAAAACATGATCCTCTGCATGCTAAAGTACATAACAACAAAACAATATCATATTTACTAAAGCAATTAATCCTTGTTTTAATACATTGATTTTCTTATTAAAGTAGTAGTAAAGAATTCAGTGATAACTTCATAAACTGAAAATACATTTCTTGGTTTTTAAGGTAACATTTATAATGCTTAATAATATGTTACTGACAAAAAGCTCTTCATAAAGGTCAGCCAGTAATTTAATCCACCTGGTGGTAAAATAAAATAAAGGAACATATCTAAGGACTTAATAATTAAGTTATTCAGTGCAATCATGAGATAGTCTATTTTGGATATTTCAAAAGGCTCTAATGAAATAAAGCCTAGCTGGAGTTTTTATCTTTTCTTGATTATATCAATGAGTGGCCTACTGAGAAAACAGAACACAGAGAAAGTATTGAAATAGTGTATATTTAATGCAGGTAATTTGTTTCTCCAATCATGTAAAATCTAAGCCACACAGAGGACGGTGAGGTAATACAAAGTTTGGAAGCAACCACTCTGAAACTGGCGGACCCAAAATGAAGAGGTGTTTTATGACCCCCGGGTCATTTGACCAAATCAAGCAGCAACCAGCTGTCAAGAGAGCACGGCAAAGTGCAACTGCAAAGGTCTCCTATCTTTGAATTAATAGAGAACAAAGTAAAAAGGGAGGAACACATCTAAGAGCAAACAGCACCAAGCACCAGCTAAGACAGTTTTGCTTGCTGGTGAAGAAATAATTTCCTTTTTTGTATTATACCCAACAACACTCTAAAGTAAGTAGAAGATACATTTTTAAAACATTTTAAAAAGATTTTAAGTCACAGTATTTTCAACATCTTTTTATAAAATATTGCCCAAATATTCTTGTATTATTATCTTTTGTCTATGTTTTAGTTGGTCTTACCCTTACCAAATGCAATACCACATTCCGAATATAAATGCATAATAACTATATATTTATTGAAAATTTCTTGAAAGAGACAATTTTGTTCTCAGATAAATAATTTAAAAAACACTTTCTAAGGTGGAAAAATAATAATGTCACTCAAGGTTAATGCAACAAAGAAACAAGTATTGATTCTTCAGTATGCTTTAAAATATATATTCTTTTCCTAAGAATTTGTAGGCCGATGTACGTGCAAAGGTTGGTATTGTATGGACTGTGGGCAAAACTCTGTCACGAGTTTTTGTAAATTAAGTTTTATTTAAACAAAGTCACACCCCTTTGTTTAAGTATTGTCTGTGGTCATTTTGGCTTACTATAGCAGAGGTGAATAGTTGTGACAGAGACCATATGACTGACCAAGCCTAAAATATTTACTAATTGAATTTTTAAAGAAAAGACTGCAGACTTAGGAAGTATGTGTTTTATTTTTGTTTTTAACTGAAACCTCCATTAAAAGAGAAATCTAATTTTAATTTTTATGTTACTTAGGAGTAGCAGAAAACAATAATCACAAAACCAATTATATCTGCCTCATACGCCCTCAACACAAATATAGACCTAGGGTAAATTTTTTCTTTCTTTCCTTTTTTTTTTTTTATTTTTGAGATGGAGTCTTACTCTGTCGCCCAGGCTGGAGTGCAATGGCGAGATCTTGGCTCACTACACCCTCCACCTCCTTGGTTAAGCGATTCTCCTGCCTCAGCCTCCCAAGTAGCTGGGATTACAGGTGTGGGCCACCATGCCTGGCTAATTTTCCCAATTTTAGTAGAGACAGAGTTTCACCATGTTGGTTAGGCTGGTCTCAAACTCCTGACTGCGTAATCCGCCCACCTCGGCCTCCCAAAGTGCTGGGATTACAGGCGTGAGTCATGATGCCCGGCCTACCTAGGGTAGATTTAAACTCCATATAAAGCAAAATAATTTTACCAGTGCAAACATTTGAACTACACAAATTAGGTTATCTTACAAATGTACATAATAACTTAATTGGCAGGTGTTCTTTAGAAAAGTTATTCTTTTATTTTTTTACCAGGTAGATTTAATGAACTTTTTATTCAATAGGAGTTCATACTATAGCAAAGGTTGTATATATTTGTTTTCACAGCCATTGGTAACATAATACTTCTTGATGCTTTTAAATGAAAATTCTTCTCAAAAGTCTCCATCTATATACAATAAATATAAATTTACATAAATACAAGTTTCGCAAGCAAAGTTAATGATTCTTAATTTGGTAATTATTTTTTTTAACCTTACACTTACCATTACAAAACTATTTTTAATTTTGAAATATGTTCTAGGAGTATGGATATAATTATTATTGAATCATTAAAAGGAATACAGAATAAATAGTGATCATTTCATCTCGGGCATAGGTGAAGCAAAGGAGGATATCTCAGAAAGTTTTAGCTGAAATGCAGCCTCCT
Source organism: Ateles fusciceps (assembly GCA_036589455.1). Classification (NCBI taxonomy): domain Eukaryota; kingdom Metazoa; phylum Chordata; class Mammalia; order Primates; family Atelidae; genus Ateles; species Ateles fusciceps. The sequence continues at coordinate 2,551,247 of JAZHEH010000174.1, read as the reverse complement.
GATATTAAATTATTAGGAAGCATCCTTTAAAAACTAATAAAATAAATAGATAAAGTATATGTTGTTAACCAACTTCAAATGATTGCAATAAAGCCTCTTGCTGTGACAAAGCCTCTTGTAGAGACCAACTTTAAGCTTATTCTACAAACATGGATGGACTATCTATTCTGCAGAAATCATTGAGTATACACCATAAATGAATCGGTGTAATTACCATTTGTTTAAGAAAGCAAAAGAACAGAGAGAAAATACAGCGGAAAAACAGAATATATTGTGATGACAATTAAGCGACATGCATCCAACCCATTTCCAATATAAGGTGTCTGAATTCCTCACAAATTATATAGACAACTCTGTTGGTAACTTGTTCTAAAGTACAAATTTTATTTACCATGATAAACAACTCAATATAGTCCCAACACCTACACTGCAAGACTAGGAGCTTGCTTAATTTTATATGTGTTTATCCTTCACCATAAAGTTAAAAATGGAACTCATATTTAGTAAGGCATTTGTTGTTCTGTCTCGCTCTGGACAGAAGCCAAAATTCCTAGCCTAGATTTTACCTCTTTCTCTGCAACTGCTCTGGTAGCCTGCAAGGAAGTACAAACAAGGAGTATGGAGCAGAGAAGATGATGTTCTCTGACGTTCAATGCCCTTTTCTAAAGTTCACCCTTTCTGAGACTGTATTTTAAGATGGCATTTCAATCTATATTCTCCCTTCAAGTAGAAAAAAATGAACATATAAACACAGTGGTCCACAACTTCTCTTTTGGTTATGTCATAGCCACCATTGCTGTCACCTAAATGTACCTGGAAGATACCAGATGGCCTAGGTATTGACTTTGGTGATTTTTTTGGTGGCCTTGATTAACAATGGTAACTCAGTCTACCCCACTGGTACCAAAACAGTGCTCTCTGTTAATGGAGATGGCCTTCTCCTATTAGACTTCTGCTTTTCTTATGAGCCCCCGTAAAACCACATATGTATTACTTATGGCATTATTACTTGTCACTCTCACTTTTCCATAACTTCTACTATTACGAATGAATGTTAGTGTTTCCTCCAAATTCATATGTTGAAATCCTAATCTCCAATGTGATGGGATTAGAAGGTAAGGGCTTTGAGAGGTGATAAAGTCATTAGGATAGAGCCCCCATGAATGAGATTAGTGCTCTTATTAAAGAGACCCCAGAGAACCCTCTTGCCCTCTTTAAACCCCGTGAGAACACAATGAGCAGTTGGCAACTGCACCCTGGAAAGGGCCATCCCCAGAACCTGATCATACCAGTACCTTGATCTTGGACTTTCAGTCTTCAGACTGTGAGAAAAAAAAGTTTTGTTTTTTATAGCCACCCAGTGTATAGTACCTTGTTATAGCATTCTGAACTAACCGAGATACCCCAGCTGTCACAATGTGGTAAAAGCTCTATTTAGCGCCAATTTGGAAATAACTCAACTGCCACATTTAAATTTCAGAACTTTCAAACAAAATTCTTGGAGATGTTAACACAAATCACTTGGTTTCTAATTTAAAGGGACACCTTTCTTTTATATTCACTTCATTGTAGGAAGTAATCAACATCTGTTTTATCTTTTTCTTCCAATTTTGTGTTGCTGCTGGTGACAAACTCAAGATTTTCTTGGAGGACCATCCTCTCCTACACAACAGGGTTCTGAGCCCTAGGTGGGGCTCTATTTCTAGCTCAGGGGTAAAGCATCAATTTCAGTGTCTCTCTCTCCCTCTCTCTCTACACACACACACACACACACACACACACACACACACACACACACACATATTATAGTGATTGGTTCAGGGATGGAAGATTGCACTGAATTTGTCCATACAGAGGAATGCATGAGACTGTTATTCATCAGAAAGATAAACTTTCTTTTTATGCTGGTTTTGAATCCAGGAGGCTATGAGTATTGACCAACTATAGGCCACCATAAAAAAAAAAAAAGAAAGAATACACCATGAGAGACAGAGCTTAGAGAATCATAGAAACTGTGTGCTGATGAGATAGTATAAACCCTGAATATAATAGTGTCTGAAACTAGGACTAAAACCAGATGTTTCAGTTTTAGAACCAATGAATTTGTTTCTCTTTCTGCTTAAACCTGTTAGGACTGGATTACGTTACTTGAAATTGAGAGATTGTAAAGCAGGTATTAAGGGATAACCTTTGTCTCCCCCGTTTGGTGGTCGAGGGAGACTCCTCAAGGGTTCTATTACCTCAAGTGTGTGGCTGAGGGGGAGGGGGGTCGATTTGTAGGATAAGCCAATTACTGTGAAGAGTAGATGCTCATACCATTAGCAGCAGTGAATTTGTAGGGATCTGCAGCAACCTCAAGTCTTGCCTCCTCCGAAGAAAGAATTCAGGCACAGGGCGTAACGCAGAGTGAGAGACCGAGGCAAGTTTTAGAGCAATAGTGAAAGTTTATTAAAAAGTTTTGGGGCAGAAATGAAAGGAAGTGAAGTACACATGGAAGAAGGCCAAGTGGTTGACTTGAGAGAGGCAAATGAGTGGTCTGACTTTTGCCTTGGAGTTTTATATGTTGGTGTGATTCCAGCAGGGTGCGTCTCTTCTCTTCTGATTCTTCTCTTAGGGCGGCTCTCCACATGCTCAGGGCCTGTCAACACTTGGGAGGGGCTGCATGGGCGGCGTGTTTACTAAAGCACGCATGCTCACTGGAGGCATTTTTCCCTTATCTGTCCGGTGTTCCTAGAGGAAGGACAGCCGTCATTTTGCCTCTTAGTGCACAGATTTGTGCCCCACACACCCAGCTCCTGAGATCTTACTGGGAAGCTACTAATCACCAGTTTCCTGTGTTTCCAGCTATTGAGAGACTGCCATTCCCTGGTGCTGGCTGAAACTAATTATTATTTTAGAGAGGCAGTTAACAAACGCCTGACCGTCACCTGATGGTTGCCTGAAATTCCCGGTTGTGTGGGGCCCTCTCTTGCCCTGCTCATGTCTGACTAGCTACCTACTGAAACAATTCCACGGTCAATTTTTTATTTATGTATTTATTTATTTTGAGATAGAGTCTCATTCTGTTGCCCAGGCTGGAGTGCAGTCGTGCAATCTCAGCTCACCGCAACCTCTGCCTCCTGGGTTCAAGGGATTCTCCTGACTCAGCCTTCTGAGTAGCTGGGACTATAGGCACCCACCACCGCACTCAGCTAATTTTTTATATTTTTAGTAGACTCAGGGTTTCACTTTGTTAGCCAGGCTGGTCTCAATCTCCTGACCTCGTGATCAGCCCACCTCAGCCTCCAAAAGTGCTGGGAATACAGGCATGAGCCACCGTGCCTGGCCCCTCATGGTAAATTTCAAGCTACCTATGTTACATCACTGAACTAGGAGTTGTGAAGAGATGGACATTATCAATTCTTGCTAGTCAATGCAAGCCATTCTTAGCCTGTAACACCAATAGTATTTTCATTCCTCTATGATTTCCTAAGCTCTCTCATTGGTTATGCAGAATTTTTAAATTTTGTAGGGCAATGCTGATTTCTAGTCTGGCATGTAAGTTACTTAGAAGTTGCCACTCCATTGTAACAACAAATACAAAGATAAATAAAATAATCAGTTCTTCTTACATCTGGTAGAGAACTGAGGGCAGACCACTGTCTGTCTCTCCTGAAATTGGAGAAGAGACAGACAGATAATCACAACTTATCTGAGCAGAAACACTGGATCAAAAATCTCCGCAAGAACCAGTGGCAAGGTGGACATGAACTATAGTTGATAAATTGTTGAAGCACAGTGTAGATGACTCTGAGACTTAAAAACTCCAGGAGGCCCTGTTTTCTGGAAGCTGCCAGAATTTTTATGAATTTTATCTTCAGAAATGCTACCAATTCTTCACAGTACACATTGGGAAAAAACTTCCCCTTGTTCTGCTGGAAGGGGGAGGTGAAAAGTAAACTATTTTACCAGACACTAATTTGCTGGGATTTTATGAAAGCCTAACTGTCCTGAGGAAAGGAAGCCTTCCACCTGGGGGAAGGGAAATACACAGCACTTGGCCCCTTCTAGCCATCCCGCTGCACCCAAGTGGGAGAGGACCAGGAGGCATAGTGTAGTTCATATTCCAGGAGCACAATCTCACCAAAAGATTGAGATCTAATCATAAGACAATCAAATACTTTCCTTGCCCCCACAATTTACCATTATATTGCTAAAGGCCTATTTATTGCAGTTTCTTCTATTCAGTAGGTCTTATCCACCTTTCAACAAAGAATGATAAGGCATACTAATAGGCAAAAACGAAGTTTGAGAGACTGAATAAGATTCAGAACCAGTCAGATATAGAAAAATGCCAGAATTATTAGCTCAAGAATTAAAACTATATCCCTCAAAAATCTATGATTACTATGCTAAGAGCTTTAATGAAAAATGTAGATAATATGCCAAAACAGAAGAATAACATAAGCAGAGAGATAGAAATTAAAGAGTCAGAAATCAAAGATACTGTAACAGAAATGAAGTAGTATAATGTTATCGGAAAATGGGCTTGAATTAGTTGTAAATATGTATTGTAAAATCTAGGACAACCACTTAATTTTTTTAAAAGAAGTATAATTATAATGTAAGAAAGGAGAATGAAATTATATAAAATGACCAGTTAAAATCACAAAAGGCAAAAACAGTGCAGAAGATAAAAATAGAAACAACAATAGCAACAAATAAAAAACAATAACTAATATGATAGATACTAATCCAACTACATCACTAATAATCTTAAACATTAATAGTCTAAATACACCAATTGAAAAACAGATTGTCGGAGTAAATAAAAAAACTATATAGTAGTTATAAGAAACTCACATTAAACGTAATTATACTAATAGTTTTAAAATATAAGGGTGAAGAAGATATACCATGCTAACACTAATCAAAAGAATTAGGAGTGGCTATAATTTTTGACAGAGCAGACTTCAGAGCCAAGATAAGTTGTAAGGGATAGAAGAGCATTACATAATGGCAAAAAATATCAATACTAATAAACATAAAATTCTTTAATGTGTATACATCTGACAGTGCAAAATACAGAATACATGAGGCAAAAACTGATAGAGTTTCAAGAGAAATAGATGAACACAGTATTTGAGCTGTATGTTTTGACACTCTTCTATTAAACACATTCAGATACAACAGATGAAATCAGAAAATACATAGTTAAAACCAATAGCACTATTAATCGACTGTATATCATTGACTTCTGTGGACTACTTAATGCAGCAACAGAAGATTACACTTTCTTCTTAAGATTACATGAAACATTTACCCAAACATACTATATTCTGGCCTATAAAACACTCTAAAAATGTAAAAGAATAGAAATTACACAATGCCTGCTCTCAGACCACAACCTGACAACATCAAATGCCGACAAGGATGTGGTCATTTTGCAAACCCACCAGCAGAATGACAGGAACTCTCATTCCTTACTAGGGGAATGCAAAATGGTAGAGCCACTTTGGAAGACAGTTTGGAAGTTTCTTACAAAGCTTAACCTACCTTTTCCATATAATCTAGCAATTCTGCTCCTTGGTATTTACTCCTAGGAGCTGAAAACTCACATCCACACAAAAACCTGCATGCCACTATTCAGAGTACCTCTATTCATTATGTCCAAAACTTGGAAACAAACATATACCCTTCAGTAGCTTACTGGATAAATGAACTCAGGCACATCCAGACAATGGAATATTATTCAGTGATAAAAAATTATGAGCTATTGAGCCATGAAATGATATGAAGGACACTTAAATACATACTACTAAGTAGAAAAGACAATTTCAAAAGGCTACATACTGTATGCTTTCAACTGTATGATATTCAAGAGACGGTAAAAAGTTTCATGGTTGCCAGTGTTAGGGGGAGGGAGGGATGAATAGACAGAAGACAGAGGGATTTTAAGGCAATGAAGCTATTCTGTCTGAAAATACAATAGTGGGCACATGTTCTTATATACTTGTCAAAATACATGGACCATACAACATCAAGAGTGAACTTTAAGGTAAACCGTGGTCTTTGGATAATAATGATCCATCGATGTGCATATATGGATGATAACAAGTGAGTCAAGATTGTGTGGGATTTTGATGGTGGGGGAGGTTGTGAGCATATGGGGATAGTTGAGAACTTTTTACTTTCCAGTCAACTTTTCTGTGAAACTAAAAGGGTCCAAAAATTAAAAAGAAAAAGTGAGTAATATTTTTAAATTTAATCTTTGTTTCCTTTTGAACTTTTTGTATAAAATATGGAATATTAGAAATAAGCAACCTCCTCAGTGCAACTATTAACATAGTCCGTACAAGACCTTTCATATTTACTTTTCTCTTTTTACCCCAATCATCATGGTGTTATCTCCTTAGACAGCAATTATCATGTGTTGTGACATGTTCACAAAGATACATGTTTCCATAAAAATTATGTTCTGGTGTGTTTGTGTGTGTGTGTGTAAATTAACATAAATTGTTTAGCTGTAGGCCCTTTGCTTTTTCTTATATGTTTAATTCAACGATGTTGTAAATATCTCTATGCTATTATATGTTTATCAAATTTATTGTAACAACATTTATTTTTATTTTACTTTTCCATAGCCCAGAACAAAAGAAAGAAAAGGAGCATAACACTTTGTCTTAAAATTATATTTCCTTTTGTCTTGTTTACCTTGTGTGGTTTGCTTGGTGATACTAGGTAGAGTGGAAATAATATTAAGTAAAATACAAGACATGTAATTCTTCCTATTTTACACAATAACTGCATGACATTAGTTGTCACTTATCTTCTTAGAGTATCAGTTACTTTAGTTACTTGTGTCATGTCTATCTACAAAGTGGTTGGCAACTGCATAGGAACAATTTGTTACAACAGCACATCTGATCTATTGCAGACCATCATATAGTGAGGGAAAAAAATATGTGTGTGTATATAAATCCATATATGTATGTGTGCGTGTGTATACAGTTGACCCTCAAACAACACGGGTTTGAACTGGGTGGGTCCACTTAGAGATTTTCTTCTGCCTCTCCCAGTTCTGAGACAGCAAGAACAATACTTCCTCTTCCTCCTTTTCCTCAGGGTACTCAATTTGAAGACGAGGAAGATGAAGACCTTTATGATGATTCATTGCCACTTCATGAATAGTAAATATTCTTTTCTTTGTTTTTCTCAATAGCATTTCTTTTTTTCTAGCTTCCTTTTTTGGAAGAATACAGTGCAAAATATATATACATAACATGAAATATCAGTTAACCAACTGTGTGCTATCAATAAGGCTTCTGATCAAAACTAGGCTATTAGTTAAGGTTTTGGAGAGTCAAAATGTTATGCAGATTTTTTTTTTTGTTGAGACAGAGTCTCGCTCTGTCACCCAAGGTGCAGTGCAGTGCAGTGGTGGGATCTCGGCTCACTGCAACCTTCCGCCTCCTGGGTTGAAGTGATTCTCCTACCTCAGCCTCCTGAGTAGCAGTGATTACAGGCATGCTCCACCACTCCCAGCTAAGTTTTGTATTTTTAGTAGAGATGGGGTTTCACCATGATGGTCAGTCTGGTCTTGAACTCCTGACCTCATGACCTGCCTGCCTTGGCCTCCCTCCCAAAGTGCTGGAATTACAAGAATGAGTCACTGCGCCCTACTTATATGCAAATTTTCAAATGCATGGGGCATTGGTGCCTCCAACCTCTATGTTGTTCAAGGGTCAGTTGTATATATGCAGTGAAGATGGACTAAGCAATCTTTTAGCTCTGCCTCCCTTACTCTTAAACTGCAATCCTACAAATAATATTCAAAAATTCTAATATTTCCAGAACCTCATCTTAGTGTCAATTTAGGAAAACAGTATATTTTCCATGCTTTTCTATAATTATGCCATAATTGGTGTATTATATATAAAAGGTATATTGCAATACTTGATTGAAAACATAAGGAAGTTTTTTTCAGTTGACAAAGGCAGGAATTGTAAGAGAAAAATTAATTCCCTAGGTTTTAAAAACTAGCAAACAAACAATAGTTTATATATTTGAAGATTTTTAATGGTGCTGTCTTAGATTTTAATATTACTAGTAATCAAAGTCACCTTCCATTCTCTTCAACTGCCAACTTAAGTATTTGTAGTAATGGGCTTATGTTACAATTAGACTTTTTGTCTTTGCTCTTCTGGTTTACAATTGAATACCATATGTGAAGGAGCATATTCAATTTTGAAAAACCTGTTTGCTTACAATTCAAGCCAAATGCAATTCTCACTAATTGCTTTAAACTATTCTACAATAAGGAGGTTTTAAAATGTTGGTCCCAATATGTGCTTAATATGAGAAGTAAAAATGAAAATTTAATATAAGATCTATCTATACTTTAATCCAGAAATAATTATCCCTTGATATTTGCAAAGAACAATACAAAATTAATCCTAAAACACAGTTTCAGGTTTGAAGAAAAGGATAATAAAAAAAAATAGTGTGTATTAGAAACAGTAAATCAAAGCTAATGAAGCAACATTAGCACTTTCATGTTGAAGTTCTAATTAGAAAGTCTGTTAATGAAATTGGGGCATTTACTTAATTGCTGTGAACAATTATTTTCAAATTAAGTTTGGCAATTAAACAGCATGATTAAGCTCAGAGTAGTGGATTTAGGTAGGGGTATTCTAACTGTTTTGTATGCTGTATTATGCATGTCCGTTTAAACTCTGGGTATCTGCTGATTAACAAATGTAAATGGCATGCAGCACTTCTTGGTCTTGGCTATTTTTGCGAAGATGTTTCCTATTGCCTTAAATACTTGCCTTGCACAGTAGCTTGTAACTACAGGAACCCAAACCAAAAACCTGCCCCACTTAACTTAAATAGATTTTTTTTGCTTCCCATAAATGTCAAACTTCCTGAAATAAGCTTATACATTTATAGGCTCCATTCGCATCCCTTTCGTTTAGCATTTTAACTCTTGCTCCCAGTCTTCAGTGCCATCACAAATACTACTAATTGTTACAACATAAATGTGTCAAATTGATTCATTATTAGTAAATTATTTGATCCTTAATTATAACCTTTGGAAAAGCTGTTATTAGCATTTTTATTTCCCAAATAAAACTGAGAATCAGAAAAAAGTTCTCTAAAACCTTTTGAAGCAATCCAATTGCTAAATGGCAGGGCATGAATTTGAACATAAATTCACTTATGGCAATCCCTGTGTATCTTCTGTATAATGGTGTTTCTTCTCCTTATGTCCCCAAATGCAGTTCATTCCTTAGTATTTGATACTGCTGACTACGCTCTCACTGTAAAATTTCCTTGGCTTTCAAATTACCATTATACCCTCTGTTTCCATTTTCTTTCTTTCACGTCTCATTTCCATTTCTTTTGCTGGACTTCTTCCTCATTCTATCTCCTAAAGGTAGTCAATGTTCACTTCTTGAATTTTTTATGTTGCATTGAATCTAAGGTTTTAGTAAGGGTAATCAAGTATACAGGCAAACTTAACCTGTTCTTTTCCTAAGCACCACTCACAGCCAACTCATCACATCAAAATGATCAGTATTTGTTTACTGATAACTTTTCATTGTAACTATTCCCTCTGACCTTTTTAATTTTTTAAAAAAATTATTTTAGAGACTGAGTCTTCTCGGTCATGCAGGCCAGAGTGCAGTGGCATAAAAATAACTCACTGAAATCTCAAACTCCTGGGCTCAAGCAATCCTCCCACCTCAGCCTCATAGACAGCTAAGATTTCTGGTGCATGCCACATGCTCTAACAATTTTTCAAATAATTTTTTATAGAGAAAAGGTCTTTCTATGTTGCCCAAGCTGGTCAAAAACTCCTGGCCTCAGCAATCCTCCCACCTCAAACTCCCAAAATGCCAGGATGACAGGGATGAATCACTAGGTCTGGCCAAAACCTCTACTCTTAACACACTGATTTCTCTGCTGCTTTTGAATAGGTTTTGCTCATCTTTCTGAACCATTTTATGGCTTATTCCTGTTCTTTCGTAAATGAGTAGCTTCCCATTGTTTTATGCCTAACTTCTAAATTTCTATCAGTATGTTTAGGCTGCTATGACAAAATACCTCAGATTGAGCAATTTATGAACAAAAGAAATTGATTTTTCACAGTTCTGGAGTCTGGGAAGTTCATGCCAGCAGATCAGTGTCTAGTGAGGGCCTGTTTCCTGGTTCATAGATGCGCCTTCTTGCTGTGTCTTCACATGGCAGAATAGGCAGGGCAGTTCTCTTGGGCCTCTTTTGTAAGGGTACTTATTCCGTTTAAGAGAGTGGATCCCCTCATGTCCTAATTACTTCCTAAAGACTCTGATATGGTTTGGCTTTGTGTCTCCATTCAAATCTCATCTTGAATTATAATCCCCATAATCCCTGCGTGTCAAGGGAGAGACCAGGCAGAGGCAATTGGATCATGGAAATGGTGTCCCTCATGCTGTTCTCCTGACAGTGGTGAGTTCTCCTGAGGTCTGATAGTTTTATAAGAAGCTCTTCCCATTTCGCTCAGCACTTCTCCTTCCTGCCGTTTTGTGAAGAAGGTGCCTTGCTTCCCCTTCGCCTTCTGCCATAATTGTAAATTTCCTGAGGCCTCCCAAGTCATGCTAAACTGTAAGTCAATTAAACCTTTTTCTTTTATAAATTACAAAGTCTAGGGTAGTTCTTCATAGCAGTATGAAAACAGACTAATACAGACTCAACACATAATTTTTGGGGAGACACCAACACTAAGTTCATAGAAATTATCTTTCAGTTTCTAATATTTTTTGTGTGAACTTTGGTAACCAGAACAGTGTGTGTGACACAGAAAATTTTGAAAGAGGTCAGTAACTTTTGTCAAGTGAAATTTTTAAATTATTTATGTCGCCTTTTTTAATGAGAAAAATTCATAAAATAACTAAATACATGCTATTTATGAATTAATTAATAAGAATCAACATTTGTAATTTTCCACTTAATTACTGGAAGTAAGATATTAAACCTTGTAGCCCAATTTACGAATGTTGAAGCAAAATGGACGTATATTGGTGTAATAGATGTCTGCTACTCTTTTAGTAATTTTGCCAAAATCTAAATTAAAATTAAGTAAACTTGAAGATCATACCATCAGTTAAAAATCTGAAAGTAGGTAAAAAGAATTTCACCACTTTTCTTTTCCTTAATGGTATGTTGAATATTATTTTTCAATGTATCAACTATAGATTGAATTAGGAATGTTTTATTACTTATAAAATTAAACATGCTTTTATAAGATTGATATGTTTTCCATTGTATATATTTACAATTTTGAGAATTAGTTTCTTTTCATTGTATGGATGAATATAGTGAATATAGACAATGAGTTTATATGTAAAACAAAGAAAAACAATTAAACAAAGAGTGATTTGTCATTCTGGCGATTGCTTGGAGAATTCTGATCATAAGTATTCTTCGTAATTAGCCAGTTGTAATTATCTAAATCAGAGATCAGAAATTATGGCCTGTGGACCAAATCTAACCCATGTCTGGTTTTTATAAATAAAATGTGTTTAATTTTATTTTATGTTATTATGCATATTTATTATTATTTTATAAATAATATGTTTGGAACAGAGCCTTACGTATGTTTATATACATTGTCCATGGCTAGTTTTGCCTTATAATGACCAAGTTAAATAGTTACAACAGAGACTAGGTGGTCTGCAAAGCATCAAATACTTACTATCTGGCCCTTTCATAAATTATGTTTGTTGACTTAAAGGCTAGAAGAGTAGAAAGAATGTAAGTTTTCATACATGACAACATTTTTTTTTTCTTTTGGCAAGCTGTCAAAGTGATTGATTTACCTTCAAATGTGTATTTCTGTGACAAATTTTATGGTCAATTAAGGAAATAATTGGAGAACACCCATTCTTTGATAACTTCCAATTTCTTGCCTAACCTCTTTTTTCAGCTATGAGTTTCCTTCAGCATATTACTTCCAATAAATATCCCACTGTGCTATTTATAAAATTATTGACTCTCAGCTGCACATGTATCCTTTACTTCCTCCTCTGAAAATGAAACTGGGCCTTTTAAAAGTCTGTACTTTGCTGGCTGGCAGGATTTTAAATTGGCCAATAGAGGGTACTAGAGGAACTGTGGAGGAAGAATGGGTATTTCTTTCTCAGGGTGCTCTTCTGAGTAAGTTCCTGCAGTGCGCAGTTTCTCTGCAATTCAGATCCTTCAGCATTGGCTTTTCCATCACCTGGCTCCTGCAGTGCAGGACAGACAGCAGCTTTGCTCAGCAAAACCTTAGGCTGATTTCCTAAGAGCTCTGAGGTATGGTACCTCTCTGCGGATTGCTTTCCCTTGAAACACAGAGAGCCAATTTTCAGCAAATTCTGCTAGGACAGCACCTGAGATTTCTGTATGTTTCAGTGAACCAAGGCCATGCCCATTCCAGTAAGATCTGGATCTCAAGTTCGGGATGTTGTGTGTGAGGGGCTCTTCCATAGGTGCTCTCTACATCTAGATGTAATGATTGAATGTTACTTCTCTCATCTCGTATTGCTGTATTCTTCAGCGTCTTCTTAGCAAATCCCTGTGAGCTTCCATCTTCTGCTTTAGTTTATAGTTGTTTATGTTAAACTTTTTCTCTTTATATTACAATGTTGCTGTCTTCTGGTAGGATTCTGAAAAATACACCAGAAAAACCTAAAACTTCTTCACAAGTTTAAAATTAAACTCATAATCCAGTCCCCTAGATGTTGGAGCTTCTCTCATTATTATGTGTATTGTTAGTCATCCATGAAGGAAGATTGGAGTGAATTTAATTTCTGTTGCTGCCTCTTAATTAAGCCATATTATCATGTAATCTGTGGAGGTGTGCATAAATGCATATGTGCGTGCACATACACAGACACACACACACACACACACACACACTCATCTACTCAATCCACATGTCCTGACAATTTTAGGATAATTTCAGGATGACCTTCAATTTCCTGATTATTCTCAAGTCCAATCCATGTGACAGAAACTAAAAATATTCATCATTTCTTTCAACAATTATTGTCCTTTATCACCCCCACCACCATCACCACCATTTGAATCACCAGCAACATGACTCTTTATTCTGTTGTCAAATCATTTTAGCAAAACCTAATCCAATTGGCATTCAAGTATCCTGCTTTCTCCAGAAATGCAATGTGGCTTCTGGTGATACCTGAGAACATCTCGCAATTAAGCAGATTGATTTAAAGTTAAATTCTTGGTTATGAAACCTCACATGAGCCCTCAATGATGCCATTCTAATTGTATATTCACTACCAAGAATTTTGAAAATGCTCTCCACACTCTTCACTTCTCCAACCTGTTCTCCTTTGTCTTTACCTCCTACCACACACAGAAAACATAAGATATTTGGGGAAATAATCAATGAAGTATCAATGTGTCACTATCATCTCCATAATATTATCAGCTCCATATGGTTTTTCTTATGTCTCCATCCTATCTTTTCATGTTATCAAAATTGTAGATGAAATATCTCAGCCAATTTCTTATTTTTCCAATAACATTCATTTCCCTATCACTTTAATGTCTCCCTCTGTATCCACCCCTTCCTATTAGAATTTGCATATTCTTGTCTATTCCATTATAAAAAATGACAGCTATTCTCATAGCAAATAGAATAGTGGTTAGCAGAGACTGGGAGAGGTAGGGGAAATAAGGGGATACTGAAAGATTGGTCAACAGCGACAAAAATATGGTTAGGTAGGAGGAGTAAGTTCTGGTGTTCCATTGCATAGTAGGATGGCTAGAGGTAAAAATAATGTATTGTGTATTTCAAAATAGCTGTACGAGAGGTTTCAAAATATTCTTACTATAAAGAAATGATAAACGTTTAAGGGAATGAATATGCTAACTACCCCTGATTTGATCATTATATTATTTATTCATGTATCAAAACATCACCAATAACTCATAAATATGTACAATTATGTGCCATTCATAAATTTCAAAACCATTAAAAAGGGAGAAAATAAAACAAGTATAATAACCACCAAAATAGTCATCCCTTTCATCTCTTTCATTCTCATTCAATAATACCTTTCTCAAAAAACACTGCTAACATCCAACTTGTTGGTCAATCTTTTCTCTTTCACATCTAAAGAATTGCCGCTGATTCTTTATTCTGATTTTTTGACTACGCTTAATTCTCTCAATTCCCATACCAACATGAAAGTGCATCTTCCATTGTATCTTACCTTAACTTTTGTAATTGCTTCTTCTATCCATTCTTAGCTACCAGATTCATTTGTGAATATTCATTTAGATCATCTTAATAGAAATGCTAGTAAGATCATATCAGTTTCATCTTAATAGCCTTATGTCATCTCATGATGTTTACAAGGAAAAAAGAATTATTAAAAATTTCATCTGAAAGCTTTAAAATATTTGCCTTTCAAATATATCTCGTACAACTTTCTCCGTGTCTCTTTCTCTCTCCCCCTCTGTGTGTGTGTGTGTCTGTCTCATTCTCTACTGGCCTATTTCATCGGATTGTATTCCATTCTGCACATTCCAGTGTCTCTGTATCTCTGATTTTCTTCCACAATCAGGGATTTGCAAAGATCTTTCGGCAGGTCCAGGTTTCTAATGGTGATAATTAAAACTATTTTAATTTCTGGTTTCAATAATTAAATACTGTACATAGTTCCACTTGAAAATACAAATGGTATGACACTGTAATTTTTAAGTGGGCTCATATAAGGGGTTATTGAGTTCAAATGAACTTGCTAATGACTCACCAATGTATCTGAAAGGTTTCATTACCTGTGTCAGATTTTACTATGTTGGTTAGCTGTAATGCTTTCATTTTAATTTGTTGAATTTATTTCCAGAATGAATACTGGGTTGAAGATAGAAAGCATAAGTACTGATGATGCTGAATTACAAGTTAATAATAATTCTGCAAATAGACAGCAAGGTGACTTTCACTGTACCACATATTGTAATCATATTATTAAAATTATGTACCTCACATCAACATATCGAGTTGTCTTTGTCAACTTTGAAACCAGCTCTAGTCCTAAAAAAAGAGAAAAGGGAAGACTGATTACATTTGAAATTGCTTTTTTATATTTCTTGAGAATAAAATATTTGCAAACATAAAATATTAATCTGCTATTTTTTTTTCTTTTAAATAGCAATCTAACACCCTCTCTACTAGTTAGAAGCAAAAAATAAACATTATTAAGATAAAGCACTCATTTATTTTAGAAAAAAATTCAAGAAACCTAATAGCTTATGAAAACAATATATGTATATTACATGGCATATAATTCTATTTCAATCTATATGTGGTATATACTCAGTCCTCCAAATCCCCAAATTAATCTATATACAATACATTGTTTATTACTATATTATTCCACATTTTTCTGAGATAATTAAAGTCAACAATATACTTTTTAAAAAATGGTGCAAATACTCAAAGTTGCCTATCCAAAATACATATAAATATATCGTGCTCACATTGCTGTAAAGTATTTTTTCTTTTCTTTACTTTTTTTTTTTTTTTTTTTTTGAGACAGAGTCTCTCTCTGTTGTCCAGGCTGGAGTGCAGTGGTACGATCTCCGCTCACTGCAACCTCTGCCTCCTGGGTTCAAACAATTCTCCTGCCTCAGTCTCCCAAGTAGCTGGGACTACAGGCACATGCCACCACGCCTTGCTAATTTTTTATAGTTTTAGTAGAGATGGGGTTTCACCATGTTAGCCAGGATGGTCTCAATATCCTGACCTCGAGATCCACTCGCCTCAGCCTCCCAAAGTGCTAGGATTACAGGCATAAGCCACCACACCTGGCCCTGCTATAAAATATTTTCTTAAAACCTAGTACAAACTTTATTTTTTAAAATTTCCCTATAATTTATAATATTATAGCACATAGAAATGAAAAAAATTCTTAAATTCCTAAGTGGATTTATATAATCATATGATATTGTTAAAGAAGTCCCCCAACCCAAAATAAGAATTGCTACAAGGAACCATATTCTGTTCTTTCATATCTTAGAGCTTTCAGTGATTATGTTCCCCTCAGCCTTGAATATTCTCCCCTGCCTGGTTTCAGACTTCACCCATGTGATATCCACTTATTTAATCTAAGTGTGAATGTCATCACTTTGTTCAGGCTTTTCCCAATTCACCCTGTCGTCTGGGTTAGGCCAGGGTGTCTTTGCCCCTATAGCCCCTTGAACATCTCTTCTAAAATACACACGGAATTATTCGTTACTCATCTTATTTTCTGGAAGAACATAGGCATCAAAAGTTCAGAGAATTTGCCTGCTTTTTTCCTACTATGTTTACACATCACATAGCCAGTTATTGTATGAATGAATACATGGGCTCCTAATTTGTCTTTCTGCCTTTCTATTTGTTCCCCTCCATTTTTTTTTTTTTTTTTTTTTGGTGACCATTAAAGCCATCTGCCAAAAATGCTAATGACTCAGTTGGTGGCTCCAGCCCACCTAGAGCACAAGTTCCCCTTTTGTTTGTTTACAAATCATTAGAGATTTAATTATAGGAGTGGATTCTTAATTCATACTCCCAAAAGTTATAACTCTATGGGTCAGCATGAGGTCCAATTCTGATGACATTTTGAGAAACGCTAATCTACAGAATAAAAGCTAACTGATTTTGTGTGATATTTAATGCCCACTGTTTTTTCACCTTTCGCTCCCTTTGCTTTTCATGTGCCTTCAACACAACTGTTTGTAGTTCTCCGTAAATAACATTCACTCTCAGGGTTCACGGTTCATGCTTTTCCCCCTCTCTAAAATAATTTACTTCAAAACTGAGAACAAATGTAAGCAAAGTGTGCCACATTTTCAAATCTATTTCCACATTTAGAAAGATTCTGCATACAAGAAAAGCCAAGACTGAATGCTCTGCAAACATCGTATTTTCACGAGTATTGTATCTTCCTATGATAACAGACCACATCACCACTTGTTCAAGCAGCATATTTATACTCATAACCTGAGTTTTAGAATAGATTCCACTCTCCAGAATGAGCCACCTGACACGCCAAGATCTTTATTTTGGTACACCTCTGTACATACCATACATACTGTATTGTGTAGGCAATATTTGCTTAATGTGGCTCTCCCAAGTGAAGTAAATGTCCCTCTCATTCAGAAACTGTGCTTTATTCATCCATAGATTCCTAACATCAACCACATTCCTCAACTTGTCATGAGATTCCAATAAATTACAGTTAAACTACATTGATTCTCTGCTACTGTTTATTATTTGCTTTTATTGGACTGAAATCAGCAATATCCACAGAGTATCTAATTAATTTCTTCCAACAATCCAGATATTCTCATGTAACAAATGGAGAAATTAAGGCTCAGAGATATTTAAATTACTTCAGATTATTAGTCTCAGAATTTAGGTTCCAATCCAGGACTGTCTGGCCACAAAGTCTAAATGTAAGTGATAATAGAAAATCACAAATCCTGTACCGAATGTACCACTTAATCAATATATCCTGTGTTGCATGGGCACTTAACAGAGTTTGTATTTCTATCAAATAATCTTATTTTTATCAGAGATTTTCCTACTTTAGGTTGAAGTGTTATATAGTATTAGTATGATGATTTCCTCTCTTGTCACTCTTTGTCCTGAGTATGAAACCTAACAGCTTCTTTATGTCATACTTTCTACAGGCATTTGAGACACTATAGGTTTTCATAATAAAAGGCAGTATAGCCATTATTATCTTGCATATTGAAATAATTACACATATATTTAATAGATATGATTAGAATACAGATTACCTTTTCAGAGTTGAAAAGTTAATATTCAAAACAAAATGAATACGGTCCAAAATAGCCCTAAAGGAGTAAATAACGTTTATTTGATGCTGAATGTTATATGTAAATGCACTTCCCCATTTGATGTGTTTACGAAACTGCATCAAATGACATTATTCTATATGCGTAAATATTAGGATAATTATAACTTCATATTTATATATTCTCTGATTTATATTTTTAACTTACAGTACTTTTCAAATAATTATAAGAAATCAGGTAATGCTTTGAAATGTCCAGTAGAAATCTATTTTTCATAAAAGTATCATAGTGTTTTATGTGAACAAGTTTTAGAATTGTTAAAAATTAGGTTTAAAGATAAGCTTCCAACATTTATTATTTGAGAGTGCTTGGTCATCTTATATTCTTTGAGTCTAAGTTTCTTCATTTTAAAAATTAAGATAAGAGCTAACAAGAAAACCTGATATTAATCATTATCCATTAAGAAATTATCATGTGTCCAATTCAGTGCTAAGGACTTTATTTGTTCTTGGGTCTGTTTTAAATCTGCGTGGTCCTGCTTGTAGCCCTAGCTTTGATGCTAAGAGCATGGGCTCTCAATTCAGAATTCCTGAGACTAAAATTTTCCATGTCCTCTGGCATTAATTGCCCTTAGCTGTGAACTCGGGCATTTTACACTCCATATCTCAGTATTTTTGTCTTCAAAATGGGAGATAAATTAATAGCAACTACCTCATGCTAATGTGGTGAGGGTAAAATGAGCTAATATAGACACATATGTAAATCAGTTCCAGCCTCCCAAATAGTAAATGTTAGCAGTTTTTATGATTACAGAATGTACAGCATGTAAAAGTTGGTGCTTTTCTTTTGGAAGTAAAAAAAGGAAGTGATTTTAAGAAAGTAAATATTGCAGATAATTCTCAATGAGTCTTGCCTTTCTCCCTTTACTCTACAAGCAAAGTCTCTGGCTGGCTTTATTCCTAGCTGCCTTTTAAAGATTTTGTATAGCAAATAGCCTTATAAGAGAGACAGTCTCTCCCTCTGGGACAAAAATGCAGGTTTACTTACTATTTAATAAAGGTCATGTTTTCCTCCAGGTTGGGTAGGCTCATGGACCACCACAAAAGTTTTGGATTTCCTGTGCTTGGGGTTCCTCCCCCTGGAATACAAATCACAGCTTTGGAGCTTAGGGAATTGGCACACATGTTAACTTTCTGGCTGTTGCTATTTCTGTGTGTAATTAACTGTCCTTTGTCTCTGATCCAGGAGTCTCATGCTTTCTGCCAGCGTCCGTGGAGCTATAACAGGCTAACTTGTTAACTTTCAAGTAGATAAAGTCTTGGATTCTTCACAGCTCTTGACAGTTTTGACAACATAATTGATAGAAACATACATTTCTGGAAGAGGAACAATAAAGGTGTTGGGGCCAATTAACAGGATTTGAGAAAAGTCCAAGAGAATATATGTCAACCACATTGTACAGTTAATTACTGCACAATAGATGGTCTTTCATTC
Source organism: Ateles fusciceps (assembly GCA_036589455.1). NCBI lineage: Eukaryota > Metazoa > Chordata > Mammalia > Primates > Atelidae > Ateles > Ateles fusciceps. The sequence continues at coordinate 2,531,912 of JAZHEH010000174.1, read as the reverse complement.
ATGCCTGCTCAGAAGGAAGAATCGAGGAGGTGATTGCAGGCCGTAACCAAGAAGTGGATTTCAAAGGTAGGTATTGGAATGGGCCCTGGTTATTGTTAATGCTCCTCTGGATGTAAAAATCTCCTAGTCAATGTTGTGGTCAGCCTCACATACAAATCACTATAAATACTATCACTAAGGATTTTTGGTTATGTTTTCCTGACAGGCATAATTTCCTTTCCTCTTTCGGTCAATAGTTACAGAAACACACCTATGCTGACTATGTAAAGAGCGTGGTGACTTCTGTGGTCAAAAATCAGAATAATTCATGACAAATTTGGTTGTTTGAATTAAGAGATGAGAGGTAAGACTTACTATTTTTGTTAAAAAACATGGCAATAGCTGGGTTGTCTGAAGGCTTAGTCCTTCCTGCCATATATCATGACAACCTCAGATATATTTAAATATGCAGTGAAAAGTCTCAGAGCTTTTTTTGCACCAGGCCCTGATTATTATAGGGGAGATTTGGCCTTTTGGGGGTGATTTCCCTGAGAAAAAATACTCTTGTGGGAAATTATAGAAGAGAAATTGATATGTATTTTGGCCTTCACTGTCCCTGACGAGGTTTACAATGCTAATACAGGTGAACCACTGGAAAATGAGAATCTAAGCTGTCTTAGTCTGCTCAGGCTACCATAACAAAATGCTGCAGACTGGGAGGCTTAAACACAGAAATTTATTTTCTCACTGTTCTGGAGACTAGACATTCCATATGTATCAACCGGCTTAGTTCCTGGTGAGGACTCTCTTCCTGACTTGTAGACAGCCACCTTCTCACTGTATCTTCACATGACACTTCTTGGTGCACAGGAGCAGAAAGATAGAGAACAAGCTTTCTGGGGTCTCTTCTTTCAAAAACACTAATTCTGTGGAATTGGAGACATACTCTTATGAGTTCGTTTGTACTTAATTACTTTCTTAAGTGCCTGATCTCCGAACACAGCAGTGCTACATTAGGCCTTCCACATATGAAATTTACAGAGATATAAACTTTTATTACATTGCACTGACCCAAAGAATTCCAAGTAAATGTTAGTGGTGAGTAGAAACAAAGGGTGGATATGATTGGACAATCATTCTCAAGAGACCTCATATTTTCACATACTTGCAAGTAGAGGCGTTGGCTTTGTTAAGCACTAGTTTTCGAGAATGTCTGTGTAGGAAACTGGATTGAAAAATAAAGATAGTATCTCTCTACAGAGAAAATGAAAAGTTTGCTTACAGTCCAGTATAATAAAGATCATATCTCTCCATACGGCAAGCATCAGGACAACTTAATGTCTAGTAAAAGAGATAGAGTTCACTAAATAAAGTGTTTTTTTTCCTCCAGTAACACAATCCAATACATGTGCTGATATCACATGGTCTTCTTTTGTCACCCTATAGAAATGGCTCAAAAAAAAAGCACAAATGTTGATACTCTGGATACTTCTATTTCTGTAATAAAGTGTCCTTTGTCTTTGATGCAGGAGTGTTGTGTCTCTTTCTAGCACCCACAAAACTAGGGAAGAATAACTTGTTTGTTTGGAGGTGGGGTAAAATCTCAGTCTTAACTTTTCTTGACACCAAATACAATATCTAAAAGATGTGAGCTGAAACTCCTCTATTATTACATAGTATAACATAATGATTCTCAACATGGAATTTAAATGGAGACTGACTTAGTGATACGGAGCAAGCTTCGCCTCCCTCGTTTGTCTTAGGTTCTGTGGTAGGCAGGAATTTAAGTGGCCCCAAAGATTTCTGCCCTTAGTATACATGCCCTGTTTAATGTCTCTGTAAGTGTGGGAGGGACTTGTGAATATCATGGGATTTTATTTCCGTGATTAAGTCAGTAATTGGTTGCCTTTAAGTTAATGAAGAAGGAAATCTTCCTGGGTGAATCTAAGCTAATCAGGTGAGCCATTTTAAAGACAGTCTACAGGTTAGGAAAAGAAGTCTTTCAGATTGATTCAAAGCAGTAGCAGATATTTTTCTTCAGGGCCGGTAGAGAAGCAAACAGCCACATTGCAAGATGTCTATAGAGAACGGCAGCTGCTAGAAGCTGAGGACCTCAGACTTATAAAGAAAATCCTTACGAAGAGAATTGCCAACACCTTACATGAGCTTAGAAACAAACCTTGGGCTCCAAATGAGAACCATCACATGGTTGGCAGTTTGATTTTAGCTGTGTGGTTTCCTGAGCAGCATACTCAGCCATGTCATGCTCAGACTCCTGGCCTTCAGAAACTATGAGGTATTACATTTGTAATTTTAAGCTGCTTAATTTTTAGTTGTTTCTTGCATAGCGCAGAAAATAAACGTGATTTTTAAAAATGTGGTTAAAGGCAGTATTTGCCTCACAGCTTCCCCAGAAGGATTAAAGGAGTAAATATACATTAAAATGGTTTCAGAGTACCTGGCCCACAGTAAGTGCTACCTAAAGGCTTGTTCTTATGATTATATATGATTGCTTTAAGCTTGCTAACTTTTGCTTTTATCGCCTAATAATTCTAACTGGGGGTGCCAGGATACACCAGTTTTTCACTTACATAAGAAAATAATCATAACTTCACTAAATCATTTAAAATACACTGTGAAGATGTCTGGCTACATGGAAAATGTTAAGTGGAGAAACTATTTTTGCTTCTTGCAAGCTTCCTGGAAGCCTCCAAGCAAGCACATGCCGAACATGGCTCAATGCAAACTGTGAAACAGGCAAAGCTGCTCCTTTAGTTTCCAGACCTCCGCATTTGCCTCACCACCTTTTGAAGCTTTTTATATAGATATATTCCCACGCATATGCATAATTTTAAATACATGCATAAATGTAATAAAAATACAAGTATTTTGTTGCAATCTAATTTCGCTCTTTTAATTGTGGGATTGGCCTTTCTCTTCTTATCACTTTTCCACCTCTCCGAAGTGACTTCACCCTTCCCAACCTCATACATTTAACTAAAACCACAAAACACCTAATATGCATCCTGCTATACACACACACACACACACACACACAGACACACATACATATACACAGATAGGTTGTCCAGACATGGTTTGAAAATGTATTCATACTGTCCATATGATACATTTTATTAAAAGTGCAATTTTATATATATGCATGTATAAATATATATACATATACATAAACATGTGTATTTATTTCATATTTTACTTTTCTCCCTAAACAATTACCTCATGAAAATACCTTCCTGCCAACTTTATGTCTTGACTCTCCTCCGCATTTTTAATGTTCATCTCCCTCCCGCAAAAAACAGATCCCACCCCTCTTGTCAACACTCTTAGTCCATGAGCAGAGTGGTGTGGGCTGCATCATGGTAGGTGGGAGGAAGCTGGGAGATAAATGGGAGGTTTGCATGGAGCTCTGTGGGCTATGCTGACATCACGCTGAGAGAATGTCACTGTTAGACACTGGCCATCTTCAGTACCTCACCAGAGTGTTTTCAATCCAGAAACATACAGGCTCTGCCAGTCTTCTTTACATAGCATTTGTGAGGCCGGGTGCAGTGGCTCCCAGCACTTTGGGAGGTCGAGATGGGCAGATCACCTGAGTTTAGGCGTTTGAGACCATCCTGACCAACGTGGAGAAACCCTGTCTCTACTAAAAATACAAAATTAGCCGTGCATGGTGGCACATACTTGTAATCCCAGCTACTTGGGAGGTTGAGGCAGGAAAATCCCTTGAACCTGGGAGGTGGAGGTTGCAGTGAGCCGAGATCACACCATTGCACTCCAGCTCGGGCAACAAGAGCAAAACTCTGTCTAAAAAAAAAAAAAAAAAAGAAAAGAAGGTGCATGGTCCACATTGGCCCCTATATGTCAACCCTGAATCTCTTGACCTGACCAGCTAGTGACTCTAATTTCTGGATTCAGCCACTTCTTGGACTTGAGACATGGTTTTATTATCAAATCAGCTGTAATGAAAACCTAAGTCAGGCCGAGTATGGTGGCTTACACCTGTAATCTCTGCATTCTGGGAGGCCGAGGTGGGCAGGTCATGAGGTCAGGAGTTCGAGGCCATTCTAGCCAACATGGTGAAACCTCATCTCTAGTAAAAATATAAAAATTAGCCAGGCATGGTGGCAGACACCTGTAATCCCCGCTACTTGGGAGGCTGTGGCAGAATTGCTTGAACCTGGGAGGTGGAGGTTGCAGTGAACCAAGATCACGCCAGTGTACTCCAGCCTGGGTAACAGACCAAGAATCCATCCAAAAAGAAAGAAAAGAAAAGAAAACCTAAGTTGGAGTTTTGTTTGCATTCAGGTAAAAGAGCTACAACAAAGCAGATGTCAGTGAGTTGCTGATGAAAGAGATCAACTTTCTACTCCTGTTTCAAATTTTTAGCAAAAAATCATATACGGTTGTAAGAAAATGACTGATAATTGTTTTCCACATGGCCTAAGAAAATAAGGCATTATTTAGGATTGAATATAGATCATCATCACAGAGTAAGAGTGGAAAACTCTTAGGGATTGAATTGTGACCCTCAATGTATAGGCTGAAGTCCTTACCCCCAGTACTTCAGAATATGACCTTATTTGGACATGGGATTTTTATAAAGGTAATTATGTTAAAGTAAGATCATTAGCATAGGCCCTGATCCTATATGACCTGTGTTCTTATAAAAAGGAGGACTTTGGAGACAGACATGCACACAGGGAGAACACTATGCAGAAAGACACAGAGAAGAAAGCACCTACCAGCAAGGAAGCGAGGCCTGTAACAAATTCTGCCCTTACACCCCTCAGAAGAAATCAGCCCTGCCGGCACCTTGACATAAGAAAATTCATTTTATAAATGTTGTAGGTTGTAGTACTTTGTTATAGTAGCCATAACCAATACAGTAACCTATGGCTCCAAACCAAATGTAGCCTACCATTTATATTTTTAAATAAAGTTTTATTGGAACACAGCCACAGTCATTTGTGTACCTATTGCCTATGGCTACTTTTACACTAAATAGAATAATTGAATAGTTGTGAACTGAGATCATGTGGCCCACAAAGCCTAAAGTATCTATGTTCTGTCCCTTTACAGATAAAGCTTGCCAAGTCTGACACAGAAGTCTCATGACACGTCTTCTCTGCCCCAGATGTCCCAGCCTCCCAGATCAGTCACACCGAGCTGTTCTCATACCCTCACATCTCCTTGGGTAAAACTCAGTTTCTCCACAGGTTCTTCTCTATAAACCTTCCAAGACCCTTTCTGAATCCCAGTGCTTACCATTTAGAACAGCCTTCTATAATGTCAGACTTCTCTGATGTAGAATTAGTGATGACGTATTTTTTTTTAATTTAAAACCACTGAGCATTTGTAGTGAGCATTCCTTTAACTCTTGCATAGAGGACCAGCTGCCCATACCCTCTATTACTTTGTCAAATACTAATGAAAGCACACGATGGACCACACAATATTTTACACCCTTTACATGTATTAGAGAACTTATTTTCAGAACAAATTTGTAAGTTCTGCTATTAGCCCCAAATTATATATAATAAATCTGAGGAACAGTGAATTTGCTTTTAGATAACATCGACAATGCCACACTGTGTAAGGAAACCCAGCTAGAAACTCAGGCAGTATGTCCATGATGCAGTACCTCACTTATTTTGCTATGCTTCTGTCATGTTTTTCCTTTACAACACACAAAATTCACGGGCTGGAAGTAGAATACTTATACTACTTATTCACTGCTACCAGCGGAGTTCTTTTTCTTTATCCCTCAAAAATTATACCTGCTATGATTTACATACGTTCAGATATACCACTGGTACTCCTTTTACCACTGGTAGAGACAAGAAGAAGGTTCTTGTCTGACTTCCTTGTCTCTACACTGCATATATTTATACTTATTTGTTCTTGTGTCCCTCTACCATCCTTACCTGGTCAAAAATCTAAGCTGGTTAAGACCAATTCTCAATGTATTTTGTGCCTACATTTGATTACTCCATCGTCACTCCTGGGTGGCCCAGAAAGAAAATGTTGAAAGAAAATACTTCTCAGTGATCAGAACACTGGTGTACAAAGACGATAGCCTGATATGTGGATCTATATCAATGCATTACTCATAGCTAAATGGTTGGTTAACTGGTCAGATATTTAACAGACTATCACTAGAAAATAGATGGCTGGGGGTCTAAAGGAGAGGTAGGAATTATCCTGTAGATAGCCTGCTGTTCTTTTCTCAACAAATGTGGTGATTGTTCAAAGGGCCCATGCTCCCAAAGTGGTTTTGTTATAGGAGTTATTAAGAAAGTATTTTAGGCAGATAGAGAGGAAAAGCGGTTCTTGGGAAGTTTTTGTTTCTTTTAAAGCAACCCTAGAAACATTTATTGTCTAGCAGGAAAGCCCCGGCTCTTACAGCCTGGCGGGCAAGCTTTTATACCCAAATGCCATCTATTAGAAACTGGGTCCACCCAAATACGGAGATTCCCCGCTGTTTTCTGCTTGCCCTTGCCCCCGACATGTGCCTGGCAATATGGCTGTCCCCACATATCCCCACGTATGTAGAACATCATGGTGCCCTGTATTTGCATATGAAAAGGCTAGGGTGGAGGGCCGGTCCCCCCACCCCCACCCCGCTCCCCCCGCCGTCCCCACCATGTGCTGGCTACATGAGTGACATGCCTGATCAAACCAATCCCCCTGAGCCCTATACAAATCAGGCACCACCTACTCCAGCCTCCTCTATAAGCAGCCACTTTTCACCTGGACACAGAGTTTTCTCTTTGTGGGTTTTCTCTTTGTTCTAATCTCCCCGTCCCTCTGTCTCTGTGCAGGCGAGCTATTTTCTTCTTCCTTCTTTCTTGCCTATTAATCTTTTCCCTCTTTAAAACCACTCCACGTGTGTCCATGCCATTAATCCTATCAGTGCAAAACTGGTGTTCTTTTGGAGCTGTATCAGTTTGGTTTGCAGAGATAAGAGCTGTAAGTTTCCTTTTTTTCTCATTTAAATGCATCTAACTGTGTGCTGGGTAATCAACCTATCAACAGCAGAAATCAAAGGTAAGCTTCAGATATGGGTCTAGCATATAACTGCTAAGGCAGGGGTCTACAACCTTTCTTTGCAAATAGCTTGATAGTAAATATCTTAGGCTTTGTGAGCCATATTGTCTCTATTGCAGCTACTAAACTCTGACTGCCATTATAAACCGAAAGCAGTCATAGGCAGTAAATATATCAGTGGGAGTAGCTGTAATTCAATAACATTTGGTCAAAAACAGAGGCAAGACTTTACCCAAGAGCTTTAGCTTGCAAACCCTGTCCTGAGGGTATTATTAAGCAACCTGGTAACAATATAATTGATTACATTGTGTTATCCCACCATGAATGAAGCAGTTCTTTCTTTTAAAAGAGCAGACTACTAAGTCTGATATGGATTTTTCTCTCCTCCATGCAGTGCTTCAGCCAGGCCTGCCATTTATGCATTTATGCCACCATTTGTGGCATCACCTTGGTGTTTCACTCAGTATCACGTTTAACAATTTCCAATTTAGAAACTAATAGTTTGGAAACTATTCCAAACAATTCAAAAAGAGGGAATCCTTCCTAGATCATTTTATGAGACCAACATCATCCTGATACCAAAACCCGGCAGAGACTCAGCAAGAAAAGACAACTTCAGGCCAATGTCCATGATGAACATAGAAGCAAAAATCTTCAATAAGATACTGGCAAACCGATTGCAACAGCACATGAAAAAGCTTATCCACCATGATCAAGTAGGATTCATCCCAGGGATGCAAGGCTGGTTCAACATAGGCAAGTCTATAAACATAATTCACCACATAAACAGAACCAAAGACAAAAACCACATGATTATCTCAATTGATGCAGAGAAGGCCTTTGACAAAATTCATCAGCCCTTTATGCTAAAAACTCTCAATAAACTAGGGATTGACGGAACATAACTCAAAACAATAAAAGCTATTTATGACCAAAAAAAAAAAAAAACAAATTTCCAATTTCGAGTGAAGACAGTGGGACAATAGCATCATGCCCATACCATTTCCCAGCGATATCACATGCCCTATCACCGAGAAACAGCTGCCCTGATGGAATTGGAAAGGCAATTTCAGCTCTGAACCACTGCAAATCTTCAGTGGCTTAAAGACGATCATTATGTCTGCATCAGCGTCTGGCTGGCCTACTGTGGACCTGCAGATCGTTCCTGGGCTGGTTGGACTTAGCTGAGCTCTAGTGTAGGATCGTTCTGCACATACCTCATGTAAAGGTGGAGGCTGAAGTAATAGCAGTTATTTTGTATCAGGGAATGCAGGAGACCGAAAGGGCACACACATTGTCTCTTAAAGCCTTTGTTCTTCACAGGATTGGCATAGTCATTTCTGTTCATATTCTATCCATTAAAGCAAGTCAATGGGTTAAGCCTAAAGTCAGAATAGTGGGAAAGCATATGAACCTGGATAGGGAGAAAAGGATAGGAGAAAAGAAAATTGAACATTTGCTGAAATAATTTATTCTACCAGGGATGAACTGAAAACTTAGTTACTGTGCTACCTGAGGCCTATTGACCAGTATGTTGAGTCCCAACATATATGAAATATGTTCTAACCCAGTATCCAGTAGACAATGCCATCTTGCCATAGTAAGCATGAACATGTCATGGAACTAAGTGGTAGAGTCAAGAGTGACTGCTTTCCTCAGGTCACCAGAGAACACAGTTTAAGAAGTTTTTGCCTCAGAGTTAATCAACTGAACCCTAGTGCAAAAGCAAGTACTATTTCTACCAGGGAATCCAGTCAGAGCTCCAATGAATTGGCAGGAGAGACTATCCCCTGGCTATTTTGGGCTCTTTGTAGCACTAAAGTAATAGATTAAAAAAAAAGTGCATCACTCTATGACCCAGTGAGCTTGATCCCAATTATTCAGGAGACACAGAATTACTGATGTATGCCGAGGATAAAGAGATTAATCTGGAACAAGAGATTTACTGAGGTGCTCTTAGCACTCCTACTGCACAATAGTCCTGGTCAATTGAAGTTGTAGCAACTCAATACAGAGAAGATAATCAAATAGTAGGTAACTGCAGTAATGAAGGTTGGCACACTCCAGGCAGCTGTGATACTGACCAAAGACGAGGGGACATGAATGAATGGGTGGTAGAGGAGGCAGCTATGGTTACCACCTCGTGCATTAGGAAATTGACTGTAGTGGCTATGTTTAAGCTGTTATTAGTAATACCTGTGATTGCTAGCATTTGAGGTTTCTCTTATTGTTTAGGAAGATGATCGGCTGTACCTATGCCCTACGTTTGGTAATCAAATTGTTATAAAATATTATCCTATCAGCTAAATAATCTTTGTAAATGTATATATTTGCTTCATGAATAAGTTCATTTATTTCATGTTTTAAAAGTTAATACAGGAGCCTTGGAAAGACACAGTTATTTCCACTCCAAGTTCTTTGCTTGTAGTTCTTAGGAATACTGCTGGGATGCAGTATGCTGAGATAGCAAGGAACCACCTGAAATGGCCTGGGTCTTGTTCCTATCCCACCTAAAAAATGTAACATCTTGCGATAGAGAGAAACTCCCCAGGACAGCACAACCTTCGTTCCTCTGGCACCTGGAAAACGAATGTCATTTAAAGCTTTGCCCAGTCAGTCATGTTGCCCCTGAGGTATATGATTTAGGGCTGCCTTTCAGCATTCCTCAGCTGTGGTGCAAGTAAGGCGCATGCAGTCAATACTCCGTCCATCCTGGTCAGTTTCTTGAGCCTTGAGGGAATGGCTCATGATAGAAGCTAGGCTTCTTTTGTCTCTTGCTGCCTATTTCTAAGTAAGAAACCCATTTCATGTAACTTGTCGTATGTGAGTTTATTCTGTATGACTGAACTCAAATACCTAGGTAATCAGTACATCATTAACCTGCATTACAGTTCAAAATCTATCACTCAAAAAAAATTCACATTTGAAAGATTTCTATTTGTCCTACTTATTTTCAGTATGAGTCCATTTTGCATGTTAACTAGTTATGAATGTCTGTACTCAAATATAGGGAAGAAGCGTTAAGTTTTTTCCTGATTTCAAGTAACTGAGATTTCAATAAAAGGCTTTTTATATCTTCTTTTTCTCCACATTTTGATTCTGCGACTCTATTCTTATGTAATAGAATAAGTGCTGAGACAGCAGTTGGGGAATTTGGAGTTCATGGTTGTCTCCATCCTTTATTAATTTTGTGATTTTATGCAGGACACTTAATTCCACTAAAAATGTGTTTTATAATCTGTAAAATGAAAGGACTCATAAATTAACACTATTGAAATCTTTAAATAAGCTCTAATCAATGAATCCCCTAGATTATATATATTTATATTTTAGCTATAAAATAACATCATTTGAATAAAGAATAATTGTTTATTTAATTTACATGTATAACAAAATATTCCTCAAATAAAGACGTTTGACCAATGAAACTTGATTATAGATGCCAATTTCAGAATCTGAAAAAAATATTTTATTATTTGTCATTAACAAAAAGTCTTTAAAATATACATAAAAATATATTAAAAATATTTTCTATTGACATTTTAGTACATGTAATACATATTAAATACACCTTTACTTTAAAATAATTTGTAAAATTTACTTAAAATATTGATGCTTATATCTATGACTTTTCATTTTAAAATAACATATTTTTCATAAAACAAATAAATACTATCTAAAGTAGTTTTTTTCTTTACAGTTTCCTGCTTGCTGCTCTTCCTTTACTTTGCAAAAAAGAGCAGCAAGAAGAATATGACCTGGCTCTTCCAGAATGAATTCTAAGAAGATTAATATAAAAACAAATCCTAGAGACCAATTTCTAAATTCAAGGGCAATTAGGAGGACAGGATTATCTTTAAAGTACTTGGGGCTGAGGAAAGGGCAAGGAGCCCTTATTCACTAAGGAACAGATTAATACCTTTCTAGAGTATTTCTTAAAAAAATTAAAGATAACTGCATAAGAATAACCACAAGCAAAATTTTTCCTATGAAATTCCTTCTATTCCCAGATGTTTTTCCCCAACCCATCTTATCAAATAAAAACCCTCTGACCCTTTCATCTTTTCCCCAGAATCCTCCCTTCTGTTGACTTGACAGCCCATGCTATTCTATCTTGGATTTTTTTCTCGTTTTCATCCCTGTGTCTAATTTAGCCCTCACTGGTCCTCTTTGTTGGAGACTGGTTATTGTAAACATAGGTTGTCAACAGGTTAAAGATATGGACACCAGTCATTGTGCCAGCCACATCTCCCAATTGTCCTTAATTCAATCAATTGTTCTTCATTTCAGAAAGCCTTTTAAATTACTTCATTAAAAGATTAAGAATATCTATGTGTATATATGTGTGTATATGTGTCTGTATATATACACACATATATATAACTTACCTTTTATATATAATTAAATTTATAAATAAATGACCTTATGTGATTGGATTCCCTTTTAGCTATTTTAATGTCTATGTTCTTAATATATAAATTATTAATAATACATATTATTAATATATAAATTAATAATACATTACTTATATAATATATAAATGAGTTATGAAGAAAATAGACATTAAAATAGCTAAAAGGAAAGCCAATCACATAGGGCCAACCATTTGGAAATAAACATGATCTGTGCTTGGGTAACTGTACTCGTTTAGCTTCTATGGATATGTGATAGGACTTGGAGTGGGACTTTCCTAGTTGCCCTGTGGCTTGTGGCCAAATGAAAATCAAAATAAGAACACAGAGTATGGGTGCCAGGCATTCTCAAGAGTGTTGCTGTGGGTTCGCCACAGCGTAGAGACCCCTAAGAGTATCTCCGCCATAATGTGAGCTTGAGCCCAGAAGCATTTTCCCCCTCCTGGAGGCAGTCGAGCTATGGGAAAGTAGGAACTGAGGGATGAATGATTTTGTAAAGGGATATTTTAGACTCCTTGGCACTGACATGATGGCTCGGTGATGGCTGTGTGGTTTTACTAAGGCATTGTATCTTGTCTTGGTTTCTGTACTGGGCTAGTTTTATGGCTCTGTTTACCGATACTGCTTGAACCCTGTGATTATTCATGTGATTTTTGATGATTGTTGTCTCTAGGATTTATGGTGGGTTCAACCTGTAAAGAATGTCACTCTGTTAAATATAAAATTCTTACACAATAGATAAAGGAAGATCAATTGTAGTTTTGCATCACTTGTGGTTACTTTATGACTCTCAGTTATGTGCTCTTTTCTTAACCAAAATTTTATCTTCCTTGCCAGATTTGTAGTGTTGTAACTTTCTGTTCCCTTTATTGTTTAAGTTGAAACAATGTACATTGATGTCAGCCATTGAAAGCTGACAGTATATATTGGGACCCTATGCACAAATAAAGCTGCTGTTTAGGCATTGCCTAATTCAGTCCTCCAGACCCCGCTGTCTATCTATCTCTCTTCCCCCGCACTCTCTCTTCCAGGTATTGGGACCCTCTTGCTGGCCAAGAGTTCCCCGGCAGACGTGCCGTCCCCGACATGTTGCTGACAATTCATTTTATTTCCCAGATAAGATACACGTTAAGCAGATAAAATAAGAGGTGTCCACTAATTTCCCTACACCAGGCCACAAATGACCCCTGTCCAGAAGACCATGCATTTTAAAGAATCTGCTCTAGCCTTCCTGGGTTTAACTTGTGTACCTCACCCACAACACACATACACACACACACACACACATACACACACGTGTGTCTATACCCAGGGAATATATACTCCATACCATGAGGTTCACATATAGGTGAGTCTCACATATTTTAAATACAAACTTAAAATAAAATCCCTTGTTGAAAATAAGGAGACATTTTCTCTCTTTCTTGGAACATTTACTTTAGAAAACTTGTAATTATAAGTTATCATTCTGCCTCTTTGAAATGTATGTGAATTTTTTTTAAGCCAAATAAACATCTTGCCAGCTTTAGGAACCAGGAATATCTTTCTCAGAGACCTGGGACCATATCTTTGCAATGTAATCATCAAGGAAGATAGTACCCCTGTTAATGGCTGAAGGTGTCCAGGTTCTTAACATCTTAAACAAAGAATTGGACAGAACGCACAAACAAAGCAAGGAAGGAATGAAGGTATTTATTGAAAATGAAAGTACACCCCACAGTGTGGGAGTGGGCTTGAGCATAGAGGCTCAATGACCCCGTTACAGAGTTTTTATGAGTTTAAATACCCTTCACTCGGGGTATGCCTATGCAAATTAAGAGGATGAAATAAAGTTACAAAGTCATTTACTCAGTGTATGCCCTATGGAGAGGATGTTTCCTGTTATAACAGAAGTGTGAATTGGCCTTATGTTCCCTGCCTCCAGACCCTATTTTCCTGCCTCATCTTGCTGTGGGAGATCCCCATAAATCTTTATTGGAGGCAGAGGGACGAATGGTCTTTTTTCTGTAACTGCTTCATGCTGACTTGGGACATAGTCCCTACCTATTGGGGATCATGGAACTCTCACCCTGTTCTGTCTAGTGGAGGCAAGGTAGTTTCTTGATGGCCAGGGGTGGTGTCTTCACCTGGAACTGATTGGAATGTTTGTTGCATGATTAGCTGAAGCTTGATGATGTCTAGGTGAGAGGAAATAAACTTGGTCAAAAGATTTAATGGGGACTTCACAGAGTTTATACTTAATGCTGTCAGAAATGTTTGTTATAGAGATTTGCAGGAGAAAAAGCAAAACATGGTCTGCTCTAGAATATTCGTTTTTTTTTTTTAAAGTCGTAGCACAAGCAACTCCAATTTGGTTTGGTTTGGTTTGGTTTGTTGGAGACTAGTGCATAAGTTCAGTCCAAAACAATGGACACCCAGAATTTGTTTAAAAAAATTCCCCCTTTTTGGTCAGGTTCTCACTTAGGTGAGAGTGTGACCAAAACTTAGGGCTTTAGCACCGCTCTCAGATACCACTATTTTGGGTTTCTGGTCTCAGCACATCATTTATAGGTTATGGTGTCCTCATGGCTGCGCATTTCTTTCAACTCCTGTTATTCCAGTTGAAGAGAGACCATATGGCATCCTAGAGATGGCTGCACGCAAGCATTTAAAACCTTTGAGACGATACAGGGCACCAGCGTGACTATTACTATGACTATTGGGAGGATAATATCAAGAATTTAGAGTGTGTCCCTTACCCATGGTCCCCATAAACCAAACCTTCTAAAATCAAATAGATCAAAGAATGAGGTAGATAAAGAGTTTAGTCACTTGGCTAAGCAATATTTGTCAATCCCCTAATCACCAAATTTCTATAGTCTTCATTTAATGTATTTCTCCATAGGCAGCAAGTGCCAGCAGCGGCACAGATACTTTTCTGTTTAGCTAATTCTATTATACAGCATAACTTTCACAAGAGAATTTAAAGCTTGTTGAGTAACTGTAGACTTTACAGTAATATGTGCTACAGAACCCATCATGAGGGATACATTTCTAATCATTGCTTCTTTTATTTTAAATCACGAAGAAAGAACCTAAGAAACGATGCCTTTAGAAGAGTGAAAGCCTTCTGGCAATGTTCTCCTTAACTCATGATGTGGGTTAAGGGGAGTGAATCAATGTTTTGTTTTTGACTGATTATGAGGTAACATAAGTACCGTTAAAGTTTCTTGCCTACATTGGGCCTTCATCTTTTATCTAGCAGAGTATGAAGTAATCCATGTATAAGGCTGCAAACTCCTACACAAATAAAGGTAGACACCATTAGTGCACATAACAGACCCCTTTTCTACTTCTCTTGCTCATAGAGGCAGAAGTAAGAAAAAAAATTCAAGGATAAGAATTTCATGACAGTAGAAGTCTTAATCTGTGACCTTGGGAAAAGCTGTTCACATCAATGATGCCATCCTCTTCTTGGGAGAAATTTTCCTGGTTAGCTTTATCTGAAGAGTTCCAATGGGTGCACAGTTCCAAAAGTGTGGAGGGATCCTTCTCAGTTGTGAGATCATGAATCCAAAGCCCAAAGTCCCAAAGTTCTGTTGTAGTATGGATAGCAATGACAGTCTTTCTCTGATGTTTCCGGAAGATTTAAATTATAAAAAGCTTTCTTTACCTGGTTAAAATAACTGTAGCATAGTAATTTACTGCTGTAACATCGTCCCTCTTGTATGGAAAAGCTTTTATACAACCAGAAAACATTCATTGAAAATAACAATTAAATGAAATCCCTTAATAAAATGTTTAAACGTCCCATCGGGTGACTAAATGTACCTGAAGCTTTGTTTTTCCAGGATTATGAGATCAAGCATTGGTTACAAATTATTTTAGTGATTTGTAAATCACTATAGCAATGTATTCAATTTGGATCATTATGTCTTTTCCATGATGAGTCATGGAATGCAGAACTTTTAATAATAAAATCTTTAAGGACTCAGAAAGGACAAGGTGGCCATCCTCTTTCTTCCTGAGTCCATGCTTAATTAACATTAGACTTATATCTTCTTGGATACCAATTGTTTTTGCAAATTAGGTGCATAGCACTGAGAAGAAAATTTGATTATTTCTGTGGTTTACAATAACTTAATATGATAACATAATTATGATTGGTAGCATATACTTAGACATTAGAATTTTATAATCCCTTACAATTTTAGAATATATATTAGTATTATTCACAAAAATATAACCTAAAGAATATTAAACATCATTTTGGCAATCCCATGTACCTAAACACGTCAAATAATCCTGCATACCACATTTCTGGATGATTCAGGGGCCCACTGATGTATCCAGAAAGCCGGGCATTAGGAAGAAAATTTTGAAACTGAAGTTTTATTTTGGAATTCTAGATTACCGTAAATTATTTATCTTACCAAAATGATGACTTAGAAATTTTAAAGAAGCAAAAAACTTTTATAATGTTTTACAAAACAAAAAAAACACATTCTACTGTTTATTACGTCTTGGATGTAAAACTGTTTTTAACAGTCTTAATTGTATATTACAGGGGTAACTCTTAGCAATTTTAACTTTAATGTAAAACCTGGTAAGTTGTGTTCTGATAAGCTCTGTCTGTTTCCAGCATGGCAAGGGTGTGGCCAAGTCCACACATCCCCAGGCCTTACCTAGCTGGAAGTGTGGTAGGAGTTGTTAAGAAGTTATTTTATGGCCAGTCATGGTGGCTTATGCCTGTAATCCCAGCACTTTGGGAGGCCGAGGTGGGCGGATCATGAGGTCAGGAGATCGAGACCATCCTGGCCAACATGGTGAAACCCCGTCCCTACTAAAAATACAAAAAAATTAGCTGGGCGTGGTGGTGCATGCCTGTAGTCCCAGCTACTCAGGAGGCTGAGGCAGGAGAATTGCTTGAACCTGGGAGGCGGAGGTTGCAGTGAGCTGAGGTCACGCCACTGCACTCCAGCATGGTGCCTGGCAGCAGAGCAAGACTCTGCTCTCAAAAAAAAAAAAAAAAAAAAAAGTTATTTTATGCAGATAGAGAGAGAGGAAAAGAGGTCCTTGGAAAGTTTTTTTTTTTGATGGAGTCTGGCACTGTCGCCCAGGCTGGAGTGCAATGGTGCGGTCTTGGCTCACTGCAACCTCCACTGCGTGGGTTCAGGCAATTCTCCTGACCTCAGCTTCCCAAGTAGCTGGGATTACAGGCACCCACGAACACGCCTGGCTAATTTTTGTATTTTTAGTAGACATGGGGTTTCACCATGTTGGCCAGGATGGTCTCTAATACCTGACCTCATGATCCACCTGCCTCAGCCTCCCAAAGTGTTGGGATTACAGGCATGAGCCACTGTGCCTGGCAAAGGTTTTCATTTTTAAAGCATTTCCAAAAATGTTTCTTGTCTAATAGAAAAGCCCTGGCTCTTAGACCTAGGCAAAACCAGGTAGCCAGGCAGGCTACCTTTGATATGCGAATGCAGGTCATTAGAAACTGGGTCCACCCAACATAGCCTGCCTGACAACTTTTAATATGCAAATACTATCCATTAGAAACTGGGCCCACCCATCCTGGTGATTTCCACTGTTGTCCTTCTATCCTTGCACCTACATGTGCTTGACTATATGGCTGTCCCCACATATGCCCATTTACGTAGAATATAATGGCTCCCTGTATTTGCAAATTAAAAGGCTAGGATGGAATGGTCAGATTTTTTTGCTGGTTACATGAATGACATGCCTGGTCAAACCAATCCCCTGAGCCCTATGCACATCAGACACCACTTCCTCCAGCCATGACATATAACTCACTGGTATACTCCGAACTTGGGGTCTCCTCTTTTGGCTTTGGAGACCCCACTTCTATCTCTGTACAGGGGAGCTTCTGCCTTCTTTCTTCTCCCTTCTATCTTGTCTATTAAATACTCCACTCCTTAAAAATCACTCCACCTGTTTCTGTGTTGTTTTACCTAATTAGACTCCAGAGGAAGAAACTGGTGTTCCTCCACTTATCCGAGCTGTATCGGAAGGGAGGTAAGTTAATCAATTTTCAAAAGCCAAAGAAACAGTTTATGACTTTAAATCATTTAGCAAACCTATTATTTGAACATAATTTAGACCACATGTTTACATTTTGAAGACAACAATATTTTACCAATAATCTTGAAAACCATTTTTATTTCCCAAAGATTGCTAAAGTCTTGTGAACTGAAAGGCATTACACTATTTTTCTGACAAAATATTTGAGTTAAATTCTTATTATTAAGCAAATTAATTTAAGACTTCACAGAGAAGATTAACTAGTTTGCACAGAGAGAAAAAGGCCAGAGACTGAGCAGTATGAAATTCTAACCCTTTTGCCAGCAAGCCAAGTTTCTGGGTTCTCTCTCCCTGAGTGGCCCTAGCGACCCTGCTTGACTGTATGCAAACAAACACATTGTCGTGAATTAAGAATTCATAGTTTACAAATTTTGGAGAAATCAGGCAGGGAGAGAGAAATATGACTCAAATTCTATTTGTGAGAGTATACTTACCACACTTAAAGTGTCAGGAAGCCTAAAATCCAAAAAGCTGAAGGATAAAAAGCTGGTGTGCTCCATTAATTTCTGCAGTCCAACAAAGGTAGCTTAGAAATTCCAGATAAATGGAACAGATGATGACTCACTACAAATGCATAGGAAACAAAATCACTATTCACCGAACCAAATAAAAGTTTTCCACTAGAAATTAAATAGCATCATGATAGCTTTATATATATGGATACACAAGCAAAGCCAGAGGAGAGTAAGAAGCAATTGAATGAAAACTAGAAGCAAACACAAATAAGCAGAAAACCAACCCCAAATTTTCCTGCTCAATTTACCCTAGAGGCTACAGTGTTACCCAGGGCCCCCAAAAAACCCACATAACGAATATTTTATTTCTGATACACAATTCAATATTCTTAAGTTCACCAATATTATTGTACCTTCTGTGCAATCAAGAAATTTACTTTATTCACATGGTTAAAATAAGTACTCCAGCACTATCCATGCAGAATGGTAAACACGGTGTGAGGTAATGGAAGCATGTATGTGAAATTTGATTTTACGCTAATTTCGATTTCATGCTTAACTATATTTAAAAAAGAATTGCCAAACTGCTGATGTATTTCTTTACATCTCATTTTACTTTAAGACTAAGAGCTTTAACTATTAAAATGTTACTTAGCCAAATTTATTTGTTTCTCTATCAGGATTTAAAGAATATTTTATTATTTAAACTTTTCTGCATCTTTCTCTCCTGCTTAATGATTCCTTGCTACATTGTTTCATAAATAACCTTTTCAAATCTGTAATTTGAACTTTTAGATAACTTCTGAATTAGACAAAATATCCTTTTTCTTTTATTCACTAACAGCATAACATTTTCTGGCACATTTTGCATACAGAATTTCATGTTAACGAGAATTAGATATGGGCATTTACAGATGAGAACAATTCCACAATTTTCCTCATATCACAACCTTTTCTTAATTGGAAATGATTCAGATATTAAGTGAGCATCAAATATAACCTTAAAATTTCAATTTACACAAAACGTTTACCTAAAACATTTATCTCATTCACTGTACTTAATTTTTACTTTTAACAAGGGAGACATGAGACATCAATCAACTTATGTTTGGTTCAGAAAGGCGGAACCACTCAAGGTTAGGAGTGGGCTTGAGGTCTTTCAGATCACAGGTGGGAGACAAGGGTTGCATTCTTTTGCGTTTTGGATGAGCTTTTCCAAAGGAAGCAATGAGATATGCATTTACCTCAGTGAGAGTTTGAATAGAAAGGGAGGCAGGCCCTCCGCTAGCATCTCCCAGCTTGAATTAACATTGACATTTTAAAATATCTGGCAAACGCAAACATAAAATTCAGACAACATGTATCCTGACAATCATGAAGGAATTTCTATTTTTATTCTACCAATAATTTTAAAGCTAGCATGTTTAGCAAAGTTACACTTGGGTTATATGAGCTTGAAAATTGCTTAGACTTATTTACTTAATTTATGAGTGCTGTTTTACTTATAAGCCAGTTTGGTAGACACAACATAGAAGTTTACATAAAAATAAACACATCTAGACATGTATACACAAGCATAAACGAAAATCCAATAGCTTGGAACCTTAGCCATGAGATAGCAATACAAGCTTGCCAGTTTTACTTTGTCCCAATAGCTAATCCAGGGAAGGCTGTGAATCAAAATTTGTGGTAAAGCAGACTCCCTGGCAGTTTGATTTTTAAAGGCTAAACGTTCCCAGACTCCAAGGAGCACTGGGACCAAACAGTACCAAAGGAGGTTGCCACACATTAATCAGGCCTCAGCTTAGAACAGCAACACAAAGCCTGGACACACGCAATGCCATTCCACTTTCTCATTAGACAGTAAACTTTATATTCTAAGCAATTTTGGTGCCAAGCAGCATTGCAAGTGGGAGAGAAAATTCTAAGGATGGCTTAATACTAGACCTCAGAACCTCTGCCAAGGGCATCTCCTTTGGGCAGATTGAGGTCTGCAGGACCCACAGAGCAACCTCCTGTAGGATCCAATCTGAGAGTTCCAGACATCTCTGGCCTTAGGTGGGCACCAGTGCTACTTTGCATGTATTCCCTCCAGAGCCTGCTATGACCTTTCCTTTGGTACCTGGGTATAATCCTCGACTATTAGCATCCTTATAATTTGGTAAGGCCATACTTTCCCATGCTTCCCATTCCACAAACTTTAATGATAGGAACTGAAGCTGGATGCATTTCTTTTGCCCTTAGCTAGTTGAAGAGGGGAAGGGAAAAATTCAGTATAAGAAGGTTTAAGTTTTCTGAAACTTGTGGGAGTTTGCTCTGAGCTGTGCCACACATAGGGATCAGGGACCAGATGAGGAAAAGATTTTAAAAGTCCTTCCACCTTTGGGAATGGGCAATTATTCTCATTTATTTCTAGGGCTTCAGGTAGTACCAAGGAGTAACACCAATTGACCTCAATTTCCAAAGAACTACCAGGAAACAGCTGCTGAAAGACTGAAAAAAAAGAGGAGAAAAAAAAAAACAGAAAAGAAAAATACGTAGGTTCCTTAAGCAAGCCAGTGGTGGTGGTCAGGCTTCTCCACATGGAAATGCTTTAGTTTTACTGACCATAACCAGAACCTTACAATTGCTTCCATGCTTAGGCACTGCCCACCAAGAATGCTAAGTAGGAAAGGAAAAGAGAGAGAAAGAGATTCTCCTGTATGTAGCAGAAAGGAAAAGGAGAAAATGCAAACTTTGGGCTTTCCTCTTCCTCCAGGGTGGCTCACCAAAATGTGTTAATGTTGGAGGGTGTCCAGGTTCTTGGCATCTTTTTTTTTTTTTTTTTTTTTTTTGAGACAGAGTCTCACTCCATTACCAGGCACCAGGCTGGAGTGCAGTGGTGCGACCTCAGCTCACTGCAACCTCCGCCTCCCAGGTTCAAGCAATTCTCCTGCCTCAGCCTCCTGAGTAACTGGGACTACAGGCATGCACCACCACGCCCAGCTAATTTTTTTGTATTTTTAGTAGAGACGGGGTTTCACCATGTTGGCCAGGATGGTCTCGATCTCTTGACCTCGTGATCCGCCCACCTCGGCCTCCCAAAGTGCTGGGATTACAGGCGTGAGCCACCTCGCCTGGCTGGTTCTTGGCATCTTGAACAAATATTTGGACAAAACACACAAACATAGCAGGAAGGAATGAAGGGATTTATTGAAAATGAAAGTACACTCCACAGTGTGAGATTGGGCCTGAACATAGGAGCTCAAAGGCCAGTTTTTTTTGAGTTTATATGCCCTCTACCTGGGGTATGCCCTATGTAAATGAAGAGGATAAAGTAAAGTTATAAAGTTATCTACTTAGTATATACCCTATAAAGAGGATATTTCCTGTTACAGCTGAAATGTGAATCGGCCTTATGTTCCCTGCCTCCAGACCCTATTTTCCTGCCTCACCCCTATCTTCAAGTTTCTGTAGGAGGGTAAGAGCGAAACTTCTGTGAAAACCTTGCTCCAAGTGGCAAATCTACTTTCTGTCATGAAGATATGAGAAGTTTATTTTTTCTTTGAAAAAAGCTAATTAGCTAATACAAATGGTCACTTCCACCGCCAAGTGATTTTAGGATGAATTGTGTGTGACAAGTGGCGTTGTCAAGTCACCATACTTGAGGACTACTTATTGGTAATCTTGAGAACTTGTATGCAACGGTTTGTATCTGCTTGACTATGCAAAAAGGTGAGATTTCTTTCTATCTTCGCAATTCTTAGTGAATGGCATGGGATGTGCATTCCATTCTGGTTTAATGCTTATTAAAGATTTAAACTGTTTTTCTTTCTCTTCACCCTTATGGAAAGATTTTCTGGTTTGGAAGAATATTTTGTTTTAAATTATGTTTGTCTAACACTCAATGAGCCCCCTTTTGATCATGTTTTAAGAGACTAGAACTATGTAATTTTCAGCACAAACCCCAAACCTGTATTACAACATAAACAGGTCTTTTCTAAGGATCTAATTTCCTAAGGGAAGATAAGAACCGCTGTGCACAATTCTAAGCCTGTTGGGTGCCCAACGATTAACTGCTTGGGAGTGTTTCTGAAGATGCACATAAGCCCACAAAAACTGTCCAGGTGCCAGAAGCAGTCTGGATTGAAAAACCACAACCCAAAACAAAAACTAAACCAACCAAGGATAGCCATTGATGGGCACAGGGTAGCTCTCTTTCTCTGCCATGTGCGAACACTTATAAGCAGTATAATTTTAATTTCAAATTCAGCCTTTTAGCCCCAGATTGTTTTAAGTAACGAAGATAGAAGGAAGATGATTCTCATAGGGCACTTGGTGGTCAGATACTGCCTGGCTCTTAATTTGGAATGAGGAAAAACTATTATTTCTGCCCTTGGGACCTTTTTGAGGTCTCTGCATGGTTGGGGTAGAAAAGGGATAATGGGTGAGAAAACAGCCAGACCTCAGGAAGAAATGGAAAGAGCTCTCCTAGAGCAAGAGAGAATGAAAGTTTGTTTCACAAATTTCCCAAGTGGTTAGAAAGGGAGAAGTAGGAAGAAAGATCACAATATATTTTATAGCTGTTTTTCCTAATTTGAATATTTTCAAGACCTACATATGATATAAGGGATTTTATCTGTGTTATGGCACATTAACAAGTAAGGGGAGAGCCATTCAAAAATATCAATGGCAGACATGAGCATCCATCCCTGAGTGAAACAGCACTGGGCGTGTTGCTCCTTTGTTCAAGCTTAGGACGGCTGCAGAGCTCATAGGCTCTCTTCAGGGAGCCCTGTTGAGGGAAGGGAAATGGTAGCAAGAGAGTTCTAGAGGAAGACTGACATGTGTTTCCTGGAGTTGTGGATATTTATGAAAGATAATGGTGCCTAATTACTAGTGTAACTGAAGTAAGCCGCCTGGGTGAAAAACAGGAGTCCTAACACTAGGCCACTACGGAAGTGGTATAGCAGCAGTTGGAACTTAGGCTCCTGGCCTTCCTAATTCCAAAGAGTGGGAAAAGGGGCCCTGGGGGCACGGTGACTTTTACAGCTCAGATAGAACTTGTGGACCCAAAGAGTGTACGAAAGTGCGGTTTATTAGGCAGAGTGAAAGGACAGCTCCCACACTTTCGTGGGAGGGGGATCTGGAGAGGATTCCAGCCCAGGCTGGGCCAGCTAGAGTTTTTACTCTTGAGTCATTACCTCCCTATTCATGTTCTCATCCAGTGAGAGGTGTTCTTTCAAACTTCCTCTGGATTGATTAACCTTTGACCCCATTACAGGATTGGCTACTGTTTTACAGCCCTGATTCACAGAGCCCCCACCTCCAAGAGCCAGAGGGAGGAAAATCAGAGACAAAGGCTCTACCTGGCCTCCTGGAGGTGGGAAAGTGAAACAAAGAGCTTTAACTGGTCTGCTGGAGGCTGGAAGACTGAACAAAGGCCCTAGGCCAGAGGCAGAAAACCAGAGAATTCCTACACTCTAAACAATGCCCCCAGCCCACCAGGGAAGTCCCTCTAACACAGTCCCTCACTAGTCTGGAGGTTTACTAAGGAAGGACTTACGTTACCATAGTGTAGAAGAACCTGGGAAGAAAAAAAGTGCAATTAAACCCATGTACATAAATCTCCATGCCATTCTTTGTGATATTTTAAAGACATAAAAGAGGCCTCTGTTTTTCCAGTATTTACAGTGAAGAATTCAGAAAGCTAAAGGAGAAGGCAGAACTCTGACAAAAACACACAAAGCTCCATAAACAAAGGTGAGCTATGGTTTAAATGTGTCTCCCAAAATTCACCTGTTGGAAACATAACCCCTAATACAATTGTATTGGGAAGTACAACCTAATGAGAGGTGTTCAGGTCATGAGAAATCTGTCTTCATGGTTAGATTTGTGCTTTTCTTAAAAGGGCTTTGAGGATGGGCTCTCTCTCTCTTGTCCTCCTATCCTCTGTTATAAGATGACACAGCAAGAAGGCACTTGCAGATGCTAGTGCTGTAACCAGATCAGCGGCAATCGGATCCTCTGGAACTTAGGTTCTTGGCCTTTCTAACCTCAAAGAATGGGAAAGAGGGCCTCCATGTCACTGTGAGTGTTACAGCTCAAATAGAACTCGTGGACCCAAAGAGTGTACCGTAGTGCGGTTTATTAAGCAGAGGAAAAGGACAGCTTCCACGCCATGGAAGGGGACTGGGAGGGGTTACCGCTGCAGGCTTAGGCGGCAGAGCTTTTATCCCCGTTATTGACCCTTATTCTTGTTCTTGCCTAATGGGAGGGTTTTTGTTTTCAAACTTTCTCTAGATTAATTGATCTTTGAATCCTTTACTGGATTGGCTACTGGTTTAAAACCCCGAGTCACTGAGCCTCCACCTCCAGGGGCCACAGGCGGGAAAAGTCCCTGCCCCTGAACAAAGCTCCTAGAAGTCAGAAAGGGGAAAACTGGAAACAAAGCACCTAGCTGGCCAGGGGCAGGAAAGTCCTGCCCTTGAAACAAAGCCCCTAGCCGACCTGGGAAGTTCCTCTAACACAGTCCCTCAGTGCCTTGAACTTAGGGCTTCACGCCCTCCAGAACTGTGAGAAAATAAATTTCTGCTTATTATAAATTATCCCATCTCAGATATTCTATTGCAGCAGCATAATCAGAATAAGATACTGGGTTTAGGGGGACATGGATGTACTGTATTGAGTGCTGTGAGTGACAGAAAGGCAGGAGCAAGCTGAACATGACCCCGAGAACACCACAGACATTTGCACTCTCTGTTTGGAGAATACCCAAGCAACCTAAGCCACTGGCATCAGACAGAATAAATCCCAATTAGGCCAAGGACTCACCTCCTTGGCAGTGAACACTTATATAAGAAAAACTCTGCCTCTGTCACTCCACCCTTCTGGTGCCCTAATAGAAGTATTTGACCCAATGAATAGAGCAGAGCAGGGAGAATGAGGAGGGGAAAGACACACTCTCCCTTGAGAGCCAAGGTCCTGGAGTGTGAGAAGCTGGAAAGCAGACTGTAATCCTCTCTTCCTTTTGGGAATGTCTTGTTGACAAATCCAGTCTGTGCTGACTGCTTTTCATAAATGGAAGTGACTAGAATGCTATGCAACCCACCAGGATCACACAGGACAGAGAAATTCTACAAAGTAGAGTTAAAATCAGTGACCCCATACCCCACCGCTACCAAAATAAAACCAATATAATTTCATGTAAGTTAAGATTCCTCAGTAAAACAGAGAGGGATTTACATATTACGTGTAAATAGTATCAAACAAAAGCATTGCGTTGCTGTGTTGTTTCATGTCAATAAATGTTAGATTTCTCTGTTTTCAAGTCTAAACATATATTTAGATTCTAAGATTTTCCTAGAAAATGGTTTATTTCAAAGTGATTTCCATATTACTGCACTAGAATTATACACATACCTTATATTTTAGTATCCTTACCCATCTGTTTCTCTTTCTCTCCTACAATAAAAGAGAAATATATTTCTACCCACCTTTATGACATCTTCTTTTAAAGATCTTGCCATTACTGCTAACTCAACACAATCAAAATTCAAATTCTAACCTTCTCATTGTTCCCACCTCCTGACTTCCTGGAATTACTTTTAAACCTAATATCTCATTTCTATGAGTAGTTCTAAAGCCATAAAATCACTTTGACACTTTGATTTCTTTCAATGTCAATAAATAATGTATCTCCAATAGTTTTTTATTTCAGTCTCAAAAATCTACTATAGTTATACTTTTTCAGACTAATCATAGCCATAGCCACAAAAAAAAATAAAAGATTTTCTTTTCTATTTATGGAATTTTTTTTCTGTTGGTTGGACCAACTTATAATAGCAATATGATTCACATTTAAAAGTTTCTTACTGGTTTTCAAGGCCTTTCATATCTTTGCTATATATGCCACTTTATACTTTTTATTATAAAGCTATTTATATTCTACAGTAAGAGTTATCAACAAACTTTTCAATTGTTATGCCTGTCTGATTTAGTTACCAACACATATCTTCTGTTCTAATTAGTCTGGTCTTCACTTCTCCCTTCTGCCACAAATGCCTTGTTCATTGTTACTTCTGTTTCTTGGCCCATGTTACCCCTTCTCTTCTCTGAAACCAACATTGTAATCATCTTGCAAAGACACAGATGTTTTAATGTCTTTATTAAATCTCATTTGACTGCTTAAGTCTCTACTAACTTCCTTGAAAAGAGACAAAAAAATTACTTAAACAGACAGGATTTTTTTTAATTTTTAATTTTTGTGGGTGTACAGTAGGTGTATATATTTATAGGGTACATGAGATGTTTTGGTACAATCATGCAATGTGACATAATTACACCATGGAGAATGGAGTATCCATTTCCTGAAGCATTTATCCTTTGTGTTACAAACAATTCAATTACATTTTTCTAGCTATTTTAAAATGTACAATTTTTTATTGACTATAGTCACCTTGTGCTAGCAAATAGTAGTAAACAAAGAGGACTTATCTATAATGAATGGTTTAACCACGTATTTAAGAAATGAAAAGGAGGGACTGTATTAACATATTCCCAAGTCCACAAGGGGCGTGGTTTCAAAGGCAGAAATTTCCCAGCAACATGCCCAACCTGCCTTCATTCACTCCCCCATCCAGTAACTAGAGTTCTTTGTCTAACTTGGGCTAGGTAGACTACCCAGGTGAGCTTCCTTTGTTTAGAAAGCCCATGAAAAGCTCTGGGAGAACTGTGGGCCAGGCAGCCAATATGATATCAAAGTCAAAGATCAATCACTCCAGCAGAAGTTTGAAGGAACTCCTCTCATGGACAAGAACTTGAATTGGGTGGGAGTAACTCCCAGATTAAAAGCCCCCTGCTCCTTACCTGTGTGGACTTTTATCTCTGGATCCCCTCCCATGACAGTGTGGAGGCTCTCTCTCTCTCTTTCCCTCTTTCTGCCTAATAAATTGCTTTTCTGCAAAGCCCTTTGGGTCGATATTTGCTTGAACAATGTCACTGCACTGCCTGAGTCTCCTCCCGATTCCTGGGTGAGTGAGAGCCCAAGGACCTGGAAAAAACACATCCAACTGGGGAACACTAAGCATCATTGGAATGACCCCACAGCCCTGCTCCTGTCCCTTGGTTACAAAAAGATAAAATAGGAGGGAGTGGGGGAATGCAGAGTTATCACTGGAAGCAGCTGGGATTCCTAGGGCTACAGGGGGTAAAGAGAAGAGGCTGGTGTTATTAAAAGATCAGGAGAGCTCAGACAGACTTCTTATGAGCTCCACCACCAGCCCCCAGGTCAGCTGGTTTTAGTATGTGTGAAAACAGGATAATGAAATGCCTTGGTGGATTTGAAACAAAAAGAGGAAATTGGACCTAACTATAGGTGGAAAAGCTGCAATCCTCAGAGTAAACATCAATAATTTGGGTAACGCAGAAAGAAACAGGGAAGTCAAGTGCTTCCCATTCCTAGGATCAGTTACTATAGGAAGAACCTTTCATTGAGTCAGCTGATATAGGAGAAATGTGATATGAAGATTCACAGACTTAGCATCACAACATAGTTTGGAAAGGTGATTTTGTAGCTAAGAAAAAGTAGTTATACACCCAGCACATTTGTCAAGCTTTAAATACACTATGAAAATCCACACTGAATTATACTGCTTATATATTTGAAAATTTATTCTTGCTTAGAAACTCAGCAGACAATGCCTTATATGGTATTTTGATTTAACCTCTGTATTTATAAAAGCTTATAACACTTAAAAAATGGAAAAAACAAATAACTAAATGTTCTATGCAAAGTTGTTGATTGACTTAATTGTGTTAGGTTGTGTATCTTGCATGTTATTTTATGATGTTCAAGCTCAATCACTACTTAAATTAACTCTTGGTGCTATTTAGATTTAAGTATACTTTAATTATCTTGATTCCAGCAGTTCGAATGGTCATGAAGCTTTATTACAATGACAATTGTTATCAAGTTTCAAAAATTGCAACAATGGTACAGATAGCACCAATTAATCCTCTGCCATTATTTGAGAAATCTAGATTTACCACCTAAGGTACTCTCAGTAAATTTTACGTTTTATATTACTGCAAGTTCAGCATTTTTAAGCCGATCAGTAGTATAGTCCCATAAGAAATACATATTTTAAGATTCAGTATTAGACCATTTCAGGCAATAAAATTATATTAATATTTTAATGAGAGTATAAAATGACTTCATTTGGTATTCCTACTGTCACAGGGTCATTTAATCATTCTCCAGCAAACTAGAAGTAATGCCATCACTTTATTCTGTCTCTTATGAATAGTCCAAAATAAACACTTCAAAAGTTAGGATTTCTCCCAAAATCAAAACGGATAAACCAAGATAAGAAAAATACATAGTTTTGTATATAAGTATACATGAGATAAAGAGAGATAGAAAAGTACTGAAAACAAATGCTAGTGGATTCCATAGAGCAAATGCTCTTGGCCAGAGTCCAATGAGCTGCAAAATGAGATTGTTTGAAGGTTTTAAAGGAAGAATTTAGAAGCATATATGCTCTTTCCTACCTCTATAGCAATGTCCAAGCAGAAAACTAAAAATTATGAATTCTATTAGTTATAGACACAATCGAAATTCATATCCTATAGAGTTGTTAATTCTGGACTCACCTAAAACAGGCACACTAAATTTGGTGGTGTAGTACCACCTTGAAAACTGCATCTACACATTGAAGATGAAAGTTCCACAAATTCTTTCAGCCTGGTTCCCCACAATGACTGAGGGTAGACTGTTGCCCTGACTGCAGTTTTCAAGGAAAGAGCTGGAAGAATTTCTTTCTGTGAACATTTATTTGTTAAGGAGATGAAGCTACAGAAAATAAAATTTGAGAACCTGCATTTAGAAAGTTTTTCTTACCTGTCAGTTAGTTCCAGTCAGGATTTTTAAAGCACTTTGCTGCATCATTATTAATTATAAAGGCACAACTATGCAACATTTAATTGTTTTCCTCAACCGTTTTTTTTTTAAATTTTATTTTCTTGCCATATGTCCAAGTTGTAGTTTTCAGTATGTTGAATTTAGGCTTAGCTCTAGGATTTGTTTTGGTCAACAGAATGTGAGTAAAAGTGGATTTTTTCATTCTTGGATAGAAACTTTAAAAATTTCTTTCTGCAATAGTCATTGGATCCAATAAGTATAAGTCTATTCTCACACTGCTATTAAGAAGTACTTGAGACAGGATAATTTATGAAGAAAAGAGATTTAATTGACTCATATTTTCTCAGGTTGTACAGGAAGCATGGTTTGGGAAGCCTCAGGAGACTTACAATCATGGTGGAATGATGAAGTGGAAGCAAGCACCTTCTTCACGTGGCAGAGCAGGATAAAGAGAGAGTGAAGAGAAGAAGGAAGTGGTACACATCTTTTTTTTTTTTTAAGACAAAGTCTCACTCTGTCACCCAGGCTGGAGTGCAATGGCACAATCTTGGTTCACTGCAACCTCCAACTCCCGGGTTCAAGCAATTCTCCTGCCTTAGCCTCCTGAGTAGCTGAGATTATAGATGCCCACAACCATGCCTGACTAATTTTTTAAATTATTTTTAGTAGAGATGGGGTTTCACCATGTTGATCAGCCTGATCTCAAACTACTGACCTCAGGTTCTCCACCTGCCTTTGCCTCCCCAATTTCTGGGATTACGGGCATGAGCCACCACAGCCAGCCAGTGCAACACACTTTTAAACAGATATTTGGAGAAAACATTCACTATCATGAGAATAGCAAGTGGAAAGTCCGCCCTTATGATTCAATCACCACCCACCATGGTCCTCCCCCATCATGGGGGGATTACAATTCAACATGAGATTTGGGTGGGCACAACTAGCCAAACTATATCACAATCCATCACTTCCCCTCCATCAGCCTGGGTCACAGAGGGAACATGATGATGACACAGAGCAGAGCCCCCAACTCACACTTTTATGAATGGTTAGCAACAGACAGAAATTAAGCAGCGCTTTATTTATAAAATTGTAGAGATTTTAAAAAATTTCAGCATAAGGTAGTTATGCTTACTGATATGACAATGAAAATTCTCAAGGCATTTGAGGAAAATGTATAATGAAATACATATATCAAAGCTAAGAAAAGGAAAAATGATTTAAATAAAAAATATGCATGTATGTACTTTGAAACAAACCTTTAAAAATAAGAAAGCTCAGAATTGGAAAAGGAAACACTGCATTTGTAAAACAAGAATAGTGAGCAACAAAATAAATAAGAGGTAACAAATATCATATATTTAAAAATTAAAAATAAGAGATGAGAAATGCAAAATATTACAAGATAGAAGTTGAGAATTTTCTTCATGGATTAAAATAAATTATAAAGATTTTTTTAAAAAATACAAGAGTAAAGATACAAATATTACCATTCTCCAACATCCTCATAATGTGAACTGTGGAATACAATAAATAAAGAAAATATGGGAAAATAAAAATAAGTTAAATAAGACAATATACTAAATTAAATATACAAATTATTATTTTGAAATGAAGTGAATATTCCTAAAGAAAAAGGCTAATAAGAGGAAAAAAATAAATTTACAACCTCATACCAAAACCTATCATGGTAAAATTTGAGAGCAAGAGAAAATTGTTTACTCTAAAATGTTTAGATGTCTAAGTGGCTTCTGACTTCTTAAGAGTACAACTGAAACATAGAATATCAAGAAAAAGATAGTCTGTATATTTTGAGAGACCATCCTTTAAAGTCCAGAATTATTTATGTGAAGCCATAACTTTTGGGAAAGTGTCAAAAAATATTTTATCAATAGAATTTCTCTAAATAGATAATTCAGCAACTCTGTGAGCTTCTCAAAAAGCTACTGAAAAATCTGTTCCATCAAATTGTGGGAGTAAAGAAAGACAGAGGAATATAAGAAATGCTGTAATTGGAAACAAGCGATTCTGCGTAAGAATGGGGTAAACACATTTTCAGAATAATGGAGAATAAAATTACTCAGGAGAAAAATTTGCAAGAATAACCAAGAAGGACACCAGGAAATCTATCTCCAAAAAGGGAATAAAAAAGAATGAAGACAGGAAAAGACAGAGGAAAGAAAAATAAGGAAAAATGGAAACTTTAGAAATAAAGACTGATGTCTTTTGACATAATGACATGAAATGTTTTGTATTTGTTAGTGTGATCCTTAATTCTGAGTGTCAACTTGATTTGATTGAAGGCTGCAAAGTATTGTTTCTGGGTGTGTCTATGAGGGTGTTGCCAAAGGAGATTATCATTTGAGTCAGTGGACTGGGAAAGGCAGACTCACCCTCAATGTGGACTGGCCCAATCTAATCTGCAGGATGAGAATAAAAGCAGGTAGAAGAACATAGACAGATCAGACAGGCTTAGCCTCCTGGTCTACATCTTTCTCCCATGCTAGATGCTTCCTGCCCTTGAATCTTGGACTCCAAGTTCAGCTTTGGGACTAGGACTGGCTTCCTTGCTCCTCAGCTTGCAGATGACCTGTTGTGGAACCTTGTGATTGTGTGAGTAATACTCCTGAAAAATCTCCCCTTTTTATATACATCTATCCTGTTAGTTCTGTCCTTCTCTAGCGAACTCTAATACCTTAGTATTTGAAAATTAATTCATAAGTACATGATATGATTTGGCTCCCCCACCCAAATCTCACCTTGAATTATGATCCCCACCCAAATATCACCTTGAATTGTAATCCGCATAATCCTCACATGTCAAGGGTGGGACCAGGTGGAAGTAATTAAATCATGGGGGTAGATTTCCCCCATGCTGTTCTCATGATAGTGAGTGAGTTCTCAGGTGATCTGATGGTTTTATAAGGGTCTGACTCTTCCCTTGCAGTTCTGTTTCTGCCACCCTAGGAAGAAGCTGCTTTGCTTCCTCCTTACCTTCTGCAATGATTGTAAATTTCCTGAGGCTTCCCCAGGCATGCTGAACCGTGAGTCAAACTTCTTTCTTTTATAAATTGCCCAGTCTGGGGTATGTCTTTATTGGCAGTGTTAGAACAGACTAATGCAGTACACAAAGTTAGAAAATGAAATAAATTAGACAATTAGATCTTTGATAAAGACACTGAAAATCAATAAAGGTAATGTAATCATAACATATTCTGTCTTAGATCTGAATATTTACTCAGGCACGTAATGTAAAAATTGACTGTAAAGCACCAAAACGTGGTTTAATTTTATTGAGGGATTTAGAAAAGTGAAAATAAAGTTATGTGTAGGCAGTAGCAAATTTAAGATATTATAGGCTTTATTCCACATGAACATCAATACATAAAATGAAGCATATAAAAAAAGCAAGAAATGGTAGTGAATTAGAAGTATGAAAGCAAATAGCAGAAAAGTTAATGACTTAAAAGTGATTATGAGGAAAATAAATTTAGAATGAGGAGTGCTAAAAGAGAATGATTGTTACTTGTAACTTCAGGACAAATATTACTTTTTAATTTGTATATTCTAAGTGTACATTTACATAATATAAATGCTGCATATTAACTAAAATAACTAAATGTTAGCATTTCAGGCTGTATTTTATTACTGTTTTTATTCACTTTTGAAAGGATTGCAAAAGAATTTGAACAAAGTAAATACAGTGGTGCTATAAGATCAATGAACAGGATATTTTTCTGTTCATAAATACTATGAGATGCAGAGTTATTCAGTGAGTTATAAAAAAAAATAAAGTAAGAGAAATCAAAACCCAAAAGGGAAATGCATTTGTTTCCAGATTAAGATTTCTTAAATGTTATACAATTGTTCCAGCAATGGATTCACATTGAACAACAACAAAAAAACTAGATGAAGAAAAAAGAATTATTGAACAAAATGAGAAGAATATGAAGTATATATGCATATATAATAGCCATAATTTGATCTATTACTTCAAAGGCAAAAAACCTGAAAATGTAGACACCAAATTTTTTAAATTTAATTTTTAATTGATAAGTCCAACTTGTACGTATTTATGGTATGCAAAAAATGATTTTTAAAAATATGTATACTTTGTGGAATGGCTGAATTAAGCTACTTAACATATGTATTACCTCACATACTTACTGTTTTGTGTGTGTGTGGTGAGAACACTTAAAATTTATTATTAGCAATTTTCAAGTATAAAACATATTGTATTTTAAATCACCATGATGTAAAATTGATATCTTGAACTTATTACTCCTGCCTAACTAGAATTTTGTATCCTTTGATGAAGATCTTCCCAGTTTCCCCAACCCCAGCCTTTGGTAAAAATCATTTTACTCTCTATCTCTGTGAGTTTCACTTTTTTTCACTCCATGCATAAGTGAGATCATATGGTATTTATTTTTCTGTACCTTGCTTATTTTGACTTAACTAATAACCTACAGGTTTATACATGATGTTACAAATAACAGAAATTTATTCTTTTTTAAGACTTTATAGTATTATATATATATATACATATACATATATCTCACACTATCTTGATCCATTTATCCATTGATAGACACTTATTTGATTTCATATTATGGTTACTGGATATACCACTGAAATGAATATGGAAGTGCAGATATCCTTGTAATGTACGGATTTTAGATCCTTTAAATGTATTCCTAGCAATGGGATTGCTGGATCATATAATAATTCTATTTCCAGTTTTTTGAGACGACTTTATACTGTATTTCATAATGGCTTTATTAATTTACATTTCTATCTTCCATGTGTGAGGGTTCCCTTTTCTCTACACCTCACCAATGCTTGTTATCTTTTGTCTTTTTGTAATAGTTATTCTAACAGGTGTGAGGTAATATCACGTTTTGATTTTAATTTGCATTTCCTGAAGCAGAGCATTATTTTTCATATAACTGTTAGCCATTTAGATGTGTTCTTTTGAAAAATATCTATTTAGGTTATTTGCCAATTATTTGTTTTCTCATAAAATTGAGTTATCTGAATTTCTTGTTTATTTTGATATTAACCCCTTATCAGATATATGTTTTGAAAATATATTCTCCCACTCTTTAGGTTGTGTCTTCACATTTTTTATTGTTTTTTTTTTCTCTTCAAAGCTCTTTTGATGTAATCCCATTTGTCTATGTTTGCTTTTATTTTTTGTGCTTTTGACATCATATCAAAAACAAATTGCCTACACCAATATTCTGGAGCTTTTTCCCTAAATTTTCTTCTAGTAGTTTTATAGTTTTCAGGTGTTACATTTAAGTCTTCAATTCATTTTTAGTTGATTGTTGGATATACAGTGAGATAATTGTCCAATTTAATTCTTTCGGATATAGATATCCAGTTTTCCCAGTACCTTTAATTCAATAGTTCCTCCTTTCCCTGTGGTGCATCATTGGCATCTTTGTTAAAAATCAATTTACTGTAAATGTATGGATTGATTTCTGGGTCCTCTGTTCTGTTCCATTGACCTGTTATCTTTTTTTCAAGTGCCAGCTATTAATGATGTTTACCAGGGTTTGAGATTGAAGCTAACATTTATTTATTTTTTTACTGTATGTAGTACCTAATGTTATTTTTTTTTACAAGAGTGATTTATTTCTCAAAAATAATTAAAAAGTGTTTTAAGAACCGAAAGGTGTTGGGGGAAGCAGCAAAGGAGAAGGGTTCACAGTGTGCTTACATAAACTGGTTATATGTACAAAATAAATCAGGAACAATAAACTGTGGAAGGCCAAAGGAGGCCTCTGGGGGAGGAAGGCCTCTCCATGCCTCATGTTCCAATGCAGGGTGACCTAGGCTCTGTTACCATAAACATTGTGCTCAAGGACATAAAATCCTTTTGTAGCACTACGACGTAGCCAGACTTGCAGGCTTCTTGTAAGGCCCCATTCCACCAGCTGACATATATAATAGACTAAAGATAACCGAGTGTACTTGTTTTGTGAAGCTCCCAAACCACCACTGTTACCAATGTTTAGAATGACACACCAGTTCCAGCTCACTGATTCAGTTCTGGCTCACTGATTCACATCACATCACACTCACCATCACATCACCCTCTCCCCCACCATCGCTCCACCCCTACCCTATAGATCAAAGTGATGGTAATCAATAAATAGTGGAAGATCAGAGCTCCAGGCCTTCACTGCCTCCAGAGTAATAAGTGATGGCCCCATGGTCCCACTGTTTGCATTTTTTCATGTGTTTTTCTCAATCCTTTGTCGCCACCGAACTCAGAGTACCCACAGCTGATGTGGGGGCTGGTTCCCTACATTGTGGTGCCCAACATGTGGGGCTCATGGATCCCTACATTCTGGTGCCCAGCATGTAGGGCTCTTGAATCCCTACGAAAGGAAACCACAAGCAAATAAAAAATAAAACTTGAAATCACAGAAATTCTTATATCTGTAAAAAAAAAAAAACCCTCAAAATTCAGACAGAAAGAATAGACTTAAAAGGAGCAACAAACAATCCAGTAATTATAGATGATCTCCAACTAAAGACTCAGATGTAGCCTAGACCCTTTCCCTCAATTTTCCAAAGTTTGGTGATAATTGTAGAGGTTGGATACAACACTGAGGAAAATATTTTTAACCAAGAATAGATAAAATTACATTTCTGTTCTGTCCAAAAGAAAGTGAATTGTCATTTAGATAGTAAAGCATAACAAATTATTTTCTTACCCACTTCTTTCCCTAACTTATGGTCATTCTGAATCAATATTATTCAATATGATCTGTTGTTATTCATTCAAGTATATCAATAATCAATACATTCAGATTTTGCATAAACGAAGCTGTAAATGGTTGCAATAAAATATTCTGGATATAAACTCAGGAAGGCTGTGTGTCATGTTAAAATTTCCCTGAATTTAAATACTTACAAAAGCAGATACAATTTATCATTTATATGCTAGCAATTAAATTTTAAATTTTAGATCACTGTTGTATATGAAAGATGGTTTTATGAACTATCCCCGGATAACCTGGTTTCATTGTTATGTATGCTAAATGTGCTACTATAATTAGCACACTTGGTAATACAGGTAATATTTTAATTAGGCTGAATATCTACATATAGGGTAAATACTGTTATAATAGTCATACTGTGTCCAGTAATTATAATTTATGAAACAAATAAATAGAAATATTTAATGTAAATAATGCAGAGTTATCCAATGAGTAGTAGAAAAATAAAGTGAGAGAAATCAGAACCCAGTAAGGAAATGTATTTATTTCCAGCCCAATAATATTTTTTGCTCAAGGATTCTAAGTTCTAGTAGATCTTTTGAATGTTGTCATGCTATTGTAAATACAAGAGAATGTGTCTTACATTTGTATGTGTTTCACATTTGAATGTGTCTCACAAAATGTATTTACTCATTGTAATGATAATCATACATATATAAGCATTTTGTATTTGTTTCTGATATGCATTAATAAATATTTTGTATAGAAAAACATTGTAATTGTGTTATCATGCTCAACAAGCAAACTTTTAAAAGTTATGGATATGGCCAGCCCTGGCAATGTACATATTTTATATACAAAATATGCAGATTTTTTTATGGCTACTTTTCTATTGAGTTAATCTTCAAAAAAAAAATTTCTTCCTCTTCTGATTTTATGTTTCTGAAGCTCAGCTTCTGTAAAGGTATGTTTAATCTTAATGCTATATTTTAATAGTATGCATATTATCATCAGCTCCATTCTTGTTCATCGGGGCCCTAGAGGCATCAAGTTTAGTAATCTTAGAGTTACCAATACTACAGATTTGGCATAATTACAACGTGTAGAAGAGAAATCATTTTCATAAAATTCCTAAATGGTAGTTTGAAAAATAAGTGTTTAGATAAATACTTATTTGCCTATTACTGAGAACTACTCATAACTCATTTTTCAGGATAACCAACAGTCATGTATTGTTATGCCATTGATACCTCTTAGCCTTAGAATGTATAATGGCACATATAATGGTAATAAATTAGGGAAGTCCATTATTGTGTTTCAGAAATGGTCAAGAGATTGATTGCATTCTTCTAAGAGGTCAAGGAAGATGATGATTTACAGTTACTTGTTGGATTTAGCAACATAGAAATGATTGGTGGTCTTAGCAACATCTATTAAAAGGAAAGATTGATATAAAAAAATCACAGAAATAATAAGGAAAATAATGAAAAATCTATTATAATGTCGTAGGTAGAATTCTGTGCCATAGTGTACAAACCCTGTCCTTTGAGTGTAAATGTGTCCTATAAATATGATGGGAGAGTCATTACCATATTATTAGGTTATATTATATGACAAAGATAATGAAGTAATCACACCAGTGATGACATTATGCAATATGTCATTACATTATGTCAAATAAGACTACAGTTGACCCTTGAACAACGCATATAAATTGAAATGTCCACTTATGCGTATATTTTATTCTGCCTCTGCCACCCCTGAGTCAGCAAGACTACATCTTCCTTTTCCTCCTTCTCAGTCTACTCACTTGAGGACAACCAGGATGAAGACCCTTATGATGATCCATTTCCACTTAATGAATAGTAAATATATTATCTATCCTTATGATTTTTGCAATAACATTTATTTTCTCTAGTTTATTGTAAGAGCACAGTAAATTAAGCAGAATATATATAACAAACAAAGCATGTGTTAACTGTTTGTATTACTGATACAGCATCATTGGGTCAACAATAAGCTATTAGTAATAGCCTATTAGGTAATGCAGAAGTAGTAAACTATGAAGTATACAATAAAAACAATAAATAACTCATAAGTTTCCAGAGAAGGGAGAATCAATCCATTGCTCAGGTGGAAACACTTGCTTTAAATAGAAAAAAAAATGTCTACAATTAATTATTAAATGAGTAAAGGAAGACAAAGTAGGTGCCTTGTCTTTGTCTGCTTGAGATTTAATGTGGAGATAGGCAATATAAAATTGGGAAAAGCGATAATTTGGAAGAGATATTTGCAGTGACCTAAAGGGACTGAATCAACTACCTAATAGGAACAGAGTAAAAGTAGCAAGAATCAGAGAAAATATCCCATACATATTAAGCAGAAATTCTGGAAAACCAGTGATTTTTGTATAGCATATGAAGACAAATATGCCTGTGTGCCAATATGTAGTAGGCACTGTAATATAATTATAAATTTCTCTCAGCATGGAAGGATTTTTCTCCCAGCTGCTAGGAGTGAAATTGGATGTCATGCCTAAACCTTCACCTCACTCTTGACCTTTGCTTAAAGAAGTCATTTTGCCCAATTTCTCATCCATTTCTGCATCCCGCGATTGGTCACTGTAGATGTATAAAAATCTGGTCTCTTCTCTCAATACATCACACCCTTAAAATGCCTTTCAGTTTTCAATATCCCTGCAAGGTCAGCTGAAACTTTTATTTGTACTACATTGCTGTCCACCTTCTTTCTCTGCCCAATCATGTTTCATTCCCTCCCCTCAGATGCTGATCACTAGAGCACTCCCTAATAAATACATCGCATGCTGATTCTTCTGTCAAAGCATATGCATCCTTGGGAAACATGTTCATCAATGTTTCTAGAACTGGTCTGAGAAATCAGACACTCATATAAAATATTGGCACTGGATTAACACTTGCAGGGTGGTAATGAGGTCTTTATTGCTGGTGAGTCAAGCATAAACAGTGCTTATTCCCACTGTGAGTTAGCAACGTATTTGTTAAAATTCTCACTAATGGCAAAATGTGATGGTATACCAATTGGAGAAAATGCACTAGCAATTGTTCCATGTTTATCATTTGAAAAATCGGGGGGGAGGGGCACTGAATAGCAATTATAAGGACAATGGAAATAGATGGATGTTGGGGAGGAGAAAGACAATACAAGTCCAAGGATGATCAATCATTAATTAAAGGCTT
Organism: Ateles fusciceps; assembly: GCA_036589455.1. Classification (NCBI taxonomy): domain Eukaryota; kingdom Metazoa; phylum Chordata; class Mammalia; order Primates; family Atelidae; genus Ateles; species Ateles fusciceps. The sequence continues at coordinate 2,493,059 of JAZHEH010000174.1, read as the reverse complement.
TATGTAATAGTCCGCAGACAAAGCTGGCAGCTTACCAAGAGCATCCATCAGCAAAATAGCAAAGTTCAAGACAAGGCCACTGAGTTACAAAGAAGTGTAAGCATTTATGTTATGTTTAAGTACAGGCTTTAAGTAGGAAAGAATGGAATGCTCTGAGAGGAGACAGAGACATCTGGGCACTGAACATGCCATCTTCTTGAAAACTCAGAATATCTTGAATACTCTGAATCTGAATAAATGGCTCACTTCTTCTTTTTCTTGTATAGCAGTCCTTCTTTACATGAATAAAGCACAGAGGCCTCTGCCCCGAAAATCAAAATCAAAATCAAAATCAAAATCTCCTCAAAATCTGCCTCCAATAGCCTTCTTGCTGTAAAAACTGTAATTAGCATTAAGCCAAAATGTGATCTCTCTTGCAAAATGCTGGGTCTATTAATGGTGCAAGAGACCCTTAAAGAAATATAGCTATATGGCTGGGCAAGGTGGCTCATGCCTGTAATCCCAGCAGTTTGGGAGGCAGAGGTGGTGGATCACCTGAGGTTGGGAGTTTGAGACCAGTCTAACCAACATGGAGAAACCCCATCTCTACTAAAAATACAAACAATTAGCCAGGCATGGTGGCACATGCCTGTGATCCGAGCTACTCCAGAGGCTGAGGCAGGAGAATCCCTTGAACCCGGGAGGCAGAGGTTGTGGTGAACCGAGATGCGCCATTGCACTCCAACCTGAGCAACAAGAGCAAAACTCTGTCTCAAAAAACAATAGCTATAGATACAGCCTTCAGAGAGTGTACTATCCAGGCAAGGACCCTAGAATACAATGCAAACATGATGATGATACGTCTTTAAACTTAGGGAAAGAAATAGCCTATGTTAAGTTGAGTAGAAGTATAAGATTTTTACACAAAGACTGGGTTTTTTTTTACACAAATATTTGGGGTATTTTTACACAAAGTCTGGTTCAAAGTGTTCAAAGAATAAGACTTACTAGATTGATCACACTGTGGAAGACTGTCCTACTCACCACTTGACAATGTCATTAGGAAAAGTACAGGAGATAGTCTTGTGACAAAAGTAATAAAGAATGGTGAGAGGGATTACAGCATCCTTTAGAAGTCTGGTGACCAGTCTGCAACCTGGATGGTATATTCTGTAAGTTTTACATTTATACATACCTATACCTATATTTATATATCCCTTAATCAAATTTATGTTCGATTTGTTCTTGATTAGAATTCAGACCTACATTTGTTCTCCTGGATCCCAACAACACATGTTGGCTATGTTCTACAACTCCTTAAGGGATAGAAGTAGGAGATGCCATTTTAGAACTTGGCTTATTGAGTAATAAGGATGTACAGAACTGAAATTATAGAAGCCAGATGGTAGCACTTAACTGACAGATTCAAGAACAACACAATCATCATGAGTGACAAAGCTGTGTTCTCAGTCATGGGTATATGATCCTCAGAGAGCCAATGCAGGTGGTTAATTAAGAAACACCATTCCCAGGGAAAAGATAAGTGGTCTTCCAACAAGAAAATTGATCAATCTCTATAACATAAACTGTTGATGATCAAGAGGTTGCATAGATCCATACCAATAAAAGGCCCAGTTTCCATATCTGAGGCAGTTTATAGGCCCATAGTTCTTTGTTCCCTGAAAGGATAGCCCTGCAATTCTATGGTGAATATAATGATTTCCTCAGTTTTTCCCCCAATGAAACCAATGGCCATTTGCTTGGGCAAGTAAACACTGGGAATAAGAAATACCTCAAACTCTGGGAGACTATTACACAGTCGGAATCAATACTAATAGTAGGGAGATAAGACATCTTCAAGGTTCTCTGTTAGAAAGGGGACATGTGGTGATTGGGTAATAAATGGATACCTAGCCCAGTTTCACCTCAACTTGGTTCACTGGATCCACAGAACTACTTATTGATTTATTTCCTAGTGTCCGAAGAACATACTTGGTAGATATCCCAACCTGTGTATTGATTTCTTGGACTGTGGGGGTAAGACTTGTTATTTAAATTAGGAAAGGACAAAGTGGAAGCCTCGAAAATGTCCAGCCTTACCTCCTTCCATGGTTGTAAATAAAAAACAATGTTTTTCCTGATGAGAATAATTGATAATAGTGCCACCCTGAATATAAAAAGGATGTAAAGATGATGGTCCTTGATATAGCTTGATTTAATTCATCAGACATGCCTCTTCAAAAGCCAGAAAGACCCAAAATAATTGCAGTAGACCTCCACAGGTTTAAATAAATAATATTCCTCATTGCAATTGCAATGCTATATATGTGGTAGCTTTGCTGTAAGATATAATGCCAACTTGATATATGTACATGATATGCATTTACCCTATTGTATGCAGTCTTGTTCATACCCATCAGAAAGAAGGATTACTATGGTTTGAATGTGTCCCCCAAAGTTAACGCATTAGAAACTTAATCCTCAATGCAACAGTGCTGGGAGGCTGAACATTTAAGAATTCATTAGGTTATGATGATAGGGCCATCATTGGTGGATTAATGTCATTATCAATGAAGGGGTTTAGTTATCATAGGAGTGGATTTCTTACAAAAAGATGAGATTGCCCCTCTTCCTTCTGTCAAGTACTCACTATCTTGTCCTTCTGCTTCTGCAAAGAATAACTCAGAAAGAAGGCCCTCATCAGATACCAGCATTTTGATATGGACTTCCCAGGACCCAGAACTGTGAGAAATACATTTCTGTTGTTTATGAATGACCCAATCTGTGTATTCAATTATAGTGGCAAAAAATGAACTAAGACAAGGATCATAAACAGTTCAAATTTGTGTAGGGTGAAAAACAGTGTATACATACAATCTTGCACTTGGCAGTGGTAAAACTGCTCTGTCTAAAGGTAATTGTTCTGTCTAGCTTCCTACAGCATAGCAAAATGATCCACTGTATTGATGACATTATGAAGATAAGATGGAATACGAAAGAAATGTCCAGTGCATTGGAGGCCTTTTCAGAACAAAGTGCTACAAAACTCTACGAAGTTTCAGAGCTGTCACATTTATAAAATGTTTAGAAATCCAGTAATCTGGAGCATGAAGTTCAATGTAAAAAAATGAATCAATCATTGTATCTAAACTTCCACCATTTAAAATAATCACAGTGTCCTGTGAGACACATTGAATTGTAAAGTCAGAATATTCTATACATGGGAATATTGGTTTAACTCATATAAAGATGTAATAAAAGTTGTTAGACTTGAGTAAGGCTCAGAATAGGAAAGGGCTAAAACAAGTTTGGGCTATGGTATAAATGATATTAGAGGTACTAGTAATGGTAAAATATGTTCAACGTGACTTATGCAAATCCCAATAGAACAAGCAAAATGTTGACACCCCAGAGTGCTGAACAAGGCTATGTTAAGTGGCAGAACATTTATTATTTATAAAAATCATTTCTCATTGGGCCCAGTATACCATACTACTGGGCTTGTCAAAAATGGAACACATGGCTATGGGTCATCAAGTGACAACATGTAGCAAACTGCCCATTCTGAGTTGAGTTGAGTTACACTGAATAAATCATAAGGTTGGTATGCCCAGCAGCAGTCTACCATGATATCGGAAGGGATAGATACAGGATTGGGCATGAATAGGGCCTGATGGCACAGCATTACATATAAATAGTACCTGATGGTTTAGTCTCCCATACCATCCTCCATTGATTCACCTGTGGTTCTCCAGCAGCTCACACTTATGGTCACATGTGTTCACTGAGAAAAGAAAAATAGCAGTTTGAGCTATGTTGGCTATGATAAATTTATTAGTCCTGGAGATATTTGAGTATGGGACTTCAGTCACACCCCTACACCCAGGCCCAGGGGCAACTGTAAAGGTACTTTGTTCCTGACTAGGAGTCTCACCTATTATCTTCATATTCCTGAAATTTGTGATACAAATGACAATGTATAGCCTACCAATACCTTATGCTGTCTTAAGGTAAATTCTTGGTAAACCACTTAGAAACTACCTCTTCTTCTTTTCTTAAAAATCCAGTTATAACTGTTCCTAAGTGGAGTGTATAATATAGGCAATTTGAATCTACGTTCCCAAATAGCCTTCAAAGAAACTCTATACTTAACCATATTTTGTAATCATTGTTATTTAAGGTTGATTTTGACAGTGTAGAGGAGGGAATTCTTCTTAATCAGTTGATAGAGGAAAAGTGGCTGAGTTTGGTTAACAATAAATTGACCTAGTGCGTGGATACTAGCCAAAAATGGACTATTGCTGCCTAACAGCCCCGGTCGAGTTTCTCTGAAGACTATGAGCTCACAGGCAATAACAAATGGTTTGGAAAGTAGGTCAGGGAACTGGAAAGCAAAAGACTGGATAACTGGGTCAAGGAGGTAACAAGAGGAGGCATGCCAATGGTCCAATGAAAGTAGGTACAAAATGGAAAGAAGTTTTGTAAGCCAGCCTTGTAAATCATGCTGAATGTAGTAGTGAATGTTGTAATGTGACTCTTGGAAACCTATTCTGCACTGCAACTGCTGAGAGTGCTGCAATAGACAGCCTTTACTTCTCAGCCCCTCCATGAATTGCCTGTGACTAAATAACATCAACTTTTGTCTAATAACTGATCAGTGGAAAGTGATATAAAGGTCGATCTCAATGCCCATCTTAATCAATTCTGAAGGACCACCTCAGGTTCAGAGTTTCCTGAGGACTTTCATAATGCTTTTTTGAGAACATATCAGTATTACTCAGAATTCTCTAGAGAAACAGAACAATAGGGTCTATCTAGCTATCTATTACCTATGTATGTATGTATGTATGTATGTATTTATCTATCATCTATATATGATGATATATCATATATCATGATATATGATGATATATATAAATATGTCTATCTATACTGAAAAATTATAAGGAATTGGCTTACATGACTATGATGGCTGAGCAGTACCAAGATCTGCAGTTAGCAAGCGGAGACCCATTAGTGCCTGTATTTCCAAAGACAAGAAAACACCTCTACTATTCCTGAAGACAGTCAGGCAGGAGAAGTTCCCTCTTACTCAGCCTTTTGTTCTATTAAACCTTCAACCGATGGAATAAGACACACCCACATTAGGGAAGACAAAAGGCCTCACTATGATTCATTATTAATCTTAACCAGAAACACACTAACAGACACACTCAGAATAAAGTCTGTACAAATGTCCTCATACCCCACAGCCCAGTCAAGTCGACATACGAAATTAACCGTCATAACACCACATCCTACCTTTTCTTTATACCTAGTCTAGCTTCTTGTCCTAGGCCCATAGGTGCTGATGCAGAGCACTTCTCAGATGCTCCTTGCGTGCTCATCCTTGTCTCAGCGGCTGCTCTCAGGGAAGTCAATTTGCAACAGGCAACAAAGAGTCAACTGGGACAAATACTGCAAAATGGAAGAGAATCTATCAGTCTGTCTTATTATCTTAATATACATTTACCTTAGAAATATATAACATATATTATATACATAGATATAATGTATACATAAGTTAGAAATATTATGTATATATAGTATATGATAGAAGCAGAAAACTGCTAAAATGGTAAAATGTGATTATAGCAGGTAAGCTTGGGCTCCTGTTATTTATCTTTGTTTCTATCTACCAGTCTGTTTATTTTTATTATTTTGTCTCTTCTTCTCTTTTCAAAAAGGGAGGTGGTTTGCACAATGGGAGCTGTGCAACCTCCATGGGAGGAGTTATTTTAACACTGACATTGATTAGAATTGCCATTGCAGAGGTGGAAACACAAAGCAAAGAAATAACGTTCTATACTGTTTGTTATCATTGTTGTTTTGTTGTGTTTACTTACTGCAAATAATCATTTTTGTAGTACATGGGCCAGTTGTCCTTAAAGTGTGGGTGGCATAAGCGTCATATAGTAATTTGCTGGAACTGTAAATTCCTGGGTACCACTCTAGACATACTGAATCAGAAACTCCGAACATGGGGACAAACAAGCCCTCCAGGTGACTCTGATGAGTGCTAAAATTTGAGACCGCTGATATAAATAATACATTCATTTCCTCATTATTTATTATTATTTTGTAATGGTACTAATCTGTTTTTCCTTACCAGAATAGAATCACATTAGCACAATGATTAAATTATCATTTTTTTATTCATCTATGAAAATTTGCAAGTCTAGGCAGATTGTTAATCTGAAGGAATACTATTAAATAATAATTCGTGTCCAACATGAAATTTTATTTTGCTGAATAAAAACAATATAGAGAATATTATATTTTAATGTAATTGGTAGCATGGTTGAGTTTCCTCAAACACATTGCAAATAATTGCATAATATCTGTTTTTTCTATCATTTTCCAATTAGTGAATTCTAGCAATAAGATTTTTTAAAATGGTTCATTATAATACATGTAATTATATTCAGGTAAAGAAACACTACTTTCAGTAACTATTAATGTTACTTCGACTTACAAAAAAGCAGCAATTCTAATTAAAAGAGTGTAATTTAAATTTTTAATTTAGTAGTTCAAGTATCTTTGGCACAAAATGAAAACAGGTATAGCTTACAGAGAATTTGGGGCTGAAAACAGTATAACTATGTTTCAGTTTCACAATTCTGATCCTGGGTTAATACTGTATATAACCACTAACAAAAAGGCAGAAAAGAAATCAACTTTATTATCCGCTGGGAAAAAAATTCATGCTGTGTTACATCAAGACAAGCCACTACTACTGCGGAGTAATTGGCAGACGATGGTGGGGTCCCACTGTGGCTAATCTCTGTTAGTTTAGAGGTATTTTTTGAGCCCCAAAATTAATAAAAATTTTTTAAAAGTCTTGACACATTGTGTTAAACAGTCTTGTTGAATCATTACACTATTTGAGTTCTATTTATTTTTAGAAATGTCACAGAGTAAATCATAATTTCTTTGATTTTTCTTTTCACACCATGCACTGATGCTTGTATTTCCTCAGGACTCACTCAGTTACTTTTAATTCTAATCCAACATACAGACATTTTCTCAAACCTTAGCAGGAGGGAGGGTTATTTTTCCATCCATGTTTTTACCGTTACCAATTATTGCTTCATATTTTAAAATATCTTTTCAGGTTTATTCATCTTTTAACACAGTTAAAAGGTGAATTACTTTTAATGTAGAGCCTGTGTCTTTGATTTTATTTTTCATTCCTTCTGTTCTTGCTTATTGCTAAAGATCATTGTTTACATGAAAAAAATTATTAAAAGGTAGGTTTGTCTTCATTCTCTCCAAAAGCATTTAATTATTGAGATATAGACATTCTTATTTGTGGAAAGGTGACAGGATTCAACATTTCTAAAACTGTCTTCCAGAAACCCATTGATCTAACCAAAGAGAAGCAAGGACAGTGAGAAGCGCCCTCATCATCATAGTTATAGAGGGGTTGCAGAAAAGCTGTAGCGCAATTAAATAGTGTTTTCTGATGCACAGGAGCAGAAAGACTATCAAATGCTGTGCTTCACATCTGATGAATCTACATGGAGCCCTGGGTTCTCTTTGGTATGCTAAATAAGGCTTCCAAGGTTTGCACATAGATTTATGACAAAGATTGAAAAAACATAAATAGTGCTGATGTATCTACATACATATTATATATATGTAAATAATGTATATATGTATATAATATATATGTAAATATTGGTAAACCACAGGGAAAATGATACATAATTCATATACTCCTTTTTTGGTCTCAAAACGTATTTTAAAAATTGAAAAAATTTAGCTGTTCCTTATACTGACTTTCTTTCATAGTTACAACCACCACTCATGTTAGGACCACTGAATCAAATTCCATATATAAAAAAGTAGATAATTATAAAGGAAATAAACAACTTAGTACAAAAATAATATATTGCAAGTTTCGATTATTGGATCAGATCTATAAAATAGCCTTACCCTAGATGAAAACTTTTTCAAAAACAAAATATTCTGGGAGGATAGGATTTTATTCTGGTTTGAAGTTGAAACCACTTCAAGGCATGTTTTGGTAATACCGTGATGGCAGGGTGGTTCTGGAAACTGTTACATCTACAGTGTTGAGGTAATAAAAAGAATATTTTCCTTTTTAAAAATAAGCAGGCAAGAAATGACAGATGACTACTAAAATATGGTACTAATGCTATTGCCACTTTCTTGAGGCAATACAGGGTATTTTTCTTGAGTATAGAGACAACCTGACTTAGTAAAGTTTTTGGATCATATTTATGATTTGGAAGAAAACAAACATTTACCAATGAATAAAGAATTAGAAAGAACTTTGCAGGTTGCCTTTTTTTTTTTTTTAAGGCAGTCCAGTAGTAGTAGACTATTTTTTCTTGTTTCTTTTTTACACTCTTCTGTCATCTCAGCGTTTGGAAAACTATCATCTGGGTCTTCAAGCTGCATACTTCTCGACGGTAACCACTGTGGGTAGCAGAGGCCTTTGAAGCCTTTTCTGAGGTTACAGCTTTGTTGATGGGCTCATTTCTTCTAAGCACTTGTTCCCTTCCTGAGCAAACATATATTCTGACCATCTAGTGTTGTGATCAACTGGGATTTGAAGAGTGATCTTGTTGTCAAAGATCTAGTGACTGTATCAACTGTCTTGAAAGGACCTGGAGTCTATTGTCATCAGTTTCACCAGAATCCACTATTTCCTTGGATAGATTTTGCAGACTATGGATTCCTTGTCTTGGTAATCTTATGCTAGTTTCCTATACTATTTAACTTCCATAGAAAGTTTATGTGCTTATCATTCTAAATCTGCATCATTTTAAATGAAGTAAGTATAATTATTTTCACAGTAAATCACATATATTATTTCACTTGGAGTTGCATTAACACGGGCTACCTGAAAGTTCCTAAAAGCTTGGAATCCCCAAAAGGCAAAATTTCATTATAATGATTGTAGTCCTGAAAAATTCTGATGTACTTACAAAATTTTTAATCCTGAAAGCAACATTGATATTTTGTGCAATTCTATATGCTATCTGTGGCACAGCAGAAACAGTAATTGACTATTACCTGGAAATTGTTGTGGAGAGGATAAAATACATATATACTGTCAAAGTAAGCATATTATGGTATCCAGATTCTTTTTAAGTATTTTCTTTTCTTTCGTTAATCTGGCATTTATTTATTTATTTATTTATTTTTGAGATGGAGACTCACTCTGTCACCCAGGCTGGAGTGTAGTGGCATGATACTGCTCACTGCAACCTCCATCTTCCAAGTTCAAGTAGTTCTCTGCCTCAGCCTCTCAAGTAGCTGGGATTACAGGCGCCCACCACCATGCCTGGCTATTTTTTGTATTTTTGGTAGAGACGTGATTTCACCATCTTGGCCACAGTGATCTTGAACTCCTGACCTCATGATCTACCCGCTTGTGCCTCCCACAGTTTTGGGATTACAGGCGTGAGCCACTGTATCCTGGCCAGCAATCTTTCTTTTTACACTGAATTGCTTTTTACTATGCACACTCTTTTCACCTAACTTTTAAGTACATTCTATTTTCTAATGAATCCCAGGCACAATGGCTCAAGCCTATAATTCCAGCACTGAGGGAGGCAGAGGCAAGAGGATAGCTTAAGCCTAGGAGTTTGAGATCAGCCAGGGCAATGTAGTAAGACCCCATTCTCCACAAAATGAATAAAACGTTTGAACCAAATAATAGTATACAAGGCAAATATATAACATAGGTAATTAGATAATTGAGAGTTTTGAATGTACACATTGTTTTATTTTTTAGCTTGCTTCTATGTTTTCATGCTGGAAAATCAAGAGAATTTGGAAATTTGTCTTAAGGAAAAAGTAAAGCGATGTATCACTTAATAAATTCAATTCAGATGTCATCAAAATTCATAGTTTAAATTTAAACACCTTATCTTGAACGTTGATATTTACTCAATACATAAAGGGAAGAAATGGTGAAAATATATATTTTTAAAAACACAGTGAGTTTAGCCCCCACAAAGAGTAAAATAAAAATACTTTTCACAATGTGTCTGATGCTATTTGTAGATTAAAGAACCCATAAGATATACTTTATTGTACATAGCACATTAGCTGGAATGCTAATAAATGAAAATATCTTAGCATGGGAACATTTGCATTGTGAAGTAATTTATTTTAAATTCAAGATCAGTCACCATTGCAACACAAGGACCAATAATGCATTAAAGGTCTATCCTTCCAGAAGGAATTTTGAATTAAGTGCTGTCCAAATGCTGGTAAACAAGATTGACTGCAATGTTTTCACCAAGAAAAACAACATTAAAACATGAACTGTGAAGATATATAAATGGCATTTCTTTTTTCTATAATAATGTATAATAATTTTGTTATGCAATATGTTGTTGAATAAATACTAGATAAGAGAATAAATATTTAGCAATGATTTTTTGTGTTATTTAATACAGTGAATAACTGTATCCAGTGTTACTTGATTTTCAGACTGTAGCCATTTAATACAGTATTGGTTTAAATCGAAATCTCAATTTTAGTAGGCTTATTATTAATTATAAAATCTAACTTGATATGTAGAAACTGAAGCCATTCATTTAAAAAATTATATATACTTAGAAACTTAAAGGCAAATAATTTTAAACCAAAGTTTAACACTCAACCTATTTCTTATAGTTGTATAGGCAATTCCTTGGGTTATTGCATTATTTTTAATATAGTCATACGTGATGGAAGCTTTTCTATATTTTATAAAAACCATTGTTATACTGGAATTACAAGGGTAAAATTATTGCCTGCATTAAGTCTTTATTATGATAGATGACACTGAAACTGGGTCAAAGGCAAATTAGTTTGCCAAATAACATGCTGTTTGTAATCGTGTTGAAAGATGGTCCCAGGACTCCTGAATCAGAGTGAGTACCGTTTGTGCTCACAATTGTAAATGCTATTACTTGAAACATCTGAAGACAAAGATTGGAAACAGAATGATAGAATCCCTGTGTGAGGGCCAATATTTACATTAATATAATGTTGAAAGCTTTCTCAGCAATCTCTCACCTAAGCACAAAACACTTATAACAAAGTGTTGATAGACCCAGAAATGGAAATCCCTTTGGAAAGCTCAGTGAGTGTCAAACTCCAGACAGAGCTAATAGATTACAATGAGATCTGAGCCCAGCATTTAAACCTCCAATTTTGAAAACATCATATTCATCATTTTTAGACTTTAACGGTTTCATCACTGTCAAATGTGTCATACTAAAAAAATAGAAATTCAGAATCTTCAAAACATACAGAATTCATTCAAAAATGAAACAGTTTATTTAGTTTATTTCAATACAGCCTGGTGGAGCAAACCTTGCTAAACTTCAAGAAATAGGTAGGTAAAACACCTGCCAGATGGCAGTTCTCAAACTTAGAAAGTAAAAAATCAAAGGACATTCTGGGAAATGCAGACTCCCAAGATCTAACCACAAAGATTTGGTTTAGAAGTGGGGATTGGGAAACTGCATGTTTAGTGATACATTTCAGGCAATTCTGATGTAGGTGGACCGTGGGTTGCTCCTTGAGGAATACTTTGTGATCCCAGTCTATTTAAGTCAAAACGATGAGCCCCTAGATGCTACCTATTTCTCATTTATCAGTTTTCTTTGCCCATTCTTACCTATCTCACTCAGGATTTCTGAAAATGTATATCTTTTGTAAAGCTTCCTGATAATTGATATGAGCAGTAATTGATAAAAATGTATGACAGAAAGGGAAATTTTTATCTCACATGGAACATAGCAGAAAGAGGTCTAGAAAGAGAGATAAGGGCAAAATAGAGGCTGAACACATAGTATAAAGGGAAATGAATTCATAAAGTATTACAGACATTGTGCAAAGACATTCTCATACCTGCTTTGGAACAGAGAAACAAAAACCAGAGATCCTCTCAACTTACCTATTGCAATGGGTCTACCAGTATGTTTCAGGAAAAGTAATTTAGAAGAAGGAAGAAAAGAGATCATAAATTTGTTTTCTACCTCCTCTACTGCACCCCATTAACCTAAATATATGTATATATTTTCATTACTTTAAAAATTATTTATGGAAAATATGTAATGTTTATAATAAATAGACTCCATATACCTAGGTTTTAAGAATGTTTTAAACCTCCATAAGTTATGTGTAGTTCATTGCTTTTCTAATAATTAGTAACACTTAATTTCAAGTGAGTTAAAATGCCTTAATATTATATATCACTTTTAATTTACAAAGTCTTTTAATATGTGTGTAAAGCACAGTGATAAACACACACACACACAATATACAACATATATACATCAAGTCATGCTTTAAGGCATTTCTAATTAAGCTAACAAACTATTGAAAAAGATTGTTAAACAATAACAATGTAATGAAATAAACAAGATGTATATTTAAAATGTTTAATAACCAGTGGATATTGGTCAATCAGAATAAATGCCATAAACACTTTGAATTCAAGTATTAATTGAATGCATATTACTTCACAATTATAAAGATAATTATTTTAAATAAGAGAAAACAATTGTGTGATCTGAAAAAATAATTAAGAAAATTGTATGAAAAAGAAAAGGACAATATCAAATTGGAGCAATGGGAAAATCATATGAACAGAAACATAAAATCACTGAAGGGCAAAGTATGTCTTAGAAAAACATTTCGTGTGAATTCCTGTCACATTGTGCGTGAGTGGCTACAAATGGCTATAAGACCATACTGTATTTTTGTGGGATGTTCATATTAGACTCAGTGGTAGAGGGCAAATCCTGTGGGGAAGAGAATGTTTATGGCTTATGTTTTATATATCCATGGAAGAAAAGTAAAAGACAAATAAAAGGAATCAATGAGAGTTACACTTCCTGCTTCTTTGCGCCCCGTCGTTGATCTCCCTAGAAGAGAAAGGAGAACTTACTTGATGTGGAAGGCTGGGAAGACTCTCTCTCTGCAAGTACTTTTCAGTTTCTTTCATTCCTGCCAACCTTCTGACAGGCTATGCTCTACTCTTTTTCCAGGACATAAACTTACTGAATCAGGCTTTGTCCAGAAAATAATTGAGTTACCACAATTACTACCTTTGTCCAGGTAATAATTGAGTTGACTTTAACTATGGAGAAATTTCTGGCATATCCAATTGGAGGACTTTCTAAAGTTATTTTAATCAATGTGCATTATCACTATTTTGAGTTCTCTTTTTTTTTGTTTTGAGATGGAGTCTGTCACCAGGCTGGAGTGCAGTGGCGCTATCTTAGCTCACTACAACCTCCCCCTCCCAGGTTTAAGCAATTCTCCTGCCTCAGCCTCCCAAGTAGCTGGGACTGCAGGCATGCGCCATCACATCCAGCTAATTTTTTGTATTTTAGCAGGGACGGGGTTTCATCACGTTAGCCAGGATAATCTCCATCTCTCGACCTCGTGATCCGCCCACCTCGGCCTCCCAAAGTGCTGGGGTTACAGGCGTGGGCCCCTGTGCCCAGCTGTAAGTTGTATTTTAATAAACGTTTATCTCCTCTCATATTTTTTATTGAGTCATAATTAGAGAAGAATGAAGTAATATTACATTTGAATCCCTGAAAACTTCCACGAAAATGAAGAAACAAACTACCCAAGGGCATACGTCCTGTAACCCATAAGGACTGGACTCGCCCAAATGTCTTGCTTTTGCGTGGTATGCAGAGAGGTGAAAGGTCTGTAAAGCAATACATCTATATAAATTACTCGCTAAAGATAAACTTTATATCATGCACAGGCTTCATTCAAGAAAAGAAAATCAGATTTACAAGTATTATCCCAAATCAAAAAAGTAGTTTTAATATATGTTCAAATTCGGAAATAATATTGGCCTCTCAACATATAGTATTTTGATATAATTAACACATGTAATTGCAAATGGCAAGAAAAAGGTCTTTAATAGTTAAACGAGATCTGAAAACTTTAGGAAATATTTAAAGGGAGTTAGATTTTAGGGACTAATACTAATAAATTTCACTGAATATTCCCAAGGAGAAGTGAAAACTTCTGTTTCCAGTCTTTTTTGTGATTTCACTGTAATTGTCTGTGTTTGTGACCAAAATTAAGTTTGTGACCAAAACATATGTATATACACCTATGTATATACCCATACTTACGTGTGTGTGTGTATATATATATATGTACATATATATATATATATATACACACACACATACATATAAAAATATATAGGTATGTGTTTACTATTGATAAGAGAAAAACTTAAGCTGAACTAAATTTAAAGTTTAATTGAGCAATGAATGATTTGTCAATTGGGCAGCCTTCTGAGCCTGAGTACGCTCAGAAACTCCAGTGCAGCCACGTGGTGGAAGAAGATTTACGGACAGAAATGGAATTGAGGTACAGAAACAGCTGGATTGGTTACAACTTGGTGTTTGCCTTATTTGAATATGGTTTGAACAGTTGGCTACATTTGATTGGCCAAAACTCTGTGACTGGCACAAGTGTAGGCTACGGTATGTTTACACCTCCACTTGTTACAGTTCACGATGTACAGAAAAGCGTTTAGGACAAGCTTAAAATATGTAAGGAGGCAGCTTTAGGCTAAACTTGATTTAATACTTTATTTTAAATTAAGAAAATTAATACAGTGAATAATGCGAAAATATGTAATAGCTCATTACTTTATAACTTAAATTGCTATAGAAGTAAGTCATGGTTATTTGAAAACATGTGGAAAACACAATTAAAGGAAAAAGTACATATATAGTCCTCACCACCTTGAAGTCCCACATCACTAGTATCATTTGTTTATATTGCCCTCTAGCAATTTATATATAAAATCTTGCTAATATTATACTACTCATACTCTAGTATGCAGAAAGACAAAATGTATTTATTTCTAGATCTAGTTTTGGCATAATATTCTACAGTAAATATTTTTACATGTTGTTAAATATTACTCAAAATATTTAAAGACTATATTCTATTTTATTCCATATTAGATTGAATAATAGCTTTCCCAAAACATATATCCTTTATATGTGAACTTCTTTGAATAAAGGATCTTTGCAGACGTAATTAAATTAAGCATTTTAAGATGAGATCATCATGGATTAACCATGGATTAACCCACAATGATATGTGTCCTATAGGAAAGAAAAGAAGACAAAATAATACCCAGAGGCAGAGTCCTTGTGAGGACAGGCTGAGATTGGAGTGATGCTTCTACTAATCAAGGTACATCAAGGATTGCAGCTTCTAAGAAGCTCAGAGAGACATGGAACAGGTTCTCCCTCAGAACCTCTGTAAGAAACCAACACTGCCAATACCTTGATTTTGGAATTCTGGCCCTCAGAAATGTGATAAAATAGTTTCTGTGATCAAAGCTATCTGGTTTTTGAAAATATTTTACAACAACATACAAAAAAACTCTTATCCATAAGGACGATGTTCCAAAACTCCCAGTGGATGCTCAAAACCTAAAATGGCACTGAGACTGAGCCCTGTACAGTAATGCTCTGTTAGTACCGCTGTATATGACTGCATATATAATGGTGGTTCCATAAGATTATAATGGAGCTTCCCTATACAGGTATACTATTTTTCTATTTTATACCATAGTTTTACTGTACCTTTTATATGTTTAGATATGTTTAGGTACATAAATATCATTGTGTTACAACTGCCTCCAGCATTTAGTACAGTAACATGCTTCAAAGGTTTGTAGCCTAGGAGCAATAGGCCATACCATGTAACAGAGGTTTTACCAGGCTATACCCTCTAGGTGTGTTTAAGTACAGTCTATGAAGTTCACGGGATGATGAAGATTACTTAACAACACATTTCTCCGAAGGTATCTCTGTCTTTAAATGATGCATGACTATATATACTATGTACAAATTTCTTTTTCTTCTGCATGGTTTTATGGATAGAAGATTTCTTCATATCATAGATATTAGCAATTTCAGCATGATTTTTTTTCAAAATTAGGTAAAAATCTAAATTTTTTACTTAGAGGAAGCACTTTATGACTTTTGTCAGCCATATTTGAATTATCAACATCACTACTCTAGTGCCCTGGGATTACTATTAAGTAATATGAGTTACTTTAATACCAGCATTTAGACACCAAGACAGGCAGTCTGATAACCAAGAAGACTGCTAAGTGACTAATGAGCTGGTTACACGTACAGCATAGATACACTGAGTAAAGAGGTGATTCATGTCCAGGACAAGACAAAGTGGAATGGTACAACATTTTATCAGGCTACTTGAAATGGCAGGCAATTTAATGCTTACGAATTTTTAAATTCTGGAAAGTTTTATTTAATGTATTCAGACTGTAATTAAACCTTGTTTGTGAAACTGCAAGTGAGTAAAGACTACGGTACACATCCTGGCTATACAAATATTTATTGTATTTCAACACATTTTCATGGTGCTATTTATTATCCCTATGCAAAAATCTGTATAAGCATTTTTGAATAAGTCTATATTTGAAATATGGAATCATTTTATTTTAATACTTTTTTTGTTTTGTTTTGAGATAGAGTCTCGCTCTGTCTCCCAGGCTGGAGTGCAGTGGCATGGTCTGGACTCACTGGAACTCCCGCTTCCTGTGTTCAAGAGATTCTCCTGCCTCAGCCTCCCGAGTAGCAGGGGTTTCAGACATCTGCCATCACACCCAGCTAATTTTTGAATTTTTAGTGGAGATGGGATTTTACCATGTTGGCCAGGCTGGCCTCGAACTCCTGACCTTGTGATTCACCCGCCTTGGCCTCCCAAATTGCTGGGATTACAGGCATGAACCACTGTACCCGGGCCAAATTTTAATACTTTTAAACAACAATAGAGATTCCCAAATTTAACCTCAGAAAGTTTATAAAACTGGTATTCCCACTAGTAGTTAATTGTGATAGAACTTTGAAAAAGAGCAACACTGTATTGTATATTTACAATCTGTACAAACCGTAAGTACAAACAATTGTATTGTATGTTAGTATATTAGGTCTTAACATACAAACAATTGTTTGTACTTATAGTCTGTACATGTTCATACTTACAGTTTGTATAGATTGTAAATATAAAAGGGCTGATTTTGGAAACAAAATAAATGTTTTATAATTTAATATTCATACTTCTTTTATGATCCTGCTGTTGTTTGTTGTTCCAGTTCCTAAAGCTTAGAATGTCAACTGAGAATCAGTGAAAGCTTATCCATCAGTAGGTATGATTCCCACTAATGTTTTCCTTCATTAGGGTATATAATCAGAAATTGACTGCAAAAATGTATGTGTCTCAGATTAATCTCATATGAATGCAGAGATAATGAAATTTAAATGTGTTTTTCATAACCTATGGGATTTCAATAGGAAAAAGATTATATAGCTAGATACAAGGTAATTATATTTTCATCAAACCTATTTGACTAATTTGCAATAATTATCAAAAAAATTAAAATTCAAATATTTAGTTCAAATATTAATTGGTAAGGGTAAAAAGACAATTTATGAAAAGTTATTTCTGCTAAATATTATCTGTATTTAATTCTTTCATATTAATTCTTATAGGCAAAACAGAATAATGAGTCTAGGCAGCTAAAAGATAAAATTTGTTAATTTTATCAACTAAGAATGATAAATATGGTTGGGTTTACCCAATAGGGAATAAGGTATAAATGTTTTGTTTATTTTTTTGGCTTTTTAATTCATTTTAATAAAACCTAATGAGTTTATTATTTTAAGGGTATACTGTATATATGAGAATTTGCTTTTTAAGGGCAAACCAGCCATTAAAGACAACTGCTAATGTTGCAATTTCATAAGAGATTGGAATCTTGTCTAAAGCAATGGGAAGCAATGCAATAACCATCTCAGAATGTTCCTATTTCTATCACTTTTGTGAAGAAACACGAAGAAAATATAGTCAGTTACAGAATTTAGGTCATTTGAGATGAGCTATTATTTATGAAGCCCATATCACTGTTTTCTCAATGTTTTGTAAACTGTTTCAAAAATAAGGTCACGTCCAGTAAGCTTACTTTTATGTAAATGATTAAAAGATGATTGCTAGTATACTAATAGTTTCTGGTACTTTTGTTTGTGTTTTGAGATGGAGTCTGACACTGTCGCTTAGGAGTGCAGTGGCAAGATCTTGATTCACTGCAACCTCCTCCTGCTGAGCTCAAGTGATTCTCCTGCCTCAGCCTTCCGAGTAGCTGGCACTACAGGTGTGTACCACCATGCCTCATTAATTTTTCTATTTTTAGAAGAGACAGGGTTTTGCCATGTTGGCCAAGCTGATCACGAACTCCTGACCTCAGGTGATCCACCCGCCTCAGCCTCCCAAAGTGCTGGAATTACAAGAGTGAGCCACCCTGTCCGGTCAATTTGTTTTATTTTCCAAGAAATTTAATCTCAATTGAAATAGTTTTTTTAATAAAGAAAAGGGTCACTAAAGAGGAAAATGGCATAAAAGTTTAGACATTAGTATCAAAACAGCAAGATGTGTTATATCAGATATCCTTATGTAATGTGTTGTCTAAATTTACATTTGTTACAATAGTGCAGTGGGTATTAATATTAGGCAGAGCGTTATTTAGAAAAAGATTATACAGTTTATTTGATAAATGTTATACAGATGTGTCACTTCTATAGTTCAATAATTTAAAATAGTTTATATTTAGCTAATATATAACTCATAGTTATCTTTTTAAAAATACCTTAAATGGTCTATTTAAAAAATTAATCAGTATGTCATGTGAATTACCTGTTCTTACAAAACAGAGAATAGATGAAGGCATGCCTATTCATCAAATAAATAATAACTTTACAAACATGTTATATTTAAGATAAATTTCAACTTGCAGCAGGCAATGAACATATACAATTACTAACTACTTGGAATTATTGTGTTCTTTCTATGTGTCAGGCACTGTTCAAAGCACTGTTCCTATGTTATATTATTTAATTCTTGTTCAAGCCCCATCAAGTTTTATTATTCTCATTTTACAAATGAAGAACCTGATGCAATGGGAGGTTTATTCATTTGCTTCAGGTAATAGAGCTGGAAAAATTTAAAGCTAGGATTTGTACCCAAGGAGTATGACTAAAGAGCTTACATCTTTACTGCTACACTATACGTATTCGTACTTCTAGAGAGAATTACTCAGATAAGCAGATATTCACAAAGTATTATAAGTTAATGCATCTAGTTGGGGCAAGTAATCAGTTTCTGAGGAAAGATAAAAAGTACATCTGCTTTTAGTCAGTTTATTAGTTTATATTAAGTGATAACATGTATTTACTTAAAATTATGTATATATACACACACACACGTACACTGGTTTTCTTTCTACTATAAAATATTAGTTCTTAATAGACCACTCATACATTCAAGAACATCTAGAAAATCTGTATAGAAACACAATATCGCGTTGAACTCATCAAAGAACTTTTAAAGTTGAAAAATTCAGGGAATAAGATGTGCAAAAAAGAAAAATGACAGGTAAATTCAATTTGTAATTTTACCATTCTAAGAAGTTCACAGGATGCTCTGCGTGGATGAGAAGAGAAAGTTTTAGAAGCACATAGGTCAAGGAAGCAAAAACTTGAAGTTTATAATTCACCAAGAAACGTGCAATTTGAAGATACACAAAGTACTCAAATTAGAAATAAACAAGCTCACATAAAGAATAAAACCTGGATCCACATTCTGTCAGCTGTTGATGTGATGTACTTGGTCTGCTTTTAGTCTTGAGTTTCTGGTTTTTGTCTTAAAGTTCCTGGCAGAATGAAGGATAAACACAAAAATTCTGTGGAGGAATACATCATCAACAGAGGCCCAATATCACTTTATTTATTTATTTTTTCAAATACAATGCCACAATTTGATTAAAAATCAATAGAATCCTATCATTCACATTGCTCCCATTTTCTCAAATGCTAGACATGTTCCATGGATCACTGCATTTCCGTCTGTTGTGAATCACAACCCAATTTGCTGTGTGTGAGTCTTAGCATGCGAGTGTTTTAGTATTGTAATGCTATATTTGCCACCTCACTGACTTCCAGCAACATGGTCCTTGTTGCCATGTGGCTGGCAAGATATTCAATTTCAAACTTCCATCATGACATTTTGCTTTCTAGGACCCTTTTCTGCACCAATAGCCATAATTCATATTTTCCCAGAAACAGACACTTTGACAAAAAGATTAAAGTAGTTCACTACAAAGATGTTCCTAGGAGTCCCTAACAGGTGAATGGGAAGTAAGATATGTAAGGGAAAGAGGGAAAGATATGTCCAAGTGACACTATGGAGAAAGTGACAACAGGAGCTTAATTCTACTGGGGAAACGGGAAGAGATGGTGTGCAACTTGCTCCTCAGAGTTATTCCTCCCAAGAAGTAAGAAGTCTGGGATATTTGTGCAGAAACCACCACTGCATGTGGGCCCCTCTCAGAGGATGTCAATTCCTGCATCTCTCGCCTGACTTAGATAGGAACTGAATGGGTTCCAGGCTAGTGAAAGTCTTCAAGCAAGGTGGAGGTAACTGAAAGATGGGCTAGTATGTATTGAAGTAACAATGGCGAGGGGGGATATGGGTAGAACACTGATAGACTGCACCACAGTCCCGAATAGATTTAGCCAGCTACATAGTCAATCATCTTTTTCTCTCTTTCTTTTGGGCTTCCTTGGGAATACCACAGCCTGAGTTTTCATCCATAATCCAGTTTGCTAACTCATAGTATTTACTACAAATGATCGTTCCCACATAGAAATTTTATCAATGGGCAAGATGGCTGTAAGATTTTTGGATCCTGTCATAAGGATTAGTGATAAGGCTCAAAGGCATTTATACTTAATTATTTTTATGAGCTGGCATAAGAATTGGTCTTCATTTTCAATCTGGGCTTTCTATATTTCCTTCCTATCATGTCTGTTTCCAAACTGGTTATTTATTTTTTTCCTTAGATTTCTCCACTTCTTGTGGTATTTTACTGTATAAACTTATTGAAGTTGCCAATGGTACTCAAATTCTTTCTTTCACACTTGACCTCCAAAGTTACAAATTCTTTTTACTGCAAACTTAAAAAAAATTATTATTTGCCTGCCTTCCAATTCAAATCAGGCAAAATACAACCAAATATTTCACCATCATATAAAATTGATTGTCATTCTTCCACCTTCAAATATTATTATTCTTGTTTTCTGACATTCATTCATAGAGTTAATTAAACATGATTTTTTTTACACCATGACATTGCATACAAAAAATGAAACAGATACAGCAATAATTATACACTGCAACAGTACACACTGAATACAATGAAGCTTTGGACTAAAGTAAAGAACAGGAGAAATAATAAGGCAGTCATGTGGAAAATTTCTCACCACATTTGTTAATTAATTGAATTGTAGAAAAAGGAAAGGTATGAAGAGTGACTTCTAAGTTTCTCATTGGAATCTCACAAGATGATAGTACTATAATGGGGAAGACTAGAAGAACAGTGAAAGTTGAAAATGTGTGATATAGTTTGAACATTTGTTTCTGACCAAATCTCATGTATGAATTTAATCCCTAATGTTTGGAGTGGGGCCTGGGAGAAGTGATTGGGTCATGGGGGCAGAGTTCTCACGAATAAAGTGAGTTCTCCTGAGATCTGGTCATCTAAAAGTGTGGCACCTCTGGTGTCATTTCTCTCTTCCTCCCTTTCTCACCATGTGAGATGTCAGCTCCCCTTTTGCCTTCTGCCATGATTATAAGCATCCTGTAGCCTCCCCAGAAGCCAAGTAGACATTAGCACCATGCTTGCTCTAGAAACATAAGCCAATTAAACCTTTTTTCTTTATGAATTACCCAGTTTTAGGTATTTCTTTACAGCAATGCAAGAACAGCTAATACAGAAAAATTGGTATTGAGGAATGGGACATTGCTACAAATACTGAAAATGTGAAAGCACCTTTGGAGCTCGGTAATGGGCAGAGGTTGGAAGGCTTTGGAGGGCTCAGTAAAAGACAGAAAGGTGAGGGAAAGTTTGGAATTTCTTAAGACTGGTTAAATGGTTGCAACCAAAATGTTTAAAGTAATATGAACAGTGAAGGTCTGGCTGCTGAGGGCTCAGATAGAAGTAAGTAACTTACTGGTAACTGGAGGAAGGTCACACATGTTATGCCTTAGCAAAGAAGTTGGCTGCATTCTATTTATGCTCTAGGAAGTTTCAACTAAAGAATCATGATTTGGGGTATCTGGCCAAAGAAATTTCTAAGCATCAAAGAATTTAAAATGTAATCTGGCTGCTTCTAACAGCCTATACTCAGACACATGAGCAAATAAATGACTTACAGTTGGAATTTATGTTTAAACAGGAAGCAGAGCATAAGAGTTTGGAAAATTTGCAGCCTGGCCATGGGGGAGAAAGCAAAAGACTAATTTCAGGTGAGAAATTTAAGCAGGCTGTGGAGCAACCACTCACTAGAGATATTTGCATAACTAAAAAAGAACCAAATGCTAATATCCAAGACAATGAGAAAAAATCTAAAAGGCATTTTAGAGACCTTCCTGGAAGTTCCTCCCATTACAGGCCTGGAAGTCTAGGAGAACTGAATGATTTTGTGGGCAAGGTCCAGAGCTCCATGGCCCTACACAGCCTTAGGATACTGCTACCCACATCCCTGCTGCTCTGGCTCCAGTCATGGCTCAAAGGGATCTAACTACAGCACAGGTTGCCACTTCAGAGAATGCAAGCCATAAGCCTTGGTGGCTTTCATGTGGTGTTAAGCCTACAGGTGCTCAAAATGCAAGATTGGTGGATTCTTGGCAGCCTCCACCAGTTTTGGACAATGTATGGAAAATCCTAGATGTCTAGACAAAAGCCTGCTGACACGGCAAAGCCCTCACTGAGAACCTCTACTAGGACAGTGTGGAGGGAAAATATGGTGTTGGAGGCTCTGCACAGAGTCTCAATCAGGACACTGCCTAGTGGAGCTGTGGGAAGAAGCCCAACATTCTCCAGACCCAAGAATGTTAAATCTACCAGCAGCTTGCCCCCTACACCTGAAAATGTGACAGGCACTCAACTCCAGCCCATGAGAGCAGCCTTGCAGGCTGCACCCTGCAAATCCTCAGATGCAGAGCTGCTCAAGGACTTGAGAACCTACCTCTTATATTGGTGTGCCCTGGATGTGGGACATGGAGTCAAAGGAGAATATTCTGGAACTTTTAGATGTAATGACTGCCCCACTGGAATTCAAACTTGGATGGGGCCTTTAGCTCCTTTATTTTGGTAGATTACTCCCTTTTAGGATGGAAATGTCTATCCAATACCTACATCCACATTGTATCTTGAAAGTAGCTTGTTTTTTATTTTACAGGCTCATAGGAAGAAGAAAGTCATCTTGTCTCAAATGACATTTGGGATTTTGAATTTTTGAATTAATGCTGAAATAAATTAAGACTTTAGGGGACTATTGGGAAGGCATGATTGTATTTTGAATGTTTGAAGGACATGAGATTCAATGGCGGGGGCAGGAGTAAAATGATATACTTTAGATATTTGTTCCATCAAAATTTCATGTTGAAATGGGACCTGGTGTGAAGTGATTGGATCATGGGGGTATAGTTCTCATAAATGGAGTAAGTTCTCACAAGATCTGGTCATTTAAAACTGTTGGCACCTCCCCAATCATTTCTCTCTTGATTCTTGCCATGTGATATGACTGCTCCACCTTCATCTTCTGCCATAATACAAGCTTCCTGAGGCCTTCCAAGAAGCCAAGCAGATAAGAACATCATGCTTCCTGTAAAGTCTACAGAACCATGAGTCAAATATATTTTATTGATAAGTTACCCAGTCTCAGGTATCCATTTTTTTCCTTTTTCTTTCTCTTTCTCTTTCTTTCTTTTTCTTTCTTTCCTCCGTCCTTCCTTCTCTTTCTTTTCTTTTTCTCTTTCTTTCTTTTCCTTCCTTCCTTCCTTTCTTTCCTTCCCTCTCTGTTTCTTTCTTTTTCTTTCTTCTTTCTTTCTTTCTTTCCTTCTTTCTTTCTTTTCCTTCCTTCCTTTCTTCCTTCCTTCTCTTTCTTTCTCTTTCTTTCTTTCTTTCTTCTTCTTTCTTTCTTCCTTTCTCTTTTTTTCTTTTGAGACAGAGTCCTACCCCTGTCACCCAGGCTGGAGTGCAATGATGTAATCTCAACTCTGCAACCTCTGCTTCCTGGATTTAAGCGATCCTGTCACCACAGCCTCCTGAGTAGCTGGGGCTATGGGCACATAACACCACATGAGCTATGTTTTGCATTATTTGTAGAGATGGGGTTTTGCCATATTGCCAAGCCTGGTCTCATATCCCTGAGCTCAAGTGATCTCACCACCTTGGCCTCCCAAATTGCTGGGATTATAGGTGTGAGCCACTATTCCCAGCCCAGTATTTCTTTATAGCAATGTGAGAACATCCCAGCACAGTACAGAAAATGTAGAGATCTTTCTGGGGTGCTCAATTTTGGCTTCTAAGTGGATATTTCTCATAGGGAGAGAGTGAACTTTATAGCCCAAGAGAGAAAAGTCAAGAGTAGACACATACATTTGGTAGATGTGATCTAGAGATCTCTTTAAAGCTATTCACCTTTATGTTACCTTGTAGAAAGAAAGTATAGATGAGGAAGGATAGTTAAAATCAAGCCCAACACAATTCTTCAATATAAGTTTTACCTGGTAAGTAAAAAAATAGACTTTACCACTATGGAATATATCCATGTAACAAAATGTCACTTGCATATCTTAAATCTATAAAGATTAAAAAAAAAAAAAAGACCAGAGTGATAATCAGTAGTCATTGTCATAGACTATATATATGGTGTGACAAAATATTTTATTTTCTCAGAGTGACTGTACTAAAATGTACAAAGAAGAAAAAATGCCATTTACATTCAGAAAAAAAAATGACATTTTCTATTAAATGTAAAATTTTAAAGTTTGTCATAATACTTCTTAAGTAAAAGTATGAACCCTCTAAAAGATTAATTGCTATTCTTTCTTCTTTGTACCTTCACATCATTATTTCATAATTCATTTCTCAGTAATATTCTATTCAAAGAATAATAACCAAATGATAGTTTTGATTAAAATAAATTTTATAAAGGCAAATGTGTGCAATTGCTTTACAGAATAGTAGGACGTGATTATTCAATTTTTAGATTGAAATATAGTGTTAAATTTTCAAACACTTGAAAATTGTATATAATTTATAAGTACTCAGAAAATGCAATGTGTTTTATAAATATCAATATTGTATATATGTTTATAATATATTGATAGAAAAAATTAAATTTTATTAGTTTATACAATATGAAATATTATAATAAAATTAATATGTGTGTAATGTTTGTGTATACACATGCAAATCCTAGCAGAGTGTCTTCACATGTGGTTTCTGGCCACAATTCAAACATTCAGATAAAACTCTGCTGCTTTTCTTGTTCACTGACTTTCCTGTCTTTTCCTGTTGCTGATGATCTGCATTTTTACACTTTTCTATTCCCTTCAGGATTCATCTAATGTATGAATAGGGATAGTGGTGGTAAATCCAACCAATTATTCTCTGTTAATTCATTAGCCATATAATGTGTTACCTCTCCAAGGAAATGTAATGCCTAACTCTCTGTATACATCCCCTATAAAGTGTCTACAGGGAAAAACACTAATGCTGGGAATTTTAAAAGATTCAACTGGGAGTTAATTTATTCAAAGGAGATTTTCTTAGAATCCCTCAAATCACATTAATAGAGCAGCTGCCTGCTCTAATTATGCATAAATCAATGCCATATGCTCAAAGTCACTCAAGGAATGGCACATTTTCAGTATGTTGATTTCTAAAAAGGCTAGCAAACAAAATACATTTTGTCATTATTAGTGGTGATGTTTAGTATCACCAAAGTTTTAATAAAACTGGATTTAAATTTGTTAGAGAAGATTTGTAAATATAATCTCTTTTTATAATCATGCATAATAATCATGCATAATGATCTAGGCAAATACAAAATGTAAAATAGAATCATCCCTAATTGATTTGTGATAAATAGGTAATCTCTTACCATCCTCAGGCTCATAAGAGTTGTCTTTAGTAATTACTACTTTTGAAGAATAAATGAACACAAGGAGAATGATTAAATATTAAATTAATATTCTTGCTTTATTGTATATATTGTCTAATTTCAGAGTTTCTTCCAATCTGAAAACTCCAATAATCATCTATCTCTGTGCAAATTATCTTTCATCTCTGATTGGGGCATATTTTTCAAATTGTTTCTGGGCAATCTGTTAATACTGCTAATAAGAAACTTATACACAATATGGATATAACTTATAATGTTATGTTCATTAACTTGCAAAACCAATGTTTTTCTCTTTGCTCTATTCATCTTAAAGTTTATTACTGCGTTTCTTGTTCATGGCCTATATTCAACCAGTTCATAAATCAGTTTCACATATGGTTTCAATACATGTCATCAATTTTTCCACTCTATCCCATTGCAATCACCCTTATGCTGTGTATTTGTTGGGTTATGCTCCCTGCTGGTGTCTTCTCAGTCAGAACCCTTCAGACTATACATTGTGACAAAGTTAAATGTGTGTTGTTAAACCAATAGTTCTCAAATCTAAAAATAAGAGTACATATGGAAGTCTTGATTAAAGATAAATGTAATAGTTCAATACTATGAGAAAATGATGATGTTCTCTATAAATGGTGCTGAGACAATTGCAAATCCATGTGGAAAAAATATATATATCTTGGCCACTACTTCACACTATATAAAAAAAAATTCTAGCGTTGCAGATCTAGATGCAAAAAGTAAACAATAATAACATAGGAAAAGAGAATATTTTTGTGATGTCAGCAAAGTGCTCTTAAACTAAAATCAGAAGTGCTAATTTTAAGAGAAAAATAATTCACAAATTAGACTGAATTGGGGCTAAACTCTTATTTATCAAAAGACATAACTAAAAACGTAAAAGATAAGGAGCATCATAAGAGACAACTACACAATACCTATCTACAACCATGTATATCCTGAATACATAAAGAATTTCAAGAGATGAATGGAAAAGAAGACAGAAAATAGAATATGGATATGGGCAAAAGTCAAAAGAATTAAGGTAGTGATGAGGAGAAGGCAATGTTATACTACTGCATACTTACCATAACGGTAAAAATGAAAAAGAAAGAATATGCCAAGTTTGATGAGGATGTAGAATTCTCAGTGTGGTATAATTACAATGGGAAGCTCTTTGGCTTCGTATCCAACAGAAAAACATAAGTTTACCATAAGACATATACTAGAATCTTTATAGCAGTATTATTCATAGTAGGCAAAAAATTGCAAATGCCCAAATGCCTAACAGTAAAATAGACATATATATTTGTTCCACAATGAAATACTATGTGATAATCAAATAATTTATTACTGTATGTACAATATGAATAAATATCCATATATCAAATTAACCACAACAAACCAGGCACAAAACAGAAAATTAGCATGATTTCATCTATGTAAAAAATAAGATCTACAATACATAAAATGATATATTATTCAGCCATAAAAGCAAATACATTTCTGATATACACTACAACATGAAAAATCTTGAAAGTATCACAAGAAGTGAAATAATCCAGACACCAAAAAATAAATACTGTACAAGTCCAACCATATGCAATACTTATACTATGCAAATCTGTAGAGTCAGACAGTAGATTAAAGGTTATCAGAATCCTGGAGAAGGCAGAGTTATAGCTTAATAGGTACAGAGTTTCTATTTGGGATAATGAAATTTTGAAAATAGATATGCACAACACTATGAATGTACTTAATGCCATTACATTATACACTTAAAATAATTAAAATAAAAAATTTCATGTTATATGTATTTTACCATAATAAAAAATTTTTAAAAATATCAAGCAAATGTACCAAGATTTAATCCAAAAATGTTCATAATAAATAGCAAAAATAAATTGTAACAGTCTAAACTGTTGGTAATTGAAGGTCAGTTAAATACATTTTAACACAAACAATGAAATTTTATGAGACCATTTAAAATCACTTAGAAAAGAAAAATTAATTGCAAAAAATAATTTACATATACTATAAAACTAGACATATGTTACACAATGACTGTTTAGTTTTAAAATTTATATGTATATGATTAGAAAAGAAGGATCTATACAAAATATGTCTCTGGGCAGTGACTTTTTATTCTTTTTTAACCTTTATTCTCTCAATTTTCTATGTCACAAATAGACAAATAATAAAAGTTTGATTTCAAATGAGCAAAGAAACAAAACCTACATTCTTAGAAATTCAGAACTTGGTAGTGATTGGATGGAAGTATGAGAAGTCTTCTGGAATATCACAGGAGTACTCTGTGGTGTTTCACTTCTTGATGTGGGTATTGGTCACAAAGGAATGCTTAGATTTTGAATCACATTCTTTATCATATATATACTGTCTAATACGCATATTAAACTTTGATAATTTTTAAATACATTTTGAGTTCACTCAGTGCTTATTTAATTGGGGATAATCATATACCATATATGGTTTCAATTGAATTTTAGGTTTATTCTTTAGAGGTCTTTTTAGTCAGTCTCATCACCTTTCAAATGCAATGTTCTCTTAAGAAAGCTTTGTTCATTTTCCAAATGGAAAGCTTTTCCTTTCCATATTTAGTGCTTCCTTCAGGAGCTCTTGTAAGGCAGACCTGGTGGTGACAAAATCTCTCATTTGATTTTCTGTGAAGGATTTTATTTTTCCTTTGTTTATGAAGCTTAGTTTGGCTGGATATGAAATTCTGGCTTGAAAATTCTTTTCTTTAAGAATGTTGAATATTATTTCCCACTCTCTTCTGGCTTGTAGAGTTTCTGCAGAAAGATCCGGTGTTAGTCTGATGAACTCCCCTTTGTGGGTAACCCAACCTTTCTCTCTGGCTGTCTTTATCATTTTTTCCTTCATTTCAACCTTGGTGAGTCTGATGATTATGTGTCTTGGGTTGGTCTTCTCTAGACCTATCTTTGTGGTTTCCTCTTCCTAGGTTGGGGAATTTCTCCTGGATAATATCCCGAAGTGTGTTTTCCAACTTGGTTCCATTCTCCCCATCACTTTCAAGTACACCAATCAAAGGTAGGTTTGGTCTTTTCACATAGTCCCATATTTCTTGGAGGCTTTGTTTGTTTCTTTTCATTCTTTTCTCTCTAATCTTGTCTTCATGCTTTATTTCATTAAGTTGATCTTCGATCACTGAAACCCTTTCTTCCACTTGATTGATTCAGCTATTGATACCTGTGTATGCTTCACAAAGTTATCCTGCTGTTTTTCAGTGTCATCAGGTCATTGATGTTCTGTAAACTGGTTAGTTAACTGTTTATTAGTTAACAATTTCTATAACCTTTTTTCAAGGTCCTTAGCTTCCTTGTATTGGGTTAGAACATGCTCCTTTAGCTTAGAGGAGTTTATTATTACCCACCTTCTGAATCCTACTTCTGTCAATTTGTCAAACTCATTCTCCATCCAGTTTTGTTTCCTTGCTGGCGAGGAGTTGAGCTCCTTTGGAATAGAAAAGGTGTTCTGGTTTTTGGAATTTTCAGCCATTTTGCACTGGTTTTGCCTCATTTTCATGGATTTATCTACCTTTGGTTTTTCATGTTGGTGAGCTTTGAATGGAGTTTCTGTGTGGACTTTTTTTGGTTGATGTTGATGCTGTTCCTTTCTGTTAAGTAGTCAGGCCCTTCTGCTGCAGGTCTGCTTGAGTTTGATGAAAGTCCACTCCAAACCCTGTTTGCCTGAGTATCACTAGCAGAGGCTGCAGAACAGCAAAGATTGCTGCCTGTGCCTTCCTCTGGAAGCTTCATCCCAGAGGGGTGCTCACCAGATGCCAGCCAGAGCTCTCCTATATGAGAAATACATCAACGCCTGCTGGGAAGTGTCTCCCAGTGAGAAGACATGGGGTCAGGGACCCACTTGAGGAGGCAGTCTGTCCCCTTAAAACCTCAAGCACTGTGCAGGGGAGATCCACTGCTCTCTTCAGGGCCAGCAGGCAGGAACATTTAAGTTTGCTGAAGCTATACCAACAGCTGCCTCTTCCTTCATGTGTTCTTTCCCAGGGAGATGGGAGTTTGATCTATAAGGCCCTGGCTGGGGATTCTGCCTTTCTTTCAGAATTGCCATGGTCAGAGAGGGGGAATCTAGAGGGACAGTCTGGTGACAGTGGCTTTGCTGAGCTGCAGTGGGCTCCACCTAGTTCAAACTTCCCAGCAGCTTTGTTTACACTTCGAGGGGAAAATCACCTACTCAAACCTCAGTAATGGCAAATACCCCCTCCCCCCAACAAGGCTTGAGCATCCCATGTCAACCTTAGAGTGCTGCACTGGCAGCAAGAATTTCAAGCCAGTGGATCTTAACTTACTAGACTCCATGGGGATGGGATTCACTGAGCTAGACAATTTGCTTGCTGGCTTCAGCCCTCTTTCCAGGGTAGTGATAGTTCTGTCTTGCTGGCACTCCAGGAGCCACTGGGGTATGAGAAAAAAATGCTCATGCAGCTAACTTGGTGTCTGTCCAAACAGCCACCCAGTTTTGTGCTTTAAACCCAGGGCCACGGTGATGTAGGCACTGGAGGGGAGTCTCCTGGTCTGCTGATTGCAAAGACCATGGGAAATGCATAGTATCTGGGACAGAGTGGACAGTTCCTCACAGCACAGTCTCTCATGGCTTCCCTTGGCTAGGGGGAGAGACTTCCCTGGACCCTTGTGCTTCTTGAGGGAGGCAACACCACACCCTGCTTCAGCTCACCATCCATGGGCTGCACCCACTGTCTAACCAGTCCCAATGAGATGAGCCAGGTACCTCAGCTGGAAATGCAGAAATCACCCTCCTTCTGCATTCATCTCACTAGGAGCTGCAGACTGGGGCTGTTTCTATTCAGCCATCTTACCTGTAAATGTGCTTTATAAATTTTTATTTATTTTAGTAATGATGATTTACTCTATTTAGTTAAAAATATTATGGTATTTTCTTCTATAAAAATTATGACTTGCTCTTGTATTTCCTGTTTATTTAAAAGATTGTGATTTAATATATTTAAATACATAAATATTGAGATTTAATATTAATATTTATAGACTGTGAGGCAATATTTTTCATTCTTCCTTACAAAAATATATATATTTTGTTTTAAATATGCGAATTATAAAAAATAGTCTAAAATCTTTTTGAAAAGAAGTGAATATATTGAAAATAATAGTCTTTAAATATGTATTTTCTCACTAGCTTGCACACATTGTTTTTTGAGATGGAAAATGTTTTATTCACTTCCAATCACAAATACATAATGCTTTCTGTTTTCATTTATTGCCATTTCCTTTCACTTTTCAAAGCATTTTTTGCAAGTAGCCTTTTTCCACCTCCCTATCTTGCTAAATAGCAGATTAAGTCCCCCCAAAATAGAAAGAGTGTCAATTACCCAAAATTATCAGTACTCCAGAACCTTAGGCCTCCAAAATAAAAAAAAAAGTATTTTACTATGATTGTGCTGATCACAGTGATTAAATCTGGGCTCTTTAGAAATACGTACGTAAATAAAACTTATTCGTTAATCTCCAAAGCCTTATCAGGAAAAACAATTGAATGGAGTGAAAACTTTTAAAAACTGTTTGAAAATAATAAAGTGTATGATATGAACTGAAGAATGTCCTTAATTTTCAGGTATGATTTACATAGGCATCTAATCATGCTTACTGAAATTTGGTAATATTGGATTATAAGATACAGTAGGTAAATTTCCTCTTTGTAATTAACAGAAAATAAAATGACATAATTTCTATCATTAAAACATCTCAATTTCACTGGTAAGAAAGCTTTAATTGTATAATAATATTATTATTAATGTTGAGGTATTCAAATGGAGGAAGGTCTCTGAGGGAGAGAAAGATTAAGCATAGAACATTATTTTCTTTGTTTAAATGACCTCTCAATGTAGAAAATCATTTTCTCATGTATTTATAGATCTGTGCATCTATTTTTTAGAAAGTGCAGTTTGTTACTGTGTGAATGTTAGCACAGAAAATGCCAAGTTTATAATTAAGTCCTCTCAAAGAGTAGAAACACAAATATGAAGCATAAATTTTTACCTAAGATCACTTGTATTGCAAAATTAATCTGGATTCCAGTTAATTAACTTCTGAAATCTCTCCCTATATGCAGTTAGCACTTTATGGCTACATATATTTCTACATACAAGTGCAAAACGATGAAAAACATTGAGACCCCTATGAAAACACAAGAAGCAACCACAAAAGCCTCAGCTCCTTCTACCTTTAGGCAGATGGATTATGAGCTATAATATGTCATTTGAAATCTCCTGTGGTGATTTGTTAGGACCATGATGATTCGTAACTACCAGAAAGTTTAATGTTTCCATTTTCTGTGGTTTAACACCACCTTAAAGTTGTCAGATGTCAAATGGTTCACCTGATGAAATGAGTTACTGACATATAGAACCTACTTTGTGAGTTCAAATGCCAGTTTTTACTTAAAGCTGATGCCAGGTGTTTTCTTCGGAGCCTTTACTGTGAATATTTAACAGTTAATTTATTTCTACCTGTTTTATCAGGAATATATGTCTAACTGCTGCAGTATAGTTATGCATCTATTAAAAATCCCACAAATTATAAATGACTATCAGTGGTTGATGGTGACAAGCATATGATTGTATTGTCCAATAAAGAAAATTAGGAAAACAAGAATTCATATGTGAATTCTGTGTATATTTATTAGAGAATCAAATTTCATCGCCTCATGGGTCTGGCTAAGGAATCCTGTTTCTGCCCAAAACTGTATTGTGCCAATGTGTGGAATATGAAATAAATGATGAATGTGAAGGTGCATTTGGTAGATCTAGCTCCCATTTATAAATTGTGGAAAAAACCTCGTTTACTGATTACAGCAACTCACAATACTAGTGAGGTAACCAATACTGAGGGTAAATATTAATTTAAATATATTTAAACATGATTTAATTAAAAATTATACATTCAATGTTCATTTAAATAACTTACTTAGCCATAATAATTATTATGCCTTTCCTATGCATTAGGCATTAAGCATTATCTCATTTAATTATTTCTGGAATTCTATAGTATGAATATATTATTGTTACACTTTTATAGGTAAGGAAAATGAGGCTTGAAGGAATTAAGTAGTATATCACTGGTTTGCTATATAGCAAATTTCAATTTCAGAATTCTGGTTACACTATATCACCTCTAGATGAGATAGACTATACTGTATGACAGAAGGATATTCATCTATTTATTAATTATAAGACAAATTTCTATGTCACATATTTGTAAAAAATCATGTGACTAATAATTATGCGACATAATTGTAAATAGCTTATATTTAAATATTAAAAATTAATTTGAATTATGAAAATAATTGAATTAAATCTTAAATATTTAATTTGCTATAGAAATTTATTATGCCCTTACTATCCACCAGGCAGTACATAGCTTCAAAACATTATCTCATTTAAATATAGTATTATGTTTGAATAAAATTCAGTAATACATTATCACATAAAAAATGTTTTGTTTTAAAAAGAATGAAGTTGCGAAGTACATTTTCCCATTTTCTTCTGCTAAAACAGAATACTACAAGCTGGGTAATTTATAAACAATAAAAGCTTATTTAACTCACAGCTCTAGAGGCTGAGAAGCAAAATACCGAGGTGCTAGTATCTGGCGAAGACATTTGTGTTGCATTATTCCATGGTGGAAGGCAGTAGGGCAAGGAAGAGCATGCAACTGAGAGAGAAATTTGGTCAAACTCTTTTTCTTTTTAAATCAGGAGCATACCCTCACAATAACTAGCCCACTCCTGCAATAACTTTATTAATCTATTTATGTATGAATCCTCTGCCATTATGATCTATTAAAGGCACCACATCCCAATAGCATCAAAATGTCAATTAAATTTCATCATGAGGGTACAATGAAATCATGGCATAGAGACAGTATACCTCTACCTGAATATGCATAGAAGAACATAAAGTAAGAGGTGTGATGAAATACATCAAATGTAGCCTGGTTTTGAAGGATGAACATACTTTCATAGCTATATATAGTTTCCTCCATAATGACCAGGGCTATAACTTATTACACATATATTTCGTGAAGATATTTGATAAACTGTACTCATAAATATTGTAGAATAATAAAATGTTATATCACTTAAGACATGTTGGAGTCTATACCAAGAATTTTTGATGCATTATCTTGTTTATTTGTAAACCTCTTCAAAAAAGTAAATATTAGTTTCACTCACCAATAAAATGTTATCTCTCAAAAGATTTGTCACCTTCCAATATTCCACAACAATTAAGTGGAAAACACACGATTGTTATCATATCCGATTACAGAGCCAACATTTTTAAATGCTGGGTTTTCCAGGATATTACTTGAAGGCATAGTAACTTTAACTCATATTATGGGGAAAGAAAAAGCAGAAAAATGCTTGCAAACTCAGAGAACTAATCAACCATATGGAATAGAAACAATTATAATTTTTTGAATCATTATGTGCCAAACACTCTTCTAAACATATTATGTCTGCAGATTCATTTAATCTACCCAGCACTTTTATAAAAGAGATATTGTTATGTTATTATCATTGACACTTTAATGATCATTAGAGACAAGCATGGAGTAGTTTTAACCTTGACAAAAATCATGAACCTAGCACTTGCTTAAGTCTGAATTTGTGGTTTGTAAAGATAGGGCCAGTGCTTGTGTCTAGGACACTATATTGCATTTCTTTGCTTGCCCACAAAACAACTATTTCCTTTCTCTTTTGGTAATAGTCTCTACTGGTCTTTAGAGAGATTGGTCTTATGCCATTCAACATGACTGACTATCCTAAAGCAACCCTCTACCTCAATAAAGAGTTGGGTACATAGATATGTGTATTCAGATATATCTCCAAAATAAGCTATTATTAAGTTTTATTACTATATATAGCCATATGTTATTTACAATTAAATCTCACAACTCAACTTGATTCAACCTGTGTCCCTAGGAATCCTGAGTTGAACTGGATATGTGCTGGAAGCAGGTGAAGATGAGTCACTCTGACCTCCATACCTAAACATGTGGACACTAAGTTCTTACACAGAATGCCCTTCCTCATGTCTGATATAATAAAATTTATCTTTATTATGTGAAAATGTTTCTACTCTATAGCATTCCAATATTTTATTTTCTTCCCAGGAAAATATATTTTCTGTTACTTGTATTCAAATCATCCTAACTGACAGGACATATCGTAGGCACAATCTTATTATTTTCAATTAAATTGTCCTCAAATTCCTTCAGTTAGTACTTATCAAGCACTTACTATAGGCAAAACTATGAAACAGGAACCAAATTGAAATTAACAAATTGAGAGTAAGACATGAGATTAACATGAGAAAAGCTTCTAATGCAAGAGACTGCATTTAGCTAACAACCACAAATTAATTATGTCAATTACTAAGCCCTTATTTTATGCCAGTTACATACTAGCGTACACTTTGTGCTGAAGCAATTTATTTCTAGAACAGATGTTTCATATTAAGGGACAGTCTGGAAATAAATGACTATAAATTTAATTTGTTCAAATATGTATCTAATATGCTTTCAGTTCAAAATTACATTATTTTAGTAGGTATTCCTTACATATCTATTGCATATTTCATAATTTTAAATTTAGTTTAGATTAAAACCACACAAGCCCCTGCAGTGCTTTATAAGCTTAATTCACAAAAATATATCTCTTCTATCATACCATACAATGCCCACCTCACCAAAGTGTAGCAATCATGTTCTTTTATTATCTTTATGCTATAATTTTATACATTTTGAATTTGTTATTTTACATGGTCAAAGCTAAAGGGAAATAAGTTCAACATGTAGTATTGGGATAGAACTTGATAGGTAAAAAGTAAAAATAGAATCCAATTTTATTTTATTTGATTTTATGTATCTATGTATTTATATTTCAATGGATTTTGGGGAAACAGGTAGTATTTGGTTACATGAATAAGTTCTTTAGTGGTGATTTCTGAGGTTTCGGTGCACCCCATCACCCTGTACCCAATGTGTAGTCTTTTATCCCTCACTGCCCAGTGAACCCTGTAGCCAATTTGTGGTCTTTTATTCCTCACCACCCACCACCCACCACCCTATTTCCCAAGTCCCCCACATCCAATGTATCTCTCTTATGCCTTTATGTCTTTACAGCTTAGCCTCCACATATCAGTGAGAACATATGAAGTTTGGTTTCCCATTCCTGCATTACTGAGGGAATGTATTCTCTTCCTGGGTCCACAAGGGGGTGTAATTTCAAAGTCAAGAACTTCCCAGCGCCATATCTCCATCCAGGAGCTTAGAGGTCTTTGGTTAACTTCACACGTGCAGAAAAAAAATCAAAGATCAATCGCTTTAGCGGAAGTTTAAAGGAACTCCTTTCATAGGCCAGAAAACTTGAATGGGGCAGGAAGATCTCACAGGTTAAAAGTCCCTTCTCCCACATCTGGGTGGACCCCATTTCTGGATCCCCTTCCACGACATCGTGGGAGCTGCTCTCTCTCTATTTCTTTTTCCTTTTTCTCTCTATTTGCCTAAATAAATAACTTTCTGCAAAACTCTTTGGGGTCCAATATTTACTTATGAACCCACCATGCCCAGAGAGGTCCTCTCCCCCATTCTTGGGTGAGTGAGGGACCAAAAGCCTGGAAGAACACAACCTATCAAGGAGCTAAGCCTCCCCTGCACCCCAGTACCAGGTCTCATTACTTTGCTTAGAATAGTAGTCTCAGATTCCAACTAGGTTGCTGAGAATGCCATTATTTTGTTACTTTTTATGGTTGAGTAGTATTCCATAGTGTATACATACATACATATATATAATTCACTTATTGTTTGATGGGAATTTAAAGTAGTCATGATGTTTTCAGTGGAGATAACAAAAACAGGTGTGATTTTGACCTACTTCGTACTTATAACCCAGAGATAGAGAAGCACATTAATCAAACACAACAGACACTGTAAATGTGCATCCTTCATTACTGCTGTAAAGGAGCTAACTCTCTGAGAGCTTATGAAAGTAAGATTTAACAAAATCATCATTAGTGAAAGTGGAAATCAAATAATGGAATATAATGCATTAATGGGTGAATAATCAAAAACCCAGATAATAAGTGGGAAGCATAGAGAAGCCAAGACACAGGAAATAGGACATGAAGTGTATTGTGATATGCAGGGGCAATAATGAGTACAGAGGCTCAAAAAAGTCAAAGGTCAGAGATGACAAAGCAAAGAATACAATGAGGATGCATGGTTTGAGAAAAGGCTGAAATGACAGGGAGAGGGTGTTAAATTTTTATTGATCAGGATAACAGTTGTCTTTAAGAGTGAAAACAATTAAAATATTTTATGTGTTTGTTGACATTATCACATTTTTAAAATATTATCCTGACTGCTACAGGGAAAATGGAACATATGTAATATATGTCTAGTGTGGGAAAAACAAAATGTTAACTGCTGATTTCCAGGTAAGTGACATAATTGCATGAACAGGCATTGTGATGTAGCTGGAGGAAAGGTTAAAAAATACAGTATTTTTTACCAGGTAAAATAAATAAGAACATACGCAATTCTATAGATGATAATGTCATTCCCCTACATAGGGGACATTGGAAGAGGCACATGTTTGGGGAACTTTGTTTTGTTGGTAGCACATAAACCTGGAATGCCTTAGATATATTTAGGATGTGATGTTAAATATACATACATATTGTATTACTCATTACAAAATATCTGCTTTTCAATAAAAATATTCTAAGTCATCCCCATGGAAAACAGAAGAGATAAAAAAAAGCCAACAAACTAGACTTATATATAAAATAGACAAGAAATTAGTTATGATTAATTTGTTAAAGTCTCCAGTAGAAAAAGTAGACAACTTAAAAGATGAACAATGTAAGCAAAGTATAAAAAAAATCAAAAGGTAATGCTAGAAATAAAAAACAGTAACAGAAATGAAGAATGCATTTGATAGCTAATCAATAGACTGAACATGGCCTAGAAAAGAAATTAGTGAGGTTAAAATTAGACCAGTTGAATCATCTTAAACTTAATGCAAAGGATAAAACTAACAACAACAACAAGAAAATAGAACTGAAGTTCTCAAAACCAGGATCAACTTGAAAACTTTCAAAAACACAAAATAGTACTACTACAAGGAATAGAGTGTAGCAGATGTAATACTTCAACGAACAATGGCTAAGAACTTTACAAAATTAAGAATAGATACCAAAACAAAGACTCAGGAAGCTCAGAGACAACAGCATGATAAATACACACACTCACATATATATATATATATATATATATATATATATATATGTGTGTGTATATATATATATATATATACACACACACACACACACACACACACACATACTCACAAAATGACACATGTTATTTTCAAATTGCAGACAGCCAAAGGTGAAAAAAAAATCTTGGGGAAATGAAAGGGGGGGAAAATACCAAGAGAAAAATAAGGTTAGGAATTATAGCAAACTTCTTGTCATAAGTCCATAAGCAAGAAAAGACTAGGGTTAAATATTTAATGTATTAAAAAAAAACACGTAGAATTAGATTTCAGGAGAAATTATCTTTCAAAAGTGAAGGAAAAATAAGACATACTCTGAAAATTAAACACTGAGGAAATTCATCATCATTAAAACTGCCTTGTAAGAAATGATAAAAATTATCCAGGAGGAAAAAAAATAATGTAGGCCCAAAAGTTAGAACTAAAGAGCAAGAGAAAAGAAATATATTATGATAAACAACATATTTTATTATTTTTATTTTTAAAAAAAATTATTTATTATACTTTAAGTTCTGGGGTACATGCGCAGATTGTTTAGGTTTGTTACATAGGTATACATGTGCCATGGTGGTGGTTTGCTGCATCCATCACCCCATCATCTACATTAGGTATTTCTCCTAATGCTATTCCTCCCCAACACCCCCACCCACTACTATTCCTCCCTTAGCCCCTACCCTCCAGGCCCTGGCTTGTGATGTTCCCTCCCTGTGTCTATGTGTTCTCATTGTTCAACACCCACTTATGAGTGCGAACATGGGGTGTTTGGTTTTCTGTTCTTGTGTCAGTTTGCTAAGAATGATGGTTTCCAGCTTCATCCATGTCCCTGCAAAGGACATGAACTCATCCTTTTTTATGGCTGCATTTGTGTTTAATTAAATAATTACAAAAATTTATTGTTACATATTTGTATATAATATATGGATAAGTGAAATGCGTTAACAGCAATGACAAAAGTGATGAAACATGAATTGGGAATCTTCTACTATAAGAAATTTACAGTACACATGATTAGATACACTATAATTTAAAGATAAGCTTTGATTAGTTAAATACATGTATTAAAATATTAAGGGCAGTCATTAAAAATTTTTAGAAATTAATATGAATGATATGGTAAGAGAAGGGTTACATTAGAATTTATGTAAATGTTCAAATAAAACAAGAGAAAGTAAAAAATGAGGAGAAGAAGAAACAAATACAAAGAATAGAAAACAGACACATGGTAGACAGTATGTCAACTATATCAATAATGGCTTTAAAATGACTAATTTGTATATACCATTAAAAGAGAGAGATGCAACTCTTTGTTGACAAAATGAATCTCATTTGAAGCATATAAACTAAGGTTAACATTTTTAAAAGAGCGAAAAAGATACCATGCTAACACTAATCCAAAAAAGCAGAAGTAACTCTATTAATTTTGGATAAAGCAGACATCAGAAGAACATTTATTACAGATAAAGAGCCACATCACATAATGAGAAAGGAAACAATTATCCAGTAATGTGTCACACCCTAAGCCCAACAATAATCAAAGTGCTCTGTTAGACCTGAGGAAGAAATAACCAAATACGCTGTTATAGTTAGTGTGCCATAAAATTTCAACATTCCTTTTCACAAGTAATATATCAGCAAGCAGAAAATCAGTAAGGACATTGTTGACTGGAACAGTACTAAAAATCAACTTGATATAATTGATACTTATATATGGCTTTATTCAATAACAGCAGTACATATATTCTTAAGTTTGCATGGAACATTCAACAAAGGAAACCACATTCTTTCCTGGGACATAAAATGCACATTAATGTGTGAAACACATATTAATAACTTAAAAGAATGGAAATCATGCAAACCATGTGTTCAGAAAACAATACAATTAAACTAGCAACAAATAAAAGATAGTTGGAAAAATCTCAAAATATTTGAATATTTAACAGCATACTTTTAAATGATAAATGTATCAAAAAGTAGTTTCAAACAAAAATTGTAAAGATTGTGAAGTAAATAAAAATAAAGTATTTACCTTTGTGTAATGAAGGAAAAGAAGTATTCAGAGAGAAATTTGTAGCATAATATACATTTACAAGAAATCTACAGCTGGTGAGAAATTAAATGTTTAGTGTTGGTGTCTTAGAGTTCTCTACAGAACAGAGCCAATAGAAAAAAAAAAAATATATATATATATATATAATGATTTATAATAAGAACTTGTCTTGTGTGATTATGGAAGCTAAGGAGGCCCAGGATCTGTCCTTTGCAAGGTAAAGACCCAAGAGAGTCATATATTTCAGTCCAAGTCTGAAGGCCTAACAACCAGGAGCACTGATGGTATAAGTCCCATTCAAATAGTAAGGGAAGACTGATGTCTCAAAATTTAAGCAGTCAGACAGAGAGCAAGAACTCAATCTTTCTCCATATTTTACCTCTATCTGGGCCCTAAACAGATTGACTAATATTTACCTGCAGTAGGCCAGGCAATCTGCTTTCTTCAGTCTACCAGTCTAAACACAAATGACTTTCAGAAACACACTCACAGACATATCCAGAAGCAATGTTTAACCAGATTTATCTGGGCATCCCATGGTCCAGTCAATTTGGCATAAAATTAAACAGTGCAACTTGGAACAAGTCAATAATGCCTTATCTCATAGTTTCTATTCAACATCATATTGGAAATCTTGGCCAGGCCAATAAGAAAAAAAAAAAAACAGGACAAGGATGGTAAGGTATAAAGATGGAAAAAGAAGAAATAGAAACTTCCTCATTTGTAATGGAATAATAGTTGGTGTAGAAAATTCAAAGGAATAAACAGAAAATATCTAAAATTAATGAGTCTATGGAGATTATGAAATATAAGGTTAATATACAAAGGCAATTGATTATTCAAAACGTATTACAGTAGAACTACTTTTTTACATTTACAGTAAAATACTTCCTTTTAAATATAAGAAGATATATACATGACCTATTTAAGAAATACTGCAAAATATTATTAAAAAAACATACAAGTTCTAACTAAATTGATACTTTTTTCTCTCTTTATTGATTAGAAGTCTCGGTATAGTTCAAATGTCAACTCTCTTCAACTTTATAGATTCAATACAATTTCAATCAAAGTCTGAGCAATCTAGTTTATAGATATGGGCAAACTGATTGTAACATTTAAATGGAAAAGTAAACAGCCTAGAAAAACCAACACAATACTGAAGAAGAAGAAAAAATGTTGGATGGCAAACCTTATCCAATTTTATAAGACTATGATAATCAGGAGCATGTGGAATTGGTGAAAGAATAGACACATCAATCTATGAAACAGACTAGAAAGCACAGAAATAGACCCACACTCATCTAGTCCACTATGTTAGTCTGTTTATGCTGCTGATAAAGACAAACCTGACACTGGGTAATTTATAAGGAAAAATAGGTTTAATGGACTCACAGTTCCACATGACTGGGGAGGCCTCACAATCATGGCAGAAGGCAAAAGGCATATCTTACATGGTAGCAGGCAAGAAAGAATGAGAGCCAAGTGAAAGAGGAAACCCCCTATAAAACCATCAGATCTCATGAGACTTATTCACTACCATGAGAACAGTATGGGCAAAACTGCCACATAATGCAATTATCTCCCACTGGGTCTGTCCCACCACATATGGGAATTATGGGAACTGCAATTCAAGATGAGATTTGGGTGGGGACACTGCCATGTC
The DNA here is from genome assembly GCA_036589455.1 of Ateles fusciceps. Classification (NCBI taxonomy): domain Eukaryota; kingdom Metazoa; phylum Chordata; class Mammalia; order Primates; family Atelidae; genus Ateles; species Ateles fusciceps. Next base: position 2,450,866 of record JAZHEH010000174.1, on the reverse strand, counting down.
ATATTATCTACTAATATTTGACAAAGGCAATTTAGTGAAAAAAGAATAGAATTTTTAGCAAATTATGATGGAACATAAATGGACTACCATATGCAAAAAAAAAGAGTAGACAAAGACATTATATTATACCCAAAAATTTACTTGAAATGGATGATTCTATAACAGGTAAAATGGAAAGTGCAATGTAAACATGTAAATATACATTTTCATCCTAAATGTAAAATGTGAAATTGTAAAATCTCCTGTAAAAAAAAATGAAAAAATGTGAATTTGAAATATTGTGATGTGTTAAGTTCAGCAACAATGGCGTAATTCACAAACTAAAAAATTCATGTCAGATTTTATTAAAACTAAAAATTGTCTGTCCTACAAAAGACACTATTAAGAAAATGAAAATGTAAGCTATATACTGAGAAAGAATATTTGATAAACAAATGATGAAGGACTTGTAAGCTCAAAAATGTAAATACAAACAGTTAAAGAGCAAAACACATGAACAGACACCTCACCAAGGAAGATATACATCTGGGCACATAGCATATGAAAAGATGCCAACATTATTTTTAATTAGTGAATTCCATATTAAAACAATAGCTAATAGAATGAATTCAATGTGAAATAAAAAATTGAGAACATTCCCTGCTGCTGAGAATGTGGAGCAGCAGGAACTATTATTCATTGCTGGTTGGATTATAAATTAGTAATTTTGGAAGACAGTTTGGCATTTTTTTTAAAAAGTGAAACATATGTTTAACATATAATCTATGAATTCTGTTCCCAGGTATTTAAAAAATTCGTTTAAAAACTTATGTCTACAGAAAACCCAGCACGTTAATGTTTATAGCAGTTTTACTTATAATCATTGAAAACTAGAAGATGGCTATCAATAGGTAGATGGAACAACAAACTGTGACATATTTATATAGTAGAATATGACTCAGTGATTAATAAAGGATGTGAACTATCAAGCTATCAAAAAATGATGGATGAACCTTACATGCTCATTGTTACATGTAAAAAGGCATTCAGAAAAAAGTCATATATTATATGATTCCAATTATGTAAAGTTCTAGAGAATGCTTAACAATTGAGAAAGTAAACAGATCACTGGTTGGCAGAGGTTCAGATGGGGGGAAACTTTAGTAGGTGAATCAGAGGGAGTATTTTAGTATGCCATATCTATTCTGTAACGTGAATCAAAAAAAAAATTAACAATTGACATGTTGTGCATTTAAATTCACACCTTGTGCCATAAACTTCCATGGGTTTTGTCAAATATGCATGTGCTGCCAATAGAATGGAATGTAGAATGTGAGAAAATAATACAAATATATTACAAATTTATAAAACAACCTCACTGACTGTAGTTGTAGAATCAGGCACCAATAAAAGCAACCTTGGAAATAGTGGCGTTTTTAAAAAATATGGGTAAAAGGAAGTGTATGTAAGCACTGTATTCTATTTGATAAAATGATTTTCCATGTAAATACAAATTAATAGTTTTGAAACTACTGAACTTGAAATTGAACAATTAGGTAAATAAATGGTGAATGGTAGGGTGAGATTTATAAATGTTGGAATGAGAGACTATAGGCAAGCAAGGAAAAGACGACAGAATAATCCATGTGGTTATGGATGAAAGTTGGAGACATCAATACAACATAAGGTTTTTAGCTTAATACAGACAAAGGCAGTTAAATATGGGTGTGTGTATGTGTGTGTGCATGTGTACATGGGTTGATCTATCCACATATATTTATTTGTTTTACTGGTACTAATGAGCACACTTAACTTTCATAGCTTGGTTTCTAATTTAATGTCATTCTCAAAAAATGCAACCAAACTGTCTTGGAGAAAAAAAAAAGGGATTCTAAAACTGGAGGAGGAAATATATAAAATTAGCATGGATTTCATGTAGTATCAGAAAGTTTTGAAAACAACAACAGCAACAAACAGACAAAAAACAATAAAAAATGACAGTGATGGGGTATGCCAAAGAGTACCAGAGTCAAATTTAAGCAACAAATAATATTGTATTAGATAACAACTTAAATTATCAAATAAATATCCAGGGGATGCATACCGATAAAAATAAATTATTAGTTATATAAACAAATGGGAAAAAAATAGACAAATAATCCCCTGAACAGAAATTTTCCAAATAATTTATAGAGCTACTTTACCTTCAATTAGGGGATGCGTATCTACCCATTCCTTAAGTGCAAGCTGTGCATAAAGACTTGGTTTCCAATAATGGAAGGGCAAAAGAAGTGTATGTAAGCACTGTACTCTATTAAAAGGAGAGAAGAAGAAGAATTTTGCAATGGAGATTCCTGAGTGACACTGCCTCAGCAGAGTGATAAAGGTGACCATCAACAGATAAACCATGTTGATGGTATGTACTTGTCTAAGTCTGTTTATGTTGCTATAACAGAATAACACAGACTGGGTAATTTACTTTTTTTAAAAAAAGAAGTTTATTTGGCTCATAGTTCTGAAGGCTGGGAAGTCAAAGAGCATGGTACCAGCATCTGGTGAGGGCCTTTGTGCTGTGTCATTCTATGGATGAAAGCAGAAAAGCAAAAGCAGATTATGGAAAGAGTGAGAGCAAGAGAGGGCTGAACCACCTTTCATAACAACCCAGTCCCACAAGAACAACATAAATCCACTCATGAGGGGACAGTCCTTGTGGCCTAATTACTTATTAATGATCCTACTCTTAATACCTTTACTATGGCAATTAAATTCAACATGAATTCTGGAGGGGAACATTCAAACCATAGCAGTTCCGTTGAGTGGTATTTCTGTTGATATTTTATCATCAGAATGGCACTTTACCTCTGTGGTCTTCCTCTTAAGAAAATAATACACACTCCAATAATTAGAAAAACCTCAGGAAAATCCCAGTAGAAGAATATCTTACCAGGAGTTCTCAAAACTGCAAACATCAAAAACTGAGCAAATCAGAGAAACCGTCAGCCAGCAATAACTATAAGGAGACATGACTACTAAATGTAATGAGGAATCCTAGATGAGATCTTGGAACAATGGAAAAAAAAATATGATGAAATCTGAACTTTACTTAATTATCATGTATCAATATTGGTTCATTAATTGAAACAAATATGCCATACTGATACAAAATATTAAAAACTTGGAAACTAAGTTATGTGGAAAGCCCTCCATACTATTTTCACTATAAATGTCTAACTCAAAAGTGATCAAAAATAAAAAGTAAACTTAAAAAAATACTATAGAAAATAAGAAGAAATATCTGGTAAACTCCAGAGGCTTCAATTCATATGAATTGTTTTAGACCATATTCCAAGTGCACCATCTAAGATTTGTACTCTCATCTAGTCCTGATAAAACTGTCAGAAGAGTTCAAACCAGAGTGATTCCATCTTGAATAGGGACTGGGTGAAATGAACCTGAGACCTGCTGGGCTACATTCCCGGGAGGGTAGGCATTCTTAGTCGCAGGAGGTTTATGGCTAAGGGAACAGATTAATAATGTTGACCAAAGAGACCCAGGACTTAACAGATCCACGAAATATCCTGATGCCCCAATATTCATGTATTTATGTATTTATTTATTGAGACAGTCTCCCTCTGTCACCCAGACTGGCATACAATGGTGCGATCTCGACTCATCACAACCTCCACCTCCTGGGTTCAAATGATTCTCCTGACTTAGCTTCCCAAGTAGCTGGGATTAGAGGGGTGTACCACCACATCAGGCTAATTTTTGTATTTTTAGTAGAGACAGGGTTTTACCATGTTAGCCGGACTGATCTTGAACTACTGACCTTAGGTTATCCTCCTTCCCTGGCCTCCCAAAGTGCTGAGATTACAGGCGCGAGCCACCATGCCTGTCCAGCCCAGTATCTTAAGAAGAGGAGAATTATTAGTTTAAGAATAAGTTCTGGTTTAAAGGTAATAATATAGATTCTTGCAGAAGACAGTAGGTACAAAAAGCGTCACAATCCTTTGTCAGAAACCCTTGTGTAATAGTAGAGCACATCTCCCCCATGATTTCTTGCTTTGTATCTTCTATATAAACAGGCATCATTCCTAAGGTGGTGTGTTCTCCCCTTGCTTTCGAGAACACCCTGCTCTGTCTATGGAGTAGCCATTCCTTTATTCCTTTACTTTTCTTTATTCCTTTACTTCCTTAACAAACTTGCTTTCATTTTACTCTATGGAGGCACCCCAAATTCTTTCTTATACTACATCCAAGAACTCTCTCTTGGGGTTTGGATCACAACCCCTTTCCAGTAACAAAACCTTTTTCTCCCCTTGTCTTTTCAGACCTTTGGGTTGTAATTACTTCCTATTGTTGCTTGACTAAGTGCCTCATTATTACTTGTTATATTCCTTAACTTTGTTCATCCATGTTGAAATTGTCACTTCCAGTGGTAAATATAGGTTTTATGGGGCCTGAAATTTGTGCAATTTGGAAATTCTTCTTTAAGAAAAGGAGTACACAGTTATAAATACCAAATCTGAGAGCAAAACTATTTTACTGGAGACTTAAAAGTGTGGATCCATTTCTCCTGAAATTCCATTAGGGAATTTGTCTGAAATGCGTACTGTAATGATTCCTAATTGAAAGCTTATTGTCCCTCCCCATCCAGAGTATTGAATTACACAGCAGCTCCCAGACTTCACAGAAGCTTATGCAAATGAGGACCCTGCAGCTTAAACCTCATTAGCGTCACATTAAATCTGTCTCTGGTCCCTTCATTTAATTCTCTTCAAAATCCCAATTGAATGTGGCTGCTATTCTATGTCAACAACTCTTACCAGTATAGGCTAGGAGGGGGGAAATGGAAAAAGCAGGCTAATTAGAGATCTCTTTGGTCTGTAGAATCAATGCTCTTCAGGGACTTGTGGGAATAGGGAAACGAGAGAGGGGTACATAGCAGTGATGATAGCCAGATTTTCCCTTCAAAAATAGTGTGGTTTTCAGTGCCATTCGTGTTCATAGGAACAGGGAAAAGGCACAGAGTTAAAGGAGAATAAAATGTCAGTTTGGAGTTGTGAAGTTGGATGTATCTGTGTACCACATACATAGATATATCTAGGAGGCAAGTGTTCCGATCTGCAATTGTGGGGATAGATTTGAGCTGGGGATATAGGTATGAGAATCATCAACATAGGACAGTAAATTTCTCTCTGTGAGTGGTTACTTGAGTCAACAGTCTTAGTAGTAAAGAGAGGCTAATGTGAATCTCAGAAGGACAATATTTTAAAGGGCAGCCCATAGAAGCAAATGCAAATTGACTCAGTTGTTAGGAAGGAACCACAACATTCTATTTAAACAAAAGCAAGAGAAACAAATATAGAAAGATGGACAGCATAAGTGACAATTCTGAGAAGATGGCAAGGCATGCAAATTTAAAAGTTTCTCTCTTGTTTGTTGCAATACTGAGAATTTTTATAACGTAATAATTACCCCACATTAAGAAGAGTAACCTGAGTTTAAGAAAGATATTTAATTTTCCATAATTCGTAGCTCAAGTAACAAAAAACATTTCAGATTTGAGTATAAATCAAATTCTATATTACAAACTATACATAGATTGGGAGCAGGGGCAATCCTTCATTCAAAAACGAGAAGTATACAAAGCACCAACAGTAGCATTGGAAGCATACTGGTGGGAATGTAAAATGGTGCTCCCACTGTGGGAAAATATTTAATAGTTCCTCAATGAGTTAAGCATAGAATTACCCTATAACCTAGTAATGTTACTGGCAGATACGTACCACAAGAATTGAAAACAGATGTTTAAGCAAAAATGTGTATAGTCATGTTCCCAGTGGCACTATTTGCAATACCCAAAACATAGATACATCTTAAACACCCATCAATGAATGGATGGATAAACAAAATGTGATACATTTATAAAACGAAATATTATTCATCCATGAAAAGAAATGAAGTACTGATACATGCTATAGCATGGATGAACCTTGAAAAAATTATGCTAAGAAGCCAGATACAAAAAAACACATATTACATGATTCAACTTATACAAAATATCCAGAATAGGCAGATCCAGACAGAGAGAGAGAGAGAGAGAGAAAGCAGACGAGTAACGATTAGGGAATGGAGGAAGAGTAATTGGGGAGTGGCTGATTACTGGATATGAACTTTCCTTTTGGGGTGATGAATATGCTTTGGAACTAGGTAGTGGTGATGGTCACACTACATTGTGAATGTATTTAATGCCACATAATTATATTTTTTAAAAAGAGTTTAATTGGTAAATGTTATGTTTATCATAATAAAAGGTTTTTAAAAATTAGCACTGAAAGCCATAGGCCCACAGGATCTTTAAAGCTTTCAAAACAAAACAAAGCACCGTATAGTCTCTATCAAAACAGTGAATGAAAATTGTTCCCAAGCATATTCTTGTGGTTTTATAATTATACTACTATGGCATATAAATGCCAATCTTCCTGTTATTAGATCTGCTATTATCCGCCATATATGTTGGGTAATGAAAAGAAATGTTACTGCCTACTCAGCTGCCTCCTATTTGTCACGCTCTACAACTTGGCTTTCTCCTACAACTCCCAGCTTTTCTCCCCTCAGTATTGGTAAAGTTTTGCATTTGCACAATAGTTTTTATTATAATCATTCCTTCATGGCTAACAAAAAAGGTGTCTATACGTATGTGATTGGTGCTAGAATCAACATGCTATCCATTCTGTTCTTCCAAAATTAAATACTTTAGGTTGATATTGGATGTGGGTTATGTTTCTGGGAGATGCTTTATAGAATATACTTCGTGCCTAATATAGTACAATATATTTCATATACCTATTAAAGACTAAGATTTTCATATTTACAGCCAATTAATGTAGTGGTTATGAAACAAAATTTTAAAAAACATAAAGTCTCAGTCTGGGCACAAGTGGCTCATGCCTGTAATCCCAGCTACTCAGGGGTCTGAGGCAGTAGAATCCCTAAAACTCGGGAGGCGGAGGTTGCAGTGAGCCAAGATCTTGCCACTGCACTCCAGCCTGGGTGACAAGAGCAAGACTCTGTCTCAAAAAAAATACAACAACCGTAAACTCTCTAAATTTTGGAACAGTTATATATTTACAGAAAAATTACAAAGGTAGTACAGATAATTGACATCAACTTCATGCTCAGTTTCCCGTTTTTAATATTTCATATTATTATGGAACATTTGCTAAAATTAATGAAAAAAATTCAAATTATTAAGTCTTTTTTCAGATTCTCTTTCTAATACCCTTTCTTTCCTAAAATCCCATGAATGATACCACATTCCATTTACTTGGCTTATCTCTGTAGACCACTCTTAGCAGTCAGCCTCTCAGGTTTGTCTTGTTTTAGATGACATTGACACTTTTGAGGGATATTAACCAAGTATTTTGTAGGAGTTCTCCGATGTTTTGTTTTTTTTTTTTCATGATTAAGAGGATATTCTAGCAGCATGGTGTATGATCATGCTGATGTTAGCCAAAAGCCCGTGGTTGCATTAGTGCTGGTCGGGTTTTTCCACTGCAATGTTACCTTCCTCTTTAAGGAATGAGGAAATATGTGCTCCACTCCTTCAGAGTAGAGTATCTACATAAATTATTTGGAACTCTACCACCTTCCACAGTGTTCCATTTTTTCACATGGAACAGCACTGAATGAGGGTGAGACGAATCAGAATATATGGGAATAATCATGAGAAAAAACTGCTGAGGAAGCCCTGAGCAAAAGCCTGCTGCCATTTTATGGACCCAGCGTGTCAGATGAGGGTTTAAAATTTCTGATATGGAAAATTACTGAGCCAGCTTGAAGAAATATCTCAAGGCCACCAATAAGGAGATCTGAGCAGAGGTTCTGAATAGTCTGTCAGTGTAGCCTCCCCAGCCTGCCTAAGGAGCCCTCTGAATGGAGATGTCTAAGCTAAGAATATCTATGTGCCTAAAAGTATGGTCTGCCATTGTTGGAGTGGGGCGAATCCTCGACTACAACTTTCTCCAAAGGATGCAATGCATTGGTGGTGCACCAAGTGTTGAGTGGGGGACAGCCACCTTTCCCCTTGAAACCTGCCGGTAAAATCTTTGTAATTGAACTGAAAGATCAGTTCATCTATTTCTGCTTGTGTTAAGCTTGGGAGTTTGTGTCCTAAAAAATACTGGTCTATTTCATCAAAGTTGTTACATTTGAGCATAGAGTGATGCATAATATTCTTCATTATCATTTTAATATTCATGGAGTCAGTACCAATGTGTTTAAATATATGGTAAAAACAGTGATAAGAATAGATGCTTCTTCAGAAAAGTATAATTCAAATAGCACAACCACAATTACAGAAACAATTCCATTTTCAATGATTTCATGATAAAACCACAGGAAGCTTTAAAATGCATTATTAAGCAGAAATTTCAAACTGAAGTTTGTAGAACTGCATGAATATGATACTGAGGATATTACTCCCACTGAGTGGGAGCCAATTCCCTGGAAATGAGTGCCTGAGTGTTTTTCTCTCTGTGTGTTTAACTGTTTTCTCTGTCTCTCTCTCTCTCTCTCTCTCTCTCTTTTTCCTCAAAGCCTCTCTATCCTCTATCAATTGTATCTTTATTTCTCTATTAAGCAATTTATAATATATGTATAACATTTACCACCCTTTCTTCCCAACTCCAGTATTAAAGATGTTCATTTGTTTTATTTTATTGTCCAAAACAAATGTAGTTTAATAAATAATCAATTCCTATAATTATTTGCATTGCCATAAATAACATTAAGTAGGAATAAATTATATTTATTCCTAAACAATAATATAACACAGTGGATTTTCATTTTTTCTGCTGAAGGTTTGAAAATGTTGCATTAGTTTTGTTTGCATTTCAGTGGTGTTAAATATAAAGACGTTTTCTTCAAATATCTTAGGTCAGCGTTTAGAAAAGGTGGTCCATGGTATTCTATTCTAGAGTATTTGAGATATGTAAGTTTACAGTTGGGATTCTTGGGTCTCATTCTAGAGCATAAGAATCAGAATGTTTGAAGAATGTGCATCCTTTTGACACATTTTAAAGCAATATCCCCACAGGTCTCTGTGTACACTAACGTGTGAGAAAATTGTCTTAAGTCTTGAATTTAAATTTTTTATAAAATTCTTTTTATTTCTCCAAAGTTATATTCACAAATGTATCTTGATTATCCTCCTTGCCATCCTGCCACATTTACTGAGATATTCAGATAATTTTCTATTACTAGGACTATAAATGCAATTTCCTCAACTATGTTGAAGAGATAATATTTTCAATCAGATTGCTATTTCTTATGCTTTCTCAATTTTCATAAAATTCTTATTACATTGGTAAGATGGCAAGAATTTCAAATAGGTTTTCAACTGTAGCTTCAATTATTTGTTGCCTATGTAGTTTTTAGTGAATTTCCAATAAAGTATATTAATTGTTTGCTTTTTAAATTATCATCAAACTTTGTTGGATTATGTTCATTGCATTAAAAAATGAAGATGGCAGTGGCTTTTAAAAGGTATATTACCTTATAGATGCACGTCTTAAATTAGCTTATTGATCATAGTAGGAAAGGTGCAATATTTAATAAATAATTGTTTAAAATTATCTTAGAAATATCAGGAACTTGGAATGATAGAGAAATACAAATTGTAATTTTCATCGTATGTTTATGTGCATGCATTTAATTATTTGGACATAATTAAATTTATCTTTTAAATTTTAGAAAGTTATAGCAAAATGTCATGACAGTGATTAGTAGAAAAATACAAAAAGACCATCCCCTTTAAAAATGTATTCCAGCATATAAAAATACTTAAAGCCAGTCATGACGGTGTATGTCTGTAATCTTAGCGACTCAGGAGGCTGAGGTGGGAAGATCACTTGTGCCCAGGCGTTCAAGGCGCAGTGAACTCTGATCACCACCGCACTACAGCCTGGGTGACACAGTGAGGCCCTGTCTCCAAGAAAAGATAAAAAAGATAACAATAGGTAAATCTCTACCATTCACAATTATTCTTACATTCTATTAATTTAAAAGATATAGGTTATAGGTGCTCTCTCATTAGTCAATATGTTTTTCTTCTTCCCTGATTTAGAAAGTATGTGATATAAATGGTGCCAAATTATATTCATATTTGAATTCCTAAAGAAGTAATTTAAGGTTTGCATTCTGGTGGCAGACTGAGCATATTCTTCTTAGTCAAACTTTCCTTGGCTGGACAGCTAAGGTTAGAGTGCCCAGACCTTTATAGTAAGTCCCCTTTCCTTCTTAAACTGCATACTGGATGATTCTTTCCATCACTTCTAATTAAATCATTGTCTAGACCATATCACTCCCACATTTAAAATCCTTTAATACCTTCTGATTGTGCCCAGAATAGAAACCACTGATGTGTTGCCCTGTTTAAAATTTCCTACACACACCGAAAAATAGTTTATCTCTCTAGTTTATCTTGCAACACTCCCTCACTCATTCATGATATCACAGTTTCACTGAAATTTCGTCTAATCCTTAATCAGGAAAAACTTATTTTGACCTTGAGATTTCCACAATGAGTCTACTTCCTTTTTAAAATGTGCCTTTCCTAAACTTCACATAGCATCTCCTCCTCACTATTCAGATCTGTTTAAATGTCTGTTTTGAATAAGAGATACTGGTGAGGCTGCAGAGGAAAGGGAATGCTTATACACTACTAGTAGAAATGTAAATTAGTTCAGTCACTGTGGAAAGCAGTTTAATGATTTTTCAAAAAAATTCAAAGTAGAACTACCATTTGATTCAGAAATCCCAATATTAGGTATATATCCAAAGGAATATAAATAATGCTACCGTAAAGGCATATGCACTCATATATTCATTACAGCACTATTCACAATAGCAAAGACATGGAATCAACCTAAATGCCCATCAATAGTAGACTGATAAAGCAAATGTGCTACATATATACCATGGAATACTATGCAACTATAAAATGAATGCGATCATGCAGTTTGCAGCAACATATATGGAGCTGGAGGCCATTATTCTAAGACTGATAAAGAAAATGTGCTACATATATACCATGGAATACTATGCAACTATAAAATGAATGCAATCATGCAGTTTGCAGCAACATATATGGAGCTGGAGGCCATTATTCTGAGTACACATGGACACGAAGAAGGGCACAGTAGACCCTCGGAGCTACAGGAGGGTAGAAAGTGGAAGTGGGGTAAGGATTGAAAAAATACTTTTTGTGTACTATTCTTATTACCTGAGTAATGAAATAATATAAACACCAAATCCCTGTGACACAATTTATCTATAGAACCAACCTGCACATGTGCCCCAGAAACTATAGTTGAACATAAATAAATAAAATGTTATTTTTGCAATGAAGCTTTTACTAACCACTCTATTTCCAGCCTATCAATCTTCTAGTCAATTAATAAAAGTAATGGCAAAAACTGTAATTACTTTTGCACCAACCTAATAACATTTCATCTAATGATTTTAATACACTACTACTAATTTTTTTCATAAATTTTCTTCAATAGTATGTGCTGCCTTGACATCCAGCGAAACCAGGAGGGTTTTGAATGGCCTCATTTCAAGTTCCTTCCCTTATTCTGCATCCATGGATAAGATCTTGTCACCAAATAACATTTCTTATCAAGGACATAAGGCATGTTCCTTAGGTATTGATCCTAGTAAACCCAGAATGGTGTGTTTTGCTTCCCTGCTAACCTGCAGAATTACTCAGCCATGACATATCCTCCTGTGGAAACTAGAGGGCACCCAACTTTGTGATACTAAAAGACCAGCGTCCCATGGCCAATATGTGTTCACTCTCTCCTGAATTTAACCTCTGCATGCCCCCACATGACATGTGGTGCTCTCCTTCCCTGGATTGTATCTATATGAGTAAACTGCTGTCTTATCTCATCTATCCAGTGTTCAGCCTTCCTATAGCCATTCTGACCAGAATCCCTCCTTCACCGATGGAATGAAAGAGAAGCTAACAATATAACTGTTTTTATGCATGTATTACTTTTCTGCTATTTGTCTATCACCACAGCAGGCAAGCACCATATCAACAACCATCATCCTTCTCCTTGATCCACATATCTCTGGGCCCTTCAATAATGCAGCATTAATAAATACTTTGAATAAATGAATGATTACAGAGACTTTTCTTCCTACCTGAAATGTTTAGAAATTATCATAATATAGATATTTACAAATATACATGTGTATAGGGTTTTCAAGAAACATATCTGTATTAATGCCAAAAAAACATGAATAACTTCTGGAGGCGAACCAGAAAAATGAAGAATCTTTGGAAATAAGAAAGGGTAGTAGGTAAAGTAGTGCAATGATTTTCTATATTGACCATTCATATTAAATAGATGTTTTATCCTGAACTCCAGAACTGGTGAATATGATAAGATATTATCTCTATAATAATTTTACGTTATATGGCGTAGTTGATCACAAAATAAGAAGTTTACCCAGGTAGGTCTATTGCACTAACATGAGCCCTTAAAAGCAGAGAACATTCCCCACTGCTGGTGGCAGAATAGGGTGTTGGGGGAGAGTTGATGTACAAGAGAGATTCAAGGCACAACTGCTAAATTAAAAAATGGAAAAGACCATTCAAGAAATATAGGTGACTTCTTGAAGCTGAGAATGAGTAGGGCTGATAGCCAAATGGGGAAGCAGAGGCCTCAGACCTAAACCTCATAGAGTGACACTCTGTCCACCACCTGAATGCGTTTGGAAGCAGATCCTTCCCCAGACTCTCCAAAAAGAATGTGACCTAGCTGACACATTGATTTTAACATTGTGAGACCCTGAGCAGAAGACCCAGTCTAACCTTCTCTGACTTCTAAATTACAGGACAGTGAGATGATACATGGATGTTTATAAGTCTAAGTATGATGTGATTTATTATGTAGCAATAGAAAACTAATACAGTCAGATCCACAGAGGAAACCACTCTGTAAATCACTCACTGCAGAGAAAAAAGAGAGAGGAGAAAGCAGTTTCAAAGTGTACACAGCTTGGTAGTATGGATACAGGATCAGGAGAGTACCCTGGAAAGATTGTCAGTATTTGTCTAGGATATTAAATATGGAGATCTAGACTTTGTGGCCTTGTTTTTGATCCCATTTTTATTGCTTGAGCACCAGAATCCCAATAATACTGTCTTATTCTCTAGAAACTCAAAGAAATTATTGGAATAAAGAGAAAGCCTGAGGCTTTGAATAGCTGGAAACTATCAGGAATACTTATGCTTCAGCATTACATGAACCGTTAGTCAAGTTCCGTTCCGGCATGATAACATGCCATATCTCTCCTTCTGTGAACTAACAACAGAGGCTAATTTGAGCAATCTCACACTCAATAATAAATATAAACCAATGAATTAGTAAAAATGCAATCACTTTATAAAAGAAGTAATGATTTTCCCTTCACACTCAAAGAGCATCAAGATTAAATACAACATCAATTGTTATTGTTATGATAGATGATATATTTACAAACTATCTAACAATGGCATGGATAAATGTGTAACAGGATGTAAAAAAGAAAACTGCTTGAACACAGGATAAATTATTATGAGGATGAAAAAAAAGTATGTAGGCTGACTGGAAGAATGTCTTCAGAAACAAGATGAAGAATCAATAGCTTTATGTACAGCCAAACTATGTTAAAACAACTCGAATAACATATAAGAGAATTGGAGGGAGAAAATTCAGGGGAGGGAAGACTGACAGGAGAGGAGTGGGGGAGGGATGTATTTTCTCTTGTGGAAAGCCTTTGTGGGTGCTGTCCTACAGCTTTGCACAATGCAATTTTCATGATTGCACAGTAAACAGCTACCTGCAGAATCTTCTCCCCAGAATATATCTGGAAGATGCCTCACTTGGTTTGAGGGAGATTAGCTGAGAGCTTTACCATTCTACAGTATATCTCTAGAGCTGAAAAAGTCCTATTTTAAATACATTTCAAAGTCAGGATGAAGATTCTGCTAAATTGTTGTCACTTCCCAATTAGCCTAGATAGGTGCCTCTGCTTCTATATACTGATTATTTTTCCCATTATTCATCCCCTGATGGATTTTTGGTCAATGTAGAATGCCTTAAAAGACATCAAGGGCTTTCTTTGTCTCCCACAGGACTCTATTTCTGAGGCATAGAGACTTTTGCCAGGGCTTCCTTGCAAATTGATGTTTCTTCTATAATCAATGCTGTGTCTGTGTGATATGCAACTGTATTTTTAATTTCATTTTTGCATAAAATGTAGTAAGAGGCATTAGAGTAGGAGTCTGCATCTTTTCTTAGTTTTTACTATGGTGAGATAAATTGAATTAATTTCTGTTCAGTGCAGCCATTAAGTTTGTATCATGTATCTGTTAACCCCTTATTATACTTGACTATAGGTTAAAAAAGGACAAGGATGCTCGTAGCAGGTAATAGTATCCCAATTATCCCTTTTATAATAGTTTGCTGAATGTTATGCAATAAGAATAATTATAATTCATGAGTAAAAATATGATTGATTGATTGATAGGATTCATGAATTTACCAAATGTCAATATCTGAAATAATTACTCCAGCAAAGGATATCCTCCAACAAAATAAAATAACATAAATTTAAAATAGGTGAAATTCATAAGCAAATGAAATGTTGAACAAACAAACTAGTGAAATGAATGGATCTCAAAGAATGAATGTAAAAATATTATCATGAAAAAATACCTCAAAAGAATTTCTACCCTAGGGAAGAGTGTGTTTGTAAATCTTTCTTGGTTTATTATCTTGTTCAGTGAAAAGATACATATGTTGATTTCCTTTCAATTTGACTTTTAAATGTTTACATTTTTTTGTGTAAATGAATAAGTCTACAGAATTTATATACAATTTAGGTTTGTTCCAGGTCTTTACAATCATAAGAAAAAGTCTGATGTATTCCAGATATATTAATTTTTGGTTATTTATATGCTATATATAAACATATCAAACATATATCTAAAATGTATTCATTAGATGAGAGAATATGTGCATAGTACATGATTATGTGTGAGCAATACATTTAATTTTTTGTGCACTTCAAATTTTTTTTACTCGCTTCTTGTAAGAAGGAGACGTTTTTTAAAACAAAGAGAAAGACTATGACCCAAAGTCATTTTCTAAAACTTAAGAAAGCTTTTGTTTATGTGTTGGATTAGGATAGTGGGAAATTTGGTAAGATAAAACATCTTAAACATTTAAAATTCACTTCTATATAAAACATCATTTTTTAACATGAAATGGCAAATTTTGTAAGAAAAGATTGAGAGTACTTTTAAAAACTACTTATATCGATGAAACTGGTATAGATTTTTATATATAAAAAACATACAAATTAGTTTAAAAATCCAAAAATGGGTTATGAAAATGCAATTAACAAAAGAAGAAAGGTGAATGACAAACTTATCAAAAAATTGCTCAAATTCACTGCACTCAGAAAAGTGTAAATTAAAATAAAAGTGGACAGCATTGTTCTCTCAGATCAGGGACATTACAGAGCCTGATAACTTCTAGATTTTATTGACATTGCTGACAAATAGCCACTCTCATATAGAATGAAGAGAGAGGGTGGTTGTTTTTACTTGCATTATTTAATTTCGCTGGAGTATATACTTTGCTGAAGTAATTATTTCAGATATTTATATTTGGTAAAATTATGGATCCTCCTATCAATCAATCATATTTTTACTCATGAATTATAATTATTTTTATTGCATTACATTCAGCAAACTGTTATAACTAACCTAAATATTTTGGGGTAGGATCTGAATGTATCAATTAATACTATAGTACTTATAGGCATATTCTCTCACTTAATATATTTGTGATATATATTCTATATAAATAACCACAACTGTAACACATCTGGAATGCATGCTTTGTTTATAACTTTAAACACTGGGAAACAAAAAACCATAAGATACATATTTATAGTGTAATGGTTGAGTAAAATATGAAATAATCATTAATTAAAGACAATAATTCAAAAGAAATAGGTGTATATGTATTAAGTGATCTGAAATATACCCATTACATACTTCTCACTGGAATAAAAAGCTTTAGAAATATATATACAGAATAATCACATTATTATTACAGTTATTTTTGTGTGTTATGTATATGCAGTTATAGGTGTGTATAGATAGATTTAGTCATCATCAAAAATATCTAGAAGTTTATGTAGCAAATTATTACCTTTGGGTTTCTATGGTCATGAAATTAAGGAGCAACATGTTCTGAGGCACAGATTTTTTCTTTATTATTTTAAACATCATGAGAAATAATAGGTTAATTTTTATGCAATATAATTTTATTTTATTATTTAACCATAACATAAAAATTTTAAAATAATACAAAGTATTTCTTTCAAAATATGTATCAGATTGTGTGGGTTATAAAATTAATTATAATACTGCAACTCTCTTCTGCTTCTCCAGTTATAGCATGAAAAATTCAGTTTTCCATAGTGATTATTAGTTTTAACTCATATAACCATGCAGACACTTAGAGAAGAAGAACAATTTCAACGACAAGGAAAAAATAAAAAGGGAAAGAAAGGTGGATTTGATTGACAAACTCATACTCTATTGAGAGAATATTTTCTTTGAAAGAATTAAGTTCA
Organism: Ateles fusciceps; assembly: GCA_036589455.1. Classification (NCBI taxonomy): domain Eukaryota; kingdom Metazoa; phylum Chordata; class Mammalia; order Primates; family Atelidae; genus Ateles; species Ateles fusciceps. Next base: position 2,434,177 of record JAZHEH010000174.1, on the reverse strand, counting down.
GGGGTATATAACCTCACTTAAGGCAATAGATTTTAAATTTAAAATGCTAAATCTCCATCAACTTGCAGAAAAATGAATGTAAACCTTGTTTAGGTCAGGTAGTAGCCTATGAATCTCTTGGGGTTTGCAAAATTTTGATAACATTTGAATAGTATATGGAATTATTAGATGAAAGAATCCATATGCATGAATGTATAAATATTTCCAAACATATCTCCAGTTACTTTATACAATTACATTTGGAGAGAAAACAAAAATGGAAAGAGAAAAAAAAAGCACCTAAAATTTGGGCCAGATTAGCTTTCACCAGTTCAAAGAATTACTGTACTTTGTAATTCAAGCAAAATAATTCATTTGTTTGAAAGGCTGATCTTCCAATATTTTAAATTTGACTTTGTGTGTTTGTTTAAACTACCTAAGTCACTAAATATATAATGTTTTATAATATATTTATTTATAAAAGGCATTTTTATGGGATTACTTTATTCAAAGCCAAGCAAAATACATAGCCATCATACAAATGTAAGCATCTCTCTGTTCTATAGTAAATCTGTCAAGCACAACTTTAGAGAACTGTTTCTCTTTTGCAAAGGAGAAAGTTTAATTCCTACTTTTTGCTGTAATACCTTTTAGCATTATAACTAATTCTTTGAGATTTATCATACTTTCATTCTTTTTCTTATCATTAATATAAAGAAGTGTAAGATTGGTCTAATGATCAATAAAGTTACTTGACTGAAAGATAATATATACATGCAAAGATAGCTTTATTAAAGCAAATAACTAAATGTAACTTTCAAAAATATTTTAGTAAGGGGACGAATTCCATTTTGTCTAACTTATGTATTTGTTTCTAAATTGTGCAAAATTGAGTTTACTGTTTTCCAATGCTGTGTGTTGATTGCTCTCTATGATCTCACCTTCATTTCTTTTTTCCAGATTTCAACTTTTATTTTAGATACAAGGAGTACATGTGAAGTTTTGTTACATGAGAATATTGTGTGATGCTGAGGTTTGGGGTATGGATGTTTTCACCCAGGTAGTGAGCAAAGTACCCGATAGATAGCTTTTCAACTGGTGACCCCTTCCCCGCTGATCCCTCGAGTAATCTGCTGTGTCCATTGTTCCTATGTTTATATCCATGAGTGCTCAATCTTTAGCTCCCACTCATAAGTGGGAATATGTGATATTTGGTTGTCTGGTTCTGCCTTAATTTGCCTAGGATTATGGCCTTCAATTGCATCCATATTACCACAAAAGACATAATTTCATTCTTGTTTGTGTCTAGACAGCATTCCATAATGTATATGTGCAATATTCTCTCTATCCAGTCTACCACGGATAGGCACACCTGGATTGACACCACATCTCTGCTATTGTGAATAGCATGAAGATGAACGTATGAATACATATGTTTTTCTGATAGAACGTTTTACTTTCCTTTGGGTAACAGAACAGAATAGAAAACTCAAAAATAATGCCACATACCTACAATCATCTTATCTTCAACTTGGCTGACCAAAACCAGCAACAGGGAATCGACTCCCTATTCAATAAATGGTTCTGGGATAACTAGCAAGCCATATGCAAAAGATCGAAGCTGGACCCTTACATTTTACTATATACAAAAACTAACTCAAAATACATGAAAGACATAAATGTGAGACCTCAAACTACAAAAATCCTAGAAGACAACCTAGGAAATAATCTTGTTGTTGGCCTTGACAAATAATTTTTGGCTAAGTCACCAAATACAATAGCAACAATAACAACAAAAGATAGACAAATGGTTTTGATGTTGGCCTTGGCAAATAATTTTTGTTTAAGTCCCCCAAATACAATGGTAGCAAAAACAAAAATAGACAAGTAGGACCTAATTAAACTAAAGAGCTTCTGCACAACAAAAGAAGCTATCAGCAGAGTAAACAGACAACCACAGAATGGGAAAAGATATTCGCAAACTATGCATCTGAGAGAGGCCTAATGTCCAGAATGTATAAGGAACTTAAACACATAAATAAGTAAAAACAAGTAATTCCATTAAAAGATGGGCAAAAGGCATGAACAGAGACTTCAAACATGGAAAAGTTATCAGCAAGCATCGCCAATCATCAGAGAAATGTCCATCAAAACAAAAATGATGTACCATTTTACTTTAGTTAGAATTGTTATTATTCAAATCTAAAAACAAAAGATGCTAGTGAGGCTGCAGAGAAAAGGGAATGCTTATACACTGTTTGGTGGGAATGTAAATTGGTTCATACACTTAGAAATCAGTTTGGAGATTTTGCTAATAACTTAAAACAGAGCTACCATTTGACTGACTCACCTTTAATTCTGATTCTGGTTCTGGAAATTCTAGATCACATTGAGTTAGTCTGAGAGTTTGCCATCATCTGTTCACACCAGGCAAATGGTCCTGTCACCTTCTTTGACTTCTGCTAGTCTTCTGCTGAGTAGATTTTGATGCTAGAGGTGATTGCAGGACATATACTTGAGAGTCATACATGTTTTTTTATTCTTTTTTTTTTTAACTTTGTACAATAATAGTTTTTTTGGCATACCTTACTGCTGCAGCTTGGTTATCACATCCTTTATCCCTCTATTGACTTTTTCAAACAATGTTTTGATTTAGTTTGATTATCTCAGACATATTTTATCTTCTACTTGTTCCAGAATCTCATTCAGCAGAACCATAGATTTTTTATAATCTGCAATCTCTGCCTCTCTCTGTTTCATTTTCTCTATGCAAATCTGTGTGTGTGTGTTTATTTTTTAATTTTGAAATAAATTCAGACTTACAAAAAGGGACAAAAGTATATCAAAAAATTTTAAAAATGCTTCATGCAGTGTTTTTAAAATTTTATGTTATATAACCAATGATGTATACACACACACACATAAACACATATATAGATAATCTCTAAATATGTATCTTTCTATATGCACATATACAGAGTATATATTAATAATTACAAATGCATTAAAAATTATAATTCAAATTTCTTATATTATTGGGTTAATTTTTACTCCTACTTTACGTGGGTGCAATGATCTCACATGAAAGATGAATAATTGGTTTTATATTCCAAAATAAAGACTATAGCAATAAAAACATATATAATTTTCTACAGCTGTATTTAAGTATTCTAATCATCTATCACAATTTTTTGTCATGAATGTTTATCTTTTAATTTTGAAATAATGCATACTTACAAAAAGAGGACACAGTATTTCAAATATATAAAGGCATACTTCATCTGGTGTTTTGAAAATTTTATGTTATATAACCAATGATGAACACTCGAAAACAAAATTAATATGAGTAGTAATTAATCTATCAGTATTATTCAAATGAATTTATGTCACAGATTCTAAAAATTGAGACAAAAAGAAAAATATAACAATTTATGTTTCCAACTAATTTCCTTTTGCTGGTGCAGAATCCAATCCAGAACCAAATAAAGTGTTTAGTTGTCATGTCTCTTCAGTGTCTTTAAACAAAATTCCTTTTTTTTTTTTTTTTTTGCTTTTCGTGACTTTAAAACTTTTGAAGAATATTGGCCAGTTATTTTGAGAGTGTTCTTAATGAGGCTTTATTTGATGTTATCCCCTGGTTATGGTATATATTTTCAGTAAAACATATAATAGAAGTAATGGTGTATGTTTTCGGTACGTCATTTCCGCGGGTGGATGATGTCAATAGGAGTCATTACTGGTTACGTTAACTTTGTCTGTTTGGTCATGGTGTATGATAGGTTTCTCAACAGTAAGGTTATGTTTTTATCTTCATAATTAATATGTATCATGTGGGGAGAAACTTTGAAAGTATGTAAACAAAAATGTTTTTGTCATATTTGTGCTAATTTTGGCAACATTTCATATCAAGCTTTTGTCTTTTTTAATTAAACATAGTGGTAACGTATTTTTCTATATTGCCCCACCTGTAATAATTAAAGGACAATTTTAGTATGCTTAAATATCTCATATGTTTAGCCCTACACATTTGTATTATTTATTTTAAAAATGCAATAAACTAAAACAATGCTTCTGAAATAAATGAGAAAAAGAAAAAATCTATCCATGGCTTTAGACAGCTGGAAAGTACATGGCTTTAGGAACATTCTGAAAACCTGCTTAAATGGACAATAAAGAGAGTCTTGATGAGAATGGAAATTGAAGGCTAGTACCCATTTGATATAAAAGAAAAAATAATAGCTTACTATATTATTTCTACTGCCCCATGGAACATTAACAAAACTGAATTACCCTATAAAGAGAATAATGACTTGGAAATGTGTATGGAAGAGAAGATGTTCAGTAGTCTTTATTACAGAATTTTTTCTAATAATGAATATAAAAATTTAGCAAATAAAAAAGTGCCAAACTTTGCATATACTTCAGCAGTATTAGGAAGGAAAAGAGTTTTTAAATTGATCTGAAGTCTTAAAATCTGGATTTATGTTTTAAGGCAATGTTCACACATTAAAGATGGATGCCAATATAATTGCAACTTAGCAGAGCAGCTGAAAATTACCCAATACATGTATGACCTTAGTGACAATGGTATCCTTTTAGAGAGCAACTCTAATTGCAAATTTTAACATTTATAGTAGGTACGAAAAGGCATGCCAGCATACAATTCATTTTAATTGCCATTAATTTGGTCATCCATGTTCCATCTTACTGGAAGCAAATAAGAAAGCTAATATGCCCTTGGCTTTTTTTATGGTTATTGGAAATATGCTCCATTCTTTTACCTTTTACTTCAGGTTTAAGAAAATTAAATGGGGCAGTTTTCTGAGGTACCCAAATCTAGAAGAGTAATGGAAGGTATACCACAAGCAGTGCATATGAAGCACATGAATTTCAACAAAGTATTTATGTCTTTGTTTTCCAGCCCAAAAAACAACTCTAGGCATCTCATTTTAGATCAATTGCTTGAAGAAACAGCATAAACAAATGTGAGGAACAAATATACTTTTGGACAAGTTGTATTCCACTGGACAGTTAACTCGCTTGGTGAGATAGTGGCTGTTTTACCTACTTGTACCCCTAGAAGGGTCATCCTTGGCTATACTCCAGATTCTGCACTCTCACAGCAAATCTCATTGTAATGCTTAGTGTTGTGAAGCAAGTTGATTTATTCCGTAAGTAAGTAAATGCAGTAGAAAAGGAGTTGAAAACAAGGTTGCATATTGACCAGAATTAAGATGGGTTAGAATAAGATCAACCACGTTAATTCAAGAGAAATAAAAGGGTTGGAAAATTACCTATTTACTATAAATGTAATATGAAAATTTAAAGGAAGATTTTTTTATAGGTTGACTTATATATTTTTGTATTATTTTTCAGTAGATTGAAGAGTATGCCCCCCAAAATTTATGTCTACCAAGAACCTCAGAATATGACTTTATTTAAAAATAGGTTCTTTGTACATGTAGTTAAAGATCTTGAGATGATATTACTCTAAATTTAGCATGGACCCTACATTCATTCTTTTTTTAAAAATATATATGTATTTTTTAATTGCATTTTAGGTTTTGGGGTACATGTGAAGAACATGCAAGATTGTTGTATAGATACACACATGGCAGTGTGATTTGCTGCCTTCCTCCCCATCGCCTATATCTGGCATTTCTCCCCTACATTCATTCTTTTACAAGAAAAGGAGAATGCACCGGGAGACTATTTACAGATGGAGGCAGAAGGTTGAGTTACGCTGCCACAAGCCAGAAATGCTGGTATTACCAGAAGTTGGGAGAGGCAAAGGAAGATTCCTTTTTAGGGTCTCCAGAGGGAACATAATCTCAATGACACCTTGATTTTTTACTTACAGCCTCCACATCTGTGAGAGAATAAATTTATTTTGTGTTAAGCTATCTAATTTTTGTACTGAGATTGGGACACTGTTATATCTAATATCAAAATATAGGAAGAGACCTTGAAATGGGTTAAAAGATAGACAAATGTTGGACAAACTTTGGGGCACTTGACAAAAAGTGTCTAGATTACCTTGAAAAGTGAACTGGTAGAAATACAGATGCCAAAGATGTTACTGGTGAAGCCTTGTTGGCTGGTAGAGAAAGCTTCTATCATCTTAGAGAATACATAAATCATAAGAACAGAATGTTGCTAGAACATTAAAGGTATTTCTCATGAGTTTCAAAAGGAAGTAGAAACATGATATTGGAAACTGGAAAAAAGGAGATTCTTAATTTAAAATGGTAGCAAACTAAGCTGAATTTGATTATACTGCTAGTAGAAAACAGATCTTATAAGCACTGAACATGAACAGATTGAATTTGAATACACCCTGATTTCTCCTTGCTTTGTGAGTATATGGCCTTTGAACAGCACTTAGGGATTAGGCCAAGGAAGTCAGCCCCACTTGTCAGGCCTTATCTTGAACAAATTGAAGGATCATTGTCCCAGATGATTGTAGGTCACGTTTCTTGAATTTCTCCAAATGAGAGTGAAGAAAGCCAATGTTTCTAGGGACCTTCAAGTTGTGGGACCAACAAGAGATCTCGTTGTTCTGTCCAACTTCTGAAAGTATTTTATAAAGACCCATGTTGTGACTCCATGAATATCTACTTTAAATCTCAAATTTCTTGGTAGTCATTTGAAAATTTCCACCTTACCAGGATTAATGTCTTCATTCGCCCCTTCTTCCTTTGTTTTGCTCATTTCCTTTTGTATTTGCTCTCAGTGTGTCCTCATGTGTCATCATTTCTTTTTCCTTTGGAATTAGCTCAGATTTGGCCCTGTGTCAAGATCTGCCTCATTACTCTTAGTAAACTCCTATTTATCCTTAAAACCGCTTTCAGTTATCATCTCTCACATTCTCTGTGGAGCTTTTACTAACCATATTTACCTCTCACAGCTGTTGCCCTAACTGTATTCTGAAAGAAGCATTGTACATCTCTCATGAGATAATGAGTGCTTAGTATATTGAAAGGAAATGAGGTTTGATGTCCAATGTACAAATAAAAGATCCCGATTCTCTATAATCTTGGGCAGGTTACTTGACCTCTAATACTGTTTAATCAACACTGAAAAAGATATGGTTGCCACATAAGGGAATATACGTGTATGTATATACATGTGCACATATATAATTGCTCAGGAGCTGGCATACTGAGGAAGCTTAATATTTTAATTTTACTTACAATTTTGAAATATACACTCACCTACTCACCTACTGTAAGTACCACAAAGTGAAGTAATGATTTTAAATTTGCTTGCTTTCTTCAGTTTCAAGTATAAAAGCCATCAAAACACAATTTTCAAATCAAATTACGTTTAACTTTGGAAACATTCAGTTCAAATGAAGTTACAATTTATATGTAAAATACAGTATTGCACATATTTAGTCATTTAAAGAAAATTTGCTTTGTACAATCTTCACATACAAATGCTATATTTGGTTATATATAATATCTGGGAATCTGTGAATTTAAACTGAAAAACTGACCTGCTCATTTCTTAATAGTAACATTTCCGTAGATTAAAAAAAAAATGAGGCTGGTGCAGTGGCTCACACCTGCAATCCCAGAAATTTGTGAGGCCAATGTGGGTAGATCACAAGGTCAGGAGATTGAGATCATCCTGGCCAACATCCATCTCTACTAAACATACAAAATAATTAGCTGGGCATGGTGGTACACACCTGTAGTCCCAGCTACTCAGGAGGCTGAGGCAGGAGAATCGCTAGAACTGGGGAGGTGAAGGTTGCAATGAGCCGAGATCACACCACTGCACTCCAGCCTGGCAAAAGAGTGAGATTCCATCTCAAAAAAAAAAAAAAAAAAAAAAAAAAAAAAAAAGAGAAAAGAAAAAGAAAAAAAAAGAAAAGAGGGTAAGAAAAGAAAAAGATCTCATGTAAAAACAGGTTACATCTTGATTAACTATAAATAATAAGATCATTTAATGTAGATATAAGGCTTATTGCACTCTACTCTGGGCAACAAGAGTGAAACTCAACCTAAAAAAGTATAAATAGATAGATAGATAGATATAAATTTGAAGGTTTCAGTAATTTCATTGTAAATTGTCAAAATGATCTATAAATGAAAACTTCTATGACTAATAAAATCCATATATGTCTGTTATTTCAACATATAGCAAAAAACGTCATTGGCATTTTGTGTTTGGTTTTTCTTTGACCCGAGACGAATGTTAAGATAAATAAATCATTCATTAAAATCAATTTTTTAGAATAATTTTACTTTACTCTCAGTCAGAAAAGGTGATTTTGTTCATGTTAGTTTTACATTATTGACATATTTTCTGCGTAAACAGTCAAGATTTCTGTTTTCTTCCTCCAACATATTATATATTTAGAAAGCTAAAGAAATAATTTGTGGGATAGCTATTTACATGGAAAATCTGATTTGAAGTTCACTTGAAATAAGCTCACCTGTTTTGGTACAATGATAGTAGAGTAGAAATATACCTACACATTTAAACCATAAAAATAGGTTCAAACATGAAATTCACAGTCTACATATTCAAAATTTTTACATAAAATATATGGGATTCTGAATGTCATAAAGAATATAATTCTACAATATCTCAACTTTTTCAATTATTATTTATTGACTAGAAAGAAATTCTGTATGTATACATAGAAGAGAGATTATGGCAGTTATTTATGAAAATCAAATATAGGGGAAAATTCTTTTACATATGTTTGACTTAACTTACATAGTATAATTTATCCATAAATTAACAGATCATAAGGATGATATAAGCTCAAAATACTTGCATCATATATTGAAATACTTGTATAGTTAATTATTGTTCATTCATATGTACTAAACTATTTGCTCAAATTTATTTCTTATATTTTTCCTTTTGGTGAAGTGAGAATCTTGAGACCAAAAACTATCTTTGTTTTTGTTTTTTAATATAGCTTAAACACTGTAATTTTATCTTTAGAATACTAGTTGAGTTCTCTTTAGATTTCCAGTTGGACAAGTCTTTACCTTACTATCTTTAAAATATATTATTCTATTGACATCTTTTGTTTATTATTCAGGATTAGAAATTTGCTGCTTCTCATTCCATCATAGATAATATGTATACTTTTCTTGTAGTGTATAAATTTCTATTGTCTTGATACTTTTTATATTAAAATTTATATTTATCTATTCATTTATTGATAGTTTTTTTTTAAATAATTTATTTTACTTTAGGTGCATACTATATCTGGCATTTCTCCCCCATGTTATCCCCTCTCCACCCTCCCCTCCCTCCCCCACCCCCCCATTGTCTCTCCCCTACTCCCCCCAGCTGTCCCCTGTGTGTGACACTCCTCTCCCTGAGTCCACGTGTTCTCGTTGTTCAACACCCACCTATGAATGAGAACATACGGTGCTTGGCCTTCTGTTCTTGGGTCAGTTTGCTGAGAATGATGGTTTCCAGATTCATGCAAGTCCCTATAAAGGACAAGAACTCATCATTTTTTATGGCTGCGTAGTATTCCATGGTGTATATATACCACATTTTCTTGTCCAGTCTATCATTTATGGGCATTTGGGTTGGTTCCAGGTCTTTGCTATTGATAGTTTTTAATGTAAAGATAGATGAATTTAAAAATCCAGTGTGAGAGATTGCTGTTTGTTTACCAAAACCTGTGGTATTTTCCTCATTAACACTGTGTGAAATATATTTTCAAGACTTCTTTAAAATTAAACATAACAATGTGACAAATACAATATATTTGTATTAGTCCGTTCTCATGCTGCTAATAAAAATATACACAAGACTGGATCATTTATAAAGAAAAGAATTTTAGTGGACCCACAGTTCCACATGGCTGGGGGTGGCCTCACAGTCATGGTAGAAAGAGAAGGAAGAGCAAAGACACATCTTACATGACAGCAGGCAAGAGACATGTGCAGGGGAACTCCCATTTATAAAACCATCAGATCTCATGAGACTCATTTACTACCATGAGAACAGTATGGGGAAAACTGCTCACATGATTCAATTATCTCCACCTGGCCCTCCCCTTGACATGTGGGAATAATTACAATTTAGGTTGAGATTTGGGTGGGGACACAGTCAAACCATATCAATATTCAATCACATCTGAACAGGATCATAGTCCATGATGTATAAACAGAAAATATGTGCACACCTTTCAGACCTTGGCTATGAAAACCTTCAAAAATAATTATTTCACTACGTTCCCTTCTGTTACCTTAATAGATGAGCATCGTGAACTCCCAAGCCAGATGTGGAAGATGGCAAAGCCACAGGATGAAATGATCCTTGATGTCTAAATCACCACCAGGAAGACAGTGATGTACAAAGAAGTAAAACTCTTTTGGACAGTGTGTGCCAGAGAAATAAACTTCTTTAACCATTAAACATTATGCAGTCTGTTTGTGGCATTGTCTTAACAGTACTAACTGCAGTCTTTCCTAATGGATATGTTGTAATTTTTTACTGATCAGGAAAGGCATGTTGTCAAATATGCTTAACTCATAAGTTGTCTTGTGAGTTTGCAATTGAACTTATGTTACCATAAAATCAAAATGATAAAATTAATGTTGAACACGAATTACATTATTATATGTGAATGATGTCATTTTTACAGTATTTTTTTAAATTTCATTATGAAGACATTTCTACCTGCCGTGGTAAAGATAGCTTGCATCTGCTCTACCTGTACCAATATGGACTGTGTTATTTCTCAGTTAATTTTATTATTAGGACAAAAGTTAAACTGTTTACACAGAGTACTTTGTCATAAATATTTCATTTACCTAGAAAAGATATCTTTTTTCTTACATATTTAAAGTAGGTAAAGTATCATTATTAGCAGGGAGACAAACAAAAAAATGAAAATATAATGTAGCAGTATGTGATGGAGAAATAGCTCTTAAAATATTAGTCTTTTTCTCCATTTGCTAGGATATGGCTAGAAAATATTTTGAAGTCCTGTGTGTCTAGGTGGTGATATGTGAAGTGTACCCCTTTTAGAATGCCTGTTGAACTGACACAGATTACTTTGAGGTCAAAAGGGTTAAAAGTAGTATACTTTTTTCTCCTGTTCTCTTTACCAAGGGTTAAGTTCCAACAGAGAGAAGTGGTGTCTTAGAATATAGAAGAGCCCTTTCAATTTTGACAATAGGGTGTCGATTTCAAGTCTTTCCTTGCTTCTCATGTGGGCATTTATTGCTATATATTTTCCTCTAGAGACGGCTTTAAATGCGTCCCAGAGATTCTGGTATGCTGTGTCTTTGTTCTCATTGGTTTCGAAGAACATCTTTATTTCTGCCTTCATTTCATTGTTTATCCAGTCAACATTCAAGAGTCAGTTGTTCAGTTTCCATGAAGCTGTGTGGTTCTGAGTTAGTTTCTGAATTCTGAGTTCTAACTTGATTGCACTGTGGTCTGAGAGACTGATTGTTATGACTTCCGTTCTTTTGCATTTGCTGAGGAGTGATTTACTTCCAATTATATGGTCAATTTTAGGTGTGACGTGGTGCTGAGAAGAATGTATATCCTGTGTATTTGGGGTGGAGAGTTCTGTAAATGTCTATTAGGTTTGCTTGGTCCAGGTCTGAGTTCAAGTGCTGGATATCCTTGTTAATTTTCTGTCTCGTTGATCTGTCTAATATTGACAATAGGCTGTTAAAGTCTCCCACTATTATTGTGTGGGAGTCTAAGTCTCTTTGTAAGTCTTATATTAAGAACTTGCTTTATGTATCTGGCTGCTCCTGTGTTGGGTGCATATATATTTGGGACCATTAGCTCTTCTTTTTGCATTGATCCTTTTACCATTATGTAATGTCCTTCTTTGTCTCTTTTGATCTTTGTTGGTTTAAAGTCTTTTTTATCAGAGAGGAGAATTGCAACTCCTGCTTTTTTTTGCTTTCCATTTGCTTGGTAAATCCTCCATCCCTTTATTTTGAGGCTTTGTGTAGCCTTGCATGTGAGATGGGTTTCCTGGATACAGCACACCAGTGGGTTTTGGCTTTTTATCCAATTTGCCAGTCTGTGTCTTTTGATTGGAGCATTTAGCCCATTTACATTTAGGGTTAATATTGTTATGTGTGAATTTGATCCTGCCATTTTGATGCTAGCAGGCTGTTTTGTCTGTTAGTTGATGCAGTTTCTTCATTGTGTAGATGCTCTTACCAGAAGACATACCAGAGGCCAACAAACATATGAAAAAATCTCATCATCACTGGTCATTAGAGAAATGCAATTCAAAACTACATTGCAATACCATCTAACGCCAGTTAGAATGGCAATCATTAAAAAATCTGGAGACAACAGATGCTGGAGAGGATGTGGAGAAATAGAAACACTTTTACACTGTTGGTGGGAGTGTAAATTAGTTCAACCATTGTGGAAGACAGTGTGGTGGTTGCTCAAGGACCTAGAAATAGAAATTCCATTTGACCCAGCAATCCCATTACTGGGTATTTATCCAAAGGATTATAAATCGTTCTACTAGAAGGACACATGCACACAAATGTTCATTGCAGCACAGTTTACAATAGCAAAGACCTGGAACCAACCCAAATGCCCATCTATGTTAGACTGCACAGGGAAAATGTGGCACATATACACCATGGAATATTATGCAGCCATCAAAAATGATGAGTTTCTGTCCTTTGTAGGGACATGGATGAACCTGGAAATCATTTCTCAGCAAACTGACACAAGAACAGAATATCAAACACCACATGTTCTCACGCATAGGCGGGTGTTGAACAATGAGAACACATAGACACAGGGAGGGGGAGCATCACACACTGGGATCTATCGGGGGAAAGAGGGGAGGGACAGCATGGGGGTGGTGAGTTAGGGAGAGATAGCATGGGGAGAAATGCCAGATATATGTGATGGGGAGGAAGGCAGCAAATCACACTGCCATGTGTGTACCTATGCAACAGTCTTGCATGTTCTTCACATGTACTCCAAAACCTAAAATGCAATAAAAAAAAAAAGAAAGAAAACAACAACAAAAAAAGAATGTAGAAGAGCCTTGAGATGGAAGGATTTGAGTTTCCTAAATTATTATATTGAACAGAAATCTTCTGACTCCCTCCCTTACTGACCTGTACTGGACTGAAACATGAACAAGAAAAAAAATTTCCCAGTGAACCCGCCAGGAATATTTACTTGGTAAACCCACTAGGATTTGGGAGTTTGTTTATTACAGTCTCAAGATTAGGTATTATAGTACCTAATCAATTACACAGTGTTTAGCTACAATGTAGTTATTCAAATGTCAATATTGGATATTCTTATATTACTTTATAAATATTAAAATCTAATTTAAAATAATTAAGAATTTTATAGAAAAAAATATATAAAAATAACTGATATGGTAGAAAATGAGACTTAACCTAAATGATGAATAATTAGAATTTGTAGAAAACATAAACCTATAAAATCAATAAAAACAGATTGAATAATTGTACATAAGAGAAGACACAAGACCAAAAAAAAAAAACTGAATAAATAAAAAGAATGTCACTTATTCAGTTAATCTAACATATTACATAATTAAGACTTTTTTTTATCAAATGCTGTGAAGTGTAGAAATAGGTATAAATATTTGAAAACATACTATAATTATTTTCAAATAGTAAAATTGTCAGTGTGAAATCACATCATTGCTACCCTCAAAATAAATGAAAAACATAATTTTTGGAAAACATGAATAGAGTTGAATAAATTTTCTTAAAGCTATTAATTATAACACTTGAATGTTTGATGGGTTGAAAATAAACTCATTTATAATAACAACAAAAAACAAAAGTATATAGTTACACTGATTACATAAGCTGATAGAATTAATTTAAGAAGAAACATTTAAGGCCTGCATAAGTAAAATAAAACCTGCAAAACCTTTATTGAAGAAAATAAAATAAAATGGAAGGATATTTTATGTTTGTGTATAGAAAGCCTAAAATAAAACATACAAACTCGCCCTAATTAATTAGTGTTTTAATTAATTTTAACAAAAAATACGTTAAGATTCAATTTTTGACTTTTTAATAATAACCCTTCTGACTGGTGTGAGATATTATCTCATTGTGGTTTTTTGATTTGCATTTCTCTAATTGTCAGTGATGCTGAGACATTTTTATATGATTGCTGGCCACATGTATGACTTCTTTTGAAAAGTGTCTGTTCACGACCTTTGTCCACTGTTTAATAGGGTAGTTTTTCTCTTGCAAACTTGTTTAAATTTCTTATAGATGCTAAATATAAGACCCTTGTCAGATGCATAGTTTGCAAAACTGTTCTCCCATTCTGTAGGTTGTTTATTCTGTTGACTGTCTCCTTTGCTGTACAGAAGCTCCTTAGTTTAATTAATTAAATCTCCTTGGTCAATTTTTGCTTTTGTTGCAATTGCTTTTGGCTTGTTCATTATGAGGTCTAAGACTGTTCCCATGTCCAGAATGGTATTGCCTAGGTTGTCTTCCAGGGTTTTTATAGTTTGGGGTTTTACATTTAAGTTTTTAATCCATCTTGAGTTAATTTTTATGTATAGAACTCTATTCTGCTCTGTCACTCTATGTGTCTGTTTTTGCACCAGTACCATGCTGTTTTGGTTACTATAGCCCTGTAGTGTAGTTTGAGGTTAGGTAGCATGATGCCTCCTGCTTTGTTCTTTCTGCTTAGGATTGTCATGGCTATTTAGGCTCTTTTTGGTTCCACGTGAATTTTAAAATATTTTTTTCTAGTCAATAGTTGTTTAATAGGAATAGCATTGAATGTATTAATTACTTTGGGCAGTATGGCCATTTTAATGATATTGATTGTGCCTGTCAATAAACATGGAATGTCTATTCATTTCTTTGTATCATTTCTGATTTATTTGAGCAGTCAAAAAATAACCAATGCTGGTGAGGTCGCAGATAAAAAGAAATGCTTATAGACTGTTGGTGGGAGTGTAAATTAGTTCAACCATTGTGGAAGACAGTGTGACAATTCCTCTAAGGCCTAAAGACAGAAATACAATTTGACCCAGCAATCTCAGTACTACATGTATACTCAAAGGAATATAAATTTTTCTATTATAAAGACACATGCACATGTATGTTCATTATAACACTATTCACAGTAGAAAGACAAGCAATCAACCTAAATACCAATCAATGGTAGACTGGATAAAGAAAATGTGGTACATATACACCACGAAATACTAAGCAGTCATTAAAAAAAAAAAAAAAAACACCCAAGATCATGTCCTTGGCAGATACATGGATGGAGCAGGAGGCCATTATATTTAGCAAGCTAACATAGGAAAGGGAAACCAAATACCACATGTTCTCACTTATAAGTGGGATCTAAATGACAAAAACACATGGACACATAGAGAGGAACAACAAACACTGGGCCTTTTGGAGGGTGGAGGGGCAGATAAGAGAGAGGATCATGAAAAATAACTAATGAGTACTAGGCTTAATACCTGGGTGACAAAATCTGTACGAAAAGCACCCATGATACAAGTTTACCTATTAACAAACCTGCACATGTACCCCAAACTTAAAATATAAGTTAAATTAAAAAAAATCCTCACGTGGAATAAACATGTTTTTATAAATAGCCCAGGAATCTTCAAAAAATATGAAAAAAAGGCTCGCATTAAAAATAATAAAAAGTATTATAAATCACAAATTTAAAGCATCTTGATACTAACATAGGTGTAATAGAGACTAAAACCAGAAAGAAATGTATGTTAAAATCAGTGGGAAAAAACATATACTTAAAAAATTACACCAACCGAGGCCGGTGAATAATCTGAAGTAAGGAGTTTCAGATCAGTCTGCCCAACATCGCGAAACCCCATCTCTACTAAAAATACAAAAATTAGCTGAACGTGGTAATACAGAGTATTCCTATAGTCCCAACTACTTGGGAGACTGAGGCAGGAGACTTGCTTGGACCCAGGGAGCGGAGGTTGCAGTGAGCCAAGATTGCACCCACTGCACTCCAGCCTGGGCAACAGAGACTCTGTCTCCAAAAAAACAAAACAAAACAAAAAAGCATACACTGTTTTGGTAATATTTTTTAAATTGCAAATGGTAAAACTGTAATTACTTTACATGTATACCATCATTAATTCCAGTTGTATGAAATTGTAAAAACACTCTGTTTTCATAACTTTTTTCAGCCATAAAACTACCTGCAATCTGAAAGAAAATAGGGTACTCTTAAATATAAAGAATAATTGCCCATTTATTCTTAGACTATTAAACATTAGAATTTTAAATGTAAGGGTAAATCATGCTGTATAACGCCAAATGTAATCAATTTCTTACTGTTTACAGAAAATTTAATAAAATGTCTTTCTTTTTTTTTTAAATTGTACTTTAAGTTCTGGGGTATATGTGCAGAATATGCAGGTTTGTTACATAGGTATACATGTGTCAGGGTGGTTGGCTACATCCATCACCTCGTCATCTATATTAGGTATTTCTCCAAAACCATTATTACTGCTCATACCAACCATTATTACTGCTCATACCAACCATTATTACTGCTCCTCAAATCCAAGCCCCACCTCCATTTCCATGTTTTCAGAAGAAAACATTGAATTTCCTACACTATCGTTGATATATCATCAAAAATATCAAGGATCGCTGGCAAAGGTCAGAGTTAATGTTAATGTGAGGTTGATAAGATTTTGCTTAGCCTACGAAAGAAAATAGATCACAAGAGGTAAGGTCAAAACATTTGGCAATAAAAATTAGAGACAATAGTGATTGTTGAATTACTAGGGGAAAAATAAAAAATATATATACTGGAGAAAATGTACAACAAAATTTAATAAGCAAAAAACACAAATAGAAATAGAAGATTATTTTAAAAGAAAAAATGTATTGATAATTATTTCTGAAAAAAAGAAATATTAATAAAATTAGTATGAAAAGGAAAAAAGCACATTATTTAATTCATATATTCCCTCAATCAAATTGGTAAAACAATGGCAATACTAATATTATCACATATGTAGAAAATAATCACTCTTCTTAGAGAAAAACAGTGAAAATGTACAGAGCATTTTAGAGAGATGTATTACATTTTTAAGATTATAATTATAATGTCAACTGGATGACCAATGCCATTCATTATGAAGAAAATGATGAGAACTATACAGAGTTGATTAAGTGGTTCCATCAAAATGAAATTTAAGTTCCAAATAAATTAGTCAACATACCCAACAATTTGTGATTAGGTAAATATAAAGTATGTGACTCTACAGTGATGCACCCTGCAGTCACTAGAAATTAATATTCAGTGAAGTGAATAATATGTGGACAATTGTAAGTATACAGTTATAAAAGTAGTAAATACTATATGTTGTTATATAGATAGTATAAATATGTACTTATATAACACTACATAGATACATGAATAGATAGAAATAAAATGTGATTAGAAACTTGTGAGAGAATAATTCATAATCTATTCAGATATGCTTACCCTAATGTATATCACATCTTAAAATTACAGTCATTATTTTGTTTAGCATTCATTTTGAGGATTTTTCCAATGGAAATAAACATTTTAATAATGATTATTCTAACTGCTGTTATATATACAATCAAAAGTTAAAAGCGAAATACTTGAATTAGTTAAATCTTAATGGTATGAGAAAAGTTACAGTATATTCCAGCCTTATAATAAAATAACTATCAACCTAGAACACATTCAAACCAATGTTATAAAATACTTTTAATAAGACAAATGTTTAGCATATAGTTACATTATAAAATGAGGATTGCTAATTGTATGTATAGTTTATAAATCACAGATACATAAAATATACACAAAAGGTTGGAAAGAAATGTACTAAAATGGTAATGGTAATTTCCTTTAATCAGTAGAATTTAAACTGCTTTAAAATAACCAATGTTTTATTAAATTAATTCAGTTTTGTTGAAATTGTAAAAGGGAACCAATGGATCTTTAAAAAGAAAACCAAAACTGGAATTTAATAAAAACATAATTAAGTATTCAGGAGCCATCTATTTTTCATCAGGTTGCAAGATTTCATATGAAATATTTAAAAGTGTTGCCTTACAAAATGTCTCTAAGGCAGAAAGAAATCATAGAAGAAATCTTTTATAGGTAGAATCTATGCATCCATCTAAAATTTATAGTAGGAAATTGTGTTTTATTTCTTTTGTCTGTATAAAATTCCTTTTTTGACATTGATGGAGGTGGGAGATGATTATTTTTTCTTCACAATATTATTATTTACTTCATCAAATGAGAGATGTTTTGAAAGGAAATATAACTCAAATGATATTAATTTGAAGGTTAATGGACACATAGATGGCCTAATTCTATCTTGATCAATGCGTGTGTTTTAAAGCATTATTACTTTATTAGTGATATGCTGAATATCAGTTGCAGATTGCTGTTACATTTATTATACTATCCCAATGTCTTGTACTGTATTTCTCACATGCTAAAGACAGCCTTGTCAATTGTAAAGTTGTTAAATGCTGTTAAAAGTTAAGGAGATGTATCCTAATATTTAATAGCAAACCAATAAACTACCCAATTAAAAAATGTGCAAAGAATTTGAATAGACGTTTTTCCAAAGAAGAAGTACAAGTGACCAATACACTACATGAAAACATGTCAGCATCAGTAATCAACTTAGAAATGCAAATTAAAACCAAAATGAGACGTCACTTCACACCTGTTAGAATGGCCATCCTCAGAAAAACAAAACAAAACAAAAAAGATAGCAAATATTGTGAAGAAGAAATTGGAACCCTGGTATGTTGCTGGTGGAAATCCAAAATGGTACAGCATCTATAAAAAATAGTATAGAGTTTTCTTGAACAATTAAAGGTAGAACCACCATGAAATCTAGAAATCACTATTCTGGTATCTATCATAATTATTGTCATCAGGATTCTATCATGTCTTTTGGAGAACATACATTAAGTTGGAGGCCATTATCATAAGCGAACTGGAATAACATGTGAGTAGAAAGTCAAATACAAATGTTCTCACTTAAAAATCGGAGCTAAACATTGAGAACGCATAGACACAAAGAAGGTAACAACAGGCACTGGGACCTACTTGAGAGGAGTGGGTTGAAGAAGAGAAGGGATCGGAAAACTACCAATTAGGTGCTATATTTATTACTTGCATGATGAAATAATCTGTATGCCAAACCTCATGACACGCAATTTATTTATATAGCAAATCTTCACATGTACCACTGAACCAAAAATAAAAGTTAAAATAAATCAGGATCTCAAAGAAGTATGTGCATTTTTATGGTATTGCAGTCTGATTTGCAAAATGTGGAAACAACTCAAATGCCTGTTGATGGATGGATGGATAAAGAAAATATGGTATATACACCTAAAGGAATATTATTTAGCCACAAAAAGAAGAAAATCTTGTTATATGCTATAAAATGTATTAATCTGAGGATATTACACAAAGTGAAACAAGCCAGTCAATTAAGAACAAACACTTCATGGCTCCACATGTATGAGGTATCTAAAGTAGGAAAACTCAGGGAAGCAGAAGGTACAATTGTTATTGTCAGAGCTGAGGGAAAGGGAAAATGGATAACAGCTGTTCAACGGTATAATGTTTCAGTCATATAGGATGCAAAATTCTAAAGTTGGCTGTAGGACGTTGTGCTTAAACAACACTGTGTTGCACACTTAAAATTCTAAGAGGATAAATGATATATGATTTTTAGCACAACAACAAAAAAAGAAACATTTCTTAAAAGTTAAGTAGACAAAAGGTATCATTTAGAAAAAAACATCTCTCTTTTGGCTGTTAACATAGCTTTATTCAGCAGAGTTTAGCTAGTTTTAGTCGCCAATTCAGTTAATTATGGTTCACGTGCATTTATTTCAATTGAATTCCTTGGAATCACCTTCACATTTTTATACTCACTACAAAATAGATTTTCAGTTGCTGGCAGGCTTACTCAGTTCCTGCCACATTAAACTTGTGGGGTTCGTTTTTGGTAGATATTTCTGTTGAATATTGTTCAAGCCTAAAAGCATTTCTCATTATTTTCTTTGCCATTCAACTGAGATTTTCATACAGCTTCAATGAACTTGAGATGCAGTCTAGCATTCCTTTTGCTTTACCAACACACAATGTTTTTATCTCTTTTCTGGTAGACGACTTATTTAAATTGTTGTTCTATACAGAAGCATACAAATTATTTGTCTAAATAGTTTATTACTTTCCACATGGATTAATTAACATCATACCCACATAATTTTTTATAAATTTATATTTGGACATTTTTATTAAGTTTCAACATGATATTATTTATAAAGAGCATATTTGCTCATTTAGTATATATAATTGATTTATTTAAGGAATTGACATTTTTGCTGAACTAAGAAGTAGATAAGAATACAAACAAAACAAAACAAAAGGCAATGAACTGGTAAATAAACATCACAGATATTGTGTAAATATTTATGTTCAATTTTTATTTTCCATCATAAACTCAAATCACTTTAGAGATACTTCTATTTCTAAAGAACAATAATAGTACATTGCCTATTGAAATAAAGTGGAGACATGGTTTAATTACTTAATTTTACATTCATGTCAAATTTTATAAAGAACTTAAGAGACAGATTTTTAGAAAATATTTCTCAGTTTTCATAGTACTCAATCCAGTGCATCAATGTGTAACATGTCCTCAACCATAATACTACAAATATTTTATTTTATGTTTGCAAGATTTTAGAACAACAAAATAAGCCATTCTACTTCCCATATTTTTAATTGTTTAAATAATCCACATTATTGAAGTATAACTTCTCTTTTTTAAAAAGATTTTAGGTGTATAATTTGATACCTTATGAAAATATATAATAGAGCAGTTCAACCTTAATAATAATAAAATATTTCTGTAACTCACTGTATTCGTTTGTTTTTACATTACTGTAAAAACTGCTTGAGACTGGGTAATTTATAAAGAAAAGAGGTTTAATTAGCTGACAGTTTAGCGTGGCTGGGGAGGCCTCAGGAAACCTACAATCACGGCAGAAATTGAAGAGGAAGCAAGATCTTCTCCACTTGGCAGCAGGAGAGAGAAGAATGAGGAGAGAACTGAAGAGAGCCCCTCATAAAATATAAAACCACCAGATCTCCTGAGAACTCACTCACGATCACAAGAACAGCTTGAGGGAAACTGCCTCCATGGTCTAATCACCTCCCACCAGGTCTCTTGCTAGACACATGGGGATTATGGAGATTACAATGCAAGATGAGATTTGGGTGGGGCACAACCAAATCAGATTATTTTCTAAAGTTTTCTTTGCAGTTATTCTCATCCCATCCCTCCACAATGCCATTCTTCAGCCTCAAAAAAATCACTGCTGTATTTTCTCTGATTAAGGATTAGTTTTGACTATTTTAACATTTCATGTAAATAGAATATTAAAGTTTATACTCTTTTGGCAGAATTCAGAAACAAAATTTCATAATGAAATTATGCTGTTCATAAAATTATGAACATAATAATGAAATTAGCATGCTGTTCATAAGATTCATCTTTGCTATTGCATGTGATGTCAGCAGTTCATTATCTTATACTACCAAGTAGTATTTCTATGTATATATCACAATTTTAATTTATTTGCATTTTAATGGATGTTTGTATTGTTGTTTTGTAAATTTTTGTAAAAAAATAAAATAAAATAAACCTGCTATGAACATTTATGTGCAAGTCATTCCCTTGTTTAAATACCTAGAGTCCAAATGACTCCTTTATACAGTGTGTTTTTAATTTTATATGAAACTTCCATAATATTTTACATCCTAACCAGCAATGCATGAGAAATTAAGTTGCTTCACCTCCTTTACAATACTTGGCAAGTCTTTAATTTTAGGCATTCTCATTTTATTGTAGTGGTATTTTGTTCTGGCTTAATTTGCATTTCCCTGATGACTATTAATATTTGTTTCTTTTCATGTAGTTATGGCATATTCATTTGACTTCTTTTGGATAGTGTGTATTCAAATCTTTGATTATTTTTATTGAGTTGTTAACTTTCATAAAGTTAAAGATGTCTGATAAAGTGTGTAACCAAGTCCTTTGTCTAATAAAGCATGTCAACCATTTTTCTCTACATATGAGGGAAGTTTTGTTTTTAAACTGTATCTTGAAGTGAGTAATAGATTTAATAAAATGTATCATTTCTTGTGCGCTTAATGCTTTTGTGTCGTTTCTGAAAGTTCTTGCCTACATCAAGGTCACAATTTTTTTCTAGCTTTTCATCTTCACAATAATCTTTCCTGTGTTTTCCTGTGTTTCTGCCTATCTTTCATGTATTTCAACTTTTAAGTATCGATCTGTGTTATATTTTTGTGTTAATTGAATGTTGTGTTAGCTGGACGTTAAATATTGTTGCTAATTTTTCCCCAAAGATTGTATCAATTTGTCCTAGCATTATTTGTTCAAAGACTATCTTGTCTACATTGAAATTATTTGGTAACTTTGTCGAAAAGCTATTAAACAAGTACATGTAAGATGTCTGTTCTGGTCTCTGTTTTTCACACCATTGTTCTTTATTTCCATTCTTACAGAAAAACCACAGTCTAGACGCATTGTAATAAGTCTTAAGGTAGCATAAGTTCTTCAACTTTGTTCTCTTTCAAGATTGTTTAGATGGTCCATATTTTTTATATTTAACTTTAAGCTATAAAATCATCTTGTCCATTTCTACAATTAAAAAAATATGGCTGAGGTTTGCTTGGCTAGTGACTCAGTCATAATTCTTGTGACATTTTGTTAAGACTTCTTTATAGATCACATTTTTTTCTTTTGTCAAAACTCGGATAATGTTTATTATATCTCTTCTTATTATATGAACATTTTAACTTATAGACCTATGGTTATTTTACGGTTAAATTCATGTAATAAAGGAAAGATAAATGCTTGGTTTTGTTCCTTTGCTATCTGACAACACATTATATTTGACAACTTATATCTTAAATATTGTTAGGAACTCATGGATTTAGTATGGTTGATGTATTTGGATGTTTTATTTAGTGTTCTCTTTGATGCAAATTTTCCATCTTTTGCGCGTGAATACTGCTTTAATTTGTCTCCTGATCTTCTTGATAAGATTCTTATTAGCTATTTCACTCCTGTGCTAATTGGTTATCAAAATGGTCCAGGCTCTTCTTGTCCATGCTCTGCCTCAAACATGGAACAAATTTGTTTCTATGGAGATCCCTGTTATCTTACTGCTTTTTAGTGAATATTTTATTTCAGGACCACAGTCCAGACACTAGTAGTGATTTTTCACACAGGATGCTTCAAAGAAGAGGTTTCTTTCACTGTTTCTAGCCTTTCCATTGGCAGTTATTGGAAAAGTATTATATAAAAAAGATTTATGATTTCACGCTGAGGGTTTCAAATGGAATTCAGACTTACAAACTTTATTCTATCTTGCATCTGTATTTCTTCTTTCACACCATCTAGAACCCTGGTTGTTAAAGGCATAAGGCAGTATTTGATTAGAATATTGTATTATTACTAATTTTAAGTATCTCACAGTAAACAGTACTATTAGATGAACAATGCCAACATTACTAAAATCATGCTGCACTGATGTTTTCTGTTTGTTTGTTTCTTTATGGAAATCCTACCTTTCTTCTAGGCTGAGTATGGTGCTGCTACTTCTGAGATTTTAGCAAAGTTCAATTTGAAGGGATGGTACCCAAGAGTTCTTGCAGCCTTGTCCCTGAAGAGTTTAGTCATCCAGATTTGTCCGTAAATAAAATTAACATTTTAGATCAGACTCCTTTGTCAATTCCTCAGAGCAGAAGGGAGAGTGACACAATCTGCAACTACAAACCTTACCCAAAAAATTATAACTAGGAAGCTAAAATATATTCAGATATAACAGAGAGGCTGAAAACCAAATATTGAGAGCCAGGTGGTATTTTTTGCCATCTTTATATATTTGTATTTTTAATTTGCTTTATCCTTATAAACTATCTTTAATTATAATTCTTCAAATTTCCTAAGGGAGCAGAAAACAAACTGCTGTGCTATTTCCGTGGTACACTGAGGCTTATGTTTGCAGGGTCTTTGTCCTGTGCCCTCCCATCTATGCATCACAAATGAGCATGCATGCACTGGTGCCCATATGTTTACTTGGCTCAGTACTCTCCCATTTATAATTTTTTTTTTTTTTTTTTTTTTTTTTTTGAGACAGAGTTCTGCTCTGTGGCCAGGCTGGATTGGAGTGGTGCCATCTTGGCTCACTGCAACTTCCGCCTCTCGGGTTCAAACGATTCTCTTGCCTCAGCCTCCCGAGTAGCTGGGGCTACAGGTGTGCCCCATCACCCCCAGCTAATATTTTGTATTTTCAGTAGAGACGGGGTTTTACCATGTTGGCCAGAATGGTCTCCATCTCCCGATCTCGTGATCCGCTGGCCTCTGCCTCCCAAAGTGCTGGGATCACAGGCATGGAACACTGCACCTAGCTTCTCCCATTTATATTTTATGTACAATCTTTCCCAACTCTTGGCTTTTATGTACTACACTTCTGTTCCTGAAAATGCTCTTCCAAGTTATTTATTGAGTTAGCTCTTGAGCAGTCACCAGGACTCAGCTCTATGCCACATTTTCCAAGATGCTTACAGGTCTTTATTATTTCATCCTATAAAACTCTGAATATTTCATCTGTCAAAATATTTATTTTACTCTAGGACAATCACCAGTTTACTTTCCTATACCTAGCATGACAGCCTATATCTCTTCAAGACAAGATAATATCTAATCTTTGCTATATTTCAATTGCTGGGAACATAATAAGTTTTGATAAGCCTGTCTGAATTCAATAAATTATGGAATGATATTCTTAAATAAGCAGCTAATATTAAATAGTGTACTTTATGTTCTCAGTATTTTTAACTTTATTTCCCCAATTTCATCTCTTTGTTTCAAACCGTACCAACCCATCCCCCTTCATGGAATAAGACATGCTTGTATGATGTAAAATTCCACTGAATTCATATCAATCATTTTTTCTGAGGGCAGTTCCCAGTCATCTTCTCTTATTTGGCCTTTAAAATTAACCAGCCATATATACAGTTTATACTAAATCCTAAAATTTTTCACCAAAAATGCATTCCTCTGATAGCTAAGAATTTATCTAAGCACAACACATCTATAATTTAAAGGGCATTTAGTATATTATAGAATATATGAATTGGCATTCATCTATGTTCCTAGTTTATATTATACACTTATCTTGAGTTCTAGATACTGTAAAAAGTAAAAATAATTGGTATTCATTGTAAAAAATCATATTTTCTATATAAATGTTAATACACACATCACAACACTTTGTAGGTGAAAATCCAATGTCACAATTTTATGCGTGTTCAGTATAAACACAGGGAAGTATTATCTTCTGAACAAAATCCAGACTGAGCAAAACAAATAACACTTTTCCTCAGTTATTCACCAGAATGTGATCTTCAAAAAATTTTTCCAATAAGAAATTATCCATTGGTGTGCATTAAAAAAAAATATGTACCCCTAGGTGCATAGCCAATAGAAAATCCTATACTAGGTAAAACATACATGCATTTTAATAAGAGTACATTAGACTATCTTGGGCATTTTTCTATGTCATTTCATTCAGTCATCAAAGGACATCCTCGTAACTCACTGAAAAACTTAGGGAAAGATTAACATTTTCACCTTTTTGAATGAATATCTCTGTGACATGAATCACACATTATATTAGGAGATTGAAGGACAATAAAGTAATGTTGTTGAAATACTTTACACATCTAATGATAAGTCAATCTTATTTATATTCATTAGATTAATGTTCTGTACACCTTGTAATGGAAAGAATAATAAAAATCATCCCAAATTGAGCTTCTCATTGTTCATGCCAATAACAAAGTTTAATCTCTTTTCATTTTCTAGAAAATTAGGCTTACCATCTTTCTCCTATAATTCCCTGATGTTATAGGACAGTGGCGTCCAGTAGAATAAAACTTTTTAAACACTTATTTCTATTTTTATTCTTTCATCATTTTAGATAATATTTAGGGTGATTTCAATTTTACAACATCGAATGATTTATTACCCCACCTTCATAGGGCACAATAGTCATACTTAGCTTGTAGATTTCTGAATAAAACAAAGAGAATTCCAGTTAGCCCTCTGCATCTGTGGATCGACCGACTACAAATAGAAAACACTGTGTTTACCAAAATAAAAACAAAAATAAAATACAAAAATTAAAAATAATACAATTTCAAAGTACCGCATAATAACAATGTAGCATTTACATTGTATTTGATTTTATAAATAATGTAGAGATAATTTAAAATATACAGGGGGGATGTGTGTATATTACATGAAACACTACATCAGCTGCAGATTTTGATATCTGTAGGCATCTTAGAACCATTCCTCCATGGATACCGAAGTGAAAACTGTAATTCGAAGCACTTCAAATAATGTATTTTAAACATGAGTATATTATTAAATATAAGAAATATGAACAAAAAGTTTCTTCTTAAATATAAGAAATATTATTTAAAAATAATATATCATTCAAGAGGTTTCTATCAATGCCGTTTTTACACTCTGCCATGACATGCACAGATGAGAATATGTCCTCAGCCAGATCAAGAATTTTTTTTTAAAGCCTCAAATTTAACTTATAACAAAGATGTTATTTCAGTAAGAAGCTAAAATGTGTGCTTACTTACTGTTATGGAGTGGGGTCACGATCCAGATGTCCAAATAGGGTTCTTGGGCTTCTCACAAGAAAGAGTTCTACGCAAGTCCATAGAGTAAATTGAAAGCAAGTTTCTTAAGAAAGTAGAGGAATGAAAGAATGGCTACTTCATAGATAGGGCAGCATGGAGGGTTGCTGGTTGCCCATTTTAATGGTTATTTCTTGCTTATATGTAAAACAATGGGTGAATTATCCATGCCTCCCCTTTTGGATCATATAAGGTAACTCTCCTGACATTTGTAAACTCTCATCTCACTGGTGGGAGTGTAGCAATGAGGACACCAGAGGTCACTTTCATCACCATCTTGGTTCTGGTGGATTTTAACTGGCTTCTTTACTGCAACCTGCTATATCAGCAAGGTCCTTATGAACTGTATCTTGTGCTGAGCTCCTAACTCATTCTATGTTGAAGAAGGCCTTAACTTACTAGAAATGCAGCCCAGTAGGTTTCAGCCTCATTTTACTCAGCCCCTATTCAAGAGGGAGTCGTTTTGATTCAAAAGCCTCTGACAATACCACTGAGAATTTTGTGTCAGTTGTTATTTTAATATGACCTAACTTAAACGGAATGATATAAAAATGATTATATATTTCTGTAAAATGAAAAAATCTGCATGATCATTTCTGTAAGTTAACTTTATTTGTTTGTTTGTTTGTTTTTGAGACAGAGTCTCCCTGTCGCCCAGGCTGGGAGGCAGTGGGGCTATCTCAGCTCACTGGAATCTCCGTCTCCTGGGTTCAAGCAGTTCTCCTGCCTCAGCTTCCTGAGTAGCTGGGATTACAGGGACAGGGTCATGCCCATCTAATTTTTGTATTTTTGGTAGAGATGGTGTTTTGCCATATTGGCCAACCTTGTCTGGAACTCCTGACCTCAAGCAATCCACCTGCCTTGGCCTCTTCAGGTGCTGAGATTACAGGCATGAGCCAGGACGCCCAGTCAGGTTAACTATCATATATGGATATGGATAAAATAGTAAAGATTTTTGATATTATTTCATATCTATTTAGAATTTAGTGAAGCATTTTAATGGGGAATTATGACAGCATCATTTTTAGATTTTTCAGCAATCACTCTGCTTTGCCAAAATAGGTGGGAGAATACAAAATTATAAGCAATAAAATCTGTTGAATTAATTAATCCCTTGGGTGATGAATGTGGCTTGACCCTGTTAATGGTAGAGTTTCTATGAGAGAAATGAACAACATAGAAGTATGTTTTAGAAATAGAATGGGAAAGAATTGCTGTTAGATTATGTAAGTTCCCTTCTGTCATTTTTTTTTTCTAAAATAGAGTTCTCATATCTAAAGATTGAATGCACTGACAGTGTATATAATTTTGTTTCATTTCATATTCTTGAACTGATACTAATTAAAAACAGAAATTCGACCTCAGAGTGTATTTTTTGAATGAACCGAGATCATACCTACTCATGTAGATTACTGGATAATGCTAAAACACATATGGGTTCTTAAGATTTTGACTCACGTTGCTCAAAATGTCATCTCTTATTAGCATAATTCCTGCCAGCCATTACTTACACAGTGATGGGCATCTTAGTTCACTTGAGTTTCCAAGACCTGTCTTCACAATTGAGTTTGTCCACCTTTTCTGCAAATTTTTCTAGCCAGAATTTTATGTTGTTTTAATTAGCAAAACAGAAGTACTTTGTGAAAAGGAGCAGCAAAATTAGAGGAAGACTATTTTCAGATGCTTGAATGCTTATTAATATGAAAAATTTTTATTGTGAGACTGAATATGATTTAGAACATATGCCCTTGAGATTATTGGAGTTTATGTGTTTCATTTCTTATTGAAGATAGTTAATAGATTAAGATGTTTTACATCTAATGAAGGAATTGACATGGTATTGTCTACAAACTAAATGCTGGTTTCAATGGACATAAACTTCTTAAATACATCTCTTAAAACATCGAAGGCAAACTGAAGTCGTATATATTCAATATTCCAAGTTAAAATTTGTCTTATTGAGACATTTAATTTTTTCATTTCTTTTGCTAACAGTTTGTGTTTGCTGTTTTTAGCACCATATTTTCTTAAATAAAATTACTTTGTTATTGTAGCATGATTTTATCATTAAAATACTTAAATCACTGGATATATTGTTTTAGTAGTAATTGCAGTGGCATTCCTTTAAAAAAAGTAGGAAGATTTAAAATTATCTGGTTGACAAATAATTTTGCATGATACATTTTCCTCAATTAGCAGCAGAAATGAAATCCCCGTTAATCAAAAAGATGGTTTTACCAAGTGGCTGAATTGTTTTTCTAAATATTTTAATAGATGCATAAAATACAGGCATATTTCTTTTTATTGGGTTTCATTTTATTCTACTTTGCAAATATTGTGTTTTTTTACAGAGTGAAGCTTTGTGGCAACCCTGCACGAAGCAAATCGATGTATGTCATTTTTCTAACATCATATGTTTGGCATGTGTCTCTGTGTGACATTTGGTAATTCTAGCAATATTTCAAAATTTTATTATTTATTTTATCTGTTATGGCAATCTGTGATCAGTGATTTTTGATATCATCATTGCATTGTTTTGGGGTTCATGGACTATAGCCATATAAGATGACAAATAATTGGTAAATGTTGTGTGTTCTTATTGTTTCATCCACCAGTTCTTCCTCTATCCTTCTTCCTCTTCTTGAACCTCCCTTTTCCCTGAGATATGACAATATTAAAATTAATCCTGTTGATAAGCTTATAATGATCTCTAAATGCTCAAGTAAAAGAAACACTTTTCATGTCTCTCACTTTAAATCAAAAGCTGGAAATGTTTAAGCTGACTGAAGAAGGCCTGTAGAAAGTGGAGACAGGCCGAAAGCTGTCTCCTGCGCCACACAGCCACTGTGAATGCAAAAAAAAAAACTTCTTGAAGAGATTAAAAAGTGCTACTCAAGTGAATCCATGGTTAATAAGAAAATGAAAGTGTTATTGTGATATTAAGACAGTTTGAGTGGTCTGAAAATATTAAATCAGCCACAATACTCCCTTAAACCCAAGTGTAATCCAGAGCAAGGCCCTAACCTTTCTCAATTCTAGGAAGGCTGAGAGAGGTAAGAAAGCCACAGCAGTGAAGAAAGCTAGCAGAACTTGGTTCATGAGGTTTAAGAAAAGAAGCTGTCCCCATAACATAAAAGTGCAAGGTGAAGCAGCAAAGTGCTGTTGTAGAAGCTGCAGTGAGTTATGCAGAAGATCCTGACAGGATAACCCATGAGGGTGGCTACACTAAACAACAGGTTTTCAGCACAGGTAAAATAGTCTTATGTTGAAAGAAGATACAATCTAGGACTTTCACTCATAACTAAAGAGAAAAAGACAATAGAGGATGATGCAGCTGGTGACTTTAAGTTGAAGCCAAGGCTCATTTACTATTCCAAACATTCTATGGCCCTTAAGAATGATGTTAAATCTACCTCTTCCTGTGCTCTACAAATTGAACATCAAAGTCTAGAGAAAACCACATCTGCTTACAGCATGGTTTACTGCCTATTTTAAGCCCACTCTTGAGAATCATTGCTCAGAAAAGAAGATTCCTTTAAGGTATTACTGCTCACTAGCAATGCATCTAGTCACTCAAGAGCTCTGATGATGTACAAAAAGATCTGTGTTGTTTCCATGCCTGGTAAGACAATATCTATTCTGCAGACCATAGATAAAGGAGTAATTTCAATGTTTACATCTTATTATTTAAGAGTACATTTTATAATGTTGTAACTGCCATAGAAAGTGATTGTTCTGACGAATCTGGGCAAAGTAAATTGATAAGCTTCTGGGAAGGATTCACGATTCAGGATGCCATTTAGAGCATTCAGGCTTCATAGGAGAAGATAAAAACATCAAAAGTAGTAGTGTGGAAGAAGTTGTTTCTCACCCTCATGGATAACTTTGAGAGGTTTAAAACTTTAATGGAGGAAGCAACTGCAGATATGGTGGAAACAGTGAGAGAGCTAGAATTGGAAGTGGAGCCTGAAGATGGAACTGAATTGCTGCAATATCATGGTAAAACCTTAACAGATGTAGACTTGCTTCTTATAAAGGAAAAAAAAATATAGAGTGGTTTCTTGAGATGGAAATTACTGCTGGTAATGCTGTTGTAAACACTTTTGAAACAACAACAAAAGATTAAAAACATTGTATAAACTTAGTTAATAAAGCAGCAATAAGGGTTGAGGGAATTAAATTTTGAAAGAAGTTCCACTGTGGGTAAAATACTATCACAGAGCATTGCATGCCACAAAGCAATCATTTGTATAAGGAAGAGTTAATCAATGCAACAAATGTCACTGTTGCCTTAATTTAAGAAGTTCCCACAGCTATTCCATCCTTCATCTTCACCATCCTGATAAGTCAGCAGCCATTGACGTCAAGGCAAAACCTTCCACTGCAAAAAGAAGTGAAGGCTCAAATAACTGTTAGCATTTTTAATCAACATTTTTATTTCAGGTACGTACATTGCCTTTTTAGACATAATGCTATTGCACACTTGCTAGACTACAGTAACACAAGGAAACTAAATGCTCTTTGTGACTAACTTTACTGACACATTTGCTTTATTGCAGTGGTCTGGAAAAAACTCCCTATATCTCCAAGATATGCTTGTTGGCAGAATGAGGAGAAAAGTGAAGGTCATCCTGAAAATCGTAAGGGTCTTTTTTGCCCTGATTTGGATTCTTCTTATTATTATAAATGAATATTAAAATAAATTATGTCATGTCCTTTTTATTTTCCTCCTCTTTTTCCATGTTAATGTTATTTTTTAAATAATAACTCAAAATTTGATTTGTTCTTCAAAATTGTATACAAATGAGCTTAAAATTGTTGCATTTTTTAAGATGGAAGTTTCTGTCAAAACATAGAATCTCCAACAAAAATATATGTGATCATACATTTATTAATAAAACATTATGGAAGGCCTAACATGAGACAGGAATAATGCAGATCGGTAGCAGTCGCATTATCAACCAAACCTGCATCTGGTAATGGGCATTTTAGTGAGTGCCTGGTAGCAGACAAGAGAGGAAAATTCAAAGTTATCAACGTATGAGGGATTGTAATGTGAATCAGAGAAGACAATGACAACTTCTTAATTTGTGGCATATATGTTTTTGTTTGTTCCTTTGTTCAATCAAATAATATAAACAGCTATTGTATTTGTTAAAACTACCACAGCTCAGACACAATGCATCTCTAATTCACCATCGATTCCATCTATTGAACCGAATTGATTGATTTCTTTATGTATTCATTTATAAATGCAATTTATTTATGCATTATATCAGTGTTCATTAATATTTATTAAGCACTTACTCCATGAAAGGCATTGCGTTAATATCGAAGACAACTGGGTGAAAGAGGTGATTTTATCAATATCAGAGACAACTGGAGACTCTGCCCTCCATGTTTGGACAGATCTATTGTAGTTTGGTTTTTACTTAACTTGAATCTATGCTACGATGCAGTGGTTCTCAAACTTTCCTGTCTCAGGAAATGAAGTTATTTTTGTTTATATAAGTTATATAGATCAATATTTATTAGAAATTAAAGCTAAGAGTTTTTAAAAATAGGTTGATTTATTTTACACTAGCTATTAAAAACCCATTATACTATTATAAATAATATATTTTGTAAAAACGTAACTCTATTTTTCAAATGGGAAATTAAATGAAAGCTGTTATTGCTTTATATATTTTTCATAGTCCTTTATAAACTCTGGCTTACTAGGAGATAGTTGGATTCTCATATCTGCTTCTGCATCCAGTCTCTTGTGATATGACGCTTTGGTTTAAGTATATGAGGAAAATCTTGCCTCACACAGGTATGTAGTTTGAAAGGAGAATGCTACACACCCCTTAAAGGGACCCTGGAACTCCTAGGGATTACACATTCAAAAACACTGTCGTGCTGGGAAAGTCATGCAGTCAGAAGTCAGACATACATATGAAAGTAGAAATTATGACTCTCACACTTAGTAGATTTTTTTCACAAGGATAGTATGATTCATTGATGATGGAAAAGTGGTGATTTAAAAGTTTAAAACACAAAAAAATTGATGGAGAAGGTAATTTAGAGAGAGGAATTTGAGTATACAGCAGAGAATTAACCACAGAATCATGTAGAAATGTATGCATTTTTCATTGTGATCAGATAAAAAGGAAAGGATAGGTATAAGTTTAGATAAATTTATGGCATTTGATGCTGAATGCTGAAGAAGAGCCTGTCCTGGCAAGATGCTTGAACAGACATCAACAAAACTTCTTTAAATGTCTAGATAGTCAATAATTTAGTCTTTAAATTCACATATGATTAACTTCTTCCCCTTCCTGATCCTTCTTTTGATTCTCTTTTGTTTCTTCTGGTTTTTGGTCTTCTTTTTTGTTCTTGTTCTTGTTCTCATTTCTGTTTATCTCCTACAGCCCCTCCTCTTCATCCTCTTCCTTTCTTCAACATTCTAAAAGCATAAAAAAACATGCTCACTCAAATTATGTGCAAAAACAGGCTTGAGAATAAATTTAGACCATAGGATTTGGGTTGTTAATGCCTAGTCTAGAGAAACAAGTTCCTGTATGAACAAGAGTTATGAAAATTGACAATAACAGAGGAGTATTAGTATAATAAAAGTATGTGAGTGCAATTGCATAATGCATGTTAAGAGGGATGCTGCCTCATATTCTCCATCATTAATGAAATTATAGATCCCAATATTAAAAAACAGTTTTATGTTTAATTAAAATCTATATAATCATTTTATGACTTTGTAATTCAGATATTTTCCCTGAAATAATAGGCATAATTTTTAAATTAAAAAGATACAATGTTTAACAAAAATACATAAGTTAAAAATCTGATTTAAAATGATGGTCTCATTAGACCACTGGATGGTTGCTATTTCAAGAATGTAATCAAATACAAATACATTTTTAGTCATAAATTTAAAAAATACATAACATGTATGCAGGTCAAAGTCTTTCTAAAAGAAATTAAACAAATGCATAACAAAAATGTCCATTATTCTCAGTTTTTTGAAAATCTAATTTAGAATTATAAAATAAAAATGTATTCTCCTTTCACAGTTTTTTTATGCAGCATTCATGTTTGTATGGGGTGGTTTTCAGATGAAACATTAAATTGAAGTTCCATCTGCCTAAATTTAAAAGTTATTAATGATGTTAAAATTTCTTATTACTGTGGTTTAGTAAAATATGATGTATATATAATTGTGTCCTGGCCAACATTTCTCTTTCCTGAAATTAAATTATGGCTGAATTGTCAGTAATAGAAATGTTCACTGCAGAAAACAGAATGTTGCAGAGTTTACAAAGGAATTCACAACTGTTTATCAGAAACATAAAATATCACTCTAGAATATACCATTCTAACATAGCATAAAATAATGCAATCTTGTCTCTAAGCAGGTGTGACACTGATTGGAAACCAGCATAGTTACTCCTCTATCTAAGTCAGTAAACAATCTCTTTATTCACTTTATTGTGAAATTGTTATATTATTTTACAAACTGACTCATTTATTTATAAGCTTTGCATTTTCATTTTCATACAAACTGTACAGCATGTTCTTGATTAAAGATAAAAGTGACTGATGAATAAGAATTCTCCACACACTAAAATGCTAAAACGGCAAATAACAGTATCTTGTTCCAGATGGTTGGAAATGGCCAAAAGAGGAGTTTTTCAGAACTAGATTTTGTATACAATTCCTAAAAGGGTTTTATATAGTTATCTAGCAGCCTGATAATATGTTTTAATATATAAGCTAATTTTACTATTAACTGTATTTTGGTTTTTGGTGCATATTTTATTCTAAGATGCTAAAGTTTACTTAAAATGAATATGTTGTCACATAGCTAATATAGCAATTTGAGTTTAAAACTGTTATATATTCTCAACTTATTTTCACATGTTCTGAAGAGGGATATGAGAAGTAGCTGATGGTGCTTATTGGTCAGCTTATCAGGAGAGATGTCTCAGTGCTGTGAAGTGATCTTATAGCTAATGATTCTTAAGTAGACCATTCTGCCTTGGGATCAACAGAATATTACAGTGTGGTCTCACAGTATACACGACACCACCAATTGCTGAGGGGGTAGTTCAGTAGAAGCAATCACAAGACACCAATCAAAGTAAGAGAACTTGCCACACATTTTGTCATGTGATGCCAGCAGGATGACTCCACATCAGGCAACCAAAGAGCGTTATCTCAGCAATCAGGGGAACCAGAGGAAAACATAAAGACCTATGTGTGGGAAAATGAGAGCTTATCCACCTGACACTATGTATTAATCTGTTAGCATGCTGTTATAAAGAAATATCTGAGACTGGGTAATTTATAAAGAAAAGAGGTTTAATTGACTCACAGTTCTGCATGGCTGGGGAGGCCTCAGGAAATGTACAATCATGGCAGAAAGGGAAGAAACATATCTTTTTTCACATGGTGGTAGGAGAGAGAAGAATGAGAAATGAGTAAAGAACTTTTATAGAACCATCAGATCGCATGAGAACTTACTCACTGTCACGAGAATAGCATGGGGAAAACTGCTCCTATGATTGAATTACCTCCCACTGGGTCCCTCCCATGACACATGGGGATTATGAGACCTAAAATTCAAGATGAGATTTGTGTGGAGACAGCCAAATTTTATCATTCCACCATGGTCCCTCCCAAATCTTATGTCCTCACATTTCAAAACACAATCATGCTTTTTCACCCATCTCTCAAAATCTCAACTCATTCCAACATTAACCCAAAAAGTTCAAGTCCATATTCTCATCTGAGATAAGGCAAGTCCCTTCCACCTATGAGCCTATAAAATAAAAAGCAAGGTTAGTTACATCCTAGATACAATGAAGGTACAGGCATTAGGCAAATATATCTGCACAATAGAGGACAAATTGGCCAAAACAAAGGAGACGCAAGCCCCATGCAAGTCAGAAATCTGATATGGTAATCATTAAAACTTAATGTTCCAAAATGATCTCCTTTGACTCCATGTTCAAATCCAGGTCATGCCGATGCAAGAGGTGGTCTCCCATGGCCTTGTGCAGCTCTACTCCTATAGCTACACAGGGTGGAGGCCCCCTCCCAGCTACTTTCATGGCTGGCATTGAGTATCTGTGACTTTTCCAGGCACACAGTGCAAAGCTGTCAGTGGATTTCCAGTACTGAGGTCTGGAGGATGGTGGTCCTCTTTTCAAAACTCCACTAGGCACTGTTCCAGTGGGGCTCTGTGTGAGGGCTCCAACACCACATTTTCTTTCTGCAGTGCCCTAACAGTGGTTCTCCATAAGGACTCTGCCCCTGCAGCAGACTTCTGCCTGGACATCCAGATGTTTCTATACATGCTCTGAAACCTAGGCAGAGGTTCCCAAAACTCAGTTTTTGTCTTCTGCATACCCGGAGTCCAACACCACATGATAGCTGCCAAGGTCTGGGGCTTTCACTCTCTGAAGCGACAACTTGAGCTGTACCTTGGACCCTTTTAGCCATGGCTGGAGCAGCTGAAATGCAGAGCAGCAAGTCTGTAGGCTACACTCAGCAGGCTGACCCTGGACCTGGCCCACAGCATAATTTTTCCCCTCCTAGGCCCTCAGGCCTGTGATGGGAGGGGGCTGTCATGAAGGTCTCTGACATGCCCTGGAAGTCTTTTCTCCATTGTCTTGGTGTTTGTCTTTGGCTTGTCTTTGGCTCTGTTATTTATGTAAATTTCTCCAGTGAGCTTAAATTTCTCCTCAGAAAATGGAATTTTCTTTTCTATCACATCATCAGGCTGCAAATTTTCTAAACTTTTATGCTCTGCTTCCTCTTGAACACTTTGCCACTTAGACATTTCTTCTGCCAGATATCCTAAATTATCTCTTTCAAGTTCTAAGTTCCACAGATCTTTAGGGCAAGAGCAAATGCCACCAATCTCTTCACATAGCAAGAGTGACCTTAACTCCAGTTCCCAACAAGTTCCTCCTGTCTTCCTGAGAACACCTCAGCCTGGACTTCATTGTCCGTGTCACTATCAGCATTTTGGTCAAAACTATTCAACAGGTCTCAGGAAGCTCTAAACTTTCTCACATCTTCCTGCCTTCTGAGCCCTCCAAACTGTTCCAATCTCTGCCTGTTACCCAGTTCCAAAGTCACTTCCACACTTTTGGGTATTTTTACAGCAGTGCCCCCATACACCCAGTACCAATTTACTTTGTTAGTCATTCTCATTCTGCTATAAAGTAATACCCAAGACTGAGTAATGTATTTTTTAAAAAAATGAGGTTTATTTGACTCACAGTTTAGCATGTTTCCTCTTTGTATGTCTGGTAGAATTTGGTTGTAAACCAGTCTGGACCTGGGCTTTTTTTGTTGGTAGGCTATTAATTTCTAGCTCAACTTCAGCTCTTTTTATAGGTCTAATCAGGTTTCAACTTCTTCCTGCTTTAGTCTTGGGATAGTGCAAGTGTCCAGGAATTTATCCATTTCTTCCACATTTACTGGTTTCTGTGCATAGAGTTGTTTATAGTAATTTGTGATGGTAGTTTGTACTTCTGTGGAATCAGTGATGATGTCCCCTTTATCATTTTTTATTGCCACTATTTGATTCTTCTTTCTTTCCTTTTTTAATAGTCTGGCTAGTGGTCTTGTTGATCTTTTTCAAAAAACCATCTGCTGGATTTGTTGATTTTTTGAAGGGTTTTTTGTGTCTCTATCTTCTTCATTTTTGCTCAGATGTTAGTTATTTCTTGTCTTCTGCTAGCTTTTCAGGTTTTTTTTTTAATCTTTCTGCTTTAACTCTTTCAATTTTGATGATAGGGTGTCGATTTTAGATCTCTCCTTGCCCCTCATGTGGGCATTTATTGCTATGGATTTCTCTCTAGAGACTGCTTTAAATGTGTCCCAGAGATTCTGCTATGTTGTGTCTTCATTCTCGTTGGTTTTGAAGAACATCTTTATTTCTGCCTTCATTGCTTTGTTTATCCAGTTGAAATTCAGGAGCCAGTTGTTCATTTTCCATGAAGTTGTGCAGTTTTGAGTTAGTTTCTTAATCTTGAGTTCTAATTTGTTTGTGCTGTGGTCTGAGACACTGTTTTTAATAATTTCTGTTCTTTTGCATTCACTAAGGAATGATTTATTTCCAATTATGTGGTCAGTTTTAGAGTAAGTGGGATGTGGTGCTCAGAAGAATGTATTTTCTGTGGATTTGGGGTTGAGAGTTCTGTAAATGTCTATTAAGTTCACTTGGTCCAGATCTGCATTAAAGTCCTGGATTTCCTTCTTGATTTTCTGTCTCATTGATCTGTCTAATATTGACAGTGGAGTGTTAAAGTCTCCC
Organism: Ateles fusciceps; assembly: GCA_036589455.1. Lineage (NCBI taxonomy): Eukaryota > Metazoa > Chordata > Mammalia > Primates > Atelidae > Ateles > Ateles fusciceps. The sequence continues at coordinate 2,396,043 of JAZHEH010000174.1, read as the reverse complement.
ACTATTATTGTGCAGGAGTCTAAGTCTCTCTGTAGTTCATTAAGGACTTGCTTCATGTATCTGGTTGCTCCTGTATTGGGTGCATATATATTTACAATAGTTAGCTCTTCTTGTTGTATTGATCCTTTTACCATTATGTAATGCTCTGGTCTCTTTTGATTTTTGTTGGTTTAAAGTCCATTTTATCAGAGAATAGGATTGCCACATCTGCTTTTTTTTTTTTTTTGCTCTCCATTTGTTTGGTAAATCTTCTTCCATTCCTTTATTTTGTGTCTATGTGTGTCTTTGCACATGAGATGGGTCTCCTGAATACAGCACACCCATGGTTCTTGGCTTTTTATCCATTTTTTCAGTCTGTGTCTTTTGATTGGGGCATTTAGTCCATTTACATTTAATGTTAATATTGTTATGTGTGAATTTGATCCTGCCATTTTGTTCCTGGTTGGTTAGTTTGTCCTTTGGTTGGTGTAATTTCTTCATTGATCTTTATCATTTGGTTATTTTTTGCAGTGGCTGGTACTTGTGTTTTCTTTCTGTGTTTAGTGCTTCCTTCAGGAGCTCTTGTAGGGCAGGTCCTGTAGTTACAAAAACTCTCAACAACTGCTTGTCCATAAAGGATTTTATTTCTCCATCACTTATGAAGCTTAGTTTGGCTGGATATGAAATTCTTCATTGAAAGTTCTTTTCTTTAAGGATGTTGAATATTGGCTCCCACTGTCTTTTGGCTTATAGGGTTTCTGCTGAGAGATTCGCTGTGAGTCTGATGTGCTTCTCTTTGTGGGTGACCCTACCTTTCTCTCTGGCTGCCCTTAGCATTTTTTCCTTCGTTTCAACCCTGGTGAATCTGACAATTATGTGTCTTGATGTTGCTCTTCTAGAGGAGTGTTGTTGTGGTGTTCTCTATATTTCCTGTATTGGAATGTTGGCCTGCCTTGATAGGTTTGGGAAGTTCTCCTGGATAATATCTGAAGAGTGTTTTCCAGCTTGGATTCATTCTCCCCATGTCGTCCAGTACACCAATCAAGCATATATTAGATCTTTTCACATAATCTTATGTTTCTTGAAGGCTTTGTTCATTTTTTTTTACTCTTTGTTATCTTTTCTTGTCTTCTTGTTTTATTTCATTGAGTCGATCTTCAATCTTTGATATTCTTTCTTCTGCTTGATCTATTCAGCTATTGAAACTTGTGTATGCTTCACGAAGTTCTTGTGCTGTGTTTTTCAACTCCATCAAGTGGTTTATGTTCTTCTCTAAGCTGGTTATTCTAGTTAGCATTTCATCTAACCTTTTTGCAAAGTTGTTAGTTTCTTTGCATTGGGATAGAACATGTTCCTTTAACTCAGAGAAGTTTGTTATTACCCATCTTCTGAAGCCTACTTCTGTCAATTTGTCAAATTCGTTCTCCATTCAGCTTTGTTTACTTGCTGATGAGGAGTTGTGATCTCATGGTGGGGGAGAGGCATTCTGCTTTTTGGTGGTTTCATTCTACTTATGCTGGTTTCTTCCCATCTTGTTGGATTTACATAGCTTTGATCTCAGGTAGCTGCTTGGGGAGGCAGCCTTTCCTTTGTCTGCCTGCAGAGGTGCTGCTGGGCTGCCACAGATTCAGTGGAGCTGCTTTATCTTTTACTTACTCTGGAAAATTCGGCCAGCTTCTGCAATGGTGTCTACCTGCCGAGCTCGATCGTTCCTTGTCATTCTCTAACTGATGTTCTGGATGCGAAACTTTGGAGTGAGAGTCTTATAGCCTGGTGGACTTTGTGCAGGGGGACCCTTGCTGACAGATGGCCTGTTTCCTTGCTTTCAGTTCCCCTTCTTTCTGGGCTGTGGGTAGCTCCATCCAGCAGACTTTCTGGCTTTTGCTTCAGCCAGTACTTCCACCTAGACCTATGCTGACAGCCCCAGCATGGCTGAAGTTGCTGTTCTGCCCTGTTCAGACAGCTCACTGAGGCTTTTCCGCCTGGTGAAGATCTCCTGTTCTGTCGGTTTTAAACGGCTTGGGTGGAGCACTGTATTTGAATCCAAGTCGCAGAGGGGGGAGATCCTGGGTCCTACAGTTGGTTGCATGCGTCTCCTGGGTGATGCAGTGCTCTGCCTTGCCTCAACTTACCCTATTTGGTTTATACTCACTGTCCGACCAGACCCACAAAATGAACCTGGTACCTCATTTGGAATTGTGGAGACCACTCATCTTCTGCATCTCTCTCAGTGGGAGCTGCTTTCTGGAGCTGCCTCTTATTCGGCCATCTTGGGATCCCCTGATTCAGTCTTAACATGCTGCATGTGCCTAGGAATTTATCCATTTATTTTAGTTTTCAAAATTATTGACGCACAATTGTTCTTAGTAGTCTCTAATGATCCATTATATTTCTGTGGTATCACTTGTAACTTGTTTTTCATTTCTGGTTTTGTTTGAGTCTACTCTTTTTCATTCCTTAGTCTAGCTAGAGGCCTGCCAATTTTATCAGTACTGAAACTAACTTTTAGTTTTGTTGCTATTTTTTATTTTTTATAGTCTCCAGACTAAAAGACTAGCCCCAGTCTTTATTTGTTTATGCTCTGATATTTATTATTTATTTTCTTTGACTACTTTGTTACTTAGTTTGTTCTTCTAATTCCTTAAGGTGTAAGGTTAGGCTCTTTATTGAGACCTTTCTTGCTTAAAGATGTAGTCATTTATTGCTAGAAACTTCCCTCTGATAACTGTTTTTGCAGTATCCCATACATTTTGGTATGTGGTATCCCCATTCTCATTTGTCTCAAATACACACACACATACACACACACACACACACACACACACATTGTTTTCTTTTTTAATTTCTTCATTTTCCCATTGGTATTTTTAAAGCTAATATTTAATTTCTCTGTATTTTTTATTAAAAACCTTGTCCTATTATTAATTTCTAGTTTTACACCATTTTAGCTGAAAACTGTATTAGTCCATTCTCATGCTGCTAATAAAGACATATCTGAGACTGGGTAATTTATAAAGAAAAGAGGTTTAACTGACTCACAGTTCAGCATGGCTGGGGAGGCCTCAGGAAATTTACCAGTCTTTAAATTACCTCTATGGAGCTGAATCTGGGTTCTGAGTCTATGAAGTCTGGCCTAAAGCCTGGATCTCCAGGGTTAATCTTTAGTGCCTTAGTCCACAAGGTCTGACCTGGCACCAGGATCTGTTGGAGCAGGCCTGGACCTTAGGTACTCTGGAGCAGAATGCCTTCTGGAACCTAGGGCTGTCCTGGAGCCTGGATTTTAGAGGGGATTTTCTGGAGCCTATGTCCATGAGCACTGTCCTGTTGCCTAAGTCACTGAGGTTGGCCTGGTGACTGGAGGCATGGAGAACTTTCTTGAGCCTGTGTGCTACTGGTGCCAGCCTGGATTCCAAATGTGCAGTTACTAGCTTAGAGGCTAGGTCCATAAAGACTGGTCTAGATCCTGGGGCTTCAGGGGTCTCCCTGGGACTGTGTGCAGAGGAGCAATCCAGGAGCCTCGGTCCATGGTGGCCAAATCAGAGCTGAGGGCCATTCAGTCAAACCTGAAGACTTGGTCTGCTGGAGAATGAAGCTGTAGCAAGTGAATTGGAGCATGGGACTGTAGGGAATGGCTGGCATTGGGTAGCCCTGGAGCTTGTGTTTGTGGGTGCTTGCCTGGTGTTTGAGGCCAGGAATGTTGACCTGGCATTGAAGCAGGCTTAAGCCTGTGGCTTCAGAGGCTGGCTTGGAGCTAAATGTTCCAAAATTCTATATTTGCAGGAACCAGCCTGGAAGCTGGATCCCTAAGTGTTTGCCTAGAGACTAAGAATGTGGGTGCTGGCCTGGCACTAGGAGCAGTTTGGAGTTTGGGGCCACTGGGGTTGGCCTGACAGGGTGGCTGCCTAGACACCAAGACACATACACAGGCCTGGAGCCTGGAGATGCAGGATCTAGCCTGGTGCTTTATCAGGCACAGAGGCTCAGTCTGCAGGTACTAACCTAGGGTCTGGGGCCAGTGAAGCTTTCTCAGTGCTTGGTTTTCCAGAGGTGGGTACATTTTTGAGGTGTGAGGCCAAGCCCAGTGCTCATTTCTTCCTCCTTCCTCCACAATTGAGGCTATCTCTCTCCAAGCTGTGCTGCTGGGGGTTGAGAGATGGGTAGCATGGGTCATGTAAAACTGTCCTTTCTACACTCTTCAATGTACATCTTCTTATTTCTATGCTCTATTCATGTACTCTAATCTCTCATCTAATTCCCTAGATCTTGTGAAGATAATTTTGTTTTTGGATAATTGTTCAAATTGGTATTTCTGCAGAGAAACAAATGCTCAAGAGTCCTAGTCCACCAACTTGCTGACACCTCTATAGTGATTTGTTAAGATAAATCAAACAAGGATTGGAGATAAGGAAGGTCAATCAGTTGTATAAGGATTTTTATTCTCTTCAGTTGATCAATAGATTAATGCCATTTCAATAAGGAATAACTAAGGCAATCTTGGGAAAACACTAACAAGCTGGAATACTTTACTATCTGTAAAACCTACTCTAAAGCTATAGAATCTAAGAAAATTAACTGATACACAATAGTTACAGAGTAATAGTTAAAAAAAAGAGAGAGAGATTTTTCAAACAGAATCTACATATATGATATTACAGATATGGGGTCAGAAAGTACAGCTTGTGGGCCAAATATCACTTACTGCCCATTTTTGTAAATAAAATTACATTTGAGCACAGGCCCATCTCTTCAATTACATGTGGTCTATGGCTACTGTCTGCTTCAACAGCAGAGCTGAATTGTTGTAGTAGAGACTGGCCCTGAACATCTAAAATAGTTTAAACTTGACCCTTTACAGGAAGTTTGCCAACTTTGTTGCAGTATGGAGCACTGGGGACGAGATGGCCTATTTAATAAATGCTGCTGGTCATGTGTATATCCAAATGAAAAGAAATGAAATTTACTCCATGTCACATCAGATACAAAATTGAATTTACTATGTGTTATAGACCTAAATATGTAAGTAAAAGAATAAGGATATTTATCATATAACATAAGATAGTATGTTCATAACCTTGGGAAAGTCACTAACTTTAGACAGGATACAAAAAGCACTAACCAGAAATGGAAACAAATTAAATATACTAAAATTGATAACTTCTGTTGTCACAGATTATGAGAATATACATTAAATACCCCCAACAAAGACTTCTTGTCTAGATTATATAAAGATCTCCTGCAAATCAGTAAAAAAAAAAAAAAAACAACAAAGAAATAATATTAAAAAATTGCAAAAAGATTTCAATGTGCCTCTCAAAAGATGTCCAAATGGCCCAAAAAATTTATGAAAAGGTAGTTACTCATAAGAATAAAGGAAATGCAAATTAATTCTGAAATATCTATACACCACTACAAACCTAATAGAAACAAAAAAGAATAAAAAAGAGTCTTGTCAGTTTAGCAAGGAAGCTCTACTGATGGAAGTGAAGTATTTTTCTATTTTCTTTAGAAAAACTTTTGAAATTGACTACTAATGATCTTAGATGTAGTACCAAAACATATATGCATATATGTCATAAAAATTTATACATACAAGTATTCATGGTATAATTATTCATAATTGTCTAATCTGGAACAACAATATTTCCATAAAACAAGTAAAGAATATGTTATATGCATAAAATAAAATTCTATTCAGCAATGAAAGTGAACTCATTGCTACTCACAACACAAATGACTTATATACATATAGTTAAGTGAAAGAAGTGAGACACTAAGCAATACTTATTATGTGATTCACTTATACACATTTAGTAGAAGGAGAAAACTAATATAAGATATGATATTCAAAGGTCAGCACAATGGTGACCTTTGGGGATGGAGAGAGAAGTAGAGATCTGGAAGAAAAATGAAGGTTGCCTTCTGAAATCTCAATTATTATCTAATTTTTATGATGGTCATAGGGTATCTGATTATTAAGCCATTACTTATGATTTCTGCATTTACTCTTTGCAAGCTATCCAGAAATAAAATAATACAAATATTAAAAAAAAAAAACTGTCAAAAGTTTCACAAAGTAGCTAAGCCATTGGATTTATTTGGGGTTCACAGGAGAGGTATTATTTCACATTCCCAGGTTTGAGATCTCAGAGAAATTGTATTTTTTTTTGAATAATATGGAAAAGTTAAAAGAATCTCTGAAGTTCTTTCATTTTTTCATAGTTCTCTGAAGAACTACCCTGTATATGCATTAGATGGAATGAACTTGCTGTTAGGGCTCAGAACATGTTTCTCTTTGACACGCCTATTGTCAGTGAAGAGGGTTTTAAAGTAAATAAAATCCTGCATGGTCTATCAGAAATCAGGAATATTTCTTTGTCTCTAGAACTTCTTTGATGGCTAAGCAAAGTCAAGGAATACAAGTGCTGAATAAGCAAACCAGGTTTATATTAATACTAGGACTAACGCTAACATTTATTGAATCTTTAAATATTTGAAGGGCGCTTTTTAATGGAGAATAAGTCACAAATGTAATATCCCAGGGAATACTATGGAGCAATTGTTATTATCCCCTTTTTATAGATGAATAAATTGAGGCACAATGGCAATAAAAAGCCACATTATTAGATAATTATGCTGTTAAAGAGAAACAGGCATTATAATTCCTATGATCAGATTTTTTAGCGACATTGAAGTCTTAAAATATATGCTCTATTATGACCAAATCAGTACAGCATATCAAATGACAGAAAATTATCTAATTTACTCAAGGAACAAGGCAACCTTTCGACTAACATTAATTTAGTTTAAAAATTATATGATTCAAGTATAAAATAATATTTCTAATATTCTCAACTAATTTTATAGTACATTATATTGAAATGTCAGAGAACATATATAAACAGCTTAATATTCACATAATGAACTATAATAAAACCATTTAGAAATAAGCAAAGAAACAAACTTATTATTGAAACATTCTTGAAGACAAAAGCAAAGTCATAATTATAGTCAACAAATAACTTAGGGGGAAAGAAAGCTGATGCTTTTTGCTCCTTTAGAAGTATTTTGTGAAGCATTTTCAAATTGTGATAGCTTCTTTTGGAGTGGTGGGCTGCTCTTTTCTTTTCTTTCTGTTCATATAGTTACCCAAACAAATTATGTTGAATAACCTTAATGATAATAGGCCTCCTTTTGGATTGTTTATGAGTCAACAATTTTTTTTTAAGGAGGGAAGATGGGATTGAACCTTATTTTTATATATTGTTCACAAGCTATATATATAGTGAATATCATTAGATATGAAAAGAGAGAAGTACATTTCTCTGAGAAGAATTCACACATGAACACGTGGAACAATTTTTAATTTTCTTAATAGCAGCATTTTCCCAGGGACAGCTTGCTTTTATTGAATAGATGCTGATTACACACTTTGAATTTGTGTTTCCATAGACTATATGTGTTTGTTTGGTACCTAGGATCAAGAATAGAATAACCTAAGAATTGAGAGAAAGGCTTTAAGTTTGCGGGTTTCAATTCCAGTCTGTGAATTATTGTTTAAAAATTGTAATCTAGTTATTTAAGTGTCACTAAAAGCTCTGCATGTAACAGGCACACACCTGTATTTCCTTTTCACTATAATTAATTAATAATGTGGCTTCCTGTAAGAGTAATCAGATAAAGTGCACCACTTTCTCTTAGAAGGTAGACAGCCTTTATTTCTTTTCTTTTTTTTTCTTTTTTTTTTTTTTTTTTGAGACGGAGTTTCACTCTTGTTGCCCAGGCTGGAATGCAATGGTGCATTCTCGGCTCACCACAACCTCTGCCTCCTGGGTTCAAGTGATTCTCCTGTCTCAGCCTCCCAGACAGCCTTTATTTCTATATCAAAGTACATTTATGTCTTTCTTATTTTTCCATTATTCAGTACCCAACAGATTTAAGAAAAAGACTATTTTTGTTATTGTCCTGCTGTTTCTCCTGGGTGATTGGAATGTTTATTTTAGTATCATCCTTTCTTCCAACTCGGTTATAATTTATTACACTTTGCCATTCAGTGGAGAATGACTCACTAAATAACTAAAACTCAAACTGTTTTTCAAGTCATTTCATCTAACGCCAAACATGATTGAATATAATTCATCTTCGAGTCCAGTAGGAGAGCTAATCTTGCATGTGTTCAAAGTCCTTGGAATAACTGCTGGAGTGTTTAAACACCACCCACCTTGGGAAGTGTGTAACTTGGGAAGAGTGAGAAAAAGGGTAATTAAGCTCTTAAACCACCATGTGGTGGTTGATATATTTCTTTAAGGAAGTATAGAAAGTTTCAATTAAAAATTGTTTCTGACTTAAAAGAATGAAAATCACTTGCCTAAGATTCAAACATAGTTTGCAGTAAAAATTGATTTGATAAAAATACAGCTGGAGGAAGAGAACAACTCTCTGTTGTTTTGCCCCCTCAAGCCAAAGAAAAATTGATTTTCTTTTATGCTAATTGAGGAGCAACATCAAGAATCAGGTGGTGCTGCTTTAATTGCATATTTTTAACTGCAGTGAAAATAACCGGATAAATAATACAGACTTATTCTATGTCAATGTATTTTGCATCGTGTTTACACAATGACTGATGAAAACAGATGTCACCATGCTATAATATTCTCTAATTGTTCACTTTATATAAATATATACTCATATAAATACATGTGTATGTGTGCTTGTGTAGCTTTTTTTAAGTAAAATGTGTAATCCCATTACTATGAAAATAAAAATAAAATTTTAATATAGAAAAAAGCAGTATATCTACTTTACATATAATTTTCCATGTTGTATTTGAAGGTACTGACATGAGAAAACACATTGGTTCCTTTTTTTCTTTTATGTATAAATCTCTATAAGAGTTTATATGTATGTGTTTCAATATCTGGGGTGATTATACAGGTTCAAATTAATGATGATTTGCAATTCATGGTCTCAAGGAAAAAATTTAATTATCCTAGACAGTCTAAACAAACTTTAAATGTCCCACTATATAAACAATACACTCCTTTTATTAATTTTCTCATTATTAGTAGAAAAACCAAATGTTATAGGTAATAAATGGCAGTTGCCATAAATTTTACATCTATGTTAAAAAAAAAAGCCCTGAATGACTCCAAATGCCAATTATACCCTTATTGTATATTGATTTTGTATTAAATTTGGTAAATTATTTTCAAGGATTTAAGGATTTTGTTTAACTTTGCTTTTCTTACATACAGTGGCTTCAATTGTATTTTTCAGAATGTATTTCAACCCGAGGTTTATTATTAGTTATATTAGGTCTCAATGAATCTCTGCGTGATCTGTTTTACACTTATTAAACACACACATACACAAGCACACAAAAACACAGTTGGAAAAATTGACAAAAACTATAATGAATATCCCCTACTTTAACATTGCTCCCTTCTCCATATGACTTCTAGCGTGAATTTTTCTTAAATCATGGCAATTTAACCAGAATATACATGGGTAGTAATTGACAAAGATACTATTCCAATTTACAGCTTTTTTTAGGTCCTTGATGACATGACATTCAGATTTACTGGTGCTTTGCTTTTCTCAGACATCCATGATGCCTTCGAAAATGTTGATGAAGAAGTGGAAACATTCAATAAACAGTGCATCAAAATAAAACTTTTGCAATGTGAGGCAGTAAAAGGTAGATTCTGATTATTTTGCAAGGTTCTTTTTAAATTTTTTAAGTTCTGGGGTACATGTGCAGGAAGTAAGGTTTGTGACACAGGTTAATGTGTGCCGTGGTGGTTTGCTGCACCTATCAACCTATCACCTAGGTATTAAGCCCAGCATGCATTAGCTATTCTTCCTAATGCTTTTCCTGTCCCACCCCACCCCCTGAAAACTCTTAGTATGTGTTGTTCCCCCTCCCTGGGTTTATGTGTTCTTATTGTTCAGCTCCCACTTATAAGAGAAAGCATGTGATATTTGGTTTTTTGTTCCTATGTTAGTTTGCTGAAGATAATGGCTTCCAGCCCCATCTATGTGCCTGCAAAGGACATGATCTCATTCCTTTTCAGGGCTGTATAGTATCACATGGTGTGTATGTACCAAATAAACTTAATGTTCTTCTCTTGGATTAACTGGGGCAAGTACCAACATTTAAGGACACAGTAAATACCTGAACACTGATTTGCTTTCAGATTTTCTCTTGACCTTTATTCTAGTAAAGCTCTTTCACAGTCCCTCATAGTTGTGTGTGTCTGTGTGTGTGTGTGTGTGTGTGTGTGTGTGTGTCTTTCTATTTTGTTCTAATTGTCTTCATCTAGCATAACATTTATAATATGATTTGATATTCAATAAATGGTAATCATTCAATGTATCATTCTTTTACTTAAATCCAAAAATAGAAATTATATTTTTCAAATTTTAGCCTTGTACTATAAGCAAATAATTATTTTAATTTGAGAATATAGTAATCATATTTTATAAACTAATCAGAGGAAAGCCCACAATCTTCAGAGAAAATTTGTTCCAAATTGTCTCTACCTTTATCTCGACTTACAAATATTCTAGTCTCCAAATATCATAAAACAACATGATTTGCTCAAAGTGTTTCATACTGTTGAGAGACACCTCATATGTTTTATTCTTTGTTTTTATGTGGGAACTTATAAGATTCCAGCCTTTTTATAAGTTTTAGTTCTTTCTTTATTGGAAAGAAAGAAATAAGCATCGCTGACTCAGATTCTCTTGTTCCTCTTCTGTGAAGTTCCTGTTCAGAGGGAGAGTGCTTCTAGTTTACTCACCAAACTCTACTGGACTGGGGAGGTCTATGAGGAGAAGGTCTCGCTCTCTGTGACTGAGCAAGTAATTTTAATCTTGCAGGGAGTATAAAGACCATGATGGCTTCATATCTAGACCACTTCCTACAATCCATCATAAAACTAAGACTTTCATCTGACAACTTTGTCCATTTCTCAGTTAGTTGAAACTACAGGAGATGAATGAGTCACTATATATCTTGCCTTCAAATTCTATTACATAAATTCTAAATATGTAATTAATGATGTTAGTGTAATATTATCACCATTTAAGTGTTCCAGTGCAACGTAGAGGCAGACAATCTGAGCCCAAGAACCTGACACATGAGTGGAAGAAGCCAAGACAGAAATAAAATTTTTAACTCTAGCTCTTCCTACTGTAGGTGTTTACATACTCAAACAGCTGATATCCCAGACATCAAGGGACCCAGACAAGCCATCCTCACTGTGTTCATTCTGAATTCCTTTCAAAATCTATGAACATATTAAAATTTCTCCTTTTGTATGCCATTAAGTTATAGGGTAGTTTGCTATGAAGTAATATATAAATAAAACATATGTATGCTTTAAGAAAAAATAAAAGCTCTTTGCAGAAGTAACACTTTAATGTTTGGCACTTTACATTTTGATACAAATATTTTAATTGAAATGATTGAAAAAATATAGTTGCATACTTCATTTAATTGTTCAGCACATCCATGTTTTCACTTTTGAGGCCAGGGTAGTTGAGATTTTTTTTTAATAAAAAATAAAGCCCATTCTGTATTCATCTTTGCATTTCCATTTTCTATTATACTAACATGCACAAAACAAATCTTAAAAAGTATTTTTCTTTTTGGTAAAATCAGCTAAAGATATCTGCATGTAAAATATTCGAGATAGTTTACCAAAGGGGACTTATTCAATTAAGTAATATGTGAAGGTATTCTTATTGTTAATAAACAGTAAATAAAAAATGGCATTGCAAGCATAAGTAAGCAAGAAAACAACAAACATACACATAATTATTTCCCTTGATGAAATCCACGAATATATATCGAGCTTCACCAAAGCAGAATTTTGATGAGTACACAAAAACAGACACACACACAACTATAAAGGAGAAGTTACCTATCATAAGAGCGACCCTGTAATTAATTCGCTCTGAAGTCACACTAATCCATACTATTTAAGAACAAAAGAAGCTGTTGGGATTAAATAATGAAAAGTCTGTGTCCCTGGCCACACTTTCACATAAAAAACGGTATTGGAGTGAGAATAAAATATCTATCGGACTTCTCTTAACAATTCTGATAGAGATGTGTGTGTGTGTGTGTGTGTGTGTGTGTGTGTGTGTGTGTGTGTCACAACCTATTGCAGAATTCTACTTAGAAGAAGCTCCGTATATATTTTATTTTTACCTACAAATTGAGGATTTCATTTGAGGGCATGGCCAGTGACCCAGGTTTCTCATTACTTAACCCAGGCAATTTCTGTTGACCTTCAACAGGATGTGGTCATACAAAGAGGAAATGAATTACAGGGTCACTCATAAGACAGGTCACCTCTCCATCTTAGTGGCAGTAAAATGATTACTTGCTCAGTCAATGAAGACCAGCAGCTGATCAAGACCAAGCATCAGGTAGAGTTTTCAGGCTCATTCCAGCTGGCAAAATGAAAATCTATATTGAGACTCCTGAGACATGAAGAGAGAACAAAATTGCTTTGAGCCACTGTGGTGGTTGATAAATGGCACACTTAGAGAAAAACATTAGTCTCTCTACCCACCTGCCCAAGACTAGCTAAATTCAAAGGAAATATGTACCTCTCTCATATGCAATTGAGTACTTAATTTATTCTCTCTCACCAGCAAAAAAAACCATTGTGTTCATTATTCACTGTTCACATTCAAAGGGATAAAATAATGTAATCTGACAATGTTAAATTTGGATAACTTTTCAAAAAAGTTATGTGTAGAACAATAACAAAACTATGTAGACTATATATGTTAACATAATTAATCTTTAAAATGCAAGTAGCAGTTAAAATAAATATATTTGCTATTACATGAAAAGAAAATGTATCTATTCAGACATCAGACAAATGAGATTCAAAGAAGGCACAAGGTTCAAAGAGGGCATCACAAACATACCAAAGGTTATATTCAATCTAACGTCTTTCATTATATGAAATATATGCAATTAATCATTAAATGTAATTGATTAAATAAGTCTAAATCAGTCTGCATCAATCAAATGAATCAAAATATCAGGCTGCTTTAGACTTTTTTTTTAATACTCTAAGGATAAATGGACAGAAACTGTAGGTTTGTTACATAAGTATATATGTGCCCTGGTGGTTTGCTGCACCCACCAAGGCATCATCTACATTAGATATTTCTCCTAATGCTATCCCCTCCCTTTGCCCCCACAAACCCCAACAGGCCCCAGCCTCGATATTCCCCTCCCTGTGTCCATGTGTTCTCATTGTTCAGCTTCCACTTAATGAGTGAGAACATGCGGTGTTTAGTTTTCTGTTTCTGTGTTAGTTTGCTGAGAATGATAGTTTCCAGCTTCATCTATATCCCTGCAAAGGACATGATCTCATTCTTTTTTATGACTACATAGTATTTTCTGGTGTATATGTGCCACATTTTTTATCCAGTCTATCATTGATGGACATTTGTGTTGGTTCCAAGTTTTGCTATTGTGAATAGTGATGCAATAAATATTTGTGTACGTGTGTTTTTTAGTAGAATGATTTATAATCCTTTGTGTATATCCCAGTAATGGGATTGCGAGGTCAAATGGTATTTCTGGTTCTAGATCCTTGAGAAATTACCATGTTGTCTTCCACAATGATTGAACTGATTCACACTCCCACAAAGAGTATAAAAATGTTCCTATTTCTCCCTATCCTCTCCAGCATCTGTTCTTTCGATTGTTTAATAATTGCCATTCTAACTGGCATGAGATGATATCTCAATGTGGTTTTCATTTGCATTTCTTTAATGATCAGTGATGATGATCTTTTTTTCATGTTTGTTGGGCACATAAATGTCTTCTTTTGAAAAGTGTCTGTTCATATTCTCTGCCCGCTTTTTGATGGGGTTGTTTGTTTTTTTTCTTGTACATTACTTTACAGTCCTTGTGTGATGGAGTCAGTCAGTAATTAATAAAAACTCTATATATAATAAAAAAGATTTTTTTATTAGAGCTAAACATTTATTAACATAAATTATATTAAATATTTTGCATACTTTACACATTGTTCTTACATAGCTACAAAGTATAACTTATAAATAATAATGAAATACATGAAGATAAATATTTTTCATAGTTTTAAAAATGAAATTTATATTAATATCAAATTTTCTTCCTTCTTAGGATTTTTGAATAAAAAAATAGAATATCCTCATTTCCGTGAAACCAACCACAGTGTTATCAAGCAATACAGTGATAGGTTTACTTATTCTTTAGGAATATGCCAAACATTCTAAAATAGTGAGAAATTCATATATTCATATAATTAAACAATTTCTGCTCATTTATACATTTTCAATTTTATCTAGTCATCTTAATTCAATTTATTATGTTTTACTTCATTTTACCTGATAATAATAGTGAATTTCAGAGAAATAAGGTTTTCTGTCTACCTGTCTATGAAAGTTTCTTATATAATTAGTTGAAAAATTACTTGAACATGATCTTTCTAACTCTTAGGTTAATGTTGGTTTGTTTTTAATTAATTACTTAAGTGTAATTAATATTGCTGATTGTGGCTACTGAATTACGTTATGCTAAAATTGGAACTAAAGGTTATATAATTCCCATATGCACTTTAAAATGCACTGAAGGTTCCCCCTGGCTTAAACTAACACTAGACATACTTAATATTTCTTAGGCCTTATTTTTATCTATATTCTTTTCTCTATTCATCTTATCATTAGTTACCCCTGCTCCTCATTAATGCTATTCTAAAATAGGTAGAATGACTTTCACACTTCTAAGATGCATTTACTTATGTTTACTCCTAAAGTACTTAATAGACAGCACAAAGTATAAAGCGCAATATAACATTCAGACAAGAGCAAATGGCTGCTTCTTGATGTTTGGTAGTTTTGGCAACTTCTCAAGTAGCTACGTCAGTGAGTTTTTATGTTTTGGCTTACTGTCCTTTACAGCACTCCAGCTAATATAGAGAAAGTTTAATCCACATCTCTGGAGCCCAGGGGGAGAGAGTGAAGTGGTCACAGTGAGATTTGTAAGCTTGTAAAGACTCCTGTTTCTTTCTATAGGTATTAATTGAAACTGTGGGTTAAGCTAACTTAAGGAACAAAAGACAAGCATGCACACACACACGTGCACACACACAAGGTGGTAACATGAAAAAGCCTAAGAAGGACCTTTTGAATTTCAGAATTTATTGGGCGATATGAGGAAGTTTGGCATTCAAAAGTGTAGTCTAAAAGCATGAGGAGGATTGGAAAAATATCTTATCAAAGAAGTCAAGTGGAAATGATGTTGCAGCACGTATGGTATAGTGAATAGACAAAACAGATGATGAAGAAAAAACTCATTTATAAATTGTTGGCAATACTTATTGATTAATATCTTTCTAAGAAGCAAATATTTCCTAGAGAGCTCTTACCTTCATTTGTATTTCAGTAGGTGAACAGGGCAAAAATGTTTGGAGGTCTAACTCTGAAGAATTCTGCTTGTAGAATAACCTCTGATGGTCATGAATTAAGGTTTTACATGAAAACAAGTAGGTAGTTAAATGTCAGTCACATCTAAGAGAAGTAAAACTTGAGTTTAATTGTATGTGTTGGAAAACATTTAATGTCTTCTAAATATATCCATAAAGGCTATGTTTTTGGAATAAAGTTGATCATTTATCAAAAATAGAGAAAAACAAAGAAAATTAAATATATTAGTCATAATATTGTCTTTTGAATTTTTCATAATTCCCTTATTTATTAAGAGAAAAAATATACTACACCTTAATATGCTCTCATGAATGTCAGTGTCTTGCTTAGCAATAAAACTGGCTTAGCTATGGTTAAACATATTTTTGAAAAGCAATAGAAAAATACAAATAAAACTAAGAGTTGATTTTTTGAAAACAGAAATGAAATTGACATACCACACTTACATAGAATTACTAAGAAAAAAGAAAGAAGACTCAAATAATTAAACTCAGAAATAAAAAAGTGTACATTACAATCAATGCCACAAATAAAAGAATTAATAGAAATTAATATTAAAAATGTGCTAACAGATTTAATAATCTAGAATAAATAGCTAAATTCCTAAAAACACACAACCTACTAAGTTTGAATCATGAAGGAATAGGATATATGAACAAATTAACAAATGGTAGGTAAACTAAATCATTAATGAAAAGTTTCCAACAAATAAAAACCCCAAAGCAGATAGCTTTAGTAAAGAATGTTACCAAACATTTGAAGAATTAAAATCAATCCTCTTTAAACTCTTCCAAAAAATTGAAAAGGAGGGAATACTTACGAGCTAATTTTATGAAGCCAGAATTACCCTACTACCAATGCCAGACAAAGACACTGCAAGAAAAGAAAATTAAAAACTAATATTCCTGATGAACATTAATACAAAACCCTCAGAAAATGCCAACAAACTTGATTCAACAACGCATTAAAATAATTGAGCACCACAAACAAGAAATGTTTATTTTTGGGATGCAAAGATGGTCCAACTTATAAAAAGCAATCAGTGTGGTATACCACATTAGCATAATAAAAGACAAAAACCCTATGATCATGTCAACTTTTGCAGAGAAAGCATTCAACAATATTCAGTGCTCTTTCATGAAAAAAATTTTACAGAAGAATACAATGCCCTTTCATGATAAAAATCATACAACAGAATATGAATAGAAGAAAATTACCTCAATATAATAAAGGCCATATATGAAAAGCCCACAATTAACATCATATTTAATGGTGAATTACTGAAATATTTTCCTCTAAAATAGGTAAAATAGGGAGAAAACAAGGATGTCTACCAACATCACTTTTGTTTAACATGTTATTGGAAGTCTTAGACAGAGCAATTATACCAGAAAAATACAAGGCATCCACATTTGAAAGAAAAAAGTACATTTATCTGTCCACAAATAACATGACCTTGCATGTAGAAAACCTTAAATCTTGCATAAAACAAATCTGTTAGAGCTGACAAATAAATTCAGCAGAGTTGCAAAACAAATAATCAATATATTAAAATCAATTGCATTTCTACGGACTTACAATGAACAATCAGAACATAAAACTAAGAAAATAACTCCATTTTAAACAATATTTAAAAATGCTTAAGATTAAACCTAAGAAGACAAAGGACTTATGCACTACAAATTAGAAAGTATACACTACAAATTAGAAAATATTGCTGAAATAAATTATGTAAGAAATAAATGCAATGACATTTCATGTTTATGGATTGAAAGTCTTAATTTTTAAGATGTCAGTATTACCCAAAACTTTCTTTCGATTTAATGCAATTCCTATAAAAATCCCAGTAATTTGTTTTGCAAGAATAGAAATAATTATTTAAAAATATATATGGATTCTTAAGGGACTCTTGGTAGCCTACCTAATCTTGAAAAATGACAAAACTAGAGGACTCATACTTTGTCATTTCACAATGTTTTACAAAGCTAGAATAATTCAAACATTGTTGCACTTACCCTAGACAGACATGTAGCCCAGTGGAACAGTATGGAGAGCCAAGAAATCAACCCTCTTATATCTGTTAAAATGATTTTCAAGAAAAGTGCCAAGACAGCTCAATGGGGAAATAACAGTTTTTATGATAAATGGTATTAGAGAAGCTGTATAGCCACATGTAAAATAATACATTTGGATCCTTATACCACATACAAGAATGAGCTCCATGTGGATTAAATAGCTCAATGTTAAGATCCTACACTATAGAAGTCCTAGAAGAACATATAGGGAAAACTTCATGACAGCATACTTGACAATGATTTCTTGGCTATGACATCAAGACTACAGGCAATAAAAACAAAAATACACAATTGGGATTATATCAAACTTTAAAACTTTAATGTATCAAAGTACACAATCAACAGATTGAAAGTGCAACCTGTGAAATGATTTGCAAATCCTATACCCAATAATGAAGTAACATCTAAAATACATAAAGACCTTTCACGACTCAAAACCAGAATAAAATCAATTGATTTAAAAGTGAAAAATGACTTAAATAACTGTTTCCAAAGATGATATACAAATCACCAAAAAGTACTTAACAAGATATGCAGCATCACTAATCAGAAGAATGCAAATCCAAACCACAATAAGATATCTTATACCCATTAAAATGGCTACAATCAAAATCATAAAAGAAAGTAATAAGCTTTGGCAGGAATGTGTATGCTAAAACTCAGGAATTAAAAAAATAAAAATATTGTAACCAGTTTGGAAAACAAGTTATGACAGTTCCTCAAATAATTAAACATATAACTACCATATGATTAATTATTTGAGGAACACAACAGTTCCTCAAATAATTAAAAATATAACTACCATATGATTCAAGGATCTCACTACAACTCTTTCCAACACAAAACATTTGAAAGCAGGGTCTAATTTGGAAGTTCAGTTGTTTCCCCTCATATTCTATGTATAAATAAATCAGGCACTGAGGAATTAAGTAATTTACCCAAGGCCATCCCTTTACTAGATGGAAAAGTTGGGAGCAAGATCTATGGCCTGCATTTAAAGGAGAAGCCTTTCTCTGTATCGATTCTGTGTGAGCACTAAACACACACAACAAAAAGCTAGAAAGATCTCAAATTGACATACTAACATCACAACTATAAGAACTAGATAATCAAGAGAAAACAAACTCCAAAGCTAGAAGAAGACAAGAAATAACCAAAATCAGAGTAGAAATGAAGGAGATAGAGATATAAAATACCCTTCAAAAAATCAATGAATTGAGATTTTTTTAAAGAAAATTCACAAATTTTATTGCTAGCTTGATTGATAAAGAAAAGGAGAAGAATCAAATAGACACAACAAAATGCCAAAGGGGATATCACCACTAACCCCACAGAACTACAAACAAACATCAGAGAATACTGCAAACACCTTTATGAGAAGGAAGTGGAAAAATATAGAAGAAATGGATAAATTCCTGGACAAATACAACCTCCCAAGACTAAACTAAGAAGACGCTGAATCCCTGAATAGGCCAATACCAAGTTCAGAAATTGAAGCAGTAATAAATAGCCTACCAATGAAAAAAATTCCAGGACCAGATGGATTTACAGCTGAATTCAACTTGAAGTACAAAGAGGAGCAGGTACCAAATCTTCTGAAACTATTCCAAACAATTGAAAAGGAAGGACGCCTTCCTAATTCATTTTGTGAGACCAGCATCATCCTGATATCAAAACCTGGCAGAGATACAACAAAAAAAAGAAAACTTAATGCCAATATCCCTGATGAACATCAGTGCAAAATCCTCAATAAAATGCTGGCAAACCAAATCCAGCAGCACATTAAAAAGCTTATCCACCATGATCAAATCAGTTCCATCAAGATAGGTTCATCCTTGGGATGCAAGGCTGGTTCAATACATGCAAAGCAATAAATGTAATTCATCACATACATAGAACTAAAGACAAAAATGATTATCTTAATAAGTGCAGAAAAGGCCTTCAATGAAATTCAACATCTCTTTATGTTAAAAAACCCTCAGTAAACTAGGTATTAATGGAATATAACTCAAAAAAAGAGCCATTTATTAAAAACCCACAGTCAATATCATACTGAATTGGCAAAAGCTGGAATCATTCTCCTTGAAAACCAGCAAAAGACAAGGATGCCCTCTCTCACCACTCCTATTCCACACTGTCTTGCAAGTTCTAGCCAGGACAATCAAGCAAGAGAAAGAAATAGAGCTTATTCAAAGAGGAAGAGAGGAAGTCAAACTGTCTCTGTTTGCACTTGACATGATACTATATCTAGAAAACTCCAATGTCTCAGTTCAAAAGCTTCTTAAGCTGATAAGCAACTTCAGCAAAGTCTCAGGATACAAAATCAATGACAAAATCACAACAAACAAAAGACAAGCAGAGAGACAAATGGTAAATGAACTCTCATTCAGAATTGTTACGAAGAAAATGAAAATACCGAGGAATCCAGCTAACCAGGGAGATGAAATACTTCTTCAAGGAGAAGCACAAACAGCTGACCAAGAAAATCAGAGGTCATAAAAAAATGCAAAAACATTCCATATTCATGAATAGAAAGAATCAATATCAAAAATGGCCATACTGCTCAAAGTAATTCATAGAGTCAATGCTATTTTCATTAAACTACTGTTCACATTCTTCACAGAATTTGAAAATTCTATTTTAAAATTCATATGGAACCAAAAAAGAGCCTGCATAGCTAAGACAATTCTAAGCAAAAAGAACAAAGCTGGAGGCATCATGCTACCCAACTTCAAACTATACTACAAGGCAACAGTAACAAAAGAAAACATGGTACTGATAAAAAAGCAGACACATAGACTGATGGAACAGAACAGAGAACTCAGAGATAAAACTGCACATCTACAACCATCTGAACATTGTCAGACTGGACAAAAACCAGCAATAGGGAAAAGTATTCCCTATTTAATAAATTGTACTGGGAGAATGGGCTAGCCATATGAAGAAAATTGAAACTGGACATCTTCTTTACACCTTATACAAAAATTAACTCAAGATGGATTAAATACTTAAATGAAAAATCAAAACTATAAAAACTCTTACACATGTACCCCAGAACCTAAAGTACAATACAATAAAATAAAATAATAAAAAATGATAAAAAAAAAACTCTAGAAGAAAATCTAGGCAATCCCATTTAGTACATAGGCACAGGAAAATATTTCATGACAAAAACATCAAAAGCAATTGCAATAAGAGCAGAAATTGACAAATGGGATCCATTTAAACTAAAGAAACAAAAAACAGCAAAAGAAACTATCATCACAGTGAACAGACAATGTACAGAATGGGAGAAAATTTTTGCAACTTATCCATCTGACAAAGGTCTAATAATCAGAATCCACAGAAATTTAAACAAATTTACAAGTAAAAAATAAACAACCTCAGTAAAAAGTGGGCAAATAACATGAACAAACACTTCTCAAGAGACATTTATGCAGCCAGCAAAAAGTTAACATCACTGATTTTTAGATGAATGAAAATCAAAACCACAATGAGATATTATCTCATGCTAGTCAAAGGCACTTATCAAAAAATCAAGAAACTATAGATTCTGGAGAGGCTGCAAAGAGAAAGGAATGCTTTTACACCGTTGTTGGGAATGCAAATTAGTTCAATCAGTGTGGAAGGCAGTATGGTGATTCCTCAAAGACCTAGAACCAGAAATACCCTTTGACTCAGCAATCCTATTACTGGATATACACCCAAAAGAATATAAATTATTCTATTATAAAAATGCATGCATGAGTGTGTTCATTGTAGCACTCCTCACAATAGCAAAGACATGTAATCAACCCAAATTCTAATCAATGAAAGATTGGATAAGGAAAATGTGGTATGTATACATCATGGAATACCATGCAGCCACCAAAAGAAACAAGATCATGCCCTTTTCAGGGACATGGATGAAGCTGGAAGCCATTACTCTGAGCAAATTAATGCAGAAACAGAAAACCAAGCTTTACATGTTCTCACTCATAAGTTAGAGCTTAACAGTGACAACACATGGACACACACAGGGAGGGGGAACAACACGTACTGGGGCTTGTAGGGCTTGAGGGGTAAAGGAGAGCATCAAAAAAATAGCTAACACATGCTGGGCTCAATACTTAAGTGATAGGTTGGTAGCTGCTGCAACTTTTAGCTAACAAACCTGTACATCCTGCACATATAAACAAAAACTTAAAAATAGAAAAAGGCAAGCTGGTGTATAGTTATCTTTGTACATTGCTTTTATAGACATCCAATGTTGAATTATAACTGGGCTGCCTAAGAACAACGTCTTCCCTTCCATTTGCAAACTGCATGCTCCTCATTTGTAATGAGAAACTCTCTAAGCAAAGTTTACTGGATGCGGTACACACAATGCCATTCTTCCAACAATTCACTCTGCCTTTCTCTATCACTTATAAGATTACAAGACTCTTTTGGATTTTGCTATTGTGACTATTTGTGACTAATTTCTCCCAGTGAAAGGATCTCTTTAATAAATTTCTGAACTTGCACAGGCCTTACTGTTGCTTCCAAATTCATAGGTTCCAAGGGTACAGGAGGACAAATAAGCCTCAGGTTTGAAGTTTCTAGTCCTTAAGCAATTCTAAACATTTCAATGACTTCAAAAATAATGTTTTACACTACATTAATTCTAAGACTAGGCTCAGATTTTGAAATTTCCTTTGATATTTGCTTATTCATTGTAATTTCATGAGAGCTGTTAATTGTCATAAATATAGCATTGCTCCTCTTCCTCCTGATAGAAATGTAGGTCTGTGGTTTGGGCTTTATATGGAGGTTTTCCCCTTTTCTTTCACTTTCTCTTCTTTCCCATCCATTTTTCTCTTTCTATATTTCTCAAAATTTTGCCTTGAGGGCTTTTGAAATCCAAGAAGTCAATGAATATTGGATTTACTTTTTAAAATTCTTTGTTCTAGCAATTCCTGCCATTTTCAACTCCTAATGTATGGTAAATTCATCCAGGAGGAATTCCTTTAACATCAGTAATCTTTTGAAAATGCAAATCTGATCACATGAATCCACGCTTTTACTGCTTTAAGGTTTTTAACAGGTTTAAATCTGCATGATTAGGCTTCCCTCTACTGCTCTGGCAAACAAATTGATATTCTCTCAGCCACTCACTGTGACTCAGTTAACATGGCCTTAAGTTTGTCAAATTCACCAGTTATTGTACAACAAAGCCTCCTTATTTTTAAATATCCTTCTTCATTTTGTCATTCAAAATAGATATACACCACACACACATGCACGCACAACCAGGACATAAATATACCCATATTCCTTACAGTTCAGTCCCCTCCACTGTTCTGGTTTCAGCTTGACTGTGTCTTTCACTTTGACCGGCACCTCCTCTCACACCATCTAAATTAGAACCTCTGACAATTATCTCTCATCACATCAATTAATGGACATAAGAAAAAAAGTCCTCCTTGTGTAAGAAAATATTTGTGTCCTCAGTAATCTATACATTTATTAAGGCTATGATCCAAGATTATCAATTGTATTTCAACACTTACCAATGCATCAGGACTGAATTAGACTTACTTATAGCCTGTCCAGCTTACTGACAGTATGATTGAGCTTTCTGATAAAATGTCCTAGCCTTGTTCACATCTATAATATTCCTTGATAATTTGTACATTCCTTACCTATTAGCAAACAAGGTGGGAGCATGTAACTTGATACAACTACAGTAATTGAAAAAGTGAGGCTTTAGTAGCTGGATAGAAACAGAGACCCACTTCTCAACAAAATACCAGATTTTTGCAGTTATCTTCTGATTATCTCTTACATTGACAAGATATATGTTTGATAGATTTCTTAATTGATCTCAACATCATGTCCTGCCATGTAATGTTTAAAGGACATTTTCATTGAATTCCTGACCTTAAGTTTATTTATTTGTAGTATCTTTTTTTGCCACCTTTGATAAAACTCTCTGAGAATCAGTCTTTCTGACTTCATTGTTCCCTTCTTATCTATATTTTCAAAAACATTAATTCTGCCTTATTATCATTTCCCTCTTATGACCAACTAGCTTGACTCTATTTTCAACTCCTAGAGTTTGCCAATATCCAAGTCTTCCAATACACTGACCATTCATTGAACATAAAAAAATACAAAAAAATTGAGCACTAGCAAATATCAAGCAAAGCTTGTACTATGTTGACAAAAAGAGTCAAGCTCTATAAAATATTCATTTTCTCTGAGTCAAATATGAGTGACTAATGGCCCGTGACACAGCCCAGTATATCCTGAAACATGTGCTCAAGGTGGTCAGGACATAGATTGATTTCATGTTTCCTGTGTGTTACTTTCCTTTTTCTGTCCATAAATCTTCCACCTCATGGCTTCACTGGAGTCTCTATGAACCTACTCTGCCTCAGGAGGCTGCCTGATTTGTAAATTGTTCTTTGTTCAATTAAACTCTGTTAAATTTAATTTGACTGAGGTTTTTCTTTCAACAGTCTTTTCATGGTCATCTTTATATAAGGATACTAGTCATATGGGATTAGAGGTCTACTCTACTCCAGTATGACTTTGTCTTAATTCAATTACATACATCTGTAATTACCCTATTTATAAGTAGGGTCACATTATGAAATACCTGTGTTGAAGTCTTCCACATGCTTTTTGGAGGCAAGGCCCAATTTAACCCATAACATTCTCAGAACCCACAGAATTAAACTAGATATTAATAACCAAATTGTAAGTGGAAATTTTGAAAATATTTGGAAATTACAAAACATAGCTCTGACTAACCCATGAGTCAAGAATTTATTTCTAAAATACTAAGACATATTTGTATTAAATTAAAATAAAACTACAGCTTATCAAAATTTTTGAAATGCAGCACAATTTGTGCTTAGAGGTAAATGCATAACAAATGAATGTACTGGAAAACTATAAATATCTAAAATTAATAACATAACTTTCACACTCAGAAACTAAAGAAGAAAGAATAAGTCAAAAGCAAGAATGAAAAAAATCAAAGATAAAAATTGGAACAGAAGTCAATCAAATTGAAAACAGGAAAAAAGAGAAAAATCAATAAATTCCAAAGTTGGTCTTCTAAGAAGATTAAAAGTCAATTGTGTTCATATATACCATAAAGATGTTCATTTTCTCTAAATTAATCTATGGAGTCAATGTAATTCCAGCATCATTTTTGGAAAAACTAAAATGTGTTCATATTCATATCAAAAAGGTCATGGCTTTTCCTTAACCATTAGAAAAACAAGATGAGAGAATGTTACTGGATACAATTACAATAACTGAAAAAGTGAGACTTTGGTAGCTGGGAAGTAACAGACACCAGTGAAACATGATGAAGACTTCAGAGAAAAAAACATGCATGTAGAAATGGATATAAAACAGAGCTGTCTGAAATGACAACGTGGAAAGAATAGTATTTCAAAAAAAATTATCCTGAATAATTGTTATGTATATACTAAGGGATAAAAAAAAATAACCTTTTTTATCCAAACCATATACAAAAAAAAAAAAAATCAGTTGAATATTTGAGAAGATAAATTCCCCAAAGGCTAATATGAGCTGATCGATACCTTACTTTGGAGCAAGAAAAGATTTCTTACCTATGCACAAAAATATTAATATTGAAAAAAATGAATGGATATGTTGACTACATTATCATTAAAAACTTTGATATATCAAAGCCTCTAATAAGAAAGTGTAATAGGGAGGCATAAGGTGAGAAAATATTGGTTACATGTTTGTGACTGTTCAGGATCAAAACAGAAAAGTTAAAATTACAGGTTTACTTTCATGATATAATTTAAATTAGAGAAATTGGAAAAAATGGAAGGTCTGAACACAAAGGAAGAGTGGATACTAAGCTACCACAGTTTTAGTGATTTCAGGAAGCATCAGTGGTTTCTTATGCCTGGGGCAATAACACATGAGCTTGTGGTTTTAGAACCTAGCAACATGGAGGAAAGGATTCTGAACTCAGACCTCTGTGAAACAGCTCCTTTCCAGATGATTGTGTCATTTGAAGAGATGAGGGGAGGGCTCCAGCGGAGTGGTTCAGGGAAGGGAGGACTGTCCCACATAGTGATGATAAAAGTAATTTTAAAATGGAAAGAAAGATACATAGTCTCTGCTCTCAGAGGCTTTAGCATCTAGTCATAGAGATAGATACCATGCATAAAATATATTTACGAGTAGGTGAGAATTCTTTCTTGAATGTCCCCAATTGCATGAGTTATCCATGACTAGAAATAATATATCTGGAACACAGGGTAAATGTATTCATGAAAGTCCTACCCTTCAGGCTCTATTTGGAATTTTGGTTCCTCAGAGGATGGTGAGACAGCACAGGGACCTCTCTTCGGGGCCTGTCTGGGTCCCCTCAGCCTGGAAATAAAGGAAGATTTTGAGTTTCTTCAAGATAAATTCCAGGGATTTAGGAAGCCCTGAGAAATAAATGAGCAACTTGATAAGGAAGAGGTCACAATAACTTAAAACAAGAGCCAAAGGACATAGAGTCACAAGTCTTCTTTTCTTAATATAGCATCTTAATATACGTCTTTGAGTTATTTTTAGAAACCCAGACAGCCACCAAGTGGTTCCACTGGCAGATAAGGGGAAAGTGAGGACTGAACTTGGACCACCACCGTTCTTTGTTCTAAGTGTCTTCCTGAGGGCCCTGGAGGAGGTTACATCCACAGGACAGCGATAACATTCTTTTGTGCTGATTCAAAATCTTTAAATGAAACTTCACCTCCTAACCAAACCCAAATCGGAAAATGTCTGAATCCATTTATGGCTTGTGGGGCTCTGCTTAGAGCCTGCCTGTTTAGGTGAAACCAATGGATGGCCTCCGTGTGCTGATTTATGACTTTGCCTTCCTACTGTTGAGATTCACTTGGAATGGCTGGCAAAGTATTAAGGGAATTAGGGAAGTTATAAAATTATGGTCTCTATCCTTTTGGAAGGCTGAAAGGTTTTTATTAACTTATAGAACGGGCTGAAGGTAACCAGTTCTTATGTCAGAGCATTAAGTCATAGAGTCAAGATTAGGATAACAAAAGCTTCCCCTGTTAAGTGTTTACCCCACATTCCTTTGTCCCTACTCTAATTTGTTTGCTTATGTAAACTTTGTACTGGATGGTCCTCTCACAGGGAGGTAAAAGGGGGAATTACCTGCTAATAGTGTTTATTCCAGGCCCCAGAACCAAAACCTTTTATCATTCATAAAACCACTCTTTTAACCACGTTTATTATCCACAAGCGTGTTAACTTAGAACCTCTGTTATTAAATCTATACTAAATAAATGTGAGGAGGATCAGCAAGTGGTGGTCAATTAGCTGCAATCACCCTTTGAGAGCAGCTGATGACCCCCAGTCCAACTCTTGTACTGCATTCTGTGTGTGAGAGTATATTTCATTTATTCATCTCTGAGTCAGGGTCTGCAGGACAGACCTCCACAGGTTGTGATCAAAGTCTCAGGTGGTGACCCCGATGTGATATCCATCACAGCTGGCACCCAAACAAGGACCTACCAACATGACCAACACTGCAGCTGGTACCCCCGTGTGAGGAGAACCGATGTGATCAATGCCACACCCCACTTAAAAATCCTTACCTGTAAGCCCTCTGGGAATTTGAGTCATAAGCATTACTTGCCTAATTCTCCTTGTGTAGTGCTTTGCAATAAATATCTCACTTTCTTTCCTGTAGTTCCAATGTCAGTGTTCGGCTTTGCAGCACCAGGCAGGGGGGACCCAAGTTTGGTTCAGAAACAATAGGAGAGAATGACAGCAAGCCTGGATCAGTGAGTTTAAAAGAGTAATCCTAACGATAGAAGGAAACTCAGAAACGTTAATAATGTAGAAACAAAGTCCAGTGAAAGAATAGACAAGTGATATAGAGAGGTAATTGACATGAGTTTTTAAAACTCCATGGAACCGTCAATTTGGACATTGAATGTGACCTTTGTGAAAGGAAGACTCGTAGGCAGAATCGGAGGTATGAAAGTCAGATGTAAAACACTTTTATTGATTATAACTGTCATAAATACATGATTTAGAGTTTAACATCATTTCCCCCTCCTTTACATTTACATTTATATTTAGAAACATCTTGTGGAAGGTTTGGTTATTTTTTTTAACACATCTCTGTGAGTACTCAGAATGAAATTGTCAAAATTTTAAATTTGAGTTTAAGAGCTAATTTGCTCTATATTTGCTTATTATTACAGCCAATGTTATCAAGTTAATAAAGCAAAAGAATTTCCCTCTGGGTCAGTTGCTCAAGACCTTGGTTTCAGCCTAATAATGATACAAAAATTCTTGGTCACTCTTTTCTAAGTACAAGTAAAATTATTTTATATAGTTCAGGGAATTTGTCACCTTCAGTAATATAAGCGAATAATATTGATTTTCTTCAAAATATTATGTATAGAATAAATAGAAATAGATGTTGAGAATTGTAAAACTTACAAAAGCATATTGGAATGTGAATTTAAAGTTATCCTTTTAGGTTAATTTTGGAAACACTGTTAGGAGCAAAATATGCTATATGTTAACATTTCACACACTTTATTTCCTTCATAAGTTAACATTTACTCCTGTAAGCCACAGAAATATTTATCTACAGGGCTAAAGCTTTAAAAAAAACTCAACTTACTAACACTGATTTTCTATTAAGTTTACTGAACATGAATTCATATGGAATTCTATATCACTGTAATGGTAATTTCCCGACTAAAGTATTCAGATGGAAGGAAGAGAAGCAAATGGCTAAAGACCATGTCTTGAACTAGCAAATAAAATAGTCTGTCAGCTGCCTAACTTCTTTTCAAGCATTTTGGCACATCTCTGTGTAAAAAGTGGTTATGATTCTGAGAATTTTCTCCAGGTAGAATCATTCGTCAAGCTGTAACAAAACTTTCTCATTTTTTATTAGAAAAGTTATGAAGCTGAACTTTAGAAATTATTTGCACTAATCTGTTGGTTAAAAAATATCTAGGAAGAGCAAATGCTCTCCTATTTCTGTACCAGTGTAAGCATATGTGTGTGCTCAAGAATGCATTTTAAGCACCATTACTGCCGATAAAGCACAGCACTGCCGTCATTTTTCATGAGTGGTGGCTTTATTGATGCAGTCCCTCTGAACAACCCTCTTCATCTCTAACTGTTCATCTGCCTCACAGAAATAGCACAGTGTGTTCATTCATCATTTGAATAATGGGTGGTAAAATCTCCACTCTTTTTTCTTCTACGGAACTAGTGTACTTTCAAGGACTGTGCTTTTTAAGCTCATTAATAGCAATGATGTTATATATGGTTCACTCCAGTTCTTTCCCTGGGCTGTTGCTCACATCATAGGAAGCAATAAAAGGAAGGAGGTAGAATGTGGAAGAGGAATGGGATCCCGGTGAGTGGGAGTGATTGAGGTAACAGCTCATTATCCTTAATAAGCCAAGGGATAGACAAAAGGAGAATGAATAAGATGAATCACCGTTTGGAAACAAATAATAATAGGCCACCCTCTCTCTGTCCTCTCTCTCTCTGTCCCCTCTCTCTCTGTCCTCTTTCTCTCTGTCCCCTCTCTCTCTCTGTCCTCTCTCTCTCTCTCTGTTCTTCAGAGTACTGTGTAGCTACAGCAAGTTTTCTGTGGCACAGAAATTATTGCAGGTGGAACATTATTTTCAGCACTCCAGACTAGATCACTGCAATATGCTCTATTTGGCGTTCTTTGGAAGACCTCCCAGAAGTCTCAGATAATACAGAGTGCAGCTGTTGGAGATTGCTAGCCTAAATAGATTTGGCTTAGCTGGAAGGCTAAAGCGTGGAGCTAAAATATATCTGAGCTCAGCTGTTAGCTCAAAAGCTCTGAAATATAAAGTAAATAAAATAATAAAAACCTAAATGTTTATATTGTAAATTTTACAGATAAAAGACTTAAAGGTAATTAAGTTTGCTTTGTTCTTAAAATAAAAAGTAGCATTCCTAGTTAAAGTTGAAAATGTGCTCAGACTGGTGGGGCATTCTTCCAAATTGTGAGCCTTGTTTTTGATAGATATACATACATACACTCTTATATATGAGTAAGATGTATAAAATGGACAAAGATAATTCAAACAACATTCTTATTGAAAAATAATGGGTAACATTACAATTCACTCACAATTGAAATGAGCAACATTTCAATGACACCAAAGTCAATAGTGTTTATGTACTAAAAATGAATCATAAAATAACACTCTATTTTTGTTTTGTTTTGTGTTTTACAAAGATCATATGAAATTCATTGATTTTACAATAAAAATACATTTAAACTCTTTAATGATGACTATAAGATCCTTAGGCTCTATAGTGCCATTGGTTTATTTACTTAAATTAATAATAAACAAATATGATTTAAATACTATTTAGTCCTAAAATATAAGGTGACTAAGGCAGGAATTTAACAGCAAAGACAAAACAATGCAATAGAACATCCAGTACTGTTTTTGAAATTGTTTAAGTGAGAAAAGCTAATGGACTTAGTGCATCAGTTTGCTTTTGCATTGCTATAAAGAAATACTTGAGATTGGGTGATTTATAAAGAAAAGAACTTTAATTGGCTCATGGTTCCACAGGCTCTATGAGCAGGACACCAAGAACTACTTGGTTTCTGAGGACCACGGGGAAGTTTACAATCATGGCAGAAGGTGAAGGAGAAGCCAGTGCATCACATGGTGACAGAGGAAGCAAGAAACGGAAGGGGAGGCACCACAATTGTGTAAACAACCAGATCTCATGTGAACTGATGGAGAAAGAACATCCCTATTACCACAGGAAGGGCACGAAATCATTCATGAAGTATCCACCCGCATTATCCCAAAACCTCCTACCAGGCCCCCAAGTCACAATGGGGATTACATTTCAACATGAGATTTGGAGGAACCAATTGTACAATATCGCAGTTAGCATTAAGAAATTTCTGAACCTCGATTTGAACATCTGTAATTATATACGGCAGTATGGATCAGTAAAGCCCATAGACTGCAATGTCCATATTCAAGTCCTCTTCTCCTACAGCTTAACATTGATTTTCATTGTAATTTTAGTAGTCTGTCTACTCCATTAGATTGTACCTAATTTGTGAACAAGTGGTATTTATTCCTAAATATCTAATTAAAAATAAGAAATTGATTA
Organism: Ateles fusciceps; assembly: GCA_036589455.1. Classification (NCBI taxonomy): domain Eukaryota; kingdom Metazoa; phylum Chordata; class Mammalia; order Primates; family Atelidae; genus Ateles; species Ateles fusciceps. The sequence continues at coordinate 2,365,306 of JAZHEH010000174.1, read as the reverse complement.
TCCTGCTTAAAATGGTTGTATTGAAAAATAAAATTAAAGATAATAAAGGAAAGTAAGTAAATAAGTTTATTACATGGAAAACTGAGGCTCCATATAACAAACCTAAATAATAAAAAATAAAAATGTCTCTATAGGTCTGCATTGACTTTCTTTTATCTGATGGAACTAACTTACAAGTAATATTCCAATCAATCCTGTGTTGGTTAAAAATTGAGGGGACTGTTAGCAGTGTGAAAGACCAAGAGACTAATGTATATTTACATCATAATAAATCCCATGATATTGTTCCTGACCAAACAAAAAAAATTAATCTACAATCATGCTTCACTTAGCCACCATGATGCTTTCTGAGAAATGCATTCTTAAACAATTTCATCATTGTGCAATTACCATAGAGTATACTTACACCAAGCTATAAATGTGTACTACGTATACATATATAAGCTACCACACACCTAAGCTATAGAGTATAGCCTGTTCCTCCTAGACTACAAATCTGTACAGTAAGTTACTATACAGAATGTTGTAGTCAACTGCAACACAATGAGAAGTATTTGTAACCTAAGTATATCTAAACATAGAAGAGCAACAATAATAATACAGTACAAAAAAATAAAAAGTTGTACACTTGTATAAGGCACTTACTATGAATAGAGCTTATAAAACTGAAAATTGCTCTGGGTAAACCAGTGAGTCAGTAGTGACTGAATGTGAAGGCCTGAGACATTGCCACACACTATTGTTAACTTTATGCATACTGTATACTTGATTGTATTAAATTTAGTAAAAGTTATTAAAATATTTTTCTTTCTTTAATTATAAATTAAGTTTGTCACCCCCCTGGAGAACGTGGTCAAACCTTGCTTCTACAAAAATTTCTTTAAAAATTAGCCAGGAATGGTGGTGTGTACCTGGAGTCCCAGCTACTTGGGAAGCCGAGGCAGGAAGATTGCTTGAACCTGATGACAAAGGTTTCAATGAGCTGTGATTGCCCTGCTGCACTCTAGCCTGGGTAGAGTGAGACCCTTTCTCAAAAAATAAAATAATAAAATAAAGTATAAATCATTTTATTTTACATTTGAAATATGTAACTACTATTTAAATATTGCTATATTAATAATTAATTTTAGAAGTGTCTAATTAACATTTAAATGTTTATTTCTAGTTTCTCAAATATTAAGGAACCCAACCAATTAAATCTACTATCAAAAATTACAATTATATTTCATATTATCAAGAATTAAACATTTTGATTATAACCAAAACAAGGGTTTTAATTTTACATTTCTTTCAAATTTTACTAATATACCCCTGTAATCTGAGCACTTTGGGAGGCCGAGGCAGGTGGATCATAAGGTAAGGAGTTCAAAACCAGACTGGCCAATATGGTGAAACCCCGTCTCTACTAAAAAAAAAAAAATTAGCCAGGTGTGGTGGCGGGCTTCTGTAGTTTCAGCTACCTGGGAGGCTGAGGCAGGAGAACCACTGGAACCTGAGAGTTGGAGGTTGCAGTGAGCCAACATCACACAACTGCACTCTGGCCTGAGTGACAGAGCAAGACTCTGTTTCAAAAAAAAAAAAGGGTCTGGCTTATATAATCTCATTATGCCTCACTTGTTTATATACCAAAGTATTAACATTTAGTGTTTCATGTATGATTCTTTTCACAATTTTAATTTTAGAGACCAACTAAACTTACATTAAACACATGCATAAAATTGTGGTTTACATACATTTTTATTTTTAAATATAGTAATATTTGTATTTGGGGCAAAAAGTGTCTATTTTAAGTTAGAAGCACTTTAAAGTTGCTTTAAGTTCAAAGTACTTTAAAAACTCAAGTGTTAAAGTTATGCTGTAAAAATGATTAAAACTCTTACTAAAAATGTTGAAATTATTCCAGAAAGCACATCCATGTGCAGTGTTTTGAGGCAGAGGAATGGAGATAAATCCAAACAATTATGGCCAATGAACTTCTCTATAAATCTCTTGAATATGGAGGCTGGTTTGTCTAAATAGTACACCAGAAAAAGGTAGTTTGCACAGGTATAAAACAATTTGTTCCACAGAGGATAATTTTACATATAAGATGTGAAAATATAGTTAATAACTGAGTTCAATTTTTATTGTCTAAATCATTCATGCTTTACACTTTGTATGAGGAAATGTGTTTTGTCTTCAGTAAAATCATATTTTATTGTCCAAAGAAGGATTGTTATTCACAAATTTATGTAAATTCAACTGAGAATGTAACATATCCTCTAGTAAAGCAAGACTTTAATGAAAATCAAAATTATGACTCCCCAAAATTTCCATGGAACCTCTTGGGCTATGTCTGCTCACCAATATTAATAAGCTAGTGAAGGCATTATGATAATTTGTTGACTAGAAGAATAAAAAGATTACAAGAAAATTTATATCCATTCTCCAAAAAATATTTAATGAATAAGTTAGCATGAGTTCCCTAGGAGGATATCCTTTTTAAAAAAATATCAGATTCCAATTGATAATAACTAGTCTACGCTCTTTTCCCAAGACAGTAGAATATCTACAAAAATCTCTGCTTTTTCACTGCTTTAATTCCCCTAAGTTGTAGGTATATAAGTTCCCAAGAAAGTTTATTTCGTAAGGCTCAACATTTTTCTAATAGAACAAACTTCATTTCACATACTACTATGTACTCATATAGTGAAAAACGTAGAAGCATTTCTAAACAAAATATAAGATGACATTGCATGGATTTTACTTTATGAATATATGAAAGACATATGTATCCATTTATTTAGTTATTCATTCTTATTATAGAATATTAGACATAATATTCACACACGCATTTATATTACAATGGTAGTTCTTAAAAATAAACAATTGTGTTGCATTCTTTGACAGTGAAACCATTAGCAAAAATTATGACAGTGAGAGAAAGCTAATATTGCTGACTTCATCTTGCTTCTACCTTAAAATCTAACTCTACTTGCTCATTCCTCAGCATAGAACAAGCTAATTATGAGTGGAATTTAAAGTTTAGCTTGAAAACAAAAATGAAAACAGTTCTTTCCCCAAATTAACTCTGTCCTTGCTGAGGGACCAAAATCACCTTTTTAAGACTACTATATTAACCGCAAGGTTGAAATTATTTTAGGGGCTTGAATTCTTTCAGAATTTAGGCATAGTTAAACTCTAACTGGTCATTGTTTTATAATCTATTAACATGCTGTTTACTGCTCAGGGGTCTTGTAGCCTGAAGTAGCCAGATTTGTAACTTCCACAATTGTCTCTACAGAGAACATAACTATTATAAAACCTAAGACAGCAACACCCATTCCTTAGCCCCTGCCTGCCAAAATTAACCTTAAAAACTCTAGACTATGAGTTCTGAGAGAGGTGGACTTGAGAAATATCTAGTGTTCTGTTTCTCTGTTGCATTAATTAAACTCATTCTCTGCTGCAACACTTCTGTCTCAGTGTATTGGTTTTTCTGTGCAGTGGGCAAGAAGAACCTATTGGGTACAATGAGTGAAATGTTTACTACTACCACGGAGATTTATATAAATTAGGATTTCCTCAAAGTAAAGACAGTATCTAATTATTTGTGTTCCATTAATCACGGTAGCTTTGTATACATGCTACGTATGACCGTGCAAATCTTACTCTTGAGTTCAATAATTTCCTGTTCATATTGTTTGAATTTAGAAAATGATATCCCAAAATGTGGCAGTTTGACATGCTGGACTAAAGAAGCCTCAAGGTTTCTGACCTTCCCCTTCTTTCCTGTCTCTCTTACCTACTTTTCTGAAGCAAATTGGACAAACTCTCTGGAAATTTCTTATCTAAGAAAACTCATTTCGAGAAGAAATGCAATTGTCTTAAGAACTTCTCTGCAGGTTGTTATTTACTCTGAAGGCAGCTTTAGAAGATTACCTGAGATACTTTACTTACATAACATGACCAATATTGTTCACAGTAAATTTTCATACCTCATCTGCCTGCCACTTTCCCTCACAGCTCAGAAGAACTCTGTTCCAGAACATTGTACTTTTGGCTTATTCATCTACTTTGAAAATAATATTTTCTTCTATTCTTCATCTCCCTTTCTCTATTAAGTATATATAACCATCTGGACGTCATTGGGTTATTGAGTAGTCATTCTCCTGTGATTCCTCCATGCTATACATATGAAATAAATATTGCTTGTCTTTTTAGTCTATTAATATGTCCAGTTTTAGTTCGTTTTTGGTGAATCTTTAGAGAGTAGAGGAGAAGCTTTACCTTGGCCCCTAAGCATTAGCTCTATCCCATTCTTACTTTGTCATGAGTCTATGAACAAGTTATCTTATTTCTAATTCCTTCTTCTGTACTAGAGAGACAAAAATAGTATAAACTCTCTGATACACTGAAGATTAACATTAATTATTGAATATTTTCTTTTTGTTTCACTTGCTTAATAATAAAACCACTATAAAATTATCATCATTTAGAATGGAAAATAGTAAAGGCAATGTACCCAGTAATACAAAAAGACAATATTAAAAACTAAAACTATATACATTGACTTCTGTATTTCTCAAAAATGTAACTGTAGGCTGGGCATGGTGGCTCACACCTGTAATCCCAGCACTTTGGGAGGCTGAAGCAGGGGGATCACGAGGTCAAGAGATCGATACCATCCTGGCCAACACGGTGAAACCCCATCTCTACTAAAAAAAAAAAATACAAAAATTAGCTGGGCGTGGTGGCGTGTGCCTGTAGTCCCAACTACTCAGGAGGCTGAGGCAGGAGAATTGCTTGAAACCAGGAGGCAGAGGAGCGAGCTGAGGTCGCTCCACTGCACTCCAGCCTGGTGCCTGGTGACAGAGTGAGACTCTGTCTCAAAAAAAAAAAGAAAATGTAACTGTAATTTTCACTATATGTCTTTAATGTATATAATATTTTATCAGTTCTTTTTAATTAATACTTGGATAAATTAACAATCAAAATCATTTTTGTAATTTGATTATGTTCATACAAGTAGAAAGTGGTAGTGCCAATATTTAAACACAGATTAGAATGTTTTGACAGATATATTTTTAATATTTCAATACTCTTTCCTATAACATAGTGATAATTACTTAAATAAAAACTATTTTGAGTAATTTCAGCATTATAAATTTCCCTTTATTTTTCATTCATGTCTTAAATGAAATATAACTATATTATACAAATATAGTTGATAAATTTATCAAAGCAGGTAAATTTCTTTGTTTTGTATTGATTGAGGACACCATATTTATTTGGATCAATTCAATAATTGTGCTCCTTTTAGTGATAAAATAAATTTCATTGATAACCCATCCTTTAATATTTGGAAATTACTATTTCCAAATGTTAGTATTATTATTGAATATTATTTCAATTTTTAAAATTGATGTTTTAATCTCTAATAAACATTTTACTTCAACATTTTAAATAGCAATAGCAAGGTTCATATAAAATAACTCACTAAGACGTTCAACAAATATTGATAGTTTATTAAGTTTTAGCTATTCTACAATTATTATGCATGGAATGGTACAGCACTCAGTTATGTTCTCCTTATGTAGCCTGCAGCTACTGGAAGAGAATAACCATAAATAAAGAAACAAATGGAAGCATGATTTCAAAGTGGGAAGATTGTTAAGAAACCAAAGAAATCAAATATTTTGACAAGTATTTTTTTTTTAACTAAATGTTAGCCAGGCTTTTTAATCTTCTGCTAGGCCCATCTGTGCAGTCCCTTGCAAATTTCAGTTTTAGTAAAGAACCCTGCTAAGTCAGTTTAGCAAGCATTTCTCCCCTCCCCATCCTAGGTAGCTGATCAGATCTGTCATCCTTCAGTATTCTCTCAATGCTGTCTGATCACTTTGGCCTGTCTTCAGCAAGCATCATATTGGTGCAATTTAGCCAGAATCTTTCTTATCTCTGACATTTTCTATTAGTAATTTTCTATTCACTGATTCCCACACTGTTTCTTGGGCATGAATTTCCACTTATCCATGTTGTATTTCAAATTGAGTCCAATCTCTCTTCCCACAGTATAAGTGGTCCCCAGAATGAATATAATGATTTGGAATATAGTCTTTTTACCATGCTTTAACAAGTGTCATTTAATCATTCTTTAACAGTTATGGTGTCATGACTCAGACAGGGTCAGATTTATCATTAGATTCCTGGGTCTCTCACCCAGGACCCTAAGTACAAACCTTTGGAGCTTTTGTCTTTACTCCTGACAGAATGAGAATCAACTGAAGAGTCAAGACTCCTGAAACATTGCTCCAGGCAAATATCAGCTACAGCTGGTAAAAACAAATTTTGATTCTTAACATATAAGGATACTCTCTGCAACTGGATTAGAATCCCAGGCTTCCTTTGAAACATACCTCCAGGGATGCAAGTTCTTTTTCTTGGCTCCTTGTTCTGAGTGGGAATCATTCCTTGAATTCCTGAGCTGTAATTATCTTCTTATTTTTTAGTTTTTGGCTCTCTATTTTTGAGTGGGGGTAATTCCCTGACACCCTGGGCTGAAAGTCCTTTTTTTGGCTCTCCAAAAGACTTCTTATTCTCTCTGTTGGACCCTGCCTCTCCCATGGGAAATTCTGTCACCTAGAACCCTTCTTCTTGAACCCCTGCTGATTATATGCTCTGCAAACTCAATTTGCCCCTGTGAGACACTTTTCCTTCCCACTCCACTCCATCAAACATTTCAACTTTGGGTCTCCTAGCCTCCATTGAGGGTTCTCAAGGGATTCGTAGTCTCTTCAAAGGGAAGGATCTGTGGCTGAAAAGAGACCAGAGCAGGAAACTATTTGGAAAGTGGGCAAATGAAAAATCTTAATAGCCTTCTTCACAAATAGCATTAAAAATCTTTAGCTTTTATTGAGTAGGTAAACTCAACTTATATATATATATATATAAAATATATATAATATATGTTTTATATATTATATATATTTTTATATGTAATATATATTATAATATATTATATATAATATATTATATATAATATATAACATAAATATAATATATATTGTATATAATATATAACATATTATAATATATAATATATATAACATATATAATATATAATATACATGTTATATATTATGTATATTTTTTCATCAAAAACAGAATTTATCCTTCACATGAGGATTTATCCTTCACATAAACATAAATCAATGAGTCTATTTTAATGCTTTATTACTATAAATTTTAAAGATTAATTTTTTTAAAGATCCAGTTTCCTTTTTTTTTTGTATTTTAATGTATTTGTACATCTATGTATCTGTATTTATGTGTTATTTATATAAAATATTATTCTACCCCCAGTGATATTACCAAACTAAATTTATCCAAAGTGAGATTGGATAAATTTACGCATACAATTTTATTACAATTAATTTTAATAGTAAATAAAAGTAAAATTTGGTCTTTCCTGTTAAAACAACAGTATTTAGAAAGTATTTATCAGTTCTTAATAGAAAATTGTGGAAGATTTTTTTTTTTACCTCTTAGGCATCTGGCCTATAAAATGAAGTCTTTGTGTTTTATCAGGATAGATTCTTGTGCCTTATTTTGTCTTTTATTAGGTCTTTGATTACCTAAGCAATATGATGCTTCTCAATATTAATTTTTTTTACAACTTGTAACTTTCCATATTTTCCTTTGAAATTTGTTCTTGTCACTATGAACAAATAAATAACTAAAATCATACTTATTTAAGTGTTTCAAACTGTTTGGCACTTTTAACAAACTTCTCAAAACAAAGTTTTAAATTAAGCCTTTTTTTACCTTGAATTAACTTTTGGATTTTCTAGTTTTTCACCTTCAAAGCTCAAAGAACTTGTCTCTAACCTTGTAGAAGGGAGATACTCAACTAACTATGCTTATCTTATATGTTCAATTATATAGGAAGCATTTTCAAATAAGTGATGCTTCTAAAAAAATTAATAATTATGCTTATGGATATATCATTGATATGATTATTTCAAATATAGAATGAGAACTCTAGAAATGTTCTCACTTATAATTTTGTTTATTATGTTAAAACGTTGTATGCCACTAAAATAACCAAATGTCCTTGTCAATTATATCATTATTACACTTGTACTCTCAGAAGAATTTTACCCATAATAATTTCAAGTCTTTGTTTTCATAGGCAGCTATTGTTTTACTTTAATTCTTCCCAAAAAGCTTTTGCAATCAGCTACAGTAAAACATACCCTCTTCTTTCAGGACATTTACTAAAAATACTCTAACAAGTGCTCTGGAACATAGGTTTCTAGTAACTTTGAGATCATGCCACTGTACTGGATAGGAATTTCTACAACTCTAAAGGAAAAACTTAAGGCTTCATAAAACTGCTAACCGAGATCAAGAATTAACAGCACGACACTAAATAAACTAACAAGGATAATTTTTAATGACTCTTTGTTTGAAACATTATTCATTCTTTGAATGTTTTGTTCTCCAGGTTTATAAAAACCTTTCTATCTTAAGCTAATTGCTTCCAGCAATGCAATAAAGTGTATTTTTGGATCAATAATGAAAACACTTACTTTTTCTTTCTATGTAATTCCTCCAGAATTTGGCAACTATTTGTATTCTTTTTTATGTCAAGATAGTAGTTTGCATAAGTTCAATAATAATACACTTTCTTCACAACAGGACACAGTTGAAAAAACTAGTTACATTACCAAGACTTTCACTGGAAAGTTGTATTTTCAGATATGACCAAAGAGTTTCAAGAAACTAAGGTCTACTTTATGGCAATAAAGCCTCTTTTGGGAAACTGGCTTAAGTATTCCCAGCTTTTATAAAGAAAAAAGAGGCTTAATGGACTCACAGTTCCATGTGTCTGGGGAGGCCTCACAATCACGGTGGAAGGTAAAAGGCACGTTTTACATGGTGTCAGACAAGAGACAATCAGAGAGCCAAGTGAGAGGGAAAACCCCTTCTAGAACCATCAGATCTCATAAGACTTGTCCACTACCACAAGAATAGTATGGGGAAACTGCCCCCCCATGATTCAATTATCTCCCATTGGGTCCCTCCCACAACATGTGGGAATCATGGAAGCTACAATTCAGAATTATATTTGGGTGGGGACACAGGCCAAGCCGTATCAAGAATATCATTTCCTGACAGGTCCAGGAACCTCAGGATATTTTGGATACTTCAATAAGTAAGGAATTCACCAAAATCAGTAATTGTTACAGATGTGTCCTGATGGCAGGTCCTAGGTTTCTTTTTCAGAGATTCACGAAGCTTTTACAACTCTAATCTGAAATTTTTTAAAGAAAAGTTCTAGTGAAAGAAATGTAGAAAGGATCTGTATGGTCAATCACTATTTACTTATATATAATCAGGCAAAGTTTAATGAAACAAATTATTTTGCAAATATCTTATTTTGTCTTTCGTAGAAATGGAAGTGGCTATAGAGAGAAAATTATATTTTAGAAGGAAACTGCAGTGTATTCAATATTAGATTTTAGTCATGTTTGTCTTCTTCGAGGTTTTATTTTGTACCTATAACCTGGATTGTATTCTCAATAATTTTAGTTTTCTTCAAATCTGGCTATGACTTTTCATACTAACATTTTCAATTTTCTTCCATCTGTTTTGGTTGGAATCACTCTTCTTTTCCAGAAACTCTGGAAGAAAGCTAAAGCCGGACAATATGGTATAATACAAACTGTTTTTTTCTAATGTCCTGCAAGCTGAAGCTGGATGACCTGATGTAACACTCAGAGAAACCTCCACAACAGCCTATGCAAGAACAACCTTTATGACATCCAAATTGTAAACAAGGGAAATCTGTCAGATGGCCACTGCCTATCTTCATTTCAACTAAACGGGCTTCAGGGACAGCATCTAGAAATCTTCTGAACTGGCTGCCCTTTAGACTCAGAAACTGAGTCGATAGTTTATTTCAACTATTAATATTTGCTTTTTTTAAAAAAAAAGTAATATAAATTTAACAGTCCTCATTAAAGGTTTGATGGTTCCCACCATCCAGGAGACATCTTTTACTACCAAGTCTCAACAGATGATTTAGTTGATCAGGAGTGCAGTGGTGTAATCTTGGCTCACTGCAACTTCCACCTCCTGGATTCAAATGATTCTCCTGCCTCAGCCTCCTGAGTAGCTGGGATTACAGGTACACACCACCACACCTGGCTAAGTTTTGTATTTTTAGTAGAGATGGGTTTTTTATTTTTGTATTTTTAGCACAGATGGGCCTAGCCTATTTGTAAAATTTAGCTTTAGCAAAGAAACCTCCTAACTCAGTTTAGCAAGAAACTCCTTCATCTTCAATATCTGATCATCTTCTATATCTTATCAAAGTTCTTATTTTCCCACCATCCCCCAGTATGTCAGATTACCTTGGCCCGTCTCCAGGAAGAATTATCATGATGGTCCTGTGTAAAGTATTTCCTACCATGCTTTAACAAGTACTACTGATTTTTTTTTTTCTTTTGGAATTTGAGAAAGCAAAACTAGGGGTAGAGGGTGAAAGAATATCTCTTTGATTTGATCCTGAGAGTTTTACTAAGAAGTTGAAATTTTAGGAGACTAGAAGAATAAGAACAAGATAAATATGTCCAGACTATAAGTAAAGACACCATTAATAAAGAAAACAACATATACACAAAGACTCTAGCAGAACAGGCCTTTGTGTTTTGAAATAACTTAAGACCAATATATATCGAGCTTATCTGGACAACAGGAGATACAGATAGTAAAATTAGAGAGATTGTGATGGGGTCATATATATGGTTGGATACGTACCTACATCTAATAAATGAGGTCTAGACTGGACAAGAAATTAGTGGCTTCTTTTCCACAATTTACATTTAATACATGGGACTTAAATAAACTATCTAGAGATTAAATATACAAAGAAGAAAAATGTTGCAATAGAGTTGTAATCAAAGGTACTCCTGCCTTTAAATATCAGATAAAAAAGGAGAAAAATCAAAGATGAGTTGAGAGAGAGAACTGAGAAAAATAAGAGGCAAAAATAGAAGCCTGTCATATTAAAAGAACCAAGAGAACCAAGAGCTTCAAGGAAAAACATTTGAAAACTATACAATATGCTACAGGTATTTTAAAGAAGATACTAATGAAAAAACTCTTCCAATAATAAAAGTCTAAGGTAATTATTTTTGGAAAGTATATTTTCACACAGAAAGGGAAGGAAGTCATGATAAAAGTCATTTCAAAAGGAATGAGATCTCACTTCATTTTGCACATAACTAATATAACCAGCTACCTCTATAGCATGGATCTTTCCTATTTAGATATATGCACATGCTTGTTGTGTTATATTTAATTATTTTTCTAATTTTTCACTCAATTTTCACTAGTCTCTAATATCTGTGCCTTTGGGATGACCTATGTTTCAGTTTTAACCATGTGATTATATTGACCAATGGGATTTTGGTGGCTATAAATGACACCAATTATTAGCTTATGCTTACAAAGTTGTGCTTAATATATTGGTTTAGAGATCTTTATGAAAACATAACATGGCAGTTGTATCATAAGTCACAGTTGAAGAATGAGAAACATGAAACACAGTTAATTCAGCTGATCTGCAGACTTCAAGTGTGTACCAGGAGCTCCAAGAAGATCAGAAGATGCAAGGTCTGAATCATAACCACTCCTGGAGTTCTGCAAACATATGCAAGAGAAATAAATGCTCTTTCTTCCATGTCTTCCTTATCATTTGGCACTGGTTGGAAAGCACTCACCTCCCTCAAGTCATCTTCTGTTTATATATCTGGTGTGGTATCTACTAGCTGTTGAATTTTTACAAAGTCCATATCTTGAAGGCCTTCACTACTACCTTTTTTTTTGCTGTATTTACAGTCTTTCATAATTTTCTCGAGTGGCTCTTTTGTAGATTCTGTGAAGTCATGCACACAGTTTTCTCAAGCAAGAATTTATTGTTTCAGACTTGATGGCTTTCAAGGTTTTATCTATCATAACAATGGCATCTTCGATGGTGTAATTTCTCCAGATTTTCACGATATTCCATCTATCTAGGTTTTCCTCAGAGCCTTGCAACCCCCTTCATAGAGTACTTGGTGTAATGAACCTTAAAGGTCCTTGTGACCCCATAATATCAAAGCTGAACTAAAGGCACTATATCTGGGGACAAGTAGACCCCTTTGAAACCTTTGTTGTTGAACTCATGGGGTTCTGAGTGGGCAGGGCATTGTTCAATTAAAGAAAAAAAGGAACTTTTAAAGACAGTTCCTTACTAACCAATTACTTACAAAAAACAGGAACAAAGTGTCAATGAAACCAACCTACAAAAAGGATTCTCATTTTCTGGGCCTTCTTGTACAACCAGTACAGCAAAAAGACTAGAAGCTGCTTTTTTTCTATTTTCTCTACAAGGGTCAGGGTTAGCAGCTTTATACATAAGATCAGTCCTGATCATAAACCCAAATGCATTTGCACAAAGCAGGGGAGTTAGCCTATTTCTTCCTTCTTTAAATCTTGAGGCTCACTTCTCTTTTGTACTAATAAATGTCCTTTATGACATTTTATTTTTTTACTTAACAGGACACTTTATTCTGCATTAGAAACTTGTTCGCATAGATATTCTTTCTCCTCAATGATTTTCTTAGTTGCATCTGGGAACTCATCTGCTGACTCTTGGTCAGCAGAAGCCACTTCTCCTGTTATTTTGGTATTACTAAAACTAAATCTCATTCTAAAATTATCAAACCATCCTTTCCTTGGCATTAAATTTTCTAGTTTTAAATTCTCCGCTTCATTTGCTTTGCATTTTCATATCATAACTTTGCTTTTCTTAAATTACATTAGAGTCTATAGGTAGACCTTTCTTACAGCAATCCTACTTTCAAATAAAAGCTGCATTTTTAATACAAGATAAAAAGGTATTTCACAAAATGTTCAAGATTTTCATGATGCTGGTATAGTTATAATGATGGCTTCATGGTTTTTTCCCTTATTTCTTTTTATTTTATTATATTTTTACAGTGGGCCTTAACCTGGATTCATTTATCTTGAAGTGATAAGTAATCAGAGCTGCAGACCTCAATCAATGGAACCTATCAAGCAATTCAACTTCTTGTAATGTCATAGCATTCCTCTGCTTTTTGGGAACACTGAGCATCATTAGCAGCACTTCCTATGGGTTCCATGCTGTGATTCAAGGTTTATGTTTTCTCACTAAACACAGTGAAAAATATAAAGAAACAGCAATAGATCACTTTTTACTGTGATACACAATTTACTGGAGGAAGAAACAATTTGTGAGGGAGATGAATTGCATCACATGGCATTTTAAGCAGATATTCACAACATTTAAGCCCACTGCAATAACAACAGGAGGTGGCTAAAAAGAATTACATTAGGACAGCATGTACTGTGGTTAATTTTAGGCAGTTATACTTTAATACAGCATCTTTATATTTGTTTGCATTTCTCATTAAGGCAAATGGTGCCATGTATGGTCCCTATGTGTTTGTGTGCAAGCATTTTGATCAATTTAAATTTTTCTGATTTTCTGGATTGGTTAAATTTTTTTGATATTAATAAAATAGATCAGAATCTACATATATTTTATGTATTCACCACATACCTAACTTTTGCTTAATTTTAAAAATATTTCTAGGCTATGCATTTCATCTGCGAGTTTTTTACAAATTGGTGCAAATTCTCCAAAATGTTTGCAGTGTATTTTTTTCTTTTTTATTTATTTATTTTTTATATATTTCTTATTGTACTTTAGGTTCTGGGGTACATGTGCAGATCATGCTGGATTGTTGCATAGGTACATACATGGCAATGTGGTTTGCTGCCTCCATCCCCCGTCACCTATATCTGGCATTTCTCCCCATGTTATCTCTCCCCAACTCCCTACCCCCTACTCTCCTTCTTCTAGTCCCCCCCCCCCCAACAGACCCCAGTGTGTGATGTTCCCCTCCCTGTGTTCATGTGTTCTCATTGTTCAACACCTGCCTATGAGTGAGAACATGCCATGTTTGATTTTCTGTTCTTCTGTCAGTTTGCTGAGAATGATGGTTTCCAGATTCATCCATGTTCCTACAAAGGACAGGATCTCATCATTTTTTATGGCTGCATAGTATTCCATGGTATATATGTGCCACATTTCCTTATCCAGTCTATTATCAATGGGCATTTGGGTTGGTTCTAGGTCTTTGCTATTGTAAACAGTGTCACAATGAACATATGTGTGCATGTGTCTTTATAAAAGAATGATTTATAATCCTTTGGATATATACCCAGTAATAGGATCGCTGGATCAAATGGAATTTCTATTTCTAGGTGCTTGAGGAATCACCACACTGTCTTCCACAATGGTTGAACTAATTTATACTCCCACCAATAGTGTAAAAGTGTTCCTATTTCTCCACATCCTCTCCAGCATCTGTTGTCTCCAGATTTTTTAATGCTCGCCATTTTAACTGATGTGAGATTGTATCTCAATGTGGTTTTGATTTGCATTTCTCTAATGACCAGTGATGATGAACATTTTTTCATATGTTTGTTGGCCTCGTATATGTCTTCTTTTGAAAAGTATCTGTTTATGTCCTTTGCCCCCTTTTGAAAGGGTTTGTTTGTTTTTCTCTTGTAAATCTGTTTTAGCTCTTTATAGATTCTGGATATTAGCCCTTTGTCAGATAGGTAGATTGCAAAAAGTTTTTACCATTCTGTTGGTGGCTGGTTCTCTCTACTGATTGTTTTTTTGTTTTTTTGTTTTTTTTTTTGTTCTGTACAGAAGTTCTGGAGTTTAATTAGATCCCATTTGTCTATTTTGCTCTTTGTTGCCAATGCTTTTGGTGTTTTAGTCATGAAGTCCTTGGCTATGCCTATGTCCTGAATGGTTTTGCCTAGGTTTTGTTCCACAGTTTTATGGTGTTTGATCTTAATGTTTAAGTCTTTAATCCATCTGTAGTTAATTTTAGTGTAAGATGTCAGGAAGAGGCCCAGTTTGTGTTTTCTGCACATGGCTAGCCAGTTTTCCCAACACCATTTATTAAACAGGGAATCATTTCCCCAATGCTTGTTTTTGTCAGGTTTGTCAAAGATCAATGTATTTTTTTAATGTTCATATAAATGGCTTCATTAGGTTCAAAATCATTTTGTTCAAGGGTCAGCATATATATTATTCAAGGGTCATGTTGTTCAGGGGTCAATATATATATATGAGGAGAGAGAGAGAAAGGAGGGAGAGAGGGGAGAAGGATAATGATTTGTGGATAGGAAAAGAAATGTAAAAATGCAGAGGCTTTAGTGTTTTAGACACCTTCTACTTGTTGACAGGGTCATTTATTTTATACAATTCATTATTCTGGGTTTTATTCTTGTAAGCTTTTTTTTATTTAAATGCATTATATTTCAATGTAATATTACTCAAAAAGTCAAAGAAAATAAAAGGAGTTGTTTTTATTCAAATAATTGCTGAGTTGTTGAATTGTTGAGAAATCAAGGAATAAAAAGAAGAGTTTATTGTTAAAAAACTTATTATTTCCATGCATGATTTCAGAGACGGCATTGTTTCTGATTCAGCCTGTGACCACACGTTGGCTAATAGGAAAAGAGTGGCATTGTTAAGCAAGAATAACAAAAGTAAGAATGAAAAGGGTGATTAAGGCTGATACAGTACTCTTTCCTAAAAGAGAGATGGACTGTAATAATAATTTGAGTAGATTGTAATTAAAGAAAGAAACTTAAAAATGGGTAAACCAATCATGAGCTAATGGGAATAGTAAAATGGCAAGTGAAGGTAGAATGAGTATTGTGGTTTTCACATAGCCTTGGTGACATGAGGACATTGATTCCCTGACCTAAAATCTATGTGTCAGTGATTGACCAAAAGCAATAAAATCAGAATGACTGTACAACTTATTGTCTAAACTTGGGGATTTTAATCCAAGGAAAGAAGCATGATGCCTCCTGTGGGTATAAAGCAAACATAGCAATGGTGTTATTCTACATATAATGCAGCATTCACTAAATAGCTTCTAATATTCTGGTAGACGATCATAGAGAAAAAAACCTTATACAATGTGATGGGCAAATTATGAAAAGAAGATATCTTAGTATGTATTCTGCATGGGCTATTATTACCATTTTTATTACTTCAAGGTGCTTTTGATTTGATGACCATTTCATTCATGTTTTACAACACCTTTTAAAATTGCTAAAATTATTTATAGATTTATGCACTTTAAATTCTCTTCTGCATTATTTGGTACCTAGGAATAATTTTAGGACCATGTTTACATTATAGTTTTTGATTTTTTTACTTTAAATAAAAGGAAAAGAGAAACTTAATTTAGTCACCTTTAATTGAACTGGTAAAAAGTTTGACACTAAAAAGCTGTTTGATATTGGTTGGACCATTATACTATGCATGAATTTAGTAATTTTGTGATAAATTAAATAAAACAGGGTGACAAATATGCAATCATTTTATACCTTAATGAATATCTTAGAATAAAATTGAGCAGTTAAATCACAACTGGTATGATTTTAATATAGTCTTTCTCAATTTAGACTTTGGAAAAAACAGTACTCTAAAGAGGTTCTCATAAAATATTCAAAATGAAGGAGCTTATCAAAATACACATTAATCTACTTGCGTTTCAGTTTGGAAAATTTCTACTGACCTATTTTTAGGTTCACTGATTCTTCCCTCAGCAGTGTCAAGTCTACTGATGAGCCCATCAAAGGCAGTGTTATTTTCTATCACAGTGTTTTTTATTTCGAACATTTTACTTCTATTTGTTATTTGATTTTTCATGTATGATTTTATTACCCATGTATTCTTGAATATTGTCTATTTAAATTTCCTGCCTCATAATTCCAACCTCAATAGTATATCTGAATCTGGTTCTGATAGTTGTCCCTTCGGTTTTTGCCTGCCCTTTGCTGTACCTTTTAATTATTTGTTGAAAGCTGAACAGATTGTACTGAGTGACAGAAAATGAAGTAAATGTGGGAAGTTATGCTCATCTGTCTTGGAGTTTAACTGAGCTTAATATTTGCTATAAATATAGCAAATATTTAACCTCTAATATAGCAAATGCTAGAGGTTAAAAATTCCTCTGGCTTCCCCTGTTTTTGTCTTCTCTTTTGATTAATGAACTTCTCCATGTATTGTTTCTCAGAGAATGACTCTTGAAGCTCTTACTGCTATAATCCTATTACATACCCTTACAGTGGAGTCCTGCTCTAGCAACAAGATGTAGGGGAGGTGAACATTCCATAATCTTCTGATTACATTTTAGCCTTTTAGTGAGCCTCTTTCTTGCACTTGTAAAATTCAATTTTTTATACAGGGGTATAGCTTTTTATTTTCCCTGCCTCCTAATCAATTATCTGGTGCAGTATTCCTAAACTGTATTTTTGAAGAGTTGACTCCTGTTGACATTTTTTCTCTTTAGGTAAGACAGGAAGACTGAAGGATGGTGAAGTGGGAAGAATGTCTTTTCTCCCAGTTGGAACAAGATGATGGAAAAGTCTTTTCTCCTAATGTGTAAGATTTTGTTTCGGAAAAGATTCTAGGCTATTTATACGTGTCTATTTTTCTCCTCCCCATGCCAAAAGTAGGGAATTGAGTAGTTCTGGGATCTTTACTTTTTCACTGAGAGAACTTGGTGAGATTCCTAGAGAAAAAGCTTGGTGCTCCCCACAAGTTTCTTGCTTTCAAAAAAATCTACACTACACCAGCCTGTAGTAATTTATCAAAAATATTAGTGAGTTGCAAAAATTACCCCTTAATGTTTCTACCAATTTATGGCTCCAGTGGCTTATGTTTCTGGAAAACAGAACTTGTTGTAACTTTCTGCACCTATGTCTCCAGATTTCAAGGTGGTATTTTTACCTCTGACTTATTTTCTCTGATGATTGAAGAAAAGTCATTGATTTTAAGTTTGTCCTACCATTTTTTATGGAAAAAAATTAATTGCTTCAAAGTTTTTTCTTTTGGAGTTGAAACTGGAAATACCAGATAATTTTTTCCTAATGTTTATACTTTATATATCAAATGGTATACTTTAAGGCAATGTATGTCTTATTCTGACAGCCTTTTAAAATATATAGAACAATTATCAGTTTGATACAAATTGGGAAAGACATAATGTTAATAAAATATTAAAATTTGACAATAGTAGTATTTAAATATCATGTTTTTAAAATACTTTCAATATACAAAATAACACCTGAGCTCATTTTTAATTTGTAATATTTACATTAAAATTTAATAGAATCAACTTACATTTAGATATTTATTTTTAATACATTCTCTAAGAATGGTATTGAAAAAAACCAAGTCTCCTTGGAGAAATAGTGCATTCTAGAATTTGAACAATAAATAAGTAAAATGAACCTAGATTATCTTATAATGCCAGAAAGTTAGAAAGTGCTGAGGTGTACACACGCATACACAAACACCATGAAACAATAAGAATATGTGAAGAGATACAAAACTCAAATCCCATTTGAAAAAATTTTCAATGACCAATGATGAAACAATTTGAGCAACAGTATAAAGTAATATTGAATTATAACCCAACTTACAAAATAAACATATATGAATCCCAGTTGATAAAAGCAGACTAGTGAATAAATAAGTAAACAAATTGAAAATTGGCTAATTTTCTGTACAGAAATATTCAAAATAACTCTTGTAGATATTTTGCCTTTAAAAAGATACAAAATAACTCTCCATTCCTTGAGTGTGAGCTGCTCATAGAAATTTACTTCCAAAGCGCAGAATATGGAAACTGGAGAAATGAGTACACTCACGGTGAAGAAACATAACAAACATTATCTACCCCAGATGGGCAAGGTTAATATGAACATAAGGAGTCAGGTCTATAGCATGTGCCCTGGATATGGTATGATGAGAGTGGCACTTCACCTTTCTTATTCTTCCTCCCTAAAACATGTAACCTCACTCCAGCAATGAGAAAAAGACCAAGTAAACCCCAATCGAGAAATATGAAACAAAATACTTGATCAGTAAGTGTTATAGACTAAATTCTGCCCCCCTTTTCAAATTCCTCTGTTGAAACCCTAATTCCCAGTATGACTGTGTCTGGAGAAAGGGAGCTAATTAAGGTTAAATGACATCCTAAGGATAAGGCTTTAATCTGATAAGACTGTGACCTCTAAGCAGATGAAGAGAGAGAGGCTGTCTCTGTTTCTTCACTGTACAAAGAAACAGTAGCTGTCTAAAAGAAAAGGTAGAGCCTTTGCCGGAAACTGAATCAGCTGACACCTTGACCTTGTACTTTCCAGCTTCCGGAACTGGAAAAAATTAAATTTATTTTATCTAAGCTACCCAGTTTATGATATTTCATTATGGCAGCCCTACCCAGCAGACTAATACAGTACTTCTCAAAACTGTTAAGGTTACAAAAACAGGGAAAAATCTGAGGAACTGACTGGATGTCCCACAGCCATGAGAAGTCTAAGGAGTCATGAAAATTAAATGTAATGCCGTATCACTTATGGAATTTTAGAAAAGGACATTAAATAGGAAATCTGAATAAAGAGTAGATGAGTTAATAAGATTATTATTAAGATTTATGTAAAATATCAATTTATAAATTAATAATAGGATTTATTAATTGTGACATGTGTACCATGCATTGTGTTAAGATGTTAATAATAGCGGACATCAGGTATGTCTATATGAAAACTCTCTTACTACTGTCACAGCTATGCTTTAAGTCTAGAACTATTCTAAAATACCATTTTATTTTTGAAATAAATAGACGATTTTCATTGTAATTTGTGTATAAATAAGTGCTTATGTAATGTTCAAAATCTGTTTTTATTCATTAGTTAATCATTTTATAAAAAACAATTACCAAAGAAATCTCAGGAAAGATACCACAGTGAGGTTAAAAATTGGAGGTAAATAAGAATCATTTTTGGAAATTTCATAGTACATTGAAAAAACTTACCATATTTTACTGAAAAATACATTCCTTATTCTACTTAATTCCCAGTTCAGCAATCTTTCTACCAAACTATAAAACGTGTAATGCATTCTTTTACATTTTGTATTTTACAATCCACTTAGATAGGGAAAAGTAAACAAATCTATTTCAGTTGACTTATCTGTAAAACTGTAGGGTTGGGTAGATAAGCACAAGTGGAATTTCTAGCTAGAAATAATGTAATGTTTTACATGATTAAAGAACAACAAATAGAATGATATAATACATATTGTTTCATCTTTCACTTTTTCCAGTCCCAGCATTTAGTACCTGTAGTGTACTCATAGCAAAAATAATTCTGTACCTAGAGTCTTCAGAGAAAGATTCTGATATCTCATGGATCTTTTTTCATGAGAACTCTCATGATGCATAATAGGAGAACGCTCTCTGGTTCAAGGATAATTATTTAGGAATTGGGGGAAGTTTTGCATATGTAGTTTTGACTTAAAAGAAGGGGCTACATCCTCTATATGTATTTCATTTACAGACAAATATGAAAGTGCTTATTTTATTTATTTATTTAATTTTAATGTTCAGGATGTGCAGGTTTGTTACATAGATAACTGTGTACCTCAGTGGTTTGTTGCATCTATCAACTCATCACCGAGGTATTAAGCCCAGCATGCATTAGCTATTTTTCCTGATGCTCTCCCTCCCCTTGCAATCCCCCAACAGCCCCGGTGTGTGTTGTTCCCCTCCCTGTGTCCATGTGTTTTCAATTATAAGTGAGAACATAAAAAGTACTAATTTTAAGTGTTACCTCTTCAATATATTTAACATCTAATCATAATATGTAAAAAAAATATTGCCTGACTTAAATAAACCTTCACCATAAGATGGTTTAATTTTATTTCGCTGAATTCTTTTAAAAAAATGTTTTTAAAATCTCCTGGCTCATTTTGATTACAGATCGGAGCAGATGTCATAGAACTTACCAAAAAGCCTTGACACCATAGGTCAATTTATTTCTCTTTTTTTGTATAGAAAATAATTTAATACTAATTTACACTCCCACCAACAGTGTAAAAGTGTTCCTATTTCTCCACACCCTCTCCAGCATCTGCTGGTGGAGACACATTCTTATGGGCCAATTTGTGTCCCTCAGAAAGATATATTGAAGGCCTCAGCATCTCAGAATGTTACCTTATTAGGAAATCGGGTTTTGCAGATGAAATAAAGTTAAGATAAGGTCCTTAGAGGTTGGTTCTAACCCAATCTGGCTGTGTGAAGAAGATTCATTAATAACTGGTCCCAAGGGAGGACTCACAGCTTGGAGGATGACAAAGATTATCATTATGCCAACCACCAAGAATAGGAGTCCAAACACCTCCTCCCATGGCATTCTGGCTGCGGTTTTATCAATTCGTGAGTCTGGTGAGACAGAACACATTCACACACAAGTTATATGAAGCACATTTATTCCTTACAGAGGCAGCAAGGGACAAGGAAGCCTAGAATCCATTGTAAGTCATTTCTTCAGGCTCAATAAAGCTTCCGGGAGCAGATGGAGTATTGACTGCACCGTAGCTGAGGAATATTGAAAGCAGCGCCCCACGGATTACATACCTCAGGGGCCACATAAGTCTCTGGAAATAGCTCTGAAGAACATCTGCTTCCAGGGGGAGAAAGAATCAAAATGTAGCGTCTCGCAGGCAGCTCCTTCTTATCTCAGGTTATTATACTCCTAGTGCATTCTGCAGTTATTTGGAGAATTACAGGTGGGGAAGAAAAGAGGAGAAACTCTTCAGCCAAGGCTATCCAGGGACCATCCAGCAGACTGGCGTCCTAAGAAAATAAAGATTCCATGTGATGACAGAGACACATAGGGGAAATGCCATGGGACAACAGAGACTTAGATTGAAGTGCTGCAGCTGCAAGCCAAAAGATGCAAAGGCTTTTGGCAAACTGCTATAAACTAGCAAGTGGCAAGGAAGGACTGTCCTCTACAAATATCAGAAGGAATAAGACCCTGCCAATATCTTGATTTTGGACTCTTGATATCTATAACTGTGAAACAATGTATTTCTCTTCTTATACCCACCCCCTCCCACCCAATTTGTGCTGTTTAGCGATGGTAGCCCTAGGAAACTAATACACTCATTGATGGGGAATTGTTTAATATTGGAAAGGATCAGAGATCCCAAAACCTCAGGAACAGTGCTTGATCTCCCCTGCAGTTCCATCCCACCACGTATTTAGCTAAAGAGGCAGAAACTGCTTCTTGAAATCGAGGCTATGAGCTCTTTGAAGTTGGAGTTCTATCCCCTAATAAGTTTTTTAAGAGAGATGTCAAGCTTTGAGAGCATCGCACTTGTGTCTATAAGGATCTTTGCCTACCAGTGGGTTTACTTGTGACTTCCTATCATTGATAAAGCACGACTTACTTTCAGACTTGAAGTGTCAGTGAAAAGATTAATTAAACACAAAGCAATCCAAAGTGATCCAAATTACTAAGTGATTGAATTACCAGGTACTGGATTAATATACGGTGATATGTAATACTAGTTATTTCCAGACATTTTTTTTGCTTGATACATTAAAGCAAACTTAAAATTTTGTGTTTCTCTTCTAATCTGCACTACTTCATTTAGTGATTGGTGTTGTTGTGGTTGTTTGTGTTACATTCTGTTGTAGAGGGCCACTGTTACTCATTTTTCAATCATTATCAGTTAGTATGGAGTTCAGCAATATTAGATATCCAAAATTTTAGTAACAACATGAATCAAGGAATGAATGAATATATAGAAAATAAACATATTACATTTGTGTGTATTAGGCTCAGTTATTATCATCACGTTAAAAAAAATGGAGTAGGCTGGTTGCGGGGGTCTCGCCTGTAATCCCAGCCCTTTGGGAGGCAGAGGCAGATGGATCACAAGGTCAGGAGTTTGAGACTAGCCTGGCCAATATGATAAAACCCTGTCTCCACTAAAAATACAAAAATTAGCTGGGTGTGACAGCATGTACCTGTAGTCCTAGCTACTCTGGAGATTGAGGCAGGAGAATCGCTTGAACATGGGAGGTGGAGGTTGCAGTGAGCCAAAATTGCACCACTGCACTCAATCCTGCCGAAGAGCAAGACTCCATCTTCAAAAAAAAAAAAAAAAAAAAAAAAAAAAAGAAAAGAAAAGAAAAGAAAAAGAAAAGATAAGTAGTAGTGTTTATTTGTTGACAAGATATTGACCAAGGGTTGGGCTTATGTAGATAGAGCTTGGGTATTGGTTGACATTTAAAGACATGGATCAAACATTGGCAGAAAATTAATTAGCTTCTAGTTTCCACAATTATTTTATTAATTATCCTTCACCTACTATTCATAATTATTTTATCTACACTTGACACCCTTGTATAAGACTTTAATGATCAGAGTAGTGGTGAGTTCCAGCTGTAGACTTTATATAGATGTCTGGTAGGTGCACAGAATCAACACTCGTCATGATGTATCAACATGATGGATCCAGAAGACCAAAAAACGCTGCCTACATACAAATCCAAGGGTCCTTTTTCCTGTAGCCCAGGGGCAGGTAGCTATAACCACTACACCCTCCATCACACAACCCGCTATTTC
This sequence comes from Ateles fusciceps, assembly GCA_036589455.1. Classification (NCBI taxonomy): domain Eukaryota; kingdom Metazoa; phylum Chordata; class Mammalia; order Primates; family Atelidae; genus Ateles; species Ateles fusciceps. The sequence goes on along the minus strand of JAZHEH010000174.1, from coordinate 2,341,708 downwards.
CACTCGCCATCTTTGGGAGGAAGTACAGAAGGGAGATAATATTTGCAGAACATATTTATTTACAAGAAAATAAACTACCAGAAACAGGTTGTCTTAAGCAGACAAAGCTTGTCAATTTTAAGCCTTCTTTGCTCCATATTATCCAGCAAGGTTAGGATTCATGAGAAGAAAATAGTCAAAAAGAAAGTCAACCTGATTTTTCCTTGCACATTTGTATAATAAGCTGTCAAGTTTTCCACCTGGGGTTTCAAATTCGAGCTTCTTCACAGGGTTAACTGCACACATCATCTTCTCTCCCTCACCTATCATCCACTCTTCAGAGCTCCACGCTGACTCTACAACTCAGACTTTTCCCTATTACTGCCACCAGAGACTTGCATTTGCCAAATCTAGTGGATTACTAGTCTTCCTTTATCCCAACTTCACTGTAGTATTTGCCCAAGATTATTCTTTTTGAAAATACTTTTCTCATGACTTCCCTGATACTATGTTCTCATATTTTGTTTCTTTTACCTCTTGGGCCATGCCTTCTCATTCTCTTTGTTTCTACTTCTTCCACTCCATCTTGCTTAAGTATTACCATCTCAGATCTTGACCTCTTTCCTTCCTCACCTTCTCTCTAGGTGATCTCATTCATTCCCAGGACTTCATGGGCCCCTCCAAGCCATGATCCACTGTTTTTAGGCTACCTTTCTTTCTTGTTCTCCAGATACATAATTCAAACTAATTACTGAATCTTTCCATTCAGCTAGTTCACAGAAGTAACAGGTCAGTATCTAAACACAACATAATATGCCCAAATATAACATGTCCAAACTGGAAATTTTAATCTAACCATATTCACAATTCAATTCAACCTATTAGGTTTTCTACATTATTTGATTGTCCTTCCTTCAGTCAGTCAAGCTGAAGACATTGCAACATTGCTCAACAGCTGCTTCTGCTTAAACCACTAGATCCAATCCATCATGAAGTCTTGTAAATTATAACTCCTACATATATCTCAAAGCTGTCTATTTCCCTTTAGCTCTGTGACAATCACATGAGTCTAAGCCAACATCTGCCATATGGGTTACTGTAAGAATTTCCAATTTGGTATTTTCTTCTCCACTATTTCCTACGGAGAAAAAAAAAAAAACTTTCCCATACAGCAGCCAGATTGACTTACTAAAAAAACAAAATCTAAATTGGTTTATTGCTATCTTTTATGATTAGAGTAAAATCTAAACTCTGTAAATTCTTTATTACTACTCATAAGACGGATAGGCCTAATACAATTCAATTTCTTATCTATGATCTTCCCAAACTGTCCTTTTCTTATTCCATTATCTAATTTAGACCCCCCAAAGCACTCTTTCCACCTGAAATAACACACCATGCTTATTATCAATCATGTGTACCTATTTTAAATATAAAAAAACACAATATACATACAAATAAGGGTGAATATTTGATCACTGCCCAGCCTAAAAGAAAGCCACTGAAGCCTTTGAAAATGCTTCCCAATTTACTACACTGGTTGTACTGTTTCCTGAAGAAAACAATTATCATGTTAATAATCCTCTTGCATATCATTATGTCCTTATCACAAATGTACAAGGCTCTAAAAATGTGTTGCTTTCATTTGTCCTTTTTATCAGGTTTTGTCTGCACTGATGAAGTCATATTTACATATTCTCCTGTGGATTTTCCAAAAGTTTAATATCAGGTTAGTGCAATTTTCTTATATGACACTGGAGTTAATTTGTTTTTGTGATGTGCAACCTTGGTTAAACAAACAGCACAATGCATTTATTCATTTTATTGTTGATAAGAAACTGAGTTATTCTTAGCATTTTATTTGTAAATATTAATAATAAGACAATTTTTGTGCATGGACTGGTGGGCACACACACACATGGATTTCTCTTTTGCAAATACCTAGAAGAGAAATCCTCAGATCATAAAGTATATATATATGTATATATTTAAAACATGGAGAATTTACAATATTTGATAATGTATTATCTTACAATTTTTGAAGTTATTTTAAGTGGTTTTACATAATTAAACTTTATATGTAGTTAATTTGAATGAACAGGTCAAAATCAATTTTAACATTAAATATAATAATTTATATTCTAATTATTTCCTCCTATTCTGTAGCTTAACATTTATGACATGTTAATGTGATCAAATATATCATTATTTACATTTTTATGTGCTTCTAAAAATATTTCTTTAACACTAGATCATAAAGTATTATTTTACAATTTAAAAATTTTAATGTTGACATCCCCATTTCACTCTTTAATTTCTGTATGTGAGATGGAATTAATATTTGAAATCTGGTATTTTTTGATACAGGATAACAAATTTTTTCAACATTATTTATAGAATGTTCCATCGTTTTCACTGATGTCTCATATAGCAAGATATGATGTATATCAACTGCTGCATCAAAATCTTTATTGTATACACCCAAAATTATTTTGATGAGTGGCGTTTATAAGATGTCAAAATATCTACTAGATACAGTCTCCCAACCATATTTTTCTTTTTAATGTGTACAATGTTTAATACATATATAAATAAATAAATATAAACTATATCTTTCATATGTATAGAATATATGTTACATATGTGTATATATGTATAATTATATAATATATAACAAACATATACATATACACAGAATTATATTACATATAATCTATATTTATAACAACCATGTATCATATATATGGGTATATATACAGAATTATATTATATATATTATATTTATATATTATATATAATATATAAATATATAATATATAATATAAATATATGTTGTATAAATAAAAACATTGTATAAATATAAATATATAACTGTTATATAATTATATATTAATTATATAAAATTAATATATAATTATATATAATATATTTATATTATATTATTAATTATATATTTACATAACATATATAGTACATATAAACATATTATATAATATATAAATATATTATAAAATGTATTTTATATAGTATAATTCTGTATATATACACATATATAATAGCATTCTATACATATGAATTATATATTTATATTTATTTATATGTTATATATTATATAATTCTGTATATATAATGTTATGCATATACAATTTCAATTGCTCCACATCATAAGTTTTTGCTGTGAATGTTATGTTAATTGTTGCTCTTATTTCTAATTGATGGGAACATACTTTGAGAGCTTTTATGATTTTCTCATTGTCCTTGATAGTCTTAAATTTCACTAAAATGTTTTTCAGTGACAATTTTTCATATTTCTCTTATTTGACATCCTATGTGCTTTTATTTATTTTAGAAGAATTTATCTCTGTTTTTCTTTAAATATTTCCATTTTATTATTTTTTAAGTTTGTGAATTTTTTACCGTTATTAATTTTTCTAAATCTAATTTACTTAAGAGAATATTCATTTGTATTTTTAATTTATTGATCCTTTTTCTACAAAGAACTTAGATTTGTCTAACACATAATTTAGTATTTACATTTGCTTTACTATTTTTGTCATTCTGTAAACAAATTTTAATTATATATAATTTTATATGTAAACAAGACCCTTTGTATAATGACTTATGCATCTTGTTTTAAATTGATGATATGTTTTCTTCATTACTTCGTCATTGATCTGTATGATGAAACATTTTTACATCTAGTGGAATTTGTAACCAAGTTTTTCCTTTTGCTTGTTGTTGTGCCTGTTGTTTCGTTTAATTTTTGTTTGTTTTAAATTAGTTTACCTCTCAGATGTCTTGTTATTTTAGTATGTAACTACATAGTGCTAGCAAAACCCTAGATATCAGAAAAAACTTGGACTCACTTTTATTTGCTAAAAGGCTAGCAAATACTTCTTGAGAACGGAACATTGGCTCCAGCTCCTCAGGTTAATGGCTTGGTGGGTGAGCTCTGAACTACTCCTGGGGGTTGAGAAGAGCAAGTGCATGGGAGTGAATGCCCCAGGCTAGTAAATCACCCAGCTATTTAGTCAACATTTGAACAGATGAAGACTGCTGAGTTACTGGTCTAGTAGACAAGTTTTTGCTAATGTCGCTGATTTATACAATTCAGTGTGAGCATTAGTTTTTCCAGGAAGATGAATTACTTTATTCTAATTTGTCAAAAAATTCTTCCTGGATACCTCTGCTCCAGATTAAATCAACTATCTTTCAGAACCAACAAATTCCCAACATCATTTTGCCACAATTTTTGCTACTGTTGTTTAACAGAATACCAAATATCATATGTTTAATAGTTGATTTCATTTGAGAGGGACTGTAACCTTGTAAATTTACCATCTTGCAGAAATTTGAAAATCTCATCTTTATGTTATTAATTTGATGATCATGTCAGTCTTGTACTTTACTACAGCAGAAAATATTCTTCCAAAATATATTTCCATTTCTTGTGAAAATAGAAATTATAATAAGGTCAGTAGAATAACCTTTTTTTTTCCTTTCATATGCCCCTCATATTAGCTAGCACTTAAGTGCTAGATAGTGGGTTATTTAATTAATTAATTATTGATTGAGTAAAAACAACCCTTGTGGTACTGTCTGTTCATGTTTATATGAAATAAATGCTGTATTTAAATATTTTACTATGCATATTCTCCAGCTACTGACTACAATCTGTTCTTAAAAGTGAGACAAGCTCTGATGGATGCTAGGGATCTGGCAGACATTGCTGTTTGCTTTTTGAATTTTTTTCATAAGTATTTTTTAGATAGTTAAATCTAAACTATTATATTTGTTTTTAGCCACTACTGGACAGTAAGCCTATTAAAGTCAGGGTTCTTCTCTATTAAATAAATATAGAAATTAATATCTAATATTTACTAAAAATTTTTCCTGTTCCACCTACATTTGTAATTCAGATGATACCATCTGCTTTCAGAGAAAGCACGTTCTACTAGGGTAGAGAACTATGAAAACAAAGACCCATAAATAATATATCTTGAGAACTGAAGATCATTTCAGTGGAAACAAATTTAACTATAGATAACAGAAATGCCTAGGTAGGACCTTTTAGGAAGATTTAACTGAATCTAAATATTTAACTGGTCAAACAGGACTATAGGGAGAAAAATCTGTTTAAATATTAAGAAGCACATTAGGCATAAATTGAAAATTAAATTAGAATCAAAAGTTAAACTAGAAAGATGCAAAATTATATATGATAGTTTCCGAAACTCTCGTCTGTTTCAGCCTAGAGCATGGTGTTATGTGATTGCTTGATTTAGTAATAATAGAACCCAATATTAAATAAGTAAATGACATAAAAACAAATCTAGGTTTAAAAAATAAGTCACAAAAAATCCTAATTAAAAATGTATTTCCTAGGGAAATATATTTGATCCTTTTCCTAGAGAAAATGATTCTTTACCCAGGGAAATACATAATGGAAGAGGATTCTTTAGTGAAATAGAGTAGCACGCCAGATTTATTTCTACACTTCAAAAATACAATCACCAAAAATCAAACTACTTATAGTGAGTTTTAGAGCCTTAAGAAAAATAATTATTATAACTGCAAATTTACACATGGAGTTATAAAATAAAGTAATATTTAAATATACATTTATGTCTCATAGCTAGCAGTTCTCTGTTCTCTCTAATACCTGGATTTATTTACCTTTTAAAGAATGAGCTGGGGCCAGAGGGAGGCACAGATCAGAAAAGCACAGTCTGACATCAGACTCTGCCATCACTCCAGCTTTACTCTCAATGAGAACAATCACAGACATTAGAAGACAAGAATCATATTGCTTTGTTTGAAGGCTGAACAGCAAGTGAAGGACTGAAAGCACTGCTCTTGCTGCTAGGAATAGAAAGTCCCACAAAAGCTCCTGCTTTTATTAAGCATATCCTCTATTAAAGAGACACAGATAATTAAATCAGAAAATAAATATTAGTAGGTCTGGAAAACAAAGGGTTTAAGAAGAAGGATAAGCAAGGGCAAGGGCAAAGAAAGTGATAAGGGGATGAAGTGCTATTTAAGATGGGGTGGTTAGAGAGAGCCTCTCTGCTATGGTTATGTTGGACAGAGGCAGAAATAAAGTGATGGAATAATGCATAACGGCAGAAATAATTTCAGACAGTGGGAGCAGCAAGAGAATACTCCAAAGCAGGGATACTTTTGATACATCGAAGTATATCTTTAAGGCTGGTGTAACTGGAGCAAAATAATAAAGCAAGAGAGCTATATGAGAAGAGTACAGTCACGAAGAATGTGTGCTTATGGGTACAAGTAGAAGTTATCACATAGGGCCATGAAGGCCTAAAAAACATTTGAAGGATCACCTGTGAGACAGGAGACAGAGGAGTGCAGTTATATTATTTATAGTAAAAAATAATAATAATTAGCATGCCTGTCAGAAAGAGAATGGGCTGTTGCCAGGCAAGAGTGGGAGATCAGATAGGGGGCTATAGACATAGTCCAAGTGACAAATGATGTTGGCTTTGATTAGGGCACTAGATACACACAATGCGTAATGGTCAGATTCTGAAGATATTTTAAAGGAAGAGCAAACAGGACTGGCAATGATATGGAAAAAAATAAGACTGAAAGTCTTTAAAGAAAAACTTGGTAATTTTCAGGAATGAAATTGCAATAAGAAAGAATTGGATACACCCAGACAGTAGCCGGGTAACTAGCCAATTCTCTAATGCATCAAAATCTTGGAATTGTATTTATGTAAGTGTATTAGGGTTCTCCGTGAAATAGAACCAATAGGAGATGTATGTAATATTTATTAGGTAGATTTATTATAAAGTGTAAGGAAAATGGATGTACTGTGGTCAAGAATAGGCCAAGGCAGACATCTGGTTCAGCATGACTCAGCAAGTTAGGAGTGCAAGTGCACATCTCTTCACATTGTGCAACCACACAATGTGAGGCACATTAAGTAGCCACTCATGTGTGCTCATGCTTGACTTGGAGCCGCTATTGTCTGTGAAAGGTATGATTACCTGCTAACTCTGTACATACGGCTTGTTTGTGTCCATGGCTTGCTTGAGCCCACAGCTCACTCATGTCCAGAGAGTAAAAGCCATGTCAACACTGTCTACGATTCCTTGAGTGTTTTTTCAGCTACCCGTCACTCACCCATTAACCTCCCTCAGACCTCAGTTAGAACCTGAAGATTGGAGTCACGAACAGGATCCCAAGCCGTGTGCTCTAATGGGGCTCCAGTGGGAAACTGGGCAGTGCTAGATGGTTCCCCTGTGAGCATGGAGAATGCAGTGAAGCATCTGGAAGCACAGAGCACTGAGAAGGAATGAGCCTTTGCCCACAGAGTTAAATGGGCATTTTTGACTGTGCTATGAAAAGTACACACACTGTCTCTGAGGGATGCAGCAGAGGTAAGGGCACTCCAGGTACAAGCAGGGCATCTAGAGGCCTGGCTACAGAGCTTGGGAAAGGAATTAGAGGCTGCATTGAATGCAGACCTGGGTCTACCATCTCAACCTGAGACCCCCTCACTACAGCTGATACTGGGAGAACAAACTCCCATTGTGGGCTTGCCCAGTGATTTGTCAGAAAGTAGATCATGAACAGCTGTTGGGGCTCCAAGGGAAGACTCAGGGACCACCCTCCGCCAAAAAAAAAAAAATGCAACACACTTCATATACTTCATATACTGCCAAATGAATTGCAGGAGTAAAGCAAGCAGTGCCGCCAGTGTCCAGGGGAACCTCTGCCCACCTGGATGCTTCACCTGTAAGATGAGGGGGCAGATAATATATCCTGCTCCACCTCTGAGATGGAAAAACTGGTCTCTATCAAGACTCACTCCTCCCCTCCATGAGCGGCTGCAAGTAAGTAAGTGGTTGACATAAGGGCAAGGTGACCACACCCTGATTGAGTGGCTGTGAGCAGTCATATGAACTGTGTGGAATGATGCTAGTGAAATACCTGAAACTTGCAGTTGTATGCCGATTTGGTGCAAGTCATCCAGGAGATGGGTATGCAAAGGGCTATATCTGACCTGAATACCTGGGGCCAGATGATGAATGTTTTACCTCCCACATGAGGAATCTCATGTTGGGTTCTGTGCCCCTGAGCACTTTTGTCTCTCTAGTTACTGTGTTCACCCCGTACATTGAGCACTGCAATATAAAGTGACCACTGCTATGGCAGCTCTCAGAGAAGCAGAAGGTCATCGGTGGGACCAAGGGGTCTGTGCTGTAAAGAAGGGGAAAATGCCTTGCCTGCGGGGGGTCCCCCCCATGGGAGAAAGGGGATTGTCACTCAATGAGTGACACATTCATAGATGTTGATAGATTTGATTTTGGCCAGGGTTGACTAAGAGAAAATCGATAAGCAGCTCAATGCAGTACTCTTAACTTTGGGAGACAGCTTTCTCCGGAACAGTAATTCCAGAAAATGTCCAAGGGGGAGAAGGACATTGCTGTGTGACCTGGTCCTTCACCGGATGCTTCAGCTCAAATACTACTTGCTGCAGCCAGGAGAAAATGTAGAGCTTTTTCTATTTGATTGGGAAAGTGGCTGAGGTGCTTGAGTTTGGGGGACACCAGATGACTGGAGGTCACATGTGAACTTAACAATCAACTATTCCCTGCACCTGAATAAGTTTCTGGGCAAAACTGCATGCATAAAAAGTTATGAAAGCTGGTCAATGAAAGTAAAACCTGTATCTTTGCACCTTGGCATCCATCGGCTGTTTGACTCCATGCTTAGGTACTGTGTATGTCTCTCTCATACCTGAATACACTCTATGGGTTGGATATTTTATGCAGCTTGGCAGCTCTACCATCTATCACAAATTTGATGGACCATTTGACAATAGACTTGGGATGGTGCTGCTATGTGTTGGACTTGGCCAATGCATTGTTATCAATCAACATTGCTTTAGACATCCAGGAACAGTTTGCCTTCATGGGAGGACAACAATGGACTTTCACAGTGTGGCTTCAGGGCTGTGTGCATAGTCCCATCATATGTTGTGGTCTTGTTAATAATATTATGCTAACCTCTGATTCTCTTGAAGATTTAGAAGCAGAAATGCTCCTCTTTCCTAAAATTAAGATGATGAGGCTGAGACCTCCTTCCTGACAGCCAAGTGGGCTATTCAGCAGGCACAAGCTCTACAGGTAGTTTACCAGGGGGCACCCATTTGAGTCAGATGTGCCACATAACCACAGATGGTTTCGGCTGGGGCCTGTAGCAGTGCACGGAACACTTGAGAATGCCAGTAGGAATTTTTCCCCCAACTGTGGAAGTGAGCAGAGTCCTGGTATTTGCTGATAGAGCAGCAGTTAGTAACTGCATATTCTACCCTTTGGGATCATGAGAGCATGGCAAGATGGGCTGCAGTTGTGATGAGGATGACCTACCAAATAGTGGGCTGGATACATTCATGACCCCTGGACTAGGACAGCTCAGACATCCACTTTAGCAAAGTAGGCCACCTACTGAGAACAGTGGAGTATGCTGAGTATAAGTCCCTGAGCACCAGAGTTGCAAGAAGTCTGGGACCTGTAGTCCTAATGCAAGAGAAGGCCATGGGGCCCGAGGCATCCCTAGACCCTGAGCTATCACCATTTAAGGAAGGGAATCCCCTCATTCCTGATGGGGCATGGTACACAGAATGGGTCTAGCCAAGGTGCTACTGCTGCCTGAACTGCTGCTGCAGTCCAACCTAGTACTGACACCATATGGTTTGAAACCAGGTGTGGACAAAGCAGCCAATGGGCTGAACTTAGAGCAGTATGGATAGTGATCACCAAGGAGGTTAACCTGGATGTTACTGAATTGACTAGTTAGTCACTGGCCCATATAGGGCCAAGCCATGTGGCAAAACCAGTGGGAAGAAGGATGACCTCCTCCGACCAGGTATGGGGACAAACGATCACTTGTTGTTGCCTGCCCCAACATCCCTAAAGGTAGGAGAACAAAAAACCTGGCTCAATGTATAAAGTAACACTGGGGTGATATAACCATTGGGTGATTGCCCACATGTGTTAGACCTGTGTCATGGGCCTGTGTGCCAAGCCTGCGTGTTGGGCCTATGTGCCAAGACCTATAGATCAAAGCTGTGTCTCAGGCCTGTGTGTCCAGAGCTTATGTGTTAGGCTTATGTTTCAAGTCTGTGTTGGGCCTGTGTGTCCATAACCTATATATTAGGCCTATATGTCAGAGCTGTATGTCCAAGGCCTGTATCTCCCCTCTGCCTAGGAGGTGGAGTATAAGTAAAATGGAGGTACTGCAGTCCAGAATAGGTCACGGCAGATATCCAGTCCAGCATGACTCAGCAAGTTTGGAGCACAGGCGCACAACTCTGCATTTTATGTAACCACACCACGTGAGTCACATTAAGTAACCATTCAAGTGCACTTTTGCTTGGCTCAGAGTCACTATTGTCTGTAAAAGGTGTAATTACCCTGCTAATGCTGTACATACTCCTCGCTTGTGCCCATGAATTGCTTGTGCCCATGGCTTCTTTGGGCCAGAATTGCTTGTGTCCATGGCTCACTCACACCCAGAGAGAGAGATAAAAACCATATTGAACCTGTCAACAATTCCTAGAGTGTTTTTCCAGCTATCTGCCACTTGCCCACTGACCCCTCCCCCCTCCACCTTGAACTTCAGTGAGAATCTGACATAAGGAATTGGCTTATATAATTGTGGAAACTGATAGATCCCAAGATTTGCAGTCAGCAAGTCAGCAAGCTGGAGACCCAAGTGAGCCGATGGCATAAGTTTCATTCCAAAAGCCATTAGCATTGAGACCTAGAGGGAAGAGTCAATGCTTCAGTTCACACCTGAGAGCCAGAAAAACACAATGTCTCAGCTAAAAGGCAGTGAGGCAGGAGAAGCTCCCCCTTTCACCCAGAAGAGTCAACTTTTTCATTTTATTCAGACATTCAACTAAATTGATGAAGCCCATCTGTCCATTAAGGAGGCCAATATGCTTCCCTCACTCTATAGATTCAAATGTTTACTTCACTCAGAAACACCCTCACAGACACATCCAAAATAGTGAGTATTGGACCAAATGGTATCTTGTAGTGCAGTCAAGTTGACAAATAAAATTAACCATCACAATAAGTATATCATAAAATGACTTCCTTTCCTCCAAAAATTAATTTTGTGATCTGCAGCAAAGAAGTCAGTGGAAGAGATAAAATAACAATTCAAAAAGACAGGCAAGATCAACCTTGTAATGATAACTTAGCTAACTGTAAAAAATATGCTGATAACATGGATTTTGCATTAATCATTTTATTATAGGAACAATAGTCATAAAGGTCCACATCTTTTCCTAGGGGACAACAATATTAAAGAGTTTTTGGTAGCAAGGCTCTAAGATAGCCCCATGTGATTCTTATCTCCTGATATTCATGACCTTGTGCAGTATACTCCATTGTCTCTGGGTCTGTTTGTGTGACCAATGGAACACAACAGAAGTGATAGCATATGACTTCTGAGACCAGGTCATAAAAGCTATTAGGTCTTCTCTCATTCTCTCCCTGTGTCCTTCTTTCTCTCTCTCCTTTTGGAGCAAGACACCTGCCATATTGTGAGGACACTCAAATATCCTAATGGGGAGATCCATGTGGTGAGGAATAGAAGTTTGCAAATAGACAGAAAAGAACTATGGTCTGTAGCCCATAGAAATATGAGTGAGTCGTCTTGGAAGTGGTTTCTTCTGCTGCAGCTAAGCCTTCTGATAGTTGCAGCCCTGCCTGATATCTTAAGCGCAATTTCATGAGCACCTGAGTCAGGAACCATACAGATAAATTCTTGACCCACACAAAGTGGAAAAGTCATTCAGCTAAATTTCTGAACCACACAAACTTGGGGGAGAATCAATACTTATCTTCCAACCTGCTAAAATTTGGAGTGATTTCTTTCATAGCAATAGTTAACTAACACAGATTTGGGGACAGAGAATGTGATGCTGCTGAACATTAACCTCACATGTGGGCTAATACTGAAACTAGGGAGTATAGGAAGCTGTAAAACTTCAAACAAGTATGAGTGAAAACAGAGGAGATTTTAATAAATGGTTGCAATAACATGGTGACATTTGAGGCGGCTGCTTAAGGGGAAACTGTGACTTAAAATACCAAGAAACAAAGAGAATAAAGTTCCCCTTGGAAATCCAGACACCTGAAGAGATTTGAGAGAAAGCCCTAATTGTAGCTAGAATCAGATCTGTGAGTTTCATCTCTACCCAATCAATACAATTCACGACTATAACTAAATATTTCTTCTCCTACAGTGCCCTAGTTCCCGCTTGGTATAACTATTTGTCTGTGAAGTGAAATGATTTAAATGTGTTCCCTAAATTTTATGTGTTGGAAATTTAATACCCAATGCAACAGTTTTGAGAGGTAGCACCTTTGGGAGTTGACTAGCCCATGAGGCCCCTGCCGTCATGAAAAGATGAATGGTGTTATTGTGAGAGTGAGTTCCTAATAAAAGGATGAATCTGACCGCCTTCCTCTCTTGCTCTCATCTCACCTGTGTAAGTGCTTGTGTTTCTGCCTTTCATCACAGAATGATGCAGTGAGAAGGCCCTAGCCAGATATGGGCACCTTGACCTTGGACTTCTCAGCCTCCAGAACTGGACAAAATGACTCTCTGTTCTTCATAAATTCACCAATCTCAGATATTCTGTTGTAGCAGCACAAAACTGACTTAGGCAGGGAGAAAGTTCTTTCTTCTCTTGCTGCTGATGCTGTTTCGGCACAGCTCTGCTTGAGAGGCAGGAATGAGCCTGCTCTTGCTACCTGTTTTGTTTTCCAAAGTTAGGTATGTTCATCAACTGACTCCTTCCCTTTACATTTTTGCCGTTTTTGGCAGTTGTGATGGATATGAGTGTGGAGAACTAGCATGTGCAAAACTTTTCTTCTTGCCTGGAAAGCCTTAATGCATTCACCTTGAAATTTTGGAACAAAAGTAAGATTGAAAGCAGATTAAAAGCACATGTTTCTAAATAGTTTAGGCATACATACACAAATACAGCAAACAATGAATGGGTTTTTCAAACAACTAAATTTTACAAAAAGGGCAAAAAGGGTGGTAAGAGGTTGAAAAGCTTTTATTGTCTACAAGCCACATTTCCTCTTTTCCAAGTTCTTGTCATCTGCTTCTGTGCGTTTTCACTGACTGTTAAAGGCAACATGTTTTTCCCCCACTGTCTGGGTATTCTGTATCTGTGTGCCATCTGCCATGTCTGACATTATTTCTGGATAAATGTACACTTTGCAGTAGTGAGTTCCCTACCTTATTTCAGCGGTAGAGTCCATTTCTGCTTGGGCTCCATGGTTTAAAAAGTCTGCTTTTTGCAGTGTTGTGGTACTTCTTCTGTAACATCAATCTGCATTCCGCCTTCCTCAGCTCAGGGAAACTGCAGTAGAGTAATTAGAAGTATCCAAATTACTGTTTTGCCAAGAAAGCACAAAAGGGCAAGAGCCCAGGGCAACAAGAAGGAGGATTAAGTTTTATCGGTAGCTTTTAAAATCTCCTTTTCTACTGCTCATAAATACTTGGAGATTATCAAGAACATTCACTTAAAAGAAATACAAATCAGTTCTTATCTTACCAATTAAAACACTTATTTTTTAAAAACTTTGATCTTTGAAGTTGTCACTTTTTCTTTAGTAAGTAGTACAGCTTTGTACCCAGAAACATTCCTCGTCAATGCAATTTAATACAATCCATTGAATTAAGACGCAAAAATACTTAGCATGATTAAGCAGCTGATAAATGTATACTCTTGAATTCACCAAGAAGCATTTTCAGGTGATGTTATAGATTTTCTTTTCTCAACTTGATGTGGACTGTTTTGGTTACATTTTTTTTTCTTTTAGTTCTGATGAAAGGCACCTAAGTAAATATTGAACTTACAATGAGAAGTATTTTTTTCAAATGAATTTAAGTGAATAACTTATATTAATTTGCTTTGCTTATGAGAGAACTACTCAAGACAAAAGTAGATAGTAGTCTTACAGTAAACCTTTTGAATTTATAAGTGATTCCACTTTCTTTTATCCAGAATGTATTCTCGTTGGAAGATATTACATTTAGTTGACTTGCTTTTGTAAGATACCTGTCATACGTTTGCTATTTTTGTTATTTTTGTTCATAAATATTAAAAAAATTTTATTTAAATGCGTTTGTAGGATTTACAATAAAACCCTAGAGTATTTTTAACTTTTTTGTCTTGCAGGAGAAAAAATAGTACATTACGTGTTTTCTTTATACCCATAAACCAGTGGGTTCAGAAATATTCAGTTATAACTGTGAAGGGAAAATAGAAAAAATGGGAAATAATTTGTAGTAAAAATATGGATGAGCAGACTTTTAAAAATAGCATATTAAATTGGAGATGTACAGCTAAAATGACTGAGTTCCAGGCTCTTTAGTTTAGCTATTTGCATGCAAAAGTAATAGAGCCTTAACAAACTATTGTGCAATCTGGTATAATTGCTCTACCCACGCAGACCTCATACACCATGGATATACTTGTGTACAAAATAGCTATGATACTAGGATAACAGAGAAATAAAACTTTAAAGCTTGGTTTTATGTGGTAGGGAAGAGGAATCAAGGAAATTATGGAACTCAGGTAGGGTTTTTACTGTCTTGTCTTCTTTTGGGAGCTACCAGCTGCTATGCTCACACAAATAGATTAGTTGAAAAATACATTAAAATGTACAAATTATATCTTTACAGGGAAATTAATGACTGCTTCATTCACCATAAAAGATAATTTTACAAAGGAAATACTGCATCATTAAAGTTAGCATTTATGAAATCCAAAAGTGCATAATAAAATGACAGCAGCTTGCTCAAAATAGTGTTACATCCTGCTAAAGTGCTTATCTTTCAAAAGGAAGAGCCATGATACAATTCCACTCTTCTAAGGAGGACAGAAAGGGTCCTGCTAAATTCATTTATCTTGTTTTAGAGTACAAGGATTTTAGAGGTCTTTAAAAATCTTAAAACAGAGCACATTTTTATTTTATTGTTTTATTGTGTGATACCAAAATTATTCATTAAAGGATTGTTAATGATATGGTAGATATACTAAAATAGTTTAATTGGGAGAAAAATTGCGGTAATTATATACAGATGATTTAATTAATGAGATATTAAAATATGCTGATACGTTTACAAAATTGTGAAGTCTCACTGAGTTCAGAACTAGAGTTGAATCACTATTCTATTTCAAAACTAATTAAATCAGCTGTAGTGAAACATCTCCAAGTTAATGTTTTCAACATTGAACACATATCTATCACAAAGTATAGCAGTTTTAAAGCCACGTTGCCAAGAATCTTGCAATGGTAAATGAGGGTAATCTTTTGCTTCCTATCAGTGCTCTGAAGACAAGGAAAATGATGGACTCATAACTACTTATGATTATAATAAACTTCTGCATAGGGCCAAGTGATTCTTCCATTGGTTTAGGAGAGCCAACATCCATTCTTCCGTCCTCTTGCCAGCGCATTATTCATTAAAAACAAGCACAAATAGTGCTTTTTATATATTTAAGTTTTCCTTTTTTATTGTGGAGGATGATGAAATTTAAATTTATTATGCATTTTGACTCTTGAGAAAAGGAGATGGTGCCCAACTGTCAGTAAATGAGTGTGTGAAACATACTTGATTACCAATTCAAAGAAGAAAAATAAAGATTGCAATATAAAAAGTGATAATGCTTTGATGTGCTGTTTGTCTGTAAATGTGCTCGATTGTGCTTAGTATTCATAATCTAACTTTTGCTGTCCAGAATAACATCTTTATGATGAAGAAGCTATGCATACACTGAATGTACGTTTCTTGGGAATATGTGCCAAATGATACAGGTATTACGGGTGCAGATGCAGGAATTAAGGAAACCTAATCATTTAAGGAGGAAAGTGATTATGCAGTCAGATAAGAATAAGTGTCATTGCTGATGAACTATGGCAAACTGGCTTCTGGGTATATAATGAGACAAATAGTGGTAGGCTTTTTTCCATTACACTTCATCTCTCTCTCTCTGTTTTTTTTTTTTTTTTTTTAATACAGTCTTGCTTTATTGCCCAGCCTGGAGTACAGTGGTACGATCTTGGCTCACTGCAACCTTCCTGCCTTAGCTTCTTGAGTAGTTCGGATTAGAGGTGTGCACCACCATGCCCAGCTAATTTTTGTAACCAAAATGAGGTTTCGCCAGGTTGCACTGGATGATCTCGAACTCCTGGCCTCAAGCATCCACCTGCCTCTGCTTCCCAAAGTTCTGGGATTACAGGGTGAGTCACACTGACTGGCCCATCTCTTTAAAAAACAGATTTTATAGAGCTTACAAAACTACATGCATTCACCATGATATAAAATAGTTATAAAATTAGTAAAGAAAAAATTAAAAATGAGTAAAAAGAAAGCAGAGGTTCATGTGCATGAAGCATTATACATTTTAAATTTATACTCTGTTAATGAAAGCATGCATGAAATCACATCTGATCATTCTGGTGACTAACCAAAGAAAAAATAAAATATAAGACTTTTGCAAATTTAGCACAGTATGTTTTTTCATGTGAAGTACTAAATGAAAGCAGTAAAATGCTTCTCTTTAACGTGCAAGATTAGTTTCAAATAGCAAGCAATGCAATACAAATTGAAGGTACAATTTTGTTGAGCCAATGACTAAAAAAAAATTTAATATCATACTCCAATGTCTAATGGCTAGCATAATTTAACCTGAAGATGAGATACCTACAGAAGGATTATAATTAATATTTTGAAGTAATTATTATTGCCACCCCTTTCAACATTTGCTCCTTAGAAACTTTTACAATCATTGATATTAGATAGATCTAAGTTATATCTTTGGAAAATACATTTATTATCAAAAAATTTGGGTTAAGAATTAAGAACATGTATCTATAGAAACCTAAAGTGGCAGATAAAGTTGATGTAATGTAAGTTAACTAATTAGTTTTTCTTTTTTTTTAGACAGTCTCTCTCTGTCACTAGGCTGGAGGGCAGTGGCATGATTTCGGCTCATTGCAACTTCTGCCTTCCAGGGTCAAGTGATTCTCCTGTCTCAGCTTCCTGAGTAGCTGGGAATACAGGCGCGTGCCACCACACTCAGCTAATTTTCGTATGTTTAGTAGAGACAGTATTTCACCATGTTGGCCAGGATGGTCTTGTTCTCTTGACCTCAAGATCCGCCTGCCTCAGTCTCCTAAAGAGAACTAACTTGTTTTCTAAGTTACTCTATGACTTTAGAATTCTCTTGGCTGAGCTGGGCACAGTGGCTCATACCTGTAATCCTAGCACTTCAGGAGGCGAAGGCAAGTGGATCACTTGAGGTCAGGAGTTTGAAACCAGCCTGGCCAATGTGATGAAACCCTGTCTCTGCTAAAAATACAAAAAAAAATTTAGCTGGGTGTGGTGGCAGGTGCCTGTCATTCCAGCTACTTAGGAGACTGAGGCAGGAGAATTGCTTGAAACCAGGAGGCGGAGGCTGCAGTGAGCAGAGATCTCACCACCACAATCCAGCCTGGGCAACAGAGGGAGAGTTTGTCTCAAAAAGAAACAAAATGAAACAAAACAAAAAAAATCTCTCTTGGCTGGCAGACTAGGAGGTGCAGCATTATTAACACAACTTCTTCAAAACGACTACTAGTGCAGTGAGGACTTCATATTGACTTTTAGTTTATTAGCTACCCCTTCAAGTAATTATACATTTTAAATGGTGGAAGCTTTAAGACATTAATAAAATGCTATGAGGTTTTATGGGTTTTTATCACATTTTATTATAGCATAGCTGTATATTGTAACAGATGTCTTCTGAATCTAAAATTTTTTATATTTTGTATCAATCGTCATATTCATAATATTTTACTAGCTAAGTGAAATACTTGTAATAGAGTGTTTTAAAATTTCGTATCAATCACCATTATACCTCAGCAAATTGTTTTAAAATTTCACATCAATTACCATTATACACTAGAAAGTTTTACATTTATTGCATACTACTCTGTAGTTTTTTATGAAATACATCATTTTACAATATTTTAACCTTATAGAAAAGTTGCAAGATTAGTACAAGAATCTCCAAGATACTCCTGACCTAAATTTACTAGCTGTTTATATTTTGTCCTGCTTGTTTTATCATCCCCGCTCTCTGTGTATTTGGTTCTATTTATTATCTATTTATGCATATGTGTATATTATTTTTCTTCTGAGACCATTTGAGAGTAAATTGGAGATAGTACTACCCTTAACACCTAAATACTTCAGCGTGCTCAGCCTAAGAACAAGGTTATTCTCTTAAATAGCTACAATATAGTTAAGAAAATCAGAAACTAAAAAACAATCTGTACTCAATATTCAAATTTCAACAATTCGTCAAAAGAGTCATTTATAGATATTTTTCTTCAGCCATAATTCAAATATATTTTGTTTCTGTTCCTTGAGTCTCCTTAAGCTTTGTATAACTACATATAAAAATATATGTGAACTTATGAAGTGTACATTCTTTAAAGTTTTTGCATTTTCATGTAAGTTAGACTATTTCTATTATATGAAAACTTTATAAGAACATTGTTTTTGCTAAACACCCTGAGATAAAAATATGTGAACTTTTCATTTACATAATAAAATCTGGCAAATACTGTAGAGAAACCAGTAATGACTAAGTCATTACTCTTATCTTTGACACAGTACCGTTTCTACTAATAATATTTGCATACATCAAGTGTTAAACACTAGGCTAAGTGATCTTTGATATATTGTCTCACTTACCCTTTGAGTATAAATAAGCAAATATTTATATTATATAATATCAGATATACGGTGAAGATACAAATTAGTAATTTGGTGTATAGTTGATAGCTCTTGAAGCTGAAATTTGAATTCAGGTTTTTAGAATTCCAATTAAGCAAATTTGTGTGATATATAATATAAAATAACAAGGGTCAGAAATAAATCCAGATTAAGCTGCAGGAGTGAGATCACACCAATTTTTAATATGAGAAATGAATGAGAATTTAGGCTTTGGATGTAGTTGTACATAAGTATGCATAAATACATATGCTCATCAGAAGCAGTAGTTCAGAATGTGATTCATTCCATCCCTCAATAATATGCTGACTTTAATGGTTATATATCTGTGTCTCATCAAGAAAAGGTTCATTTTTATTGACAGAATTGTTTCTAATCTCTACTTCTAGAAAATCATGTTTGTGTTGGTGGGGATGCTACTCACAAATTTTGGATAGTTTTATTCCTAAAGTACGAGGGATATATTTCTTTTCTATTTCTACAAAACAAATTACCACAGGTTTAATGCCTTCAAACAATACTCATTTATTAGCTTACAGTCCTGAGAGTCACAAGTCTGGGTTGCCTCAACTGAATTCTATGTTGATGGTATCACAAAGTTGAAATTATGGTGTTCATCAGACTAAATTTTATCAAGAGACATTGGAAAAGAATCGACTTCCAGATTCATTCAGATCAATGACAGAATCCAGTTCTATGCAGTTGGAGACCTAGAGGGTCCACTTTCCTTGCTGGCCGTCTGCCAGGCATTGCTCTCTGTGAGCAGTGACCACCTGTACTTGTCACATCACTGTCTCTGTCTTCAAAGCCCACAACCATGTGTTTTGTCTTTCTCGCACTTTGATCTTTCTGAATTCCTCTTCTGCTACCAGCTGGCAAAAATACTCTGCTTTTCAAATACTCATATGAATACACTGGACCATGGTCATTACCCTATCATAAGTGGCAACTGATTAGTACACTTAATTACATTCTCTAAGTCCCTGTAGCCGTGTATGTTAACATATTCAATAGTGTGAGTTTCAATACATTGGCATTCCCAATAATTATGATAAAAATATTTGGTGGGGGCCATTTTTTAAATTTTGCTTGCCTTATAGAAGATAGTAAAATATGTCCTAGACATATTTCAACTTAGACCTATTTTATCACATCAGCACTACCAATTTCAGAGTGAAGCTGCATATTTGGCATGAGTTTCCTTGTAATCTGCACATTTAAGGTCTTATTTTTTTCAGTAAGAATCCTACTTGACTTCACTGTAATTTTTGATGTTATTCATAAGCTATGCAAATTTCTTCTCTCTTGGTTTTCATAGACCATTATGTTTTAATAACTTAATTATACCTTTGACTACTTATGAGTCTATATGTCTTTGTTGTTGCTCTTGATGTATTTTGTTTTGTTTTGTTTTTCCTTTGCCAGCCGTGAAATATCCACCAAACTTTGGATTACAATGTTTTCTCATAGTATATTTTATTCCTATTGAATATATACTCTCATGGATTCCATTATCTATTTGCAAATACATTTCCAATACCGATTCCCACTTTTCTATGTAGTCTTGCACTTGTATTTGCTGATCACAAATAAATAGCACCTAAAATATTGTATTCTTCTAATGCAACAGAAACTAGACTTTCAGTACTGAGAGAAAATAGAAAAGAATAGGCAATCATTTTGCTGAATACATCAAATATTGTTAGCAAATTAAAAATAATACATCAAACAGTATATTCTTAAACTGTAAAATATCTATACTAAATAATCAAAGGTTTATCTCAATATTTTTTTTCTTATTGTTCTTTTTATTTATTTTTTATGGTACTTTAGGTTCTAGGGTGCCCGTGCAGATCATGCAGGATTGTTGCATATGTACAAACATGGCAAGGTGGTTTGCTGCCTCTATCCCCCTGTCACCTATATTTGGCATTTCCCCATATTATCCCTCCCCAACCTCTCCACCTCGCTGCTGTTCCTCATTTAGCCACCCCCCAACAGACGAATATTTTATAATGCATGTCACAGTGGTACATAAACTTTTATATTGTGTTTTAAGTTGTTTTGAAGTTGGCAATATAGATTCTCTGGGTTTGTAAGAGTACTGGAACCGAACCTTGGGGACATTGGTCAATGACAGGTCTCAGATGAAATGCTTTCGACGAGCTTCTTAGCCCAAGAGAGAAACCTTGCCCAAAGTCATGCCAGTTTTTAGGCAACTGCCCATATCCAATGACTGGAGAATGAAAAGATATAAAGTTCCAGCATATTTGCCTTAAAACAGAACAACTGTGAAGGGTCATTTATATTCCACAGCTGCCTGTGATGAGCTGTGTGGTCTTGGCTTCAAATGCAGTCATGTGCCATGTAACCACATTTCAGGAAATGACTGACCACATATAGGATTGTGGTCCCATGATATTATAATGGAGTAGAAAAATTCCTACTGCCTAGTGGCATCAAAGTCCTGTAACATCACCGTACAATGCGTACAATGAACTACTCTCCTGTTTGTAGTGATGTTGCTGTAAAAACAAACAACAACAAGAAAAAAACCTGCTGAACTGCCAGAATATAAAAGTATACAGTACATACAATTATGTACAATACGTAACAGTTGATGATGATAAGAAATAACTATGCTATTGGGAGGCCGAGGTGGGCAGATCACGAGGTCAAGAGATTGAGACCATCCTGGTCAACCTAGTGAAACCGCATCTCTACTAAAAATACAAAAAAATTAGCTGCGCGTGGTGGCACACGCCTGTAGTCCCAGCTACTAGGGAGGCTGAGGCAGGAGAATTGCTTGCACCAGTGAGCCGAGGTCACGCCACTGCACTCCAGCCTGGCGCCTGGTGCCAGAGTGAGACTCTGTCTCAAAAAAAAAAAAAAAAAAAAGGAAAAAGAAATAACTCTGCTATTCGATTATGTATTTAATATACTATACATTTCCTTGTTATTTTAGAGTGTAAATAAGTTAACTACAAAAGAGGCTCAGGCAGTCCTTCAGGAAGTATTTCGAGGATATTTTTATCCTAGGAGTTAATGTTCCATTCTTGTTACTGTGCCTGAAGACCTTTCGGTGGGGCAAGACATGTAGGTAACGGGTAAAAGGTAAAAGATATAGAGGTCAAAGGTAAAAGTTTATTATAGCTTATCAATATCGTCGAGTCCAATCCAGTATAGGGCAAGGTTAATGTGTGTATTTGTTTCTTAGTTTTTAACAAAAAAATTAAAAAGAAAAATAAAATTAAAAATTTTAAAAATAGAAAAATGCTTATAGAATAAGGATATGAAGAAAATATCCTGTACAGCTATACAATGCGCTTATGTTTTAAGCTACATGTTGTTAAAATGTGTCAAAAAGTTAAAAAATTTAAAAGCTTATAATGTAAAAGTGTAACAGTAAGATAAGGTTAATTTGTTATTGAAGAAATATTTTTTGACAAATTCCGTGTACCCTAAGTTTACATTGTTAATGACATGTACAACAGAGTCTCAGGCCTTCATATCCACCTGCCACTCTCTCATGCAGTCAACCAGAGCAACTGGCAGTTCTGGGACGCTCCATTCACAGTAAGTTCACTGTACAGGTATACCATCTTTTACCTGTTAAACTAGGATTTTTACTGTATATTTTCTGTGTTGAGATACACAAATACTTACCATTGTGTTACAATTACCTAGTCTTCAGTACAGTAACATACCGTACATGTTTGTAGTTTAGAAGTAATAGGCTATGCCATATATGCCAGGTGTGCGGTAAGATGCATTGTCTAGGTTATGTAAGTACACTCTATGATGTTCACACAGTGACAAAATTGCCTAATGATACATTTCTCAGGTTTCCCTATTGTTAAGTAGTGCGTGAGTGCACGTCACTGCTTTGCTTTGAGTAACCACTCCCGCTGACCAATACTACTGTTTATACTAGTTTATAGGTGTTCAGAGCTTTCTTTTATTATTTTTGTAGGGCATTACACGTTTTAATAATTATTGAATAATATATTAGAGCATTTATTTGACCATCTCATGACACTTGCCTGAAAACAAACTAAAAAGCAACACAGAAAACTTACTTCTGTGCAATTCCTGGTAATTCAGTTGTTTCAATTACCACAGTCCTCAGAAATAAAGCTTCTAAATCATTTCTTAAAAGATCGTATAATTTATGGTTTTATTTTTAAAATGCTTTGACATCAAACATCTCTAAATCATGCAGTCATTTAATGTAATGGTCACCTAGATCATGCACTATATCTCTAAAATTTAAGTTTGTAATTTTTCTCTAAAGGATGGCGTCTCTAATGAAAGCTATTTGACAGAATCACCATCTGCCTGCCCTGAGGTTTAACATCTAGAGGAAGGTATCGTCCACAGGGGAAATTTGAGGAAATTTCCACATGCATATCAGTTGAAAAGACAAGACTTCCTCACCTTTTGTTGCCCCTTTGTGCTTGGGGAAATGGAGTACCACTCAGCACTGCTGGCCAAAGATACAGCTGGCTAGTTTTGACCTCCTGGATTCTGGCCAACAGCTGTTCAATCTGTGCTCTGCACTCAGGGGGCTTAAAGTTGAAGCATCATCCTCTGCATTGCCAGTTCCACCCTAATTATCTCAATGCTCCATAACCAAAGAATTCTTTTTTTCTCCCACTGGAATAACTTGTTTAGCATTTTCTATATCAAATTCATACTATTTGTTTATTAGTATTAGCTGCTGAATGATGTGGATTCTAATATTTATGAATTCGGTAAGTATATTATCAGTAGGGTGTATTTTTTTTTAACTGAAGTACAATCTGAAAACTTTTAGTGAATAAAAACAATAATGCAAGTCATAGCAAATGATTTTTGAAACCCTTTTAAAAAATGGTTATTAAGTAGGATTAAAGGGAAGAGATATTGACTTTCAATTTTATCAAGTTTACAATAATTTTTTAATTATAATTTTTATTACAATAATCTCATCAGTTCTGGGAAATTATTTTAAATAAGAAAACTTGAACTTTTTGGCAGGGAATGGACCACATAAAGAGGTTAGTTAGTTGGGGAATCCTACTCTATTTACTCAGATGTGCAGTTGCTATTTATGAGTTGAAGAAAGAAAAGTGTATTTGCAAATACTTTTGCAAAATTACGACACTGAAAAGAAATCAAACACATGAAAATTACAACAGTGAATGAAATCTGACCCAACTGATCCCATCTTCCTTCCAACCTACAAGCTGCTTTTGTTCATTCTTGGGTGTTGGTTGAGCTTACCAGAGTAGGAATTTACTTTATAGTTTAACTTTGAAACTGAGATGATAACAGCCCCTTCCTGAAACAAACCCTCTCTTTGCTGGAGACCAGACCACATTTGTAAAGCTAACAAATTAGCCACAGACTAAAAATGAAAAATCAAAAGTCATGCAGGTAGAGGCCACAAGACTCCTAACCTCCTCAACTGCTGCTGTGGATGACATCACTAGTGTGAAACCTAAGATTGTGGTTAGAGACATTTATAAACCCCTGCATTCTGATGGACCAGCTGGCACCACCCGCACCAGTTAACTGGCTCAACTAGTCCTGTGATCCCACTCAGGAACTGAAGGCAGAAAGAAAAACCCACTTTGACCCCCAATGATTGTATCACTAACAATTAACATTCCCCGTTCCCTAGCCCTCTGCCCATCAAATTACCCTTAAAAAGCTCTAACCTCTGAGCCTTAAGGAGACTGATGTGAGTGATAAATCTAGTTCCCCTGCATGGCTGGCCTTGCGTCTATTAAATTCTTTATTTTCTTCAAAACTACAATCTCAGTCAATTGATTTTTGCCTGTACAGTGTGCAGAGAGCCCTTGGGTGATTACATATTTGTTTGTACAATTATATTTTTAAATACATATAGGAACTAATATTCCCCACAGAGTTTCTGTTTCTTAAATTATTTTTACTATTTTTGCCTTCTAAGTTTCTCTCAAAAATGTATGTGTAACTTTTTCACAAGACCTATAACTAATATGTATACTAATATATAAGCTTTCCAATCATTTTTCAGTAGTGCCAATAAAAATGCACACATCTTGCTTTCTCTTTCTCACTGTCTCCATGTGATCAACATTAGTGGGTCACGTGAAGTAGAATGATTACATAATCACAAATGTATTTAACCTCTTATTTTGAATACATTAACCCTATACTTTATCTAAAATTTAGGCCTATGATGTCTAAATTTATAATATTTTAACCAGAGTACACTATTGCCCTATCAGGTACATTAGCAGAGAAAATAGTTAATTGTTATTGTCTGCTTATTGATTAGAATAGAGTGATGATTTGGTTAAGTTTTGTGTTCTGGGTGAAAACTGATGTTGACCATATATTAAAGTTTCTCAGGAAACTGACCTGTAGATGAAAATTTGCACATAAGAAGTTTGTTAAGGAGGTTCTCAGAATTAGTACCTATTGAGAAATGAAAAAAATAAGATGGAGAAAAAAGAATTTGAACTGCAATGTAGTCTCAAGGAGGCTTTGGCCAATCTCTTGGGCAGCTCTGCTAAAACGACTCTTTAGAATTCTGCTCTGGGGTAAGGGTGCAATCATTTATACCATCATATCAATAGCCATTTGATGGTGAGTGTCTTATGGAAAAAGCATTTCTTCTGGTAAGACAGCTGTCTTTAGCCAAGGACAATTTCATAAGGTGCAAGACTCACTAGAAAGACGTCATGAAGCCATACACTCAGGGGACAGGCAAATGAGGGCCTCAGAACTGAAGGGGGAATCTTGGTAGCACACAAGAGCATCCATTACAGTCCAACCATCTGCTTTCTTCAGTTCCACATACTTCATATAATACATTTTGGAAACTCTTCATTCAAGACTTGCACTGGTCATATTTCTTGGAGTAAATTGCAACAGGAAATTTAGTGGAAAAAACTTCAACGTCACCTCTATAGCTGGTCTTGAAGACATAATTTGCTCCTCTCTCTCTCTCTTTCTTTTTTTAACCAGTTCTAGATTCACCTGAAATTTAACAAGTATCTTCACCAGCTTAGGGTCTTATTGGTATGTTGACCAAGAAGTTATTGCCATGGGGGTCTGAACTCCAGGTCATGATGCTCTCTCAGCCTACAATACATGAGCATTAAACAATAAAACTGGGAAAGAAAATGCCAAGAGATATCTACAGGGATGACTAGTGTATCCAGCATGTTGTTTACTGACCTCACTGTATAACATTTCTATCTCTTTATGATGGTCAGGATAATTACTCCCAATCAGATTATGACACCTTTCCTTGATTATTGGTATTTTGACAACAAGTCCTGAAGTATACATACAATAGCCAAGGACTGACGTTTAAAGGGAGTCTTGCTGCATATCCTGGTGAACATCTTCTACCACAGGAAACCCTGATCATTAACGCAAAAAAAAAAAAAAAAAGAAATAAGTAAAAACCTTTTAAATGGATGACTAGAAATAAGAATAAGTGCAGTTACTTACTGAGTATGACTCTCACTTCTCAAATCCATACATTTTACATTTTTTTATCATAGCACCATGTGACAGCTATTGATTTAGGGGATATATTGCATTTTGAAATATAGTCTTTTACGTTATCAGGGTATTATCCTTAAACTGACACATCTATTTTGCTTTTCATAGACTGTTAACATTTATATTTCTTTCTCTGATTAACAGCTTCTGGATGGGGTGCATGTGCGTGTATGTGTGTGTATGTTTATGTATACGACCAAGGTAGTTGACGCCATAGTAAGCTGTACATTGATGTACTGTTTTGCTCTAAAATAGGTTCAGAGGCTATGCTAGTCCTATATCAGTTTGTAATTCCTTGAATAATGATGCCCATTGAGACCCTGAAGGCAGGAAATGTACTTGGGATAGGTTTTGATGCTTTCACTTAGGGTGGCAAATGACTCCACTCTAATTAACTTGCTACTGAGTATACATGTGATCAATTCATGTATGATGGTATATCATGGGTTCTGAATTGGAATTTTATGTTTGAATATCGGACATTTTGAAGCCATAGCAGGTAGGTCAGCCTTAGTGAGTTGAAACCTATGTTACCAGGTCCATTCACTACCATCCTTGCCACTGTAACAACTTTATTATGCACTTATCCTTTCAAGAATAAAGGGGTCATTGAGACTTTCTTACATCGAATGGCTGAGTCATTGTTTCTATCTAGTTGTTTAGTGCATTGTCAATGGCACATTCCATTTGTTAGGTATTATCTACAAAAATCATGTATTATGCCTGCTCCTGCAGGTTAATTGATATATAGTTCCCAGACATTCTTGCTCTTAGTCCCATTTTTTTTTTTGCAGACTTTCCAAAAACCTGCTAAGCCATTTGCCACAGCCAATGATTCTGCATACATTCTGTCACTAGCCTGCTTCTCTTTCCATATAACATGAATGACCAAAGATTTGTTCATTAGGAGAATTTCTCCTCTCCTAACTTTCAGGAGAAACTATGAGTGGACCTCTAATGAAACTAATCAAGCTTTTATTACCTTGCAACCAAAACTGAGTCTAATCCACCCAAAGTCTGACAAAGTTAGAAATTACCAGAACTAATTCAAGAAAAAACAGAAATTGTGAATAAAACTTACATCCATAAAAAAGTTTGAAATTAAAAATCTTTCCCAAAGCATAATCAGCTTCCCAAGAAAAGAACAACAAAAAACAGCCCAGATGGCTTCACTGGTAAAATTCACCAAATATTTAAAAAAGAAAAAAATATAAAATCTACTCAAACACTTTTAGAAAATGGAAGAGAAAGAGACAGTATTAGTCACATTTCCAAGAGGCTAGTGTATCCCAAAATGAAACAAAAAAAATCACAAGAAAAATAATTCACAGTGCAAAAACCTTATGAACATAAATGCATAAAATCTTAAGATATTAGCCAACTATATTCAGTCAAATATAAAAATTATATACTCTACCAAATGAGATTAATTCAAGAACTGAACAGATAATTTATTTTCTATAAATTAATTAATATACTACATTAAGAGAGTAAACCACAAAAATACACATAGCCATCTGAAAAGAAACAACAACAAAAAAAGATAATTGAAGAAAATCTAACGCTGCTTCAGAGTAAAAACTCTCAAAGTTAAGAAATAGAAGTAAACTTTCTCAACTAACGGACACATACCAAAAAATATCACAACTAATCATATTGTCATTTTTCATTGATATAAACATGTCAAACAAAAAAATGACAATATCATGTTTAGTTGTGAAAGGTTGAACATTTATTTTCCTATCATAGAGAACATTTAAAAAAATTCTGCTCTTAACATTCTATTAAATGTCATGCTGAGGATCTATTCAGTGTTATATGGCAAAAATAAAATGATAAAACGAAATTAAATACCAGCATGCATATTAAAAAGGAGAAGTAAGACAGTTATTATTTGCAAATGGCATAATCCTACATATAGAAAATCCTAAAGAATATATACACTCTAAAAGAAAACATGCACAGGAATGTTCATTGTAGCACTGTTTACAATAGCAAAGACTTGGAACCAACCCAAATGCCCATGGATGATAGACTGGACAGGGAAAATGTGGAACATATACACCATGGAATACTATGCAGCCATAAAAAATGATGAGTTAGTGTCCTTTGTAGGGACATGGATGAACCTGGAAACTATCACTCTCAGCAAACTGACACAAGAACAGAAAATCAAACACCACATGTTCTCACTCATAGGTGGTTGTTGAACAATGAGAATACATGGACACAGGGAGGGGAGCATCACACTGGGGTCTGTCAGGGGGAAATGGGGAGGGACAGTTGGGGGTGGGGAGTTGGGGAGAGAGAGCATGGGGAGGAATGCCAGATATAGGTGATGGGGAGGAAGGCAGCAAATCACACTGCCATGTGTGTACCTATGCAACAATCTTGCACGTGCTTCACATGTACCCCCAAACCTAAAATGCAATAAAAAAAATTAAGGAAAAAAAAAAGAAGATGTAAAAGATAAAGACTAGCAAGAATCACAGGTTACAAGATTAAAGTGCAATAGCACATTTCTGAATTCTGGCAAAAAGAGACTTAAAAATAAAATCTCAGAAAAAAGTTTTATTCACATTTACATTAGAAACTACAATAAAAATATATTTAAAATAATAATTAAAAACTGTAAAGTATTGCTGCAAATACAGAAGACCTAAATAAATAATGAGATATCTCATATTCATGGAATGACTCAGAATTAAGATGAGAATTCTTCTCAAAATGTTCTATAGATTACATAAACTTCTTATCAAAATTTCAGTATGTTTATTTTATTACATAATGTGACAAGATTATCTTAAAAATAATGTGGAAATGTAAAAGATTGAGACTAGCAAAACCACTTTGAAAAAAAATTGGAGGACTTATACTACCTTAAGTCTGAATTTACCATACAACTTGAATAATAAAGGTAGTGAGTTATTACCAAAAATATAATCAAATAGATCAATGAGTATAATTGAGAGTCCAGAAATAAAGCCTTTCGTTTTCAGTCAATTGATTTTCTACAAAAATGCCAAGTTAATTTAAGTAAAAAAAAAAAAGACTTTACAAAAAATTTGTGCTGGGAAAATTAGATGTCTATAGATAAATAAGCAAAAATACAAACAACAGAAACCGAAACCAAAACTTACAGTAAAAAATAACTCAAAATGAATCATAGAGCTAGATGTCAATGATAAAACCATAAAAAATACATAAGAGAACATAGGTAAAATATCCTATGGCTTTTTGTTAAGTAGAGTTCTCATATATGTCAACAAAAACAAGATTCATGAAAGGAAAATGTTGATAAATCATACACATAAATATGGTTTGGCTCTGCATCCCCATCCAAAACTCATCTGAAATTGTAATCACCCTGTGTAAAGAGAGGGACCTGGTGGGAGGTGATTGAATCATGGGGGAGGTTCCTCCAGGTTGTGATAGGGAATTCCGTGATAGGGAATCCTCAGGTGATCTGATGATTTAAAAGTGGCAGTTTTTTTGTTCTCTCTCTTTCTCCTCTGCATTGTGAAGACAGTAATTGCTTTCCCTTTGTCTTCCGCCATGACTGGAAGTTTCCTGAGGTCTCCCAGTCATGCAGAACTGTGAGTTAACTAAAACTCTTTCCTATATAAATTAATAAATTACCCAGTCTCGGTATTATCTTTTTCTTTTTCTTTTCTTTTTGAGACTAAGTCTTGCTTTGCTGCCCAGGCTGGAGTATAGTGGTGCAATCTTGACTCACTGCAACTTTCGTCTTCCGATTTCAAGTGATTCTTCTGCCTCAGCCGCCCGAGTAGCTGAGACTATAGGTGCCTACTACCATGCCCAACTATTTTTTGTATTTTTAGTAGAGACGGACTTTCACCATGTTGACCAGGCTGGTCTTGAACCCCTGACCTCAAGCAATCCACCCACCTTGGCTTCCCAAAGTGCTGGAATTACAGGTGTGATCCACTGTGCCCAGCCTCAGTAGTATCTTTATAGCAGTGTGAAAATGGACTAATATACATATCAAAAGTAAAGATTTAAGAGAATAAAAATACAAGGCATATCCTGGGAAATTATCTTAACAAAGTATGTATCTGACAAAGGGATTTTATACAGAATACATAGAGGAATCAAAGATAACCAATAAGAAAATAAACAACCAAATGAAAAACTGTCCAAAAATTTCAACAAGCCCTTTACCAGAGTAGATACATGGATGACAAACATGCATGTGCAAAGTTCCTCAATATTATTAGTCATTTGAAAAATGTAGAACCAGAGTTCGATTCCAGTATTTATACACATACCCACACACGCTAAGATGGCTACAAGTTTTTAAAAACACAAATATATGAAGAAAGTATATCCTGTACAATTCAGTTCTTATAAACTATATTTGTTTTGGGTAATGAAACACAGTTATAGTTGTTGAAAGCATATCATTAGTTATCTGGGGGAATCTGGAATGGAGTAAGAAGGAAGTAATAAAAGGGTAGGAGGAAAAGTTTGTAGATGGCAGCTATGCATAGTAATTTGATGGGAATCATTGTTTCACCTGGATATACATATGCAAAAAAAGTCAAGTTGTGGCCAGGTGCAATGACTCATGCCTATAATTCTAACTACTGAGGCAGGAGAATTGCTTGAACGAAGGAGGCAGAGGTTGCAGTGAGCCCAGATTGTGCCACTGCACTCCAGCTTGGGCGACGTAGGGAAACTCTCTCAAAAAAAAAAAAAAGTCAAGTTGTATATTTTAAATATATGTGTTACATTTTATGTCAAATATAACTACTATAGCTTTCAATAAAAATAAGATATTTTATATGGTGCATTTCACTGAATCAATGTTGCTATTTATTGTAGCACGTAGAATAATTTTTTAAATAAAAATTAGGAAAATATATGCTATTAAATTTATGTCATCTACCTTCATTGAAGAATTGGAACAATGTTTGAACAGTGAAATCTAGAGAAGAGCATTTGAAATCTAAAACCTGATCAGTAAGTTTGTTCAAAGGATTGTTTGTCACCATTGAAAATTAAAAATTTCCTTTCCTTTTCCTCAGGCTCTTAGTACTAGATATAGAATTACTTCTAGAATATATATTAGTAAGCCATTTCTTCTGATTTTTATTCCTTTAGGCAAAAATAGGTTCACTGATTTTAAATTTATTCTGCCATATCATGAATATCAGATAAAGCATTAAAATGAACATGAATATGCAAGCCAAGTTTCTTTCAAATATTCAAAAATAGTGTATTAATTACAAATTTAACTCCATTTCCAGTTGCATTATTTGTTGATATATGTTGGGTTACAAATGGT
The DNA here is from genome assembly GCA_036589455.1 of Ateles fusciceps. NCBI lineage: Eukaryota > Metazoa > Chordata > Mammalia > Primates > Atelidae > Ateles > Ateles fusciceps. Next base: position 2,310,024 of record JAZHEH010000174.1, on the reverse strand, counting down.
TATAAACATAGAGTGTTTTGTAGGAAAGGTATTTAAAGAATTGGTACTGAAAAGTGTCATGTAATTTTCATTGAAAATAGAACAAATATGGTGGAGTTTAGGGGTGATTTGTTGTTCTTACCTTTCAGTTGTGTGCTTCAAAAGAAATTGTAGCACAAAGCAATGTTTTACAAATACTGGCCATGAAAAACAAATTATTAGCTACATTGATTTTTACTCTCCAGCCAAATAAAACCAAGATGCCACACAAGAGATTTGAAAATCCTTCTGTCACTGAAGACATTCAAATGAAACACAATAAAACACAGCTCTTAAATGCTTGCAAATAATACTCAACCAAACTTAAAGACAACCAATATTAACTTGCAAGGATAGTAGATTTGTTTTTAACTTGAAAAACCATCTCAATAATATTCCAAATAAATATTCCTTGAGTGTACCAGGGTTTTCTACATGATACTTGATATTAAGATCTTTCTTATGCAGAGAATATGTTGACATTAATGTTGTTTGAACATGAATTTCAATGAAAAATAATATTCAGTTGGAAATTTATTAGAATTTTGTGATTTATCTTGCAAACTTAGTGCATTTCTTTACTGCCACAATTTCAGATACAATATTATAAGAACATATTTTTTTCCTCAAGTAAATTTGCTTAGCAACATATGTTTGAGACATAATGAGAAATTAATGTGTGTGTGTGTGTGTGTGTGTGTGTGTGTGTGTGTGTTCCTGTTATTTATTGCTCTGTAACAACCTATACCTTGTATCTTAAAACAATAGCTATTTATTTTGCTTAGCAATCTGTCATCTGGGCAAGGCTTAATGGGAATAGCTCATCTCTCTTCCACATGTTGTCACCATAGCCAGCAAGTTTGTGATAGCTTTTGGTTTCCCTCTATGTGGCCTTCTCATGGGAAGCTTGGACTTCTTACAACATCATGGCTGGATTCCAACAGCAAATTTCCTTAGACTGAGAACGGTGGAACTGCTGGGTTTTTTGTTTGTTTGTTTGTTTTGTTGTTTTGTTTTTAATGTCCGGGCACAGTGTCACTTCTCCCATATTCTAGAGGCCTAGGCTGACAGGGAAGACATAAACCCCTCTCTCAACGTGAAGAATGTAGAAGAACTTTAGGGCCATATTTAAAATCTTTAAAAATGTAATTTTAACCATCTTAAACCTGTTTCTGGTAATATCATAAGAGTATCATTATCAAGTATTGTACACAGCTTTTGATTGCTTCAAGGGTAGAACCATAACACTTTACCCCACTACAAGTTCTGCTGCTGAAGATGTAAGTATTTAATTTGATTATGTTGGGGCACAGAAAATGATACCCCAAAATACAATGCTTTGGCATGTTGAGTGTTTAGAATTAAAGAAAATTAAAAGGACTCAGAAATAATCCTCAGAACGAAGGTCTCTCTAAGACTTTCTGCTCTGCCTCGTCATCCTGGTCCTTTCTTTCCTGAAGGACATGGAAGAATTCTTTCTGGAAAAATAAATTTCTTATCTGATTAAAAAAATCCTGTCTCTAAAAGAAATGCAATTGTCTTAAGACCCTTTTCCTAGTAATCTCATCAAATAATTAGGAAAGAATTACCACAGAGAAGAGAAGAGGTTAGGAGTCCTCACCATGCCCACCCAGACAGACTTTTCATCTCTTCTTCTGAGGGCTGCTCCAAGGGGTTACTTGAGGAACTTTATTTGCACAATAAGAAAACCTTTGCTCAAAGCAAAGTTCTGGCTCTCACCTTTCTGCCACTCCCCCAGACCCTAGGGAAACTTTGTTTCAGGTCATTCTTTAAGCTCATTCTTTTTCTCTAAAAATTATTTACTTCTATACCTCTCCTATCCCCTTTTCCTAAGAAGAAGAGCCTATAAACATCTGGACCTCACTGGGTTGTTGGGTAATTATACTCTTGTAACTCCTCCACGTTTATGTGTGGTATACACATTTTGTATGTCTTTTTTTCCTATTAATCTGCGTATTGCCAGTTCATTTTTGGTGAGCCTTCAGAGAGCAAAAGGGGAGCTTCCTTTCTTTGACCCTATTGTTAATACAAGTAAAAGTAATCTTATAAGTTGATGGCTCTGTATGGGCAAAGCTAGTCAAATTTTGTTGTTTCCTCCATCATACTCAGATAAACATGAATTTCTATTTATTATTATGTATTTTCAATACAGTGATCAGACAATAATCTAGACGTTGATGGATTTCAGAATATTAACTTTTCCACATTTAATATTAAGCTATAAAAAGTGTTAAATTAAGTTTAGCCTAAAGTTGCTTCCTTACGTATTTTAAGTTTGACATAAAGATTTCTTTGTAATAGTGAGCTATAGCCTATCTGAATGTACAAACAACCTGCACCCTACTCTTGTACCAATTAACAAGTTTCAGGCAATTAAAGGATGCCAACTGTTCAAACCCAAGTTCAAATAAGGCAAATGCCAAGTTGTAACCAATCCAGCTGTCTCTGTACGTACCTTTTTTCCACTTTTTTGCATCATTTTTCTTTTTTTAATCCATAAATCCTCTTTGACCCAGCATCAGCATTACTGGAAAGGGGTCCTGAGCCAGATGCCAAATGAGAGTTCTTGGATCTCATGCAAGAAAAATTGGAGGAGAATCCGTAAAGTGAAAGCAAGTTTATTAAGAAAGTAAAGGAATGAAAGATTGGCTGCTCCAGAGGGAGAGCAGCAGCTTGGGCTGTGAACTAAGGATATTTATATTTATTTCTTGATTCTATGCTAAACAAGGGGTGAATTACTCATGAGATTTCTGGGAAAGGAGTGGGCAATTCCTGGAACTGCAGGTTCCTCCTGTTTTTAGACAATATAGGGCAACTTTTTCCTGAATTTGTCCTGGCATTTTTAAACTGTCCTGGTGTTGGTGGGAGTGTCTTTTCGCATGTTGATGCATTAGAATTAGTATATAATGGGCAGTAAGGATGAGCAGAGGTTACTTTCATTGCCATCATGGTTTTGATGGGATTCATCTCACTTCTTTACTGCAAACTGTCTTATCAGCAAGGTCTTTATGACCTGTATCTTGGGCCGATCTCCTATCTCATCCTCTGACTTAGAATGCCTAACCTCTTGGAAATGCAGCCCAGTAGGTCTCAGCCTTATTTTACCCAGGCCTTATTCAAGAGTGTCATTCTGGTTCAAATGCTTCTGACACCAGTGCCAGAGTAGCTTTGAATCTATTCTGGTTGGAGGGCTACCCAATTTGCAAATCATTCTCCATGCAATTAAACAGTTACATTTGTCTAAACTATTTCTTTTAACAAAAGTAACAGATAGCTTTTTGATACTAAACTTGTAATGACAATTCATTGTTTTTGTTAAAATATTAGGTTTGCATTTACATTCTTTTTTTTTTTTTTTTTTGCATTTACATTCTATGCAAAGAAACTGCTAAGCTAATTTTAGACATCTTTGCATTATCTTTTCCTAAAAAGTTTGTTAAACATTATTGTACAGATGTAATTATATTAGAAATGTACACAACTATTTGGTGCTATATTGATATCATGAGACATAACAACCTAACCACTCATGTAGAGACTAATATGAAGGAAGAAGTCGTACATAAATTCCTTCATGATAGCAAACCCAGACAGTAAATTGAGCTCTACCTCAGATTAAATATAAATTTCTTCCCTTCATTAAAGTTCTCACAGAGATATCTTAGGGAATGTTAAATTTTCCTCCATTTTTGGAAAAGTCCCAAATAAATAATAATGCAAAGTCTAGCATCTTCATTCCTTTTTAATCTTTCTTAATCTGTGCAGATTAAACTGAGTCATTGCTCCTTGAGGAAGAAAAAGAGTGGCTCAGGGTTCCTTCTTAGACTACTACAGATATGACAGTCAAAACTCCCTCAGAAATTCAGAGACTAAATAAGGTTAGTTGGAATTGCTGCATATGTTACCGATTAAATCTTTTCACGTCCCAGTTCTCTAAAGTTCCAAAGAATAAACAGGACAGCTTAGAGTATCTTCTTATTTGGGACAAGTTTTCAAAATCTTTAGTAATATAGCATGTCCCATCTCTCTTTGCTGCCAGTCATATACAACTTCAATGTATATGTGTACTGTGGGTGCGAGAGTGTATACGTCTGTGTGTTTACATAATTTTCATATCTATATCTATATATAGATTTATCCGTTTCCATATCATTGCCAAGTCATAAGACTATGTTGTTTGGTTTAGTATGTACCAGTTGCATATTCAAATAATGATTGGGAGGAGAGGAAACTAATCACTTTAAATTTGTCAGAGATTTCTGAAAAGATCAGGAGAGAGCTAGGAGACAGAGAGCTAGGTACTGCCTGTCAGTAATTCATAAGCAGTTAATAAGTGAAGTGATTCATAAGAAGTTAATAGTAGCTCTCTAGGCCAAAGGCTCTGAAGTTGGGTGAAACAAAAGTAGGAAGTGCAGTCACTGAAAATGGCAGGGCAGGTAGTTCCAACAGCTTGTCCATCACAGAAACAACATGCACACACAAAAAAAGCAAAAATCAAAAACTGTCCATCTACTTTGTTGAAACTGAAAAATAGTCAAAGGTTTAGAGCAAGCAAGTACTGAATCAAGAATCAGTGGGTTTAGAAATAAGTTTTAGCTTTCCTTTACCCTGGTTCCCTCCCAGCTTGGAAGTAGTCTTGAATACAGCCGTCTGTGTTTCCAGTCCCTGGTTCCAGAGGGAGCAGAGCAGACCTCGGTCTCAAAGAATTGTGTATTTGATTTGGCCAGTTTTGGTGCTACCTGAAGGGCAGAAGCATGAAGCTTGCCTTTGTTTCACCTAATTTGGAAGTCTCTCAGAGGAGAAAACTAGCTACTAGACAGAGGGCATCCCTCAAAAATGGTGAAAGGGAAATGAACAATTCGCTGCTGCCTGGGGCAAATAATTACGATGGAGCCAAACATGAGATATGCTGAAAATGTGGGAGAAGAAAAATTCTTAGGGGAATTAGGGCATTATAAAACACTCTTCTATACTAAGAATTTAGTAAACCACAGGGAGCCTGGGAAAGCATACATGCTCACAAAAGACCTAGGCTTTCATTTGCAGCTGATCTTTAGGCTCAATACAAGCAAAAAGTAAAGGCTAAGACAGATATGTAGAGGTCCTGGCTGAAGGCTAAAAAAGTGTTCCAATACAGTGTTTATTATTGTTATTATTGTCTCAGATGTTCAAATTAATCTCTGAGCAAATATTTGACCACAGGCTAAAGAAACAGATTTTAGAGGCCACATGTGAGGAATACAGTCATTTTGACAATTATAAACATAACTAAACAAGAAAACAGCTACATCGCAGTCAAAGGGGTAAAAGCAACAACAAAACACTGAACAGAAGATCATTTTGATTTCCACAGTTAGCACATTCTACTGTTTAAAAAGTCCTCTTTCGAGAAGAATCAAACAGATGCAACAAAAAATGATAAAGGGGATATCACCACTGATTCCACAGAAATACAAACTACTATCAGAGATTACTACAAACAACTCTATGCACATAAACCAGTAAACCTGGAAGAAATGGATAAATTCCTGGACACTTGCACATTCCCAAGACTAAGCCAGGAAAAAGTCTAAACCCTGAATAGACAAATAAAAAGGGCTGAAGTTGAGGCAGCAATTAATAGCCTACCAACCAATAAAAGCCCAGGTCCAGATGGGTTCACAGCCAAATTCTACCAGGCATACAAAGAGGAGCCGGTACCATTCCTTCTGAAACTATTCTAAATAATCCAAAAAGAGGGAATCCTTCCCAAATCATTTTATGAGACCAACATCATCCTGATACCAAAACTCAGCAGAGACTCAACAAGAAAAGAAAACTTCAGGCCAATATCCTTGATGAACATAGATGCAAAATTCTTCATAAAATACTGGCAAACTGATTGCAACAGCACATCAAAAAGCTTAACCATCACAATCAAGTAGGCTTCATCCTGAGGATGCAAGGCTGGTTCAACATACACAAGCCTATAAACATAATTCACCACATAAACAGAACCAAAGACAAAAACCACATGATTATCTCAATAGATGCAGAGAAGACCTTCGACAAAATTCAACAGTGCTTTATGCTAAAAACTCTTGATAAACTAGGTATCGACGGAAGGTATCTCAAAATAATAAAAGCTATTCATGACAAACCCACAGCAAATAACATACTGACTGGGCAAAAACTGGAAGCATTTCCTCTGGAAAACTGGCACTAGACAAGAATGCCCTCTCTCACCACTCCTATTCAATATAGTATTGGAAGTTCTAGCCAGAGCAATCGGGCAAGAAAAATAAATAAACAGTATTCAATTAGGAAAGAGGAAGTCAAATTGTCTCTATTTGCAGATGACTTGATTGTATATTTAGAAGACCCCATCATCTCAGCCAAAATCTCCTGAAACTGATAAGCAACTTCAGCAAAGCCTCAGGATACAAAATCAATGTGCAGAAATCACAAGCATTCCTATACACCAATAACAAACTTAAAGAGAGCCAAATCAAGAATGAATTCCCATTCACAATTACTACAAAGAGAATAAAGTACTTAGAAACACAACTAACAAAGGATGTAAAGGACCTCTTCAAGGAGAACCACAAACCACTGCTCAACGAAATAAGAGAGGACACAAACAGATCGAGAAACATTCCATGCCAATGGTTAGGAAGAATCAATATTGTGAAAATGGCCATACTGCCCAGAGTAATTTATAGATTCAGTGCTATCCCCATCAAGCTACCTATGACCCCCTTCACAGAACTGGAAAAAACACATTAAACTTCATATGGAACCAAAAGAGAGCCCACATAGCCAAGTCGATTCTAAGCAAAAAGAACAAAGCTGGAGGCATCATGCTACCTGACCTCAAACTATAGTACAAGTCTACAGTAATCAAAAGAGCATGGCACTGGTACCAACACAGACATACAGACCAATGGAACAGAACAGAGGCCTTGGAGGCAACACCATCTGATCTTTGACAACACTGTGATCTACAACCATTTGGCCTTTGACAAATATGACAAAAACAAGCAATGGGGAAACGATTCCCCTGTTTAATAAGTGGTGTTGGGGATACTGGCTAGCCTTGTACAGAAAGCAGAACCTGGACCCCTTCCTGACATCCTACACTAAAATTAACTCCAGATGGATTAACGACTTAAACATAAGCCCTAACACCATAAAAACCCTAGAAGAAAATCTAGGCAAAACTATTCAGGATCTAGGCATAGCCAAGGACTTCATGACTAAAACACAAAAAGCATTGGCAAAAAAAGCCAAAGTAGACAAATGGGACCTAATTAAACTCCACAGCTTCTGCACAGCAGAAGAAACAATCATTAGAGTGAACAGGCAACCAACAGAATGGCAGAAAAAAATTTTGCAATTTACCCATCTGACAAAGGGCTAATATTCAGAATCTACAAAGAACTTAAACAGATTTACAAGAAAAAACAAACAAACCCATTCAAAAGTGGGAGAAGGATATGAACAGACACTTTTCAAAAGACATATATGAGGTCAACAAACATATGAAAAAATGCTCATCATCACTGGTCATTAGCAAGATGCAAATCAAAACCACATTGAGATACCATCTCACATCAGTTAGAATGGCAATCATTAAAAAATCTGGAGACAACAGATGCTGGAGAGGATGTGGAGAAATAGGAACACTTTTACACTGTTGGTGGGAGTGTAAATTACTTCAACTATTGTGGAAGAGAGTGTGGTGATTCCTCAAGGACCTAGAAATAGAAATTCCATTTGACTCAGCAATCCCATTACTGGGTATATATCCAAAGAATTATAAATCGTTCTATTATAAAGACATATGCACAGGTATGTTCATTGTGGCACTGTTTACAATAGCAAAGACCTGGAACCAACTCAAATGCCCATTGATGATAGACTGGACAGGGAAAATGCGGCACATATACACCATGGAATACTATGTAGCCATAAAAAATGATGAGTTCATATCCTTTACAGGGACATAGATGAAATTGGAAATCATCATTCTCAGCAAACTGACACAAGAACAGAAAATCAAACACCACATGTTCTCACTCATAGGTGGGTGCTGAACAATGAGAACACATGGACAGAGGGAGGGGGAGCATCACACACTGGGGTCTGTTGTAGGGGACTAGGGGAGGGAGAGTAGAGGGTTGGAGTTGGGGAGGGATAACATGTGGAGAAATGCCAGATATAGGTGATTGGGATGGAGGCAACGAACCACATTTCCATTGTATATACAACAATCCTGCATGTTCTTCACATGTACCCCACAACCTAAAGTGCAATAAAATATATTCTTTTTTTTTTAAAGAAATACTCTTTCTTAACAACAACAACAACAACAACAAAACACAAAGTGTATGAAGGAACAAGATAACATGATCCATTCAGAGGAAATTAATTGAAAATGTCCCTGTGGAAGCACAGACCTTGGGCTTACTAGACAAAGATTTTAAATTAACTATTTCCTTAAAAAAGTAAAACAAAACAATGTGACTGCTCTTCAAAAGTTACAAGTAGTCTTCCCACATGACCCATTACTGCATGCATCACTTCTATGAATCACTCTTATGTATCAACACAAAAGGATAAAAAACAGGTATTCAAAGAAGTACTTGTACAAACATGTTTATGGCAGCATTATTTACAATAGCAAAATAGACAGAAGTAACTCATGTCCATCATTAGAAGAATAATAATTTGGCATATACACACAATGAAATTCGGCTACAAAAGGAATGAAGTTCTGATAGTTGCTACAACATGGATGAACAATGAAAACATTATGCTAATAAAAGAAGCTAAGTACCAAAGGTCATTTGTATGATTCTGTGAACCCTGAAAATTTGAGACAGGTCTCAGTTAATTTACAAAGTTTATTTTACCATGATTAAAGACGTGCATCCCTGACACAGCCCCAGGAAGTCCTGATGACATGTGCCCAAGGTGGTCAGGGCACAGTTTGGCTTTATACATTTTAGGGAGACCTGAGTCATCAATCGACATGTGTAACATAAATATTGGTTCAGTCTGGAAAGATGGGACAACTTGATGCAAAGGTGGGAAGATTTGAAGTGGGGAGGGGGCTTCCAGGTCATAGGAAGAAAGAGACAAATGGTTGCCTTCTTTTGAATTTCTGATCAGTCTCTCCAAAGGAGACGCTCTGATATGCATTTATCTCAGTGAACAGATGAGTGACTTTGAATAGAATGGGAAGCAGGTTTGCCCTAAGTAGTTCCCAGCTTCATTTTTCCTTTTAGCCTAGTTGTTTTGGAGTCCCCCAATATTGATTTTCCTTTTACAATTCCATTGACATGAGGTATCCAGAATGAGTAAATCTTTAGACAGATTGGTAGCCCTCAGAGCTTGGGTGAAGAGGGAGAAAGTGTGATTAAGTGTTTAATAAGTAGAATATTTTTTTGTGTGTGTGAAAGAAAGGTTTTTGGAGTACTAAAAGTGGTAGTTGCACACCATTTTGGATATAGTAAGTTCCACTAAATTGTGTTCTTTAATGGATTAATTTTATGTTATTTTAATTTGATTTCAGTGACAGAAATGTTTAAGAAAAATGTGATTGGGAGATTTCTGCTACAGAGGGGGGGTATCCTAGGAAGATGATGGCCAATGTTTGTTGCAAGAACCAGAAAACTATGTCACATAAATGGTAAGCGTTATTGTTTTTGTGGTATCTGAGATCTGTAGAAACAATGAGGACTTGTTGAACTAAAATTACAAAAAAAAAAAAAAAAAAAAAACCTTTCTGGATTGAGCTAAGTATTATCGGCAAGTTTTTCCAACTGGGGACACTGGTCACATCTGGACAGGAGCTAAAAGTCTAGCTTAGTTGAGACAGGTCCACTGCCAGAGGAGAGATGCCAGCAAAGCTCTAAGTGTTAGAAGAGGGCAGGAGAAAAAAAATACCTGAAAGCTCAAGGGCTTTCAAGCATTCTACCAGGATTGTCAGTGAAAGCTTACTGAGTTCTGGAGCACAGAGAAGGCTGAACACTAGCCAATCTTTCAAACTGAAAGAATGAAATAACTACTGGAATAGTCATTAGGTGCCCAGAAAACAAAGACATGCTAAGAATGATGCTTCGTAAGTATTCACTGTTCTATCCTTTGTAAAATATTTGCTGGAATTTGCAGCAATGTGTGGTGACAAGTGGAGAAATGGCCTGGGAATACCACAGGTATCACTGGTTCTTCCTTCATGGCTGAGGTGAGAGTACCGTCATACACACAGTCAAAAGTCTAGGTGTGTGCCACTCTAGAGAAATAGCAAACCATAAAATTCTTACTTAGGCTACAATCCATTCCAATCCAGTTCCATATTTGATGGGATTGAAATGATGAGTACATTTTATGCCTAACGGTTAAGGTCCTAGCCATTGTAATATGAATAATAGGAGGAGAAAAGCCATAATAATTGGAACAGAAAGGTGAAATTGTTATTAATCACAGATTATGTGATTGTACACTATGTACAATTCAACGTAATCTAAAGACAAATGTTAGAATCCATAAGTGAATTTTTTAGGATTGCTGGCATAATGTCTATAAGAAAAACTGCACATTTCTAAATAAAAAATGACTAAAATATTAGGATGAAAATTAGAAAATATTCTTCAATGGATTATAGTGAAAATAATGAATTGAAATAAAAGGAATAAAGCTAAAGAAGTGCTTATGGGAAAAAATTCATGGCCACAAGTGAATATTTTCAAAAATGTAGGTTAAAGTTAAATTACTAAGATTTTACCACAAGAGACTAAGCAAAACACAGCAAAACATGTTTATAGAAAGTAGAAGAAAATAAACAATAAAGATGCGAACAGACCAATTAAATTGAATACAAATTGAAAAGATATAATTACAACAGCATCAAAAATATAACATGCTGAGAAATAAATCCAAGAAAACAAATTTAGGACTCTATCTTGACAATTATAAAACACAATAAATATAAGAACACTCAAAGAAATGGAGTATATATCACACAAACAGATGGAAAGACTTGATATTTTAAAGATGGAAATTATTTATAAATTAGACTACAGTATATGCAATCATTACAAAAATGCCAGAAATCTGCAGTTTGTACGTCTGTGGGTAAGTTGATGAGCTGACTCCTTAATTTCTATGGTATTTTAGAAGGCAAAAATTTTCATGGCAATCTTAAAGAAGAACAAAGCAGAAAGACTCAAAATAACGAACACCAAACTGAATAATGGAAAACAATTGAAAGTCTATAAATAGATCAATATACATGTGGTTGCCCGATTGATCAACAAGACAAGACTCTATGACAGTGGGGGAAAAGCCAATCTTTTTAATACATTGCATTAGGTATATTTGCTATGATTGTGGACAAATACATTCCTGCTTCTCTGACAATTCTATTACTGAGTGAATGTTAAATAGAAATGAAAGCCTATTTATACATACACACAGCACATGCACACCTACATATACAAACGACATTGTATTTATGCCAACTTCATTCATGATAATTCATTCATGATAATTCATTCATGATAATCAAAGTAAAGGAAGCTATTCGAATGCTTATTTATAGCACATAGAGTTACACTTACAGAATCTGACACAGCATTAATGAAAATAATGTAAAACCACATGGAGGAATGTGAATGAATCTTATAAAAATAATATTGAGGAGGAAAAAAAACAGACATAAAACTACTGACCCTGTGATTTTATTCATAAAAAGGACAGAGGCAGGCAAAATCAATCTGGGCTGTTAGTGGTCAGGAAAATAGTTACTCCTGTAAGGTAGAATGTGGGAGAGGGTGCAAGGTGGAAGCACTGTTGTGAGTTATGTTCTCTTGATCTCAGTGCCAGTTTCCCGGATGTGCTCAGTGTATTAAAATTCACTGGTTTGTCCACTGAGGATATGTGCACTTTTGTGTATGTGTATTATACTTCCATAAAAGATTATAAAAAATAAAAATAATTGGTCAATTGTCCTGCAAATAGATTCCTCTTAAATTGCCAATTTTGCTTCTGTATATGCAGAAACCCAATTGGAGAAAAATACATATTATTTTTACCAAAAGTTCTCAACTGGAGAGATTTTGAATGCAAGTGAGTATATGATCATGCTTAAAGTCAGATTTTGGTTGTCTCTACCAGAGGGGCATAAAGGAGGGGGAATAATGGTATCTCCTGAGTAGAGGCCAGAAGTGTGATTCAACATCCTGAAATGCACAGAGCAACCCCCATGAAAAAAGAATTATTTGACCCAAAATGTCAATGACACAAAGGTTGAGTAACCTTGACTTCAGTGATGTGAATTTTACTAAATGCATGTTTAGTAAAGCAATTAAGCTCTCTTTAGCTCTATTCTATTGCTGTTGGTAACTCCGAGGATGCTATCTTTTAAGACCCCTGTATGTCACATGCTTTTTGCCATATGCTTCTTGACAAAATCTTGCTTCTCCTCAGCTTTTAATTCCCTGATTCTTCATTAACCTTCACAACAGCAAGTTAATTGCAAATATGCATTAATATCATATATTTTTGCTGCTTCTCACCTGACTTTATCTGCAGAAGATTATTCTTTCCTTAGGGCCAAAAGAAAGTCAAATTAAGAAGCAAATTAAGTAAAATTTTGGTCAAAATAAGATAAATAGCCATGTAGGCTGTTTCCAGCTATGAAACACCTAGATGGCCAAAATCTCTTAAAACTCTTCTCAGCTCTACTGTCCTAGTTTCATCTCTATGAGAGAGACGAGGGAAAAAACTTAAAAGTTTTAGACAAGATTTTTCTGACTCTAGCAAAATTGTTCTTTTTGAAGTTTGTGAGAAGTATTTTTGTATTAGAAATTTAAATTCTCTGAGGACGTTTCCAGGAAAAATATTTACATCTCAGTCAAAACTGGGTACTTCTCCTCTCAGTTTAAAGTATTAAGAAAGCTTTTCTAGTCACAGAACTATGTATCTTTTTGATTCCATATATTATCACAGTCTCTGATTCTCCTCCCTCAGCCTATTAAGACTATGCAGGAGGATACAAGTTGTGGTGATTTTTAGTGCTATTTAATGTCAATTAACTTAAAAGACCAGAGATTCTTATAAATCACTTTCCTTGTTATCACTTCATAAATTCCTGGAGACTATTTTATGAAAGAAGAAAAAATCAAATATGAGTCAAAGTAAACATTTATTATTTGTTATGGAAGTATTCTAAACTTCAATTATAAACTCACTTGTAAAGGTCAGTAGTATGCTGTTTGGTTTGGAGAATAAGCAGAAAATTTATGAGACAGACGACATCAGCAAAGGGTTTATGGAGAGAGAAAGAGCAAATGTTCATTCCCCCCCAAACAGCCATCAAATTATCTTGTCTACCAAGCTACGTGGAACCAGGATGCAGTGACATAAGTGACATATATGCATTGTGCCTTACAACAGTGATTTCAGTCACTTCTCAAGATGGCACAGGCCATTGTTCTACATAGTGATCATTTAGATTATGCTATAATTTTTTGGATACGATTAATTTGGAATGTTTTTCTAATAGGACTGTGGTAGATAGTTTACAAAACTACTTGCAATTGATAATTTCCAGGCTGTAGGAAGAGGTGTGATGCTTACACATACAAGGCATAACTTAGGTGGAGAAGGGTCTCCTAAATCAGTTGTGACTGGCCATGGAAGAGCTTTTGGGGGGAACCTGGGGCTGCCACTGGGGTTGAATAAAGCACTGGTAGCCTGCTTTCCTGGAAGATGCAGCTGAGATGGTGACAGACCTAGGAGGCGGGGGAAGGCATTTGAGATGGAGGAAAAGCACTGATGTGACCACCAGATCTCCCTGCACAACCTCCAACAAAATTTGCAGCTTGACAGTCAATGTGGGAACGTCTTACTGAATCAGATCTTGAGTTGCAGGATTCTCTTTGGAGGTTCAAAACCAATCCTGAGCACTTCCAGGACACTGAGTCATTGATTTAAAATGCTGAGATTCTGTGACATATGACTGAACCACTCACAAAGTTATACTATGATCAGATGTCCTAGCAAGGTAGCTGAAAGAAAGACAAGCAAATCTCGTTGGCTGAGAGCAATACTTCACAGCAAAATGTTCTTTGTCTTTCTCAAACATTTAGTTCCTCCAAGTGAGCACTAATAATCTGCAGAGCCAGCTAGAGGAATTGAAGGCATTTGACTTTATCACAAGAAACCAGAAGAAACATTGCTAGAAGAAACTGGACAACTTCTCAGATCTATGCCACCTATCCACCTATTCATATTTCTGCCCTATTCATATTTCTCTTTATAAATAAAGAGAAAACATTTCTGTAAATAAGATTATTTGCAGAGGTCATCCTGAAGTTGTTGAGAAGTTTAAATGAAAGACTTGGAAGAAACCTATAACCAGAAAAAGTCAAAGGTTTTTATGGTGTCAAGACTTGTTTGGTCAATGACATGACCAAAGCCAGGAAGATATCTGATTTTGCTCTCTGTGAGAAGAATTACATCTGGGTTTATTTTCTGTTCGTGGTTCCTTACTAGGAACAAATGTGTATCACAAAAATAGGCAGTGGCACAAATGGTAATGACAATCAGACTGGTGACTTCCTAGATGTTGGGTAATATTCTCCTGTTATTGAATGAGGCTACAGAGAAGAATACTGCTGTGCTCACATAGTGGTACAGAATTCCCTTATATCTTTGTATTCAGGCAAGCTGTTTGGGAATTTTTCTTCATTTCACTATTAATTGCCTTTTGCTTTGAGAAGAAGCCATTAGATATGATATTTTTAGTCTATATTCTTTTAGTGTTTATGAAAGGCAGAAACAAAGTCTTTCCATCCTCACCATCAACAGGTTGATTTTCTGGTCCCAGGTGATAACAAATACCTGATTAACTACCACCTTCATCAATATAAACTGCATTTGTGATATAAGGATAAAAATAAGAATTTATTCATTGAATCATGCCCTGCCTTGAAACCACAGCTAGTGTCATTGTTACTTACAATAATCACTCTACTCTGTCCCCTGTGTGAATTTCTTTTTAGTTGTAAGAAAAAGTGAGTATTTATTTAAAAATATGTAAAAATATAGCACTTACTCTGAGAATGAAAAGTCATTCAGGATCTATTTTGTTAGTACAAAAGTAATTGCGTTTTTTGCCATCAAGAGTAATGACAAACCCACAATTACTTTTGCACCAACATAATTATCAACTTTAGGACCTACCTGATTTTTCCTTCTCTCTCACTTAGCATTTCTATTTCTCTAGGGGAGTTTACTATCTTATTCACTTATTTTCGAATAAGCAATTCATCTTACTTTCTAGTTAAAAAAGAGTTGATCAGCTTTGTTTCCCTAGCAGACTGAATATATCACAGGTGGAGTTTACCATATCTAAAGTTTTCTGAGAAAAGGTTCTTTCCCCCAAATGCCAAGGTCTCAAGAGCAGCTCAGGCTTGGTTACTGACTGGATAAAGATAAACAATGCGGCTGAGAATATAACAGGGTTTGGAATAATTGGTCCATTTGGGAAGGATGATGGTAATTAGCTCAGCTAATGAGATAAACTCTTTCTTTAACTAGAAAGTAAGATGAATTGCTTGTTCAAAATAAATGAATAAGATAGTAAACTCCTCTAGAGAAACAGAAATGCTGAGTGAGAGAGAAGGAAAACTCAGGTAGGTCCTAAAGTTGGCTTATTGTGTTGGTGCAAAAGTAATTGTGGATTTGTCATTATTCTTAATGGCAAAAAATGCAATTACTTTTGTACTAACAAAATAGATCCTGAATGACTTCATTCTAAGAGTCAGTATAAATAACAGTGACATTAATTTTATAATTTTCCTTTAATTTCCTTTAAAATGTAATTGAATGCAACTGTGTTTTAGAAACTGAAAGGTGAAGAAATTGTGAGAGGCTTACCAGGCTTGTGGCTTTTGCACTTGGAAATTCTCTTCCTTTTGCAATTCTACAGGATGGACCACATTAAAGAAAGTTATCTGTATTTACATAGAAATTCTATGAAGATGATGCTCTTTTATATGGTCCTTGTACATTAACATTGTTTTTATTAGTCTTTTCTCACACTGCTAAAAAAAACTACCTGAGACTGTGTAATTTAGAAAGAAAATAGATTTAATTGTTTTACAGTTCTATAGGCTGTACAGACGTCTGCTTTTTGGGAGGTCTCAGGAAACTTACAATCATGGTGGAAGGTGAAGGGGAAGCAAGCATAGATCCAATAGATCTCAGGAGATAGAAACAGAAAGAGAGTGAAAAGGAACGTGCTTTTTCAAACAACCGGATCTCCTGAGAACTCTATCATGGGATAGCTGGAGGGGGATGGTGTTAAACCATTAGAAACCAGCCCTATGATTCAATTACTTCCTATCAGGCCCCAACTCCAACACTGGGAATTTTAATTCAACATGAGATTTGGGTGGGACATAGAGCCAAACCATATCACTCCTGAACCTAAATTAAGGAATATACCCAATCTTCTAGTTAGTAGCTGTGCTGAACTTCATGGAACAATTAACATTTGCAAATTGTATTCTACTGGTATGACTGATACTCTCTTGATAGCAACATGTTTACAGATTATTCTAATTTCAGTAATTTTCAAGGTAAGTAATGTAATATACTAATCATGTTTTTTAAAAAAATAAATGATTTTTTTATGTTTCAAGAAGAACATATTCTTTAGAGCAGTACATATTTGAGACTACTGGAAAAGGTTGTGTTTATGTGCTCTCATCAGGGTACAAAAATGTAACAATGCCATCTCCACCTTTTTAGTTGTTATATTTCTTAGCTCAATTAAAAATTAGTACTAATTAGAAGTACTTTGTATTTTTTCAGTGATTTATCTAAAATTAAATTTATTGTCATTATAGTTAGTTTTATTGACAGAAAAAAAAATCTTATCCTTTTTTCTCTGTGTGAGGAAAGAATACCTTTAGTGAAATTGTCTTGACTGGAAGAGGCAGAATCAGTTGGGAGTGTTTATCTAGCCAAATTATACATGATGCCTCTTCTATAAATTATTTTGAGGATGAATTAGAACACTGGTATGGAACATATTGTCATCAATAAAAGTACTCAAAGCTCATGATTGATTTTCTCTCTTTTGTGTATATGTTTGTTGTGTGAAAATAACAGCCTATAACAATTTTAATATTTTTCTGGCCAAATTATAGACATGAAGTGGTTTTGATTGGTGTAGAGTGTCCTTATGGTTAACAATTTTGGAGAAATTTGAGCTCAAAGAGTGAGATAGTGGAAAGATAAATGAAATAACGGCCAAGCAGACTGTTCAAGAGAAACATGTTTAGAGACTGCTTTGCTCCTTTGCCTCTGATTGATCGGCTTGTGTCTTAGTTTATGAAGTGGTGTTATTTGTACGGGTGATATTTCGGCATGCATGCATGCCTGGTGGGAGTTTGTGTTTAAATAGGTAAATATATCTGAAGATTTTGAATTGAAGATTTAAGAATGAATGAAAATCCTGTGTCTACTTTTTATGGAATGGGATGTAACATTTCAATAGATGCCACATAGGGTCAAGGTCAAGGAATCAGTTTCATAAGGATTATATATTTGTTTGGTTGCATAATTTCAAAAAGATCTTGTAAGAAAAAAACATTAAGGAACATCAAGCTACACTTAAAAGAAAAAATGTGTTGGGGTATCTCTCTAACTGCCATTTTCTTACCTAAAATGTCTGAAAACATTGTCCTTATGTACTTATCTGTTGATAGGTATTTGGGTTGTAACCACTCTTGGCTATTGTGAATCATGCTGTGGTGTGTCTACGATAGTCAAACTCATTAAAGCAGAAAGTAGAATTTTAGCTTCTGGGACTGAGAGGAGAGAAAGAAAGAAAATCTAATGGGCATAGAGTCTCAGTTTTGCAAGATGGAAAAGTTCTAGAACTCTTTTGCACAACAATGTTAATATAGTAGACATTACTGTACAATCAAAAATAGTTCAGAAGGTAAAGTTTATGTTATGTGGTCTTTGTCATGATTTTTCAAAAAGTAAAAAATTCTTTCACATTTCATATACATTAAAAAATCAAAATTTGAAGGGCATTCTTAAACACAGCTGAGATTAACATTAATGCTATGACTATGACAATCTAATTTCAAACACAGTAATCCCTTCTTTAGTTGGTTGAATAAGAAAAAGATCTGACAGTGATGTAGTGTTGAGGCAGGAGAGGATGAAGTAGGACTCAGCAGTTTGGATAGATTTTTCATGTTTTTAGTGAAAGAGTCCATTTTTTTTTTCTTTTATCTCTGTAGTAATATACTATCATCTTAATGAAAATCTGAACTCCATACTGATGCATTGTTCAGTAACTTTTCCTTCAGTTGAAGACTTACAGTGAGTGGAGAGAAATGTAAGTAAAAAGAAATCACAAGACTACATACATCTTATTTTTAGTTCAGGTGTGTGTGTTTGTGTGTGTGTGCTTCTATTTTAATTTCCAATCTCTACTATTTTGAACCACTATTTAGAGGAATAGTGATCTCTCTGGGTTTGAGATTTTGAGCGCATGTATTTCGAAGAGCATCTTTTAAGACAGATTAGCTAAACCAGCTACTACCTTAGAAGAGTTTGTATTGGTTTTGTAGTGTTTTCTCAAATTAAAGTAATGCCAAATGAGATAACAAGGACTATGACCTTCCTTAGAGACTGGAAATATTCATTTGTAATTGATTGAGCTGTAGAAATAATCACATAAGAGATTGCATAATATGTACATTGGGAAAAAAGTAAGGAAACAGGATAACATCATAAGTTACGGAAATATTATAAGTCGTTACTGAATATTTTCCATATTAAGCATTTGATGAAGAACGGTGAAAAATTAGGCACTTAATAAAAGCTTTGCAAATAGTGTTCACATTATCTTTCAAATACTTTAGACCTATTATAAATTAGCATTTGATTTGACCTATATTTAAAGTGTAAAACATATTTTGATTAATGGCAAATTATATAAAATTTAATGTAATTATTTACTTCTAAGGACATCAAGCGACAAGACGTGGCTGAGATTGTTTTATTCTGATTGTAGGGGAAGGGAAGCATGAGAGGGTATCTATCAAATCAATTAAATCTGTTTTTTGGCAAGTAGCATGATGCACACTTGGGTAGAAACTTGAGCAAAAATTGAATGCTCCTTTCCAGTAAAGTATTTTTCATGATCCAATATTCAATAACTTTTGTGATTTATTTGAGAGACATAAACAACATTTTGTTATAAGTAAGATCTCTTTCTGTTTACAGTGATCTGGACAGTATCAAGAGAACTCATAAGAATGTTGAAATATCCAACTCATATAAAAAATGTAAAGCTTTTTATGCCACCCTTGGGCCTGCAGGGGCAGGAAGCAAACAACTTGTTACTAGACCGTGAAGTAATGTAAGTAATGGTATCAATCCTGAGGTCATCTATGAAGATAGGAGAATTGGAAAGAAGATGGTTCTGATAGTTCTTGTCGTACAGTTTCTGATCTGTAACTCTGATTGACTGAACCCAAGAAGAAGCCAGAGATCAAGCACTTTTGGGCTCATGCTCTCTGACAGAGTCAACATATCTTTCGCTGTAGAGCAGAGTAGAGAAAGGTGAATATATCCTAGAGAAAGCAAATGAAGATTAAGTCCCAATGCAATGAACATTATGTTCTTCTAGAATGTAAAGACAAAATATTACATAATAACCTTTTGTTCATCAATATATCTCATTGAAACAGAGAATGTCTGATTAAGATAAGAACATATGTTTTTAAATTCACTTAAAGATTATTCTTTGTAAGTATAGCATTTTGCATTTTCATTACTATAGTGCATAACAAATGCAAATAAAAGGTTTTAAGAGGCAAGGACATAAATGATCAACATTATAAGTGTTAAATTTAAACAACCTGTAGCAGATTATTTCAACTGTAGTGCTGCAGTGGTCAATAAACCATATGAAGTTTAAGATTCAAATATTGTTTGTGTAAGAAAGGGAAGACTGTATGTTATTATTATCAATATATGTATGGCAGGAAGAGGAAAATATAATAGTTGAAAAAACAATTTTGAAAATATATCCCAAATTTCATATTATAGAATTTACATATCTCTAAGAAGATTTTTCTTAGTAACTGGAGAGTGTCTGATTTTTAACATTTAAATCCAATTAAATCTCTAAATTAGAAGCTTGACAGTTGTAAAAAAAAACATATTTATTAAAATAATTTCAGCAAATTATGCATGATATTTTAAATTTTCCAGTCCCCTAAAACTAATAATTGATTTTTCTCAAATACTTGGCCTTACCTTATTAAAATAAATTACATTGAATTACCTTGACACATAGATAATAAAATCATGTTTCTAAATTATGTTACTTTCTAATAAAATATTTCTCATAATCCAATACCTCATAAGTTCCATGATTTATTTGATATACAAACAAAATTTTGTGATAACTAAGATCAGAAGAAAAATAACAATTCTTATAGATGACCCAAATAATTGCAAAAATTATTTTAAAAAAAGCATTAAAAGGTGAATTAACAATTCATGCCAAACTCCAATCACTTTATGATTGTGATAAAAGTGATTGTTAACAACAGTACAGGTCATATAAAAGAAATCAATATTTGTAGCCAATAATTAAAGGTATTGAAGTGATAAGAAATTAAATAAATTCCTCATCTCTTTTATCTATAACATCTAGGGTTGTTTCCAGTTAGAATATATCATCTAGGGATAAAGGTAATTATAGCCTTTCTACACATGCTTTTGGCATCGTTATTGTCAATTTTTATACTTATATGTACAATATTTTTTGAAGTACAAATATTCTCTATTTGCAAATAAAATACAAAAAATAACTTTAAATGTATCCTGCCCCTCCCCTTCCATGGTAGGAAAAGCAAACTAAATTGCTCAAGTAATAATTATTAAAATACATATAAGCATTTTTTTAAAGTGGAAATACAAAATAATTTCTAACTTGGAAGAAGCAGAAAAAGGACACAGAAAACTCACCAGGACAGGAAAAACGCAAACAAAAATAAAAATAACACAAGAAGTAGCAAATATTAATCATTGTGGAAAGAATAAACATGTGGAAATCATACAAAAATATCAGTGATTGCAATAAAAATAAAGGAATATATGTTGCCTATTCAAATGGTAGATATATTTAACAAATAAATACATCCCACTAACAGATGCCAGAGTTGGAATCCAAACCCCATCCCACTGGCACCCAGAGTTGGAGCTTCTCACACTACAGTGGCCTGATTGGACAGTCTCCACACTCTGGTCAACTCATTAGAAAGCTGAAACAAGAAGGAACAATATTACTTTGTTTGACTTTAGCTGGAAATGGACAGATCAGAAGACCAAAATTTCGTGTTACTCTGAGCATGTCTACAGATAAGCACAAAAAGTGTCAACAGAATTTATTTGGAGTTTACAGATATGTAGAGAATTTTGCAACTATAGAATCTGTGAATACATTATAGATCAACAGAATTTCATATTTAGCAAAGAAACAGTAATTAAAAAGTGGAAACCATGAATGTATGTGCACCTAACTCCAGAGTCACAATATAAATTTGCAAATACTAGGAGTTGCGGAGCATGGTGGCTCACACCTGTAATCCAGCACTTGGGGAGGTCAAGGCGGAGGATCGTTTGAGGTCAGGAGTTTGAGACCAGCCTGGCCAACATGGTGTAACCCTGTCTCTACGTAAAATACAAAAAATTAGCCAGGTGTGGTGGTGGGCACTTGTAATTTTAACTTATCTGGAGGCTGAGGCAGGATAACTGCTTGAATCCAGGAGGCAGATTTTACAGTGAGCCAAGATCGCACTACTGCACTCCAGCCTGGGCAACAGAGCAAGACTCAAAAACATACAAACAAACAACAAAAACCAAGAGGTTACGAATGTGCAGATATGTTGGAAAAACTCTTATTTAAAAGAAAGCTAGCAATTAAGCAGTTATGAAATCAATATTAGGAATGCAGAAAATTTCTATGCACCAGATTAAAAAATTGAACTAATACTTCATAGATTATTTTAATGTATATATACTAGAGACTGTCCCC
Organism: Ateles fusciceps; assembly: GCA_036589455.1. Taxonomy (NCBI): domain Eukaryota; kingdom Metazoa; phylum Chordata; class Mammalia; order Primates; family Atelidae; genus Ateles; species Ateles fusciceps. Next base: position 2,287,859 of record JAZHEH010000174.1, on the reverse strand, counting down.
AAAAATATATATATTTTTTAAAAAATAGCAATTTTAAAGCAACATAATGAAATCACCTTTGCAAGGATTATGACAGTGAAAGAATCTAGCATGGCTTACTCCATCTTGCTTCTAGACTGGCAAACAAGCTGGCTTTCCTCTGTCATTCCTGGGTGTAGGCCAAGCTAACCACAGCAGGAATTTAGATTATAGCTTATCTTTGAAGCAAGGATGTAGCCCCTCCCTAAACTGACCCACTCCTTGTTCAGGGATTAAAACTGCTTTTGTAAGAATAACAAAAGGCCACATATTAGGATTACTGAGCAGGGGGCAGGGTAGAGTGGAATTCTGCTAAAATGTAGGCACAGCTTGCCTTTATATAATTGTTTACCACACCAGACATCAAAAACTTCCCCCAACTGTTCCTATGGATAATATCACTATTGTAAAACCCAAGATTGGTAATTTGAGATGCTTTTTTGAAGTGGTTATACACTGACTCCAGCTGGACCTATGATTAATGATTCAATCGTGGACCTGGGATTAATAATTGAATGAGTCCTGTGACCTCCACCCAGAGTCTGATTCAGGACATGAGCACAGTTTTCCATACCCCTGTGATTTCATCCATGGCCAAGCAGCAGCACCCATTCCCTAGCCCCTTGTCTGACAAATTATCCACAAAGAAAAAAATCTAACCTCTGAGTTCCTGGGGAAGCTGATTTGAATAATATACTCTATCTTTTACTTGGCTAGTTCTGTGTTAATTAAACACTCTTTACTGCAAAAACCTGTTGTTCTCAGTGCATTAGCTTTTCTGGGTAGTGGGCAAGATAAACCAGTAGGGCTATTACAATAACATAAAGTAAACGATATTTTTTGTAAAATTTGAGATAATTACATGTGATATTATTACATATCATTTGTTAATATATAAAGTTGTGCATATGTATCAACTTTGTGATAGTGGTTGTCTCAGTGTGAGTGAAGACAAAAGCTACTAGAAATAAGGTGGTCAAAAATTTTATCAGCTTTAACATCAATGTTCTCTTTCCTTCATCAAAAAAAATGAAATTAACAGAAGGTTTATTTAAAATGTTTAAAAGAAAACCCTATTACCTCTCTTGTAAACCCCAATGATTCCTGTCCTAGTATAATCCCCTTCTCTGGGGAGTGACGTGAGCATTATACTTAGCTAAAATTAGTTAGTATAGTACTTAACTAATTAGGGACATTTATTCCATCTGCAAAATCTGTTTACACATAAGATAAAAGATAGTGAAAATGATATCCCATTATATTCTCAGGTCTCTCCTACCTCCCCCTAAAAAGAACTATTATTCAGAGTAGATCAGACCTACTAATGAATTGAACTCTTTAAAGAGGAGAGCCTAGAAGGAACAGAAGTGCTCCTCTGCTGGTTTTAAAGAAACAAGTCATCCACTTCTAACCAAGGAACTGAGTTCTGCCAACAACCTGTGAGCCTAAAATGGGATCTTGAGCCTAAGACGAAATCTTAGCCTCAACTGGCACCTTGAATACATCCCTGTGAGAACCTAAGCACAGTACTATGAAACTTGTAAGATAGTAAATACATGTTGCTTTCAGCTCTTAAGTTTGTAGTGATTTGTGAAGCATCAAGACAACACTAATGCACCTGCTAATGCACCAGTGTCTTTCAGTGGAGAAATCCCCCCTGGCATATTGTGGTAAGGTTTGTGTTTAATATGTTACACGACCTTAGGCAAGAGATTTAAATTCTCTAGGCATAAAGAGGTGTTTTTGTGTGAAGTATATCCAAATCCCTTAAAGTCGTGAAGATTTATCCCCTTCACTGTAAGAGCTAACTAAAAAAAAAGAACATAAGAGAGAGAGAACTAATGCCAAGTTTAAAAGAGGTGAGCACTTTCCAAGTATTGATTAGTAGATTAATTCATTTACTTATTGGAACATTAATCATTCAACAAATTTAAAGAGTAGTCAATTAATTTACTTATTCCGTGCTTTAGCAAATATTTTTTTGAAAATTTACCACACAGGCTAAATGATCGAGATATATTAATATATAAAGTCACTCCCATTTTTACTGTGATTACTTAACAGTATATAATACATTAGATGAGCACTAAACCAAAATGCAGGGAAGCTGAGAAGGCCTTCTTCGTGAAATGGGAGCTAAGCTGACACCGATTGAATAACATTTAAAAAGTCAAAAACAGAGGCGTTGGAGAGAACTAGGAATGCTCCAGGCCAAGAAAACATGATATGCAAAGATCTGAAGTTGTGGATGAACTTGATCAAATTAAGAAATCACAAACTTTTCTTTGAGTTGATCAAACAAGTCAAATACAATAATGCTTACATATGAGAGAGGAAAAATAAACTAAGAGCAGGTTATAAAAGGCTTGGTAATTTTTTTTTAAAATGTAGTTGTTGCCATAAGAAATAGTAATGTTTTAGGTGCGAGCTCAGTCAGTTCAAGCTGGCATAACAAGAAAACATAAACTTTCATGTGCTTCACAAACAATAGAAATTTATTTTTCACAATTCTGAAGGTTGGAAATTGAGATAAAAGGGCCACTGTGGTCAAGTTCAAGTGAGCACCCTCTTCTGGGTTGCAGACTGACAAATTCTCATTGAATTCTCACATGGCAGGAGAGGAGGTATTCAGGGGAGAAGAGAGAGCTCTTATTCCTCCCTGTATGGGGCACTAATCCCATTCATGAGAATTCTCCCCCTCATGACCTACTCACCTAATCCCCCTCCCAAAGGCCTCGTCATCTAACACCAGCACATTGTGGATTAAAATTTTAGCACATGAGTTTTGACGAGACTCAGACATTCAATCCGAAACAGAAGTTAATCTGAATTGTGTTGTTCTTTTTTGTTTTATTTAATGAAGTTTGAACTGTCAATGTTAGGGGTTAACTATAAGTGGACTTTCAACCTATATGCAATATAATAAAATTTGTGTAATGCATGTCTACATGATGATAGATTACTGAAGAACTATAATAATCTATATATATATATATATATATATATATATATATATGTAACATACACTTAAATACGTCTTGTATGTATCAGAATGAAGTCAGTGGGAATGGAGAAGAAATAATGCCTAAAACAAATATTCAGAAGAAAAGCTATATGGAAAACAGTAACAAATCTGATAGTTGCTGAATAATCAAGACAACTGCAATAAAAAATAAAAGACTCCTTGCTAATTTAGCTGATGAATAAAACATGTTAGAAAATGTTAAATGAATATATAAAGAGACTTTTTTTTTCAGTTAGAAAATGCTGAATTTGAAATCATTAGAACATTTAAGTTAGAGCTTTACAAAAGTCTTACATAGGGAACATCATCTGTCAACAACGTACTTAATAGTTTCCATGAAGGGGTTTAAGATTGAACTACTGAGTGCCTTAAGCAATGCTAGGGGTCCAAGAACAGCAAAAGCTAGAGCTTAGAATTTTATGTTCATAACACTCTTAAAAATTGGCCCCTGACTTTAATGCTTGGATATTAAATTTAACATTAAGTATCCGGGTTAAGTAGGATCAAATACATTATTTTGTTATTATAGGGGCAAGACTTTTCAGAATCATTGTGCAGACCTAGGACTTATATTTTGATGAGATTCTCAAGGAAAAAGTGGCTTCAACATCTTGAATAAACTAGAAAATAATTGAATATAGTGAAACATGTGGTGGCAAAATTTATGTGTGATAATTGCATCAGACCAGTAATGTCTGCTTATATGTTCTGAATAATAACCCTTCTGAAAATATAATGGGTTAAAACAATGATTTAATGCTGCTCACAATATATCAGGAATTTAGGATGGACTCATTAGGTGATTCATCTCTTATCTTCCTGGCATCACATGGGGTATGTGTCAGTCAGGGTTCTAAAGCAGGCAAAAGGTGATTGATGCCAGAGGTCGGACATCAAAAATGGCTTTTTTATTGACATATCTAATACGATGGTGTTGGTGTCTCTTGCCTAATTTTTCTGTCCACATAATATCTGATATGCCATCTATCCTTTATGTCCTTGTGCTTCTCCACATCATGGTGGTCTCAGGTTAGTCATATTTCTTGTATATTTTATTGTAAATATTGACGGTGTACAACATGATGCTTTAATATACATATCGATAGTGAAATTATCACTATAGTCAAGCAAATTAACATATCCATCTCTTCACAATTACCACCCTTTTTATTGTTGGTAAACACAACTGAAATCTACTCTCCCAGGAAATCGTCGGTACACAATGCGCTATTCTTACCTGCCATCATCATGGTATACGTTAGATTACTCAACTTGTTCATAACAAATAACTGCAATTTTGTATCCTTTGGCCTGCATCTCCTCAGTCCCTCCTTCTCTTTAATCCTGTTGTCTTAGTCTGTTCTATACTTTTGTAACAGAATACCTGACAATAGGTACTTTATTAAAAAGAAAAAAAAAGGAAAACAGAAGTTCATTGGCTTGCAGTTCTAGAGGCTGGAAAGTCCGAGACTGAGGGGTTGCATCTGATGGGGCTTTCTTGATGCATCATAACATTGCTGATGGCATACAGAGCAAGAGAGAGCAAGAAAGGGGACTGCACTTATCCTTCATAAGGGACCTGACTCTTGAGATAACAAACTCATTTCTGCAACAGTGGTATTAATCTATTCATGAAGACAAAGCCTTTAGATCTAATCACTCCTAAACATCCCACCTCTTAACAGCATTGAAGATTAAGTTTTCTGCACATGAACTTTCAGACACATTCAAAACATAGCACTTATTAACCATGGCTCCACTCTCTGACACTCTGTTTCTATGTATGTGATATTTTTAGATATCATGTAAGTGAGATCATGTAGTATTTGTCTTTCTATACCTGTATTATTTCAATTAACATAATGTTCTCTAGGTTAATCTATGTTGTTGCAAATGACAGCATTTCTTTCTTTGTAAAGGCTGAATAGTATACCACATTTTCTTTTTGCATTTATTGGTTGATGGACGCTTAGGTTGATTCTGTATCTTGGGTATTAGGAATAATGCAACGGTGAAAATGGGAACTTAGAAATCTCTACAAAGTACTCATTTCTTTTGAATGTATACCTAGAAAAGGGATTGCTGGTTCACATGTTAAGTTTTATTTTTTATTTTGTAAAAAACGTTCATACTATTTTTCATGAGTGTACAAGGGCATCCTTTTCCCCACACCCTTGCCAACATCAATTGATGGAGGCTTTTAAAAATAATAGCCATGCTAACAGATGTTATGTGACATCTCATCGTATATTTGTTTGCATTTCTTCGGTGATTTGTAATGTTGAGCACATTTTTATATATCTGTTGGCTATTTTTATGTCTTCTTTAAAAAAGTCCATTCTGTTTTTTTTGTACAATTTTTGAGTTTCTTATTGCTTTAAAACATTAGTTAGAAATTGGGGAACACATAAATAAATGGAAAGATCTCTTATGTTCATGGGTTAAAAGGATTAATATTCTTAGAAGTCCACACTACCCAAAGCAATCTGTATCAAAATCCCAATGGCAATTTTTACAAAAAAAAAATTAAAATTTACATGGATCCACCAAAGACCCTGCATAGCCAATACTGTCCCAAGAAGAAAAAAAAGTTGGAGTTATCACACTTCCTGATTTCAGGTTATATTACACAGTTATAGTAATGAATATGATATGGTACTGGCATAAAAATAGACACTAGAAAAATCAAACAGAATAAGAGCCCCCAAGTAAACATAAACATAGTCTACTAATTTACAGCAAGGGCCCAAGGAAACACAATATGGAAATAATAGTCTCTTCAGTAAATAGTGCTGGGAAAACTGGATATTCACTCACAAAAGAACAAAATTGAATATGTATCTTACACCAAGCACAAAGAATGAACTCAAAATAAATTAAAGTCCTAAACATAAGACTTGGAATAAATTCCTAGAAGAAAACACAGGTAAAAACCTCCTCGGTGTTGCTCTGGGCTGGGTGATGATTTCTTTAGATACTATACCCAAAGCACATGCAACAAAAGAAAAAAATAAACCCATGATAATGCCTCAAGCTAACTGCACTTCAAGGAAACAATCAAAACAAAAAGTTGACAGAAAATATTTGTAAACCAGGTATTCAATGAGGGGAAAATTTTAAAGTAGCTTGTCTTACTTCTATGGAGGTACTTTCTCAAAAACTGGCTTTGGGGGCATGAAAGGAAAAAAAGATTAATTCGTAGAAGTTTAATAAACAAAAATAAATTAAATACATAATTATATATGTAATTTAATATATTAACAGTAAATATATCTAATTTCAGAATCTGAACGTCTAATTATTTTCTTTTCTTTCTTTTTTTCTTCTTTTTTTTTTTGAGACAGAGTTTCTCTGTGTTACCCAGGCTGGAGTGCGGTGGTGCAATCTCGGCCCACTGCAACCTCTGCCTCCCGGGTTCAAGCAATTTTCCTGCTTCAGCCTCCTGAGTAGTTGGGACTATAGGTGCTCACCACCACCCCTGGCAAATTTTTGTATTTTTAGTAGAGACAGGGTTTCACCATGTTGGCCAGGATGGGCTTGATCATCTAACCTCGTGATCCATCCGCCTCAGCCTCCCCAAAGAGCTGGTATTACAGGCATGAGGCACGGCGCGCGATAGGAGCCTTATCATTTTCAATAATTAATAGCAGAGAATACGAAAGATAGAAACCCTCAAAAAACAGAGATAGTTTGCTATGAAAAGATTATCATACAAAACTAGCATCAGCTTTCAAAATTGTGTTAAGGTTAAAAACAGAAAATATAATTTGTAAATACCTGGAACTAGAGATCCAGGATTTTTATAAAAGTAGAGCCAGATAAGTGAATTCTGAGGAAGGTTCACATTGATTGATTTATCACCATAGATGTGCTTCATTCCTCTCCTTGTCTCTAATTATGGGTATTTCTCCATGGGAATTGCCCAATCTTAATTTAACTTACTTCTGTTGGCTGGAAAAGAAATGACAGTGCCTGTCAACTGATGGCCTGCAGCCAGGGAATATGCAAATCGATACTGTACAATCTATCCTTAGGTCGCCACTTACATCTACAGTTTGTCCTTGTTGCTCCTTCCTAAGCTCATCTTTATTTTTTATTTGACTTTGATTTTGGCACAGATGACAAGACTGAAATTTCTATTCTTGATCAGTCACAAAGGTAAATTGTTATTTACTTCAGAGGAGTAATTTCACTTATTTAATAGATAAAAAATTATTCAATTTATTTTAAAAAGTGACAATTTCTTAGCTGTGCTAAGAACACTTCATTGATGTGAGGAAAATGTATGTATGCAGAGAAAACCATTATTTCCCTAAGGTTATCTAGATGAAAGCTGCCTTATTATTCTCTCACAACAGTCTTTCTAAAGTGCTACTGAAAACACTTCAGGTATTAAATAAACTCTTAGCCATTGTTCTATGGTGGATTTCTAGATATTTTTGTCTGTAGAGACAGAATATATGCCATCATCTATATGAAATTCTGCTGAGAGATCACTAATAATAATTCATTGCATCATTCTCCTTCTCATTATTGCATCTTGTTATCTGTGGCCATAAACATATGCACACATTCTTATGGTCTATTGCAAACTGAAAAGTAAAACTTTTCAAAAATATGCAGGTGCTTTGTAAGACTAAGTGCCTCATCAATGATGCAAGTAAGTAACCAAGAGCAAGCTGAGATCTTTCAATTCTCAGAAGCTTCTCGGTTTTATATTGAAGTGAAAGTGGAATCAAATGAAGAGGTTGTAATATATGCAACCAACTCATTATATTTACATATTTTTCAGCTCTGCTAACAGATGATCAAGTGTAAATACCATAGTGAATTTTCTGCTTTTTCTTCAGCAGAAACTATATACATAAATTTTCTAGACTAAAAATGAAAATGTCACCATGCATTTGCTGAAGATAAATATACCTTCTTTATTATGTACCGATGATTTGTTATTTCCATAATCCAAAATGGGCTTTATTATATCCTAACCTCTTTATGCAATATACATTTATTGAGGTTTTCATTAGATGTTCTAGACCTAGAGACTGAGTATTAGGTCAAACCTAGCATTAAATTGGCTAGTCTTTTAAGGGAGCTGGAATTACTAAATCTCACCAACATCCACAGAAATATCACCACGATTTTTTATCCCTATACTTACAGCACATTCATTATCATACTTATTCTCATCTACTATCAGAATGACACATTGCGTGTGAGTATATATGTAATTATTACCTGCATATCTATCTAATTTTCATGAGAACAGAGACTTTGTTATGATAATCTTCCTTTATGAAGTCTTTTTTTTTTTTTAAATTTGATCTAAACACTTTCTTGAAGACCCAATGAAAAAGTGAATTTAAGGTGACAGTATGTAGTCCCAGCTACTCGGGAGGCTGAGGTGAGAGGATCATTTGGGCCTGGCAGGTGGTATCTGCAGTGAGCCTTGATTGCACCAGTGCACCCCAGCCTGGGTGACAGAGTGAGACCCTGTGTCAAAATAATAAAGTAAAATAAAATAATAAAATAAAGTAAAATAAAATAAAGTGATAGTAAATTTAGCGTAATTGATGGATTATAGCTCTTTCTTTTGGTAGATCATAGTCATATCCATTTGGTTTAACCTAATTTTAGCTGTAGCTGGTCAGTTCTATAGTATTTCTGCCTTACATTGATAATGTCACCTGGAATACGTACTATGTGTCTCCTTTTCAGTCCCAGGGCTTTCTTTGAAATAGTAATGCAAGCCTACTGAGGCACAACTTGGAACTATGTTGTGTAAGACATACAGCATGTTTCTCTGTCATTGCTAGAGAATAGGGTCCTGTGAATTAAGCAGCAGTAACATTGATGCTGAGCAATTATACTGCTTTTTTTCTGTTTGCATCTGTTCTAATATTGCCTTTCAAATGGTCTTTTGGCACCTTCATTTCTTGTTTTACTTTTTGATTTGAATGTTGTATCAGTATGGAAACAAAATAGTTGAAGAAAATCAGTAAGGTTTGTTTTTTAGATCTGGGACCTATTTTTAACTTTAAGGATTGCAGGGAAAGTTCACAACTTCTGATTTATTTGCAAAAGTGTGATTTGTATGCAGATTTCTATAAAATGTAGAGTTATTTTAATTGCAGTATTTTATTATACATATATATATAGTTTCCAATACTTAAAATGGTTTACTTATTTACTATACTCATTTATATACTACTGCATTTGTTGCTCAAGGGAATTAAATCAGCATGCCAACTGGAGGACAGGGCATTGAAAATGTTCTACTTTATGACTTGGTAGAAAAATTGGACACCATATATTTCCCTTTTAAATTTAGAAGATGTATAGAGATGCATCTGGAATTAGTCTCTATATTTTTATTAAACTTAAATAGTATAAAACATGAATAGACTAAAAAGGGATTCCGTATCATAAAATAGTTTCAGAGTTAACATTTTGTATTATGACGCAGACAGGATAATCAAGTAATATGGCTAAGCAACTCTAACAGAACTAACAGGGAAATTGAATCTGAGGGAATGTACACACACGTGCACATACACATATACATGCACGCTTTGAGAAACTTCATGGTGGATTAAGTGAGTTGTGACTGTGGCCTCACCAGGTAGACAGAAGTATATAAATGACATAACTAGGGAGAGGCTTAATTTTTCTTTGTCTCTCTTCTCATGGTAATTACATTTTTAAGTTTTTGAGTAACCATTGTATTGTTTTCCATAGTGGTTATACCAGTTTACATTCCTACCTACAGTGTACGACAGATGCCTTTTCTCCACATGTTCACCAACATAAAATATTGTGTAGCAGAAAAAAAGGGAAAATGTAAAGGCAACTTAGTATAGCACTGGAGATTTTGGTGGACATTATGAAAACTAGAGAGAGAGAGGGATTTAAGGAAAGGATGATACAATCATCTACCCAGAAATCCCAACATAATCAACCTACAAAATATTGAAGTAAATGACAAGCTCGGCAATTATTTCAGATGCAAAATTAATTATAAAAAGATATAATTTTTAAAAATCAGATTTTCCACAATATGCTTGTGAGAATTTAGGGCAATGCAAATTCATTTTTACTACCGATCTGAACATTCTTAATCCAGTCATTGCTTCTTGGTCCATGTTTTACTCTATTTATCAGCAATTTTTTATTAGTGTGTGTCCAAGACAACACACATTGGGTTTTCTTTCAGTTTCAATGGCTATTTTGTTCACTGGTAAACTTCATTCTTTTCATTTGGGATTACCTTCATGCTCAGTCTTTGAACCTCCTATATTCTCTATCTGTGCACTTTGTCTCTGTAATCTCATCTAATCCTTTGCTTTAAGTACTGTCTTTTTACTAACGGATCACATATTTATATGATCTATGGGATCTCTTCCTGAATTCAGGATATATATATATATATACATCACTGTAGTCTCAAACTCCTGGGCTCAAGTGATCCTCCTGCTTCTGTCTCCCAAGAAGCTAGGACTACAGGCATGCGACACCATGCCTATTTAATTTTTTAATTTTTAAATATTATTATTATTACTATATTTGTAGAGTTCTTGTCTCACTTTGCCATCCAGGCTGTTCTGAAACTCCTGAATTCAAATGATTGTCATGTCATGGCCTCCCAAAGTGCTAGGATTACATTTCCAGCCTTGTTCCACAATTTTTTTTTAATATATTTAAAGTATTTAAATCTGAACAGTGCATAATAGTATTATGCTTCTGAACATATGAAATAAAATAAAAGTTCTTAAAATATGAAAGTTTTGATGCATACATAATACTAATATCATATATTTAATAAATAACTTAAAAATCCTCATAAAGCATTCTAAAGAGAGAAAAACATCATGTTATAGTAGAAATGTTTTATGTGGATCCCAGAGAGTTAAGTTTAAGAAACAACTAACAGTTATTTTAGAGAAGAATAAAAAATGGCAAATAAAATATATGAAGTTGAACACAACAGATCAGTCAAAGATTAAAAAAAAATCCAGACAATTCTAGCTACTGGAAAGAATAAAGGAATATGGAAATGCTTACTCCCTGCTTGAAAATTGTTATAGCTATCCTGGAGATCCCTTAGAATTTAGCTTGTTAAATTAAAGATACATGTAAATTAGTTTTCTGCAGTGAGTGTCCTAGGTGTAAGCTCTAGAGAAATCACTGCTCGTATGCATTAATATGCATACAAGTATGTTTTTAGACATGTTGTTTGTTATGACAGGCAATAGAACCATACAAAATGTCTGTTGTCAAAAGAATAGATTCATATAATGAGGTGATTTCATAAAGTAGGTTACTATGCAACAATAAAAATGAATGGATTGCAGCTGTTTTCCTCATCAAAGATATCTAAAATATAAGTTTGGGTTAAAAATATCAGTTGCAGCATATTTGCTTGGTACATACGACTGTGTACATACAGGATTATACAGTTACACAATGTTTCAGATATACGAACCATAATCCTATTTTACTATGATTTCATTCATATATAAAAATTTATAATAAAAAGCAAGGAGTAATGGTTCATAAATGGGTAAAAGGAAACAGCATTGGGGGATGTCTTCATAAAGGTTTTTATCTGGTTTATATGTTAAATTGGATGGTGTTTCCTTAGAAAAATGTTGACCACAGGTAATAATGAAATATGTTTCATGATAGTGTATTTACTTTTATTTGCCAATAGTATTGGATAATATATTTATATAAAAATAAAAAAAGATTTTTACAATTTAAAGTTGGCAGACAATATACTGCATATCAGAAAGCAAAATGTTAACTTGAAAATTAACTTCAAATAAATCCTAACAAAAAATTTGCTCTATTGTGAATTTGCTGGTGCATCTTTCAAAATCTGTTGAGAGATATTAGCAATACTGGTATTCCTTAAAGATGTAAATAAGTATCCCTTAAAAATGTAAAGAAGTCTTCAGTATTTTTAATTTAGGTATTATTAGAAGAAGGTTTATTGGTTTGTTTTTATTTTTCAGGAAGATAATTTGGAGAAATGAACACATTCATCAACTTGACCTAATTTGTTCATTATATAATACAAGTGAAACATGAAATATTTGTGTAATACTAACTGGATACTCTTTCTACACTTGATCTTAGCCAAAAGGCCGAGAAGTGATACTAACTGGATATTCTTTCTATTAAAACTATGTGTAAGTAAAGATGATGAAGTATTTTAATAGCACACTATGGAAACAATTTACCTAAAATTGGGTTTCAAAATTAATTTCTGTAATATTCTGGCAAATCACTTCTTCATAGCCATGATGCTATATTCACATTTATGCATGGAGTCACTGGCAAACTTTGAAATTTTCACAACTTATATCATTACTTGCATATGTAGTTTGCGAAGCACTTTCCATAATCTCTCCTATGTATATAAGTTTTTTCTTCTAGCCTTATCAAACTCCAAAAGCATTCCATTACACATATAAAAATACTTGTGCATTTAAATATTTTAAGACTAGTTATGGAGAAGACCTCATATTTGTCAGTAAACAATTCTTCATAGTCTCTTGTATTTTTGCATGCCTCGTGAGCAAAAATACTGCCTGCCTTTAGTCTAGACTATCGTTTCAAGGATGTGTTCAGCATGAGCTGCTTTGAAATTAGAGATAGTGTCTCCACTAGAGGCAATAACAAGCTTACTTGCTGTCAAATTAACATAATATCTCCTTTGGAGCCAAGTTCAAGAAGGTTGACAGCCCGTGACAGTTAATTTTACATTTCAACTCAGTTGTGCCATGGGGTGTGCAGATACAGTCATGCACCACTTAATGGTGGAGATACCCTCTGAGAAATGCATTGTTTGGCAATTCCATTGTTGTTTGAACATTACAAAGTATACTCAGCAAACCTAGACGGCATAGCCTACTGACCCCTGGCCTATATGGTATAGCCTGGGCTACAAACCTGGAGAGCATGTTACTGCTGTCAAGACTGTAGGCAACTGTAATACATTTATAAATATTTGTGTGTCTAAACACAGAAAAGTTCTGGTGAAAAATGGTCTTACAAACTGATGGGATCACTGTTGCATGTGCAATTCATCCTAGACTGAAACATCACTAAGCTAGGCATGACTGTATCTGGTCAAACATCATTCTGGGTGTGTCTGTGAGAGTCTTTCCTGCTGAGATTAACATTTGAATTGATAGACTGAGTAAAGAAGATTGCCCTCCCTAATGTGGGTACACCTCATCTCATCAGTAAAAGTACTAAATAGAATTAAAATGATGATAAAAAGTAAAATTCTCTAGCTACCTTCGAATTGGAACACCAGCTTTTTCTCTGCCTTTGACTTGAACTGAAACATTGGCTCTTCCTCAGTGTTGATCCTGCCAGTTTTTGGAATAGAACTACACCACCGGTATCTCCTGAATCTCAAACCTGCCAACATACCCTGCCGTTCTCAGGATCTGTCAGTTTCCATAATAATGTAAGCAAATTCCTTATAATAATTTTTTCTCTTTGTCTCTCTACATATGTATGTCAATATATTTATACAGGGATCATTTTGTTCTCTTCATATCAGTCTGAGGAACTGAGGAAACTAAAGCTTGAGGAATTGGTACAAATATTAATACTCTGGCTACGGCTATTGTAAATAATGATAAATTGATTTATCTCTGACCCGTGAGTCCCATATCTTCTGTCAACATTCATAATACTATTATTGTAGGTGGCTCATTTGTTAGTTTGCAGGTACAAATAAATTTCAGCCTCTTTATGAATCTTGACAAAATTTTATTTAAAATATCTATTTCTAGGCCAGGTGTGGTGGCTCATGGCTGAAATCCCAGCACTTTGGGAGGCTGAGGCCGATGAATCAAGAGGTCATCAGTTGGAGACCAGCCTGTCCAATATGGTGACACCCCATCTCTACTAAATGTAAAAAATTAGCCGGGCATAGTGGCGCATGACTGTAGTCCCAACTACTCAGGAGGCTGAGGCAGGAGAATCGCTTGAACCTGGGAGGCAGAGGTTGCAGTAAGCCAAGATCATGCCATTGCACTCCAGCCTAGAAACAGAGCAAGACTCTGTCTCAAAAGAAAAAAAAAATATGTTTTTATAACAATATTAAGAAAAATATATACAGTATCTATTTCCATTTTATGTATATATGTGCAGTATAGCATTACTCTTTTGCAACCAAAGGTTTTACATCTAAATTTGATACTTTTATTCTATGTATTATATTTATAATGCCTATATTTAAAATGATTACACAATCTATGTTGATGGCAAAATGGTACATATATCTTCAATTTTCACTGGTTAATAATCCAATTTGAGAAAATGTATTCTCTTCGCTACTCTAACCTCTTTTCCATGTTGTTTATTATTAGGTTTCACCTCTGTACAAAAGGCTATATGGGGCAATGGAGAGTCAGTATGACTGTACTAGTCACAATTCCTACTGTCATACTGAGAGCCGGCTGAAGCAGGTGGAAGGCAACAGAGAAGCAGGGCATCTAACACATGCTAGCATTCTACATAGTTTAGTAGCAGTCCTGCAAGAAACGGCCAGAATACTTGTAAATGCTGATGCAATTTTGAAAATTTAAATATAAATTTTTATTTTAATAAGTATTATTAGAACACTTTTATAGTTACAGAATAATTTCAAAAATAATACAGTTTTCATGTAATCTATATCAATTTTTTTCTAATATAATTATTTAAGTAATTACAGTAAATTTTTCATAATTAATGAGTCAATATTTCTACATTAATATTAACTAAAACTCATAATTTAATCAGAATTTTCACATTTTTCCTAATGACTTCTTTTGTTGTTGTTACTTTTTCAAGATCACAATCAGGATATCACATATATCTAGTAGTCATGTGTCCTCAGTTTTCTGTTAGTTTTGACAGTTTCACAGACTTTTCTTATTTTTGATGACCTTGATGACTGCTATATTACTGATAGAATGTTCTGAAATGAGATTTTTTTAAATTGTATTTTGGGCTCTGGTGTACATGTGCACATCCAGCATCCTGCAGGATTGTTGCATAGGTACATACATGCCACGGTGGTTTCCTGTCTCCATCCCACCACCCCTCCATCCCTCCCCCATCACCTACATCAGGCATTTCTCCTGGTGTTATCCCTCCCCATCCTCCCTTAAATGTTTCACTCCTGATTAGACTTTCTGTAGTAGATTTAATGATGACCACCCTGGCCAGGCACAGTGGTCCATGCTTGTATCTCAGAAGTTTGTAAGGCTGAGATAGGCACATCACTTGAGTTTAGGGGTTCAAGATCAGCCTGAGCAACATGGCAAAACACCATCTCTACAAAAATTCACTGGGTATGTTGACACCTGCCTGTAGTCCAAGATCCTTGGGAGGCTGAAGTGGAAGGATCACCTAAGCATGGGAGTTTGAGGCCACAGTGAGTCATGATTGCACTACTGCAGTGTAGACTGGGTGACAGAGCAAGATGCTGTCGCAAAAAAAAAAAAAAAAAAAAAAAAAAAAAGACACCCAAAGATATCAGTTTCCAATGACTGGAACATATGAATATTTCCTTTTTAAAAAAAGTTTTTAAAGATATCATTTAGTTAAGAACACTAACATAAGGAGACTATCCTGAATTATTTAGTTGGGACTTAAATCCAGTAGCAAATGTTCTTTAAGAGAGATTATACACACAGAAGATGAGTAGACAGAGGCAGAGATAAGAGTTGTGCAGCCACAAGCAAAGGAATGTTGCAGCCACCAGAAGATGAAAGAGGCAAAAAGCAGATTGTCTACTAGGCTCCTGAAGAAGTACCACCCTATGGACACCTGGATTTCAATCCAGTAAAACCAATTGGAACATCTTGCCTTCAGAATTGTAAGAAAGTTCCTCTTGTTTTAAAACACTTAATTCTTGGGAATTAACAGCCCAAGAAAACTGATGCGGGAAACTACTTACACAGAAATCATGTGTCTTCTAGAGGAACACCACAGAGATAAAGTGGCTTTTTCATCACATTATATCAAGTCTACACAATCCTTTTTGTCTCTAACTTTTATTTTAGGTTCAGGGGTATACGTATAAGTTTGTTACACATGCAAATTGCGTGCAACGGAGGTTTGGTGCACAGATTATTTTATCACCCAGGCAATAAGCATAGTACCCAATAGGTAGTTTTTTGATCCTAACCCTCAAACACCTTCCACTTGAGTCGGCCCAGTGTCTGTTGTTCTCTTTTGGTATCCATGTGTACTCAAGATTAAAATCCCACTTCCAAGTGAGAACAAGCAGTATTTGATTTGCTGGTTCTGCATTAATTCACTTAGGATAATGGCCTCTAGTGCCATTTGTGTTGCTTCAAAGAACATGGTTTTTTTTGTTTTTTTTTTTTTTCCTGGCTTTATACTAGTCTATGATGCATATGTACTCCATTTTCTTTAAGCAGTCCACTGTTGATGGGAATCTAGGTTGTTTCCATGTCTTCACTATTGTGACTAGTGCTGTGATGAATATATGCATGAATGTTTTTATGGTAGAACAATTTATAGCCATTTGAGTATATGATTGCTGGGTCAAACAGTAGTTCTGTTTTAAGATCTTTGAGAAATCTCCAGAAACCGCTTTCTACAATGGCTAAACTAATTTACATTCCTGACTGCAGTGTATAAGCATTCCTTATTCCCACAAGCTTGCCATCTGTAATTATTTGACATTTTAATAATAGCCGTTCTGACTGGAATGAGATGGTATCTCATTGCGTTTTTCATTTGCATTTCTCTGATGATTAGTGATGTTGAATATTGTTTCACACTCTCGTTGGGCGCATATAAGTCTTCTTTTGAAAAGTATCTGTTCTTGGCTAGGAGAGGTGGCTCACGTCTGTAATCACAGCACTTTGAAAGGCTGAGCAGGCAAAATCCCATCTCTACTACAAATACAAAAACAAAAAACAAGCAAACAAACAAAAAACAAAAAAAGAGCCGGGTGTGGTGGCATGCACGTGTACTCCCAGCTACTTGGGAGACTGAGGCAGGAGAATCACTTGAACCTAGGAGGCTGAGGTTGCAGTGCAATGAGTCAATATTGAGCCACTGCACTCCAGCCTCAGTGACAGACTAACTGCCTAAAAAAAAGAGAGAGAGAGAGAAAAGAAAACTGGCTGTTTGTGCTCTTTGTTCACTTTTTAATAGGATTGTTTCTGCCAGTTAATTTATTTAAGTTCCTGTAGATTCTGGTAAGATGCATAATTTGAAAAAAATTTCTCCCATTTTATAGATTGGCTGTTTACTCTGTTTCTTTTTTTTTTTAAATTGTACTTTAGGTTCTGGGGTACATGTGCAGATCATACAGGATTGTTGCATAGGTACATGCATGGTAATGTGGTTTGCTGCCTCTGTTCCCCTGTCACCCACATCTGGCATTTCTCCCCCATGTTATCCCCTCCCTGACCTCTCCACCCCCCTACCCACTGTCTCTCCCTTGGCTCCCCCCAAAAGACCCCACTGTGTGATGCTCCCCTCCCTGTGTCCATGTGTTCTTATTGTTCAACACCCACCTGTGAGTGAGAACATGTGGTATTTGATTTTCTGTTCTTGTGTCAGTTTGCTGAGAACAATGGTTTCCATATTCATCCATGTCTCTACAAAGGGCACTAACTCATCATTTCTTATGGCTGCATAGTACTCCATGGTGTATATGTGCCACATTTACCTTGTCCAGTCTATCGTCGGTGGGCATTTGGGTTGGTTGCAGGTCTTTGCTATTGTAAACAGTGCTGCTATGAACATACATGTGCATATGTCCTTATAATAGAGTGATTTATACTCCTTACCCAGTAATGGGATTGCTGGGTCAAATGGAATTTCTATTTCTAGGTCCTTGAGGAATCGCCACACTGTCTTCTACAATGGTTGAACTAGTTTACACTCCCACCAACAGTGTAAAAGTGTTCCTATTTCTCCTCATGCTCTCCAGCTCTACTGTTGTCTCCAGATTTTTTAATGATCACCATTCTAACTGGCATGAGGTGATATCTCAATGTGGATTTGATTTGCATTTCTCTAATAATGAGTGATGATGAGCATTTGTTCATTTGTTTGTTGGCCTCATATATGTCTTCTTTTGAAAAGTGTCTGTTCATATCCTTTGCCCACTTTTGGATGGGTTTGTTTATTTTTTTCTTGGAAATCTGTTTTAGTTCTTTGTAGATTCTGGATATTAGCCCTTTGTCAGATGGGTAGATTGCAAAAAATTTTTCCCATTCTATTGGTTGCTGGTTCACTCTAATGATAGTTTCTTTTGCTGTACAGAAGCTCTGGAGTTTAATTAGGTCCCATTTGTCTATTTTGGCTTTCGTTGCCAATGCTTTTAGTGTTTTAGTCATGAAGTCCTTGCTTATACCTATGTCCTGAATGATTTTGCCTGTTTTCTTACAGAGTTTTTATGGTGTTAGGTCTTATGTTTAGGTCTTTAATCCATCTGGAGTTAATTTTAGTGTAAGATGTGAGGAAGGGGTCCAGTTTCTGCTTTCTGCACACTGCTAGCCGGTTTTCCCAACACCATTTATTAAACAGGGAATCCTTTCCCCATTGCTTGTTTTTGTGAGGTTTGTCAAAGATCAGATGCTTGTAGATGTGTGGTGCTGCCTCCAAGGCCTCTGTTCTGTTCCATTTGTCTATATCTCTGTTTTGGTACCAGTACCATGCTGTTTTGATTACTTTAGACTTGTAGTATAGTTTGAAATCAGGTAGTGTGATGCCTCCAGCTTTGTTCTTTTTGTTTAGGATTTAGGATTGTCTTGGCTATGTGGGCTCTCTTTTGGTTCCACATGAAGTTTAAGGTGTTTTTTTCCAATTCTGTGAAGAAGGTCTTTGGTAGCTTGATGGGGATTGCATTGAATCTATAAATTACTTTGGGCAGTATGGCCATTTTCACAATGTTGATTCTTCCTAACCATGAGCATGGAATGTTTCTCATCTGTTTGTGTCCTCTCTTATTTCCTTGAGCAGTGGTTTGTAGCTTTCCCTGAAGAGGTCCTTTACGTCCTTTTCTAGTTGTATTCCTAGGTATTTTCTTTTCTTTGTAGCAATTGTGAATGGGAGTTCACTCATGATTTGGCTCTCTGTTAGTCTATTATCTGTGTATAGAAATGTTTGTGATTTCTGCACATTGATTTTGTATCCTGAGACTTTACTGGAGTTGCTTATCAGTTTAAGGAGATTTTAGACTCAGATGATAGGGTCTTCTAAATATACAATCATGTTTGTCTTCTAAATATACACTCAAATTGTCTCTGCAAGTAGAGACAATTTGACTTCCTCTTTTCCTAATTGAATACCCTTTATTTCTTTTTCTTGCCTGATTGCTCTGGCTAGAACTTCCAATACTATATTGAATAAGAGTGGTGACAGAGATCATCCTTGTCTAGTGCCAGATTTCAAAGGGAATGCTTCCAGTTTTTGCCCATTCAGTATGTTATTGGCTGTAAGTTTGTCATAAATAGCTTTTATTATTTTGAGATATGTTCCTTTCATACCTAGTTTATTGAGAGTTTTTAACATAAAGTGCTGTTGAATTTTGTCGAAGACTTTCTCTGTATGTATTGAGATAATCATGTGGTTTTTGTCTTTGATTTTTGTTTATGTGGTGGATTACATTTATAGACTTGCATATGTTGAACCAACCTTGCATCCCCCAGAATGAAGCCTACTTGATCGTGATGGATAAACTTTTTGATGTGCTGTTGCAATCAGTTTGCCAGTATTTTATTGAAGATTTTGCATCTATGTTCATCATGGATATTGGCCTGAAGTTTTTTTTTTGTTGTTGTTGAGTCTCTGCCAGGTTTTGGTATCAGGATGATGTTGGTCTCATAAAATGATTTGGGTAGGATTCCCTCTTTTTGGATTGTTTGGAACAGTTTCAGAAGTAGTAGTACCAGCTCCTCTTTGTACGTCTGGTAGAATTCAGCTGTGAATCCGTCTGGACCTGGACTTTGTTTTTGGTTGGTAGGCTATTAATTGCTGCTTCAACTTTAGCCCTTGTTATGGTCTGTTCAAGGTTTCCACTTCTACCTGGTTTAGGACCACGCAGACCTAATAGACATCTACAGAAACCTTCACTCCAAATCCACAGAATATACATTCTTCTAAGCACCACATGGCACCTACTCTAAAATTGACCACATAATTAGAAGTAAATTACTCCTCAGCAAATGCAAAATAACGGAAATAATAACAAACAGTCTCTCAGACCACAGTGCAATCAAATTAGAACTCAGAATTAAGAAACTAACTCAGAACTGCACAACTTCATGGAAACTGAACAACTGGCTCCTGAATGTCAACTGGATAAACAATGAAATGAAGGTAGAAATAAAGATGTTCTTCAAAACCAATGAGAACAAAGACACAACGTACCAGAATCTCTGAGATACATTTAAAGCAGTGCCTAGCGGAAAATTTATAGCAATAAATGCCCACCAGAGAAGAGACGAAAGATCTAAAATTGACACCCTATCATCAAAATTGAAAAAGCTAGAGGAGCAAGATAAAAAAAAACTCAAAAGCTAGCAGAAGACAAGAAATAACTAACATGAGAGCAGAACTGAAGGAGATAGAGACACAAAAAATTCTTCAAAAAATCAGTAAATCCAGGAGCTGGTTTTTTGAAAAGATCAACAAAATAGACCACTAGCCGGATTAATAAATAGATGCAATAAAAAATGATAAAGGGGATATCACCACTGACTCCACAGAAATACAAATTACAATCAGAGACTACTACAGACAACTCTATGCACATGAACCAGTAAACCTGGAAGAAATGGATAAGTTCCCAGACACTTGCACCCTCCCAAGCCTAAACCAGGAAGAAGTGGAAATCTGTTAGTTTCTTTTGATCTGCTGGAACTGTTTAGTTAAATTTGGTCCCTTTTGTCAATTTTTGTTTTTGTTGCAATTGCTTCTGGCATCTGCATCATAAAATTTTTGCTAGGGCCTACATTTAAAATAACATTTCAAAAGTTATCTTCCATGGTTTTATAGGTTTTGATTTTACTATTACGTCTCTAATCCATCTTGCGGTTTTGTTTTCTTTTGTTTTTTATATGGTTTAAGGAAGGTGTTCAGATTCAATCTTCTGCATATGTTTAGCCAGCTATCCCAGCACCATTTATTGAACAGGCATTCCTTTCCTCACCACTTGTTTTTGTCAACTTTGTAGGAGATCAGATGTTTATAGATGTATACATTATTTTTGGGCTTTCTATTCTGTTCTGTTGGTTTACATGTCTGTTTTTGTACCAGTACCATGCTGCCTTGATTACTGTAGCCTTGTAGTATAGTTTGAAGTCAGGTAACATGTTGCCTCCAGATTTGTTCTTTTTGCTTGGGATTGTCTTGAATATCCAGGATTTTATTTGGTGTGGTATGTATTTTAAAATATTTTCTTTTCTAATTCTATGAAAAATATCACTGTCATTTTGAGAGGAAAACAGTGAATCTATAAATTGCTTTGGGCAGTATGGTCATGTTGATTATACCTATCCATGAACATTAAACATTTTTCCATTTATTTATTTATTTATTTATGTTATGAAAAGAGGTTTAATTGGCTCACAGTTCAAGGTATATTTTACATGGCTGAAGCAGGAGGAAGAGGGCAAAGGGGGGAAATGTTACAGACTTTAAAACAACCAGATCTCATGAGAACTCACTCACTTTTATGAGAACAGCAAGGGAGAAATCCACCCCCATAATCCAATCACCTCCCAGAAGTCTTCCCCTTCCAACACTGGGAAATAAAACTTGACATGAGATTTGAGTGGGACACAAATCTAAACCATATCTTTCTTCCCCTGCCCCCTCTCAAGTCTCATGCCCTTCCCACATTGCAAAATACATTTATCCCTTCTGAACAGTCCCCCAAGTCTTAATTATTTCAGCATTAACTCAAAAGTTCTCAATCCAAAGTCTCATCTGAAGCAAGGCAAGTTTCTTCTACCTATGAGCCTGTAAAATACAAAACAAGTTACTTCCTTCCAAGATATAACGGGGTTACAGGCATTGGGTAAATACACCTATTCCAAAAGAAAGACATCAGCAAAACAAAGTGGACAGAGGCCTCAGACACGTCTGAAACCTAGCAGAGCGCTAATTAAATTGTGAGGCTCCAAAATGATCTTTTTGACTCCATGTCTCACACCTGGCCACAATGATACAAGGGGTGAGATTCCAAAACCTTGGGCAGCTCTGCCCCTTGACCTCTGCAGGGTATAGCACCCTTAGCTGCTTTTATCAGCTGGCATTGAGTGGCTATGACTTTTCCAGGCACATTATGCAAGCTGATGATGAATCTACTATTCTTAGGTCTGGTGGATGTTGACTGTGTTCTGACAGCTCCATTAGTCAGTGCCCCATTGGGAATTTTCTGTGGTGGCTCCATCCCCACAATCCCCCTCTGCACTTCTGAAGTAAGTACTTCATGAGGGCTCTACCCTTGCAGCAGACTTCTGCCTGGACCTTGAGCATTTCCATACATCCTCTGAAATCTAAGCAAAGGTTCCCAAGCCTCAACTCTTTGCCTCTTGCACATATAGGCTTAGCACCACCTGGCAACCACCAAGTCTTATGGTTTGCACCTTCTGGAGCTGCAGGCTAAGATGTATCTGGGGCCCTTTTAGTAATGACTAAAGTTGGAGTAACTGGGATATAGAGCACATATTCCAAGCCTTCACAGAGCAGTGGGGCCCTGGACCCATGAAACCATTCTTCCCTCCTAGGCCTCCAGGCCACTAATGGGAGGGACTGCTGTGAAGGACTCTAAAATGCCCATTTTCCCCTTTGCCTTTGCTATCAACATTTGGCTTCTTTCTACTTATGCAGATTTTAGCAGCGGGCTTGAATTATTCACCAGAAATTTATTTTTTTTTCCTACTACTTTGCCAGGCTGCACATTTTCCAAATATTTGCACTCTGCTTCTCTTTTAATTATAAGCTCCAGTTTCAGATCTTCTCTATACTCACACATATAAGATTATGCTGTTAGAAGCAGCCAGGCCACATCTTGAATGCTTTGCTGCTTAGAAATGTCTTTTACCAGATATCCTAAATTATATCTCTCAAGTTCAAAGTTCCTCAGACCTCCAGGACAGGGGCACAATGCCTCCAATCTCTTTGTTAATGCATAATAAAAGTGACATTTGTTCCATTACTCCATATGTTTCTTATCATCATCTGAGTCGTCCTCACTTGGGACTGCATTGTCCATATCACTATCAGCATTTTGGTCACAACAATTTAACAAGTCTCTAGGAATTTCCAAACTTTTCTTCATCTTCCTATCTTCTTTTGATCCCTGCACACTCTTTCAACCACTGCCCATTACCCACTTCCAAAGTTGCTTCTACATTTCGAGGTAAAGTTACAGTAATGCTCTACTCCTCGTACCAATCTGCTGTATTAGTCTGTTTGCACATTGCTATTAGGAACTTTCTGAAATTGAATAATTTACAGAGAAAAGAGGTTTAATTGTCTCATAGTTCTGCTGGCCATAAGAAATCATGGCCGGGGAAGCCTCAGGAAACTTACAATGATGGTGGAAGGCAAAGAGAAAGGGGGCATGTCTTACATGGCTGGAGCAGGAGAAAGAAGGTGAAGGCACAAGTGCTACACATTTTTAAACAACAGCTCTAATGAGAACTTATTATCACAAGATCAGCAAGAGGAAAATTAACCTCCATGATTCAATTACCTGCCACCACGTCCCTCCTTCAACATCGGAATTACAATATGACATGAGATTTAGGCAGGGACACCAATTCAAACCATATCACAAGCATAAGAGAAATGTGTTATCTTTCATTGTTGCAAGTATGTATGTGCGTCTTTGTAAAAAAGCATTTATTTCTCTTGCCATATCAATGGGGGAATCTATACAGCTACAATTATAGACCATACTTTAAGACTTAGTTGTAAGTTTAAGATGACTGATACCTGAAACAAATCAAAATCCATAATTTTTCCAGGATTTTATAAAGTGTTAGAGGATAGTGGTGTCAAATCAACCTCTTTAAGTACAAACTGTATGCCCATTTTGTAAAAACCTGCATTAATGAAGCATTATTTTAAGGACTATTAGGAGATGAAAAATAAATAATATATTATCTTATTTCTTAATGTGCTATTTAGTAGATAAAATGATATACTTCAATAAATTGATATTTATACTTTTTAGTTTGCTAATTTTATCTTTAGGTTTCCAAATAAGTAGTAATCACACATCTTAACATATTAAAAACTGCTATTACCTTACACGTGAGATTCAAGTTCCAAAGATTCAAAAATTTTAACTCAACTTTTAATAATGTGTGAAATTTTAACTCAAATTTAACTCAAATTTTAATAATGTGCTGCACTTTAAATAAATGTGTGCAATAATAGTGTGGGAAACTTACTTTGCATATTACTTTTATGCAACTTTGTTTTATATGAGTAAACTTGTGGTTTATTTCTTCTACAACCCACCAAGAAAAACATCAGTGAGATAACTAGAATATCTGCTTTTCCTCATGGTCATTTTATATGTGTCCTAGAAGGATTAATTCTCCTGCAAAAACAAAGATACACTAATAACTTTAGCAGACTCCACTTGAAAGAAAGTATAGGCAATTCAGAGAAGGCAGACTCAAGACAATTCTTTTTTATCTCTTTCCCTGTGGTATCCTCAGATGACCAAAGAGCATATGAAGATATGATTTAATATCCTTTGGTCATCAGCTTCCAAATCTTCCTACCAGCCAAGGGTGGAATTTTCTTCCAAAAAGGAGAAAAAAAAAAAACCCCACGATATTCTAAGATCTAAATATTAAAAAATTTAAAATGTAAATGTTATACTGGGGGGCATCTTGAGTACATAGAGGAAATAAAATTATTACTATCCTAAATAAGGCATGAATTAAGCTACTGAAGTATGGATAAGTAAGGGTGAGTTTGGAGGGTCACATCAAAGACATAAGATAGAGGAATCAAAAGAATTTGGAGACCAGTCAGGTATGAAAGTTAAAAAGGAAGGTGTAAAGAAGTATAATTCACATTTTCCATCATAGCTAATGACTAAGATGATGTTTCTCCAACACAAATTTTAAAAGGAAGAGGCACATAAGCATTATTTAAATCCTTGCATAGTAAGTTTTTTAGCACATAGTTGCACATAAAGGAAGACAGGGACCATTTATTTATTTAAAGCTAGTAAAGAATTTAGTCATATATTTCCCAAATATTTACTAAAGGCCACTATGTACCAAGAACCGGTTTTGGTTTGCATATAAAATGGGAAACTAAGTTACAGGTTCTCTTTTACTTGTAGTGCTTGTACTTTGCTTAACACTGCATTCTTAATCAAATTTTTACCTAAAGAAATTCAAGCTAAATCCTATGAAGGAAGAATGTACCTTGTGCTATAAGTTCATAATGAAGGATACTCTGCTAGTGGGGCAGGATAAAGGGTATGGAAAGCAACATTAGAAACAGGATCTGAACGATGACAACACAATAGTCTACAGAGTGAAATCACTCTGATGTGAAGAGGGAGAGGAAGTGAATGTATTTCACATGGCACCTAATGTCATGGGAAATAAAAAATGATGAAGATAAAAATGTAAGTGGGAGAAAGACCAAATGGGGACACATAAATCTTATTCTCATTCAATTGCATTATAAGCAATCTTTTGACTGGCTGTATAATACTCATAACCACAACTTATGAATGTCAGAAACTGTAAACTTGGTTATATATAACCATATGCCAACAGATCAGAAAACTTGGAAAAAATGAGTACATTTCTGTACACATTTAAACTGCCAAAAATGAACCAAGAAGACATAATAAACCTGAATAAGCGAGTAATGTACAACACGTTTGTATCAGTAATAAAAAGTCTCCCAACAACAACAACAAAAAAAACCCAGGACCTGATGGCTTTACTTCTGTATTCTACCAAACTTTTAAAGAAGAACTAACACCAATACTTCTAAAATGATTTTAAAATATTGAAGAGGAGAGAATTCTTCCTAATTCATCCTATGAGGTCAACATTATTCTGATACCAAAAGTAAACAAGGACACAAAAACAACAAAAACTGAAGGCTAATATACTTGATAAACATAGAAGTAAACATCCTTAACAAAATACTAGAAAAAAAAATTCAACAGCACATCAACAAGATAATACACCAGGATCAATGGAATTTATTTCAGGAATGCAAGGATCTTTCAACATATACAAATCAATGAATATGATACATCATATCAATGGAATAAAGGAAAAAATCCTGAGATCATCTCAATAGAAGCATAAAGATCATTTGATAAAACACAAAACTATTCATGATAAAAACTTTCAACAAATTAGGTATAGAATGAACATACCTCCACACAGTAAAGGTCATATATGACAAACATACAGCTAACATTCTGAATAGGAAAAAGTGTAAAACGTTTCTTCTAAGAAATGAAGTAATATGAGGATGCCCAATATAGCAACTGTTATTCATCACAGTACTGAAAGTTTTAGACAAAGCAATTAGGCAATATAAAAAATAGCATACATTTTAAAAAATAAGTAGTCAAATTTTTTTCTGTTTGCAGATGATATAATCTTACATACACAGAAAAGCCTAAAGACTCTACCAAAAAAAAAAAAACTTTGAAAAAAGGAATAAATTCAGCAAAACTGCATGATACAATATCCATATAAAAAATCAGTAGTATCTAAATACCAATAACAAACTACCTGAAAAATAAATACAGAAAGTGATCCCATTTATAGTAGCTATGAAAAATAAAATACTTAGGAATAAATTGAACTGAGTAGGTGAGTGAAATATCTCTACAGTAAAACTCAAAACCACCAATGAAAAAAATTGAAGAGAACTTCGAAAATAAAATGGCCTCCCATGCTTATGAATTGCAAGAGTTATATTGTTAAGATAATTATATTATACAAAGCAATCTACAAGGTCAGTGAAATCCCTCTTAAAATACCAATGACGTTGCTGTCAGGTAGAAAAAAAAAAGTCCTACAATTTATATGGAATCAAAAAAGACTCAGAATAGACAAAGTAATCTTGAGCAAAAAAGCAAAGCAGGAGACATTACACTACCTCACTTCAAAATATACTACAAAACTATCATAACCCAAAACTGCATGGTATTGGTATACACACAGATGCACAGACCAATGAAACAGAGAAGATTCCCAGAAATAAATTCAGGTATTTAGAGGCAACGGATTTTTGACAAATTTGCCAAAAATATACATTGGGAAAAAGACACTCATTAATAAATTGTGCAGGCAAAACTAAATATTAATATGCAGAAGAATAAACTAACTTATTAACTCTCACTGTATATATAAATCAACTCAAAAGAATTAAAGAATTAAATTTAAAACCTGCAACTATAAAAGTACTTCTATAGGGGAAATGCTTCAGGACATCAGTGTAGGCAAATATTTTATGGATAAGACTTTGAAAGTACAAACAACAAAAACACAAATTGACAAATTAGATTATATCAAACTCAAAACATTCTGTACAGCAAAGGAAGTAATCAACAGAGTGAAGAGCTAATCAGCAGACTAGGAGAAGATATTTGTAAATTATTCCTCAGACAAGGGATTCCTATTCAGAATATGCAAGGCACTCAAACAACTCAACATAAAAAAATTGATTACAAAATGGGCAAAGAATAAAAACAGACATTTCTCATAAAAAGACACACAAATGCCCAATAAATAGATGAAGAAACAATTGATTACAAAATGGACAAAGAATAAAAATAGACATTTCTCATGAAAAGACATACAAATGACCACTAAATAGATGAAGAAAAAATCAACATCAGAGAAATGCAAATCAAAATCACAATGAGATTCTATCTCATCTGAGTTGGAATGTCTATTAAGAAGATGAAAACTAGTGAATGCTGACAAGGATGTGGAGGAAAGGGGGCTGTTATTCATTGTGAGTAGAAATAGAGATTAATATGGTCATTATAGAAAAGAGTATGGAGATTTCTCAGAAAAACTACAAATAGAACTGTCAGAGACTCAGCCTTCCCACTATTTGGTATTTATTCAAAGCAAAAGAAGTCAGTATATTAAAGATGTGCCTGCACCTCCTGTGTTTTTTGCAGCACTATTCACAATAGCCAACATATAGAATAAACCTAAATGCCCTTCAACAGATAAATGGATAAAGAAAATGTAATATATATATATATATATATATGCATATGTACAATGAAATACTATTCAGCTATAAGAAATGAAATCTTCATTCCCAGCAACATGGATGAGCATGGAGAACACTATGTTAAGTAAAATAAGTTAAGGTACAACAAGTTAAATACCACATATTTTCACTTATATATTGGAGCTAAAAAAAATAGCTGAGCTCAGAATTAGAGAGCAGAAAAATATTACTATAAGCTGGGAAAGATCTCAGGGAGAAGATAGAGAGGGTTATTAATGGATACAACATTGTAGCTAGATAAGAATACTCTCTAGCTACTATAGCACTGTGGGGTGTATATAGTTAATAATAATTTTCAAGAAGCTGGAAAAAGGATTTTAAATGTTCCCAACACCAAGAAATAACACATTTGAGATATGTACATTGTATACATGTATGTCCTTTTGTATCCCATAAATATGTCTGATTATTAAATGTTAACTAAAAAGAAAAGGGAAGAAAGAAAAGAAATCTATAAACTTGGAAAATACATAGAGTAGATCTCATTTATATCCCTCATCCATAATCAGGTTTTCTAATAGAGGAAAACTCCAGAGAACTCCCTTAATTTCACTCTACATTTTCAGATTATGCTTTTCTCATTTTGTTAAAAATGATATCTGTGATTCTTTAAAAGGTGTCTTAAAAATAAATTATTTCTCTGTGTTCAATCAAAAAATAAGAGATTTGACTTAATAACAGGTATAAAAGGTAGAGACAGTTAATAAAAAACAAAGGAAGATTTTTATTAACTTAATCAACAAATCTATATATTTCAATTAAACATTCTATCTGTAAAGAGGCAGAATATTTAATGACCATCATTTAAAATAACTGTGTGAAATATTACTTAACTAGCACATTTTCATTAAAAATTTCTCTGAGTGAGCATTGTGCTTCTGCCTCAGATATATGACATGATCTTTTCCCTTTTTGTAAGAGTATTTTATGCTCCTGTTACATTATTCAACCACCTTCCACAGGAAAAAAAAAATATGTGACTGAAGTCTATTCTTTGTCTGATAGTATTGTTACCAACTTAAAATGCTCTGTCAAGCATCAAAATTTTAGAGAGATGAGCTTACTCCTGCAAGAATGGCCATAATGAAAAAAATAACAAAAATAACAGAGGTTGGCCTGGATGCAGTGAAAAGCGAACACTTGTAGACTGCTGGTGAGAATATAACCACTGGAAAAGAGTGTGGAGATTCCTTAAGAAGAGACTTTCAAATGTACTTAATTAAAAACTTTTATTTTAGTAATAAAGAGAAATCAAATTATGTTCCTTAGCTTCTCATTCACAGAGTTAATATGTACATAGACCTAATTCCCACTCTAATTTTTTCTCTCCTTGTTCACTGTCATTGATTTGTCCTAAACATTTGTAGTGGTTTACAGATGTCAAAGACTGTTTCTGATGTAGGTTTGAACAGCAGACTAGTCAGTGTCTTATTGTGTTTTTATTCTGGTGGAGATAGAGAACTAATATATAAATTAATTTCTTCTTACCGTGATAATTTCTATAAGAAATAATTAACATACTAATGTGAGAAAGCTAAATGAGAGACCTAAGCTGAGGGATTTACTTTTTTATTTTTGTTTGAGATGGAGTCTCACTCTGTCCCCTAGGCTGGAGTCAGTGGCACATCTTCACTTACTGCAAACTCTGCCTCCTGGATTCAAAAGATTCTCCTTCCTTGGCATCCCAAGTAGCTGGGACTACAGGTGTGTGCCATCATGCCCAGCTAATTTTCATAGTTTTAGTAGAGACAGGATTTCACCATATTGGCCAGGCTGGTCTCGAACTCCTGACCTTGTGATCTGCTGGTCTCGGCCTTCCAAAGTGCTGGGATTACAGGCATGAGCCACTGGGCCCAGCCAGGGATGTACTTTATAATGGGAGTCAGGAGTTGAGGCCAAGGGACAAGAAACAACCATGTTTTGAAGATCTGGGAAAAGAATGTTTGATGTAGATAGAGGTTGTACAAAGCCCCCGGTAGAAAAAGCTTCTCCTGATCAAGGGTAGAAAGTGAATGCGAGCAGAGTACATCCAGCAAACATGTGGTGTAGGGTAATGAGGAGTCTGAACCCAGAGACCCCTGCACACTTCAATACAGGGCCTCAACTTTATTGAAACAGTCCCTCGGGCTCCTGTCTGCGGAATGGACTGCTGGGTGACAAAAATGAAAACAGGAAGAACAATTAGAAGGCTATTATTCCTTCCTTAATCAGACAATAAATTACTTTTTTAGAAATGTAAACTCTTGTAAAAATTAAGGGCAAAGAACAAACAAACAAGAATATTCTGTCAAAAAATGATTGATTGTTTTCTTAAATCATGTATTAACTAAGTACTATATTTTGAGTATCTCTAAACAACTTGTGACAAGTAAATAAAATGAAAATTTTATTATAATTTAGAAATCTGGGGGAAAAACAAAATTGTTTAAATAGTGAAGGGGACATGTATATCAGAACATATTTAGATCTATTTACAAAAAAAGTATAATTAATTTAAATGTTATATATCAGAATTCATTTTTAAATTGTAAGCTGCATTTCAAGTATCATAAATTTAATTTGTGGTAATTACTTATTTCGTAAACTTAACATTTATCTTTAGAAGACTAAACATGTAGTATTGTGTTATATACAAAGAATGTTGCTCAATAGGACTTTGTAAAATTCAATGTAAGTTTCTATGCTAGCTAAACTCTGTATATTATTTGTTTCTATCATGGATTACTGTGCTTTAAGTTATATAATTTTCTTTATTATTACTATGCCCTGCCTTAATGTAATTAGTAATATTGCTTTTAGTTTTAAATTTGGCAGGTTATAGGATACATAATATTTTATAAAATTTCAAAATTTCAATTAATGACCAAAGCAGAGGAAGCTTTTTATTTCAAAATATGATACTAGTATAGATTACTTGCTATTCAAGTATAATTTTGAATTATTAATTATGTTACAATAATAAATATAATTTATCTGTGATATTTCATGAAAGGAACTGGTTAAGCTTGCATTCCTTGTTTCTACTAATAATACTTGATACACAGAAAATTTTCAGGTACTCCAGAATCACCCATCATTTGTAAGTGTAGAAACCCAGAGTTCAAAATTTCAGGTATTTAATTTACCTGAAAATTCAAAAAGATGTCTAAGTAGTAGCCTTTTAAATTTTCAAAAGGCACATCAGAAATTTAGCCCTTAATTATTTTCTATTCAGCTACTTTCCAAAAAGCTGTTTCTAAGTGAAAGTTGCTAATTTCTTCTAATATGTTCCAACCAAATTATTATATGCTGTATAACAGAAATAGCACAAAATTCCTAGCTTAAAGATGTCATATTTCTAAAAGTGACCAATTCAATCATTTTAACTGGTTTAAATCATATGAATGTATAAGCAGGAGAGAGATAGATAACTAGAATTATCTAAATTATAGTTAGATAACTATAATTAACAAATCTAGGGAAAAGCAAAATTGTTTAAATAATAGTGAAGAGGATAAATAGTGAACTACAAATAGTGATCATGTAACCAAATAGTCTTCTTTGAATGCAAGATAAAGACTGTAATGTGTTGCATTTTCTTGCTGCCCCTTTTCAACTTGTGAGGTTTAATTTATATAAATGGAGTTTTGGGTAAATATTGTCAATGTTAAATTATTGCTTTCTAATATTCATTAGACAGATTTTCAAAGTTTAACTGAAATTTTCATTCAGTTTTCTAATCATGAATAAACATTTGGGCTTAACTTTCAATATAACTTGCTTACATAATTGTATCATTTTAAATGAAATTTTTTTCCACTTACTTGTTTTATTATTATTATTATACTTTAGATTCTGGGACATGTGCAGATCTTGCAGGATTGTTACATAGGTACACGCATGCCATGGTGATTTGCTGCCTCCATCCCCCTGTCACCTACATTAGGTATTTCTCCTAATGTTATCCATCCCCAGTCTCCCCACCCACTGCTATCCCCTCCCCTAGCCCCCAACTCCCCAACAGACCCCAGTGTGTGATGTTCCCCTCCCTGTGTCCACGTTCTCATTGTTTAGCACCAACCTATGCATGAGAACGTGCAGTGTTCAGTTTTCTGTTGTTGTGTCAGTTTGCTGAGAATGATGGTTTCCAGATTCATCCATGTCCCTGCAAAGGAAATGAACTCATCCTTTTTTATGGCTGCATAGTATTCTATGCTGTATATGTGCCACATTTTCTTTATCCAATCTATCATTTATGGACATTTGGGTTGGTTCCAAGTCTTTGCTATTGTAAACAGTGCTGCAATGAACATATGTGTGCATGTGACTTCATAATAGAACAATTTATAATCCTTGAAATTTATATTGTCTGATATTTATACTTTGAGTGACACAAATTAACTGCAACTACTAAATACTTATTATAAGCCAAGCATTATGTAAATATCTCATATGCACCATCTCATTTGTTTCCTGGGACAACTTTATGGAATAGATATTATCTCCACATCCCAGAAAGAAAACTGATGTGTACTTCGATTAAATCTATCAATTATTAAATCTGAATTGAAATCTGGAATTACTTGGCATAGGAGTCCAGGCTCTGGGTTCTGGAATGTATGCCAGTCTCTAGGCTGTGCTCTTTTTCTCCTGCTGTGAATTTGCTTTTCTACTTCTTTTTGTTCTTGCTCTGTTTCATCCCACCCTCCCACACACCCATGATATAAACATCTTTGAAAAGGTGTGAAATTGCAGATGAAAGGGAAGCAGATATTTCTGAACTCCCACCAGCAGAAAGAATGTGTTGTCCAACAATTTTGTTGGTATGAATATTTTATGAGCCAGCCTGTAGAAGGAATGAAGACCGACTTTCAATTACAGACAACAGATCCTTGCTTTAATGAGATCAAGCATTTTTAGTGTTGTTGGTCTTATATTTTTTTCTGAAGATTAAGCCTAATAAGAATTTATAATTTACAGCAGCATCTATCAATCTCTAGAAACCCTTAGTGTTTCATGACTTAGCATTCTGTGTTTTGTCCACTTTTATAATTTTTTCTGTCTCCAGAAATATTTTAATATGTTGTGGCTAAATGTGATCTGCTATGCATATGTCAGTATAAATCAAAAGGTTTCACTTTTGTTTGCAAATATCTCTACAAGTGAAAGGCAGACATTTTCATTACAATACAAATAACATCTATGTTTTCTTTTCATGTATTTTCACACATTTGCTTTCTTTTTCTTGTGACAAGAAGGAATTCAAATTAATTATGAGATATTAAAAACATTCAGTCTAATCTCTCATAGCCTCCCAGTTTTGAAAGATAGTAACCATACAATAGTGTACTATATGTAGTTTATTTCATTTTATTATTTTTCAATTGAAAAGAACATTACTCAGGCCTGAGTAGACCAATAACAAGGTCTGAAGTTGAGGCAGAAATTAATAGCCTACCAACCAATGAAAGTCCATGACCAGAGGGATTCACACCTGAATTCTATGAGAGGTACAAAGAGGAGATTTTTACCATTTCTTCTGAAACTATTCCAAATAATACAAAAGAGGGAATCCTCCCTAACTCATTTTATGAGACCAACAACATTCTGACACCAAAACCTGGCAGAGATAGAAAAATTTCAGGCCAATATACTGAAAAGAAAATTTCAGGCCAATATCCATAATGAACATTGACGCAAAAATCTTCAATAAAATGCTGGCAAAATGAATCCAACAGCACATCAAAAAGCTTATCCATAACGATCAAGTAGGCTTCATTCTGGGGATGCAAAGCTGGTTCAACATACGCAAATCTATAAATGTAAATCATCACATAAACAGAACCGAAGACAAAAACCACATGACTGTCTCAGTAGAGGCAGAGAAGGCATTCCAGAAATTCAACAGCCCTTTATGTTAAAAACCCTCAATAAGCTAGGTCTTGATGGAACATATCTAAAAATAATAAAAGCTATTTATGACAAACCCACAGCCAATATCATACTGAATGGGCAAAAACTGGAAGCATTCCCTTTGAAAACAGGCAATAAACAAGGGGACCTCTTTCACCACTCCTATTCAATAGAGTATTGGAAGTTCTGGTCAGGGCACTCAGTCAAGAAAAAGAATATTCAACTAGGAGAAGAGGAAGTCAAATTGTCTCTATTTGCAGATGACATGATTGTATATTTAGAGGACCCCCATTGTCTCAGCCCAAAATCTTAAGCTGATAAGCAACTCCAGCAAAGTCTCAGGACACAAAATCAATGTGCAAAAATCACAAGCATTCCTATACACCAATAACAGGCAAACAGTGCCAAATCATGAGTGAACTCCCCATTCACAATTGCTACAAAGAGAATAAAATTCCTAGGAATGCAACCAACAAAGAATGTAAAGGACTTCTTCAAGGAGAACTACAAACCACTGCTCAAGGAAATAAGAGAAGACACATACAGATGGAAAAACATTCCATGTTCATGGTTAGGAAGAATCAATATCGTGAAAATGGCCATACTGCCCAAAGTAATTTATAGATTCATTGCTATCCCCATCAAGCTATCACTGACCTTCTTCACAGAACTGGAAAAACCCATCTTAAACTTCATATGGAACTAAAAATGAGCTTACAAAACCAAGACAATCCTAAGAAAAAAGAAAAAACAACAAAAAAACTGGAGGCATCACCCTTCCTAACTTCAAACTGTAAACTGTACTACAAGCCTTGGAAGTAACGACGCACATCTACAACCATCTGATCTTTGACAAACCTGACAAAAACAAACAATGGGGAAATGATTCCCTGTTTAATAAATGGTGTTGGGAAAACTGGCTAGCCATAGGCAGAAAGCTGAAACTAGATCCCTTCCTTATACCTTATACAAAAATTAACTCCAGATGGAATAAAGATTTAAACATAAGACGTATCACCCTAAAAACCCTAGAAGAAAACCTAGGCAATACCATTTAAGACATAGGCATGGTCAAGGCCTTCATAACTAAATCACCAATAGCAATGGCACAAAAGCCAAAATAGACAGATGAGATCTTATTAAACTAAAGAGCTTCTGCACAGCAAAAGAAACTATCATTAGATAGTTTCAGTGATAGAGTGAACAGGCAACCTACTGAATGGGAAAACATTTTTGCAATCTACCCATCTGACAAAGAGCCAGTATCCAGAATCTACAAAGAACTAAAAGAAATTTACAAGAAAAAGACAACCACATCAAAAAGTGGGCAAAGGATATGAACAGACACTTTTCAAAAGAAGACATTTATGCAGCCAACAAACATATGAAAAAAATGCTCATCATCACTATCATTAGAGAAATGCAAATCAAAACCATGTTGAGATACCATCTCATGCCAGTTAAAAGATTAAAAAATCTGGAGACAACAAATGCTGAAGAGGATGTGAAGAAATCGAAACACTTTTACACTGTTAGTGGGAGTGTAAATTAGTTCAACCATTGTGGAAGACAGTGTGGTGAATTTTCAAGGATCTAGAAATAGAAATACCATTTGACCCAGTAATCCCATTACTGGGTATATACCCAAAGGACTATAAATCCTTCTGTTATAAAGACACATGCACAAGTATGTTCATTTTGGCACTGTTTACAATAGCAAAGACTTGGAACCTACCCAAATGCCCATCAGTGATAGACTGGATAAAGATAATGTGGCATATATATATATATATATATATATATATATATATCCATAGAATGCTATGCAGCCATAAAAAAGGATGAGTTCATGTCCTTTGCAGGGACATGCATGAATCTGGAAACCATCATTCTCAGCAAACTGACACAAGAACAGAAAACCAAACGCTGCATGTTCTCACTCATAAGTGGGTGTTGAACAATGAGAACACATGGACACAGGGAGGAGAACATCACACACTGGGGCCTGTCAGGGGGCTGGGTGGGGTTAGGGGAGGGAGAGTAGGGGCTGGGGGATTTGGGGAGGGATAACATTAGGAGAAATATCTAATGTAGATGATGGGGAGATTGATGCAGTAAACCACCATGGCGTGCATATACCTATGTAACAATCCTGCATGATCTGCACATTTACCCCAGAACTTAAAGTATAATAAAAAAAGAAGAAAATTACATTACTAACATATTTAGTAACTTATTTAATCTATACCTAGGATTTCTTTCTCTGTCTTCTGCTCCACGGACAAATTCTAAAACATTAACATGTTTTAGTCAGTTAAAAAAAAACTTTTCCATCCATCTCCTTCCAAATACAGAATATTATGGTATTGGATTCCTCGTTATTGGTTGCTATTAGCTGAATTTTGTCCTCCAAGAAAGATATATTGAATTCCTAACACACATTACCTCAGAAAGTAACCTTAGTCAGAAATAGGGTGTTTACAGAGGAAAAACAGCTTTAATTTCTAGTTATCCTTCTGTTTCATGTTTTATTTCTATTATATAATGTGTTATAGAGACAGGATGATAGCTGTTATGAATCCAATCTCTTCAGATGGTGGTACCCCAGAGCTCATTCTTTGTACATCTTTCTGTCTTAATAAATTTTATGAAAACACATTACATGTGCTTAATGTACCTAAAGAAAAAGTTCAGTTCTTTTGTGGATTGTGAAGTTTAAAACATATTGTGATAGTTGCCATATTTAAATAGGACATCTCTGACCTCTGCAAACAAATAATCACCACAGTATATTCAGTAACAACCAACACCAACTATTACACTCTGAAGGATCTCTTTAAGACAATACACATGTAACCATTAAAAGCAGTGTTCTGCTCATCTACTCAAAATCACAATAAAAGTCAAACATAAATGTTCCAGTTTTTTCATCAAAAAACTCTAAAATAGAAAACAAAATTTTTAGAAAAAAGGATTTTTATTTTTTTAAAAATGACACACATAATTACACAGAAGACAATTGTTCTGTTTTTGTGATTAGCTCAGAAGAATGAAATTGCAAATCAAAATTTTTTCTTCACTCTCATTTAGCATATAGACTACTAAATGATACTAAATGCATGTCTTTACATTTGCTGTGATTTTTAAGACATAGGAATTTATTTGTTAGCTGTGTTTTGTGAATTCTGGTTATCCAAATAAAAACAAATATTACATGTTTAAAAAAATCAAAACTTTGGAGTGGAGATTGCGTACAATTCCAGGAAGCTGTTTTGTTTATCTAGGAAATAAATAATTTGAAATTAAATGCTCGTGTTTAGTAGTGATGAAAGTATTTTTTTTTTTTTTTTTTTTGAGACAGAGTCTCACTTTGTCACCCAGACTGGAGTATAGTGGCGCCGTCTTGGCTCAGTGCATCCTCCGCCTCCCAGGTTCAAGTGATTCTCCCAATCAACCTCCTGAATAGATGGGACTACAGGCATGTACCACCACACCCAGCTAATTTTTGTATTTTTAGTAGAGACAAGGTTTCACTATGTTTGCCAGGCTGCTTTCAAAACCCTGACCTCGTGATCCTGCCGCCTCCACCTCTCAAAGTGCTGGAATTACAGGGGTGAGCCACTGTGCCTGGCCAATAAATTTTAAAAATCAGCCAGTTAGGTACTAATAAAGGATACTTGAATTTCTGCATTCTGTATTGCTTGAATATCTATTTGCATATGACTTTTACTATGTTAATGAAAAGCTGTTTTATATTAAGTGTATGCCATTCTTATTTACGTGTCATTTAAATAGCAACAATGTTTGAATTTAAATATTTTCCAATGTGAGATATTTGTTGAGGCTTTAAATAGCTAATGTTAGAGATTAATATAATTGTTTTGAGTAATACTATGGATTACATACAATTAAGTTAGAGATATTATAGTATTACAACATATAATTATTTTTGAATAGAAAAAAACTGATTACTATTTTACTTTTATATTGATATTTGTAAATTAAATTATCTTCTAATATGTATTGCTTTATATTAGTGTAGGAATTTCTCATTTAATCTATATTGTTTAAAAACATACATATATTTAAAATATACACATACATATAATCACAGCAAAAAAAGTACACATTTAAGGAACTCGATTTTTTTTAACTTCTATTTTAAGTCCAGGGATATATGTGCTTTTTGTTATATATGTAAACTTGAGTCATGGGAGTTGGTTGTATAGATTATTTCATCACCCGGGTATTAAGCCCAGTACCCAGAGATTTTCATTTCTGCTCCTCTCACTCCTCCCACTCTTCCCCACTCAAGTAGACCCAAGTGTCTCTTATTTTCTTCTTTGTGTTCATAATTTCTCACCATTTAGCTCCCACTTACAAGTGGAACATGCAGTATTTGGTTTTCTCTTCCTGTGTTAATTTGTTAAGAATAATAACCCCCCAGCTTCCTCTATGTCCCTGAAAATTTTAATGAAATTTCAAATTTACCTAAGTAGAAAAGAACATACAGAATTACTGAATATTAGGTTCCTGAATTCGTATCTAAAACATAAATTAGATAAACAAAGTCAACAGAAAATTTTTCCACACTTGACTGTGAAAAATGATCTTATACTTGCTACCACTCCTTACAGCATCTTCCTATCTCTTATTTTTGCAGCAATAAGATGACCCCAGAAAATCATGGTAAGTTACTCTGTGTGGTCCCCAGGAAGACACCTAGAATCTTGAAGCCGAAAGTCCTTCCACAATAGGGCTTAACATTCTAATGTTATCTCTATATAATTTAAAATAGCTAGCATATGTGTTATAGCTGCTGCAATGTAAGAAAAAATATTGAAATGTATGTCACTGAACATTAATAATTTAAAAAATAGTTTAACATATTCATTTTGTTAGATGGACTTGCATTTATCTCTTGTGATTTTGGATTTTTCCCTCCAAAAAGCTTTGTTTATCAACATGTAGTTGTTTATGCATTTGACAAGGCTACTGGGAGTAAGATTATACATTTCAGGGTTATCTGCAAGTTACTTGCAAAAGCAGAGAACACCGCCACATGTATATCCTGAGGAACTGTGAAATATTCAGGAATTTGCAGAGACATTAAGCATGCAATCACGAAACAAAGTCAACAATTTTGAAATCTGATTAGTTAACAATAGTTCTTCAACAAATAAATTGTTTCATTCATTATTTCATGTTAC
Organism: Ateles fusciceps; assembly: GCA_036589455.1. Lineage (NCBI taxonomy): Eukaryota > Metazoa > Chordata > Mammalia > Primates > Atelidae > Ateles > Ateles fusciceps. The sequence goes on along the minus strand of JAZHEH010000174.1, from coordinate 2,248,391 downwards.
ATCAGTATCAATATGGAACAATTATTAAATAAACCAAATTAAATATATCAAAAGTGTACTGGAAAATATTGAAATACTTATGATGATACCCTTAAAAAGCAGGTGTGTGTCATGGCACACTTGGCTTATAACTTCCAAGAGTGACTCCCAATGAAGAGGACATAAAGTTTAATGAGAAACCACGCTAGAAAGCACAAAATCACAAAAGAAAAAATTTCATCTGAAGCACAATTCACACCACAGAACAAAAAGCTTCAGTTAAAGGCAGAATAACTATATATGGAAAAGAAGGGAATAAAGATGACAAAGGTGAAGAAAATGAAAAAAAAATGTAGACTAAAAGTGTTAAATATATTCTTATCATTTTCTTTTCCAGGAGCAATTTGAATAAATTAGCTAGAAATGCAAATATATTATCAAGAAAAGGAGACAGACATCAACAGTTGAAGTTACCAGTTGGTAAATGTAAGGCCTAACAGAAAATTTCAGGGCTGGGTGACACACATAGTGTGAAACACATAATTGTAGGTCAGTGGTTCTAGAAACTTCCTGATCTTTCCTTCAGTTATCTCCAAAACCTCTATGTTTCTGCCTCATTCTACACTTCATTTCCTTCATTTTTTATTCCCTCCTATATACTTATTTCTTTAAGCTTAAGTTATCTCAGTTCATCATTTCAAACACTGTCTTTCTAGCATTGTGAACTCTTTTTTTTTAGCTTTACACCTTCCTGGCCAAACTCTTCCATATATTTATTTTTATTTTTATTACACTTTAAGTTCTGGGGTACAAGTGCAGAACGTGCAGGTTTGTTGAATACGTATACACATGACATCGTGGTTTGCTGCATTCATCAACCCGTCATCTACAATAGATATTTCTTCTAATGCTATCCCTTCCCTAGTCCCACACTCCCCAAAAGGTCCCATGTGTGATGTTCCCCTCCCCTGTGTTCGTGTGTTCTTATTGTTAAACTCCCACTTAGAAGTGAGAACATACAGTGTTTGGTTTACTGTTTTTTGTGTTAGTTTGCTGAGAAAGATGGTTTCCAGCTTCATCCATGTCCCTGCAAAGGACATGAACTCATCCTTTTTTATGGCTGCATGGTATTCCATGGTGTAAATGTGCTGCATTTTCTTTATCCAGTCTATCATGGATAGGCATTTCGGTTGGTTCCAAGTCTTTGCTATTGTGAACAATGCTGCAATAAACATATGTGTACGTGTGTCTTTATAGTAGAATGATTTAATCTGTTGGGTATATACCCAGTAATGGGATAGCTGGGTCAAATGGTATTTCAATTTCTAGATACTTGAGGAATTGCCACACTGTCTTCCACAGTGGTTGAACTAATTTACACTTATACCAAGAGTGTAAAAGTCTTCCTATTTCTCCACATCCTTTCCAGCATCTGTTATATTATTTTTTGCTACTGCATGCAAGTTATTAAGAATTGCTGGAGAAGATCAGTTCAATGTAATAATAAAGCAGATAACTTCCACTATTGATGGATTCATGGTCTTTAATGACTTTCAGACTTGCATTACTAAAAATAGTAAATAATCTCTTGCTGCTTTTCCACACAGTTATTTCAACTTCTATTTATTTTTCAAATTTACTTTTTTTCTCTCTTCAATGATACAGATGACTTCTATTGCTACTTTATGAAGATGCTAAACACTATCAAATAAAACTCCCATGATTATTTGCCACCTCTGCTATAGCTACCTTCCTTCTCAATTCTTTCACATCTTTTCTTCTTCCCTTTGTTTTCAAAGAGGAAAGCATTTTTCTTCCTTGTCTGTTAGACTAGTTGTTTTCTCTAAATTCCATCCTAATCTTTATTCTCAGAGACTAATCTTTATTCATATGTATAAATTATCACTTCACTTTTGTAATATCAGATTTTCTCACTTTAATAAATCCTTTCAATCAACATCTACTTTTCTGTAAATCTGTCTTTATTCCAAAGTCATCATAACTTATATCTCCAGTTTTGAGTTCTTATTTGGCTTTTTCTGGCCTTCATAATCAGATTACTTCTGATATTAGATTACTATTGGCATCTCTATTTTGATAACTTACTGAGACTCTAACATCAGCAAATACGTAGACACCATATTTAGGTATCCCTTCTCCGCAACCCTGACTTCCAAAATTGAATTCCAAAATCCCAGCCATTTTGTTGTTTATTTTGACTCTCACTTTCTTTCCAAATCTCTTAGGTCAGTCTCCTGATGTGAGCTCCCTGAAGTCAGCCCTATCTACTTTAATCCCGTCTCCAATGTTACCTCGATATGTTTCTTTCTTTAAAATAATCATTTTATTTTTCACATAAAGACTTTGTAGTGGGTTCTAGTTACAGTCAGTAAAAAATCCAAAGTCTTTATCTTGCCCAGCTCATTTCACCCTTCTGCTGGACTTTTTTCAAGTCTCTCTTGAACATTTTTGCTTTGTAAAATATGCCATTCTCTCACTTCCCAACCTTATCAAAGGTTATTTATTTAATCCACCTTTCAAACTTATCCCAACTCTATTTGTAGTTTCATGATCTAGTTAACACTTCCTCTCTTTACTATTCTCTGAAATCCTCAAGAATAATTACATGCTCCCAAGAACTTCCATAGTAACCTGTACTTTTGTGTCACTGAGTTCCTTAAATACTTTGTTCTTTTTATACTTCCATGTTCATTTTCTAACAGCTGATGCTTTCGTTGAAACCATTACAGTTCCATGAGCGTGATGAGGAAATTAAGTGTCATTCCTGCTATCTAATTTCTGTTCCCACTGTTTTGAAACATATTTTCTCAATCATTCTGGCTGCTACACCTGCTGCTCATCCAGTAAATAGTATTATACATCAAGGCAATTTTAAACTGATTAAGGTCTTTCTCTCCAATGAATAAGTTAGACCATTTTAAAAGAATAACAGTGATTAAAATATAAACAGAATGCATCCTCCTCAGTGACTCCTTTAAGTGGTGTGCTGCTGTGCTCTTGCTTCATTCAGCATGAAGGTGACAAGAGACTCGCTGTCAGCTTACACCTACTAATGAAAAAAAAATGGCTTTCTTCTCTTTCCTTAAAAAGCTGTCTCTGACAAGGAAATAAGGCAAATAATTTTTCATTAAAATGTATCTGATGATGACTCTACAGTGGCCATCTCAGCACATAAATGGGCTTACCAATTTCATTTTTAAAAACTACAAAGAACCTCCATACCATTGTTTGCTTACTTCACCCTTTCTCTCTCTCTCTTTGTTTTTTTTTTTTTTTTTTTTTGAGACAGAGTCTCACTCTGTCTCCCTGGCTTTAGTGCAGCAGTGGCACCATCTCATCTCACTGCAACCTCCGCCTCCCAGGTTCAAGAAATTCTCCTGCCTCAGTCTCCCAAGTAGCTGGGACTACGGGTACATGCCATCACACCTAGCTAGTTCTGTATTTTTAGTAGAGAGGGACTTTCACCATGTTTGTCAGGTTGGTCTTGAACCCCTGACCTCAAGCAATCTACCAGCCTCAGCCTCACAAAGCGCTTGGATTACAGGTATAAGCCACCACACCCAGCCTGTCTTCTCTTTTTAATTTTTTTCTTCTACATGGTAGTTTCACCATGTTGCCCAGGATGGTCTCGATCTCCTGACCTCAAGTGATCTGCCCTCCTCGGCCTCCTAAATTGCTGAGATTACAGGTGTGAGCCACCACCCCTGGCCATGAAATGTATTTCTTACATTATAATATTTGAAAGTAAAAATTACTCCTTGTCTCAGACTCCTGAGTAGCTGGGATTACAGGTATGCACCACCATGTCTGGCTAATTTTTGTATTTTTTAGTAGAGACAGGGTTTCACCATGTTAGCCAGGATGGTCTCGAACTCCTGACCTCAGGTGATCTGCCCGCCTCGGCCTCCCAAAATGTTGGGACTACAGGCGTGAGCCACCGCACCTGTGCCCATATTCTCTTTATCACTGATAGCAACAGTGTTTCAAGCTAATCAAATATCCATATTAATCTGGCCTATATCCTAGTGTGCTGTTCTCTTTTAAGTTGATAAGATACATCCCCCAAAATGATATTTTCTGATTTTTAGTGATAAATACCAAGTTTACAAATTGTTTAGCCACCATAGTGAAGTGGAGAATTCACATTCATCAATTATATTACCCCCTTCCTTAATTCAAAATGATTTTTAAAAATTCACGTGCAAAATGGAATGTATTTCAGCCATTCTAATTTGGGCAAAATGTGATTAAGGCATATTGCTTTCAGATTTGCACTGACCAGTGAGTGGTTAATTGCAGTATCAAATTTCATTATAAATTGCAACTGTTAAAATCACAGATGAAATTTATTTATTTTTATTATTATTTTAAAAGTAATTTTACCTTTCATTTTAGATTTAGTGGGGACATGAGCAAGTTGTTATATAAGTTCATTATTCGATGCTAAGGTTTAGGGAAGGAAAGTTCCCATCGTGCAGATAATGAGTGTGGTACCCAATAGGTAATTTTTTCAGCCCCTCAGTTCCTCCCTTTGTGCACCCTCTGGAAGTCTGCAGTCTCTAGCGTTTCCACTTTTATTTCCATATGTCCACAATGCTTAGCTCCCACTTATAAGCAAGAACATACAGTATTTAATTTCCTGTTGCTGCATTAATTTGCTTAGGATGATGACCTCCAGCTCCATCCATGTTGAAGCAAAGGACATGATTTTGCTCCCTTTTGTGGCTGCATAGTATTTCATGGTATATACTTACCACATTTTTCTTTGTGATTGAGAATAGTATTGCAATGAACATATGAGCACATGTGTGTTTTTGGTAGAATGATATACTTTCCTTTGGTTATATACTCAGTAATAAGGTAGCTGGTTCTATTTTAATTTCTTAGAGAAATCTTTAAACTGCTTTTCACCATGGATACACTAATTTACATTCTCACGAAGTGGGAATAAGCATTCTTTTTCCTACACAGCCTTGCCATCATCTGTTATTTTTTAATATTTTCATAATAGCCATTCTGACTGATGTGAGATTTTATCTCATTGTGGTTTTAATTTGTATTTCTCTGTTGATTAGTGATATTGAGCATATTTTCAGATGTTTGATGGCCACATGTATGTATTCTTTTGAAAAGTATTTGTTCATGTTCCTACCCACTTTTTAATGGGTTTTTTTTTCCTTGGTATCCTCATGGATTCTGAATATTAAATCTTTGTTAGATGCATAGTTTGTGAATATTTTCTCTTGTTCTGTAGGTTGTATGTTTACCCAGTTGATATTTTCTCTCGTGTAGAAGTTATTTAGCTTAATTTGATCCCACTTGCCCATTTTAATTTTGTTGCAACTGCTCTTGTGGACTTACTCATAAATTCTTTGCACTAGCTGATACTTAGTCATAGATTCTTTGCAATAGCTGATATTGAGAAGATAATTTACTAGGTTTTATTCTAGGATTTTTTTTTTTTTATTTGAGACAGTCTCACTCTGTCACCAACACTGCAGTGCAGTGGCATGATCTCAGGTCACTGCAACCTCTGCCTCCTGAGTTCAAGCAATTTCCTGCCTCAGCTTTCTGGGTAGCTGGGATTACTGGCATGTACCACCATGCCCCACTAATTTTTTATATTTTAGTTGAGATGGGGTTTCACCATGTTGGTTTTGAACTTTTGATTTCACGTGATCCACCCGCTTTAGACTCTCAAAATGTTAGGATTACAGGTGTGAGCCACCTCACCAAGCCTGTAGGATTCTTGTAGTTTATGTCTTACACTTAAATATTTAATCTATCTTGAGTTAATTTTTATACATGGTAAAAGGTAATTCAATTCTATTCTTCTGCACATGGCTAGTCAGTTATCCCAGCATCACTTGTTAAATAGGGATTCCTTTATCGATTGTTTATTTTTATCAACTTTGTCAAAAACGAGATGGTGGTAGGTGTGCTGCCTTTTTTTTCTATTTTTAGATTTCTATTCTATCCCATTGGTCTATGTGTCTGTATGTGTGCTAGCAGCATGCTGTTTTGTTTACTATAGCCTTATAATATAGTTTGAAGTTACATAATGTGTTGCTTCTGGTTTTGTTTCTTTAGCTTAGGATTGCTTTGGCTATACAAACATCTTTTTGATTCCATATATGCTTTGGAATAGTTTTTCTAATTATGCAAAAAATGATGTTGTTAATTTGATAAAGGTAGGATTGAATCTGTAAATTGCCTTAGGCAATATGGTCATTTTAATGATATTGATTCTTTCAATCCACAAGCATGGAATGTTTTTTCATTTGTTTGTGTCATCGATGATTTCTTTCAGGGGTGTTTTGCTATTCTGCTTATATATATATGTATCTCTTACTTCTGTGGTTACATGTATTCACAGGTGTTTTATTCTTTTGCCATGATTGTAAATGGGATTATGTTCTTGATTTGGCTGTCAGCTTGAATGTTTTTGGTGTATAGAAATTCTGATTTTTTTACATTGATTTTGCTGCGTTTTCTAGGTATAGGATTATATTGTCAGTGTAGAGAGTTAATTTGACTCCTTCTTTTCCTATTTGGATAGCCTTTATTAATATCTCTTACCTGATTTCTCTTGCTGAGACTTCTAGTATTATGTTGAAGAGAAGTGGTGAGAGTTACTATCCTTATCTTGTTTCTGTTCTTAGGGGGAATGCTTCCAGCTTTTGCTCATTCAGTGTAATATTAGCTGTGAGTGTGTCATAGATGCCACTTATTAATTTGAGGAATGTTTCTTTGCTGCCTAGTTTCTTGAGGGTTTTTAACATGAAGGGATGATGAATTTTATTGAAAGCTTTTTTATGCATCTATTGAGATAACCATATGGTTTTTGTTTCTAATTCGGTTTCTGTGGTGAATCACATTTATTAATTTGTGTATGTGGAACCAAGCTTGCATCAAAAGAATCACTTAATCATAGTAAATTAATTTTTGATGTGCTGCTGGATTCAGTTTGCTAGTATTTTGTTAAAGATTTCTGTGCCTGTATTCATCAGGGATATTGGTCTGTAGATACTTTTTTCTCTTTTTTGATTATATCTTTGAAAGGTTTTGGCATTGAGGTGATGCTGACTTTGTTGAATGAGTAAAGGAGAAATTCTTCCTCCCAAATTTTTTGAATAGTTTCAATAATATTGATACCAGCTATTCTTTGTATGTCTGGTAGTACTTGGTTATGAATCCATCTGGTCCAGGGCTCTTAATGATTGGTTGGTTTTTTATTACAAACTCAATTTTGGTCTGCTCAGGGTTTTTATCTCTACTTTTCTCATTATTGGGAAGTGGTGTGTTTCTAGGAATTTATCCATTTCCTCTAGATTTTCAAGTTTGTGTACATAGAGGAGTTCATAATAGTTTGTAATTATCTTTTGTATTTCTGGGGGATTAATGATCATGTCACCTTTGTCATTTCTGATTATGCTTATTTGAATCTCCTCCCATTTTTTCTTTGTTAATCTAGCTAGTAGTATATTGATCTTTTTTATCCTTTCAAAAAACCAACTTTTGGTTTTATTAATCCTTTATATAGATTTTAGGATCTTAATTTTATTCTGTTCTGCTCTAATTTCAGTCATTTTTTTTTCTTCTTCTAGTTCTGAGTTTAGTTTGTTTTTGTTTTTCTAGTTTCTCTAGGTGTGATGTTAGGTCATTAATTGAGATGTTTCTATCTTCTTGATGCAAGCATTTCATGCTATAAACTTTCCTCTTAACACTGATTTTGCTGCATTTTACACTTTTTGTCATTTTTTTCTCTGTTTTCTCTGATTTCAAAGAATTATTTGATTTCTACCTTAATATCATTGTTTATCTAAAAGTTATTCAGGAACAAGATGTTTAATTTCCATATAATTTATGGTTTTGAGATAATTTCTTGATATTGTGTTCTACTTTTATTCATCTATGGTCTGAGACTATGCTTGATATTATTTCAGTTTTCTTGAATGTATTGAGATTTGCTTTATGACTGAGGATGTCGTCAATTTTAGAGTGTATTAAATGTATACATGAGAGGAGTATATATTCTGTGATTGAGGGAAGAGTCTTCTGTAGATATGTATTCCATCTAATTGCTAGAGTGTCTAATTTAAGTCCAGAGTTTCTTTGTTAGTTTGCTGCCTTGGTGATCTAGCTGATCCTGTCAGTGGAGTTTTGAAGTCCCCTACTACTATTGTGTGGTTGTTTAAGTATTTTCCTAGCTCTAGAAGTATTTGTTTTATAAATTGGATTGTTCCATGTTAAGTGTATATATTTTTAGGATAGTTAAATCTTCTTTTTGATTTAAGCTCTTTACCATTATGTAATGCCCTTCTTTGTCCTATTTTATCATTGTGTATTTAAATTTTGTTTTATCTGATATAGTCATAGGGACTCTTGCTGTCTTTTGTGTCCTGTTTTGGTGTTAGATTTGTCTCTATCCTTTACTTTGAGCCTCTGAGTTCCATTACACTTGAGATGTATCTCTTGAAGACAGAAGATGAATGGATCTTATTATATATTTTTTTTTCAACTTGCCACTGTGTGCCTTTTAAGTGAAGGCATTTAGACCCTTTATGTTCAAGGTTAGCACTGATATGTGAGGTTTTGATCCTATGATGAGGCTGTCAGCTGGTTGTTTCGTAATTTCCGTTGTATAGTTGCTTGAGAGAGTCAACGGATTATGTACTTCAGCATGTTTTTGTAGTGGCAGGTATTGATTCCTTTTATTTATTATTCAATTTAGAACTCTTTTAAAGACCTCTTGTAAGGTTGGGGTAGTGGTAACAAATTCTTTTAGTAATTTCTTGTCTATAAAACATTTGCATTTCTTCACTTTTGAATTTTTTTTTTTTTTTTTTTTTTTTTTTTTTGGAGAAGACATGAAGTTCTTGTTTGGAATTTCTTTTCTTTCAGAATGCCAAAAAATTACTCCCCATTTATTGTGGTTTGTATGGCTTTTGCTGAGAAGTCCACTGTTGGCCTGTTGGGGTTTCATTTGAATGTAATCTGACATTTTCTCTAGCTGTCTTAACTTTTTTTAATTGACCTTATGTAGTGCAAATACTGTATGCTTTGGTGAGGTTTATTTTCTGCAATTTCTCACAGTTGTTCTCTGGATGTCTTTAACCTTGATGTCTACCTATCTAGCAAAATTTGAAAAAAATTTTCAGATTGTTTATGTTGTCTTCCTCTCTCTCTTACAAATGCTAATAATTCACAGGTTTGGTTGCTTTACATAATCCCATGTTTCTCAAAGACTTTGTTCATGTATTTTAAATTACTGTTTTTTAAAACTTTTGCCTGAGTGGGCTAGTTCAAAAGAAACAGTCTTCAATACTTGACAGATGGAATTTAAAAGAGCAAATATTCTCTTGAAGTTTGTATAGCATCTTTTTTGTTGTAAGGTAAGAAAAACAATTATATTAGATTTATACTTCAAATCTGCAGTCTTTTTCTATAATACATACACTCTTAAAACACTTGCGATTATTATCACTAAACTAATTATCATTACTAAAAAGCTACAACAAACGTGAAGTCATACTGGAATAAAATATGTTTCTTCTCAGAGGTAACAAGAGAATCACTAGTCATTGACAACATAATGAGGTTTCTATGATAAAGCAAAGGGGCTTTTGGAAAGTGTGAAACTGATTACTTGTGTTGAATTAAGAAGAACTGAAGAAGCAATAGAGTTTCAGTGGTACAAGTCACTGTGGGATGAAACTTAGGAAAGACAAACATAACTTGGAGAATGAAAAGGTATTCAGAATATGGCTGCTGCCTAATGGAAACACACACACACACACACAAACACACACACACACACACACACACACAGTGTCCTATGAGAACATGGTCTTCCATTTATTTAAAAAGCTTTTTAGAAAAATTTTTTAAATTTAAAAATAATGTTTTTAATGTGAATCTTTCTATGCATTTCCCCAATTTGTTAAAACAGAAAACTATAGATGAAAGCTAAATTTATACACCAGGGAGGTAGACACATACGATTAACTGAGAATGTTTCAAATAAGAATTTGCATTATAAATATATATATATTATATATAATCTTTTTGATATTTCCCTCTAGCAAAGCTTTCTTTTCTTACCATCAAAACTGGTATTGTCAATGGGGTTTTCACAGTCCAAGTCTATAATTTTATACATCTCCATAACATTTCTCAATAAAATGGTAGTAACTTCTACCCATACCAGTGCACTGAACCTGATTTTTAAAAACTCATCAATGATTCTTTGTTGCTCACGCAGTGGACTTCTCACTGAGTGTAAAAACTTAGAATATTTGAAATTATTGACTTTTTATTGTCTTCACTCTTATTGCACATAGAATTATTCCTGTGTCACTTATCCTTTGGTTTGTAGGATTATATATATATGTATATATGACCCTTTGGTTTTTAGGAATATATATATATATATATATATATGTATATGAATCACTGTTTCCTTATTTGATTATAAGCAAATTTATTGAGTATGCACTATTGTTCTATGTTTTATGTATAAACCTTCACAGGTTGGTGGGTGACAAAATATTTTATGAATGAGCAAATTAATTTTCAGTTGTCATGAAATATTTATTTATATCTCTTTAGACATATAAATATAAATATGCCTAAAGATGTGTATACCATCCATCCCCAGTTAAGAAGAGTCCTTCATTTCACATTATTCATTCTCTAAAGGATTTAATCTAATTGATATACTTTATCTAAAGTAGAATGTGTTGAGGATATCACAACTTTTTATTTGAATATGTATTTAAGTGCCAATTTTCATCAGGCCCCAGACTATCATGCAGCCAATCACAACCTACTCCACTGGTTCTCATTCTGTTGGGGGTGCAGAAAGCAATACCCCAAAATAAAGGCTTCAGAAACAGCCTTAGAAGAAAAAATTTCTCTTGACTTTCTCATGCCGTACTGTCTCTCACCCTTATTTTCCCCATAGTCAAGCCATAGTAAAGCTCTCTTCTTCATAGTTGATCAAAGAAACCAGAACACTTTTTACTTATATTTGGCTGTAAAACCTAATAAAGTTACTCTTTCTCCTGCTGTCCTGTGTAAAAATTGGCCATAAGGAAATTATCTGACCTATTTTGTTTGACCGTAGGTCATAAGACCCTCACCTCAGAAAGATTCCTGCCCCATAGCCAGAAGGAAGGAAGCCTACATTGAAGAATCTGGACAGACAGGCCTTTTGGAGCTTCCTCTTTCAGTCTAATAGATTATGAAAACATAACCCTTGTGTTCAATCACAGTTCTGCATGACCATCCATTCTTCATTGAACTTAAGCATTAAAATGGACGATTTCTCTTGTATCTTTGGGTCTTCATTCTGAACACTTCTATGGCATGTAAGACTACGACCAAATACATTGATATGCCTTTTCTCAGTTGATTATTTTTTCCAGTTCAATTGTTAGTAAACCTTCAGTAAAGAGAAAATTTTCCCTTTGCCCCTTTAATTCTTTTAAAGAGATAAATAATTTTCACTGAAATAAATTTTGAATTTTTTTCATTGATGACCTAAGCTAACATTTTAAAAGGATTATGAAGTCAAGAGTGACTAGAACTGCTATTTTAAATTACATTTTCAAGGAAGTCATGTTGGAGGGAAACTCTTTGTGTTAAGGTTTGTTTATTTTTCAGTTTAATCTAAGGTATGCTGTAATAACAATGACACAAAACCTCAATGGCTTACGACAATAGTTAATTTATCCTTCACATGAAATGTGGAATGGACTTTCAGTGGAAACATAAAAGTGTAAGTAAAATTAAATATATATATGTATATATATATTTTTTCAGTTTATTCTGTAATTATATGGAGATGTAGAGGATTTACAACTGTTAAATGTGAAAAATACCAACAGTAAATGGTTCACATTAACTAATTTCAAAGATTTTTATAAAACCATAAAAACGTGGTATTGCCGTAAATAGAGACAAAAAGATCAATGAAACAGAAGAAAAATACAGAAAACTGAACACACAAGTTTGGATATAGAATGAAATAAATTATTCTTAACAAATAGGGTGTTAAGACAATTCTACGGCAAATAAAAGTTTCTTTTTTTTCTTTTTCATCATTTTTATTCTGGAAGAGTCTCCCCTCATTAGGAGATAACCTGAATGACTGAATATGCATTCACACGTTTGTTGATTGCAGCACTGTTCACAAGAGCAAAGACTTGGAACCAATCCAAATGCCCATCAATGATAGACTGGACAAGAAAATGTGGCACATATACACCATGGAATACTATGCAGCCATAAAAAGGATGAATTCAGGGCCGGGTGCCGTGGCTCAAGCCTGTAATCTCAGCACTTTGGGAGGCCGAGGTGGGCAGATCACGAGGTCAAGAGATTGAGACTATCCTGGCCAACATGGTGAAACCCCGTCTCTACTAAAAATACAAAAATTAGTTGGGTATGGTGGCATCCACCTGTAGTCCCAGCTACTCGGGAGGTTGAGGCAGGAGAATTGCTTGAACCCGGGAGGTGGAAGTTGCAGTGAGCCGAGATTGTGCCACTGCACTCCAGCCTGGTGCCTGGCGATAGAGTGAGACTCTGTCTCAAAAAAAAAAAAAAAAAAAAAAAAGGGTGAATTCATGTCCTTTGCAGGAGCATGGATGAAACTGGAAACCATCATTCTCAGCAAAGTAAGATGGGAAAATATATAAAAATAAAAATTAATCACAAACCTTGTCTCTTACTAAAACAAAGTAAGATATTAATAGCAGAGAGATATTTTTTATCTAAAAATTAAAGGCAAAATATAAAACTTTAAAAAAATTCTTAAAAAGCTTATGTCAAACAGTATTGATATCTGCTTTTTTCACTGTGTTTTTTAACTCTATAGACATATATTAGAAAAAAATTTTCAGAATAATCAACAATAATACAAATATGAAAACATATCATTGTTTACTCAAACATAGTATTTAGGGAGAATAAAAAGAAAAATAAGACACCATATATACAGATAGCTACCAAACCTTATACGAATATAGTCCAGCATAATAGTGGCACTGTAATACCAAAACAATATGATGAGGGCTTATATAAAGGCACAGCACAAATATTATTGAATTATAGGAAAAATGAGTCCTGAACTTTTGAAGGATGGAGAGAGGAAAATAAATGCTTTATAGCATAAGCGTTTCTTAAGCCTGCAAATCTTTGAACACTAACAATATGTTTGATTATGATTTTTTATGTTGTTAGCATTTAAAAAGGCATTTACTAGATATAAAAAGATAGCAAGATATTTGATCCAGTTTATCATATTTTTCTTTATAAAAAGAAACATTTAATATAGAAAACTTTGAATTAAAATGCCTTGCAGACTCATAATGTCATTTTAACACATATTACTATACTTTGAATCCACTTATGGCTGAATCTGAAATGTATATTTGAACAGCTGTTAGTTGAAATAAAAGTACTCATTTTTTTTTACTAGACTAATTTTATGTAATGCTTAAAACTCTTTTAGCATTTTTGCTTAACTAAGGGAATGGCAAAATGCCTAAAAACATATAAGTTATTTGGCTGTACCTTGTATATATATTTTTCTTCAAGTTCGTTTTAGTGAGAATGGTTTTAAGTCTCAAAGTAAAATTTAAAATGCTTCAAAAATTACAAATAAAATAGAAAACAACATGGGCCTGAAACGATTACTTTGTCATATGACTGACAAGCCAGACAGAAGAACTCACATATCACTTGACATTTTGTTTTTTATAATTGATCAATGTTTACATATATTTTCTTTCATAATTGTGTTTTAGTTCCTTAAGTGAAGGTACAGTTCATGTTCTTTAACTCTTCTTATTGTCTTTCACCAAATATTATTTTAATCATGATGGCATTTAAAAAACCCAGGTAAAATAATGTATCGTAACTTAGAAGAAATTTTGAAATAATTACTCAGCTATCATATACAGTCACACACCATATGGGGCACATAATTTTCTCCTTTAAAACATGTAATTTCTTGAATTTTTTCTGTTTAGAATGTTCAAACATGACAATGTATTATCTATTATAGCTGACAATGTTAATTTTTATTTAAAAATTGTAATTATTTTAGATGATAATTCTCCTATAGGAACATTAACTAATTGATAGTTCCTGGAAGAAAATATTTGTTTCAATGGCTTTATGCAGTTTTATTGATAAAAATGTAGTAGACATTTATTTTTAATTAAAAATTATTTTAAACTACATTTTGGAACTTTCTCTTTTAAGTTTTATTTTAGGTTCAAAGGGTATACGTGCATATTTGTTACATGGGTAAATTGTGTGTTGTTGGGGTTTGGTGTACAAATTATTTTGTCCATATAGTAAGTATAGTACCCAATAAGTAGTTTTTAAATCTTTCCCCCACTCCTACCCTCCAGCTTCAAGTAGGCCCCAATGCCAGTTGTTCCCTTCTTTATGTCCATGTGCACTCAATGTTTAGCTCTCACTTAGAAGTAAGCACATGGAGTAATCAGGTTTCTGTTCCTAGGTTAGGCTAATGGCCTTCAGCTCCATCCACGGTGCTGCAAAAGACATAATTTCATTCCTTTTTTCAGGCTGTAGTATTCCACGATGTATATATACCACATTTTCTTTATTCTAGTCCACTGCTGATGGGACTAGGTTGATTCCATATCTTTCCTATAATGAACGATGGTGCTGCAATGAATATATGCATGCATGCATCTTTATGGTAAAATGAAGTATAGTCCTTTGGGTAGACAGTCAATTATGGAACTGGTGGGCTAAATAATACCTCTTTTTTTAAGTTATTTGAGAAATCTCCAAACTGCTTTGTACAGTGGCTGAACTAATTTACATCCCCTCCAGCAGTGTGTAAGTGTTCTCTTTCTTTTGTAAACCTTGCGAACATCTGTGATTTTTTGACAATTCTATAATAGCCATTCTGAATGGTGAAAGATGGTATTTCATTGTGGTTTTGATTTGCATTTTTCTAATCATTGGTCACTTTGAGTATTTTTTTCATATGCTTATTGGCTGCATGTATGTCTTCTTTTGAGAAGAGTCTGCTTATGTCCTTTGCCCATTTTTTTAATGAAATAATTTGTTTTACACTTGTTGATTTGTTTAAGTTCCTTACAGATTCTGGATAGTAGGCCTTTATGGGCTGCAGAGTTTGCAAATATTTTTCTCATTCTCTGGGCTGTCTGTTTACTCTGTTGATACTTTTATTTATTTTTTTTTCCTGTCCAGAGCTCTTTAATTTAATTAGGTCTCATTTGTAAATTTTTGCTTCTCTTGCAATTGTTTTGAAGTCTTTGTCATGAAATCTTTGCCACGGGCTGCATTCAGAATAGTATTTCCTTGGTTTTCTTCTAGGGTTTTTTAAAAATAGTTGTAGATTTTATATCTAAGTCCAAATAATTTAGAGAATAATTGTAAATTAGGGGCTATTTGTAGAACATTTATTTCTACATTTATTTAGTTGTAATGAATTTTGATTGGCCGAAAGATGAGCAGATCACTTATAGCTTGTATTAACATCTTCTGTTGCAAAAAGAAAAAAAAAAAGAACCAAATTAGTAATTCTGTAAAATGTAATGTTATGTTATTTCACTCCACAAGCAAATGAGAGAAGGTATATCTGAATCTGTATTCACACACCAAAAACATGGTGGTTCACATAATTATATACTAGTATATATACATATAATATATAAATATATGTATATTTTCATGTATATATGTATGTGTAGTTTACCTAAGTTTGTGAATGTGACTAAAAATATACAGTAAAACCAGTTATAAAATACATACATTTATTATGAAAATAAGCAATGAATGAAATTGTAGATAATAAAATTAAAATATTATTATAACTAAAGAGATGAATATGGCAACTTATATAAAAGTACTTACAGCTTCTGAAATTAAAAAGCTAAAACAATTCATGACCAGCAGATATGCACCTTATAAAATATTAAAGGAATTTCTTCGGTAGAAGCAATATTATAAATATTGATGAAAACAATGAAATTAAATTTTACTGTTAACATTGAACAGATTTTTTTCTTCTCTTAAATGATACTTGAGTTTCTTTATGTCTCTATTAGAGGAAGACTGCTCATTTATAATAATTAACACATCTCTGAAGGAAGATGGAGTTGAGATTAATATACTTGCTCTCTGAGGATTGTAGACAATTATTACCCAGATGCCCATAAAATACCAAAAAATCTGGTTTTCAGAGAATCATATTTCATACCAACGTCGTGTCGCCGTGTTATCTTATGACCTCACTGTCACATTCTTTACCCTTTTAATACTCTACCACATGATTTACTGCTGTTTTCTATTTTATGTCCCATGTTTACTCTGCATTAGTTAAAATTTATAAAAGTAACCTCTTGGAAATGATAACTACCTAAGTGTCCTTAAGAAGGTTATTTCCAATATCCTTAACCACGTCTCTTCAGTCTTTTCAATTCTTAAGGAGACTCAAGGCTGTTACAGAATCACCTTGACCTTACTTCCTCTATATTTAAAACATCATTTATTTTTGGTTTTCATATTTCTTTCAAATTTCTTTTTTCCCCTCTAAACATTTTCTTAACTTTATGGAAACCTTATACACCTTGAATCTTGTGTCTTTTGTCTTTCTCTTAATATTGCATTTCTGGTACTTCCAGCAAAATAAAGTTAGACAACAATGTTAACCCTTCTCTTGCCATGCTTCTTTCTCTCTTTTTTTAAATTATTATACTTTAGTTAGGGATACATGTGCAGAACGTGCAGGTTTGTGACATAGGTATACATGTGCTATGGTGGTGTGCTGTATCTCATCACTCGGTCATCTACATTATGTATTTCTCCTAATGTTATACTGCCCCTAGTCCCACCCACTCACAGGTCCCAGTGTGTGATGTTCCTCTCCCTGTGTCCATGTGTTCTCATTGTTCAACTCCCATTTATGAGTGGGAACATGAGGTGTTTGGTTTTCTGTTCTTGTGTTAGTTTGCTGAGAACGATGGTTTCCAGCTTCATCCATGTCCCTGCAATAGACGTGAACTCATCCTTTTCATGGCTCATAGTATTCTATGGTGTATATGTGCCACATTTTCTTTATTCAGTCTATCATCGATGGGCATTTTGGTTGGTTCCAAGTCTTTGCTATTGTGAACAGTGCCACAATGAACATACATATGCATGTGTCTTTATAATAGAGTGATTTATAATCATTTGGGTATATACCCAGTAATGGGGTTTCTGAGTCAAATGATATTTTTAGTTCTAGATCCTTGAGGGATCACCACTATGTCTTCCACAATGGTTGAACTAATTTAAACTCTCACCAAAAGTGTAAAAGCATTCCTATTTCTTCTCATACTCTCCAGCATCTATGGTCTCCTGACTCTTTAATGATCGCCATTCTAACTGGTGTGAGATGGTATCTCAATGTGGTTTTGATTTGCATTTCTCTAATGATCAGTGATGATGAGCATTTCTTCATATTTTTGTTGACTGCATAAATGTCTTCTTTTGAGAAGTGTTTGTTCACATCCATCACCCACTTTTGATGGGGTTGTTTGTCTTTTTCTTGTAAATTTGTTTAAGTTCTTTGTAGATTCTGGATATTAACCCTTTGTCAGATGGATCGATTGCAAAAATTTTTCCCATTCTGTAAGTTGCCTGTTCACTCTGATGACAGTGTCTTTTGCTTTGCAGAAGTTCTTTAGTTTAATTAGATACCATTTGTCTATTTTGACTTTTGTGCCATTGCTTTTGGTGTTTTAGTCATGAAGTCCTTTTCCATGCCTATGTGCTCAATGGTATTGCCTAGGTTTTCTTCTAGGGTTTTCATGATATTAGGTCTTATGTTTAAATGTTTAATCCATCTGGAGTTAATTTTTGTATAAGGTGTAAAGAAAGGATCCAGTTTCAGCCTTCTGCCTATGGCTAGCCAGTCTTCCCAAAACCATTTATTAAACAGGGAATCCTTTCCCTATTGCTTGTTTTTGTCATGTTTGTCAAAGATCAGATGGTTGTAGATGTGTGAAATTATTTTTGAAGCCTCTGTTCTGTTTCATTGATCTATATGTCTATGTTGGTACCAGTATCATGCTGTTTTAATTACTGTATCCTGGTAGTATAGTTTGAAGTCAGATAGCATGATGTCTCCAGCTTTGATTTTTTTTTTTTTTTTTTTTTTTTTTTTTTGCTGGTGTTTTTTCCAATTCTGTGAAGAAAGTCAGTGGTAGCTTAATAGTGATAGCATTGAATCTATAAATCACTTTGGGTAGTCTGGCCATTTTCATGATGTAGATTCTTCCTAACCATGAGCATGGAATGTTTTTTTCCATTTTTTTGTGTCCTCTTTTATTTTCTTGAGCAGTGGTTTGTAGTTCTCCTTGAAGAGATCCTTCAAAACTATTGTAAGTTGTATTCCTAGGTATTTAATTTCATTTGTATCGGTTGTGAATGGGAGTTCACTCATGATTTGGCTCTCTGTCTGTTATTAGTGTATAGGAATGCTGTGATCTTTCCACATTGATTTTGTATCCTGAGACCTTGCTGAAGGTGCTTAACAGCTTAAGAAGATTTTGGGCTGAGAAAATGGGGTCTTCTAAGCATACAATCATGTCGTCTTCAAATAGAGACAATTTGGCTTTCTCTTTCCTAATTGAATACCCTTCATTTGTTTTTTTGCCTGATTGCCTAACTTCCAATACTGTGTTGAATAGGAATGATGAGAGAGGGCATCCTTGTCTTGTGCAAGTTTTCAAAGGGAATGCTTCCAATTTTTGCCCATTCAGTATGATATTGGCTGTGGGTTTGTCATAAATAGCTTTTATTATTTTGAGATATGCTCCATCCATAACTATTTTATTGAGAGGGTTTAGTATAACGTGTTGTTGAATCTTGTTGCAGGCTTTCTCTGTATCTATTGAGATAATCATATGGTTTTTTGTCTTTGCTTCTGTTTATTTGATGGATCACATTTATTGATTTGCTTATGTTGAACTAGTCTTGCATCCCAGGGGATGAAGCTGACTTGATCATGATGGATAAGCTCTCAGATGTGCTGTTGAATTCGTTTTGTCAGTATTTTATTGAGGATTTTGCATTGATGTCCATCAGGGATATTGACCAGAAATTTTCTGTTTTAGTTGTGTCTCTGCCAGGTGTTGGTATTAGGATAATGTTGGCCTCGTAAAATGAGTTAGGGAGGTTTCCTTCTTTTCTATTGTTTGGAATAGTTTCAGAAGGAATGCTACCAGCTCGTCTTTGTACCTCTGGTAGAATTTGACTGTGAATCTGTCTGGTCCTGGACTTTTTTTGGTTGGTAGGCTATTAATTGCTGCCTCAATTCAGACCTTGTTATGGGTCTATTCATGGTTTCTACTTCTTCCTGGTTTAGTCTTGGGAGGGTGTAAATGTCCAGGGATGTATCCATTTCATCTAGATTTTCTGGTTTATTTGCATAAAGGTGTTTATAATATTCTCTGTTTGTAGTGTGTATTTCTGTGGAATCACTGGTGATATCCCCTTTATCATTTTTTATTTTACCTATTTGATTCTTCTCTCTTTCTTCTTTAGGATGGCTAATGGTCTATCTATCTTGTTGATCTTTTCAAATAATCAGCTCCTATATTTATTGATTTTTTGAAGGGTTTTTGTGTCTCTAGCTCCTTCAGCTCTACTCTGATCTTAGTTATTTCTTGTCTTCTGCTAGCTTTTGAATTTTTTTGTTCTTTCTCCTCTAGTTCTTTTAATTGTGACATTAGGGTGCCATTTTTAGATCTTTCATTTTTTTCTCTTGTGGGCATTTAGTGCTATAAATTTCCCTAAAGGAGAAGGTGTAGAGGTTCTGCTACATTGTGTTTTTGTTCTCATTGGTTTCAAAGAACATCTTTATTTCTGCCTTCATTTTATTATTTATTCAGTAGTCATTCAGGAGCAGGTTGTTTAGTTTCAATGTAGTTGTGCGGTTTTTAGTAGGTTTCTTAATTCTGAGTTCTGACTTGATTGCACTGTGGTCTGAGAGACTGTTATGATTTCCATTCTTTTGCATTTGCTGAGGAGTGTTTTACTTCCAATTAAGTGGTCTATTTTAGAAAAAGTGAAATATGGTGCTAAGAAGAATGTATATTCTGTTTATTTAGAGTAGAGAGTTCTGTAGATGTCTATTAGGTCTGCTTGGTCCCTATCTGTTCAAGTGCTGGATATACTTGTTAATTTTCTGTCTTGCTGATCTGTTTAATATTGACAGTGGGGTGTTAAAGTCTCCTACTATTATTGTGTTGGAGTCTAAGTTTCTTTGTAGGTCTCTATGAACTTGTTTTATGAATCTGGGCGCTCCTGTATTCGGTGCATATATATTTAGGATAGTTAGCTCTTCTTGTTGCATTGACCCCTTTACCATTATGTAATGCTCTTCTTTGTCTGTTTTGATCTTTGTTGGTTTAAAGTCTGTTTTATCAGATACTAGGGTTGCTACCTCTGCTTTTTTTTTTTTTCTTTGGGTTACCCACAAAGAGAAGCCCATCAGACTAACAGAAGATCTCTCAGCAGAAACCTTACAAGCCAGAAGAGAGTTGGGGCCAATATTCAACATTCATAAAGAAAAGAATTTTCAACCGGAATTTCATATTGTAAAGACCATCAATGCTATGGAGAAACTGCATCATCTAATGGGAAAAATAACCAGCTAGAATCATAGTGGCAGGATCAAATTCACACATAACAATATTAACCTTAAATGTAAATGGGCTAAATGCCCCAATTAAAAGACATAGACTGGCAAATTGGATGAAGAGTCAACACCCATTGGTGTGCTGTATTCAGGAGATCCATCTCCCATGCAAAGACACACATAGGCTCAAAATAAAGGGATAGGGGAATATTTACTAAGCAAATGGAAAGAAAAAAAAAAATCAGGGTTTGCAATCCTAGTCTCTGATAAAACAGACTTTAAACCAACAAAATCAAAACAAAGAAGGGCTTCTTTCTTCTTTTTAACAATTACTTGGATACATTAAGGAACTTCTCAGTGTGCCTGACCAGATTTATTTATCACCATTTGATGTTGAACCTATAATATTCTGGTTTCCACTTTTACAATTTGAACAGCTCTTGCAGAGTTGGCAATATTTGTGTGTTGCTAATTTTTACATTTTTATCATATTTCACATTCTATACTCTATGACATTGTTCTATGTGCTCTTTTAAATGAGATATTTTTTCCCCTTTAGTGTCTTTGACCCTGTCTGTACCTGGTTTGACCTATATTTTTTTTGGTATTCATTTCAGCCTCTTGTCTGAGATATAACTGTGTGATGTCTGTTTCTTCACACCCCCCCCCCCCACACACACAATCTTTATCACAGCCATTATAGAACATATTTTTGCATTGAACATGTAATTTTAAGAGAAATTTGAACCATAAATTTCTGATACAAGAAGCATTTTAAAGAAAAGTTAAAGATGAAAATGTTTGGTTTAAGATATGTATCCTAACTGTGATAGCTGCTACATACTAATTATCCAACTAATAATATCACTAAGCATTTGTTTTTCATATGAGGAATTAGTAAAATAAAATAATCTATACAATGATAGAATGAAAAATCAGTAGTCTGTAATATATCTGATGCTTGTAAGAGATATAGGAAATACCACTGTCTTAATAATTATTTGGCTCTAAATTCCCTTCTGCAAATAATAAAAGTATATAAATATAGAAAAATGTTATAACTTAGAAACACTTTTACATTTTTTATGAGAGGCTATTCAATGTAACTATGTTTTTGTGAATCTTGAATTGTCTTATTTATCAAAAACTATGTATTTAAAGAGATTCTATCCATTTTATAAATTAATTAGGTTTGAAGTGATTATTGTTCAACATTGATATAATTAATTTAATCTAAATCTCAGGTATTGTCCTGAAGCCATTTAAAATTATTACAGAATATGAGTATTTTATGCTCATAAGTTCATTTAGATATGTAGTGTTGACTATAAAATGTCTCTTTTCATTATTAACCTGATTTGTTTCTAATTTTGAAATATGAGATGCTCATGTCATCATCAAATGCTATAGAGCAAAATCAATAAAAATGTAGAATGATACAATAATGCTGCTTCTGTATTTTACATTTAAAGCACATAGATAAGAGCAATTCACCTCATGCCAGTTAGAATGGTGATCATTAAAAAATCTGGAGACAACAGATGCTGGAGAGGATGTGGAGAAATAGAAACACTTTTACACTGTTGGTGGGAATGCAAACTAGTTCAACCTTTTGGAAGACAGCGTGGTGCTTCCTCAAGGACCTAGAAATAGAAATTCCATTTTACCCAGCTATCCCATTACTGGGCATATACCCAGAGGATTATAAATCATTCTATTATAAAGACACATGCGCATGTATGTTCATAGCAGCACTGTTTACAATAGCAAAGACCTGGAACCAACCCAAATGCCCATCAACGATAGACTAGACAAGGAAAATGTGGTACATATACATCATGGAATATTATGCAGCCATAAAAAATGATGAGTCCGTGTCCTTTGTAGGGACATGAATGAATCTGTAAACCATCATTCTCAGCAAACTGACACAAGAACAGAAAATCAAATACCACATGTTCTTGCTCATAGGCAGGTGTTGAACAATGAGAACACATGGACACAAGGAGGAGAGCATCACACACTGGGGTCTGCTGGCAGGGGAAGGGAGGGAGAGCGGAAGGGTTGGGAGGTCAGGGAGGGATAACATGAGGAGAAATGCCAGATGTTAGGTGACGGCGGATGGAGGCAGCAAACCACATTGCCCTCTGTGTACCTATGCAACAATACTGCATAATCTGCACATGCACCCCAGAACCTAAAATACAATGAAAAAAAAAGAACATTTCAATTAGTTTAGATATTTTTCAAAGAAATCCTCATATTTTAATATATATATATCTTAAAATAATTTTTTCTTGATCAAGAAGACTTTCTACAATAGTATCTTATAGCATGGGTTCATGTGTATGTTATGACATATTTAGCTCTCATTGTACTGATAAGGCATTTGATCCATATATATGAATGTTTGTGGTACATATACATGTGTATGGCTATATGTGTATATCACTATTATACATATACATTGCATGTAATACTTTATTGTAAGTGCTAGTTTGTTTCCTTACATATTTAGATGCATTTAATGGAAAAAGTATTTTCTATATTTTTAGTTTGTAATAAAAGTGTATAAGAGAATTTCCTCCTTATTATAATATAATATATCTTATGAAAGACAAGGGCTAGGATTTATAATTAAATAAGATGATAGATTCATTGTTGTGAATTTTTGAAAGGTAAATGTATGCTGATTTTATTATGACATATGCATATTTTTGATCAGTACATGTTTGTCTTCCACCTTGAAAGCCTGCATACTGTTTGACAGAGGAAGATTTTACTACTTGCTACTTTCTGAGTTCTACTAGAAGCCCATCATGTTGCTTTGAGTTATTTTTAGGGCTATCACTCTGCACGTACCTCTCTTCTACCTTTGATCTTATTCAACCTTATCAAATCTTCCTGTGTCTCTGACTCTCTCTCTCTCTGCTTTTGAAAAATACTCTTTTTAGTTTCTCTTTTAATAATAATCAAGGACTTGTATGTCTACTAACTTGCATCATGGAATTGTTTCAGCTGTATATGATCATATTATTCAAGGAAAAAAATATACTGAAATATATTAAGGCAAATATTTCATCTCAAGTTTGGCTTTGCTGCCATTACATTTTCTGATTAATGTACCTAACAAGTCTGCAAACTCTGGGAGAACGAGAAGTGTAATAGGCATGAAATCTTCCCACTGTTAAATAACAGGAATCATAGTAATTATGTGTAAGAGTTCATGTTTTATTGGTTAAATGTTAATGCTTATGATGATTATAAAAGAATAAATTTTCATATTTATAATTAAACTACTGCATTACAAAAATGGGAATGTACATATGGCTACAGAATTAATGAACATTTCAATGTTTAAACATTAGCTTTAGAGAAAAAAAAAAACAGCTGTTCCAGGTAACACCAATTGAGTAGGTAATTTGTAATTAATTATAGACACATATGGCCATTGCTACTCATGAACAGACCAAGTGTTTCCTTGCTAATAAAAAGGCAAGTGTTAAATTATCTGTAACTATTAAAGAGTATCTTCATTGCTGTATTGTGAATTAATTTGATGTTATTATCTGTGCTAGATTTTATGTAATTTTACAAAACTGTTTTGATTTGCCAAACAAAATAAATAAATAAAGCCCGTGTCTATAGAGAAAAAGTGAATTTATTTTGAGTAACATTTTAATATTTGAGAGGTAGTTTCATAACAAAAAAAAATCCAAAGGTGTTTGGTTTATCTCACTAAAATGTAGCTAAACTTATTTGTGAGAAAGAGATAAGGATAATATTCAGATCAGTAAATAATTCTCTATTGTTGTGAAACGAGTTGTAATTAATGCCTACATATCTATTTCATATATCTCCATTTAAATACTCTTTTCTTTGTCCTGTACAATTATTCTAAAGTAATCCTTGATACATCATGGTTATCCTCATTCAAATCATTGACATTTACTCCCCTTTTGCCTTTGTTGAATTTGTTTGCGTAGATATTTCAAATTTATTCACTTAAAACTGACATTAATTATTATTTTAAAATATCTTTTTTTCACTCATTTTTGAATGACAACAATAAAAAATATAGTGGTGCCTATTGTGTTAGAAATTGTGCTTTGTGCTCAATAGAATATTGTTTTTACTTTTGTATTCAACTTAACTTTCAACTCCATTTTTTTAAAAGTTTCTGAATATTCTAATATTTGATTTGCCTATACTTTTCTTTGGATTTCATTTATTCTTTGAATGTTTGAAAGAATAATGATAATCATAATTCATATGCTTGATTTGTGGCACAACTGTCACTTCATATAGTGTGAAAAATAAATATTACAGATAATGACTTCTCAGTTTGTATACAGTTGAAAAAAATAATATCAGATTTGGTGCAGAAAAAATTTAGGCGTCGATGGTTTGACTTGCTTGATGCTTGGTTGATTATTGGTTGCACCTCCACACTTGAAAATCCACATACTCTCTGATATCTCACGCTTCTCCACAGTCAGGTATGATAATAATCAAATTTTAAGTTTTGTCAAGATAATGTCAAAATTTTTCACAAGGAAATTATATATAAAACTAAAATTAAAATTAACAGATATACATGGATATGGGAATCTGTAGTACAACGCTCTCTGGTCCTGTATACTGCATTTTGGTTAAATATTTGTTCCAGTGATTCAGCTTCTGCTACATTATACTCATCTCTTTTTAAATTTTTTATTTTACTGTGGTAAAATGTTTAATATAAAATTTACCATTTTAACAATTGTTAAGTGTGCAATTCAGTGGTATTAAGTATGTGCACATTGTTGTGCAACCATCACTGTTAGCTTTTTTGCTGGATGCCTTGACTCACTCCTGTAATCCCAGCACTTTGGGAGGCTGAGGTGGGAAGACTGGTTGAGCCTAGGAGTTAAGACCAGGCTGGGCAACATGGCAGGATCCCTTCTATACAAAAAATGCAAAAAGCAGCCGGGCGGAGTGGCATGGTCCTGTAGTCCTAGCTACTTGAGAGGCTGATATGGAAGAATTTCTTGAGCTCAGGAGTTCAAGGGTTGCTTGAGGCTGTGATCACACCACTGCACTACAGCCTGGGTGACAGAGTGAGACTGTGTCTTAGAAAAAAAGTTTTTTTTTTAATTTTAATAAAAATAAAAGAATAAATTTAAAAAAAGAAAAAAATCTGACGTCTCTCCTTATTTACAATTGCATCCCCCTTTTCCAAATTTCACATACTGATACACCTCAGAAAAAAAAAAAAGTCAGAGCTCTTTATGAGATGATCATAAAATTAAATTTAGAGTTAACATGAAAAGTGCTCCACATACAATTTAAACTATATGGTATTTAAATACACACACACACATGTGCAATACATGGGAATGAGTAATAACTTATATGAATGTTTCACATATAATCTTCTATGCCATGGATAACTAGGTGTTAAATTCACGCACTCCTAAATCAAGAAAACTGTGCTTGTTCACAAGGGCTTCACGATGCCATTTTTGTTTTCTTTTCTTTTACTAGTTATTTATTTATTTTTTGAGACAAAGTCTTGCATCATCGCCCAGGCTGGAGTTCAGTGTCAGGATCTTGGCTCACTGCAACCTCTGCCTCCTGGGTTCAAGGAATTCTCCTGCCTGAGCCTCCAGAGCAGGTGAGATTACAGGTGTGCACCACCTCACACAGCTAAATTTTTTGTATTTTTAGTAGATATAGGGTTTCACCATGTTGGCCAAATTCATCTCAAACTCTTGATCTCATAATCCTCCCACCTTGGCCTCCCAAAGTACTGGGATTACAGGTGTGAGCCACTGCACCCATCTCTTTTCTAATTTTAATTTAAAAATGCACTTATTTTGGCATAACTAATATTTTGCCTACTGACCTGTTAGTTTTCTTTCTTTCCTTCTTTTCTCCTTTTCATCCAGCTTACCTTTCTAACCTCATTCATTCTTTTATTTTCCTCTTTCAATAATATTATATGCTTCTAAGGAATATATGAATTGACAAAGAATACAAATAAAGCAAGTAGTAGTATCTGTAAAAATACTTTTATCAAAATTAATATTATTTCCTAGTATAAATATATAACATATACAAAAATGGAAATTGCCATATAAGATATTAATATGTTTCTATTGTATATCCTTTCACAAAAATGCTGAAATATATTATTTTAAATAGAGTAGTAACATATAATGTGAAAGCTACTTTTACCTGGAAATTTCCATTCTTATAATTTCCTTGTATTTACAAAATTATAAATAATAAATCCAGATATAATATAGCTATAACTATGTCTTTTTTTATTATTATACTTTAAGTTCTAGGGTACGTACGCAGAACATGCAGGTTTGTTGCACAAGTATACATGTACCATGGTGGTTTGTTGCACCCATCAACCTATCATCTACATACACCTCTTAATGCTATCCCTCCCTCGGCCCCCACCCCTTGACAGGCCCTAGTTTTTGATGTTTCCCACCCTGTGTCCATGAGTTCTCATTGTTAACTCCCACCTATGAGTAAGAACATGTGGTGTTTGGTTCTCTGTCCTTGTATTAGTTTACTGGGAATGATGGTTTCCAGTTTCTTCCATGTACCTGCAAAGGACATGAACTCATCCTTTTTATGACTGTATAGCATTCCACAGTGCATATGTGCCACATTTTCTTTATCCAGTCCATAATTGATGAGTATTTGGGTTGCTTCCAAGTCTTTATTACTGTGAACAGTACCACAATAAACATAAGTGTGCATGTGTCTTTATAGCAGGGTGATTTATAATCCTCTGTGTATATACCCAGTAAAGGGATTGCTGGGTCAAATGGAATTTCTAGTTCTAGATCCTTGAAGATTCACCACACTGTCTTCCACAATGGTTGAACTAATTTACACTCTCACCAACAGTGTAAAAGTGTTCCTATTTCTCCTCATCCTCTCCAGTATCAGTTGTTTCCTAAATTTTTAATAAACACTATTCTAAATGGCATGAGACAGTATCTCATTGTGGTTTTGATTTGCATTTCTCTAATGACCAGTGAAGATGAACATTTTTTTCATATGTCTATTGGCTGCATAAATGT
The DNA here is from genome assembly GCA_036589455.1 of Ateles fusciceps. NCBI lineage: Eukaryota > Metazoa > Chordata > Mammalia > Primates > Atelidae > Ateles > Ateles fusciceps. Next base: position 2,220,605 of record JAZHEH010000174.1, on the reverse strand, counting down.
CTTCTTTTGAGACATGTCTGTTCATATCCTTCATCCACTTTTTGTTGGGGTTGTTTGATTTTTTCTTATAAATTTGTTTAAGTTCTTTGTAGATTCTGGATATTAGCCCTTTGTCAGATGGATAGATTGGAAAAATTTTTCCCATTCTGTAGGTTGTCTGTTCACTCTGATGATAATTTCTTTTGCTTTTTAGAAGCTCTTTAGTTTAATTAGATCTCATTTGTCAATTTTGGCTTTTGTTGCCATTGCTCTTTGTGTTTTAGTCATGAAGACTTTGCCCATGCCTATGTCCTCAATGGTATTGTCTAGGTTTTCTTCTAGAGTTTTTATGTTTTAGTCTTTAATCCATCTTGAGTTCACTTTTCTATAAGGTGTAAGGGAGGGATCCAGTTTCAGCTTCCTGCATATGGCTAGCCAGTTTTCCCAACACCCTTTATTAAATAGATAATTCTTTCCCCATTGCTTGTTTTTGTCAGGTTTGCCAAAGATCAGATGGTTGTAGATGTGTGGTGTGATTTCTGAGGCCTCTGTTCTGTTCCATTGGTGTATATATCCGTTTTGGACCAGTACCATGTTGTTTTTGTTACTGTAAATTACTTTAAAAATTTTATATAGTTTTCCTGTAAGTCTTAAAATCAACTCATTTGCAATGCTATCTGGTCAGAAACACTTCTGCACATACTACATTGAGGTTGTTTCAGATATTTGTATTTTTTTTCCAGTCACAGTCTGCATTTCATGCTCGGCTTCTGCTGACTTCTTAAATGACTTTTAAAAAGCACAAATTAAGATTTGCTCTGTGCTGTGTTTTGAAAAATGCACAGTGCTACATATTAACAATTACAGTATCATATAGAATAGTTTAAAAACCCATATAAAATAGTTTCAAATACTGTCTCATACCTGATCATTCCTCTCTACTCCCCATTCCTGTTACCTGGCAACCACTGACTTTTTTTTTATCATCTTTATACTTTGCCTTTCCTGGGATACCATGTAATAGGGATTAGAGAGTATTTCGCCTTTTCAGATTGGCTTTATAATATAGGAATAAAGATTTATTATTTATTCATGCATTTTTTTGCAGCTTGATAGCTTATTTTTTATTGAGGTAAAATATACCTAATGTAATTTTTCCCATATTAATCATCTGTGAGTATAAAATTCAGTGGCATTAAATACATTTACAATGTTGTAAAACCTCACATCTATTTGGCTTTCTCTATTATCATTATGGTTTTTCAATTCTCTATGAGGCCTATCCTAACCACCTTATGTAATATTATATTCTACCATTACAGTGCTTTCACAAGAAAAACCTTCTCAAAACACACAACCTTTTTATTCTATCCTTGCCATTCATAACTTTCTAACACAAAAGTCAATTTGTATATATATTTTTCTTTTTGTTTATTTTGATTGCTTCTTGCTAAATATAAGCTCCATGAAGGCAAGGATTATTGTTTTAAATATTGATATATATGAAGTGCTTAAAAAGTATGGTGCACATAATAAACATTCAATAAATATGTAAGCTAATAAATAATTGAAAGAGTCAATACAGAAATCTCTGTGAGTCACTGGGACTTAGACAAAGAATATATTTCAATAATATTTTGGCAGGGAGCTGACATCAGAGCTGGAGACACACGAGATTCCACTTTTGTTTTTTCTAGTTCTTACTTCTGGATGAATTTTTGCAGCAAGTAGCTTTAAACATATGAGAGAAGAGGATGCAATGACTGGCTTCCCATGGGGTTTTGTAAAACACTCTATGAACTAATCTTATAATTTTCCCTCAATAATGTGGAGCTCAGAGTTCTTGCAGTTTCTTTTTGAGAAATTGCTTTCACTGACAAAGAATCATTTTCTGAAGTTTTTATGATTGAGAATTTTTATGCTTTAACCAGTTTTCATTCTTTTCTATTTTTGATTCCAACAAATTCCTCAAATATATTGCCTACTGATGGCACACTTGCAATTTCCTGATGTCTTATGGATTTAGTTGGTTTTCCATTTAATACCTATTTTTAATTAATTCAGGTTGGAGGCCAGGTAACTTTATGCAGTTATGTATGTCATAGGTAGTGAAAGACTGTGATAAATTTTATTATAGGTGGTGTGCCCATCTATAAGCTCATAGGGCATTGGATATAACCAAAACAAATAATATGATGCACAGATAATTTTACGATGATTTTTTTTTGCTACATAAAATGATGCTATGAATTAAAAAATGGATAGTATTCAAAGGTGTTAATACATTTATTAAAGTATATGTGTGTATGTATGTATATGACAAAGATATTCTCATTATGAAGTAGCTTTAATTTTTTTGTAAAAGATAATTTTTATATTCAAAGTAGGCACACAATAGAATTTTTGATTTCTATGAACATAAAATTTAGGCTACATTTTAAAAAATTTGATAAAATGGGATAAATTTACTTCTACTATATATTTTTCAATAAAGATTAAAACTGGTTTAGAACTCCAGAAATGGTGGCTCATGCCTGTAATCCCAGAATTTGGGAGGCCAAGGCAGGTGGATCACCTGAGGTCAGGAGTTCAAGACCAGCCTGGCCAACATGGCAAAACACAGTCTCTACTAATACAAAAATTAGCCAGGCATGTTAGCATGTCCCTATAATCCCAGCTACTAGGGAGGCTGAGAGAGGAGAATCACTTGAACCTGGGAGGTGGAGGCTGCAGAGACAAGATCGCTCCACTGCACTCCAGCCTGGGTGACAGAGCAAGACTCCATCTCAAAATTAATTAATTAATAACTGATTTTGAGAAATTAGAATTATAAGAAAATGAGTATAGTACCTATTACAGATAAATTTCATTATCAGAATATATATTTATGCATTCTATATGTGTATATATTTAAAACGAAATAAAATTGAAAAGTGTTAGAGAGTTAACAGTATTTGCTCAATTAATACTCTAGGCCTATGGAATATAAAACAGCAACTCTAGGTAGTACTGAAATAAATAACTGCTTATATAGATATTTAAAACTTGGAGAATGAATTTTTAAATAGCTTTTACTAGTCCATGTTTTGTAAGAAATTACAGCATGATATGTTTGAATAAAGAGATTACTACAGAAACAAAATAATTGAACAAAACTCATTTTATCAGTTAGTGTAAAATTATCTCCTTTCATGTGGCTCAAGATGCTTCTTAAAACTCCCTTTAAACATTTTATATTACCTGATATTGTTCTTATTTTTCAATCACATACGTTCTAGAGGATAATTTTTGAATTAGTTTGTAATATACTATGATAAGAATATTATATCTACTTAAGAAATGTTTTAAGTATAATTAATGTTGCATTGCTTAATCAATTCGAATGCTTTGATAGTCATAATTTTTAAGTTCATTTTTAATAATTTTTTTATGCTTAAGACAGTTCTGGTTGCTGGAGGCAGAAAATCATTTTACATTTTCTCTTAATCAAAAATATTTTCGAGGTGATAACTGACAAATGGTCCTTTGGTATTTGCTTGAAGATTACTCAAAAACATTCATTTCTTTTCATATGTATCAAGTGCTGTTTTTGGCCTGGATCTGTGCTAGGCTGGAAGGTCAACCCTCAATAGGAGTCTTATCCTTAAGGAATTTACTATATAACTAATAATATACAAGTAACTAATTACAGCATTACTTTTTAGTGAATTACATGCAGTGGTTGGCCTTTCCAGTCAAAATTAAACTGTTTTAATTAACTTTAATTAATTAAAAAATTCCTAATTAAAAATTGTTATTAATGAATTTTATTAATTAGAAGTTATGCTGATCCTTAAGAAGAATACCATTCAGTTACAAAACACATAGAGGAAGGGAAAAACATAAAATAAAATTCCAATTACAAGAAATTTAGTCCAGATGTGGTGGCTCATGCCTGTAATACCAGCACTTTGGGAGGCCAAGGCAGGTGGATCCTCTGAGGTCAGGAGTTGGAGATCAGCTTGGCCAACATGGTGAAAACCTGTCCCTACTAAACATACCAAAATTAGCCAGGCATGGTGGTGCACTCCTGTAATCCCAGCTACTCGGGAGGCTGAGGCAGGAGAATCACTTAAACCTGGGAGGTAGAGGTTGCAGTAATCTGAGATTGCACCATTGGTCTCCAGCCTGGGCAACAAAGTGAAACTCCATCTCAAAATGAAACAAAACAAAACAAACAAAAAAACAAAACAAAAACAAGAAACTATGATTAGAACCTCAAGGTTGTTTAAAGGCATGGTTAGCCATACATGTATATGTCCAGGAGACTGAGATTATAACAGTCATTGAAGAATAGCTGTTAAAATTTTAGGCCCCTTTAATTAAAGAAAATTTAGGAACTGGAGTCTGGCATAAAAGGTTAAGAGAGACAAAAGTTGAATGTTATGCAAAAGGTCTATTCACAGATTTATTTAACAGTAAAGATAGAATTAAGACATTGTATGATATATAAGATATACAAAACCCAAGAGATTTTATTATCCACACACTCTCTGAAGGAATAAGTAAAAGATGGAATTAAAAATAAAGGTGGTTTTTTTAAAAAGTAAAAGGGCAGGCCGGGAGCAGTGGCTCACTCCTGTAATCCCAGCACTTTGGGAGGTGGAGGAGGGCAGATCACGAGGTCAGGAAATCACGATCATCCTGGCCAACATGGTGAAAGCCATCCCTACTAAAAATACAAAACAATTAGCTGGATGTGATGGTGCAGGCCTGTAATCCCAGCTACTCCGGAGGCTGAGGCAGGAGAATTGCTTGAATACAGGAGGCGGAGATCACGCCACTGCACTACAGCCTGGTGACAGAGTGAACCTCCATTTCAAAAAAAGCAAGATTTAAGAAACAGTAGAAAAGAAATAAAATATATCAGTAAATTTAAGGAAGTATTAAAAATAATAGTAGTAAACATAAAAGTATTACTGATAAATATATTTCATGTTTGATGAGATTGTATCATTTAAGTGACAGACAATAAAAATATAAAGATGAGAGTAATCATGGAATTTCAAGGAAGAATAGAGAATTTATGGTTTATGTCTTGCTAAAAAGAAAAATATTGATTAGCTTTATGCTTTATAAGAAAATCATGAATTATGCAAGCTAAAATTTTAGAATAAGCCATAAAAAAAGATGAGTTTTGTCCTTTGTAGGGACATGGGTGAATCTGGAAACCATCATTCTCAGCAAACTGACACAAGAACAGAAAATCAAACACTGCATGTTCTCGCTCATAGGGGGGTGTTGAACAACGAGAACACATGGACACAGGGAAGGGAGCATCACACACTGGGGTCTGTTGTGGGGGGGGGGGGCAAGGGAGGGACAGCGGGGGGTAGGGAGGTTGGGGAGGGATAACATGGGGAGTAATGCCAGATATAGGTGACGGGGGATAGAGGCAGCAAACCACATTGCCATGTATGTACCTATGCAACAATCCTGCATGTTCTTCACATGTACCCCAGAACCTGAAGTGCAATAAAATATATATTAAAAAAATAGAATTGATAAATCTCCCTGGAGTTTTTCAATTTTGTAATCTCCAAAAAATTTTGCTTTTTTTAAAAAAGTACTCTGTCAAAGCTGAGTTTATGTTACATAAAATAGTTGAAAGTACCAGCAGGTATATGTTTGCAAAGTGTCTTAGTACTGATAGGTGTTTCATCATTCTCAGACCTTTTTCAGATGCCGACTGTGTGCTCATCTAGCTGCTATGCAGGAGCCTGCAAAGATCAGCTCAGCCTCTGAAATAGATCACTGTACCGATTTATATCTGTGGATTGGTTGTCTAAACAAGCAGGAGCTAGCCAGTTTACTTTGGGACTATACTGCACAGGCCAACCCACATTTGATACGTGACTAATCATAGCATCTAATTCCTTAATCTATGATTTGGAATTATAAATTCCAAGTAGAAATTCACCCATGGATGGAAGAATCTAATTCCTTTTTTCCTTTAATGTACAAATAAAGCAAGGGGTTGCTGTGTCTTATAGTACCAGCAAAAAAAGGAATTACTCATTTGTCAAGTTCTAGACAATGGACCCAAGTACAAATTTATGATAAGAATTATATCTAAAGCTTTTTTCTTTAATAGCAAAAAAAATTGTGATACACATATATAAAATATAATACCAGATATATGTTATTAAAGATTGAAAATACAGTACATAGTTGAGGTTGTATTTTAGGGCTTCTAGTGAGGTAGTTAATTCACAAATTGTCCAAGCTATGGAAAATCTTTAATTACTAATTTATTCAAAATATGTCTTACTTACCTATTTTATACCAGGCCTCTTTGGTCTAAATTATGTCTAAATTCTTTCTTTTCTACATGGTTGGAGTGTAAACTATGACCCTAGAAAATTACTCATTCTGTTCATTTGAATGTCAATATTGTTGAGGATGTGAAAGAATGAAAAAGCCAATTATTTGAATAAAATGATCTCAGCTGGTGGACAACTGTGCATCTGTATGGCATTTCTTATCTTTTAGAGAAAGACTTAAAGTCACTGAGCTGTTGAAAAATGGACTGACAGCTGATTTTTACAGTAAAGGAGAAATAAAGGTGATCAATGAAACAGTTAATAATTTTTTGTTAACATCGTCCTAAATATACTGATGATATATCCTTTCCGTCTCACTTACTTGGTGTCTACTAACTCTTCAGTTGACATCCAATATATAAACACTATTTTTTCTCCTCTAAATCCTTTAGACCTATCCTGCTATCCTAAAGAAAACAGAACGTTTTATTGCTGCTTTCTATGTAAAATAAAATGTCACCTTTGAATAGAAACAAAACAAAACAAAAAAAAAGAATAAGCACTAAGAGAACAGTGAATAGAAAAATGTAGAAAAAAAGATTCAGTTAAAAAAGTTAATATAGTTCTCAAGATTATGTATTCTTTTACACAATTTTGTGTTATAGTGAATTAACTGAAATATTTCTTTAAAATAAAATCTCATTGGAGTATAAGTAAAGCTGGTATTTTCATAATTTGTCTTTCAATTTTCCTGTTTTATAAATGGTGCAAAACATGCAGAAATAGGATAGTATTGAGAAATTTACAATTAAAATTCTTGGCCAAAAATCAGGAAATTGGACTGTGTAAGAAAGAGCTGTCTTGTAACTGACTGTGACAGCTCTGTGATTATCTCTAGAGTCTGCTTCTGACCCTTGGCCAAGATAAGGATGAGATATGCTGCTTGTGATGAATACTGTGCTGTTTAAAGTTTGAAACTCCCCTGGAGGTACTTTGGGGCTAGATTGTCTATATTGTTTTTGAAATATATACTGTAGATTGTAAAAACTCTAGTACAAGTCAGCATTATCTATTATCGGAATTATTGGTGTAGTTTCCACAAAAATTATCCTGCCTTGCTTTGTTGCTGTATTCATTTTTTGGGGGGGGGGGGGGTGGCGGGGTTTGGGGTTTGGATTTTTTTTTTTTTAATTTTCCTTTAGGTGCATACTGTATCAGCTTACTGGTCAATGTGTTATAAAACTCTCCTGCTCAAAAGCTTTGAGTAGTCTCCCATCTCACTCAAAGGAGATACAGATCTTTACAAGTGTCTGCAAAGGCCCTGTGTAATCTGCCTCCAGTTGTCTGTTTCACTTCAGTTTCTGCTCACTCAATTGTACGTGCTCTGCTGGCTATACTGGCTCTAAGTACATGGAACAAGTTAAGATACTCCATCTCGGTAGACTTAAACTTGCTCTTTCCTCAGTCTGGAACGTTCTTCTCCAGACAAAAAGCATACCCTCTCAACTCCTTCATATTTTTATTTGCTTCTTGTAAATTACGTCTTTCTGGCCACTGGCTCTCTCTCTCTCTCTCTCATGTGTTTATGTGTGTGTGTGTGTGTGTGTGTGTGTGTGTGTGTGTGTGTGTGTGTGTATTTTAAATATCTTACTTTTCCTTTTTATATATTTGGTGGTACTAATGCTATTTGTTTACATGGATATATTACATAATGTTGAAATCTGGGCTTTTAGTGTACCCATTACCCAAATAGTGTACATTGTGCCCAATAGCTAATATTTCATCCCTCACCCTCATCCCACCCTCCCACCTTCTGGAGTCTCCCGTGTCTATCGTTCCACTCTATATGGCCAAACCTACTCATTGTTGAACTCCCACTTATAAATGAGAACATAAGATTTTTGATTTTCTGCTTCTGAGTTATTTCACTTACAATAACGGCCTTCGATACCATCCATGTTGTTGCGAAATATATCATTTTATTTTTTAAAGGATGAGTAGTATTCTATAATATTACACACACACACACACACACACACACACACACATAGTCTGTGTATTCTGTGTGTATGTATAGTCTTTTCATCATTCTCTATGGCATTACCACTATCTGGCCTAACACATATTTATTATTTAACCTATTTATTTTGTTTATTACAGGTAGACAAGGAAATTCATTTTTTTTTTTTATTTTAGTACCACTTAGGTTTAGAAGAGGGCCTTGCACATTGTAGGTGTGCAGAATAGACTTGATGTATAGCTGGATATCACTGGGGTCTCCTGAATATCTATCTGGGTTTGTCTGTGGCCAAGTCAAGGGTGGTGAGCTTTATGATCCTCAGTAAAGTTGACACATAAAATTAGCCATCCCGGTGGCTGTCTAAAGTCTGAAACACCATGGGACTATTTGTTTAGCCATAGTTTTAAACTGGCATACCTGTTAGACAACTTGGAATCTCCACATGAACAAAAAGGAATAAAAATCACCATACCAGTGGGAACTTCTCTTTTAATATCTCCCAAAGCCAAAATTCTTTGCAGAGGCCTTGATGGTCAATGTCAGAATAAAAACACTGGAGATTTGCAGTTGGCTATTTGTGACTTCTCAGTGTTTGTCTGCATTTTATTGCTCTTTCTGTTCATGACCCTTTGCCTTTATAAAAAAAGTCTCCTGTGATTATGCTTTGTGGAATTATTCAAACATCTCAATTTTTTATGGAGGTACTCAATAAATATTTCCCCAATTAATAAATCAATCAGTTACCCTTTAATTTGACTGTATGAATGTCAGTCTGTTCAGGCTGCTATAATAAATATAATAGACTGATGACATATAAAAAGCATAAATTTATTTCTCGTAATTCTGGAGGCTTCAAGTTGAAGATTAAGGTGATATAAGATTCTGTGGCAAGTGAGAGCCTGTTCCTCATAAATGGTTGGTTCTTGCTATGTATTTATGTGATAAAAGGGATGAGATAGGTTTCTGGGGCCTTCTATGAGAGCACTAATCCTATTCATGAAGGCTTCATCTTTTTGAACTAATTACCTCCCAAAGGTGCCAACTCCTAGTACCATCGCACTGAGCGTCAGGATTTAAACATATGAAATTTTTGGGGAAACAAACATTCAAACCATTGCAGTAGATAAAAGGATTCTGAAGTATTCTACAGCAGAATAATCCAAAATATGGGTTCAACAGGATTATTTGAATTATATTATGAATATAGCTAAATTTATACTCTTTGTCAAATCAGGATAAAAGCAAGAACACCAGACAGCCTTGATGTCTTCTGATTATGTTGCAGTTCAGTTAAGCTTCAGCCACTGGAGCAATCACAGATTTCTCTCTTTAGATAGAAAGGGAGAGGACGTAACAGGAGAACAAATATATGCACTTGCATAAGCTGTTCACTAAGGCTAATTGCCCAGAGTAGATCAGCTCTGGGTTCCAGGTCAAAAGATGAAAGTAAGAACATTCAATATGAAACTCAAAAATACAAAGTTTGCTTTTTAGTATTATATTTTTTTCTTTGTTTAATCTTAAATTGCCAATACATGTCCCTATTCTCCTCTACAAATTTGCATTTGCTGTTTTCTAATTTTATTGCACAATGATCTGAGAACACAATGATTTTTCTTAGTGAGATTTTTATTTTTCTTGTTTTGTGGGCAATTTTTATTATGTGCATTATTATGGGAATGTAATACATATGTTCTACTCTGGAAAATAACTAATATTTTTTCTCTAGCTTCAGCTTTGCTAATCATATTAAGTCAAATTCTAATTTCCCTAGCTGGGTTTTTTTTTCCCTTTCCTTCATTATGAGACTGTTACCTTTCATTACATTATTGTTAATATATCTATTTTTCTTTGTTCTCCATTTTTACTCATGTAAACTTAAAAGCCTACTTTAAGTGCATAATATTCAGATCATAAATATTTTGCCTAATTACAAATGTGAAATATATCTGTGTATCATGCCCAGTACTATTTATGTTATTCTATGTATACCAATGTATAGATTTACTTTAATTCATAGCATTTGTCTTTGTACCTACTTTCCTTAATTTCCAAATATATGTGATTCTAAATTATTTCAAAACTACAGTTTGTATTCAGGAAATATACATGTTTATATAATTAATTAGAGGATTTTATTTATTTGTTTATATACTATACTGTCAACTTACATGTATTTCTTTCTTGATATTTTACCTTTTCTTCTGATTGATTTTTTTGTAAATTCTATGTTTGGAAGAGATCATAGAATAGAGGTTGTGTATTCCATCATATTTAGTTGCTCAAAGTCACACTAAGTCAAAATTACTCTTGGAAATTTTGTACATTAACTGCGTGTATGAGACCTAAAATTTTTCTCATAACAAGTCTACCACGAATGGGTTTGTTTCCAGCTTAAAAATTCATAGCAAATCATTTGTATGAATTAAACAATTTATGTTTAGAAGCTATGGAATATAAAATATAATACTTAGAGCCACATATATGGTGGCAATATAATCACAGTATGTGAGCTCACAGAACTGAGGCCAACTGGGGAGAACAGAGATTTAAATCTCTCAGAGTCTCATTGCATGTGTTTTTTTGGAATCCATGGTCATGAGTATAATGAAAGAGTATATGGCCTGTATATTTGTAAATTTATTTTCGTTTCACTCTATTTGTTCGCTAAATGTTGAAATTAAGTTGTCATAATTTATCTATAATATTATAGACCAAATGTCTTCTTTCACATTTCAAGTATCCCTAGACTTACTTCAAAGGGAGGATATTTTGATTGTCATTATCTAAGGACAGAGTTTTCTTTTTTTTTTTTTTTGTGGAAACTCACAAAGAGTTGCATAAATTAAGGTGTTACAAACTAGTCTGTTTACTTGTAAATCTATTGATTTGTATGTCTATTCAAACATACAAAAACAATGTCAACAATATCATTACCAGAAATTTATTTCCTCCCTCTGTCAGTCTTAGAAGAACAAAAATAAGCTCTGCTAATGATATGAAGGCTAATCAATTAAAATAGCTTCTGCTTTCAAAATCAGACTTGTCCTCTGAACTCTCATGCCATCTAATAAATTTCTTTCATTCTACACTGTAAAAGTATGAATTAGGTAATACTACCATACATCACCACAAAAATTGACTTTGATTGCTACAAAAAAGAGAGTGGTAGGTATGAGATCAACCTATGATTTTTACAGCAGGTAAAAATTTCCATATGAATTATTTTATCAATAAAAAAAGATAGACAAATGTTTAGTTATAAATAATTTGGACTGTAATAATTAAAATTTGTATACCTGTACTATTCACAGAAATAAATTGCAAATTACCATTGCCCACTGCCTTACTGAGATTCTATTTATATAGTGTGTTAACTATAATTTTATAAGCTCACCCACCTAAATAATTTTTACAGCCATTATTAGTAATCATATAAGTGAATAATATATTTTTTAGGAATTAAAAACCTATTTATTCATTTTGCTACCAATAAAATCAGTATTCTTATGAAAATGACAAAATTCTCAAATGTTGAAGAACAAATGAATATTATTTTTTGTTGTTAGAGTAGTTACAGATCATTACTGCTTCAGTCAGTTTGGGCTGCTAGGACATAATACCATAGCTGGGGTGGCTTACACAACAGAAATTTACTTCTCACAGTTCTAGAGTTGGAAAATCTAACATCAAGGCATTGGCAGATCTGCTTACTGTTGAGTGCCCAGTTTCTGTTTTGTAGACTATTGTTATGTTTGTTATACCCCTGTGTTCTCACATAAGACAAAGTGAGAGATCATCTTTCTCATCTCTTCATATAAGGACACCAATCCCTTTCATGAGAGCTTTCCTCTCATGATCTAATTGCCCCAGCAAAGGCTCCACTTCCAGTAACATCAGATTGGAAATCCAGGCTTCAACACTTAAAATTTTAGGAGATCCAAATATTCAATCTGTGGCAAATTTTAAAAAAATGAAAGTTTAGTGATGCAATCAACGATATTTTTCTCTTCAGATTTCCTAAACAACTGAAAAGAGACATGTGTCCAGTGATCTAAAATCCAGATATTTTGGATACATTATAAAGAAAGTTAGTACTTAAATACATTTCCTCTTTCACTGCTGATTCGTTTTTCAAATGCAGATATTTTAGCTTATTTGTGGGAAAGTTTAATATTATATATTGTTCAAATCTGCAGGGAATATGTTTATATTTCCCAGAGAGAGAATGTGTGTGCATGTGCTTGTGTATGTGTGGATTTCCTTGCATTCTGTGAGCATAGAAGGATTAGCTAGACCCATCAGTTACTGGCCAAGCATAAAAGTCTATTTGATGCCAACTTCTTAGCAGATCCACCCATCCTCTAAGCCATCTCTCCAATATTATGGGCAAGAAAGTAAGGGAAAAAGTGAGATCAGAAGAACTCTCATAGTTCTCCCCACTGCAGTGATCCAGAACTCACCTTCTATGGAAAGTTAATAATAAAAGCTAAGCAAATTCTTATTAGTAACAATTTACAATTGATACAGTTTTAAATATGGCCTTGAGTAGAGATGTAAAGGATGTAAAAATATTATTTCCTTTTCCTCCATCACTTATGCATTGGTGTACTTCTCTTTTTTTAATGATATAGCCATCATCATTTCAAAGTCCTTTATTTGGTAAATCGCCTTCATATTTGCTATCTGCAGAGCCTCACATTATATAAGTCAATATCTATTTTTCTGTTTTTGATGTAGACACTACATAAAAATGAATAGCTGTTATTTAATATGGAGTAAACACTATATAAAAGTTGATTCCATTATATTTTTGATAATAACGAGTCATATATGAGAGATGAAAATGTAGAACCAAATGTATAAAGGCATTAACAAACAGAGCAATTAGCTTATAAGATTTATTAGTAAACACAAATATATTTATATAATCATGTATTCAAAAGAATATTTATAATTTTCACACACTTGAAATCAAACCAATAAGAATTAAGGTTATTATCAAGGAACCAGCTAAGAACCAAAAGCTGATTGCCTCAGCTCCCAAATTTCTTCCTTCCAAAACGATAACTTGATCATATAGAAATATGTATATGGAAACTCTAAAAGGGAGAAGAGTGATAAGATATCACATGAAATAACTTATGCTTACTCACGGAAAGCATAGGTTCCTACTGGAAGGAAACTTGAAAAGAGTCCAATAAATGTTAAGCCCTCAGCTACAAGGGATGAAAAAGAATGTCAACAATATGTTTGGGTATTAATGGATTATTTTTGTGTAATATGCAGGTATCACAGGGAGATCTCATAATAAAATATAATAGTAAATAATCTGGTACAAATACATCAATGTTTTCACATCTCTTCCCAAATCAACTTAAACTCTTCCAAAATGGGACAACATTAAATTAATATATAATTGTCTAATACTATGTCATTTTGCTTCTTCATTCAATGCCTCTATAAAACCAATATGCCTTCTGGCTCTTTTAAAAGTAGCATACTCCTACGAAGATGCATAAATCCTTCATATTAGTATTTGCTAAACTGATTTTTGTTGTTCATTAGTGAAGCAGGAACCCAAGGGATTGGGGTTGTACTCACAGCTTTTAAATTTACTTTTTAATAGACTGGAAAAGAACATAGCAGAGTAAAACAATAAAATAGGATAGAGTGCCATAGAGATAAAAATATCATAGGAAATTACTCAGGTGTTTTGCAAGAATTATACATATTGCAGCAAGTGCTGCTGAAATTTGTAAGTGTGAAGTAAGAGAGTCAGTAAATGAGATGTTACAAAAACTTTGTTTCCTGAACATGTGATTTTATCCTGTATGATACTGCCGGGTGAGGTCACCTTAGATCCTCCAGTTCATCCAGCAGATTAATGTAGCTGCAAGTAGGAGCTTATGAGACCAATAGAACAGCCTCCCAGACAATGCACATACATTCAAACAATAATGACATTGACAAAATATTGAGAAGACTTACTCATGATCTTAAATGTGCTTTACAGAAAAAAAATTACATATATGTCTGAAACTTCATTAAACTTTTTAATTCATCTTGTCTTCAATTTGATCAAGGTTGAAAGTCCTACTTGATATGAAGTGGTCATGGTAAATAGCATTAATTATAATAAACTCAGAATATTATTGAAAATTTTTTGTATAGAATAATCTAATTTGATAATGTATAGTTAAGTATAATTATCAATCTTAACTAATTGAAGAATTAAACTGCAAGTATGTATTTTTTTTAGAAGACAAATTTAAATGAAACAAGTCAGATTTTACAAAGTAAATGGATTTTATACCAAAATGTTATTTCTTAAAATTTTCAACGTTCTCTGCTGGAAATTACATTTACTATTTTTAGGTACAAAGTGAAGTATAATAGTAACTTTAACCCTGAAGTTGTGTTATTTTAATAGTCCTGATTACTAATGTTCTCTTCAAAATATTTTAGTAATATTAAGAAGATATGCTTAGTAGAGAAATTACCTTTAAGTCTTGCCTTCTATTGGCAATAATTTGAGAGTTTTTGGACATTTTGGATTTTTTGCTATATTAAATGTGTTGAAAATATCATTTTTTTCCTCTGTGTAGCTTCAAATTTATCCTGTTAAGTATTCTGAAAATACCAGATGGAAACCTGACAGAAGATTTCCAGTACCAGCTGGGATAAGCTTGCTTTGGCCAAATTTGGGACAATTTAAACATCAAAAATAATAGTGATATTGATGAATTATAACACATTGAATTAAAAGTTGGAAAAGACACAACATTTTTATGAAATAAAATAATAACAATATATTATTCTTCTAAAAATATCAGATGAATCTTAATTCAGAATAATAGATATGCAAATTTGAGAAAGCAAGCACTATGTCATATTAATGAGTTCTTGTTAGCAATACACTCTATATGTGGCTGTTTACTTTACCTGCATGAAATCTGTTGCCTATGTTGAAGTTTTTAATAGTTCAAAAAGTTAACTCAGTGCATATATTCTGAAATAATCTGAGGATAATACACAAAACCACACACAAATACTTGTTACCTACTCTAAATATACAGTGGTTACTTGTATGTATTATAATAATGAAAATTATATATGTGTAAACATCAACAAGTAAATTTGTAGCCATTTATCAAAAACCATTTCATAGTTGTGGAAAGAAAATTTTAGGTAAAGAAAATTTTATTCTAGACAACAAGAAATTGTTTTTTAGTGGTTAAAAGGAGACAGATTGCTGGTTTTGAATTGTAATGTTACTGACAAATGCATAACTTAGACATTGACTAATCCTCATTTTTAATTTTCAAAAAGCGTTGATTATTGTAAGTAGCTCAAAGTGATCTATGAAGATTAAATTGATTAACCCCTTTAGAAAACATAGAGCAGGGATTAGTATATATAATAAATTATCAATAGTCCCTCCATAGTTAGACTAACCTAATAGCAATTATTTACCTTAATATACCAGGAACTATGTTAAAATCGCTATACATCTTAATGTTACATTTAATTTTCATCCTCAGCTATATTTAGTATCAATGACACTATTTCAGTTACAAGTGAAAGAGAGATAAGTAAAGCAGCCTGCCTATTTTTATGTAATGACTAATTGGATAATATGGGGTCCAAAGTCATCTGCATATAAAGGCAAATTTTACATTTTAATTAGTATAAAAATGTTCCACATGTGATGGACTCAATTTTAAACATGATGGTTTGAGTTGCTTGTGGGAGAGTCAAGTACATGTGATATCATGCTAATTTGTGAAACAAATTGCTTTACCTTTTTTCTAGAAGTTCTCAGAAGACTATATCCCAGTTCTTAAATAATATCTCAATTTTATTTTCATACTAGACTTACCGGAGTTGGCCATTTTGAGCCAGTATTACTGAAAGGACTACACATTTTTTTAAAGGAAGTGAACTTGAGAATGTCTGGTTCCTCTGGATATTACCAGCTGCCAGCTTGAAAAATCAATGTGATAACCAAAATTGTAAAATGTAACATTTAATTTGCTCTTATGGTCTGTTAAGCAAGACATTCATCCATGACAACACTTACCTGTCCATAGCTAATATTTTTTTAGCTACCCATGATTACTGAACAAGATCCATCCAGACATAAATCAGTTTTTTCAGTCTATGTGGATTTAAATGCATATACTTAAATGGAATCTTTATTCATACTTAAAGCTAAATAATTATGGGGAGAATGTCTTCACAATGATAACCATTTTAGATTATATGAGCAGAAATGATTGATTTTCTTATTCTAAGACATATAATGTTATATGATTAGTTAATAAACTCATTGAGTTAAGGAAATTTTGAATTTTCTTGATCATGTCCAGTACAATGTTGCAAATGGAAAGAATCCCACTCATAACGTTTTCCATGAGTTCAATTTCTTATAATACTATTTGTTTTAAATTCAGGAGTGACCTTTCCAGATGGTTTAAAGAATTTTTATATCCTTTCACTTTTAAGCAGTTTAACATTGTATAAGTTTATATAACATTATAGAAGTTTAACATAATGTAATTATAATAAACCAACAAATGTATATTTCTAAAGATTGTCCATGAAATTCCAAGGATTATTTCAGCTTTTAATAGTTATTCTTAATTTTCATTGCACCAGTTAGGCATTTTAGGCATTACTTGTATTAAGATAAGTCAACTATAATTTGTGGTAAATTTCACCATTTGACATCCACAAAAGTTATCATAACGTCTAAATGAGGATATTAGTAGGAAGTGGATGTAATGGTATATTTTTCTGCCAGTCTGTATGAAACAGATTTGCTATTATTACTCTGAGTCTGCTTTCCACATGAGTCTTTTTTTTCCAAATAAGGAGATTATATTTTATGATATTTCTTTAATTAATATTAATTTAGGCAAAAAATAAAAGTCTAAAGTTCCTGACTAGTTGAATTCCCAATAGAAGAAATTCACTGAAATAAAAAACTGAGTGCATTAATTGGATTACTAAGTTTCATAAGTTAAAATGCATTTTACTTTAAAAGGCCTAGAACTACATTGTTTATAATTATTGAAAATTAAGAAGGAATGTACACAAAGGTATTTGAAATTGCTTAGTTCTAAGTTATGTTTTAAAATAGTTATAGCATTGGTGTACTAGATTGTGTTATTGTCTCATTTTTAATTTTCTTTTATTGTATAAATACCCACTCTTTTGAGGTGTAAATTTTTCAGTGGCTCCAATTATGGGCAGAGCGTGATTCTCTGTCCCATTGATGCTAGACATGTCAGCAGCATGCACAGGAAATTTTAGTGTACATGATGAGGTTAATATTGTTGGTTTCTACTTCTGAACTCTGTTGCTGCACCGAGAACATAACATACCCCCAGATGTTAATTGACACTGAAAATGTTCTTTAGCCCATATCACAAAAAGGGACATGAATTTCACTGCCCAGCCCAAGCTCAGGAAAACCACAGATGAACTTCAGATCTCCGTGTGAACCTTTCTTGTTGAGAAGTATACAAAATAAACTTTATATAGAAAGACACTGAAAATTTATAGGTTATTTCTTCCTAACACAAATTGCTTATACAGGTAATTTAATATAATTTTTTTTAGGTATAAAATATCACTTCTTTGAGACTTTTTTTAATGTTATCTACCTAAATAGTCACCATATTGTCAATATTTTATTTCTTTTTATCTTCTCTCTTTCATTGATTAACCACTTTCTCTATATAACCCAATACCTTGGAAAGATCTAACGTATTAGAGAATTATAAAGATTACTTTTTGGTAGTTATGAAAAGAGTTTGGTAGTTATTAAAGAGTTGAGAGAAAACACTGGAAATAATGTGATAACTCATTTTTATTTTTAATATGATACTGTTAATAGTAATAATCTATTTCAAATGATATTCTTTGAATAGTGTCTGAAATCCATTTCTGATATGTCTCATTAGAAATGAACAGCAGTAGTTGCATTCCTTTCAGTAATAAATCACCAGTCTTTTATCTGTTTCTAGAGGCACAAGTTTGAAAGAGGAATTCATCTATATATGAGATGCTATTTTAAGTTTTAATGAATACAGTTTTGTGAAACTTAGCTACCTCACAAGAGCAATAAATATTTAATCAAACTGAGATAGGAAATTGCAAAAAGGCCGCATGTTTTCCTTGGGGAAAGATGAAATATAAATTGATATGAAGATAAACCTATATCTGTAGGTTAAAATTCTTTTTGTAAACATACTTGGATTTATTTATCAGTTGTTTACAGTTTTGCTTAGGGATTTACTAAAATCAGCTATAGTTCCAAGGAAAACAGTAATTATTTTATTGAAAAGGAAAACATCTTGAGAGAGATCCAAGATGGCCGATTAGCAACAGCTCAGGATTGTAGCTCCCACTGAAAGCGCAGAGAGTGAGTGGACGCCACATTTTCAGACCAATTTTCATAGCCCACGGACCTAGAGATTCTTGGCAGAGGAGCCCCACGGGTCGCCAGCGCGACCCTTTTGGAGGGCGCGGCCGTTTTGCAGGTGCCACGACGCGGCGGTTCTCAGTCCGGAGTATACGGGACTGAGTGCCCTTTTGGTTGGCGTTGGAGCTCCGGGAAAGCAGAGTCTCCCATTCAGCTGATTAAAAAGCGGACTGAAGTGGGGAACCAGACTGGGAGATTCCCGGGCAGAAAAGCGCCACGAATCTTAACGCCGCTGTTTCAGCCGGCGTAGTGGGTCGCCGCAGGGGAAGGCTGGTACCCGCCTCCACAAAAAAATAAAAATAAAAACAGCGGTTGGAACTGCTGAAGATTGAGAGTTTCACAGTAAGTGCAGCTGAACCCGGGAAGGTCCAGCTCTGTGGGGGGAGGGGCATCTGCCGAAGGAAAATTAAGAAATAGAGGAAACTTTACCACAAGCAAGCTGGACGTCCACTCAGAGACCTAGTCTGAAGGTCAGCAATTACACAGACGACAGGTGGATAAATCCACGAAGATGGGAAGAAACCAGCGCAGAAAGGCTGAAAACACCCGAAATTAGAATGCCTCTCCTCCTACAGAGGATTGCAGTGCCTCATCACCAATTGAACAAGGCCTGATAGAAAAACGAATGTGAGGAATCAACAGAATCAGGCTTCAGAAGGTGGATAATGAGAAACTTCTGTGAGCTAAAAGAACATGTTCTAGCCCAATGCAAGGAAACTAAGAACCTTGAAAAAAGGTTTCACGAAATCTTCATGAGAATGGACAATTTAAAGAGGAATATAAGTGAATTAATGGAGCTGAAAAGCACAATACGAGAACTTCGAGAAGTATGCACAAGTTTTAACAGTCGAATTGATCAAGCAGAAGAAAGGATTTCAGAGGTGGAAGACCAACTTAACGAAATAAAACGAGAAGACAAGATTAGAGAAAAAAGGGTAAAAAGGAATGAGCAAAGTCTCCAAGAAATATGGGACTATGTGAAAAGACCTAATCTACGTTTGATAGGTGTACCTGAATGTGACGAAGAGAATGAATCCAAGCTGGAAAATATTTTTCAGGATATTATCCAGGAAAACTTTCCTAACCTAGCAAGGCAAGACAATACCCAACTCCAGGTAATACAGAGAACACCGCAAAGATATTCCTCAAAAAGAGCAACCCCAAGGCACATAATCATTAGATTCATCAGGGTTGAAACGAAGGAGAAAATACTACGGGCAGCCAGAGAGAAAGGTCAGGTTACCCACAAGGGGAAGCCTATCAGACTCACAGCTGATCTCTCAGCAGAAACCCTACAAGCCAGAAGAGAGTGGGGGCCAATATTCAACATCCTTAAAGAAAAGAACTTTCAACCCAGAATTTCATATCCAGCCAAACTAAGTTTCATAAGTGAAGGAAAAATAAAATTTTTTGCAAACAAGTAAGTACTCAGAGATTTCATTACCACCAGGCCTGCTTTACAAGAGCTTCTGAAGGAGGCACTATGTATAGAGGGGGAACAACCAGTATCAGCCACTTCAAAGGACCCATCAGTAAGCTGCATCCAGATCCATCTTACATGCAAGGATATACAGAGACTCAAAACAAAGGGATGGAGGAAGATTTGCCAACCAAATGGAGAGAAAAAAAAAAAAGCAGTAGTTGCAATTCTCATCTCTGATAAAATAGACTTTAAAGTAATAGAAACCAAAAGAGATAAGAAGGACATTGTATAATGGTAGAGGGATCAATGTAATGGGAAGAGCTAACGACCCTAAGTCTATGCGCACCCAATATAGGAGCACCCAGATACATAGGGCAACTTCTTGGTGACTTACAAAGAGACTTGGACTCCCACACAATAATAGTGGGAGACTTTAACATTACATTGTCAATATTGGACAAATTAATGAGACAGAAGGTCAAGAAGGATACCCGGGACTTGAACTTAAACCTCAAACAAGTAAACTTAATAAACATTTACAGAACTCTCTACTCCAAATCCACAAAATATACATTTTTTTTCAGTAACACATCACATTTATCCTAAAAGTGACCACATGGTTGGGAGTAAATCACTCCCGTAGCAATTGCATAGCATTTCATAGGTTTAAATGAAATATTGGTTGGCTGGCTGTTTGTTATTTTCCTCCCTTATTCCTTCCTGTCTCCATTATATAACACAATTATTAGTATAAAAAAGCTTTTAATATCCGTTTGTAGACTGTATACTAGCCTGGGCAATAGAGTAAGATTCCCGTTCTCTCTCCCACTTTTTTTTCCTTTCTTTTTTCTTCTTTTTCTCTTTATTTTCTTCCTTCTTTCTCTTTTCTTTTTCCTAAAAAAGAAAAAAAAAATGTGGCATGAGGCTGGGTGCAAAAAATAAAAAAATAAAAAATAAAAAATAAAAATAAAAAAGAAATAAGCAGGGGTGATGGGTAAGTTAAAAATAGGCTGCCATTGTCCAACCAGTCAAACTTCCTAAAACATCCCCTTATTCCCAAACCTGACCCTTTGATAAAAAAAAAAAAAAAAAAAAAAAGAAAATAAAAATCTTTAGACTCTACACTTGATAGGCCAAAAAGTTAAACTTGGTAACTCAAGTGAAACACACAAAAACTGCCTCCTTTTGTCACCAGAAAGCTGTGATTCCGTATACTTACTTTACCTGATTTACATGTAGATCTACCAAGGACAAGATGCATGCGTAACTGGCTTTCCCCCACTTCTCTTCTTTGAAAAAAAAAAAAAAAAAAAAAAAAAAAAAAAAAAAAGAAAAGGAAAACATCTTGAAATATCCTGAATATCTAATATTTCTTTCCATGTTTATAATTGTGAGAAGTAGCATAACTTCAACAGAGGAATAGTACTGCATAAATGGATGTGGCGTCAGTGAATGGTGTGGATAAAATTGTTCACTCTGCATACAGGGACTGATTTCCAAGGTCCGTTGCTGCCCATTGTTATTATTATTACTGAGACGGAGTCTTGCTCTGTCACCCAGGTTGGAGTGCAGTGGCATGATCTCAGCTCACTACAATCTCCATCTCCCAGCTTCAAGTGATTCTCCTGCCTCAGCCTCCTGAGTAGCTGGGATTACAGGCACGCACCACCAGGCACAGCTAATTTTTGTGTTTTTAGTAGAGACGGGGTTTCATCATACTGGTCAGCTTGGTCTTGAACTCCTGACCTCAATGATCCTCTCTCCTTGGCCTCCCAAAGTGCTGAGATTACAGGCATGAGACACCATGCTCAGCCAGGTCAATTTATATTTACCATATCATTTAGGGTTTTTTTTGGCATTGAATCACCACAGTTTTCTCCATTTCCTTTTTGAGTGTGACAACTGGATCTGGATGTTTCTAATAGGCTCACCACTTCCTTGCAGCTTAGGTCCCTTCATTTAAATTCAGTAAACATAAAGGCAGAAATTAAGTCAGAGGCTCATTTTTAAACTTAAGCACCCCCATCTTAATGTGCTATATGTAGATGATCATTTTAGATAGTTGAATGAACTTTCCTGCTCTACAGGATTCCATACTTACATTCCAGGAACACAACAAACGGAGAGTGTTGATTATTGCAGCACTGATAGGACTAACATCACAAATTTACTTTCAAGTTTAAGGATCTAATTTTCAAAATGAAATGGGCTGAGAACATAGTTATTAAAATGACTAAATATTAAATAATTATAAAAGATATTGATAATTTATATGTATAGATAATAGTAATAAAGCCAACTTTCCTATTTGTAGTCTCAGTTTAATAGACAAACAAGCTGTGGTCCTTAACTTTAAAGCATATTTTATATACATATTTATCAATTAACCCCAATGATCTGCTTTTTCTCCGATAATTAAGCCATGTGAAGAAATGATATTACACATAAAACAATGGAATTCTCGATGTCTTTTAGGACTGGTGGCATTTTAGACTTAATGGCATTTAAGTCTCTGTAAAATGTGTCCATCAAAGCTTTTTTCAATCTCTACTTCTGCTTACATATACTGTGACTAATGTTGTTATGAATTATGTTAAATCAATTTCCATCATATTTCAATTTATTTGCTAGGCAAAATTGAAGAATTTTAAGTTAGAGGAATAATATAATTTGCTTAGTATAGTATTAATATAATTATTTGTATTATAAAGCTAGCATTAATCTACAGTGATTTCATTTATCTCAAATTTTCTCTGTGAATGTCAAATATAGGATATGCTTTCAGACTCACTTTTTACAAATAAAAATAAACATTAATATATCAGGGATAGAATTATATTTGTCTACACAAAATTTGGTCAAAAAACACTTAATGTAAAAGTAGACAGAATGAAAGATTTTATGCATGCCACCTACCAAATTTTGAATTTGGCATGAAATTTTACACACAATGTTGTCCCATCTATTTATTTCACAATTACTGAATTTTTGCCATGTGAAAAATTCTGTTTAGAGTTTGCAGTTATTGTAATTAAATGTTTAAAAACATTTCTAGCTTTATATTATTTCGAAACAAAATGGTATTTAAAAGTATTTAAAATTAGGATTGATTCAGACATCATCAAAATAAATTTTGAAACCATGGAAGTATTCTCTAATATTTTTAATTAAAATTAGAGATAATCTATAAATTATTTTATTACATATATTTTATTACATAAATATATGTATAAATATATTACATATATTTCATTATTTACACATTAATTTTAGATTTATATGAAATAAAACTATTCACATTGCAATTAAGCAATTAAAATTGTCAGTTCTAGGTGGAAATTTAAAAAATGTTTATTTATAATTTCTTCTCTGAGCTTTCCAAAGTATTTTCCACTTCTTTAGTTTATGCATCACTCACATGGTCAGTTGTCAGTTAGCTCATCATTGAATAGAGAGCTTCTGTTATAAAAATATAGGTAAAATTCTTCTTCTACTGGAGTATTACATTTAAAAATATGGAATAATATATTTTTCTGTGCTGAAATACGTGATTATCTTGGAGTCTATTAGACAGATTTTTGAATCCTTTAATCTGGAAATAGTTCCCGTGTATTTCATTTTGTCTGAGGGAAAATTTTGACATTAGTCTTTTCGTCTTTTCTGCATTTTTGTTTTCTGATCTATAAGTTGCTAACCACCTGAAAAATTTTGAATTTATTCGATTTAATTTTAAATAAAACCGTGACTGTAGTATAGTCATTATGAACACAAGGATTTAAGCCAGACAACCGGGTGCAAACTGAGATTTAACTAACTAGGTATTCTACCTTGAATAAGTCATTTGACTCTCCCATGACTCAGTTTACTCAACTGTTCTCAGGGGATAAAAATGAGGATAAAATCTACTTCAAAAGATTATTCTGAAATAACTGATATTATTTTATATGAGTACTTAGGAAAGTATTTTGCACATATAAATAGATGATAAAACTAATAAAATTTAGTTGAATACATCAATAATGGATATTGAAATAATAAGCAAGACAAACAAAAATCTCATCAAAGCCATATCAAGAGAACATTAATCATGTAAAAGTGATGTTTAATAGTGTAAATTATATTAGATTAAATGTCTCTAGAAACTGCATTAGAATGGGTTACACCTTAGCATACAATTCAGAATTAGATTCAATGATTCTTCATTACTTAAAATGAACAATATGTTTCGTACTCACTTTAATGGGCAATTATGTTTAATATATAAATCTTAACTTTATAGTGTTTATAGCTCTCATGCAATAAAAATGCCTAAACTAAATTTTACTCTAAATTACAGAGGGAAGTTCTTGCCTAACATATTTAATTTCAAGATAGTATAGCAGTTAAGGCAGAAAAATAAGTTTCAATGTACAAAGCTCTATAAATTAATAATGACCAACTAATTATGGTGGTAGATGCAGTGCCCTGACAAACTTTATCTAGCACTCTGTAAATCCATAGTTAATAAATTCTTGCAATTTGGATTACAAGTCAATAATATAAAAATTACTTATTGTTTTATTATTCATGTCCCCACCCCCATTATTGAGTTGTTCTCCGCAGCTTCAGCTCCGCAAACATCTTTCTGCTCTTCAAACATACCAAGGATGCTCCCATTTGAACTCTCTACAACTGCTTCTCCTTCTATGAGAATCTTCTTTCCCCAGATTTTGAATGTTTTGCTCCTTCACATCAATCAAAAATATTTTCTCACTTTCATCTTTATCCATGTGCCAGAAGTCAATAATTAGTCTATATCATAATTATTCTATGAACCAGGATTATTATTACAGCAAAATTATATCATCCAAGGAGCATTTCATAAATAAAGGTTTCTCAGACACAATTCTAGGTAATACTGTAAATGTCTATTAAAACTAACTGTTCACTGTTCAAAAAGTTTAAGTTACCTTAAACAAAATTATTTGATAGAGAATTTCTTAATAAATCACAATAAGAGGGTTAATATGCCTGACTTTCCAAATTTGTATAGACAGAAATATTCCTTTCAAAAAGCTATTACATTCAACAATGTTTACAACACCTATAAAGAAACATATATCAGTCACTGAATAAAGCATAGTAAAGTATACTCAACTGGCTATTAATCTGGGATGCTATACAAAGGGTGTAATTCAAGCCTGTTTGAACATACAAAGTTATAATATCTTCTCTTTATAATGTCATTAATATCATGATAGTTTAAAAGTTATATGTTAATGATAATGAATAAAAAAATTCAAAAACTTAGATAAAGGCTATAACATCAAATAATGTTTAGAACAAATATGGGGGGACCCCGCCAGATTTAGAAAAAATTATGGATAGTGTATTGTCTAAGGGACAACATTAATTATGTAAGAAAAACTGTATTTTAGCTCAAAATGTATCTCTTGCTGGTTTTGAAAATATTTAACTGAAGCTTATTACTAAAGGGGTGGCAATGTATTTATCACCTTAAATACATACGTGTTTAATATTTTTTTAAATAATGAAAATTATCATTTCTAATAACTCAACTTCAAACACTATATTCTTATATAAATAAGAGAGAACATTTTAAAAATAGGTCATATCAAAAAAAATTGTCCACTCAGACTCTACAAGGGGTGCAAAGTCAGAGTAAAATTCCATACACCTACCAAAATCTAAATGTATTATTTGATCTATATCTAATGACAATTTTTATGATATTTAGTATGACTGTTCATCTTATTTACTTATCTTGTATTAGTTATCTACTAGTGCATAAAAACTTGCCCTCAAATATCAGTGGCTTTAAACAACTCACATTTATTATCTTATAATATGTTGATCTAGAATCCAGGCTTCATCAAAGCAAAGATGAGATCTCACATACACATACAAAGAGAGAATCACAGTCTTCTAAAATCTAATCTTGAAATTGGCATCTTATCACTTTTTCCACACTATGTTTATTGGCAGGAAGTTACTAAACCCAACCCTCCATCAAGTGGAGGGGGATTACTCAGGTCATAAATACAGGAGGCAGGTATTATTGAAAGTCATTTTAGAAGAATGTCCAAAGGAACCAAAAGTAGAATCACCATTTGATCCAGCATTCCCACTATTGGGTATCTACCCAGAGGAAAATAAGTCATATGAAAAAGACACTTGCACACACATGTGTATAACAGCATAATTAGCAATCGCAAAAATATAGAACCAGCCTAAATGCCCATCAACTGATAAAAGGATAAAGAAAATGTGATATATATACCATGGAATACTACTCAGCCATAAAAAGGAATAAAATAATGGCATTCACAGCAACCTGGATGGAGTTGGGGACCATTATTCTACATGGAGTAACTCATGAATGGAAAACCTGAGAATATAATCCAAGCATTTTAAGACATATAAAGTTATAATCTTTTCTCTATTCTTTGTAATATTAATTCTTCACGATAGTTTAAATGTTGTTATGTTAACCATAATTAATGCAACAATTCAAACACATGGATAAATTTTACTTCTGAAAACTTTTCACAGTAAATTAAATGCAAACAGTTAATAAAACTGTATGTAGAATTATTATTTGATTACACACATAAGAAAGGTAAATATGAAGATACATGTTCTTAAGATGACTTACCTGAAAGTTAGATCATGTCTTTTTGCTTTTAATTGTCCGTGTTTTCTACCCTGCCTAGAAAATGTATCATGTCGCGCTGTATATTGAAATGGATAACATGTACCTGTTAGTAGACTTAAAATTATTTTACATGTTTTACTTGTTATAATTTAATGATATAAAATGGGGGAGAATAAAAAATAAGAAAATAAAATTTTAGAATAATACTTATCAAATACCCCTTATGTCCTGAACATTATGTTATGTATTTTATATGCATTATCTCTTTTAAATAAAACCACAGAATTTAAACAAATATTACCTTCCTTAAGTTGATGAAGAATTTGGAGTTTGAATAAATTGAGATTTCTCTTTCCAATCTGGTAAGATAACACAATATTTTCACATGTTATTTTAT
Source organism: Ateles fusciceps (assembly GCA_036589455.1). Lineage (NCBI taxonomy): Eukaryota > Metazoa > Chordata > Mammalia > Primates > Atelidae > Ateles > Ateles fusciceps. The sequence goes on along the minus strand of JAZHEH010000174.1, from coordinate 2,193,337 downwards.
CAATATACTAACTACCTATATTAATTAGGGTTCTCCAAAGAGACTGAATCAATAGGATAGACAGATGATGGATGGATAGGTGAATTGATAAGTGATTGAGAGATAGATAGATAGATAGATAGATAGATTTATTAGGTAAATTGGCTCATGTGATTATGGTGGCTGAGAAGTCCCACAACATGCTTTCCACAAGCTGAGGAACCAGAGAAGTTGGTAACATGGCTCAGTCCAAGTCCAAAATCCTTAAAATCAGAGAAGCCGACGTTGTAACTCTCAGTCTGAGGCCAATGGCCTGAAAACCTGTGAGAGGGAGGGGGGACTGGTATAAGTCCAAGAGTCCAAAGTCCAGAAAGCTGGAGTTCTACTGTCCAAGGGCAGGATCCTAAAGAAAGGTATCTCAGCTCCATGAGAAAGAAAATTCATCTATTTCTTCTTTTATGTTTTATCTTGCCTCCACCTGATTGGATGGTGACTGCCCACCTTGCCCACTCAGTCCACTGACTCACACACCAATCTCTCCTGGAAGCACCCTCATAGACACACCAAGAAATAATACTTCACAGCTATTCAGGTATCCATTAATCCAGTCAAGTTGACAAATCCAATGTACCAGTATATTACCTATTATTTTTATGTATCTATTGACTCTCTTTTGTAACATTGAATCTATGATTTATTCAGAAAATTAGGTTAAACTTAAATATATCAGCCATTGAATAAAGCATAGTAAAATTAATTATAAATTGAATAAATGCTCCAACAAACAGAAAACAATTTTCAAATTGAGAATAAAAACCAAACTTTAAACTTTCTAAAAGACACACATTTACATATAAAGATACAAAATTTTGATAGAAGATGGAATAATGAAAAAGGGTGCAATATATTTATTGGTTAGAGTCTAGGAGCAATAGAAAAAGACTCAAGATAATATAATCAAAAACTTAATATAAAGAATTCTTAACTAGGTATAAGTCTATTAATTGGTTAATTTGATAAAAACAGAGAACAAAGATGTATCCCAGAATTGGTAGCTGCTAGAAGGAGCTAATCTCTGCACCTTTCATGATAGAAGGATTCCAACATAATAAGCCCACCATCACGTGACAGTCTGGTCTCCTTGAAAAATGGGGACTCGGTATCTTTCTCTGCTTTGAAGGGATTAATCAAGAGGTGGCGGTTAGCTTTGGTGAGGAAAAATACATGGTTTTCAGCCCTTTTTATAGTTATTAACATGACCACTTTTTACATAGGCATATTGAGTGAGCCCAACATAATTGGAGAACCAGAGTGTGGTTCTGCCATACAATGAGTCATTTTATTCACCTGATTATTCATCATTCACAAGAGACACATTGCATTATGGGAGGTCTATTCACATACCATTTTCCCACAGCTTTTTGTTGCCTGTCTTTTCAACTTACTCTTTCCAATAAACAGATCATCCAATGGTTCAAGAATTACTGTACCTCCATAATTGTGACCATCTTTTGGTCCAGGGAAATGATATTTTTGTGTGTGTTCATTATTATATTATTAAATAAAAATTAAAATGCAGAAAGATCCTTTAATAAATTGTATAATGAACAAAGTATTATGATTAATCTGGTTTCATGAACTTAAGGTCCAATATGGGAAATATTTTTTAAAAACTGTCTGTAAACAGATTTGTCTGTAAAGAGGAAATCGTTAAAAGTATGCTTCTGTTCAAAAAATAATTTAGCTCCAAAGCATCAGAATGATAATTGTATTTTAAAATGTTGTCTTAGATCATTGCTTTTGTTTTACAACTGCTGCCATTTCTCTCAGACTTCAAAATCTCTAAGAAACAAGATGATTAATGTAAGTCAAATGTCCACTGATTTGAAAAGATTGCTTAGATCATAAGCTTTGTTTTTTAAGAGTGTTTTTTCTTTTCTTCTGAATGCCATGAGAATAATTGTTTGAAATTTTTGGCTTATGCCAAACTGTAAAAGAAGGAAAAAGAGTTTTGCTCTCTAATAAGAGGATGTGAGCTTTAGAGGGCAAGGTGACCTTGCATACAATAGGGAGAACTTTCAACCTGCCAAATGTTCAACAATGTACAACTTCATGGGGTCAGACCTGCATAGCTGAACTCAGTGACTACTCTTTCCTTGCAGCCATTCATGAAATGCTTTATGACAGCTTGTTTTCAATACTCATGAATATTCATTTAGGCAATTTTCTTTAAAAATGTAGTAATCTTGGAAAATATTCATAAAGAACTTTTGAAGCGCCCTGAATACAAATGAATCTTCAGTTAGTGCTACAGGCTTTGATTCAAAAGTTTATTATAAAATAAATATTATTCAGTAATCATGCAAATTTATGTGAAATTTCTAATTTTTTCTGGCTTTTAAGTTCTCAGCAATTGTTATGTTTTCCTAAACTTTCCTTAAATTAAAAACAAGTTGAATATTCCCTGACCCATCACTGAAATAATAATGAAAGTTGTAAGAAAGAACACAGGGTAGGTGAACAAGGTATCACATTGCTGGCTCCACTTTTCTGTAAGTGGATCAAAAAACAGAATTTTTAATTTGTTTTGTATGATTTTACATATTGGAAGGTCCTAGTAGAAAGTATTACATACTATTTAGTCTCAGGAATTGCTCGTTTTTAATGTCTGTGTTTGAGTTGACATAGCAAATGACAAAGAAACACAGCTTTGTCTTAACACCTAAGAAGAAAAAGTTTGCAAAAATGATTGATAAATTGTTTTTAACTGGATAGTTCTAAGAAGATTGTTTTATATTTTATATTAAAGTTTCATATTGAAGGTATTTTACATGTTTATAGGACATTTGGATATCCTTATTGTCATGAAGTGCTTGTTCAGAAACTGTTCTTTTTCCATAGGGTTGGTCAATGACATTTTCTCATTATTCATAAGAACTATTTAAGGTACATACATTTCTATGGGTATAAATTGCTACTCTGTACATGCAAACATACATAGGTGATATGAAATCTGCTGTATATAAATTTACATATGTATAATCAGTCACATTCATTCATTAAGTTGTTTCCTATTTTAGTCTTTTTAATTTTGAATTCTTAGTTCTAAAGTAGTTCTGATTACCAGTCTCTACTTTGTAATGAAAACACTTTCTCATCTTTGTGGTTTGTTTAAGAAATTCAAAGCAATAAAGATATTTTTCTATAGCTTTTTCAAAAAGATTTATTGTCTCACTATTTACATTTTGAACTATCATCCATATAGACATTGTTTCCATACAACAAGATAGAGGTCAGAATTTTTTTCTTGGATGCTCAATCTGTCCAGCATCATTAATCAAACAAAAACTTGCCGTATAACTTTAATTATTAAGTGAATATTTTAAATGTGTGGAATTTTATTGTAAGTCTCTATTCTACTCCACTATTACAGCACTAGATTTGGATTGCTAATATTCTTTATGTTTACATTATTGAATATAAATAATGAAATTTTCTTTTATTTTAAAAGTTTATGCTTTCAAATGATGAATTTGGAAATCTCCTAAAATGATTTGAAGTGTTTTCTATTATTGTGTTCCTTAAAATAATTGATATGCTTTTTTTTTTTTTTTGGTCTTTCTTAGATCCTTGAAAGGAATTCAAGAATCCGTAAGATTTTTGAAATACTTTTTTAGAAATTGCACAAATATAAATTTATATTTTTTAAGAAATATGAAAATTTCAATGTTTTCCACTATTTTTGTTCAATCTTCAGTAGTTGTTTTTATCTAACAATTCTGTCATTTAATCCACATTTCAAAATATACAGGCAGAATTTTTTTTTATAATCACTTGATTGCCCGTTTAAATCTTTAAGATCTACAGTGACAGTCTCCTTTTTTCTGTTTATTTGTAAGTTATTAACTTTTACTAAAATCCATTGCTAAGTATTTGTTATTTTCATGAGGCATTTCAGAGATCTAAATTTTTATTTTATTGATTATTTGCAATATATATTTATTTTCTATTTTACTGATTTCTGGTATTCTCTTTATTGCTTTTATGTTGATTCACTTTGCATTTAACCTGTGATTCCTCTTCAAACTTCTTTGGAGAGATATTCATTTATTTTGTCATTTTTTTTTCTCATTTTGCATACAGATTTATGGCTATACATTTCTTTAAGTTTAATTTTAACTTAAAATCATATATTGTGAATTATCATTTTGTTTCCTATTTTTCTCAATAGGTTATGAATTTGATTTATGTGTTAGTTACAGAATTACTACCAGGTTACCAGAAGCAATTTCTTATTCATCATTTAGCTATTACTCTCTCACAAGGAGTTTTATGACTCTTTCTTTGTTCTCTTAGTTACAAGACACACAATTCTCTTCCTATTCTTTTACATAAACAGGATAAGCATAAGCAGAAAAGATGTAAAAGCAAGAACATTTAAAAATAATAATTTATATTTTAAGTATAAAATAAATATTTTTGGTGATATGAAATCCCAAAACTTGTAAATATTAAGCAATTCTTCCAAAATTTTATCCCAGAGGACTTTCAAATTTTCAGGTGATTTTATTTTTTTTTACTCAAATGTTTAACTAAAATTAAATCTTAATTACCTTAGATTAATTACAATAAAAATAAATATAAAAGTACCTCCACTTTGCCTGAACATCAGATATCTTAATATTAATTTAAAACTCTTCAATAACCATTGCTTTCATACATTATTGATTATTAAACTTACACAATAGAAGACCTTTACATTTATTATTTTGAGAAAATAGTTCAGTATTATACTTCATTTCTTAAATGCTTGAAAATTTATTTTTAGCATATCTTATCAACCATAATGAATCAATCATAATAAATTAGAATTAACTTACCACAATAAACAAACAGAATATTTGCCACACAAAATATAAAACAGTAATTTCCACTGGAGAGGACATGGAAGAAGATGCAGCACAGATAGTGATCCCTAAGAGAAAGAAAACTATTGAAGTGAGTTCTATGGTGATCTTCTGCCTAGAAACACATTTTGGGCCATGAGATGGGGAGTAAGACATGGTGGTCCTATTTATTTGATATGACAAAGATCACACTTTATGAAGAATGACTGTAATTTGTTAGGCATATAACACAGAGAAAGGCGACACAAAGAAAGAGCTCCAGAAACCAGTATGATCTTCTCCTCGAACTTGCTAAATACTAAGTTATTGTGAAATTCCACAAGGCTGGCAAAGAATGATCTAAGACATGATGACCTTTACATTATTAAATGATAGATATTATACTTGTTTGTTTTTTTCTTTTGTTTTTTTGAAATGGAGTCTCGATCTGCCCAGGATGGAGTGCAGTAGCTCCAGTGGTCTTGGCTCACTGCAACCTCCGCCTCTTGGGTTCAAGGGATTCTCCAGCCTTAGCCTCCTGACTAGCTGGGATTACAAATGCCTTCCCCCCACGCTCAGCTAATTTTTTTGCATTTTAAGTAGAGACGGAAGTTCACCATGTTGGCCACATTTGTCTCAAACTCCTGACTTCGTTATTCGCGTGCCTTGGCCTCCCAAAGTGCTGGGGTTACAGGCGTGAGCCACGACAGCCAGCCGTTTTCTTTCTTATTTTTAGATATTATGCCCTGCCATCCATAGTAGGGATGGTGAAATTAAACAAGGTCTATAAAATGCTATTATTAGTATGATTACTGCACTAATGTGTATAAAGAGAGCATAGTTTAACATATTTTTTATTGCCATACCAGATAAAAACAAATAAGAGATAGCTATCATTTAATTTTTTTATTTAAAAGCAATTTATTTATGGTAAATTGATTATAACTATATAAATATATGGACTACAAAGTGATGGTATAATTTATAAATATAATGTGGAATAATTAAATTAAGCTAATTAACACATCTGTAACCTCAAATATTTAACTGTTTTTTGCAATAAGGACGTTGAAATTTATCACTCTTAGCAATTTTTAAATATACAATATTATTAACTATATTCACCACACTGCGTAATATAATTCAAAAATATATATACTTTCTGTCTAGAATTTGTATTCCTTGGTCATCATCTCAATATATTTTTAAAGCAGAAATAACAATGTATTTGAAGTTTCTAACATACGCAAAATATTATCCCACAACTAGAGTATAAGCGACAGAAAAGAGAAATAGAAGAGCATTGTTTTATTGTCTTATATTAAAGCAAGTTAGGAAAATATTATTTGAAAATATAGTGTAAGATAAATATGTAAATGTAAAATTGTAGGTTAAAAAATGAAGAAATAAATTATATATTGCGATGTAGTAAAACAGGTAATAGGGGAAATTAAACGGAATCCCAAGTATTTATATGTTTTATGTTGAATTGTATCCCTCCAAAATGTATATGTTGAAGTTGTAACCCTCAGAATGTGACTGTATTTGGAGATAGATTATTTAAAAGGGTAATTAAATTTAAATAATGTCAGTAGAATGGACTCTAATCCAACGTGATTGATATTCTGGTACATAAAAATAAGAATACAAACATGCCCAGAGGTAAGATCGTGTGAAAAAACAAGAAGTTGAATATCTACAAGCCAAAGAGAGAGGCCTCAGAAGAAACCAGAACTGCTGACACCCTGAACTGACACCTCTATCCTACAGGACTTTGAGAAATAAATTTCTGCTGTTTATGCCACTTAGTCTGTGGTACTTTGTTATGGCTACCATAGCATACTAATATAGTATTCATTCAAAGTAAGTGAGGATGAGAGTGAAAAATAGAAAAAGAGTGAGTGGGTTACACTGAATAATAATAGCAATAATGTCAAATAAGTAATATTAATGTTTACATTAATTATAAATGCAATAAACACTCTAATCAGAAAACAAAGATTTTTCAACTGGGCAGAAACAAAGACCCCAAAATGTGTGGTTTTCAAGACCACCACATTAATTAAAAATACACATTTTTAAACAGAAAATAATAGAAAATATACATTGTCCATAATCATAAGTAAGCTGGAGTGCCAACATATTGTTAAAAACACATTTTAGCTTTGTCCAAATTACAAAGGATTTGAGAGGCAGTCATGTTAAGTGGGTGAATTCATTAAGAAAATTAACAACCCTAAATATTCAAATACTTAGGCTTATAAATACAAGAAACAAAAAGCAATAAAATTATTTGGAGGAAAAGAAAAATCCACAGTTACCTGAAAATTTTAATTGTCCTCCCTCAATAATTAATAAAACAAATGGATCAAAAGTTAACATATGTAGCTGAGCTTGGTGGCTCAGGCTTACAATCCCAGTGATTTGGGAGGAAGGATGGGTGGGAGGGTCTCTTAGGGTCTGGCAATTGAGACTAACCCAGGCAACATAGAGAGATGCTGTCTCCACAAAAAATTTTAAAAATTAGCTGTGCATGGTGGTGCCTGCCTGAGTCCTAGCTACACTTGAGGCTGAGATGGGGGTATGACTTGAACCCAGGTGTTTGAGTCTGCAGTGAGTTATGATTGCACCATTGCATACCAGCCTGGGTGACAGGGTGAGATCCTGCTGTGAAACAAACAAACGAAATTAATATAGGTATAGAACTCTTGAACAACATTTTAAAATAACATGACCTAATTGACACTTGTAGAATATTCCACCCAATAATATCAGATAAGCAAACTGTTTTAAGAAGAAAAATGACATTTACCAAGACTGACTATATGAGGTTCAATAAAATAAGCTTCATGAAGTTTATTAACTTGAAATAATGTAAAGTATATTCATTTCCAATAATCCTATGACAGAATCAATTAAAAATTGATTGCCGCAAGATATATGAGATAAATCTGAAAGACTTTGAAATTAAATAAGACATGTTTAAACAACCCAAAGTTAAAGAAGAAATTACAAAATAAATTAGAATATATATTGAACTAAATATAAATGAAAAAACATCAACATTTAAGTCATAGAAAAGAATGTTCCCAAGCCAACAACCTAACTTTTTGCTTTAAGAAACTACAAAAGCAAGAGCAAATTAAAGCACTATACATAAACAAAATAATATATACATACTTTTATTTCTAAAAAAAAAAAAAACAGGATGCATGTGTGGAATATGCAGGTTTGTTACATAAGTATACATGTGCCATGGCGGTTCGCTGCACCTATTGACCCATCTTCTAAGTTCTCTACCCTCACCCCCAGCCCCCAACAGGCCCTGGTGTGTGTTGTTCCCCCTTTCTGTGTCCATGTTTTCATGGTTCAACTCTCAGTTATTAGTGAGACCACTCGGTATTTGATTTTCTCTTCCTGTGTTAGTTTGCTGAGGATGATGGCTTCCAGCTTCATCTATGTCCCTTCAAAGACATGATCTCATTTCTTTTTATAGTTGCATAGTATTCCATGGTGTATGTACCACATTTTCTTTATCCAGTCTATCTTTGATGGGCATTTGCGTTGGTTACATGTCTTTGCTATTGTAAATAGTGCTGCAATAAACATAAGTGTGCATGTGTCTTCATAGTAGACTTCATGACAAAAATACCAAAAGCAATTGCAACAAAAGCCAAAATTGGAATATGGGATCTAATTAAACTGAAGTGCTTCTGCTTAGCAAAAGAAACTATCTTCAGAGTGAACGGGCAATCTACAGAGTGCACAAAATTTTTGCAATCTACCCATCTGACAAAGGGCTAATATCCAGAATTTACAAGGAACTTGAACACATTTACAAGAAAAAAAAAAAAAAACATCAAAAAGTGTGCAAAGCATATGAACAGACGCTTCTCAAAAGAAGACATTTATGCATTTAACAAACTTGAAAAGAGCTCAACATCACTGATCATCAGAGAAATGCAAATCAAAACAATGAGATACCATCTCATGCCAGTCAGGTCAGTCAGAATGGAGATTATTAAAAAGTTAGACGATCGTGAGGCTGTGGAGGAATAGAAACACTTTTACACTGTTGGTGGGAATGTAAATTAGTTCAACCATTGTGGAAGACAGTGTGGTGATTCCTCAAGCATCTAGAACCAGAAATACAATTTTACCCAGCAATCCCATTACTGGGTATATGCCTAAAGGAATATAAATCATTCTAGTATAAAGGAAGGATATTATAAAGAAAATGATAATCAGTAAAATTCAAATTAAAAAATATTTTAAAAATCAAAAAACTTAAGGTTGATTTTTTATTATTAAATGAGATTGATCTTTACTTTCATTGAACATGCAAAAACAGAGAAGAAACAAGTTGTTATAGTATGAAAGAAGGAAAGTTCTTACAGTCCTTACACATCAAAAGCCTAATGAGAAAATATGAACAATTTAATAAACTTAACAACTTTAAAGAAATTGATGTTTATAAAAACTCAAAACTTTTGAAAAATGGCTATAGAATAGAAAATCTCAAAAACCTATGTCTATTATAGAGTTTAAATATTTATTTAAAATTATTTCCATGGAAAAAAGCAGTAGCCATTGATGTATTTGCTTGTGAATTTTGTCAAATACTTAAGAAAGAAATGATACACATGTCACACAAACTCTTTTAGAATATAGAGGACATTAAAACACCTCCCAGATCATTTATGAGGCGAGTGTTTCACATGTATCAAACCTAGGCTAAAAAATGAAAAAAAAAATATGGAATGCTAACCAATGATTATTCAGATACACACACACACACACACACACACACACACACACACACACACACACACCACACACACACATATATGTGTATATAATTGAATAAAATAGTGATTAAGTAGAGTGCATCCCAGGAATGAAGGTCATTTTAACATTAAGAATCAATGAAGGTGTCTTATGCCAGAATGGCTATTATTAAAAAGTCAAACAATAACAGGATAAAGAGAAAACTGAATATTTACACACTGTTGGTGGGACTGTAAGTTAGTAGGACCTCTATAGAAAACAGTATGGAAATCTATCAAAAAACTAAAAATAGAATTATCCTTCCATCTTGCAATTTCACTACTGGGTGTCTATTCAAAAGAAAAGAACTGGTTATATTAAAAATATACTGCACTCATATGTTTATCAAAGTTCATATGCTATATTAAAAACATACTGGCCGGGCACCATGGCTCACTCCTGTAATCCCAGTACTTTGGGAGGCTGAAGCAGGTGGATCACCTGAGGTTGGGAGTTCGAGACCAGCCTAACCAACGTGGAGAAACACCATCTCTACTAAAAATACAAAAAAATTAACCTGGCGTGGTGGCATATGCCTGTAATCCCAGCTACTCCAGAGGCTGAGGCAGGAGAATCGCTTGAACCTGCGAGGCAAAGGTTACAGTGAGCCAAGATCATGCCATTGCACTCCAGCCTGGGCAACAAGAGTGAAACTCTGTCTCAAAAAAAATAACCAAAAACCAAAAGCCAAAACAAAACAAAATACCACACTCATATGTTTATCGTATTTGTGTTTTGCTTCACAATAGCAAAGATTTAGAATTAGTTTTTGATTCTAAGTGTCCATCAATGGATAAATAAAGAAAATATGGTGTATATATTTAGTTTGGTACAAAATAATTGTAGTTTTTGCCATTACTTTTAATGTTATGGCAAACCACAGTTACTTTGCACCAACCTTATATATTCTAACATATATATATATATGTATATATATGTTCTTTTGTACATATATGTATGCAATTGAACACTATTCAACTATAAAAAAAGAATTCAGTCACATCATTTGCAGAAACATGGATGAGACTGGAGGCCACTACTGTAACAGAAGCAACTCAGACACCTCATGTTCTCACTTATAAAGAATAGCTAAATAATATATGCACATGGACAAAATGAGGAATAATAAGCATTGGAGACTAGGAAGGGTAGGAGAGTGGGAAGCTGGAGAGGAATAAGAATTACTTAACGGGATTGTTACATAGGTGTACACATGCCATGGTGTTTTGCTGCATCCATCCCCCTCGTCACCTACATTATATATTTCTCCTAATGTTATCCCCTCCCAAATCCCCCCACCCTCTGCTAACCTGCATGATCGGCACATGTACCCCAGAACTTAAAGTATAATAATAATAAAAAGCATTATTTAATGGGTACACTGTACCTTATTTGGGTGACAGTTACACTAAAACACCTGGGCTTTGTCATTATGCAATATATTCATGTAACAACAGCAGTTATACTCCTAAAATTTATACAAATAAAATAAAAAAAAACAATGAAGACAGTTTAACATATTAATACAATAAATGAGAAAAAATTCTTGGAATGATCTAATTATAAGTAGAAATAATAACAAAATTCAGCATGTGCTCATGATGCTAAATCCTAGCCAATAATGAATAGCGTGGAACTTCCTAAAGCTGTTTGGAATGCTATAAGCAGCTGAGAGCTAATAGTTAACTTACTAGTGAAAGATTGACTAGTTCCTCCTGAGATCAAGGAAAATACAAAGAAATAGCTATCATTACCTATGTTCTATACATTACTGAAGATCTTGGCTATTTCAGTAAGTCAAATAAAGTAAATAAAAGCTGTACATATTGGAAGAAAGATTATATGATTGTGCATGTAGAAAATCCTAAAATATCAAAATGTAGAATTTGTAAGTAATTGTAATAAAGTTACAAATTAACACATTATTATATAATAGTCACTTATTTCTCTATAATAAAAGTAAAAGTTGGAAGTTAAAATTAAAACAATGCAGAGAAATATCACAAAAATATAATACTTAAGGATAAATGTAATAAAATATGTGCAAGACACGTATATTGAAAATTATGAAGCATTATTGAATGAATTTAAAGAATATCTATATTAAGGAAAATATATAAATATAGTTATAAAATCAAGTCAGTATACATAAAATGTCAATATTCCCCACATTAATCTTTAAATTTTGTGCAATCCTAATCCAAATTCTAGCACACCGTTTTTTTTGAATTCTATATTATGAGCAAATTAAATAGATACCAAATTAACTGTTTTCATGTCTATTTTGACCTTATTAGACCAAATAAAATTGGTAAACATCTTAATAATCAGGACTTATTTCTTATTAACTCCTCTGAGGATGGCACATGTAATTAGCTATGTTTTACTGCTTGTGTTAAGGCCAATCTGGGATAGTTCATAAAAGTATTTGTGAAAGGACAATTAACAACCTTAGCTTTCCTTCTCAGCTATAGCTGCTCACCATGCTCTAAGGCATGTTATGTTTATTAAATGATGCTTTGACTTAATTTGTGAAAAGCAAGAAGAAAGTTTATTGAGAATTTAAATACATTCCAAGGGAGTTCAGTCACATCACTACTGATGTCAGCCCGATGTAAGGGAAGAGACTATCTGAATTACATGAATATTCTGTTTTAGTATGAGAGGAGGAAGTCGATTCTAGTAGTTTGTTCATTGCCTACTATGAGAACACAGACGTTACAATTTCCTAGTGGGATGATCCACAGGTATGTGTTAGGAAGAGGCAGACACTGAAATACCTAGCCTTTTGCCTCCACTCACTGCTTGGGATGGAAGCCTTTGATGCCCAGGGATTCCCTATCAGATCTGCCCTGCTCCAGTCCTTTTGCTTAATTGTCACTGAGCAAGTGGTATGGACCCTACATGTTTTAATTGAGGAGTCTTTCTCAACTTCTCTGCCCTGCCCCACCCTTTGACCATCTGTGACCTTGCATGGCATGATAGACACCTGGTCACCTGTGAATGGGCTTCTCTAAGCCCTCCTGTCCTGCCTTCAGCCTGTGGTGCACAGAAGGCACACATAGCTGAAAGCCCTGGGAAACAACTGGGAGATGGATGTGGACATGCTATGTACCGTTTTCAGAATCTCACCCTTTACAACCAGCTATATGTGGCTATTAAAAGGGCACTAACCTGTTTGCCCCTCTGCTCACCTAGCGACCACAGGGATGAAACCTGCCACAAATGTCTTTCCAAGAATCTACAGATCTCATTTTAGAATTTATTTATTTAGGCTTCTTTGAGTCTTCATCATTCCAATAGTAAAAATAAACAGATACATACACACATACATTTATAAAAAATAAGATTTTGTAAATTATATTGCTTATACTCTTTGTTAGAATGGAAAGATTGACCCTTACAACATTCTACCTTCTAACCAAAATTGTAAAAAAATTTTAATGCTCCCATTTCTGTGTATTGGAATTTGAAGTTAAAATGCACACACACACACACACACACACACACACACACACACACACACACCCCTATATTTTAATTATATAACACACCTATATTTTAATTATATATACAAAATATACAGAACAATATAAACATTTCTATATTATTTTGTCCATGTCCTTCCTCCAGCATTTAAATTGAGTACCTTTCATTTATTTTATATATGTACATATGTGAACATACTACATCTTCTGGAATTTCCTAAAGCATATTTTAAATTGTTCTTATTATCTTTAGTAGTCTCATAATACTATGATTCCAAGATGATGCTAGCTAATTCAGAAAGCTGTATATAGTTACGTAGGCTTAAAAGGTTGATTAAAACATTAATTAAAATTAATTTACTATAAACTCAGGATTGAATTTTTAAGATAAATGAAAGAAACAAAGTCACCTTTCTTGAACAAATCTGATTCTGAAACTTCTCTGGTTAAAATCACGTTTAATTTTAGTCTGTAATTCACTTACGTCGACATAATAGAAACAATTATTTTGGCAAGGCAAACACAATCAACTTCGTTTTATTAATCTGAAATTTTTAGTAGTCACTTTTAAAGATAAATTAGAGGATTTTGGAGAGAATTGACATATGCTATTCTGCAAAATGCCTTTATCAAATACTTTCAAGTTAAGATAGAGTATTAGTAAACCCACACACAGCAAGCAGAGGGGAGTGGAAATTCATGTTGTACAGTGTGTCCTGACAACACTGCAAGAAAAGGTCTGCACATCTATAATTGCAATGACACAACCAGTCAGACACTATTCTGTACATGAACTCATAGCATATTTTATCATATTTAAAAGATATCACACTCATATGTTTATCATGTTTATGTTTTACTTCACAATAACAAAGATTTAGAATTAGCCTTTAATTCTAAGTGTCCATCAATGGATAAATAAATAAATAAAATATGGTGTATATATTGAGTTTGATGCAAAAGTAATTGCAGTTTTTGCGATTACTTTTAATGTTATGAAAACCACAATTACTTTTGCACCAACCTTTTATATTCCATATATATATGGTCTATATATAAGGTTATATATATTATATTAGTATATTTATTTTATGTATTACATTGTATATAATATAATTATATGTTGTATATAATTGTATTATAAATACATATTACATATAAAATATATATTATATAGAGGTATATATTAAATAAATAAAATTTTTATAATACATAATATATAGTCTATATATTATATTATATATTCTCTATATATAATCTATGTATTATATATTCTTACATAACTTTGGTGTAAAAGTAATTGTTCTAATAGTATTCTACAATAGTTAAAGGCTAATAAATTATTTGAAAAAACTGAGAACATAATCTAAAAGTATTATTATTTATTTTATTTATTGCTCTAAAATAATTTTATAAATTGTCTACTCGTGTTCAACAGTGGAGTTCTGAGATTAATTTTATTTTCCTAAGTCAAGACAATGGGGAATTTTAATTCTGTACAAAAGCGACATCTTTCCTCTTCATTTTGTAATTTTCTTCTGTTATTACTAAATTCCTCTTATTCTTAGCATGAGTCCCACTTTGTGCTTATTCCACATTGGCCTCTGCTGTGAGGCCGTTTCCTTACCAGGAACCCTAAACTACTTTTTAAATAACACTTGTGTCATTTTTAGTTACTGACAATTCACTTGAACTACAGACTTTGGCAACTGTGTCAGAAGGAGGTTCTTATTACTTCAAATACATTAAAAAATTCTTGCTACAACATAGATATTGAAGTTTTCAGGGTATTTTTTTTTTTCTCTGTTACCTCTGTATACTTTCATCTCTCTTTAATCCTCTGATATAAAATATATATTGATTTTATTTTATACACTACTTAATTTTATATGAAGCATATCCCCAATAGGGTAGAAACAGATTCTATGACAATTCCTATGTAACATAAATACATAACATCTCTAGCCACAGCTCCTTAGGGCTGTTTCTAATGTTTAAAGGTTTTCACTCACCGAATTTTGGAATATGCTACATCTTTTTGACTACTAGTTCTATATGCACAGATACTCCAATATGCCCAATGTATAAATACATGCCAAAAATGAATCAACTATGAGGTGAAGAAATGATGTCAGAAGTGTTGTTTCTTTTTTCTTTACAATAACACATATATAATGATTAAAAAGACAATGAACAAAGGACATGTGATATGAGGTACTACTAAGTGGTCATTTAATTAAAAAAATCCCTTCAACACTTACTGAATACTTCGTATAAGTTAGTACTTACAGGAAGTACTTTCCTCATCTAGAGGATGAAGACACAAATAAAAAAGACAAAATTCAGTATTCTAATGATGCTTACATTCCATAACAGGAAGATAAAAAGTCAAAAAGTGATTTTGCAAGACAATGTATGCTTCCAGGATCATGCTGAAAAAAATAAGTCTAAATGCTCACAGAATAATTCCACCAGGAACAAATTTAAAGTGCTAAATTGTCAGAATGCCAGTATGCTTATTACTAAGAGTGTTTTCACGGTAGGTTACCTGTGGAACTAAAATATGTTTTACTGACAAAGTCTTGAATTTGGGGTAATGGATAACTGCAAACTGGGAAGCACACACACTTTAGTTTGGTCTAGGTGAGTGATTCAGAAAACATGTTCAGTAGATTCTTCTGACTTATGAAGGACAATATTCACCACTAATTCATAAACATAAAGACATTATTGTAAGTGTTTCATAAAGTGATTCGATTTAAATTATTGTTCTGTATATTTTTTCCTTTGTTTTTGTTGATAAAATATTCTTTGATTGATGAAATCATATGATAGTCAATAGTACTTTTAATACTTCTTACTGAAATAAAATAGAAAACTCTATGTCTGGTGCTTTTCAAATTCAAAACCCTGGAAAAATTCTAGAAGACAAATAACAATGCACCAGCCAGTATTTCAGAACTTTTCAATTTTTTAAAACAATAAGTTAGCAATATCCAATAACAGTTGTAAAGTAATAAAACACCGTGTGACTCTTTGGCAAAATCCTCACAGTGATTCACATTATACATTGAAGTCTACTAAAAAGAATATTTATGTGTCCTCAGAATATGCAAACAACCCAGGGGAAGGAATAAGTGATAAGAGGTATTGCATCTCTTTACATGGCACTAAATTGCATATGTATCCAATAATCTATATTCTGTAATTATAGCTAAAAATGGTGGAAAATGTCTAATACCAAAAAAAACCCAGTGCTGACAGAAAAGATTTTTGGTTGATTTTATTTGTTTGTTTATTTTTTAAATATTATGCTTTTATCTGAGGAATAAGTTTTCTATGTTCAGAAACTCTATGGAGGCAGATTTTAAAGGATCGGGATGGAGGATTTGAAGCCATGTGCATCTCCCTGTACAATTCATACTCTCTCCTTGTTATCTAAATTTATACTTTTACTGCAGTTAAGTTGAACTATACAGTTGTTTCATAAATATGAGCCTGTTACTTGGAAGGTAAATGTTATTTTGTTGTAAATATCTAAAGGGCATATAGTTTGTAAAACGTCTGGATGATGGATGCTCAGTTAGAAAGCAATAAATATATGACTTTGCTTTTCTCATTCTGGTGAAACCTGTGTAAATCATGATAGGGTCTTTTGCACGTGGTTTGCAGCTAAACAGAGAGAAATTTGACAAAGAAGTTGGGCACAGTACTCAGAAATTATACTAAAGTTGGAGAAGAGAATAAAAAAAAATACTGAAGCATATCCTTTTCTCATATTTTCTGTAAAGGAATGGTGTGAATTTAGTTTTAAATTTGTTACTATTCCATTTACAAGAACATATTGCTATGAGGTGAATGTATTCACAGGTTTCCATTAAGGGTAAGATTTTATGTTTGCCATTTCTGCAAAAACCTGAAGTATTATTTCCCCTACATGTCCATGCAACCTTTTATTAGCAAATGATGAATTCATATAATATTTTTCAAATACACTTATATTTAGAACTGATTATCTGGAAACTAATGAACTATAAAATTATAATATTCAAAAGTATTTTATTTTATAAATTTTCTTTTTTTAATTTTAAATCTTGATTTTTGTTGTTACATGATATGTGTTTATATTTATGTGGCACATTATGTGCTTTATACAGACATGCAATGCTTAATAATCACATCAAGTTAAATGGCGAATTTATCTCTGCATGTATTTATACTTTATGCAACAAACAATCCAATTATACTCTTTTAGTTATTTTAAAATGTATAATTAAGTGTATTATTAACTATGGTCACCCTGTTGTGCTAGCAAATGCTAAGTCTTATTAATTCCATTTTTTTGTGCCCTTAACCATTCCCACTGCTCCCCCTCCAGCAACACACACATCTCCATTATTCTTCCCAGCCTCTGGTAGCTACCCCTATGCTCTGTATCTCCATGAATTCAATTATTTTAATGTTTAGCTTCCACAAGTAAATGAGAACATAATGACCTCTCGTTCTGTTCATATTGTAGCACATGACAGAATCTCATTTTTTTTATGGTGAATAGTAGTATTCCATTAAGTATATGTATTGCAGTTTCTTTGTCCATTCGTCTGTTGATGAACACTAGGGTTACTTCCAAATCTTGGCTACTGTGAATAATGCTGGCCTCTTTTCAAACAATTTTCTAGATATATGAGGCATGCTTCATTATTATTATTTTTCCTTTTTTTTCTCCTTGACTGTGTGTTTTCAAATAGCCTGTCTTAAAGCTCACTGATACTTTCTTCCACTTGATAAATCTAATGGTGAGAGATACTGAAATATTCTTCAACAGTGCAATTGCATTTTCAGCTCCAGAATTTCTGCTTGATTCTTTTAATTATTTTAATCTTTTTGTTAAATTTATCTGATAGAATTCTGAATTCTCTCTGTGTGTTATCTTGAATTTCTTTGAGATTCCTCAACATGGCTATTTTGATTCATCTTGCTAAAAGGTCACATATCTCTGTTGCGCCAGGATTGGTCCCTGGTGACCAATTTTTGTTTGTTTAGTGAGATCTTGTTTTCCTCACTTGTTCTGTTGCTTGTAGATGTTCATCAGCAATATACTTTGCATATTTCCCCTGCTCAAATTTTATACTGAAATGTTATTCCCCAGTGTTGGAAGTAGGTCTTCATGGGAAATATTTGGATTATGGGAGGAGAATCCTTATGAATGACTTAGGCCATCTCTTTGATGATAGTGAGCTCTCGTTCTGAGTTCAAATGAGATCGGTTGATTTAAAAATGTGTGGCACCTCCCCCCACTACTGTCTCTCTCCCTGCCCAACTCTCTCTCACTTGCTCCTTTTTCCTCCATGTGCATGTGATTTTTCTGCTCCCTCTTCACCTTCTGCTGTGATAGTAATCTTCCTGAAACCTCCTTAGAAGGATGCCAGGACCATGGTTTCTCTTAAGCCTGAAAAACCATAATCCAATTAAACCTCTGTTTTTCTATAAATAATTTAGTCTCAGGTATTTACTTATAGTAATGCAACAATGGCTTCATACAGAAAATTAGTACTGAGTGTTGGCACATTGCTATAAAGATCGCTGAAAATCTAGAAGCATCTTTGGAACTGCATAACAGGAAGAAGGTAGATGAGTTTGGAGGGCTCAGGAAGACAGGAAGATGAAGAAAAGTTTGGAACTTCTTAGAGACTGATAAATGATTGTGTCCAAACTGTTGATAGTACTACGGACAGTGAAGTCCAGTCTGCTAAGGTCAGAGAAGGAAATTAGGAACTCATTGGGAACTGGAGTAAAGGTCACTTGAGTTACGTCTTAGCGATGGGTTTGGTTGAATTCTGTTTATGTCCTAGGGTCTGAGGAAGTGTGAACTATAGATTATTTAGTGTATCTGGCAGAATAAATTTCTATGCAGCCAAGTGACCTGACTGCTTCTAACAACCTAGACTCAGATGTGGGAACAAAGGGATGACTTAAAGTTGAAACTTACGTTAAAAAGCAAAGCAGAGCACGGAAGTTTAGAAAATGTGAAACCTGGCCATGTGGCAGCGAAATAAAGCTTTTTTCAGGAGAAAAATTCAAGCAGGTTGTGGAGCAAATTATTGTGAGAGAAATTTGCATAACTAAAAGGGAGGCAGATGTTGCTTTCTAACCCAATGGGGAAAAGGTCTTGAAGGCATTTTAGAGACCTTTGTGGCAACCCCTCCCATCACAGGCCCAGAGACCTAGCAGGGAAGAATGGTTTCATAGGCCAGGTCCAGAGTCTTACTTCCCTGCGCAGCCTCAGAACATTGCTTCCTGCATCATAGCTGCTCTTGCTCCAGCCTCAGCTCAATGGGGCTCAGCTGTGGCCCAGGCCACAGGTCCAGAGGGTGTAAGCCATAAGCCTTGAATGGTTTTACATGTTAAGACTGTGGGTCCACAGAATGTAAAAGTGAATTAGGCTTGACATCTTCTGCCTAGACTTCAGATGATGTATAAAAAATCCTGGATGTCCAGGCAGAAGGCAGGAGTTGGGGTTGGAGGGCCTGAAGTACCCACTTGGGTACTGTCTACTGGAGCCATGGGAAGGGGGCCACTGTCCTCCAGACCTCAGAATGGCAAATCCACCAGCAGCTTCTACCCTTCACCTGGGAAAGCTGCAGGAACTCAACAACCTATGAGAATAGCCATGGTGGCTGAATTCTGCAATGCCACAGTATTACCATTGGAGGGTGTTCAGGTTCTCTCCAGCCTGAACAAATAATTGGACAAAATTCACAAAGAAAGAAAGAAAAGAATGAAGCAACAAAAGCAGAGACTTACTGAAAATGAAAGTACACTCCACAGTGAGGAAGTGGGCCTGAGCATAGGGGCTCAAGAGCCCTGTTTCAGAATTTTCTGTTGTTTAAATATCTTTTATTAGTTTCCATTGGCTACTTGGTGTATTCTCTATGTAAATGAAGAGAATGGAGTAAAGTTACAAAGTCATTTACTTGGTGTATGCTCTATGTAAATGGAGAGGATATTTCTTGTCATAGCTGAAATGCTTTCACTTGATTTAGTTCTAGGAAGTCAACATAAATCGGCCATATGTTCCTTGCCCCTCCACGCTTTATTCTCCTGCCTGAACAGGGGCAGAGAGGCAGAGCTTCTCAAGGTCTTGGAGGTTCACCCCTTGCAGCAGTGTACCCTGGATGTGGGATATGGAGTCAAAGGAATCTATTTTGGAGCTTTAAGATGTAATGACTGTCCTGCTGAATTTCTGACTTGTGTGGAGCCTATAGCCCTTTTTCTTTGTTCGATTTCTCCTTTTGGATCTGGAATGTTTATCCAATTTCTGCACCCCCATTGTATCTTAGAAGTAAATGAACTGTTTTTATTTTACAGGATCTTAGGTGGAAGGAACTTATATTCAGATGAGACTTTTGATTTTGGACTTCAGACTTTTGAGTTAATGCTCAAATGAGGTAAGACTTTGGGGTACTATTGATATGTCATGATTTTATTTTGAAATATGAGATGGACAATCATTTGGAAGGTGCCAGGGGTGGAATGATATAGTTAGTATATAAGTCCCTGCCCAAATCTCATGAGTACGTTATGTTCAATGTGTGAGTTGGGGCATGGGGAAACTGCTGGAGTGGAGGCAGATCTCTCATAATGGTTTGGACCATCATTTAGTGGTAAATGAGCTCTTTCTCTGAATTTACAGAAGATCTGGCTATTTAAAAGTGTCTGGCACCTCTCCCCAGTTTCTCTTTCTTTTATGTGTCTGTTTCTCCTTCACCTTCCACTATGATTGGAAATTTTCTGAGATTTGCCTAGAAGCTAAGCTGATGCCAGCACCATGCTTCTTGTGAAGCCCACACAACCTTGAGTCAATTAAACATCTTTTCTTTATAAGTTACTCAGTCTCAGGTATTTCTTTATAGCAATGTAAGAATAGCATACATACAGCTGGTGTCTATGCATTAAATATTTAGTGTTTATTGTAGTCTTCCCAATCTGGGCTTTGTGATCTGTACCTGCCCTTCTTGGGATGACTTTCCAGATATTCAAAGGTACTTGTTTCCCAACCCCAGTAATGCTGTGGTTCTTTAAGACCTGTAGAGCTCCCACCCTGATAATCTTGAATAAGATCCAGATTAATTGTTTGGATGACCAAGCAAAGACTCTTGTTTGCTTCCCTTACTTTTTTCTCCAACCAATGTTCTCTCTCTCTCTGTACTGAACTGCCTGGAGCTGGTGGTGGAATAACACAAGCACCTCTGTGACTACCACCTTGGAACATCACTGGGTCAGACCTGAAACCAGAACAGCACTGGATCTCACCCAAGGCTCACTGTAACCACTGCCTGTCTACCACCTGTGTTCACTCAACCCTGGGGCTCTATAATCAGCAGATGACAAAGCCAGCCAGGTTTGTGCCCACTTCTTCAGGGAGGTTAGTTCTCCCAGCCCCTGTGTGGGTTCAGAGATGAGATCTGGAAGCCAGAAATTGGAGTCAAAAATTCTAGAACTCTACCTGGTAGTCTAGTCCACTGTGGCTAAGCTGGCTTTCAAACCACAAGATGCAGTCCTTCCTCCTCTTCTCTCCCCTTTACACAGGCAGAGGAGCCTCATCCCGTGGCCAGTATCACCACCAGCCCATGGGGAGTTCTGCCAGGCTATCACCAATATTCACTTGAGGCCAAAGAGATCTTCAGTCAGATTGTGGTGAATACTACCAGGCCCAGGGCTCAACCTTCAGGATAGTGGGCTCACCTCCAGCTCAGGGCAGGTCCAGAAATTCTGTTCAAGACCCTCAGCATGGACTCAGGGGCTCTAAGAGCCTGCTTTGTACTCCAGCCCACTGTGGCAAAACTGGTATGTGGCAAAAGCCAGCAGATATCAGAGACTCAACCAATGCCCATGTCATACTACCTGTCTATCGTTGTTGGTTATTTGGGGCCCAAGGACTGTTTAGTCAACAAACAATGAATCTTACCATGCCTGGGTCTTTTCTTTAAAGGCAATAGGTTCCAAGCCCATGGGATGTCTACAAATGTAATCTGAAAGCTTGGTCCTAGAATGGGGACCTCAAGACTCTACCCCATAGCCTATCCTATTGTGGCTAAACTAGTATCCAATATACAAGATAAAAATGTCTTACTCTTCTCTCTCCTCTTCTCAAGCACAAATAAGGCATCATTTTGTTATTGCTGCAAACTGTGCTGCCTGGGGTTGGGGGACAGGTGGCATAAACACTCCCCCAGCCACCACATCTGCTATCTTAGTAGGTCACAAACTGCCCAAGTCCACTAGCCTTAAGCTCAGTACAGCATCACGATTTGCCTAACAATTGCAAATTCTTAGATGACGCAGACTACCTTCAAAGTTTACCTAGGACCTCAGACCACTTTAATCTTTAACTATGGTAGTGAAGATTGGTGAAATCCACGTTCCAGCTGCTTGGATGAGTGCTTCCCCCTCTGGCTAGGGTTGGTCAAAATGCTTCATCCATGGGTGGGTACTGGCTGGAGTTCAGCAGGGTTTTGTTTTCTGCTGTGAGAGGGTAGCAGTGAGTTCAATGTAAGGTCCTCCTGCTGCTGTGTTTTCTTTCCCCCAGTGCACAAATTCTCTCTCCGTGCAAAGTAGTAAATGACGGAGAATTGGAGATAGGTCATGTCAAAGATTCAAGTCTTTTTCTTCCTACTTCAGGGTCTTTTTCAGTAATATAAAATTAAAAACAGGTACTGTGATTGCTCACCTGATATTTCTGTCTTATAAAGGTGATTTTTTGTGTGCAGATAATTGTTAAAATTTGTTATTCCTGTTGGAGGATCGATGGGTGGAATCTTCTATTCCACCATCTTGCCCTTCTTTTATAAATTTGATATAACTGGATTTTTAGTAATTTGCCTTTGCTCTTTTATTAGATATTCAAGCTATAATGTATAATTAGCTGATTACTATTACTGAATCCGTTTGTAAGAGGATGAAATTTAACTGTAACACTTGATATTCTTTCATATTATCCCAATTATCTTAGTAATAACATAGATTTTAAAGTGTTTGTTGTAAGAACTTGATTGCTGATCTCTTAATATATTAATGATGGATTAATATTGAATTTATTATTTGTACAGTAAGCATAAAATCCTGTTGTTAAAGGGTAACCAAAAACTCATTTTAATGTTGTTGTGTAGACATATAATAGTCATCAGTTATGTTTTGGGAGATGACGATCCCATGTGCTGTTCACTTGTGTAGTTACCCAAATGTTAACCAGACATATTAGCTATTTTCAATTCTTTCTGTCTGGACTCATTTGCATAAAACGTGCTACTTGAGAAAGAGCCAAAATTCAGAAATTCTACAGTTAAGGTTGCCTGAAAAACTGTTGTAAATAATCACAAAATATTTTAGTTTAAAAACAAGTATTCTTGGTAATTCTGTTGGTTTCGTACCTGTTTAGTAATACAATAAAAATATGTTTGTGTTATTTGTTTAACATCAAATTTTAAGGTCATATGATTTCCATTTTTCACAGGATAAAGGAAAAACCAACATACACAAACAAATTCCATAAAATATTTTCTATAAATTGCTATTGAAAATATAGTACATATGAGTATTTTGGTTCTGATTAGGTATACATATTTAATGACAAATCTTAGCTTAATATCTCTATTCTATTTATTGTTATTTTTCTTCCGTATTTGTCATAACAGTTTCAGTATCTTTCTTGGATTAACTAATTCAAGAAAGTGTCACCCACCTAACTTGCATAATTATGGTAAAGATAAGCAGCACCTTTACCCTTGATATTACCAATTAACAGAGTATGACGTTCAGAACATGTTTTACTTTGAAATAACTTTAGGCACAAAATACTTACCAAAAAATAACGGATTCCAGAAAATGTCCTCATGGGTGCAGAATGATTTCTTATATTATATATACATATAAAGTGAGTGTTTTATAAACTTGATACTTGAATAATAAGTGCACTGGATATGAAATATTTATACACCCTTTCATTGAGTTTCCAAAGAAAATGCTGCCACATTTGCATGTTCCTTGTTTTTCTGTGGTTTTTGAAAAGTCTGATGACAAGTAATTTTGTTTTATAAGGTTTTTAATGACTGTGCCTGAGCCTTGAATTTTTTTTTAATCTTAAAATCTAACAGTTGTACTAGAAAATATCTTGAAGTTGATTGTTCTACTTAATTTTCCCAGGCACCCAGTAGAACGTTTTAATATAGATACTCAGGTTCTTACTAACTTTTTAAGTATTTTAGAGTTTAAATATTAATTCTGTGTTATTGTATAATTTTTCTTTTTCAGAAAATCTAATAATACTATGCAAATCTTCTACTTGCCTTACTTTTCTTCTGAACCATTTTACTTCTTTATTTATATTATTTAATTCTTTTGTTTTTCTGTCTTTTTTAAATGTTCTTTATTAGAATTTTTGACTATTTTTTCTTGATTACCTATATTGTATTCTTAACTTTTAAGAAATATTGTATTCTTACATTTCTTCCTTGCAGTTTATCAGTCCATTTCTTCTTCCCCCTCCTCCCCTTCTTCCTTCTTCTTCTTCTTCTTTTTTTTTTTTTTTTTTTGATGGAGTTTCTGCCCTTGTTGTCCAGGCTGGAGTGCAATGGCTCGATCTTGGCTTACTGCAATCTCCATCCTCTGGGTTCAAGCAATTCTTCTACCCCAGCCTCCCAAGTAGAAGGAATTACAGGTGCCCGCCATCACACTTGGCTAATTTTTTATATTTTTAGTAGAGACAGGGTTTCACCATGTTGGCCAGGCTGGTCTCGAACTCCTACCCTCAGGTGATCTACTCACCTCAGCCTCCCAAAGTTCTTGGATTACAGGTGTGAGCACGATGCCCGTCCATTTTCCTTTTTCTTTATATATTGTCTTCTGTGTTCTTTTTTATTTCTTTTTAAAGATAACTTTTAAAAATATTTAATTATTTGCTTGAATGTAATTAAACACATTTGGACTGGTGACTTCAAGTTGCTTCATGTATTTTTTTTCCTGGGGAAAATTTTACTCAATTGATATTTGTTAAATTTGTTTTCTGATTTTTACAATACCTCCATTAATGTTGTTCTTCATGTTTGTGTTATTGGCATGCTTATTGTAAGAAATAAAGAAAGAGGAAAGAAACATAAAAAAATGGTGGCTTGACCATTAAGACAGGTTTATTTTAGAGAAAACAAACCTGAGAGGGGGTGTTTGGCTGTATTAGGTTAGAGGTATACTCTCTTACAGACTAAGAGTTTTTAAGTTTTTAGGAAGGGAGAGTTTATTAAAGTTTTGGACTATTTCTGGTTTTTTTTTTTTTTTTTTTTTGTGTGTGTGTGTGTGTGTGTGTGTGTGTGTGTGTGCGTGCGCGCCTT
The DNA here is from genome assembly GCA_036589455.1 of Ateles fusciceps. NCBI lineage: Eukaryota > Metazoa > Chordata > Mammalia > Primates > Atelidae > Ateles > Ateles fusciceps. The sequence continues at coordinate 2,167,774 of JAZHEH010000174.1, read as the reverse complement.
ATTTGGGAGGAAGAGTTGTATCTTTGTTCCCATACATTTTTCTGCAGCTACAGGCATACCCACTAAGTCTGCGTTTAGCTTCCGTGTTTCAGTGCACCTGAAGGGAAAGGAATGTGCTTATTAAGGCTCACTGTTTCACTAGGGTTCATTGTATGAGGGTGAAGTTTTGCAGTTACCCAAGAGACTTTTCTCCCACCTCCCTCTGTGCCTGAGCTGTTTTATCTGTGTTTTATTATCTGCTTTTTCTGGCTGCTTGTAGTTAGAAGAGATTTTCTTAAAATGCATGAGGCTAGAAAGGGTGCTGTAACTTAAAGTGACGGTGTTTGTTCGAGATGACAGTGCTCCTGCTCTGTCACTTAGAGTCTCTTAATTTGAGTGTCCTAATCTATGAATAAAGTCAGATATTTAGTGTTTTTGTTTGTTTGTTTGTTTGTTTTCTTTGCTTTCATAATAAAGAGAAGAGTTGTGTGCTTTCAGATGCTTTAGGTCTCTTATGATGTGCAGGACTTAAAATTTTCGCTGTTATGTCCTTCTCTTTGTACCATTTAACTGCCAAATAGTGTTTTCCCCTTCCTACTTTAAATATTTCCCCTAGTGTGAGTTTCAATGACAGTTTTTTCAAATTACATATATGTATTTGGTCCTTTCCACAGGGACATGTTTTTTCTATGCACTGAACCACCAGAGGTAATTAGTATTACAGACTACATCATTAATGTATTTAGTTCTTCTGGAAACAACTTCAGATCATTCTTAGGATCCATTGTTTCATCTCTTTCTGTTTCATTCAGTCTTCCTAGGCCTATAATTCCTGGCCACTTGCCCTTTTATGGGGTGGAATTGGTGGCGGAATATGAGTCTAACCATGCTGTGACTTGGTGCTTTTTTTGTGTGTTTTTACACATATATATATAAATGTGTGTAAAAAATATATATGTAATTATGTAATGTCAAGTATTCTCTGCCTTCGAGTTATGCTAAAAGATGGTTTTTATGTGTTTTCTTATTTCTCAGTATTACTTTTACAGGAAATATGACAAATAGAGACATAGGTACTGCTTTTGTCTTTAACCATCAGCAATCCTTTATTTCTGTTAAAAAATATTAAATTTAGGACATAGTAATTCAAGTTTCATTCATACTATTCAACTAATTTATACAAATTATCCATAGTATATTTATTTTACAAAATTCAATGTAAGATTTTTTGTGCATATTTTATATTTATTTATTCATTTATTTTTGAGACAGAGTCTCACTCTATTGCCCAGGCTGGAGTGCAGTGGTGCCATCTTAGCTCACTGAAACCTCCACCTTCAGGGTTCAAGCAATTCTTGTGCCTCAGCTGTAGCTGGGAATACAGGCACCCACCACCACACACATCTAATTTTTTCTTTTTTTTTGTCTTTTGTTTTTTAATAGAGACAGGGTTTCACCATGTTGGCCAGGCTGGTTTTGAAATCCTGACCACAAGTTATCAAGTGATCTGCCCGCCTTGGCCTCCCAAAGTGCTAGGTGTCACTGTGCCTGGCCTCTGATATATATTTATTTTAAATGTTTCTCAAATATCATTGTTTACCATTAGAGAGAAACAAATGTTTTGGAGAATTACCATACACAAAAACCTCTATAGGTGTTGTCATTTACTACACAGAACAATCTGGCAGAGTGTGTCCTATTATTCTGGATACTTATATCAAGAGACTGACTATACATGAACAACAAAACGGATTCAGCATCTGACCAAAACTTTTATATTACTCAAATTACCATTCATGTTTATATTCCATCAAAGTTTTATTCCGATTTCAAGTTTTATTTAAAATTATACTGTTTATGAAGTTGTTATTCAAATAATAGAACCATTTAACCACACATCACCAGAATCAATTAGTGAAATGCAGAAAAGAAAACAATTGTGTCATATAGTTGAAAAATCATTTACTAACCTTCAAAGGAAGAACAATTTAACAAAAAAAAAGTAAGATAATCGTTTTTGGGATTAAATAAATCAATGAAATTCTATTTCCAATTTTTATAAAAAGATATATAATTACTCTTAAAGAGTATGTATTTTACTCTACTGTGGTTATTTAATAGATATATTGCTCTAGATTTAATGTATTCCAAGTGTTAATCACACTTCTGTGATCAAAGCAATACCATAATGATGTAAATGTTTTATAAGATTCAAAAGCACTTTCAGAAAAAAAAATCTATATTTATATTAAAATGAATTACATGTCTATCAATTTTTTGGAGGTTACCAAATAGTTTGTGACCCAGCACAATCCACATTTAATAGTATTATTTTTTCTTTAAAAGGTTTTTTCTTCTTATTTTTAATCATCAATTGTGTACATGTAGAAATTTTATAGCATCTCTACTATATCAAATGTGAATGAACAACAGTACCATTATGGAAAATATATTTTAAGTTTAATTTTTTAACTTAATAAAGTTTAATAAATATATTTACTAATAAATTAAAATAAATGTTATCAAATTAATTTTAAATGCGTTATCTCCGAATTTAAAAAAAATTAATCAGAAGCCTACATATATCATCCTCTTTTATCTAAAGTATGTCTAATTATGTTATATGAATTAAGAGAAAAGAATCTTTATCATGCTACTAACTGGGTAGAGGGAGTAGTTGAAACTTCTAAGTAGAACAGAAAGGAGTGCCATATGAAGGTCATAGAGTAAAACTGATTCTATAAAATTGATTTGATTTATGTTCACATGCTGACCATTCCCAATATAATTACACACTACAGCCTTGACCATCACAAAGGCCAAATAAATGACTAGATCAGCAAAGAATTGAACTTGAGGTACTCGAAGTACAGATATTGGCTTTTTGGAACAAAGCAGACTTAGAGGCAGTGGAGTGTGGATAATATTCACTTTGCTTATACAGTTTTCCTCAAGGTCTTGGCTTACATAAAAGGAAATGGATCTGTCCTAGTGGGATCGTACATTCACCAAGATATTTACTTAAATTTTGTGTTCAATGTACTATGTAAAATTTAATGTAGACAACTTAAAAACATGCTTAAAAGTAGCACTTAGTGATTAAAGAAACCTGATTGTGTCTAAGCATGGGTATTTCAAACAGTATAATTTATCACTTCAATTGAGATATATTTGTGAATGAAAGTAAATTTCCAGAGCTTCTAGTTTACAGGCACTGTGACTTTTTTTTAAAAATCCACTTCTTCCCATTCTCTCCTTCCCCCGTTCCAGTAAGAAAACTGGCTCAAAAAAGAAAAAAAAAGAAGCTGACACCACCTTTACCTTTGCACAAAAAGTGACTTTCTTGTTTTGTATACATCACCCTATTAGATGATACTAGATTAAAATTCCTAGAAAAAAATTTTATACAGGGTCATTTAGATCAAATGCACTTCAGAATGTGGAGAGGAAAATCAGAAAAGTTGTATGAAGAAAGAAGGACAACACATGTCATTTGCCCATCATGTGTTTGGCAGAGAGTTAGCAATTTAAACACATGGATTTGTTGAATCTACTCTGGCTTTTATTATTCCTCATCACCATTTAAGTAATGGCGTCTCAGTGAAGTTGAGGGCATTGTTTAAAGTCACAGAGCTGTTTGACACACTCATTAGAATAACTTCATAAAATGTGCACTGAGTCAAGCACTAGGCTTCTGCCCAGGATGACAGGAGGTTAATGACACAGAGAAACAGTTCCTAAACTGTGTTGTAAGGCACCAGAGAGCACCATATGTAACTCACAGGGACTCTGCAGAATATTCTAAATGTTTGAGGGAAACAAAAGCGTGTTCCACATCTGTCAGGTAGCACACAAAATACTAGTTGGAGTTCACTGTTATAATATTTGATTATCCTACATTCTTTTGTCGATGCCCTATTTGTGAGGTTGAGTTTTTGTAGTTGCAGTAATAAAAAAGCAAGTACTGCATGAAAATCATTGTGGAACTATAAATCAGGATAGTGGTAGTCAATAGAATTTCAAGCCATTCAGGCTGGAGTGCAGTGGCGTGATCTCCGCTCATTGCAACCTCCACCTCCCGGGTTCAAGCAATTCCCCTACCTCAGCCTCTGGAGCAGCTGGGATTACAAGCTCACACCACCATGCCCGGCTACTTTTTTGTATTTTATTAGAGACAGGGTTTCACCATGTTGGCCAGGATTGTCAGGATCTCCTGACCTTGTTATCCACCCACCTCAGCCTCCCAAAGTGCTGGGATTACAGGCGTCAACCACCCAGCCTGGCTGGTCCTTTTATTATTTTTATAAAAGTGTACTTATGTATCTTATGTTTTATTACATTTTTAAATAGTGTATACAAACAGAGACATAATTATAAAACATAGCCCTTGTTTTTGAAAAGCAGAGAAGCTTAGCAATATACCTATGTCCTTACTTTACATTTCCATTACATTTATTTCTGATATCTCAGCACCACGGGAACATAGGAATTTCAGTTGCAGAAAACTTTGAAATTGCATCTCCTGCTGAAGTCTTACCCAGAGTAAACTTTAACTTTTTTTGTTAATAAGCATGAGAACATTTGTCTTTAAAAAATTTGCACTGACTAAATTATTATCATATTAAAATATGAAACAGTTTTAATTTTGCTATTATACTTTAAAATTATCTCATACAGTGAGATTTATAAGAAGGCAAAAACAAGGTGGTCACATTTTGGATGAAACAGTTATGACTATACTAGGTTCTTTCACCAATTTTCCTATTGCTAACCCATTTAGAATATTAAATCTAATAAGATTTCCTTTAAAGTATGAAAGTCACGCTTTGGGGCATGAAATGAACTACAAACATAGAATATGGCAGATTGTTTCTGATTAGTCTGACAGGGCAGCAGGCCTGACTGATACTTATTCTTGGCACCATCATTCTGAAATAAATTTGTCAGAAAATAAGACTACTTGCCAAGTTTCACAATGGTCGCAAGCTTATATCTAATTTTTCAGCAGTCATTTGTGATTAAAAGCTAGGATTAAAAAAAGTTTGATAGAATTTATTACTTCTAACATTAAGTCACTGAAAAATTGTATGTATGTATATACATATATTTATGAAACTTACTGATATAGCAGTATTAACTACCTTTCCTCTGTATATCTTCTCTATCAAGCTGTTGTGCATGTTATTTTTAATATTATTTTATAAAATAAACAAAATTCATTATTAATATTTGTTAGATAATTGGATTATTGTTTCTCTCTCTCTTCTTTTTTTTTTTTTTTTATGGATTTTTGCTCTGTTACCCAGGCTGGAGTGCAGTGGTGCAATCTGGGCTCACTGCAACCTCCAACTCCTGGGTCCATATGATTCTCTTGCCTCAGCCTCCCAAGTAGGTTGCACTAGAGGCGTCCACCACCACACACGGCTAATTTTTGTATTATTAGTAGAGACGGGTTTTCACCATGTTGGTCAGGCTAGTCTCAAACTCCTGACCTCAGGTGATCTGCCCGCCTTGGCCTCCCAAAGTGCTAGGATTACAGGCATGAGCCACGGAGCACAGCCTCTCCTCTTATCTTTAAACCACCTGTGTATTTCTTTGCTTTTCTTCTCTGGGCCCAGTGTACCATCTTGAATAGCCTTGGAGTCTATTATTTGTAGTATTTTTAAATGAAGCCTTTACCCAATGAACTTCTATTAAAATGTCAAAATTGACACAAAAAGGGGCATTATGCTGAGAAAAAAACTCATCTCAAAAGGCGTATATTACTCAATTCACATAGCATTTCCTAAATTTGAAAAAGTAATAGAGAAAGAAAATAGATTTAGTGGGCGCCAGAAGAGAGGGACAGGGAGGATAGGTGTTGCTACAGAGGGGTAGCATAAAGAAAATCTTTGTGGTGATGGGATAGTTCCACATTCTGCTTGCTGTGTTGGTAAAATGAATTTACACATGTGATAGATGACATAGAACTACACATTTTAAACTAATGTCACTTTTCTGGTTTTGATATTGTTTTATTTTTAAGTGAAACATAACTAATGGGAAAAATTATATAAAGCATACATAAAACTTCTTTGCATGATCTTTACAATCTCCCGTATGTCTAGAATTATTTTAAAATTAAATGTTTAAAAGTGATAAAATGACAATCTTTTAAAAATAATTCTAATATAAAACCATCTTAGTGTTTAATTTGAACATCAGTTAAATAGGATTTGAGAAAATGTTTTATCTTTTTGAAAATTCACATGTGATGCAGCTATGAATAATGAGAATAAAGCCCCACCTTATCAAAACTAATTTAGTAAATTCATTAGTGCAAGTGGTAATTTAAGTGAGAAAATATAGTTTGACATTAATATACAAGTATATTTATCAAATATTTGTGTATGTATTCAAGCCTACACTGTTCCATAAATTTTAATGTAGTTACGCTTTCAGCCCTGAGAAATATAGAGTCCTGTGAAAAAATCTGAACCGTACATAGATAAAATAAATAGTACATAAACGCAATGTGTATATCTGGTTTCAAGACTCATCAATAGTAAAGCCATGAAAACTGGATGTTGGTAGAAAGATAACAAAAGGATCCAATTATGGCAATAAATTTTAAAGCCTGATAGGTGGGTAAACAATTACCTAGCAGTAGTTTTTGAAAAATTCTGAAAGTTTCTTAGAAAAAAAAATGGATTATTTTGCCAAAACTCTATGTTACATAGTTGCAAAACAATCAAGACCACATATCCAGAAAATAACTGGATGTATATATTGGAAGTCTAAGATTTGAAGTGTTATAAAAATAATTTATAAAGTTACATTAATATCATTTCTCTGGAAATGGTTTTAACTGCCAGTGATGGTATTTAGAACATTAGAAACTTCCTCATCCAAGTCAATTGTTCTTAGAACTTCAAGTTTCTGGTGAAAAATTAATAATGTCACAACACAGTTCATAGAACAAAAAACAAACAAAAAAGCACTACATGAGCAACTAGAAAGTGAGCTGAAAAATCAGCCAAGTGTTGGCGTTTTTTGTTTCTTATTATTTTGCTATGACAGAATATCACAGACTGGGTCATTTATAATGAGCATACATTTATTTTCTCATAGACTTTGAGGCTAGTAAGTCAACATCATGGTGCTGGCATCTTCAGAGGGCCTTCTTGCTGCATCATCGCATGACAAAAGGCAGATGGCAAAGAGGCAAAGAGGCCAAACTTGCCCTGTCATAAGGACACCAATCCCACCCAATAGGGTCACAGCCCCCAAGTCACTGTCACCACCCAAAGTTCTCACTTTCTAATACCACCACAATGGCAAGCGAACTTCAGCACAAATTTTGGAGAGGACATTTGAACCATAGCACCAAGGCAACTGGAAGCAATATGCCTTTCAATAAATGAATGGATAAACAAAGCATAGAACAATCAGGCAATGAAATATTACACAGAGCTAAAAAGAAATGAGCTGTCAAGTCATGCAGAAACATAATGGGACCTAAACTGTGGTTTGTTAAGTGAAAGGAGCCAATCTTAGGAAGCTATATTCTACTATATAATTCCATTTTCTTTTCTTCTAGAAAAGAAAAAACTATGGAGATGGTTAAGAAGTTAGTCATTACCAGGAATTAAGGAGTTGGAAAGGAAAGGAGGGATACATAGGTCAACAAAAAGGCTTCTTAAGACAGGGAGTTTACTCTGTACACTGTAAAGGTAGATACATGTCACAGTACACTTTCCAAACACACGGAATGTACCACATGAAGAGAAAACAATTGATGAACCAATTAATTGATGACACATTGATCTTAAGTAAACAATGTGTCAGTATTAGCTCGTGAATTGCAGCAAATGTACCACACTAACATTTGAAATTAATATTATATTGGTCAAAAGTAATTGTGTGTTGTGTCATTACTTAAAAAAAATTACAAAAGTTGCGATTACTTTTGTACCACCTAATAATAGAGGAAATTTTGTGTGGATGAGAGATTATATAGTAGAACTGTCTATATATCACTCAATTTTTCTGTAAACCTAAAACCGATCTAAAAATTTAATTAATTAAAACATCCCAAGGAATAAGGGAGTTTAGGTAAGTGGATTGGTCATGTTCTTCTTTATTTAACAAATATTCATGTAATGATGTCGCTGGACCAGGCTCTCTGCTAATTATTGAAGAAAATAATGAAAACAAGATAGACATGGTCTATGCCCTCATAAAGCTTACAGTTAATTATTTCCACTAAGTCTAGTGTGAAATTTAAATGAGACATTGGAATTAGCACTGTATACATCTTTTCTTTTTGCTGTACATACTTAACACACCATGTAGTCCCTTCTCTAACACTCATTTAAATTTGTAATTCCTTGTTTATTATCTAAATTCTTTATTTGAATATAATCACCAAATGGCAGAAACACTTTTTCACCACTGTGTAGCTACTAGCTAGCCTAATACCAATACCATAACTGACACATGCACAAATACACATGCATGAGTCTATATAGTCTAAAATTATATATATACTTATATATCATAGTTAAAGTACATTCGAAAGAATAATAAAAATAAAAATAAATTAGAATAGTGATAATTGCAGAAGCAGATATTGTATAGAAAAATTCACCTTCACTAGTGAAGTGAAGAAGTCATAGAGTTCAGAAAAGATATTTTTAAGAAAAAAAAGCTCATTTGTATTTTTGTAGGTGGATGTTACAAGGAAGGCTAGGAGAATAAAGCTCAATTATAGTGGGTGAGGAACAAACAGTTCAGGGATTAATCAAATTTCAAGACAGTGCATGTTTTATAAATCTGGTCCAAACTTTACCATGTTTTTTAAAATTCTTAAAATATTATTTTAATTTAAATTCCTTCAATGTATTTCAGTGGCAATTTATTTTAATAAACAAATAACCACATTTATTAATTATATTTAGAATTTTAATGGGGACAACAAATGAAAAGAGTTGAACAAAGATTTCTAATTGCTGTTTTAAAAAGCGGTTTAATCATGCACTATTGTTGGCACTCTATCATGAGTGAAATTTTCAATAGTTTATTTTGAATAAAAGTCACACCACAGAAGATGAACTAAAATTAACCTTATTTTACACTAAAATGTTGAATGGTATATTTGTAGTCTTTTTATTTGTTATATCCAACTGATGTAAAATACGTTTCTCTAGTGAATTGCTATTTATTTACAGAAACATGACAATCATTTATAAAGACAATTTACTTTCTTTTTATTAAGTACTGTGAAAGATATGTCCTAGATTATCAGATATTTTAGCTATTTGAAATTTTTCATATATGTAGAGTAATATCTATAAGATCAATATTGAATAATCAGCTTACTTTACTGATCAAAAATATGCCTCTGCAGATATCCATCAATTATAATCAGTAGTAAAAAGGTAGTTAATAATCTTGGCTAAAATTATTATTTAATATGGATGAAATAATTTGAAATATGTAAAAATATACTTAATATATTTATTTATTTGATATGCTTTACTTATCTAATTAAAATACATATATATGAGCATTTTATTCACCAGATTTATTGCACATACATGTATGCATGTCCAGAGGATGAAAAAGATTGTTGGTGTTAACTTAATATATAGTGTAATTGATGACTTCTAATAAAAATGATTTCATGTGGAAGATAATTGGGTACATTTATATATTACTTATTTTATTTTGTTAGTGACCAAACAATAAGCCTCTTGACAAGATGAAACAGGGATATAATCTTTGGTGTCCCTAGTAACTGTAGGTTAAAAACATATTCTGACTTCTGAGAAGTCAGGGTCTAGCAGTAAAGAGCTCAATCAGCAAATTCTTTACCAATTCAAAAAAACAAATAAATGAAACCTCCAGCAAATGACTTATTAACTAAAAAAAAAAAACAGAAAGAGAACATTATGACACTGACTTAAAGTAGAAAGTGACACTTTTAGCTAAATAAATAACACCCTTAAGGCACTTCAAAATGGTTCAGAAAACAATATTGCAGAAAACAAATAAAGAGGAGTTTAGGAAATCCCAAGCCATTTCAAGAATAGTCAAATATTTTGAGAGTAATGAGGAGAGGGGATTAGTTGTGAAAACTGAGAATAAAATCCTAAACCCCTCACCAACTGAGTGATTTTCTCTCGGCCAATGGGGCTCCAGAGAAACCTTAAAAACTGAGTTTCTGGCCGTAATAGGGAGGCTGGACTAGCCTCATGATTCATTATATGCTCTCCCTTTGGGAGTTGACCAGATTTGATAAATAAATGTATACAAATAAATGAATATTATATATATATATACGGAGAGAGAGAGAGAGAAGAGAGAGAGAGATTAACAAAGTAGAGTCTTTGTGGCAATAAGATATTAAATTTTAAATGAAGACCTAAGGCCATGCAAAGCCAGTCCATCAGTCTTTCTACATAGCATCCTTCTCTTAAAACATTCCTTTTTACTGAGTCCAAGTTTAGACAGACACTTACTCCTTTGACTAACTGGAAATTAAAGAATGTTTGAATCCACCTAAGATATTCTGCTTCAAGATATCGTGTTTTGTGGGGGGCAAACCAATGTTTATGTTTTACGTAGTGGTGTATGAATTTGCCTGTAACTTTTGCCTCCCCTGAAATGTATAAAACTAAACTGTGCTCTGACTACCTCAGCTGTACTTTCTCAGAACTTCTTGAGACTGTTTCTCCAGGCTACGTCATTCGTATTGGTCCAGAATGAAGCTCTTTAAAAAAACAGAGTTAGGTTTTTCCACTTGCAAATAAAAATAGCATAGTCATCAGGGAATACATTTCAATGGTAGAAGCTTGTGGCATCAGTCACGTTGGGGTTACCACCTGAGACATCCATCATGGTCTGTCCTGCAAATCCTGACTCTCTGATAGATGAATAAAATACACTCACACATATAGTAAAGTGCATGAGTGGGCTAGGGACGTTGTCAGCTGCTCTCAAAGGACTATTGTAGCTACCTGACCCCTTACTAGCTGTTCCCCTTGCATTTATTTAGTATAGATTTAATAACAGACGTTCTAAGTCAACACGCTTGTGGATAATTAACATAGTTAAAAGAGTGGTTTTACAAATGATAAAAGCTTTGGTTCCAGGCCCAGAACAAACACCATTAACAGGTAATTCCCCTTCAACCTCCACCAAGAGGGCCATCCCATCTGGCACAAAGTTTACATGAGTCAACAGAGTAGAGACAAAAGAATATGGGGTAAATATACTTAACTGAGGAAGCTTCTATTATCCCTAATCTTTACTCTATGACCTAATGCTTTAAGATAAGCACTGGCTGCCTTCAGCCTGTCCCATGAAAACCTCTCAGCCTTCCAAAAGGTTTGAGACTATAATCTAATAACTTCCCTAATATTTCCCTTAATATTTTGCCAACCACTCTGAATGAATCCCTACAGAAGCTCGTGTGTAATCTCATAATATTCTTCAGATAACTACTAGGCTTGTCATTTCTAGAACTTCATAGTCTTTGAGGAGACTTTCTGCAATTAAGGACATGCTCATGGGAATAAGACAGACATGTTTAATTAGAGATAGCCCCAGAAGGGCAGTCTACCTTGTCACGCTCAGGCCTAACATATGTGGTTAAAATATATTGAAAAAATGAACTGATTTTCATGCTAAAGACAAATATGACTCACATAAGATGGGAAGTTTCAAGGAAATCTCTTGCCCATTATGTCAGAGAAAAGAGAAATTTGGTTATAGTTGCTCATGTTCAGCCCTAGAACAGTGACTAGAAAAAGTCAAGACAAGAAGTAGAAAAATTTGAAGAAACATGAACATAACATAAACATGTGTAATGGAAAAACAAGAGCAAAATAATTATGACCCATGGGAATGCAAACAAATCTATAATTCATATATAACAATATAAAGTGATATAAGAATAAATTTACTGATGTGAAAACTCAGTATATAACCTCTGAGAACACAATATGTTGAGGAAAAACACAAGATTTCAAAGATATCGAATAAAATAGTAAGGATAAAACAACTTGAATGTAAGGTAAAATAATATTCAATTATAAATTGAATACCCCTTGGCCTAAAAATAAATACACAATGTGAAAACAATCTTGAGATTATTGTAAATAATGTTAAAATAATTAAAGAGGATAATAAAGATAGGCTACACAGATAAAATATATACAACTGTAATACTGCAAATAAAACAGAAAAAAGACAAAATAGTGAAGTTTTCTAACTAACATATCAGTTTACTTGATCCCTAAATCCTATCTTTCTAATAAAATGATTTGCAATCCTAGAAAAACTATGAAAACCAATGAAGTTTTATTTATTTATTTATTTATCTATTTATTATTCTTTTTGAAATGGAATCTCACTCTATCACCCAGACTGGAGTGCAATGATGTGATTTCTGCTCACTACAACCTCCATCTTCTGGGTTCAAGTGATTCTCCTGCCTCAGCCTCCCACGTAGCTGGGATTACAAGTGTGCATCAACACGCCTGGCTAATTTTGGTATTATAGTAGAGATGAGGTTTCGCCATGTTGGTCAGGCTGGTCTCAAACTCCTGACATCAGATGATCCACCCGCCAAGTCTTCCCAAATTGCTGGGATTTCAGGCATGAGCCACTATGCCCAGCCACAAATCAAGTTTTATATACATATTTTGGCTTGGAAACAAGAAAGAAAAAATTTTACATTGCATAAACATAGAGAAAACTCAAGTATCATGTAATAAAATTAATTAAAGCTGAGAGTCTTTCCTAATGGTTTTCTGCAATGAGTATAAGCCTAAGAGACTGAAGAACAGAGGCTCAAAGATTGAAAGAAAAACAGTGACAGATCCTCTGATCCAACTATCTAGAAAGTCAGCAATACATTCATACTTTCAGAGAAGAAATACTTTTTTCTCACCCCCTCCTAGGTTCTGTGATTGAGGACCTAAGAATTAAACTGACAAAAGATAAGAGAAACAAACACATGTAATCATATTTGAATGAAAATTCACAGAAAAATATATGACTCACGGGAATAGTTAAATTTGTGGTTTATGTAGCAACTTAATTGGGCAACAGGAGGGAGAGAATGGCACTTAAGAGAATACAAATTGCTATTTGGAAAGATAAATGAGCCCTTAGGAAAACAGAGGGGGAGACATGATAGTTCTGTGGCAATGGGGGTTTAAGGTGGTGTAGAAACTTCTCATCTCCAGTAATAGATCTTGCCTGGTTGCTCTTGGGAGAAAATTTATCACAATTGTGTTCTTTTTCTGCTTTTGGGCAGATGAGCAATTTTAGGAACTCAAATGCCTTCTATTTGAAATCATTCTTTATTTTTTATTTTGCCTGGAATGGTGTATTCTGGACCCTGTCAATATGTAACTGGGTCCATTGATGTGCTGTCCTGTTGATACAAAAATTAACAGGAAAATATCCAAAGACCTGGGTAGCAGTAAGAAAGGCCCTCAGCAGTTCAGGATTGTCTCCTAAGACAATTTCAGCATTATAACGTATTTCCAAAATGATTGTGGTGGTGCCAAATCACACTACTTAGTGAGGCTGGAATATACTAGAAAAGGAAAGCAGAAATTATTCTTGAATGCTAAAAAACTAAAACTAAAAAAATATATAAATGTGTTTGTGCATGCATGCATGAGGTATATATGTGTATACATATATACAATTTTATGTCTTTATGTGAATATAGTAGATTCTACCTAGAGTCAAACAGAAAACTACGATGCCCAATGACTCTAGACCATGAGATTTGCATTGCTTCAGTAACAAAATAATTATTACTAAGAAATAATTTGTTGTAATATTAAAGCACAAAAGTATTTGTCTGTTGAGAATCAAAGATGCAATAAACTGTTAAATTTACTCTCCAAATCTGTTAATTTTTTTAAAACACTGGTTTTAAACAGTCAAATAAAAAATAAATTAAGAATCTATTATGCATGGAAAGCTATATACTTTATGGCAAGGACCAGTCTGTCTTTGAGGAAAAAAGTACACTTTCTAGCACTAAAAATATACCACTACTTTTTAAAATATCTCCACGTAGAAAGGTACAGTAGACAAGAGAGTGCTAAGGAAATACCTAATTAAATCACCCCTAATACAACATAGAGACATAACAAGATAGGAAATAAGAAAGAGAAGTTCAAAGAGAATTTTGTGAAGAAAAGAATAATCCATCATAACATGGATCTAAAAGGACTTCTTGAACGGATTAATTTAGAGACAGCAGGGCATAGGTAACAATTCATAATTTTATATTCTCATTTTTCTAGAAATCAAGAGAATGAGTGATAGATGTGGAAAATTGGGTTACTGTACTGTCAAGGTGTTGAGGATGGGTGTACAGTTCTCAAAGACACTGAATTAGTCACCTCCAATTATGAACATTTTCTTTTTCAAAAACAATAGATAGTATTATATACTTATGTGTGTCATTTACACGAAAAATTTGGGAAACTCTCTTCTAGGCCATATATACTGACACACAGAGCCTAAATATTTGCTGTAGCTACTCAATTTCTAGTCACTAATGATGATGCACCAGTGAGCCAAATGAACCACACACCTTCCCATTCATATGAAGATTTTATTTTATTTGTGTGGAGAAAGGAAATTAGGCAAATAAGCAATAAACATGGAAAAAAATCAGGTGACCTTAAATGCTACAAAGAAAAAAATATCACATGTGAAAATTGCATTTTCCAGTGAAGGCAACCGAAGTATCTCCCATCCACATGTTCTTCTAGAGCCTTGCCACTGTGTCCTCAAAAGGAAAATTCAAATCTCTCTCTATTGAGTTTGAGCTGGTCATATTACTTACATCCAAATATAAAATGTGATGATGCGTGATATCAAGTCAGCATGGCTGCTATAAGAAAATACCACAGACTGGAGGCTTGAGCAACACAAATATATTAGTCACAGATCTGGAGGGTGCGGAGTCCAAAGTTACGGTGCCAGCAAATTCAGTGTCTGCTGAGGGCCCACTTCCTGGTTGGCAGTTGTTCATCTTTTCATTTTATCCTCACATGGATGAAAGCAGGGTGAGAAAGCTCTCTGTAGCCTTGTTTTATAAGAGCATTAATCACATTCTTGTGGGCTCCACCCTCACAACTTAAAAACCTCCCAAAGGCCATTCCTCCTGAAATGATCACTTTGGGGACAGGATTTCAATATTTGAAAATTTGAGTGGGGACACAAACAGTCAGTCCATAATGTATGACTTCTAGTCCGAGTCAGTAGAAGATATACAGCTTCTCCTTGGCTCTCTTAGAACACTGGTTCTCATTTTACTTCCTCTTGGAACACTGCCTCTCAGAACCTGCTCTAGTTCATGGGAACTCAAGGCACAAGGAAAGTCCACACTCCTTCCAAGACTCTGTTGAACAGCCTCAGCTGAATGTAGCTTTGGGTTATCAAGTACAAATATCAGATGTGAATGAAGGCTCTGGGAATTGGAGCTCAAGCCTTTCAAATCATCCTAGCTGAGGCTCCAGTCAGTGTGAAATCACAAGAATCTCTTTCTAATGTGCCCAGTAAATGTCTCCTGAATCACAGAGAAAACAAGGTTGATTATACTGACTACATAACTAAAAAACACATACAGCTTAAATGAGACTAAAAACACATAAAAATAATAGAAATAGAACTTGGGAAACATATAAAATGCAAATAATCTTCATTGTTATATCTTTTTATATAAGATTTTCCAAAATTTAATAAAGGAAAAAGAAAGCAACATCAAAATGTACATAAGGAACAATACACAGATGATGGAACTCACATACACAATGAACATATGAACATATAAAATTGTACTTAAGTATGGAAATTTTCTCAGTATAAAGTTTAATTAAATTTTCTCAATATAAAGCTTAATTTAAAAAATCAAACACAAATTACAGAACAATTCACACTTAAGAGGGAGTCTTCGACTGCATCTCTAACATTAATTTTTTTCACATTGTTACTAGTAAATATGAGAACTTATTTGCAAAGCACAAATTTTGAGTGTTGTATGTATTGGTGCTGGCTCCATTACTCTATTTTTCTTTTGTTTTGATGCACTTAATATTTAATTTTTAAAAAGTTTCATTGTTCTATCCTGTCATTGAACTTTGATTGGAGATCTTTACAGTCAGTGAAATTAGAAAAACTGTGTTATACTAGCAGAAAAACATAGGTTATCAATAGGCTTTTCTCCAGCAATATTCAATACCAAATAACAATGAAGCAGCATTCAAGATTTTCTTAGGAAAAATGTAGCTTAAATATATGCTTACTATAGCACATTTTATAAATAAACATGTATAAAATTACAAAGAACACTGTGGAACACACACAAAAAATAAAGATTTCAAAATCCCCACACCTTAGGAGTCTGATATGACTTGAATAGGTATACCCTCTAAATCTCATGTCAAAATATGGTCTCCAGTGTTGGAGTGGGGCCTGGCAGGAGGTGTTTGGATCATGGAGGTGAATCTCTTTCAAATGGTTTGGCCCATCCCCTTGGTGATAAGTGAGCTCCCGCTCTGAGTCCACCTGCATTCTAGTTGCTTCAAAGTGTGTGGCACCTACTCCCATCTCTCTCGTTTCTTCCTTTTGCCATGTGACATGCCTGCTCCCTTTGTCTTCCACCATGATTGTAAGCTTCTTGAGGCATTCCTAGAAGCAGAGCTGGTGCTATGTATGCTTCCTGTACAACATGCAGAAATGTGAGCCAATTAAATGTCTTTTCTGATAAATTACTTAGACTCAGATATTTCTTTATAACAGTGTAAGAATGGCCTAACCACAGAATCCTTCACAACCAGTGCGTTTTTAAGTTTTTCTCTCTGTAGCCACAACTATGTTCCTTGTTTCTGAGGTTTTCAGTCGAAAAACTATTCCAGAATTTAAACTGTTAAAAATTTTAGTGTATTTTCATAAGATGTAATTATCCTCATTTCATATCAGCACCATATTTGAAGGAGTATGGTAAGGAAGTTGCCAATATCAGAAGGCTCTTAAGTAATAAAATCTAGATGTGAATCTAGGAATTCTATATCTCAGTTCTACATTATCTTCTTCAATGCTCTGTTCTCTCATGGAATAGATAATTTGGTTTATATAGTCTGGAAAATCCTAAATATTAAAACAATAGTTTATTTCATAGTTCTTTAGAAAACTACTACACATAAAAATACATAAAATTTGAAGTCTGTTTGTATCCAGGGACAAAGAAGTTCTCCATCCTTGTTGAATAACCTATTAGCTAAATAAATAAATAAACAACAGATGTTGATGAGGATGCCAAGAAAAAGGAACACTTATCCACAGTTTGAGGGAATGTGAATTATTAATAGTACAACTTCTATAGAAAACAGTGTGGAGATTTCTGAAAAAAACGAAGATAGATTACCATTTTATCCAGCAATGACATTACTAGGTATCTACTCTCCTCAAAATAAGTCACTGTATAAGAAAATACATCAGCATTCATATGTTTACTGCAGCACTATTTACAATGACACGTATGGAATCAACCAAAGTGGCTATCAATTGATAACTGGATTTTAAAAAGTGGTGTGTATAAGTGTCATATATGTGTGTGTGTGTATATACAGTTATATATATTCTGTGTGTATGCACACACACACACACACGCACACAATGGAATACTACTCAGCTATCAAAAGGAATGAAATGGTGTCTTTTGCAGCAGCATGAATGGAACTGGAACCATTATCTGAAGTAAAATAACTCAGAAAAAATAATGTCAAATACTACATTTTCTCACTTATAAGTGGGAGCTAAACAATATGTATACGTGGACATAGAGAGTGGAATACCAGGCACTGGGGACTTGGAAGTGGAGGAGAGTGAAAGGGGACTGACAGATGAGAAATTACTTAACGTGTACAATGTACACTGTGTGTGTGAAAGCAACACTGAAAGCCCAGACTTCATGACTACACAATGCATCCCTGTCAGAAAACTGCATTTATACCCATAAATCAACAAAACTTAAAAATTTAAATAAATATAAAATTTGAAAAATAGCATGGAACATTCTTTAGAATAGACTTTTTGGTAAGCCATGAAACAAACCTCAATAATTTTTAAAGGGTAGAAATACCTCATGCTTTAATAAAAATGGTAATAATAATAACCTATCACAATAGTTAATTAGATTTTAAGTTATAAAATGTATTGTTATTTATAGGCAATGCAGGCATTCTAAAACTTTAATCTATTAGTTCAAACTCCATTTTTAGAGACGGAGATCAGGAAACTCATGCCGTCTTATAAAAATACTTACACAAATGAAAACTGTAAGAAAAATTTTTTATCAATCCAAAAGGGAAAATGAAGAAAAAACAGAGTGGAAACTGGAGAAAATTAAATTCATTCCTGCTCAGTATGATAGCCTAATGTTCTTTAACCTTCTTTCCCCAGTGTATATAGGGACACTTTATAAGAAATCAACTAATGCCTAGCATGTGTGATCATTGTTTTCTCTTTTTTTCTCTTCTAAAATTAAACCATGTTTCAAAACTTTAGAGCATATACGAGTTACATTCAATTCTTCATACCAATAAAAGCATTACCCATGAAATAAACTGTTTTAGTGAGTGGTAGAAACTGTTAGGATTTCTAAATCCACTTTTTGCATTCATATGAATCATGGCTAATGTAGAGGGTGAAGTACCTGGGGGAGAAAAAAGTTAAAATTAGGAAATATGAAGCTTTGGTTGCCAAGGTTGTGGGGGAAGAAGTAGTTGGGATTTGGGGGGTGGGTTACTTCACAAAATATTAATTTTGTGAACAAAATGTGAACAAAATCCATGAACAGAAGAATATTGTACATGACTGAAGTACAATATTCTTGAGAAGGCAATTTTCTATAAAGAGAATAAGAATATCACTAGAAATCTTATATCTTTTAAACTAATATCATTAGGGATTTTGTATCCTTTTAATTCTGTAATGAATATGTACTATATACACAGTTTAAAGAGTGGTTTTCATAAATAAATAAATAAAGTGTAACACTTTCTATTCTCTTCCAGGAATGCACTGGGTAGAATCTTTCTACGAAGATCAAGAGTGCAAGAAAGCAGGAGGTTCAAAGTATCCACAGTCAGGCATAATGAAGTTGTGTAGAGAAAACAAAACCAACACTTATTTGAACACTGGACATAAATGATTTAAAAAGTACAAGGTTGATCCCCCATCAAGCTATCAATGACCTTCTTCACAGAACTGGAAAAAACCACCTTAAACTTCATATGGAACCAAAAAAGAGCCCACATAACCAAGACAATCCTAAGCAAAAAGAACAAAGCTGGAAGTATCACGCTACCTGACTTCAAACTATACTACAAGGCTACAGTAATCAAAACAGCATGTACTGGTACCAAAACAGAGACATAGACCAATGGAACAGAACAGAGGCCTCACAGGCAATGCTACACATCTACAACCATCTGATCTTTTATAAACAGGACAAAAACAAGCAATAGGGAAAGAATTCCCTATTTAATAAAATGGTGTTGGGAAAACTGAATAGCCATGTGCAGAAAGCAGAAACTGGACCCCTTCCTGACACCTTACACTAAAATTAACTCAAGATGGATTAAAGACTTCACCATAAGACCTAACACCATAAAAACCCTGACAGCTTACACTAAAATTAACTCCAGATGGATTAAATACTTAAGCATAAGACCTGACACCATAAAAACCCTGGAAGAAAATCCTGCATGATCTGCTCATGTACCCCAGAACCTAAAGTACAATAAAAAAAAAAGTACAAGGTTGATTTTACTGCCAATATTAAGGTTTGATCTGTGTTTTCTTATGTGTAGCCTACTCTCTTTCGTCACATTTGTATAAATCAACCTTTTCCTACTGTCTTCAATGACCTGCCCTGACTCATATTCTGTGAATTCATTTTTAGTCCTCTTTCAAAACTTAGCTCAAGGCTCGTTACCCTACTTACAACAAATTTCTTAGAAGTAAGTGCACGTATATTCTCCATGTAAATTTTGGTATTCACAGTAGTACACTGTATACCTGTTACTGCAATAGAAATTGGCCTGAAGTGTACATTGAAAGTTTCCATACATAAGATATTAATCCAGAGATTCTGAATATAATCTTTCATGCCTGTCAATATTTTCAAATGCCTCTAGTTCATATTTTCCATTCTCAAGGAGGTTGAGGCAACCAAATTAATTTTTGTAGTTTCCAGGCTTCCCAGATGACAGGTGTGTTGTTGTGTGTATGAAAGTAAGCTACCTGTGCTAGTCTAAGAACTTTATGTCGAGGGAAAGAGAGTAAGCAAGATATGATGGCAGAAGTTGAAACAACCACCAAAATGATTATTTACCTTTACCTTGAAAAGGAAATCTTAACCAGAAAATATGAGTGGAACAACACTTTCTCATCTAACTTATAAGGAGAATTTAAGAAATATAAGAAATTATTTGCACATCTGTTACTGAGTGCTGTGGAAGAGCAACAGCATGTGCTTACGTCAGATTAAAGAGCCTAGCATGTGATGTGCATGAGTGAGCCTAAACGTCAAAATATCTGTGGCAGTTCAATGACGGCTTAACAGCAAGGGAAATATTTCTAAATACATGTATATTGAGAAGGCTTCAGGAAGCATGATTTTTCAATTTCAAATGAACAGACTATGTGTGAATTGTAACTGCTGAAACCAAATAAAAATATCTTTTCACAGACAACTGACAGTGTTTCAAATCACAGATTTGCAGGATGAATGAATATAGTCCTGAAAGAGTTTTAAAAGAATGGAAAGAATGATATATGAGGCAAGTTTTATATGAAAGTATACTTAAATAACTAACATCATGGTAAATATTAAGGGAACTAACATAGTGACGTGTGTGTGTGTGTGTGCGCGTGTGCATTGGATGAGTAGCTGATGTATTAAAATGTTTGAAAGAAACAGGACCAACAGCACATATGTGTAATAGTGTCTATGTATATATACATAACAAAACATCCTCTATATAAAGAATACGTATAAAGTAC
The DNA here is from genome assembly GCA_036589455.1 of Ateles fusciceps. Classification (NCBI taxonomy): domain Eukaryota; kingdom Metazoa; phylum Chordata; class Mammalia; order Primates; family Atelidae; genus Ateles; species Ateles fusciceps. Next base: position 2,146,705 of record JAZHEH010000174.1, on the reverse strand, counting down.
AAAACAAAATATAGTTGACTATGTGTATATACGTACACACACACATACACAGAGGGAAAGCGAGCAAAAATGATAAAACAGAAAGGGGGAAATGTCAACAATCAGTAAACCTGGGTAAAAAAAATACAGTATGTGTGCAACTTCTTTGTGAGTATAACAAATAAATGATAATAATAATGACAAATAAAACTTATCTACATATCAGTAATCACAATAATAAAGGGTTGAAATAAGGATAATTACAGAAATAATTAGAGATCAATCTCAGAGGAGGAATGTAAGGCTCACCTAAGAAACTGATATGTAAGCTTAGGCTTAAATTAGAAGGTGACCAGAAGTAAAATATACATGTATATATAATTATACACTTTACATATATACTTTGTACATATATATATATATATATACACACACACTTTGTATATATATACTTACATATGTATGCACACATATGTGTAATATATATATATATATATATATTTAAAAGTAAAAAACATATGCAAAATCCTGAAGGTGAGAAATAAAAGTAATTTGAGGAAATCAAAATGGTTACAAGTGCTAGAGTTGAGAGTGGAGGGAGACCAGGCAAGAAAGGCAATCCACAGAAGAGTCACAGGGGTCCATTTAGTCCACTTGGAGAAATCAGACTTTATTTGCTGGAGTTAAAGAGCTCCTGAAGTTTTCAACAAAGGAATTACTTGGAAATTATTTTAGTTCAATATTTTGAGATAATTAAAAGTGGGCAAGTCTAGATTAACAAGACCGCTTAAGAGATTGTTGCAGTAATTTAAGTGTAAAATATATCGCTGATTTGAACAAGTATACTGGCAGTTGGAATGCAGAGAATGAAATGTACTCAAAACGGAATTTGATATAGAGGTTACACGAAAAGAAATGAGGTAAAGATACTGTTATTGTGTTGGGTTTTAGGCACTCTGTTAAATGCAATGAGTTAGAAAAAAAAAAACATATTAGGTGCAATTTTTGGATGACAGTCTACAATTTTTCCCACCCCTAAACACCCAAACATGACCCTGGGTGACTAACTAAAAACCAAATATTCAAGATACAACACTAATTCTCAGTTATATGACACCTGTCTAACAACCAATCAGAGTTAAGTATTGAACCACTTGGTCATTCAAAAATATTATATTTCAGAAATCTTTCATTGAAACACCTGACTCTAAGCTCATGCTTCTCTTTTGTGAACTTTCTGACTCAGTTCTTCCTATCACATCTGTTCCTAAACTTTCCTAAAAATTTCTAATCCAGACCCTTTTATGTTTTCTTTATTTTTTTTAATGTTTTTCTGTTTTATCTTGATAGCATGAACTCTGAAGCTAAACTGCCTTGGTTTATAGTAAAACTGGTCTCCAATCACATTGTGGAGCAAGTGTGTTTACATCTCTGCACACTGTGCACAGTTTTTTTTATATGCAAACAATTATTGCATTCACACCTACTTACAATGGTCCTAAGTTCCTGGCATGACAGCACTAGGCAACTGAGACCTGGATGGATGGATGGGTGGGTAGATGGGTGGGGGGATGGATGGATGGACGGATGGATGGATGGATGGTTGAGTGAATGGATGGATGGATGGATGGACTGATGGATGGACAGATAAACAGAGGGATGAATGGTTGGACAGAGAGGTAGGTAGGTAGAGAGATAATTGTATCCTGTATTGCCCTTCTTCAAATCTTCATTAGCTTTTTAATCTTGCTCAGAATGAAATGGAATCCTTTTATTGTGAATTACCTATCTCTATAAAATACAAGTTTAGCTCTCTAACAGTGTGTGATTTGTTCTATTCTTTGAGTAGCACTCTTGCAAAGCATAGATGTAACTGAATTATGACTAGTCTGTATCCTTCAGTAGATCACAACTCCTTTGATGAACTCAAACTACATTTTTACCTCAGAATCTCACATTTTCCTGGACAGATAGGTAGTTGATAACTGTTTATTGAATCGATATGTTGCCAATTTACAGCTAAATCCATCCTCCATAGGCTAATCTTTAGGTAGTCGAATGGTCCCAAGTAATTGCTACCTATGCTGTAATGGCTAAGCCTTTTAAGAATGCTTGGCATCCCAGTATATCTCAGGATTAAACTTAATGATGTCAAGAGAACTTCCACAGTAGCTTATGTGTATGTGTCAATCTTCTTCATTAGACTGTAAATCCCTATATTGAAGAAACTGTATTTGATTCACTTCTCTGTGCTTCACAGCATCTTAGCACAGTGCCTTGCATTTAATCAGCCCTCAATACAAATTGAGTTAAACTGAGTTTTACTTTCCTTCAAAATCCAGCTCAGATATCACATCTTAGAAAAGACTTCCCTGAGTCTCCCCCATGCAGAACCAATCATCCCCTATGCTGTAGTAAGGATTGACTTTGACTATGAGATGGATTAATCTGTCTTTTAAATATGAACATTTCTCACCTACACACAGAAATGGATATATAAGAAAACTGAACAAACTAGAGTTCTTTTCTCCTGGTCATAGGGATTCATTGATTTGTCCAGAGCAGGCATTTTACCAAAGCCAGGTCTCTTGGAGACCTTGGCAAAAAGAAAAAAAAAATAAAAATAAACAGTAACAAATTCAATAATTCAATAAACAAATTGCAAGAGACAGTAAAACAGTATTAAATTCCCAAATGTTCCTGTTTCTTGCATTTGTGCTTTTACTTCTATTTGCTGTTCAGAATAAATTAAATTTATTCAAATGTAGCTTTTGCAACTTGCACCCAATAAATTATAGAACAGTACACTTCATCTTATTGATAAACCAATAGTGTTGTCTGTCTTTCCTTTCTTCTTTTTCCTGTCATCTCCCCTGTTTTCCTCTTTCCCTCCCTCTCTCCTCCAAACCATTTTTCCTCTCTTCATCCACCTATCCATTTTTTTCTAATTTTTCCCTTTTGTGTGCTTCATCTTTCTTGAAATGTTAACAAAATACAATTGGTTCCTATTTATTCTACCTCACCATAAGTTTCCCAATCTACCCGTATACATCTCTTTCCAATTCTCCCATTCCAGATGAAAAGATATCTTGAGTTAGATAGATGGATGGATGGATGGATGGATGGATAGATGGATGGATGGACAGACAGATGAAGGGCTAGATGAATGGACAGATATGTGGTAGATAGATAGATAGTTGTATTCTGTATCACCCTCTTTAAAATCTTCCTTAGCTTTTTAATATTGCTCAGAATGAAAATGAGCCCTTTTACTGAGAAGTACCTATCTCTATAAAATACAGGATTAGCTTCCTGCCTAACTTTAAAACCTCATCTACTTTCTGCCACCCTTTGTTTAAAGTGATTCAGACACACAGGTTTTCTCTTGCCCTGTAAACACACTAAGTTTCCCTCTGCCATGAAACTTGTCACTCTTTCTGGTATGGTTTGGCTGTGTTGCCACCCAATCTTATTTTGAACTGTAGTTCTCATCATCCCTGCATGTCATGGGAGGAACCCAATGAGAGGTAATTGAATTATGGGGGGTGGTTACCTTCATGCTGTTCTTGTGATAGTTCTCATAAGATCTGATAGCTTTATAAGGGGCTTGGCTATTGTAAATAGTGCTGCAATAAGCATGAGAGTGCTTATATCTCTTTGACACCCAGATATACTTACTTTTGGGTATACACCTAAGAGTATGATTGTTAGATAGTATGGTAGCTCTATTTTTAGATTTTTGAGGAACTTACACACTGTTCTTAATAGTAGTGCTAATTTATATTCTCACCAACAGTGTATGAGGGTTCCATTTTCTTGATATACTCAACGCTATTTGTTACTGTCTGATGTTTGGATAAAAGCCATTTTAACTGGGGTGAGATGATATCTCATTTTACTATTAATTTTCATTTCTCTGATAATCAGTGATGTTGAGCATCTACTCCTATGTAGGTTTGCCATTTGTATGTCTTCCTTTGAGAAATGTCTATTCAGATCTTTTGCTCATTTTTGGCCAGATTATTATTATTGTTTCCTATATGGTGGTTTGAGTTCCTTATATATTCTGGTTACAAATCTCTTGTCAGATGGGTAGTTTGCAAATTTTTTTCTTATTCTTTGGGTTGTCGCTTCACATTGTTGATTGATTCCTTTGATGTGCAGAAACTTTTTAACTTGTTGTGATCCTATTTGCCAGTTGTTGCTTTGATTACCTGTGTTTGTGAGTTATTACCCAATAAAGCTTTGCCCAGAACAATGTCCTGGAGAGTTTCCCCAAAGTTATCTTGTATGAGTTTAGTAATATATACCTTTTCGTCTCTGGTTTTATTTAGTTAGGTCTTTTTATATCTGGTTTTATTTATTTAGGTATTTTCTCTTTTTTTTCTTAGTCTGGTTAAAGGTTTGTCAATTTTGTTTACTTTTTTTAAAAATTAACTACTCATTTCATTGATTTTTTTGTATTGTTTTCTTCATTTTAAATTTATTTATTTTGCTCTGATTTTCATTATTTATTTTCTTCTACTAATTCTGTGTCTGGCTTGACATTGCTTTTCTATTTTTTAAGATATATCTTTGGATTATTTATTTGAAGTTATTTTTTGTTGTAGACACATAAAACTATAAACTTCCCTAATAGTACTACTTTTGACATAGCCCATGGTGTTATCATTTTGTTTTGTTTTGTGTTTTTGAGACAGGGTTTCACTCTCTTTTCCTAGGCTGGAATGCAGTGGCATGATTACAGCTCACTAAAGCCTTAACTTCCTTGACTCCGGTGATTCTCCAACATCTCCCAGAACAGCTGGAACTATAGGTACATGCCACCATGCTCAGCTAACTTTGTATTTTCATTAGAGATGGGTTTTGTCATGTTGCGCAGGCTGGTCTTGAACTCCTGGGCTCAAGCAATCTACCCTTCTCATCCTCCCAAAGTGCTGGGATTGCAAGCGTAAACCACTGTGCCCAGCCCTCAAAAGGTTTTGATATGTTCTCTTTCTATTCATTTGTTTTAAGAAATTTTTAAAATTTTCTTCCTAGTTTCTCATTAACTCACTAGTAATTCAGGAGTATATTGTTTAATTTCCATGTATTTGTATAGCTTCCAAAATTCCTCATTATTGCTTTATTTCATTTTCGTCAGAGAGGATGCTCAATATTATTTCAATTTTTAAAATATTTTAAGACTTGTTTTGTGACTTAACACATGGTTTATTTTTATTTTATTACAGTCCTCACAGTCTAGGCTTTTTTATACTAATCCTTCTTAGGAAGATCTTCCAGTTGTTCAAAAGGACTTCAAAGTTGTGATCTAAGCTGTGTCTGCATTAAGAGGGACCAGAAGCCCAGTAATGCTGTGGTTCTTGCAGTCTCATAAGTATTGCCTTCATCGTCTTGGATAAGTTCCAAAAGAACTCTCTGAATTACCATGCCAAGACTCTTGTTCTCTTGCATTACTTTTTCCCAAATGGTATCCTTCTGTCTGTTCTGAGCTGCCTGGAGCTACGGGTGTGGTGGCACATGCATTCCTGTGGCCACCACCAGTAGAAGTGCCCTGGGTCAGACTTGAAGCCAGAATAGCACTGGGCCTCACCCAGGGACTGCTGTAACCACTCCTGGCTACTGTCCGTGTTCATTAAAGGGCCTACGGCTCTACAATCAGCAGGCGGTGAAGCTAGCCAGGCTTGTGTCCTTCCTTCAGGAAAGCAAGTTCCCCTAGGCCCCAGGTGGGTCCAGAGATGCCATCCAGGACCCAGAGACTGCAGTCAAAAACTTTAGAAATCTACCTAGTGTTCTATTGTATTGCAGCTAAACTGGCAATCAACCCACAAGATGCAGTCCTTCCCACCCTTCTCTCTTCTTTCCATAGGCAGAAGAGCCTCATCTGTGGCCACCACCAACACAGACACAAGGAAAGAATTGCCAGGCTATTCCTGATATTGGCCCAGAGGATCTTCGATCATCTTGTGGGGGAATGCTAACTGTCCTGCTACTCACCAGAGGCCCAAGAAGAGTACTTCCAGGGTATTGCTGATATTCTCTTGAAGCCCAAGGGATCTTCAGTTAGCTTGTGGTAAATACTGCCTGGCCTGCAAGTAACCCTTCAAGGACTGGGGCTCCACTCTAGCAAAGGTAGGTCCAGAAATGCCATCTGGGGACCCTAAGAGCTGCTGGGTCCTCTACATCCTGTGGCCAAGCTGGTACCTAAGGTGCAAGACAAACTTCCCTTTACATTTCCCTCTGCTTTTCTCAAGCAGAGTCTCTCTCCATAGCCATCACAGCTGGAATGTGCTGGGATATACTTGGAGCCAGCACACTGCAGAGTCTCACCTAAGGCCCACATCAAACTATCTGGATACCACTGCTGGTTATTCAGGGCCCAAGAGCTCTTTAGTCAGCAGGTGATAGGTATGGACAGGACTAGGTCCATCCCTTTAAGATAGTGGGTTTTCTTTAGCCCAAGGTATGTCTAGAAATGTTGTCTGGGTTCTAGGTCCTGGAAAGAGGTTCTCATGACTCTCACTAGTGCCCTATCCTACTGTGTCTGAGCTGGTATTTGAGATGCAAGACAAAGTCCTCTTTACTGTTCCCAAATCAAGAGGAAGGAAGGGGTCACTTTTGAAGCTGTGGGCTGCAGCCTGAGATTGAGGCAAAGGCAGTTCAAACACTCCCTTAGCCATGCTAGCTGGTGTATCAGTAGGTTGTATGCTCCCCACTTCCACTGGCTCTGAGACCAGTTCAGCACTAGGACTCGCCTAGGAGTTGCAGTCCCTGTAGCCTAGATTGCCTTTTGAGTTTATTTTGAGCCACAGAGCACTTTAGCTCATGATGGTGAGGCTTGCCAGATCTCATTTCAACCACTGGAATGGGTGATTCTTCTCTGGTGGGGGCAGCTGATTTAAATATCTCCTCCATGGGCAGGCATGAGCTGAGTTAGGCTGGTTTTTCTTTCTACTGTAACAATGCAACACTGAGTTCACTGCAATGTCTTACAATTGTTGTGATTATTCAGGACCCAAGAGCTTTTCAGTCAGCAGGTGATGGGTATGGCCAGGACGGGGCCCTTCCCGTTAAGACCCAGGGTATGTCTAGAATGGTTGTCTGAGCCCTAGGTCCTGGCAAGGGGGTCTTATGACTCTTACTGGTGCTCTATCAAGTGCACAGACTCTGTGCTATGAGGCACTGCCAAGGGATGGGCGAAGAGTAGCATCAGCAATTATGGGCTGTCTTTCCTATCCTCTACAGTACCTCTTTTGTGATGTGAAGTTACAACCAGATACTGTGATTGCTAACCTGATTTTTATTTCTTATGAATGTACTTTTTGTGTATAGATAATGGTTAAATTTATGTCCTTGCAGGGGGGAATGATTGGTGGAGCCTTCTATTTGGTCATCCTGCTCTGCCCCTTAATACCTGTTTCTTATATTCCCATGCCAACTCCACTCCTTTCTCTGTACTCATTATATACAAGCTGTCTAAAATAACATCAGAAAATTACATATCATCTGCATATAATGCCTTGCCATGGGGTGTTCTGAGTGCTGTGAATAGCATAGAAAATCCACAACTGACATTTCTAATTCCTGCTGTGCAATGTTATTACATAAGTAATTTACCAAATTAGTAAATGTAGGTTTACTCCAAATTCCTAGGCACAGTTTCTACTTGTGGTTCAAAACGTAAAATCTTTGGTAAAAAAAAAAAAAGTATTATTGTTTTCATATTATTACTGTGAATACATTTATACTGGTTTTTCTTTAGTCTTTAATAGTAAACAAATATAAAAGCAAGAAAAACTCACATCTTTGAAAGACTGTAAAAGAAGTTAAAATTACAGACTTGAAACAGAGAACTAAGCAGGACTGTTGGGTCCTTCACCTCTAGACTGTGTGACTTTGAGAAAATTACTAAAATTTCCAGGTATCTCTTTTTCTATTTCTGTAGTAAGAATAATAATATTATCAGTGTCATAAGATATTTATACGAATTACATATTTGGTGGTAGACTTGTTAGTGCTAAATCTGTAATTACTTTGATCCCCATTATGAATTGTTTGTGAACCCCCCACCCCAAAATTCACATGTTGAAACCTTGTCCTCTGATAGTGTTGAGAGGTAGGATCCTAGGAATGTAATTAGCTTTAGATTAGGTCATGATGGTGGAGGTCCCATTAGGGGTTTTATTTTCTTATAAGAAAATACCAGAGCTTTCTCTCTTTGCTATGTGAGATTAGAGAGAGAAGAAAGCCATCTGCAAGCCGAGAAGAGAACTTTTACTAAGAATTGAATCTGTCATACCTTGATCTTGGACTTTCCAGCCTCCAGAACTGTGAAAAATAAATGTCTGCTATTTAAGGCACTCGGTTTTTTGTTTTCTTATGGAAGCCTAAACTGATTAAGATAAACTTTTTAGGATTTCTGATCACACTTTGAATAGTTAGTACTATATCCTGGTATGTGGGATATCCCTGACTAGCTGAAACCTACACTGTGTGCTCTCTTACAGGTGAGCCAGAAGTGACTAGAAAATTATGTCCCTACAGAGAATATCCCTTCGGCAAAGCCTGACAAGTATGGAGTTACTAATATTTTGATTCCTGTTCATCTTGGCCATCATATATCAAAGGCATGTGTTCTGTGTTATGTCCCAGTACGATCTTGCAGGATTACTCCAAGGGAGCCAGCTGTCTAATATACCCTCTTGGCTCGCCTTACCTTCCCTGTACTACTGCCACAGTCACCTGCCAGTGTGTATTCATCCCAACAAAGGAATTAAGTTTTAGTTTCTTTTTCTTGGAAGACGTGGACCCAAGAAACAACTAAAGCTATGAAAAGATGACAATGCAGCAATCTCTTGTAACATCCCACCACCATCACGACCCCAGCTCATTCATCCTGTTTCAATATTTATTTTATTATTAGTAAGGCTGTGACTTTAGGAAAATAATCAAATGTCACTGAGTTGTTATCTTTAAACCAGAACTATTAATGTTAAAAACTACCATGGTTTCAATCTTCAGAGAAAAAATACTTACACAAAAATTGAGTAAGAAATGCTTGAGGTGACAGACACCCCATTTATCCTAATGTGATTATTATGCTTTGGATGCCTGTATCACAATATCTCATGTATCCCATAAATATATACACTTTCTATGTACACACAGATAAATCTCTGCTTTGTGTTTTACACAAGTAATACAATAAGGAAAAAGAAATTTAAGTGTGAAAGTGAGCATTAGCAAAAAATGAGAAAAACTTTCCTAATTGTACATTAAATCTGTATTTGCTAGGAACACCTGTTTCTGATTCTCTGTCATTGTTGAATTCATTTTAATCAAGTGTCACCAACTGCTGAATTGCACCTGCAGAATAACAGGTGCAGCCGGGAGAACACTAAGCTCAGAACTGTCAAATAAAAGTTTTAAACCTGGAACAGGAAACCCCCTTTGTGCTCACATCTAGGTGTGAACATCTATCTAGCTGTCTAGCTTTTGGGAATGGTTGCTTCTAGACTACTTTTTCTAACTTCATAAAATTACCTGTTTGTTTGTATCTTTCTTTTTATTAAAATATATCTTATTTGGCAATTCTCTATTCAACATCTGATGATGTTATACAACATTAATATATTAAGATTTCTGATAATCTAATGACTGCTTGTCTACACTGATCCTAACTTAAATGTTAATTTCTCACACTACTCATAGCTTTGTTGATGATTTCACATTATTTTGAGCTTCATTTTTGTTGTAAAAACAGATTGAAGCAAATTCACTATGCAGCAAACACTCTATGACTTGTACAAGTCATATGAGAGAACACTCACACAACATAGTGAACACTCACTCAACAAGTGAAGCAACTTTGTTACTGACAGATAAGCAAGAAAGACAATAGAAGTGTAGAATTCATAATGAGCCACTCACTCAAGGCTCACGAAAGCTTTGTAGAAAAGACAATCTCATCTACATGTCCCCCACCTCATTTTGCAGGGACCCCAAAACACTGACGTGAGTTTTATACTCTGGAGGAAAGTGGGGTCATGGGGCTAACACATTGTGGGGCACCCTGTTCTAGGAGAGATGGGAATAGAGCCTAGCTTTTCCTGAAAGTCTCTCCTTATCTCAGAATAATGCATTCCCAGCACACTCCGCAGTTTTTCTGAGAACTGCAAGGAAGAAAGTGGGGGAAAAGCTGGCTTAGCCAAACCAGCCAGGGGCCAACTTGCACATGCTGCAAATAAACTTGTTCCCTAAATAATCTTGTATTATTCATCAGTTGCCAATGATACCATATTATTTTGAAAATAAAGTTATTATAAATCATAAAATGTAAAAATCAAACACGCTGAATGTGAATTCAATTATCTGATCATTTCTTTATGATTGATTAACTGACAGGACAATAATTGTGTAATCACTAGAATGTCTCCTGTGTTTCTGCCTAACAACTTATTCACAAATTTAATATGTATGAGTTGCTGATTTTGTATGAAACAAATAAGGATAGACACAAGATCACAATTAACTTTTATCATAACAGTATGCAAACAATCAATTAAAAATTTGTCTTAATTTTTTTCTCTCAAGAATAAATGCTTATCATTCATAATTATAGTACATACTAATTCTGTTGGGAGAAAGTTTTACTGGAAATTATACTATTTATATTTGCCTTTATATGTCCTTGCAAATTTCTCCTCTTTGTGAAAAACTTCAAGCCCAAGAAATGTTTTTTAATTTTTAAAATTGTAATTAGTATGTTAAAATAAAAAGAAATCTGGATCTTTGAAAGTAAACTGAAATAAAAAAAGTAAGAATACAAGAACTAGGTCTAGCTATGTTTGTGAAAAATGATTTAATTCTTTAATAAATACTTGGATTGTCAGCAGTCTTGGCCAAATATAAGAAATATTGGGGCTTGATGCAACTCAGAACTAGTATTAAATGTAATGAATATATATATGTAATAAATGGTCTCTGTTCACATGTAAAAGCTGTTAGATATGTAGTTTGAAAAATGGTAGCTGTTTTACTATTTTACTGAAGAAAAAGCAACTAGAAGAAGCAGCATTATACAATTAAATCTATAACCAATAGTGTTATATAATTTCAAAAGTACTATATGATAGGACCATGTATAGTTGCCATGCTTATTGATTAGCAGGAGTTAAATATTTGCAAATTTATGTAATTCTAAGTAAATATCCAGGCAATGTTCAGTGAAAGTATACATTGATGAAGAGGGGGAATAATTGTTTGTATATAGGAAATGTCCAGATTGAAAAATCCCCTAGGCACAACAGAGTGCTTATTAGGAAATTGCAAAGTGATATGTTGTGCCCTATGATACAGATAAACTTTTCCCAATACAAATTTAGATATCTAATTTACAGAACTTCTAATTAATTAATGATTTTCTTTTATAAGGCAATGAGGGAAAATTTTAGACAGCTTGGTCAGGAAAAGTTTTTTAACAAAGTTCTTGTGTCTGATAAGATAATAATAGCAGCTTTAATAAAAAAACTTTCAGCATTTTAAAGATCTATTATAAGAGAGGATTTTTTATTTTCATTTGTGTTCAAATAGACAGGAAATTTGTGTTCAAGTAGACAAAGAAACTGGTTTTGGTTTCCGTAGTCTTTACCATATTACCTTGCCTCCTAGATCGTATATGGTGACAATTATACATTGATTGCACTAGGTTCTCGATCACCATCCCAATCATGATATGTAACCTCAATCACTGCGAAAATATCTCCTTGTGCTCTTTGCAGTCAGCCTCTACTCCCATCCCCAACTCCTGGCAGCCACTGATCAGTTATTTGTCTGTGTAGTTTTCTTTTGCAAGAAAGTCTTAGAAATATAATCATACAATATGGAGGATTATTTTTGTCTGTCTTCTTTTAATTAGCCTAATGAATTTCAGATTTATGTATGTTTTGTGTGCCTCAAGAGTTGCCTTTTTTTAAATTGCTGTGTAATATTATGGTTATTATGGTGCATCGATGAATCACAGCCTGGTTACCTGTACACAAGTAGAAGGAATTGGCAATCAGGAATAAAGTTCTTATAAACGTTCATGCACAAATTTTTGTATAAATTTTAGTAAAGACAAAGGAGCGGGGTTACTGGTTAATATGATAAGTACATATATAGCTTCATAAGAAAATGCCAAATGGCTTTACAAAATGACTTACAGGGTTTTTTAATTTTTTTGAAATGATGTCTCGCTCTTGTCCCCCAGGCTGGAGTGCAATGGCACGATCTCCTCTCACTCCACCTCCCGAGTTCAAGCCATTCTCCTGCCTTAGCCTTTTGGGGAGCTGGGATTACAGGCACCTGCCACCATACCCAGCTAATTTTAGCATTTTTTTGTACAGACAAGGTTTCACAGTGTTGGCCAGGCTAGTCTTGAACTCCTGACCTCAGTTGATCTGCCTGCCTTGGCTTCCCAAAGTGCTGGGATTACAGGCGTGAGCCACCATGCTTGGTTGACCTATAGTTTTTACAGGTGATTATTTTAATACAAGAGTAAAACACTGAAGAATATTTCAGTTTAAAGTTTGCTATTTCTTAAATTGACTTTGTTAAATAAACAAATCATACTGTTTTCCTCCAAACTGCCATTTAGTTTCTATGCTGATATCTAATATTGGATATAGCTTTATTTTAAAAATACTTGAATTCATTTGTCTTTTTTATTTTTATTTTTTGAATTTTAAGAGTCTATTTTTAGTTTCATTTTTTCTTTTTAAAAAAATCAATTTTATTGTGTAAATAGAGCTGGACCTCTATATCTGTGAGTTTCACATCCCTAGATTTCACATCTGTAGAATAAAACAACCATACTTCTAAAATATTCAGAAAAAGGTCATAAAAATAAAATACAACAGTAATAAGTAATACAAATAAAATACAATACAGTATAACAACAATTTGCATAGCATCTGCATTGCATTAGGTGTTATAAATAACCTAGAGATATTTAAAATATATGAGATAATGTGCCTAGGTTACATGCAAATTCAACACCATTTGGAAGAGTCCTGAATAAGGGACTTAAGTATCTACAAATTTTGGTATCCACTGGCAGTGAAAAGGTGTCCTAGAACCAATACCCTATGGATACCAAGGGATGAAGGTGTATATTACCTATATAAGAAGAAAAAAAAATGGATTTCCTAGGCAATTGGAAACATTTTTTAAAAATCAGTCACAATAAACCACATACAAAAGGAAGGTCAAAGATGTAAATAAACCAGCATTCATTGCAATTAGTAATAGGACAAATGTTGCTGCCATGTCCACTTAGATGTTTACCAGGCATTTTAGAAGCTAAAATCTCATTCACAATCCACATTAGCCTAGCGGGGCAATTCACTAGGTCTGTTTATAATGCTTCACTAATAAAGGAATAAAGAGCTTCTGTCATATTTATAGCTTATTTTGTGAGTAACAATAAGAGAAAACAATCAACCGTGTTTGCAAATGATGTATAACAGAGATAAGAATCAATTACATAGTTTTAGGCCACTTTATTTTTTTTCATTAAGATAAATTTATGAAAACTGGCAAAGTTGTATACATAATTATTCATTACTACCTTAGCCATACTGGCCCCCTTGCTCTTCCTTAAATCATCCAACCACACTTCTGCTTTGGGGCCTTCGTAATGGAAATTCCCTTGGTCTGGACTCCTACTCGATAAGCACTTGGCCCACATCCTTACTTAAGTCATGGCCTTGCTCAGATGTTACCCTGTCAGAAAAGTCTTCCACTTATGCCAATACATATAATAACACTTAAAAAAAAATTCTCCATCCATTTATATCCTTTTATTTTACTTCTCAGCATTTCTTATGCCCTAGCAAATCTGACTTTATGAGTTTAGTTTGTTTACTGTCTTTTTGAACAATGATGCAAACTCATGAATTACACACTGCTTTGTAATTCACTTTCTAGAAGACATACTTTTGAATAAATGGGCAAATACATAAGGCAAATATGCAATCTGTTGATATAAATAATCCCTAGTGCTATACAAAATAGATTCACACAAAAACAATTATGGATGTTCTATAGTTAAAATGTAATTGTATTTTCTGATACAACATATTCTTGTCCCAAGGCAGACACTGAATGAAGGACTTTTATTAGTATTTTAATTAAAGATATATTTATTGTTATTGAGTGTTTATACTATGTACCAAATACTGGTAGTTCCAGTGGAAGATAGTTTTAAACAAAGAGTCCCAGTTCAGTCAGAAAATAATTACATTGATGATTAGATAATTATAAATTTTTAAGAAATTGTTACAAAGAGAATCATTAATATTGCTATAGATTTTGAGGATAAAGCAGAGCAAGATGGGCAAATAGAATACGGCAGCAATTATCCCTCTGCAGGAACACCAAATTGAACAACTATCTATGCAAGAAAGCACCTTTATAAGAATAGAAAAATCAGGTGAGTTATCTATCATAGTGATTGATTTTTTCATACTAAAAAGAATATATCCATTGAAGAGGGTAGGAAGGACAATTTTGCATTACCTACACCTCCACTTATCTGATCCTAACAAGAAGGAATCTGTGTGCTTGAAGGCAAGAGAGGAAAGTGAGTGTGAAATTTTGTGTTAGAACTCTGGTCTTCCCTGTCACCGTGAAACACAACACCAGGAATAATTCTGCGGATTCCCATAAAGCAAGCATTTAGACCACATCTGGGCTGGGGGGGGAATCCTCTGTCCCAGTGAAAGGAACTCAAGTCCTGGCCCACTTCACCACTGACTAAAGTGCCTCAAGGCCCTAAATAAATTTGAGTGGCAGTAACAGCATAGTAAGTGCAGCCCTTGGGTAAGCCCTGATGCTGAGCTGGTCTGGAAGGCTGTGAGTTTGGGGTGTGACTCAGTGTGACACTAGCTGAAGCTGCCACAGAAGGGCTTGCATCACCACTACCCAAATTGCAGGCAGAGCAGTACAGATAGAAACTCCTGCTTGGGAGGAGAGGAAAGAGCACAGAGGATTTTGTCTTACAATTAGGCACCAGCACAGCAATAGTAAAATAAAGTACTGGGTGGAATCCTGAAGCCTCTGATTATGAGCCTTTTATCCCACAGTGTTTCTAGACTTACTTTGGGGCTGAGGGGAATCTGCTTGCCCTGGTAGGATGGACTGAATTCTAATAGGATTCACTATATGCTGACTAAAATGGCCTTGGGACTTCAATAAACATCATCAGTAGCCAGGCAGTAGTGGCCATGTCTCTGGGTGAGTCCTGGTGCTATGCTGGTCTGGGAGGCCATGGATTTGGTGTATTTCCAGGCACTGTGCCAGCTGTAAGGGCCACAGGAATGACCATGTCACTTCTTCCCCAAATTCATGCAGTGCAGCACATATGGAGACTTTCTTCCTAGAGGAGGAAAACAGAGTATAGAGGAATTTGGCTTTAGGGTACCTGCTCAGACAAAGTAAAATAAAGCACCAGAATCTTGAATCCCCCTGATTCTAGTGCTTGCTTTTGGATGACATTTTTAGATCCGCCATGGGCCAGAGAAGAATCTCTGCTATGGAAGCATGGAGCGGATCCTAGCAATACCTACCATCTGTTGACCAAAGTGTCCTGGGGCCTTGAATAAACATCAACGGCAGTCTGGCAGTAGCAGTGCCACCCCCTCCTTCAAAGCCAGGCAGTCCAGAGTGAAGAAAGTCTTCTGCTTGGGGACAAGAGAAGAAAGAGTGAGAGACTTTGCCTGGGAACCCAGGGAATACTTCCTTATCATCCTCAAGTTTACCAGCACTGTATACCAAGGAGAATACAAGAGCTACAACTTACCTGGGCTTAGGGTGCTCCCTAGTAATGAAATGGCAGCAGTGACCACAGGCTTAGGTAACAACACTCAATCCCATTTGAATGTGTGGAAAGCCCTTTCAAGAAGGATGGATACAAATAAGATCAGACTATAGAGACTGGTATAAATAATTCTTCAATACTCAGAAATTGATGAACATCCACAAGCAGCAAGAACATCCAGAAAACATGACCTCACCAAACAGACTAAATAAGGCACCACTGACAAATCCTGGAGTAATGGAGATGTTTGATCTATCAGACAGAAAATTTAAAAAATAGCTGTCTTAAGGAAGTTTACCAAGTGTTAAGATAACACAGAGAAGAAATTTAGAAGTCTAACAGAGAAATTTAACAGAGAAATTAAAATAATTTTTAAAATATTACACAAAAATTCTCAAGCTGAGAGATTCATTGGAAAAACTGAAAAATACATCAGAATGTCATAACTAGTTAATCAAGCACAATTAATCAAGCAGAACACAAATACAGACCATATGAAAATAAACAATCAGAAGATAAAAAATAAATAAAAATGAAAGAAGCATGAAATATGTCCACAAGATCTAGAAAATTGCCTTTAAAAGGGCAAATATAAGACTTGTTGGCTTTAAAGGAGATATAGATAAAAGGATAAGGGTAAAATTTTTATTCAAATAAATAAAAACAGAATTTTCCTAACCTAGGGGGAGATGTCTTTTGTAGAATATGTAGGTACCAAAAGATTCTAACTTAAGTAAGACTATCTTAAAGCATATAATAATCAAACTTTCAATGATCAAGGAAAAAAAAAAGTCCTAAAAGCAGCAAAAGAAAACAGGCAAAGAATCTATAAAGAAGCTCCTATATGTCTGGCAGCAGACTTCTCTTTAGAAATCTTGCAAACCAGGAAGAAGTGAGATGATATTCAAAGTGCTAAAGGAAGAATATCCAAAAACATTAAATATAGAATAGTGTGTCTAACAAAGTTATATTTCTAATATAAAGAATAAATAAAATTTTCTCAGACAAACTAAAGCTGAGGAAATTCATTGACACCAGACCAGTCTTAAAAGAAATACTAAAGGAATCTCCTCAGTCTAAAAGATGCTGAAGTGCAGCAAGAAAGTATCTGAAGGTATAGTACTCACTGGTAAGAGTAAGTAGACAAATAAAACAATGCTCTAATACTGGAATTACATTGTGTAAACCACTCATATCTTTTGTATGATGACTAAAATGTAAATCTATAAAAAATAACAATAACTATAAAAATTTAATAGATGGGCAGTGAAAAAATATTTAAATAAATACAACAAAAAGTTAAAAAGTGAAGGGAAGGCTCTTAAAATGCAGACGGCTTTTTTTTTTATTTGTTTGTTTTCTCTTTGTTTTTCCTTTTGTTTTTAAAAAGAAATTATAATGTTTTTAACCAGTTATTTTAAACTAATGACAAGTTAACTCCGATTACAGGATTGTCATTAGTTTAAAATAATTGATTAAAAACATTTTTTTTTTTCTTTGCAAGTCTCATGGTAACCAGAATACAACTAGAAACCAATAAAAGAGGAACTTTGGGAACTATAAAAAGAGATAGAAATTAAACACTATGCTTCTGAATAACCTTTGGGCCAATGACAAAAATTAAGAAAATGTTTTAAAAATTTCTAAAGCAAATAAAAATGAAAACAGAATATACCAAAATAAATGACATACAGTAAAAGTAGTACTGACAGGGAAGATTACAGTAATACCTAGGTCAAAAAGTAGAAAGACTACAAATAACTTAATGAAGCATCTTAAAAAATCAGAAAAGCGAGAGCAAAGTGAATCTAAAATTAGTAGGAGAAAAGAAATAATAAAGACCAAGCGTAAATAAATAAAATTGAGAGTAAAAAGTACAAAAGATTACCAAAATGAAAAGATAAGTTTTCGAAAAGATAAGCAAAATTCAGAAAATTTGTTAGACTAAGAAAATAGGGAATCCAAATAAAACTGCAGATAAAAAGGAGACATTACAACTGATACCACAGAAATTTAAAGGATAATTACAGACCATTATAAGCAACTATACACCAACAAATTAGAAAATCTAGAAGAAACAGATAAATTTCTAAACACGTACAACCTACTAAGATGTAATAATGAAGAATTTTTAAAAATGCAAGTTATGGGATAGAAGCAATAGTAAAAAGTCTTATATCAAAGTAAATTTCAAGACTAGTGGCTTCACTGCTGAATTCTACCAAACATTGAAAGAACAAGTACAAATCCTACTCAAATTATTCTGATAAATAGAGGAGGAGGTAATACATCCAAATTCATTCTATGAGTCCAGTATTACCCTGATACAAAACTATGGAATTGGAGAAAATATTTGCAAACTACTGATCTGACATGATATTAGATCTAGAATATATAAGTCACTTAATATCAATGCATATTTTCATATAATTTATTTAATTTATATAATATGAATTAAAAATGGGCAAAAATCTCAGTAGGCATTTCTCAAAGTAAGACTTACAAATTGCCAACCGGTGTGTGAAAAAAACTTCATTATTACTAATAATCAGAACAATGCAAATAAAACTGTAATGAAACATCTAATCCCAGTTGAAATAGTTTTTATCTAAAACACGAAAAATAGCAAATTCTAGTATAGATTTGGAGAAAGAGGAACATTGGTACACTGTTCATTCAAATTTAAATTAATATAACCACTATGAAAATCAATATGGAGTTTCCTCAAAAAACTAAACATAGAATATCAAAAGTTTCAGCAATTGCACTGTTGGGTATATATCCAAAAGAAAGGAAATCAGTATATCAAATATAGATGTGCATGCTCATGTTTACCGTAGCAGTTTTCACAATAGCCAAGATATGGAATCAACCTCAATGTTCATCTAAAGATGAATGAATACATGAAATATGGTACATATATATAATAGAATATTATTCAGCCCAAAAAAGTATTAAATTATTTCATTTGCAACAACATAGGTGAGGCTGGAAAATGTTACATTACATGAAGTAAGCCAGGCACAGAAACACAAATCTTGTATGTTCTCACTCATGCTTGGGAGCTTAAGATAAAAAATTGATCTTGTGAAAGTAGAATAGAATAATGGTACCAGAGGCTCAGATGGTAGTGGCGGGGGTGGGGGAGAAGAAATTAATTAATTGACACAAACTATAGGTAGTTAATAGGAATAATATCTACTGATTCTCTTCCACTAGGGAAGTCATAAAATCCAGAATCCCTTTCCCCCATAGCCAGCCATAAAAATTAACATTATTATTCTAACTTTCCTCCACCTTTCTGTGTAAACACAAGCCACAAGAAAATCATCTGACCATTACATGGAAATGCAAAATATTACATATATTTTGAAGTAAAAAAATTAAAACAGAAAAATTACAATATATTTTTAAAAATACATGTACGCACTACCTAGCTGTAATGATTTTTAGCACATCAGTCATAACACTCATCCCACAAAAAGACTGATATGAAGCAAATCTGAGAAAACATATTCCAACTTGCATCTTTTAGTATATAAATAAAATTTTGTTTTAGAAATTTGACACATTATGATTGAAAGTAAAACATACATTGGGAGCTTGCTACTTTCCTAGATAAATATTTGCATGGGTTTTTCATTCTTTGCCAACAACTCCAGTGCTGTAGGTTTCCAACACAAAACTGGGTGGCCGTTTTAGCTGGTGCCTGGAATGCTTGCGAGATAGAACTACACATTCCCCTGAAAAAAGGGGGTGGAAGGCAGGTAACCTAGTGATCTGGCTTGGCTGGTCCCAAAAGACCAGCAAGCTGAAACCCACTGGCTTGAGATTTTTGCATCAGCAAAGCAGTTTGAGTTTGACCTGGGATGGTCAAGGTTGGTAGGGGAAGGGTCGTCTGCCATTACTGAGGCAGGCCGCCATTACTGAGGTATTTCTAACTGTGCCTGTGTAAATGAAATCACAAGGAAGTTAACACAGCAGCTGAGCAGAGACTGCAGCAGCTCAGCAAGGCTTCTGCAGGGAGAATGTGACCAGACTCCCCTAATTCTTAGGCAGGGCATCTCTGAAGAAGAGCAGCAGCCCATCAGGGACTTAATAAAGCCCTACCTTCCCAGGACAGAGCACCTGGGAAAAAGAGTGGTTGTGAGTTTTACTTCAGCAGATTTAAATGTCCCTGCCCAGCAGCTCTGAAGGGAGAAATGGAGCTCCCAGTTCAGCACTTGAGCTCTGATAAAGGACAGACTACCTCCTCAAGTGGCTCCATGACCCCCATATATCCTAAAAGACACCTCATACAGGAGAGTTCTGGCTGACATCTGGTGGGTACCTCTGGGATGAAGCTACCAGAGGAAGGAACAGGCAGCAATCCAGGCTGTTCTGCAGACCCCATGGGTGATTCTCAAGAAAGCAGTCTGAAGTGGACCTCCAGCAGTCCTGCAGTGGAGGGGCCTGACTATTAGAAGGAAAACTAAAAAAAAAAAAAAAAAAAAACAGAAAGAAATAGCTTCAACATCAACAGAAAATATACCCACTCAGAGACCCCATCTGAAAGTCACCAATGTCAAAGAACAAAGATAGATAAATCCATGAAGATGGGAAGAAACCAGAGCAAAAAGACTGAAATCACCAAAAACCAGAATGCCTCTTCTCCTCCAAGGTATCACAACTCTTCACGAGCAAGGGAATAAAATTGGGTGGAGAAGGAGTTTGACAAATTAACAGAAGCAGGCTTCAGAAGGTGGGTAATAACAAACTTCTCTGAGCTAAAGAAGCATGTTCTAACCCAATGCAAAGAAACTAAGAACCTTGAAAAAAGGGTAGATGAAATGCTAACTGGAATAACCCACTTAGAGAAGAACATAAACAACTTGATGGAGATGAAAAACACAGCACGAGAACTTTGTGAAGCATACACAAGTTTCGATAGCTGAATCTATCAAACAGAAGAAAGGATATCAGAGATTGAAGATTAACTCAATAAAATAAAATGAGAAGGCAAGATTAGAGAAAAAGAGTGAAAAGAAATGAACAAAGCCTCCAAGAAATATGGGATTATGTGAAAAAGACCTAATGTCCATTTGATTGATGTACCTGAATGTGATGGGGAGAATGAAACCAAGCAGGAAAACACTCTTTAGGATATTATTCAGGAGACCTTCCCCAACCTAGCAAGTCAGGTCAACATTTAAATTCAGGAAATACAGAGAACACCACAAAGATATTCCTCAAGAGAGTAACCCCAAGGCACATAATCATCAGATTCAACAGGGTTGAAATGAAGGAAAAAATGCTAAGGGGAGCCAGAGGGAAATGTTGGGTTACCTACAAAGAAAAACTCAACAGACTCACAGCAGATCTCTCAACTGAAACCCTGCAAGCCAGAAGAGTCAGGGCCAATATTTAACATCCTTAAAGAAAAGAACTTTCAACCCAGAATTTCATAACCAGCCAAATTAAGCTTCATATGTGAAGGAGAAATAAAATCCTTTATGGACAAGCAATTGCTGAGAGATTTCATCACCACCAAACCTGCCTTGCAAGAGCTCCTGAAGGAAACACTAGGGATGGAAAGGAACAATCAGTACAAGCCACTGCAAAAACATACCAAATGGTGAAAACAATTGACACAATGAAGAAACTGCATGAATTAACAGACAAATCAACCAGCTAATATCAGAATGGTAGGATCAAATTCACATGTAACAATATTAACCTTAAATGTAAATGGTATAAATGTCCCAATCAAAAGACACAAACTGGCAAATTGGATAAAGAGTCTAGACCTATTGGTGTGCTGTTTCAGGAGACCCATCTCAACTGCAAAGAAACACATAGGCTCAAAATAAATGGATGGAGTAAGATTTACCAAGCAAATGGAGACAAAAGAAAAGCAGGGTTTGCAGTCCTAGTTTCTGATAAAACAGACTTTAAATCAACAAAGATCCAAAGAGACAAAGAAGGGCATTACATGATAGTAAAGGAATCAATGCAACAAGAAGAGCTAATTATCCTAAATACATACGTGCCCAGTACAGGAGCACCCAGATATATAAAGCAAGTTCTTAATGACCTACAAAGAGACTTACACTCCCATACAATAATAGTGGGAGACTTTAACACTCTACTGTCAATATTAGACAAATCAATGAGACAGAAAATTAACAAGTATATCCAGGACTTGAATGCAGATCTGGACCAAGCAGACCTAATAGACATCTACAGAGCTCTTTACTCTAGATCCACAGAGGATGCATTCTTCTGAGCACCACATTGCCCTTACTCTAAAATTGACCAAATAATTGCAAGTAAAACACTCCTCAGCAAATGCAAAGGAACAGAAATCATAATAAACAGTCTCTCAGACCACAGTGCAATCAAATTAGAACTCAAGATTAAGAAACTCACTCACACCATCTCTACTAAAAATACAAAAATTATCTGAGCATGGTGGCACACTCTGTAGTCCCAGCTACCAGAGAGGCTGAGGCAGGAGAATTTCTTGAACCCAGGAGGGAGAGGTTGCGGTGAACCGAGATTGCGCCGTTGCACTCCAGCCTGGATAACAAGAGTGAAAGTCCATCTCAAAAAAAAAATAAAGAAAGAAAAAAAAATAAAGAAACTCACTCAAAACTGCACAACTACATAAAAACTAAAGAACCTGCTCCTGACTGACTACTGAATAAATACTGAAATGAAGGCAGAACTAAAGATGTTTTTGGAAACCAGTGAGAATGAAGACACAACATACCAGAATTTCTGGGACACCTTTAAAGCAGTGTCTAGAGGGAAATTTATAGCACTGAATGCCCACATGAGAAGCAAGGAAAGATGTAAAGTCAACATCCCAGCATCGAAACCTAACATAGGAAAAAGATCAAACAAATTCGAAAGTTAGCAGAAAACAAGAAATAACTAAGATCAAAGCAGAACTGAAGAAAATAGAGACATAAAAATCCCTTCAAAAATCCAATGAATCCAGGAGGTAGTGTTTTGAAAAGATCAACAAAATAGATAGATGGCTAGCCAGACTAATAAAAAAGAAAAAGAAGAATTGAATAGATAAAAAATAATAAAAAATAATAAAGGGGATATCACCACTGATCCCACAGAAATACAAACCACCATAAGAGATTACTACAAACACCTCCATGTACATAAACCAGTAAATCAAGAAAAAATTGATAAATTCCTGGACACTTACACCCTCCCAAGACTAAACCAGGAAGAAGTTGAATCCCTGAATAGATCATTTCATGCCAATATCCATGAGGAACATTGATGTGAAAATCTTCAATAAAATACTGGCAAACTAAATCCAACAGCACATCAAAAAGTTTACTCATCACAATCAAGTAGGCTTCATCCCAGGGATGCAAGGCTGGTTCAACATATACAAATCTCTAAGTGTAATCTATCGCATAAACAGAACCAAGACAAAAACCTCATGATTATCTCAACAGATGCAGAGAAGGCCTTCGACAAATTTCAACAGCACTTTATGCTAAAAACTCTCAATAAACTAGGTATTGATGGAACACATTACAAAATAATAAAAGCTATTTATGACAAACCCACAGCCAATATCATACTGAATGGGCAAAAATACTGGAAGCATTATTCACTTTTAAAACTGGCACAAGACAAGGGTGCCCTCTCTCAACACTCCTATTCACATACTATTGGAAATTCTGGTCAGAGCAATCAGGCAACAAAAAGAAGTAAAGGATATTCAATTAGGAAAACAGGAAGTCAAATTGTCTCTATGCAGACAACATGATTGTGTTTTAGAAGACCCCATTGTCCTTAAGCTGAGAACCAACTTTAGCAAAGTCACAGGATACAAAATCAATGTACAAAAATCACAAGCATTCCTATACACCAATAACAGACAAACAGAGAGCCAAATCATGAGTGAACTCCCATTCACAATTGCTATGAACAGAATAAAATATCTAGGAATACAACTAACAAGGGATGTCAAGAACCTCTTCAAGCAGAACTACAAACCACTGCTCAAGGAAATAAGAGAGGACACAAACAGATGGAAAAACATCCCATGCTCATGGTTAGGAAGAATCAATATTGTAAAAATGGCCATACTGCCCAAAGTAATTTGTAGACTCAATGCTATCCCCATGAAGCTACCACTGACCTTAACAGAACTGGAAATAAACACCTTAAACTTCATATGAAACCAAAAAAGAGCCCACATAGTGAAGACAATCCTAAGCAAAAAAAAAAAAAAAAAAAAGCTGGAGACATCACACTACCTAACTTCAAACTATACTACAAGGCTACAGTAATCAAACCAGCATGATACTGGTACCAAAACAAAGGTATAGACCAAAGGGACAGAATAGAGGCCTTGGAAGTAATGTCACACATCTACAACTATTTGATCTTTGACAAGCCTGACAAAAGCAATGGGGAAAGGATTCCCTATTTAATAAATGGTGTTTGGAAAACTGGCTAGCCATATGCAGAAAGCTGAACCGGACCCCTTCCTTACACCTTATACAAAAATTAACTTTAGAGGGATTAAAGATTTAAACATAAGACCTAACACCATAAAAACCCCAGAAGAAATCCTAGGCATTACCATTCAGAACATAGACATAGGCAAGGACTTCATGACCAAATCACCAAAAGGAATGGCATAAAAGACAAAATAGACAAATGGGATCTAATTAAACTTAACAGCTTCTGCACAGCACAAGAAACTATCATTAGAGGGAAACGGCAACCAACAGAATGGGAAAAATTTTGGCAATCTACCCATCTGACAAAGGGCTAATATCCAGAGTCTGCAAAGAACTTAAACAAATTTACAAGAAAAAAAACAAACAACTCCATCAAAAAGTGGGTGAAGTATATGAACAGACACTTTTCAAAAGACATTTATGCAACCAATAAACATATGAAAAATGCTCGTCATCACTGGTCATTAGAGAAATGCAAATCAAAACTACATTGATATATCATCTCACGCCAGTCAGAATGGCAATCATTAAAAAATCTGGAGACAACAGATGCTGGAGAGGATGTGGAGAAATAGGAACACTTCTACATTGTTGGTGGGAGTGAAAATAAATTCAACCATTGTGGAAGACTGTGTGGCAATTCTTCAAGGATCTAGAAATAGAAATGTTATTTGACCCAGCAATCACATTACTGAGTGTATACCCGAAAGATTATAAATCATTCTATTATGAAGACACATGCACACGTATATTCATTGAGGCACTGTTTACAATAGCAAAGACTTGGAACCAACCCAGATGCCCATCAATGATAAACTGGAGAAAGAAAATGTGGCACATATACACCATGGAATACTATGCAGCCATAAAAAAAGGATGAGTTCATGTCCTTTGCAGGGACATGGATGAATCTGGAAACCATCATTCTCAGCAAACTGACACAAGAACAGAAAATCAAACACTGCATGTTCTCACTCTTAAGTGGGAGTTGAACAAGGAGAACACATGGACACAGGTAGGGGAACATCACACACTGGAGCCTGTTGTGGGAAGGCAGAGCTAAGGGAGGGATAGCAGGGTATGGGGGCATTGGGGAGGGATAACATTAGGAGAAATACCTAATGTGGACAATGTGAGTATAGAGGCAGCAAACCACCATAGCATGTGTATACCTATGTAATGATCCTGCACAATCTGTACATGTACCCCAGAACTTAAATTATAATAATAAAAAAAGAAACATATTACCTCAAGCTGTAACAAAAATAGATATATTATTTCCAAAGGGGTCATAGGATGCTATTTTTTTCTTCTCAATACATTTATTTAAGATTAAAGTAAATATTTAAAAGCCACATACATTTGAGATAAAGCTTATTGAATAAGGTATATACTATGCAAATTTTATAAAATGTCTTTTAGAACATGTGAAAAGTACTTTTCTTTCAAGAGACTCTAAGTTTGCCTTTAAGCGTTTTCCAAACTGGTCTGACAATTATGAACTATATCCTATTTTTTCAATATAGGGTAATGTATTAATGAGTGCATTATTAAGTTAAAATTATAGCATTACAGGTTTTAATAACATGGAGAACAAGATAGTATCATTGAAGGTGCTAGAAAATAACTTATATAAGTATTGAGAGAGAAAATGTAAAACTTTGAACAAATAGAAGAATATGTAAAATGTAAATGGTTCTACCCAACAAATTCTAAATACTCATCCAAACTATTAATCACTTTGAAATCCAAAGGATGCAATTATTCACAATGGTTGAGAAATATGGATATTGTCATTAGTGGTCAGACATTCCATTTTTCTGGAACCGAAATAAGTCTCCTTAAAGAAGTACGTGATGTATTAAAATTAAATGATTATAGAGGCATAAGAATTTAGTATTATAAAACAATCCTCTCCTAAATTTTTTCTCTGCTTTTTTTTCCTTTTAAAATTTGATGATCCTGAAACAATCACATCGTCTAGTTCATCCTTCATGAACTTTTTCCTTTAATTATGTACTTACTCAACATAATATATGGTCAAATATTTTTTATAATTTTCTGCCTTTCCTTGGCAATAAGCTCTGGTCACATAAACACCGGCTTACGAAGATCAGTTCCATTAATTTTGAATCCAAGCCAGGTTTGTCATTTTAATATTTTAACTTTCATATTTTAACATTTCATAAAAATGTATCTAATTTTTTTTAATTTAGCAACCTCTGTGGTTGCCTATTAACCTCAATATAATGCATAAGATGGTTACAAATTATGTTTTCAGGATACCAGAAAGGTAAATTTAGGATTTCTTTTGATATAAAAATATCAATAAGATGTGAATTATTAAATTTGGAGAATCCACTTTTACTGATTGCGTTTTAATGGGAATCTAGTAGAATTGGCTTATCACGTCCGTTCAGAGACCTGTCTGTTATGTAAGGTACTATGTGTCAACTTTAACTTTCTAGGAAGACAAATTTCTTTGGTATAAAAATCTGAAAAATAAATTCCTGTGAATATACCTTTTATTTTCATCATAGAACTCTAAAATACCAAAATAGACATGACAAAGAATCTCTCCTTAACCAACTTTGGCCAGGGACCTCTAATCTCTTTTCTTGTTGAGACCTTGACCTTGGCCGGATCCTTCCTGGGCCTGCATAGCCCAGTTTTAGTAAGAACCTTGCTAAGTAGGTTTACAGAGAATCCTGCCATGATAGCTGAAGAATCCGTAAATCTTATTAAACTCTGTATCTGATAACTCTGCCTGCCTTCAACAAAAATTCTCTGAGGTCACTTGAGCAAGAATATCTCTGTCCTTGGTATGTCCTCTTAGTAATGTTCACTCCACCAACTTCCCCAAGCTGCTCCCCCAGCCACAAATTCCCACTTTTTCTTGTATTCACAGTTGATCTCAATGTTTCTTTTCTATTGCTATAGTCTTGACAGCTATCACAATAGTCCTGAATAAAGTCTTCTTTACTGCTTTATTTAACAAGTGTCAGATTTTTTAACATAAAGAGTCTTAATCAACAACTAAGGCATGCATAGAAAAAGATATGTTACATTATTATTTTATTATTATTATTAATAGTAGTAGTATTTATTATTACTGTATTACACATGTACTGCTCAAAGGTTACTGAAGAACACATTAATGAACAAAACCAAACAAAATGCCCTCTGTCAAGAAAAAATTGTTAAATAATGAGAGATGATAAAAATTGATAAAAATGAAGCAATAATAAATATTTTAATTCCTGGCAAGTCCTGGGCACTGTGTTAAGAAAAAGGAAATATAAACTAGTAAAATAGCTCTGCTACTGCTCAAGATTCCTACATACTCAATTAAATAGGAGCATATTTTCATTTCAATTTTGTTTAATTATTATTGCTCATTTTCTTAATTTTAAGTTTTTCTGACTCCATTCTAAGGATGCAAAACATCATGAGTCTTACATATAATGGGTCAGTATGCCCTCTGTGTTAAGAACTGTTGCAATTGTATCTGCTTAGAGGTTAATTACTTTGGTACTTTATCTGAAGACAGGAAATTACCTATTTGGGGAAAAACCTTCCTACTGGGCTCTATTCTAACTTTTGCTGTTACTCTCAAACTCGCTTTCTACCTCTTACCTCTTAATGATTATAAAATACAATTCAGTAAAATCAGAGTTAAAAAAAATCTTTTACTTACAAAATTATATCTTCTGATAATAATATCTCTCAGTCTCAGACTTCTTACTTGAGAAGGGAAGAAAATTAGTCTATTATAGAGAATCATTTAAAACTAAATTAAGTAATATCCATAAAAGGACCTAGATACATAATTAGGAAATAATAGGATTCCAAATAATAAAGTTCTCTTTTCTTGTTTGAAGTTAAAATCCTTTAACCTGATGTCCTTATTTTCATCTTTTTTGCTTTTTGTTTTTTCGTTTGTTTTTTTGTTTGAGACGGTGTATCCCTCAGTTGCCCAGGCTGGAGTGCAGTGGCACGATTGCGGATCACTGCAACCTCCTCCTCCCAGGTTTCAAGCTATTCTTCTGCCTCAGCCTCCCAAGTAGCTGGAACTACAGGTGTGTGCCACCACACCTGGCTAATTTTTTGTATTTTTAGTAGATACAGGGTTTCACTTTGTTAGCCAGGATAGTCTTTATGTCCTGACCTTGTGATCTGCCCATCTGAGCCTCCCAAACAGCCTTTCTTTTTTTTTTTTTTTTAATTTTTGCAATCTACCCATTTGACAAAGGCTACTATCCAGAATTTACAAAGAATTTAAACAAATTTACAAGAAAAAACAAACAACTCCATCAAAAAGTGGGTGAAGGATATGAACAGACACTTCTCAAAAGAAGACATTTATGCAGCCAACAAACATGAATAAAGAGCTCATCATCACTAGTCATTAGAGAAACACAAATCAAAACCACATTGAGATACCATCTCATGCCAGTTAGAATGGCAATCATTAAAAAATCAGGAGACAGTAGATGTTGGAGAAAATGTGGAGAAATAGAAACACTTTCACACTGCTGGTGGGAGTGTAAATTAATTTAACCATTGTGGAAAACAGTATGGCAATTCCTCAAGGATCTAGAAATAGAAATTCCATTTGACTCAGCAATCCCATTACTGGATATATATCCAAAGGATTATAAATCATTCCATTATAAAGACTCATGCACACATATGTTTATTGCAGCACTGTTTACAATAGAAAAGATCTGGAACCAACCCAAATACCCATCAGTAATAGACTGGATAAAGAAAACGTGGCATGTATACAGCATTGAATACTATATAGCCATAAAAAAGATGAGTTCATGTCCTTTGCAGGGACATGGATAAAGCTGGAAACCATAATTCTCAGCAAACTGACACAAGAACAGAAAAACAAATATGACATGTTCTCACTGAGAAGTGGGTGTTGAACAATGAGAACACATGGGCACAGGAAGGGAAATATCACACACTGGGGCCTGTTAGGGGTTGGGGGTCTAGGGAAGGGATACCAGGAGGTTGGGGGGATAGGGGAGGGATAGCATTAGGAGAAATACCTAGCGTAGATGATGGGGTGATGAATACAGCAAACTACCATAGTACATGTATACCTATGTAACAAACCTTCACATTCTGCACGTGTACCCTAGAACTTACAATAATTATTTTAGAAAAGGACATATATTCTAAATGCCTACTGTGTTCTAGGCATTGTGTTATGCTTTTCTGTTTGCAGCTTCATGATCTTGAACAAATAATGTATTATATCTTATTTAAGTTTACTTTTATTCAAAATGAGCAAGTTAAAAGCAAATTTTATGTTCCAAATAGCATTTCATGGGACACTAACTGTATACGATATTAATATGGAGTATTGAGATGGAGAGAAATAAGGTTTTCCATAATCAATTCATTTGGAGGATGACAGATTTAACCAAATTAAAGTTTTTTTTCTTTTATTTTTGCATTTGAGGACAGGCAGTTCAGATTACTGGCTCCCCACTTATGTTTTACATAAAGCTGGGTAATTTGCTTAATGTAAGTCACACTTTCTCATTAAAAAAGAAAACCAGGACTCACAGTAAACTATTGGACAGAAAGGAAAGAATGTGATAAAATCTCTAAAGTACAGAGAATAGCTAGAACTCAGTTAACCTGTAATAAATCGTAGTTGTTTTTGTTATTACTATTAATATTATTATGATTAATCTTTACCTTTTCAAAGGCACATAATATTTAAGACAAAGATTCCTTTTTTTCTCTTGTTTTCTGAAAGAGATTTGCCGCTTTTCTAAGAGCAAGAGGACAGATTTTTGAGAAAATATGAGATTTCCTCTCCTTACAATTTAATTGTATATGTGGCATCTTAGCAGGAGAAGCTGTGCAAACACAATAGGCAGCCTGGAACTATCTCTTCTCAAACATCAGTCAAGTGGGAACCCATTGCCCTAACAGCACACAGGAGAATACACAGCTAGTACCTTATAGGTCTAAATGAGTAATTAAAATCAATTATTTTCACATATCTAATTGTAATGTTTTTTCCCTGTACAGTTTAGTATATAAATAGGTGAATAAAAATTCATAACTATTTAGAGAAATTTTTTTCTAGAATATATAAATTTATAATCCAATAAGAAGTATGAATATAAATGTGAGTTATTTTCATAGAACATAAAGTATCCAATTCAACTATTCCGAAAGATAATTAACAAAATGTCTTGAACAAAAGATCATCAGTGAAATACCTATATACTTCTCAGAGTGACAACATGGAAAAGAAATTAGAATACAAATGTACATAAACATATAAATATATACAAACATTGAAAGGCTTTCTTATATCTCTAATTTTTATTTTAATTTTATTTATTTATTCATTTATTTATTATTTATTTATTTATTTTAGAGACAAAGTCTTGCTTTGTCATCCAGGCTGGAGTGCAGTGTGGCACAATGAATCATAGCTTTCTGGAGCTTCCAATTCCTGACCTCATGAAGTCCTGCCGCCTCAGCCTCCTGAGTAGCTGGGACTATGGGAATGTGCCATCATGTCCAGTTTATTTTTGCATTATTTTACATAAAATCTTAATAATTACATTTATTTTATTTAGCTTACAAATGTATTTAGCTCTTCTCTATAGCAGAATAATTCTTAAAGAATATATTTGCTAGCATTTAAATCCATTAAAAACAATGCTAAGCATACTCGAATGCAATGAAGAGCTGAAATTGTTTTGAGCAATGAAATCATCACTAGCATAAGTGCCCAGACACACAGATGCCTCACTTGAAGGAAAGATAACTTTGAAAGCATGAGTCACATTATGTTTCTCTAAAATAAGTTATATTTCATTTTTCCATAGTAGCATGGAAAGGGCTCAGTGTGTTGGAGTCAGGTCTAAGAGACGTGAAATCTTTCTAAAGCCTTCCGAGCAACAAACTCCTAGTATTTCAGATAAGAATGATGATATCTAATTTGCAAGGTTGTTTGCTTTAAAGAACGGTAAGACATGCAAAACACCTGGCACATGACTAGTAAGCCAAATACTTCTACTTGAGCAACTGTTTAGATGGTGATGGCATTTGCTGAAATGGAAAAAACGGGATGAGGAACAGGTTTCCTTATTAAAAACAAGAGGTACAGTTCTGCATATGTTAAATTTAAAGTAGTCACAGAACAACAAATCAAGGTAAGTGACTGATTTACTATGAAAAGAGATGAGTTTGAGCTTGGAACTGTCTATTACATTAATGAATCACCATCAACATGTAGACAATATGTAGGATATGGAATATGATAAAATAGACTAAAGAAAATATGTAGATAAATGAGATATAGCCCATGTTTGAGGCCTGGGAATAACCATAATTGGAGGTCAGGAGCATAAGAAATCTGCCAAAGTGACTTAGAAGAAGCATACAGAAATAGACAACTAGAACCAGGAATATAGATTCCCAGAGCAGCCCAGAGAAGAGCATGGTTTGTATGAAAGGAAGTGGCCAGTAATTAAATACTTCCGAGAGCTGAGAAAACTGGGTTGAGAAATGAATGCAATGTAAGTAAGAAAAAAAGATTAATAATTTTCATTTGAATATTAAAGCAGTAGAGTGATACTGGAGAATAGAATTAAGATTTGATTTTTTTCTTTTCTGGGCATTTTAAAATTTTACATATTTGCTTATATATTTGTTATTTTAAAGGAGATACATTGTAGAATATTTTCATGCTATTGAGATAAAGATATGGAGATTGATGTTACAGAATATAAAGGAAATATCAAGAAAAAGCCTCTAGATTTTTAATATAATGTGATTCTCAAAATTATGGGATCCAGACATATGAATTCTTACTCTTTGATAGAATAAATTACACATGTCCCTTTGGAGGTATTTATAGATTCAATAGTGGGAAAATAAGTTGTGTTGGGGGAAAAAGGAATTGAAAGAGTAAGAATATTGGGGGAATAATATATATCTTGAAGAGTTTAAAAGCAAGCTTTAAACAAAAATTATGGTAGGATTTCCAGACAATATTTAAAGTATATTTGGAGACTGAGCTCATACGTTTGAAGAGAAATCAGCCAAGTAATTTTCTCCAACTATTTTTTACATAGGAAAATATTAAAACTCAAAAGTTCAGCACATAAAAATTATTCATTAAGACAGTCATAAAGTAACATCTATGAGAATGCAATTCCAGCAAGAATATTGAGCAACAGAAATGCTCATTCATTGTTGAAACTTACATGTGTATAACTAAGTGAAAGCAGCCAATCTGAAAGAGTTACATACTGTATAAGTCCAATCATATGACATTCTGTAGGTATTTTGGTATTCTAATAGATATAGTAAAATAATGGTTGGTATGGGTTGAGGGAAGAAAGGGATGAATGGGCAGAGTATAAAGGTTCTTTAGGGCTCTAAAACTATTATGTGTGATACTGTAGTCATTATACATTTATAAAAACCCATGGAATGTACAACATCAAGAGTGAATCCTAGTGTCGATTGTGGACTTTGGATGGTAATAATGCATTAATGTAGGTCCACTGGTTGTAACAAATATCCTATTCTGGTGTGCGTTGTTGATAATAAGGAAGACTGTGCAGCCAGGGTGGGGGGGGGAGGAAACACAAGGAAAATCTCTGTACCCTTTGCTCAGTTTTGCTGTGAACCTACAATACTCTAAAACATAAATTCTTGTTTCTTTTTTTAAAAAAGACAATTTAGATCTTAGAATGTAGAGCTGATCGCTGATACACATCTCTGTGTCACAAAGAATGAGAATGATAATGGAAGTTGGTATATTACTTACAGTTATACCAGTTTTTATAAGAGATAGAACACTTTTAAAAATTTTAGCTCTAGATGTTTCATTTGGCACCTATTTATATTTTTATCTTTAGCTGTGTTATCAGCTGTATGATAGTCCCCATAGATGTCTATGTCCTAATCCCTAGATTCTGGGAATATTGCTTTATCTAGCAAAAGAGAATTTGAAGATATTATTTAATTAAGGATTTGAGATGGAGCTTTATCCTGGGTTACCTATGTAGTCCTTAAATATAATCGTCCATGTTCTTATAAGAGGGGAGATAAGGAAACATTTGAGATATTACCGGAGAAGGTGATATAACTCTAGACAGAGATTGGAGTGACACAGGCAAGAATCAAGGGAGGCTGGTAGCCTCTAGAAGTGAAAGAAGCAAGAAACATACTTTTTCCATTGTATGCAGAAGGAATCATCCATACTGATGCCTTTACTTAAGTAGGGAAATAATGATTTCAGATAAATAATCCTTCAGAACTGTAATGCAATAAATCTATGTTGATTTGAGGCACTGAATCTTTGGCAATTTGTTACAACAGCAATAAAAAGCAATAAAAAGCAAATACAAGTTTTCTTAACTGTTCTCTTACTATAAAATGAAAATTCTTTTCATTTTATAAGTATTTATATGTGAAATTCAAAACCTGAGGGAATATAGAGTCACTGTCTATTGACTTTTTTCTACTTTATTATTTATTTACTTTTTTTGCAATAGGACCTTGCTGTGTTGTCCAGGCCAGAGTGCAGTGATCCCAGCTGATTGAAGCCTCAATTTCTTGGGCTTAAGTGATTCTACAGTCTCAGTTTCCCAATTAGCTGAGACTGCAGGTGGGTGCCATAGCACTCAGCTAATATTTTGCATTTTTTGTAGAGATGGGGGTTTGCCATGTTACCAAGGGTTGTCTTGAACTCCTGGACTTAAGCAATCAGCCTGTCTTGCTCTCCCAAAGTGCTGGGATGACAGGTGTGAGCCACCATGCCTGGCCTTTTTCTGATTATAAGTGAAAATTTCTGTGTCTTTATATGTCTAAGATTTTTCTGATGGAAAACTGAACATTGTAGATAGCATGTTGATGACTCTGGATTTCTCTATTTCTCTATTAACGACTGCATCTTGTTATACTAAACAGTGAATTTGAATAGTCTCAAACAGAATCTTTTTATCCTGTCATGTACAACAGCTGATGTTTCTATTTGGCTAATTTGACTTCATTTTAGGCCTCGCTTTGTGGGGATTGACCCTGCAATGTCTCAGTCTACTAGTAAGTTAACGATTTGAGTAGACTTTCACATTTTCCAATACAGACCTTCTTAGTTCTTTACAAGAACTAAGAACAATCCTTTGACATCTCAATCATGAACACTTCCACTTGTGGTCACCTTCTCTGTGCATGGGTTTATGTTCTGTCTTTCAACCAGGCTCCTGGTATCTCATTCAAAATGCAAAATATAACTGTCAGACACAAATTGAAATAGAGTTTATACTCTAATTTTAAATCTCAAACTGTCTGTGACTGTCTGACTTATAGAATATTCCAGCCATATCCTATGGCTCAGCTGCTCTGAACTCCATCATCTACCACTGGAACTTATAAGATTGGTTTGCCACCTCAGGGAGTCTTGTATATAGCACACACCTGAAACACCAGCAGTCTTTCAACACTAAAGTTTTTACATATTTTGTCTTCTTTTTGGCCATTTTCAGAGTCTTTCAAATAACTGTTTTAAGTACTTTGTTTCCAATTTTAATTGTTTTCTACACAAATAATCACCCAGTCTTTTGGGATTCCAATAACAGAAAATTTCTACCAACTTTTACAAATATATTTAATGGTATTGCTGACTTAAATTTTAAAAGAAGGTCATATATTTTAAGATTAACAAAATTATTACTACCTGAATACAAACTATTACCAAAAAGAGTTAATCATCTTAAATATGTACGGATATTAACAACTAATGTGACCTATTTACCAGCATAAAAATAATGAAAACTATTTGTAATGTCTTATATGATCTATTTTACAGGAAAAAATGTATTTGTGTAAAGGCAAAAAAAAAAAAAAAAGATGAGTATGGTTTGAACAACAAAAACAACACCTAAAATCCTACTATTAATTTACACCAGTAAGAGCTAAATTTTGCAATTAATTTTTTAGACAGGTAGACTTTCTTCGTAAAAAGCAATCACCGATAAGAAGGTTACATAGTTCACTCATGTCCAGGAATTTAATCTGTTTAGTATCTTTAGACTCACTCATTCAATTATTCTCAGTCATGATTCACAATGGGATGACTTCCCACCAGCATCCAGATGCCAAGATTATATTTATCTTCTTTACATCTAAGTACATAGCATACTTTTTTACTTCCCTACTGTTAATCCAAAAAATTTCAAACTGCGGCATACTGAATGCCTTGGAGAACAAAGAGATGTTCATAGTCCTAAAGAAGTATTTCTGGACTTCCAGCATTCACCCAGATTAACATGTTTTGTGATGATATGACATTTAATGTAGCCCACTATCAATAAGAAATAATTAGTATTAGTCAGTTGTACTTCAATCATATGAGTAAATTGATGGTATTTTTGGTGTTTGTAGTCATGCCTCTTAAAAAGGGGTAGAGTAAGTCCTACTAAAACATAAAGAAATAGTTAATACATTTTTGTTACAATCTTTTTTTTTAATTACTGTGTTTGAGACTCAAAAGGAGATAGAATAAAGAAATTACCTAATATGTTTGAGGCCTCAAGTTCTTTATTTCAAGTGGAAATCAGTAAACTACTGCTCCTTGCCTTTCCATTTTAAATACTTCAGTTTTGATCCTCTCAGTTCATAAAACAGTATGTTGTTCGTTAAACAAATCCACAATGTGAAAAATATGAAATATCATTTTATTTCAATACTTTACACATTTGAATTCTTTTCTATTAAATCCATTGTGACTTTCATATCCTAAGTCTAGATTTAAAACACCTACAATAATGGTTTCTACTGAATTAATTACAATGCATATATAGTGTTATATTGCATAACCAAATAGCAATAGATCTTTATGTCCACACTATAAGTGGAATTACATATAGTAACATCTGTATTTAGAATATATTGAGAATTTACAATGATGTAATAGTAGCTCACTTAGCTAATCTTCATAAATTGAGTGTATAACACTATACACATATTTAAAGAGAATAAGGTTTGCTAATGCATTCAAGTCTCCTAACTTCAGCACTGCTCTGCTATTTTCTTTTTTATTTTTATTTAACATATTAGGTAAATAATCTAGAAATTCTAACACTATTGAAATTTCATGTAGACCTCTCAGTGTACCCCTTATTTCCTATTGCTCCTAGATTCAATCACTTTCAAACCATTCAGATATTTTAAGTAGTTTCTTCCCCCTCATATATATATTTTTTTCTCTTGTCTCAGTTTTATATTTAACTTTTTAAAATTCTTATAGCAGTAAATATTTTAGTTCAAATGAGATGAGCCCACTGATTTTTATTTTAATTAATTTGTAGAACACAAATTAACCAATCTTTCAAAGACAATTCATTCTTATTTCCGTAAGGACACATTAACAGTGTTTTCTCAGAGTCTTCAGTTTTTCCAGAACATCAAAGTCTCCTCACTTGCTTAGTAGAGAAGCTTTTCCTCACTCAATTGTACAAGATTTAAGTGTGACTACAAAAGTCAACTTTCAGACTCTTTCAAAAATCTCTCCTTTTCCACTACTACACTCATCTATCTCAATTTCTATGGTGCATTATTCTTCCAATTGCTGAAATATTACTCAGTTCTATGGTATAAACCAGTTTACACACACATTAGTTTCACCTTTATGATCTTATTGATATTTTATCTAGCCCATCCACATTTTTTATCTTCAAGTACTATAATTTGGAAAAGCAAATATCTCTAATTGTCATCAAATATGAAACAAGTGTTTCATTTTCTTTTATATTTTGTTTGTTGTAGGATGTTGAAGAAAAAGCAATATAAAATATCTGCTTTGCCATATTAAACTCAGAAATCTGCTAAATTATTTTCTGATGTAACTCACATTCTATAAAACCAGTAAGTGAATTGGTCTAGATGAATAATATAAATTAGAGGAATCTACATGTACTTTCAAATTCAGTTCAGTTATCTCTTTTACTCTTAGATAGTGATAGCTCTGATAAAGGGACAGATATAAACATATAATTGTGTGTAAGATATTATTTAATCATTTTTTAAATATATACCTGAAATATCAAGTGGTTTTATTTCTGACATGTATATTTAAATTTGCTCAATTTTTGAATATACTATTTATTTCTTTTTTAATATACATATATACACAGTATATGGTAAACATGTATTTACCAAAAGCATTAAATATCTATTACACTTTTCAATAAAGTCAGTCGAAATTTGAAACTATTAAAAATATAAAGTACAAAATATTCATTTTAAATAGGCATTTAAATATTAATAATATCATTATATTAAACGTGAATAATACATTTTCATCATTAGTGCAGTAGTTTGAATTACATTTTGAGTTTATTGTCTTCATGAGATATTAATTTTTATTAAATAAAAGTTTGATGATTTTTATTTGTTTCTAGGTTACTATGAGATACAGTCAAAACCAATTTTCTTGAAAACTCTTTGCAATTGCTTTATCTCTAAACTTCCAAAATTAATAAACCAATAATTGCATTTTTTTCATAATTTATTTCACCACTTGCTAATTACATTTCATATTGGCAGAACAAATATCATCCCAAATAGTCACAATGACATTTGAGTTAATTGATGAAGTCCATATATTATTTTTCTTTGAATTGAGCTCCATCTGAATAATAAAACTTTCTTCTTTCTGGGATATCAGTACTCTAGGTATTGTTTAGAGTTGTATATTCATTATGCAAAGAATGTGTAATATGAGTTTTCAAATTCTGAAGGATAATTGCAGAAGAAAATAGTTTGTCATAGTTTTCCCATGATCTTTCTGACATAATTTATTCAACACTTTTTAACTGGCTTATTTAATTAATTTAAGTAATTCCAAATATTATCATCTTTAGTCCAGTTTCCCCTTTAAGAATATTAGCTTGATTAAGTATTCCCTTTTCTCTGCAACCTGGCAAGCATCTGCTCTTTTTTGACTTTTTAGTAATAGTCATTCTCACTGGTATGAGATGGTTTCTCATTGTGATAGCCAAGGCCACCCATCTGGAAGAGCTGTTGGGGGGGATGCCACCTGCAGTGGGTGGGGTGGGGGGCATGGCCAGGGCTGCTTACTTCTTAGAGCTGGTGGGGTCCAGGAAAAGAGAGGAACCATACCTCCTACTGAGTCAGTGGCCAGAAATTCCTGAGCACAGCTGCAGCCACTCAGCCATGGCTCTGGACCCGGGCATCCCTGTGCTTTCTGGTGCCTGGGAAGCCATCCTGCCCTGCAGGCTCAGAAGTGCCTGCTACCACTCCCTGGCCTCTCCCCCACTCTCAGCACCTGCTCCAGGGTGGATCAAAGTTGTGGCTGATCCTCGGTATTGTCATGACCTGGCCGGGTGTGCACCCACTTGGGTGACACAGAAACACCAACCCCCTGCTGTCTCAGCTCCATCTGGACTTTGCGTGCCAACAAGTATGGGAGAAAGGCCAAGAATGTGTTCAGGGAAGCTCTGTACAGGCTTGCAGGTGCCCCTCAGCACAAATAGCCTGGTCTGTGGATGGCATGTTGATGACAGGAGGCAGATGGATTCCTGGGCAGAAAAGGCCAGGTCCCTGGAGAAACGTCACCTTCAAGCCAGGGAGGCCTGAAGCCTGGGTGGCTTGCTGCCAATTCTGGATGAAGTCTGTGGTCCAAAGTGAGAACTTATGGTACTTTTTCCAAGCACACCCATGGCAGCCCATGAACCAAGCAAAAACATTTCCTCCTTTCTTAGCCCATAAAAACCTGGGACTCAGTCAGACACACACAGATGTTGGGACTACCAACTGCGGGAAGGAGCTTCCCATCACGGGTCTCATCTACACTGAGAGCTAGGCACTTGTCAGGAAAACCTGCCTGTGGAAAGGAGAGACCCACTTTGGGCCTCCTGAGAGCTGTTCCGTTGCTCAATGAAACTCTTCTGCCTTGCTCGCTCTCCAGTTATTCACATCCTTCATTCTTCCTGGACATGGGACAAGAACTTGGGACCTGCCAAATGGTGGGACTAAAATTGCTGTAACAAACTGGCTAAAGCACATGCCCCCCCCAGCATGTGCCACATTGTGGACAATGGGAAGGATAGAAGAGCTGTGGCCCTTCACAAAGCCCATACCTAAGGGCTCCCCAGAGCCAGGGCTTTGACACCCTCTTTGGGGATCTGTGGTTCCTGGAGTCTCCAAGCTTCCAGGCACCACTGCATTCCCCTTGTCTAGACATGAAAATCCACAGCAGAAGCCATGTGCAGTACATCTGGTCCAGCCACAGCTTCACATGAAGTCAGCCCCTGTGATAGTTGCCTGGAGCTGTCTGTCCAACTGCAGCAGCCATCATGCTTGGCTGTGCACAGTGGCAGGATGCCATTCTCACTCACCCACATCCCCTGTTCCACTCCACACTTTGGTCATCCTTGGCAGTTGTGCAATCCAGGCTGGTAGTATGAGCAGAGTGCAGCCTACCAGGATGAGCAGGTGAAATGAGTCCAGCAGGCATGAACAATACTTAGGCAGAAGGCACTGCTGGCCACAGAGGTTTCTGGCTGTTGAATTGACACCCCAAGAAGCCTGTGACAATTGTGGCTTTGATTTGCATTTCTTTAGTGATGATGAGCATTGTTTCATATGTTTCTTGGCCACTTACATGCCTTCTTTTAAGAAGTATCCATTCCATTCAAAAGTGGGCGAAGGATATGAACAGACACTTTACAAAAGAAGACACACATGAAGCCAACAAACATATGAAAAAATGCTCATCATCACTGGTCATTAGAGAAATGGAAATCAAAACTACATTGAGATACCATCTCACGCCAGTTAGAATGGCGATCATTAAAAAATCTGGAGACAACAGATGCTGGAGAGGATGTGGAGAAATAGGAACGCTTTTACACTGTTGGTGGCAGTGTAAATTAGTTCAACCATTGTGGAAGACGGTGTGGCGATTCCTCAA
The DNA here is from genome assembly GCA_036589455.1 of Ateles fusciceps. Taxonomy (NCBI): domain Eukaryota; kingdom Metazoa; phylum Chordata; class Mammalia; order Primates; family Atelidae; genus Ateles; species Ateles fusciceps. Next base: position 2,106,393 of record JAZHEH010000174.1, on the reverse strand, counting down.
GGACCTAGAAATAGAAATTCCATTTGATCCAGCAATCCCATTACTGGGTATATATCCAAAAGACTGTAAATCGTTCTACTATAAGGACACATGCACATGAATGTTCATTGCAGCAGTTTACAATAGCAAAGACCTGGAACCAACCCAAATGCCCATGGATGATAGACTGGACAGGGAAAATGTGGCACATATACACCATGGAATATTATGCAGCCATCAAAAACGATGAGTTCGTGTCCTTTGTAGGGACATAGATGAACCTGGAAACCATCATTCTCAGCAAACTGACACAAGAACAGAAAATCAAACACCGCATATTCTCACTCATAGGCGGGTGTTGAACAATGGGAACACATGGACACAGGGAGGGGGAGTATCACACACTGGGGTCTGTCGGGGGAAAAAGGGGAGGGATAGTGGGGGGGTGGGGAGTTGGGGAGGGATAGCATGGGGAGAAATGCCAGATATAGGTGATGGGGAGGAAGGCAGCAAATGACACTGCCATGTGTGTACCTATGCAACAATCTTCCATGTTCTTCACATGTACCCCCAAACCTAAAATGCAATAAAAAAATATATATATATAAAAAAAAAAGATAAATAAATAAATAAATAAATAAAAGAAGTATCCGTTCATGTCTTTTGTTCATTTTTAAATTTTTTTGGTTATTTATGTTCCTTTAATATTCTGAATATTAGACCTTTGTTGAATACATACTTTGTGAATATTTTATCCCATTCTGTAGATTGCCCTTTTACTCTGCTGATGATTGATTTTGCTGTGCATAATCTCTTCAGTTTAACTAGATCCCACTTGACAATTTTCTGTTTGTTGTAATTGCTTTTGGGGACTTGACCATAAATTCACTGCCAAGAGTGCTGTCAAGAGGGGTATTTCCCAGGTTTTTCTTCTAGGATTTTTATACTTTGAGGTCTTACATTTAAATATTTAATCCACCTTGAATTAATTTTTGTATATGGTAAAGCTGTCTAATTTTTTTTCTTCTGCATATGGCTAGCCACTTATGACAGCACCATTTATTAAATAGGGAGTTGTTTCTCCATTGCTTATTTTTCTCAGCCCTGTTGAAGATCAGCTGGTTGTAGGTGTGTGGCTTTATTTTTATTTTTCTATTCTGTTCTCATTTTCTATTCTGTTCTGTTGATGTATGTGTCTGTTTTTGTATCAGTACTGTAGCCTTATAGTATAGTTAGAAGTGGGATAGTGTGATGCCTCCAGCTATGTTCCTTTACTTAGGTTTGCTTTGACTATTCAGGCTCTTCTTTGGTTCCATATGAATCTTAGAGTAGTTTGTCCTTGTTCTGATAAGAATGATATTGGTATGCTTGATAGGAACAGCATTGAATCCATAAATTGTTTTGGACAGTACGGTCATTTTCATGACATATATTCTTTACATAAATTCTTTTAGGCACTGTGGAAAGCAGTTTGAAGACTTCTCAAAGAACCTAAAACAGAGCTACCATTCAATTCAGCAATCCCATTACCTAGTGTATACCCAAAAGAAAATATGTAATTATAACAATAAGACACATGTACTTGTATGTTCATCACTGCACTATTCACAATAGCAAAGACATGGAATCAATGTAGGTGCCCATTAATGGTGGATTGATTATAGAAAATGTGGTACATATACATCATGGAATAATACACAACCATAAAAAATACTGTTCTCTGCAAGAAAATGATTAAAATTTTAATTACATCTAAAATTTATTCCACCAAAGTTGCCAGGCAATCAAAACGTTTGGAAAGTATGACCTATATTAATGAGAAAAATCATTCTATAGAAACAGGATCTAGAAATAAGGAGGTTATATTCCTAGTTATTGCAGAAACTGAAAACTAAATATCACATGTTCTCTTGTATAAATAGGAGCTAAACACTGAGAAGACATGGAAGTAAACCTGGGAACAATGGACACTGAGGAGTACTAGAGCAGGAAAGGAGACAGGTGGGGCATGAGTTGAAACACTACCTATTGCATTGCATACTTCGCTCAATACCTCAGCCCAATGCACCCATGTAACAATCCTACACATGTTTCCATCTAAAACAAAATCTGAAATATAAATACATATATATATATATATATATATACACACACATAGATACACATACATATATGTGTATCTAAATGCACAATGGATAAACTGTTTAATTTATCCATTCCATAATATATATTAAAACATCACATTGAACACTGTAAATAGGTACAATTTTTACTTGACAATTAAAATAAACAAATACATTTAAAAAAGAATTATTACTTTGTTTAAATTTTTAAGCAGCTAGAGTAGAGCTAAAAATTGAAATATGTTTATTTTATCCACTAATGTTAGAAAGAGGCCAGTAATATAAGCATCTTTGAAGTAGTGAAACCAATTACAGTATTTAAATCAGTATTCTTTTTATTTTATTTTATTTTTTTTAGTTTTTTTTTTTTTTTTTTTTAATTTATTTATTTATTGCATTTTAGGTTTGGGGGTACATGTGAAGAACATGGAAGATTGTTGCATAGGTACACACATGGCAGTGTGATTTGCTGCCTTCCTCCCCCATCACCTATATCTGGCATCTCTCCCCATGCTATCCCTCCCCAACTCCCCACCCCCCCACTATCCCCTCCCTTTTTCCCCCCCGACAGACCCCAGTGTGTGATACTCCCCTCCCTGTGTCCATGTGTTCCCATTGTTCAACACCCGCCTATGAGTGAGAACATGCGGTGTTTGATTTTCTGTTCCTGTGTCAGTTTGCTGAGAATGATGGTTTCCAGGTTCATCCATGTCCCTACAAAGGACCCGAACTCATCGTTTTTGATGGCTGCATAATATTCCATGGTGTATATGTGCCACATTTTCCCTGTCCAGTCTATCATCGATGGGCATTTGGGTTGGTTCCAGGTCTTTGCTATTGTAAACTGTGCTGCAATGAACATTCGTGTGCATGTGTCCTTATAGTAGAACGATTTATAGTCTTTTGGATATATACCCAGTAATGGGATTGCTGGATCAAATGGAATTTCTATTTCTAGGTCCTTGAGGAATCGCCACACCGTCTTCCACAATGGTTGAACTAATTTACACTCCCACCAACAGTGTAAAAGCGTTCCTATTTCTCCACATCCTCTCCAGCATCTGTTGTCTCCAGATTTTTTAATGATCGCCATTCTAACTGGTGTGAGATGGTATCTCAATGTAGTTTTGATTTGCATTTCTCTAATGACCAGTGATGATGAGCATTTTTTCATATGTTTGTTGGCTTCATGTATGTCTTCTTTTGTAAAGTGTCTGTTCATAAAAATCGATCTTCAACAATTTCATCTAGTAGAAATGTGAAATTTTTAATTTCATTTAAAATTCAGTTTGCCATTTACTCCTTCCTAAAACTTTAATCATAGGGTTTAACTACTAAAGAATTTTGGATTAAAAGTGTCACACTCATCCACATATCATTTTATTGCCTATTGTTTTCTTTTTACTTAATTGGATTCTCTTGAGTTTAATTAGATTTAAAGCATAGTGATTATAAAAAGACTATGCTTGTTTAATGCACACATTCTCCCAAGTGGTCTTTTCAAATTCCCCAACTTTTTTTAGTGGATATTCAATCACCTTACTAATTACTGAAAGGAAATAGCTCAAAGTACATTCCCTATTGATGGTTGGTTAACGCTAACATCTATTATAGAAAAAAGCCCAGCATACTTAAGCTAAGAAGTTAGTAAAGTTTACAAGACAATTATTATACAATATTTTTAAAGAAATGTGGTAATATCCCACTCATCTTGTATTTACGTTTTTGTCCAAGTGCAAAATCAGCTTTATTGCTAGCATACTTTCAGAAAATCAATTCCAAACATACAAAGTGAAATACTCCAAATGATCTAAAAAATTATAGTTTGTTTTTTTTTGAGGAGAGTCTACATCCACCGAGACTTTTTTCTTTTTATGTATTTAAAATATATATGAACAAATATATGAAATAATAGTTGGCAAACACTGCATATCAGGCAGCACAGAACAGTGATCCCTGAGACAGGGGCAGCAACCCATGTGAGGTCTATGATTGCTCAAGCCCACTTTCAAAAGGAGTTTTCAGCCTAAGTCAAAGCAACAGGGCACTTGAAGCCAACCCTAATGATATCCCTTAGTTGAGAAGGTGAAGCTTGGAGTCAGGGCAGAGAAGTAATGGCTGCTCTATCTTACCTAACAAAGCTTAAAAGCAAGCCTTGAAAAGATCAGAGCGTTTCCATGTAATTTATTACATCTCACAATAAAGCTCAATAACATTTATCTGAATCCAAAATACAAAAATAATCAGTATCCAAAAGTTGAGATTCACAATCCCTGGCATCCCATCAAAATTGACAGGCATGCAAAACGTTTGGAAATTATGACATATCTTAATGAGAAAAAGTATTCTATAGAAACAGGACCTAGAAATAACAAATAATAGCATTATTAGACAAGGACATTCAACATATTCCAAGTGTTCAAAAAGGTAAAGAAAAATCAGCAAGTTAAGTAGAGCCATGGAAGATATAAAAGACTTAAACCAAACACCTGTAGATAAATAATACAATGCGTGAGATAAAATTTACATTGTATGAGATTACCATCATATACCAAACTGGGAAAATCAGCAGGATAAACTATACAAAATCAAACATAGAGAAAAAAATTTTAAAAAAATTGATAAAGCATCAGTAAATTGTGAGACAAATTTAAGTGGGCTAATATCTGTGCAATGGAAACTCTGAAAGAAGATGGGAAGAAAAATATTTGAAACTTAATAGCCAAATTTAAAAAATATATGAAAACTATAAACCCACATACATGTACAAAATGCTCAGTCAATTCCAATAAGAAACATAAAGTAGAATTCAACAAGGTACATTATAATGAAATGACTTAAATATTCTGTTAATAAGAAAATATTATAAATAAGCAGAATTTAAAAAGATACATTAGATATAGAAAGAAGACATGAGGATTAAAGCTGATTTCTACTGTAGAAAATATCAGACAGAAGACAGCAAAAGTTAATCTTAAAACATAGAAGACAAAGAGTTGTCAACTTAGAATCCTAGTGAAAATATAATTCAAAAACAAAAGTAAAATAGAGAATTAATCATCAGCAGACCTTCCCTAAAAGAAATATTAAGGAAGTCCTGATGGCAAAAGGAAATATTATATGGAAATCGTAACCTGGAAACACAAGATTAAGAACACTGGAAATGGTAAGTATGTATGTAACTATAAAATATATTTGATCCTATTATTTGCATCTTTTTAAAGGATAAATGCCCAAGCAGAAATAACTGTTACCTTGGAATTCTTCCAGGTACACAATCATTCTATTGCTAATATAAAATTAACAAGTCTTTAGGGAGGGGAAAAAGACAACTTATCATCATAATGTCTCATAGATAGAGTACTGAAGAATTTACTATAATAAAGAATAAAATTGACCTCAGAAACCAAAATTGTATTTCACATAAGCATCTGAACAGAAAAGGTGAGATTTTGATATATTGAAATAATTTATTATAAGAAAATAAGTAATACTAATTAGAAGACAAATTATACACTGAGTCAGATATACTACTCAGTGCTATTCAGTACAAGCATTGACATTTTGTTCATTTATTTTTTCAAAATTATTAATAATGATTAAATAGTACTGAATAAAACAAAACCAAATGTTTCTCCTTTATGCTTCTTTTAGCCAGAAAAGATAAAATAAATTCCAAAAAACTCATATAAAGATAAGAAATAATTTGTTAATAAGTGCTAAGGAGAAAAATGGAGCTGGGTAATGACTGTGCAAAATGACAGGCATACGACGGGTCTCGGGTGGCCTCTATGCGGAGGCAGCATTTGGGCAGAGAACTGAAAGGAGAGCGGGGGAGAAGCTTTGCAAAAATCAGATGAGCGTTTCAAACAAAAGGAATATTAGATGTATAATCTGATGCATCATGAGATGTCAAACAAGTGGTTTGACAAATTTGAGAAATGGCAAAAGAGAAAGCAGGATGTGGAGAAGATGAGTGAGTGAAGGGTTATGGTCTGGGATGTAGATGCATGGGTTTTAGAGGATGGAGGAGAGGAGGAGGCAATATCACACGGCCTGTTGATCATTATAATGACTTTAGGCTTCACTTTGAATAAAATGGGTAGTATTTCAGCACTTTTAATCAGAATTATGACAACCTTGTTTATGTCCAGAGTCACTTGCATTTTTCCAGGAAAGATATCTGATTTTCTACATATAATACTATGGGGACTGCTCCTGGCTCTAGGAATGCGGTTCAGGCCAGGACGTATCAGGAGCTATGGTGAGCAGTCTCTTCCAAAACTTCCATCTGGTACGACGGGTCAAAGGTTGGGAAGTGAATGGTAAGTCCCCTGCTCCTCCTTTTCATCTACACCAAAGTTTCCTCCCAGGACTTCTCATTAACTCTAATTCCAAGACAGAGGATAAAGATGCCTGAATGATGAGTCCCGTAGAAATGAGCTTCACTTCAAGCCATTGAATGGAGCAGAGAAGACAGATGGTGGATCTGGAAGAGCAAGTGGAAATTATCTGGCACAACTACAGTCGACTATATGCTCCATGACAGCAAAACAGATCTGCCATATTCATTATATTCCCAGTTCCAAAAACAAAGCACAATAAATGGGTCATGTCAAACTTTCCTGTATTCTGTGCCTGAATCATCCTCTTTTTATCCACCTATCCAAATTCCTACTTTATACTTGGAGATACGGTATAAATACCATCTCTGAGGTTTTTAAAATTTTCTTCTCCCTTTTCTTCCTCACATCACCCATGACCTCTCTATGTGGACATGGAGTGAATTTTTGTTCTGCTTTTACATGCAGCCTAATAATTAGTTTCACTGTATATGCACCCCTTGATACACTGTAGGACAAGTCTTAGGAAAAATTTAATTTTAACCCATTTAAAAGCCCTTTAGCACCAAGAAAAGTGATTTTTTTAAATCTCTGAATTACCAGGACATAGCACAGTTTCTGAGTAGCAGCTTGATTAATATCTAGTGAATTGTGTGTATTAATGAATGAGCAAATGGGTGAATGAATCTAGAAAAAAATTGGCATAATTAAAAATATTTAAGAACCTCTTGCCTCCATATCCTTCTCTGATTTTACTTATAATATGCTTGTTATTTGCTTTCAGAGAATTTTGTAATCTAGCACATTCTCTAGAGAATTCAGTTCAATACTTTACCTACAGAACCACATGAAATTAAAGTCTGCTTCCTTATTTGACATTCCTGTCCCTTTGTCCTGGTCCTTCTAATGTGATCATGAAGTTGCTACGAGTGAGTGTGGTATGATTGATTAAATTCATTCTACATAGCAGGTGTCTGCCAGCATACATATGCCACCACCTGAGGAAAAACCAAGTGAGTAAAATAGGCACAAATATTTTATTTTACCAAAAATCATCATCTATAATGGACAAAAGTAGAACTGAAATTATATATGAAGACAAAACAATGTAAAATATGTTGACAAGCACTGACTCCCAAAGTATAAAATATATGAGACTTTTACATTATAAAAACAAACTGGTTTTATTTTAGAATAATGCTACAAAGGTCTTTGCATGTTACAAAGCTTATTAGCGTTATCTGCTCCCAGATACCAAACTGACCTACTTGGAAAACAAAATCCTTATAGTGAATGAAATCAAATGTTCAGTAGGCCACTAGGATTTTCATTACCTAAATGCATGACTATGTTAATATCTGTTGTTCTTTAGAACTAAGACTGTTTAGAATCTAAGAAAAATAAGTTGTTACCCCTGAAAGTCACTTTGAAAACTATGTAAATGCTAACACAGAAGAGACATGTAATAACAAAAGCCTCTTTTATCCTTTGCTGAACATTTTTATTTTTAATTAAATGAAAATTAATTATTCTATGAAAATTGAAAATAATTATTCCATTGGAAAATTTTCAGTATTATGTCTATAGTATAAATTAAATATTTTTATTTTGTTATTGAGTCTCAAGGCAGATTTGGCTCTGACCAGACAGTCACACTTCAACTCTGAATCTTGTTATTCTGCCTATATTGAATGATATTTGTTATGTGTAAATACTGGAAAGGAAAAAAGTTAATGCCAACCTCACAGAGTCAGCATTTCCTTTAAGCTTAATAATATTTTGATTTAATATTTTGATTTCAATGAATACAATAACTGACCAATATTAGATACCCAATATGTATGTATTTCCTTTCAAAGTAACACATTTATTAAAATGGACTTGAATTATATTTCCCTAAATCAGTATTTTCCCTCTGCTATTTTTATAACTCTTTCTAAGCCTGATATTTACATTGTAATGTTATAGATTTCCTCTTCTCCATTTTCAAATATAGGTCAAATAGTAATAACTTTTTTCATTTATGCAAATAATCTAAGTTTATAAGCAAAACATAGCATATGTATTAAAAGTTTGCATCTGAAATTGTTTTTATTGGGTAAGAGTGACTGGTCACAGAATATTTTAAGGTTACCATCCTTCATTTTATTGGATATTATTCTGTGATTAATTTTAAAAAATCACCCAAGCATTACAAGTACTTTGACACTACAGAAGCAGATCTCCAAAGTAAGTTATTTTAAATATTACTATCATTACATAAATCATATATATTTATGGTTTCTATAAGACTCCTGATAATACTAACTTCATTTGGAAAACCTAAGCATATAGTTCTCTTTCCCACATGACATCATTGCACTTGGATGTTGAATTACTTCAAATCTAAGAGTTATGCAAATTGGGGGCTATCATTCTCATTATAAACCTAGAGAAAAAATTAAAGTCAGAGAAATAAATTAGAAATGTAAACCCTTATGGGCCAAGCATTCTCCTGTGTATTTAGTCCTAACAACCTTTTGAGTTGGTTACACTTATTACCCCCACTTTACACATGAACTGTGACAGAGAAGAGCTATACACTTTTCTTAAGTTCCCATAGGTTTTTCCTACTAGAATATGGCTGTGGACTCAGAGCATGTAGCTCCAGATTTTATTCTCTTAACTTGTATCCTTTTAACATAAATTAGTGTTTGTCCATGCTTCACCCCACAGACACTTACACTATATTTTCTTTATTTTCACTACTAATTTTTCCTAAGTAAATTCAAGTTGTTCATTTGTTTGACTCAAGGACTTATAGATTTAATACACGTGATGTAGTTGCACTGGTAATGTGGAATCAGATACCTTCCAGATGATGGTGATCAAACAGCCAAATCCCCAGGGAATTGAATAGTGGACAATGAGTTCGAGAGCAGTATGCTTACTGTCCAGAACACTTATCAAAAGACTGCAGAGGAAATGTCTACACATACTGGAGTAGTGTATACATTCAATATTGGAGACATTGATGTCAAAACACTAGCCAGATTATTTTTAGCGTTAGGAATGCACTTCTGTGCTGCCATGCAAAGATGTGCCAATGGGGCAAAATGCTCTCTTCCAGACTAAAGCGGGGATAACTAGAGCACTCTGAATTACTTCCTCTGCTAAGGGAAGGAAAAGGGCAAGAGAAGGGTCTGCTAAATTCCTGTGAGTTACTGTTGGGCAACAGGGAAAGGGGTTTATCTTTATGCTATGTTTGCCCTCAAAAACAAACTTCGTAGATGAGACATCACTTTACCAAACAAACTTCAGTTGGATTTACTACACTTTCTCATGCTCTGAGTCTCTTGAAGAAGAGGTCTGGGAACTTGATCACTAAGTCAGCCAAAACTGATGTGTCCTCAGACACAAGTCTTTTCTCACTCCACTTACAAAATTTCATGTCAGGCTGTGGAGTCTAGATTCTTACATACAAGGCAGGTGAGGACCCAAGTGAACAGGTATTGATTCTAAAGGATTGGGATACAGGTATCTCAGCCAAAATTGATGCGTCCTCAGACACAAGTCTTTTCTCACTCCACTTACAAAATTTCATGTCAGGCTGTGGAGTCTCGATTCTTACATATAAGGCAGGTGAGGACCCAAGTGAACAGGTATTGATTCTAAAGGATTGGGATACAGATATCTTAGAAAGCAAAATATGAGTGACCACTGTATTGAAGTTTTATTTTCTTTAACTTTTATTGTAAGTTCAGGGATACATGTGTAGGATGTGTGGGTATCACAGGTTGTATAGGTAAATATGCACCATGGTGCTTGCTGAACAGATCACTTCCTCACCTAGGTATTAACCCTAGCATCCATTAGCTATTCTTCCCGATGATCTCCTCTCCACCCACACCACCCTCAACAGGTCCCAGCGTGTGTTGTTTCCCCCATCCATGTGTTCTGGTATTCTCATCATTCAGCTCCCACTTATAAGCGAGAACATGCAGTGTTTGGTTTGCTCTTCCTGTGTTAGTATTCCTCAAAGATCTAGAGGCAGAAATACAGTTAGACCCAGCAATCCCATTACTGGGTATAGACCCAAAATAATATAAATCATTTTATGTTAAAGATATGTGTGTGTGTGTGTGTGTGTGTGTGTTCATTGCAGCACTATTCATAATAGCAAAGACATGGAAACAACTCAAATGCCCACCAACAGTGGACTAGATAATAAACTGTGGTACGTATATACCATGGAATACTATGCAGCCATAAAAAGGGACAAGAACATGTCCTTTGCAGCAAAACATCTAAACCATCTTCCATTGCAAAGATCACCTGTGCTGAAAAAATGTCTAGTCTTTAGGTGTGGATATGATACCTTATTTTTCTGATGCTATTATTTGCCTGGACTGGTAATGGGATTGAATGAGGTTGATTCTGCTACTTACTAATTTCTTAGATACGATGGTTAGAAGACATAGGTTTGCCCTTTACTGTTTGCTTCTGGTAGACTTTGGATGCCTAGGTGACTTCCTTATTTATGTTCTATATGCCTGAGACTATGGAAAGATAATTTCTCAGGGGAGGCACAAGGCTTTGCCTCTCATTTTCCTGCCTGTTGTTGCACACATGGGATAATCTTTTAGAAAATTTGCAATAATGACAGAGTAAAAGGAGAAATTATAGAGACAATTCTAAACTAATTGTCATATTGTGGGTCCTGACAGTGGTAAAACAATTTATGCTAGATTCAGGTGGTTCATGACATTGAGAAAAAGCATAAATACTTTTTGATGCAGTAAAAAAAATTATATTTTTGGGGATTTTATCCAAATTCAAAAAGGAGCAAGCATTTGAGATTACGATGGTGCAAAAGATGGGCAAAATACAGATGTGTGGTATCTATTATAACTTAATAACACCAGATATTTGGTAAGTATGCTATGTCGGGGTTTTAAAAGTGATTTATTTCTAGGATGACTTTGGTTTTCATTTTTAGGCTTTAATTTTTGTGTTAAATGCACAGGGTTAAAGCTGCCATCCTGTGTCATCTGGATTATATCAATTTGAAAGTGTCAGAGAGGGAGGGAGAGCTGGGCTTCCAAGTTTTGAGGAAGTCAATTAACACAGCGAGCCCAACTAAGGGTAACAACTAAACCTGTATTCACCTCTTGCGATGATTCAAACAGCAGATCAAAATAACAGATTCCTTGGCCTTTTGGCTTCCTCAAGTTTCAAGTTTTCTCCCTATATATCAGTGAATTAGGTGTATCTGGGAAGAGGAAGGAAGGATAATGCATTTTTGACTTGGTTACGTCTTGTCTGAGATAACAGAAGTCACGGATCACATGCATCTTGTTGTTCTACAGACTTTGTGTTGACTCCTTACATCATGGCCATGACAGAGCATCCTAAGAGCAGCAAGAGGTGGTGTTCCCACGTGTAAGTGAATGTCAATCTTTTTCTGGTGCCATGTATCCTAATTTCCCATTGACCCAAAATCATTGCATGGCAATTCAAAGGTAACAGATGGAAAAAGATTACATCCACTGAAGGGAGAGAAAAAACATGGCAGTTTTTAATTTACCATGATGGTAAATGACCATCAGTTAGGAAGAAGTGAGCGAGCAGATCCAAAATTATTTGACCAGTGTAAAAGGGGGAACATATCAGAAAAGAAGTTAATAAACCGCCTTGACTGTAACCAGTAGTGAGTTGATAGAGAACTAATGTCCAACGTAAATTCCTCATAACTCCAAGTGAGCATAATTTGTTTATGCAGAAGGGTAAAATAAATAATTATTTCTACTATCTGGTAAGAGACTTCTTTCAATAGTCACTCATAATAACATTGGTTTATGAAGCAAAAGGAAATAGATTAAGTCCTAACACTTTATTAAGCTTCCTCATCTTAAATTCCAACAGCCTAATTGGGCTCTACCTTTCCTTAAAAATCCAGAACATATATAAACCGTTGACTCCTAGGTATTAATGTTTAATCCTCAGAGTAAATTGAGGAATAAAAATACTATTGTTTCTTAGGTTTGACTGAACATGGATGAAATTTTCTCTTTTAAATTTTATAGTCATTAACTGAACTAAAGATTTAGGGGAATGGAATACTATGAATAACAATAGTTCTGATTTCCCAATTTTTGGAATTATTCAGAGTAAAAAGTGAACACTTCGGATACTATTATTTTAGGAATAGCATCTTGCTACTTACCCTGCCTTTAATAATGACCAAATACCAATGTATTGCAGCGCATCTGATAACTGGAAAAAAATTTTTCTTTCATTTTAAAGGATGAGTTCAGGATTTCCTTATACATATGGCCATTTTCATCCATAAAGTTTGTGTATTCTGTCCACAAAATTACTAGGTTTAAAATTAGTAACACAAAGGACTAGAAGTCGAAGGCATTGATATTATGCACCAGTATGATTTGCCTTTTGGCTTTCAGCCATCTGATAACACATTTCTCTACAATTTTGTAACTCATAATGGCCATTTTACTTAAATTAGCAAGTAGAAGATGAACATAAATTATCTATGTTCCTTCTTGTATGAAAATATAATAGGCATCACTCAAGCTGCCGTGTCCTCTTCCCATCTTGTGGAAATGTTGCAGAGATGAAGCGTCCTTTATTGTGGTCACGACTATGGTGATCAAAATCCTCTTCCTTTCTTCACTCCTCTTGCACCAATCTTGATTATATATTTAGTTTGCTACAGAAGTAAATCTGATGGTTTTACTCCTGGGATTCTGGAAGGTTTGTTACCATAATATATCAGAGCCCACAAAACAGAAACTGGCACCTAGAAGTCAGGTATTATCGTAACAGCAGCAACAGCAACAACCAAAAAAAAATAACAATTGGCTAAGAAACTGTTATAAACGTCTTGAATAATGGTGATTAGTATAATGTAGTAGTTATATATTTGGTAAAATTGTCAATAATGATAACTAGAAAAGCAAATGACGTACTTAATAAGCTCAGTGAACTTGTGGATTGAGGCTGGAAGGTAGGAAATTATCAATATGCACTTGTTGCTGTGTTTGGCAAGGTATTGCAAAAGAGAGATAAGTGATTGAAATAATTAATGAGCTCATTTGCAGGCAGGGATGAAAAGAACCACAGATTGCAGATGCCATTCAAGAGTTATAAAGCAAGAAGAGGCAAACACTACTTTATAAAAATCAGTAAAATATAAAATTGAATAATATTTGTAGCAACTGATTCATAAGGCAAAAATCAAATCAACAGTGTGGCCATTACACTCATTGGTATTACGATTACATTGATCACGGTGGTATTATTCAGTCCTTTCACTTGAAAAACATGGCTCACTGAAAAGTTACTAAAAGTGTCATCCTCCCTTTGATAAGCCCAAGGTACACACAATTAAGTCAAAAGATATAGAATAATATGAAAGACACAAAATTTTTAGGAAGCAGTTCCAGCGAATATGTGTAGGTGTGGCCATTGGCTATGGAAACAGAATGAAATCAAATAAATTATTGATAAAGTCTTATTAAATGTTATGGTTTGGGTGTGAGCTCACCCAAATCTCATCTTGAATTATAAATCCCATGTGTTGTGGGTGGGACCTGGTGGTAGGTAACTGAATTATAGGGGTGGGTCTTTCTTATGCTGTTCTCATGACAGTGAATAAGTCTCACAAGAGCTGATGGTTTTATATAGGGAAGTTCCCCTGCACATGTTCTCTTGCCTACCATCATGTAAGACATGACTTTGCTCCTCATTTGCCCTTCTGCCATGATTGTGAGGCCTCCCCAGTTATGCAGAATTGTGAGTAAGTTAAACCTCTTTCTTTTATAAATTACCCAGTCTTGGGCATGTCTTTATTAGCAGCATGGAAACAGAATAATACATTAACAACTTCACAGTGACTTTGAACAAACAACATTAGAAAAACATCATTTTGAAACAACAAATAAAAATGAATAAGCAACCAAACAACATCAAAACCATCTGTAAATGTTTGATTCTTATAATAATCCCCAGACCCCAAGCTCCTAGAAGCAGAAGGGAGGCTTGAGAAGGGAAACCACTCAGTAAATGTGCACTTCAGATGATTTAATATGGATAGAAAATGAAGAATTTTCAAGAGGATGGATTCAAGAGTACGGAGGAAAATGACTAGCAATCCTTTACCAGGTAACAGAGTTGAAACTACACTACAAACTGCCAAGATACAAGGCCAAAGAAACATCTTTCCACTTGGATTTCAAGTTTACTCTGAATAATAACTATGGTGTATCCTAGTCCTGATTCATTTTTTATTAGTTATTTTTGTATTTGGAGAGAGACTGTAGGGTGAATATAGATATTTGTCTTTTGCATTCATGAATATCCAAGTCAAGAAGAGCTATAGTATGACACAATATAGAGGCTGCTCTTTATTTTCCCTGATGGAGAAACTACGTGCATCATCAAGAGATGATACACTTTGAGCCTGATGATTTGGATGTATGGTAAGATCACTGTGGGAAGACACTGAGTCTACTTTTTTATAGGATAAAGAGTGAACCAAATATTTTATGCATAGAAATGTAGACAATGATAAACAATACATAGGAATATTGTCCAAATATCTTCAGTTTCTTCTTCTTTTTTTTGTTTTTGTTTTTGTTTTTGAGATGGAGTTTTGTTCTTGTTGCCCTGGCTGGAGCTCAATGGTGCAATCTTGGCTCACCACAACATCTACCTCCTGGGTTCAAGCAATTCTCCTTCCTCAGTCTCCCAAGTAGTTGGGATTACAGGCATGCACCACCATGCCCAGCTGATTTTGTATTGTTAGTAAAGATGGGATTTCTCCATGTTGGTCATTCTGGTCTCGAACTCCTGTCCTCAGGTGATCTGCCCACCTAAGCCCCCCAAAGTACTGGCATTACAGGCATGAGCCACTGCACCCAGCCCTTCAGTTTCTTCTTTTAGGCAGGCGGTGGTATTGCATTTTCCTGCCCTCCTACTCTTGAGTTTTAGAACAGCCATGTGATTTGATTTTCAAAATAAGAATGAAAGTTGTCTTAGTTTTGGCTGCTACAACAAAAGGGCATACACTGGGTAGCTAACAAATAAGATAAATTTATTTCTTACAGTTCTGGAGACTGGAATGTCCAACATTGAGGTGCCAGCAAGATGACATTTTTTTCACTTTGTCCTCACATCGTGGAAGATATGAACAAATTTTTCTGAACCTATTTTACAAGAGCACTAATTCCACCCATAAGGACCTTGTCCTCATGATCGAATGACCTTCCCCAAACATCAGCTCATAATATCGTGATCTTGTGGTTAGAATTCCAACAAATCAATTTTTTTCGAGGGGGAAACAAAGTTCAAATCATAGCAGAAGTAGCATCTTTTATTATGCTTAGTCTTATGAGCCACTGGCTGACTTGCCAGTGCTGGTTCTATCCTGACAGTGATCATGAACCAAAGAAGCACTGATTGAGAGGATAGATCAATCACTTAACTAGGACACTGACTTTCTTCCATGACCATGATAGAAAAGTATATGATGCTGTACAACGAAATGTGGATGTGATCATTTCTAAAGAATAACCTTGCACAAAATTTATTTGACACAGTTATACATTAGAACAACATTAACAAATGTCAAATTCTCCAAGCCTCATTATGTAAATGCTAAATTGAAGAAAATAATGCCTGTCCCTGTCTCTGTGAGATGATACCTGTGAAATTTTGTTCTAATCTTAATACTATGAAAATAATGTCATAGCTATAGAATGGTTCATTCAGGAGAGAATTAATAGGCAAGAAATTAAGTTTTACAAATAGTCACTTAAAATTTACAGAATTCAAAATTGCAGCCACATTCTTGCAATACCATTTTTCTAAATTTCATTATCTGGCTTTATAGAGTCCTATTATGACTTCCCCAAATCAGGGTGATTTGAAAACCAGTTACTTCATTTTTAATTTGACAGATTTCTAAAGTGTGAGAAAAAAATACAGTTTTGCAAAATAATTATGTATGTGAATATCTAGCTATTGTTTTATTTTAAATAAAAGATATAGATTCTTAATTGCAAGTATAGAAACATATTTAAGTGTGAGTAGAATATATTAATTTGGATGGAGAAGTCTTTGCAGAAATATAAATTACCATATGATTTTAAACCAGATTTGCTAAGAAATATTTATGTGAATACTATGATATTCATAGTTGTTGTTGCCATCATTAATTACATGATCCTGGCCTGGCTAACACATTTAATATTATTCTTTGTGCAATGGACACATTCCCCACCCTGGTAAAATTATTTTGAATCTGTGCACAGAGGTATTTTTCTAGTTTGATTTATTATTGACTCAAATATATTCCTTTGGCAGTACTCTTACCATTTTGAAAACAAGCAACAAAAGAGTGTATCTCCCTTTCTTGTCCTCTAAATTTTAGATATGCAATTCTGATGTACAGATTTCAAATTTTCAATAATTTTCAGAATAAATTTAAAATACATACATATGCACACACATGAATTATATGCATATGGTAAAGAAGCAGAGAAGTAGGCTTAAGTAAAATTCTTCCAAATCCTGAGATAAGTTTGAAGAGTTTTACCTTATTAAAAACATAGCCAGTCAACAAAAACAAGAAAATGATTTTTGGAAATTTCACTGTTCTAGTTTGGCTGTGTAAACAGGAACCACGTGTGTAGCCTTACTGCAAAATTTCTTCACAGATCTATGCTTCAGCATAGTATTCAAAACGATTACCTCACTTCAGACCTATAATTTGAGTGACTAAGAAAATATTCTTAGAGAAAATGCTGTATGTGAAAGAATATCAATAATCTGTATCTATATATATGTGTATCAAGACTTATTCAAGAAATTACTTAAAATTGAAATTCTTCAGGGAGAGCAGATGAAGTAATTTTGGTTTTCTTTAGAAAAACCTTTAGGATTACTTCTGTCTTAAGAAAATTAGACAGATACTATGTTGCCTTTATGCCTTAATCCTGACAAAATTAAGGAAATTTAATAAAAAAAACAGATCCTATGTTCAATCCAAACCTAATATCCAGAATGTGTTGAAATTATAAAAACAAAATTGCTGTATGTTGTCCAGAGGTAATCTTTAGTAATCAAGATATTTGAGTTTCTAAAGGTGACAATTTCAGACTCATTTTAATCCTCGTTCAATAATTTCTTTCCTTTGAAAATGGAATCACTGGCAGCTCTTTTTCAGAAGCAAGCTTCTATGAGCAGGCACAGAATCAGCTGTCTTTGGGCTCCCAGTTGAAGCAGAGTGTAATCAAGCTACTTTGCATCTGTGAATATATTCTGGCCCTTTTTCCCAACCACAGTTCTTTGTTTGTGAAATAATCATTTTCTATAATAAGGTAGCAGGGTATAAACATGCTTTTCAATAATTTCTCTTTCTTTGGATATCTGCTTTTTTTCCTGAGAGGAACATGAAATTCTGATGAGTTGTGAAACTGCACAGCGTGTTTCCACTTAGATACATAATGAAAGGAAAGTGAAGCCTAACGGTGATATAAAGTCTTGATTTGATCATCTTTGTGGTACATTTTCTTGTCTTGGAGATTTCACTAAGGGATATTTTATTCTGCAAAAGACAGTATTTTTTAATTTTATCTACACAAGTTATAGTTGCATTAAGTGTTAATGGATGCTATTTATACGTCTAACTTGATCTGTAACTTTGCATCACTATTTTCAGTAGAATATGTCATTTTATGTAAGTTCTAGCTTATATACCCTTGATCAACCTTGATTGGCTTCCCATAAGAAACAAAATACAATCTAAGATCTTACCATAACTTTCCCTGGCCCAAGTACTTGACAGCGCTGTCTTTCTCTAGCGTCATCCTACTGTTCTCACCTTTGCTTCACTATTGGACTTCTGTCACTCTGGCCTTTGCAGTTGCTTTTGGCTCTGCCTAACATGTCCTAAACCCTGAAATGCATGTAACTTGCTTTCTTATATTATTGGCATTTAAACACGAAGGTTTGGGTTTAACCTTTTAAATCTGGAGACAACAGATGCTGGACAGGATGTGGAGAAATAGGAACACTCTTACACAGTTGGTGGGAGGGTAAATTAGTTCAATCACTGTGGAAGACAGTGTGGTGATTTCTCAAAGATCTAGAAATAGAAATTCCATTTGATCCAGCAATCCCATTACTGGGCATATACCCAAAAGAACTATAAATCATTCTACTATAAAGGCACATGCACACGTAAGTTCATTGCAGCCCTGCGTACAATAGCAAAGACCTGGAACCAACCCAAATGCCCATCAATGATAGACTGGACAAAGAAAATGTGGTACATATGCACCATGGAGTACTATGCAGCCATAAAAAACGATGAGTTCGTGTCCTTTGTAGGGACTTGGATGAATCAGGAAACCATTATTCTCAGCAAACTGACACAAGAACAGAAAGCCAGGCACCACATGTTCTCACTCATAGGTGGATGTTGAACAATGAGATCATGTGGACTCAGGGAGAGGAGCATCACACACTGGGGGCGGTTGGGGGGGTGGGGAGAGACAGCAGGGGGTGAGGAGGGAGGGGAAGGTGGGAGGGATAACATAGGGAAAAATGCCAGATATAGTATGCACCTAAAGTTAAATAAATAAATTAAAAAAAAAATGCCCATCCTTCTGCAATCCAAAGAGGTATTCACTATATTTATTCCCTAGTTTGTTTTACTTTTCTTCTTAGCACATCATGAGAAGCATTGTGTTTCCTCAAAATTTATATGTTGTATTCCTGAACCCAATCACCATCGAATGAGACTGTGTTTGATGATAGGGTATTTAAAGAAGTAAAATGATGTAATTAGAATTGTCTCTATTCCAATGTGACTGATGCTCCTATAAGAAGAGAAGATTAGGACAGACACATACTGAGGAATAATCCCATGAAAACAAACAGAGAAGATGGCCACCTGCAAGACAAAGAAAGAGACCTCAGGAGTTGTTTAAGCCTGATGAAACCTTGATCTTGGATTTCCAGCCTCCAAGGATGTGAGAAAATAAATTTCTGCTATTTAAGCTTCTCAGTCTGTGGTATTTTATTATGACACAGCCTAGCAAACTAATACTGTACTTAACCATTATGGGACAATTGAGCTATACAGTTAGTTGTTTTTTACATTTTTCTGCCACTGGAATTTCCTAAAAATAGCATTTTGATTTACCCCTACACACTCAGCATCTAGATAATATCTTGAAAAAAACTTGATGGTCAATGAACATTTGTTGAATGACTACATAAATCAATGATATTTAATGAGCCAAATACAGGCTACAATGACTCCACTTGCTTGCTCTCTGTACTGTACCTCTAGCTGATACTGTCTGTGGCTTTTAATCATTCATTATGAAGAATAATGTTGTTGGGTTCTTTTCTGAGACTTGTTAAGAAACAAGAAATATTATAACGACTCACAGAGACACCAGAAAATATTGGGGGAGTACTGAAATAAAACTGAACTCACATAAATCTTATCTAGTTGGAGAAAGTCATTGACTCTATAGTATATTCATCATCTTTTAAAAATCTGTGTGTGTGTGTGTGTGTGTGTGTGTGTGTGTGTGTGTAAAGAAAGAAGAAAGCATAGCAAGTACATCACTAAATACAATTATTGCATTCAGGTTATAGAATCTTTGATAGCATCTTGTCCTGTGGACATGAAAAGCCATGTAGAATTCTACTTTGTTAACTACAGCAATAATGGGGCCATATATTCTCCTCTTTTTTATGGTTGATAGATTTTCAAATTTAATGTTATTTAGTATGTTATATATTAGTCTCTGGAGAAATGTGTCTGAAATCTTATTTTTAAAAGAGATCAAGATATATTCTATATGAGGGATGATTTAACTGTTTTAAAGTTACCAAGTTAAAATACAGAATTGTTATCAATGCCAAAGATGATTGCTTTTTAATTCTGCGTGGATTCCATAAACAGAATATTTAGAATGTCTACTTGTATGTGACAGGAGCTATTATTTAGATAGATTCTATTTCAATAAGTTATACTGATATGTTTCATTTTTATCTTTTCCTAAAACATAATTATGCAAAGGATGATAAACATCCTTTACCAACAGTACTTGTTCTTGCAGCTAGATTCTCAATTCGTCTGGGGATTTAAAATTCCTGGGTTACAGGTGATTTTTTCTTAATTTTTACATTTTCAGAGCCTTTAATAATAGACAGCACTGGGGATAAAACAATGCTTGGTGCCTAAGACAATTTTCCATAAAGTTCTAAAATTTCATAAAGGAATATACTTGAAATTGTGAAATTACATGCACAAATTTCTATTAGAATGAGGAAGTGCATTACAATGGGAGGAACAGGAGATTTCAACACAATTCACATCACCCACTATTGATGGAACCCCGCTCTGAGCTTCAAGTCTAATAATAGAGAGATGGCAGTGAACAAGGGTGGACGCTCGCCTGGATTACAGTCAGAAGATCCCACTTGTTTTGTGTCACTTATTAGATACTTTAACTTTCTAAAGATAATATTCTCCTTTGGTCTCAATTTCTCTGTGATGTAATAATGTTAATAATTTTTTATTGTGATTGCAATTTAGAATAAAATTATGTGATAATGAATTTTTAAACTGCAAACACTGTGCAAATGTCAAGAGTGCATATGTTAGAAAATTCGTAGATGATATACCAAATGTGAAAGAGGTTAGAGACTTTTTAACCAAAAATGTAAAAGTTACATTCAATTTTAGTTACATGTATAAATTTATCTCAAATTTATAAATATTAATTCAAAAGATTATTTACAATTTGACAGCACATGCAGCACAAAGTATTTTTTATTGTTTTCCAAAAGTGAGAAAGATTTTAGAGAATATAAAGTGGTAAGAAATTATTAACATGGCAATTATAGATACACTTTTAGAAATGTCGAAAGAACAGGAGCTTTTTTATTTAAAGAGAAAGATACCTCAGTCTAATTTTTTATCTAAATCCCATTTTCATCTCCTTATAACATATGGACATGAATTTACTTTGCTGATAAACTCATAATTGAGTATCTGGCTTGCAGTATATTATACATCTCTAATCAAAGCAGATTACTGTTTTTGTGACCTTGAATAGTTTATTTGACTCTCTGTAGCTATTTCCACGAACTGGAAAATTAAATCTAAGCAGAACCTTGGTGCCAAACAGATGCTACCTTTGGCTTAAATTGTCTTGGGTAAATTATAAAATAATAATTAATAACTATGAATCAGTGCCCAGAAATTATTCAGGCATATCCATTACCTCTGTACATAAACAAAATCAATTTTCATTAAATATGTTAATTCCACACAGCCTTACTATCAAAGCTTTGCCAATGCCTGAATAGGCATTATGCCTTATTTTCTAAATCAAGCAAAACCATTTTTGATTATTTGTTTTGATTATCCTCAATATGGCCTGTCCTAATTGCATTCAGAACAGGTGCATTTGTGTTGCTAAAGAAACCAAAATAACAGTCTGAATATGAAGCTTTTATATGCCATGCAGTGCAATTATTTCATTGGGATACACAGTGGGAAGTATTCTACTGATAGCACCCTTAATGTAATTACAAGCCAAATGGGAAATGAAAAGGAAGCAGGAATGTTATTAATCATAACTCTCGGCAGCATCTTCCAGCTGAATCCATGGATGTTAATACTTGTAGATATTTGAGATTTTTGAATAAAACCATGGATTTATTAGAATATTGATTCCTACTCCACAATTTTATTATTTTCAGGTAAAACCATATTTTACAAGGAATGCTTTCATTTCAGTCTTTAGGTAATTTCATTAATATGTTCTGCATAATTAAATGAATTTGCTTGTTTTTAGAAATAGGATGGCTATATTACCAAGTAGGTAAATTGAAAGAGATTAATTAGATTCATGAACTTTTTAAGAAACATAGATTTGAATAATGGAACTAATTGGTTTAGAATGTGACCACTATATTATTATGCTAAGTGATTTACATCTCATATAATCTCTATTATCAAATATATTAACTGGTACAATTGTTACTCACATATTAAAATAAGGAACTAAAAGTTCATCTAAGCAAAGTAATTTCTCCAAAGATAAAGACTTAGTAAGTTAGTGGAAAGGGAGTTCAAAATCATTTACAAAACAGCAAAGCTTTAGCTCTATATTCATTACATGTATATTCTTCAGAGTGGAATAATATTGCATATCTTTAAATATTGTATGTTATTTTGAAAATAAGAATTCCTAAAGCAGAGGTTAATATTTTTATAAATGTTTGCATTTTCTTAAGTGCCTTTCAGTTATAAATTACTTTTCACCGAAAAGGCTCGATGTCCAAATATGTTTAAACTGTAATAATTTTTTAGTTAGGATAATAATGAAAAGAGAGGACATTGGAAACCCCCATCTTGCCATCTGTTTCAAGTCCCTCTTCTCCAAACAAATAATATGCCATACATGTCAAGTAACTTAATTAAATAATTTGCATTTTATATATTTCATTTCATTTTGTGATTCAAAATTGAAATTGATAGTAACTGGTATGTTTGAAGTGACATATTTACTTAACTGATGAGGTGATTCAGTTTGCTACAGATGCACATTCCCAGTTCAGAAAAAGATTTAGAAAATTCATTTAAAAAGAAAAATAACATATTATATAGTCCTTATTTATTTTTGTGGAGCACTTAAGCTGGCCAAGGGCAATTAGAATCTAAAAACTTTTCAATATACCATATGTTAAAGTTAACATCCCTAGAAAATTGCATACCATTACAACATCTTTTTTCAATTTGTTTTATACAAATTTGGGTTTCTTGATGTTTTTTCTTTTGATCCCATAAATATCATTAGGTAATGAAACTATGATTTTGGTTTTCTTAAAATACATAAAGGCTATCATAGGAAGTGCAAAATCCCATCTTATTTCAGAGTTCATGTTTACTTTTATACTTGCATTAATATCAATATTTCAAATATATTATAAAGGTTATAATATGCATCAGAATATTAATGCTTCAGGAAAAGATATAGAAAAGATGTACCTATCTCCTAATATAGGTACAATACTAATAAGCACATATCAGGAAATATCTTATGGTTTTCATGTATGATCTTTTAAAAAAATCTTCAAAATCATTATAAATGTGAGAGAATTTATTATCTACATTTCATAGATGAGGTTACTAAAGCTGTAAATAATTGAATAACTTTTCTCAGACCACACACAGAGCTTGTGGTAGAGTCAGTGTGTTCAAAAGTAGTTTGACAAGCTCCACATCACATGCTTGGAATTATTAGGCTTTGTAAATTTTATGGTTAACCTACATGTTGAAGCATATTTTCGTTACATCAATAATGGTACACTTACGAATTTATTTTATCACTGAGTTTACAGTCCTGTAAACATACTATATTCAGATAGAATTAAAATCATTTTACCATATTATAAATTGCCCATTTATAACTTCAGATGAATAGTGCATTATAAAAAATGGTT
Source organism: Ateles fusciceps (assembly GCA_036589455.1). Lineage (NCBI taxonomy): Eukaryota > Metazoa > Chordata > Mammalia > Primates > Atelidae > Ateles > Ateles fusciceps. Next base: position 2,082,410 of record JAZHEH010000174.1, on the reverse strand, counting down.
TTTATCCTTTGATTTCAGCAGTTTTTAAGTAATCAATTGAAAAGGAAAGAAGATTTTCTATATTCCACTATTCTATTAATATTTCTTTCTATTATTAAATGAATACATCCTCTGTAAAAAATAATAATATATACAATGACACATTACGTATTTACTTAATAAATACTGTTATTTTAACTGTTAATAGTATTAAGAGTATTGTTATTGTAACTCAACATGTGCCAAATAACAATCTAGAAACTGTAGATTCAGTGGATAAGAAAGTAACAAGTGACTTCCATTTGAGTCTGGAAAATACATGAATAATGTTAGGTAATAATAAATTATCTGAGCAAAGTCAAATAGGGTACATGGTGGAGACAGGTTGAAAGAGTTGTTGCTGACAGAGGCAGGGTGGTAATGGAAGGTTTTACAAGGAAGTTGACATTTACATCAACATCTAAAATAATGAGAGAAAGACATTCAAGGGAGAGGAAAATTTCAATCAAAACAGCACAATAAACATTTTGTGATTTTGTAATTACAATATTCATTTCAGGAAATCTCATGATAATGTATACAAAAAAATTCTTTCTAATTATTCATTCCTTTTAGTCAATCAAATCCCCATTTAAACAAACTTCATCTTAGATTGGACTGTGATATCTGATTCTTATTCGAACTTAGTCTATTTAAGGATGGAGAAATTCGCTTTTTAAAGGTAACTTGGGAAGGTAGAGCATTACAAGTCTTAGGTTTTCATAGTCTAGATAAACAAAAATTTGTTTTCCTTCAAAAGATTTTTCCATTCAAATCATTCTATGACATACTTTCTTAATGTGGTTACTTTGCTTTTACATTTTTATCTAAGCAACTTTTCTTTTAAATATGTTTTACCTATAGCCACATACCATCGGTAGGATTTAGCCCATAATTTAGATCATATTGCAAATATGCAACCTTTATAAATAAGTTTCTAAAGTTCAAAATAATTATGACAGATTTTATTAACATGTAAATACTAGGAATTAACATTTTTAAAGCTAACATCCACTCTATATTTAATAATTACATCTTCAGTAGTCAGCAGACTAAGAATAATTTATTCCAAACCACAAGATAATGGTGAAAAAGAGACAATGTGAGAAGTGGGAAATCGAAAGGAAAATGAAATGGTTGATAATGTAAGAATAGATAATTTAGCAATGGAATCATTTAGCAAACATAAATTAAGCAGTCTTCAATGATAAATTCAAGAAATGGGTAGTCCATAAGATAACTCGCAGCAAGAATACACAAAGTTAGCTGAGAAAATGTACATGAAAAAGTTGAAGTTTTGTTTATAATCATTTAAGGAGGAAACTAGCTGTCACTTAATAAAAGGCCAGTTGAATCACATTGCAGAACTAGTAGGTAATAAATGGGAATATATGGATCATTAAAAATTGCTTTCTCTTAACCACTTGTTTTTATGTCTAAATTATTTTCTATTCCTTCATTAATTCAAAAATTATTAATTAAACATATACTCTACTCATGCTTTGTTGCTAAGCACTGGACTAAATAAAGCAGACCTGACTGTATACTTTCTGAAGTTTATTGTCTGACTGGGAATACAGCCAAGAAACAAATAATGATGTGTACTTATGAAATGACTAATACTATAAAATGAGGTATGAGGCTAAGGGATCATATATTGGTACCCATAATAATTTAGAAGTCAAAGATATATACTTAAAAACTGATTATTATGCAGAAATCTTGAATTAGTATATGAATTATCAATCAAAGGAAATATATCCCTAGTAGCTGAAAGTGCATGTTCAACATCTAGGGTGTTAGGTGACAAATGTGCATTCTTAAATTTCATATAGCTATAGAAGAGTGTGTTACTAAGTGAGACGAGGTTACGGCAAAGAGCTGAGAGGGGCTAGATTATTGAGGGCTGTGTAGGTGGCTTAGTTATAGCACTTAAGTCAGTTGAAGGAAGTAAGCAATTGACATTATCTAAATTTGACTCTTAATGATTATTCTCTCTGCTGTGTGGAAATTAGATTGTATACATTTGCAATTGATAGTGGAAAGATAACATATGGAATATTTAATTCTTGTAGTTGAGGTAAGCTGAAGATTAGGAATAATGGGTGAAGTAAATTTCATCATCAAAGATAACTGAAAGAGAATAATTTTTTTTATTTTTAATGTTGGCAATGAAGAGCAAAGAAACGTTCTTGTTAAAACTATTTACTGTGGTCCAGATAGCTGTGTCCTACAATATTGAAATAAAAATAACTGAAAATAATTGACCAGTAAAGTAAGGCCAGTTACACAAGTCTGAAATGGAGAAAAGTTGACATACTCAAGAGATATATTGCAGGTAGAAATTGCATTTAAGATTTTCCAAGATCCTCCAAAATTGTGAATTTTCTAACTTGAAAATCATGGTGAAAGATCTTAGTATTTTTTTCATTGTGTTCACTATAGACATTTAAGCATCTAGAAGAGCATTTGACACTTAATAAGTAACCAATAAATATTTGTTGAATGAGTAGTTAAGTGAATAGAATGAGTAGATAAGTGTATAGATAAATATGATAGTTTTGGAGATTGCGAACAAGGCAAATAAACACACATATACACTCTTTTTGTCAGACCCTGTTAAATATTATGACTATAATGATGATGTATAAATAAATGTAACTCAATGAAAAGACAGCATGCTAACCAAGTCAATATATAGAATGTTGATTTATATAATGGAAGCAAGTAGGGCTCTTTTACATTTCAATTTTTTTCCAAGTCTTACCTAATCTCTCCAAGACAGATTTGAAGATGTTTGTTTATTTTTATAGTAATCAGTTGTGATGGTTAATTTTGTTTGCCAATATAAATAAGCTATAGTGCTCAGATATTGTGTCAAATATTATTCTGTATAGTTTCATGTCAGTATTTTGGGATGAGTTTTGTATTCAAAAAATTCCATCTTTATTAAAGTATAATGGAAAAACAAACATTTATGTATCTACAGTAAACCATATGAAGTTTTGATATACGCAGACATTGTGAAATGATTAAATCAAGCTAATTAACATATTTATCACTTCACACACTTACTCTTCTTTTTACTGTGGTGAGAACATTAAGATTTAAACTCTCAGCAATTTTTAAGCATATAATACATTTTTATAAACTATAGTCACCTCAGAACTTCTTCACTCTGTCTAATTGAAACTTCATACTCTTAACAAACATCTCCCCTTTCTTTGTTACATTAAGTTTGACCTAAAGCTGTCTTTGTAAATAGTTTGACCTAATGGTTTCTCCATTCGTCTGAACTGTAATCCTCCTTAATTTGTAAAGAGACTATAAACTACTCTTGTAATAAGCCAAGTCTCAGCCAACCAAGGCAAGTTCAGAGCAGGTCCACATAAGACAAATGCCCAGCTGTAACCAATCCAGCTGTTTCTGTACTCACTTTCATTTCCTATATGTCACTTTCCTTTTTCTGTCCATAATCGTTACCGGAACATGTGGTAGCCACAGCATCACTTTGAATCTATTTTGGTTCTGTGGGTTGTCTGATTGGCAAATTATTTCTTGATGAATTAAACTGTTAAATTTAATTTGCATAAAGTTTTCATTTAATGGATGGTGTCAGAAGTGGGATTTGAAATACAGTTTCCAGCAACCCTCCAGAAGCATCAAGTGACCAAGTGAGGTACCCACCAAGCCCATTGAGTTCATTGCTTTCTCACAGCAAGAGAGGATAATGGGTAAGTTATTTCTGTTTCTGAAGCTCTACCTGTTTGTGTTTTGAGTTATCTAAGTTTGCTTAGGAAAATGCTTGATCTTGACTAGGTTCAGAACTTGCAAGAGAAACTGGGCTTGATCCAGGCTTGGATTAGATATGATGATTTGCTGGATTACAGGCCTTCAATAACCAACTAGGTCAGAAAAAACTGGCACTAAATACCAATTAATATCAGACTATGGAATCTAGATTTCAGAAATTTGCAGGGATTTTGTGCTCTATCTCCATTTTTTCTTTTTTCTCCACACTTAGGAAAACTTCACTGACTAAGTTGATCAAGACAATCTGACAGCCAATGCCAACATTTAATATAAAACTAGAATCCTTAATTTCAGAACTGAGTAGCTGACCTTCCATCTATGCATAACTTCACATGACTGTGAAAGCAGCAAATGCTTACAAAAAATAGCAAAATCCTACTAAAGATAATTTAAAATGGTAGTCAAACATTCCAAATGAACAACACTGTCTTGTAAGAAGTTCATTTTAAAATGAAAACTCCTGAATTAGGCTCACCCAGAAATACCTATTGATGATATGCAGAAACTTCTAAAAAGTTTTCAATATTTTTATTGCCTCATTAAAAAGCCCAAATGTTTATTTTATCTATTATTATCTTTCATTATTTATTGTACATTCTCAATATAAGAGCAAAACAAAACCAGAAGGAAATTGTAATATCTGAGAGAGAGTACAGCTTGGAATTGGATATAATATCTGGAAAAAAGTTAGAGTGTGGTTTCTTTGAAATCAGACTAACTGGGTTCTAAGTAAATGTGTGATTTTTGAAAATTTGGGAAAGTTATATATATTTTGGAGTTGAGCAACCACAGTGAGCTTACTGTTAGGCTGTTAAAGATCCATTCCCTCACATGTTGGTAACTGACACTCAACGTATACTTCACTGTTTTCCATAAAAGGAATTATTTTCACTCCTAGCATCTGGAAGTGGTCTTTTGTTGGTTTAAATGAATCAATACATCCCATAATATTGCTTATTAGTATTAGATCAGGTATGACTATGTGACCCTATTTGAGACAATCAGAAAAAAAACGGAGAGAGTTGACATGGTTCCCTAAACAGAAGATATCCACAATATGTTCTCTATACTTCTGTATATGAATGGGCACATGTGCCCATGACTTACTGAATATCTCATTTTGAAACCAGGAAAAGGATCAGCCTTTTTTGGAACTGATCTCACAAAAGCAGAAGGAAATCTGGCCTTGGTGATAGTGCTAAACTAATGAAATATGGCTTGCTTGAAGTCTGCATTACTTTCGAGATTTTCAGTTTTTAATTTGCATAAGCTTGTTTGTATCTGTCTTTTTAGGTCTATTTTAGGTAGATTTTCATTTAGTTGCAATGTAAAGAGTTCCACCTGTTCCAAGTAACTATCAGGAAAAAGAAAAGAAAAGGTGAGAAAAGGTAAGGAAGAAAAGTTGTAATTTAGAGGAGAGCAGAGAAGTTCTAGAGAGTCAAAACAGGTCTTGAGTTTGCCACACTGTCATCTACAGCCTTAATGTAGAGGAAACAGAGGGGAGCAGTGGTTTCTACAATTTTGTATCAACTTTCTCTTCTCTTTTTTAATATAATCTTCAGTACCAGGAAGTTTAATTTCTGCCTGTGGTTGTGGGGGGTGGGGAGGAATATTCCTTAAGTTAGATTTTTATATGTCTTATTCTCTCATTTCTTTAAAGATATACGTAACATATCACTGATCTAATTTTGTGATTTAGCTTTTCTAGAAAAGCTAAAATTTTAGAATTTAAAATGTGCACTTATCTTTCAGCATCTGATTTTTGTTTTCTACATCTTTATGTTTTGAGATTATTGAAAGTCTTGTGAGAAAAAAATAATACCTGCGCCCCTTTTCATTTTTGTATTTTTAGCCATTAATCCAATGGGTAGAAATCTAATATAGTAATTTAACACAGTAAAATATAGCTTAAAATTCCTAATTTTATCTTATTACACAAAAGAGTTATCCAATAAAAGTAATTTGACCCAAATGGAATTTAAGGCATTTGCACATCTGTTTTCTACACTTCTGACATTTTACTCTAAGCCTAAGAAGAAAGAATACCAATATATTTATTTATATATTTACATATTACACATATATGTCTTTATACTTATATATATTACACTGTATATATGTATATAATATGTATATACGCAAACTTAGCTTCGGAGTCTTTGCTTATTCTGCTTTGAGTTACCTATATTTCCTGCATCTGTGATACAATATCATACATTAAATTGTGAGGTTCTTACCCACTAATATGGTAGGTACTTTTCTGCTATATATTCTTTATTCTCCTTGTAACAATAAATTACATGTATATTATAATACGCTTTTGGAAATTTTCCTATGTTCTATGAATGTTAAGGTTTTTTCTTTATATATTTTTTATTCTTTCCATTTCAGTTTGGGAACTTTCTGTTAAGCCAGCTTAAAACTCACTGATTCTATCCTTAGACATATTAAATCTACTGATATGCCTAACAAAATATACAAAGTTTTCTTGATTTTTAGCATTTCCTTTTGATTTTTCTCTGGAAAGTCCATCTCTCTACTTACATTAACCATTGTTTCTTGCATTCCACCTGCTTTTATCTGTTAGAGCCATCAGCCTACTGATAACTTTCCTAGGGCTTCCTAACAGATGACCACAAACGGGTGGCTTATTATAGCAGAAACATCTTCTCATAGTTGTGTAGGCTAGCCATCTGAAATCAAATGGTCGATTGGATCCATAGATCTCACATTCAGTCACTTTAACAAAAGTTTTCCCAGCCACACCCTGGCTCTGACTCTAGAGGATGCCATCTGAGTACACTAAAATCATTTCATCAAGTGCCGGTTCCTTTTGCTTAGCAGTTTCTTTCTCAATTTATCTATTTCCTTTTCTATCTTATTATAAGCAACCAAAGGAAACCAGGCTGTATCTTCAGTATATTTTTTAGGAAAACATTATTATAACAGTCTGCTTTCTGGCCCCCAGAACTCATGTCTTTCTCATAAAAAATGCATTCACCCAACCCCATCCATAAGATCCTGAAATGTCTTAACCTAGTCCAGCATCAACACTAAACCCAAAATGTCATCTAACTATAATCAACTCAAACGGTCTTAAATATCATCTATTAAGTCACCTAAATGAGTCGTGGGTTAAATAACATGATGAGAACTCCTGGGGGCTGAAATTTTCAGAAAGTTACCACAGTTGTATGGGCTTCACCTTCAGAATCCCCATCATGTTCTACAGTAAAGACGAAAACTCCCCTCATGCTTCTGGCAGGGTGAGGGGGAAAGATAACTCATGAAATATCCCAGAGGCCTTTCTAGTGGGGGGAGGTTTTAGTAGAACATTGTTATACAGCTGTAGAGGAAGGGCAGTTTTCCCACTCTATGTATCTCTGGCTTTCCTGTCTCAACCAAGGAGAGAAGAAACAAATCTATTCAAGCTGTGTGTAATACTCGTGAAGTATGAGGATGAGAGACACAGGTCACTGAAAAAGTGACAATTAATTGGAAAAATATATAATGCTCCTTCTTCCCCACTGATTACCTCCACAGAAACAAGACTACAGTATAAGAATAGTGGGTTGCTGCTGAGAGAGCTATAAATCCAGACTCTCTAAGTAGATTAATTTAGAGCTATCCAACATTAAGTGGAGAGACAAAACAAGAACACTTGAAGAGTTTGAAGCCTCTGGCACATACACCTTCCAGAAAACATTGAATACAGCCCAAACCCTAGCCAGAATAACATATACTCTCACCCTAAAGGCCTATCAACAGTACATTCTATTACCCAATACAACAGATGTGGCTTTCAACAAGAAATCATAAGACATGACAAAAGGCAAGAAGAACATAGTCTGAGAGACAACGCAAACTCAGATCCAGACTCAGTTATGACCCAGATGGTATAACATCAGATGGGAAATCGAATTCTAACTATGATTTATATGTGTTATGGGTTGAATTGCGTCCTCTCAAAATATATGTTGGAGCCCTAACCTTTGGCACCTGTGAATGTTACGAGATTTTGTAATTGGGTCGTCTATGGACTAAAAGTGTGCATCTTCCTAAAATCCCTGTGTTGAAGCCCTAACATCCAATGTGATGGTGTTTAGAGATGTGATTCTAGGAAAGTAATTTAAAATAAATAAGGTCATAAAGGTAGGGACCTGATCTGGTAGGGTTAGTGTCATTTTAAGAAGAGGCACCAGAGAACTTGATATTTCTCTCTCTCTCTCTTTCTCTCCATATTCCTTTTCCATCATGTCTTGTATGCAATGAAGAAGGACCATGTAAGCAGAGAGAAGATAAACATCTACAAGTGAGGAATAGAGCCCACACCAGGTACCAAACCCCACTAGATCTTGATCTGGAACTTCCATCCTCCAGAACTGGAAGAAAATAAATTTCTATTGTTTAAGGTACCCAGTCTTTGACATTTTATGATGGTAGTATGAGCTGACTAAGACAAGGTCTTTGAAAATGTAATAAAAATTAATCTCAGATGAAGTTAGTCTCAGAGTAGTACAGTGGACCCTTAATCTCATATGACTGATGTCTTTATAAAAGAAGGCAGTGTCATATGAAGAGAGAGACATGCAGGAAGAACATTATGTGAAAATGTGGCGTATTAGTTAGTTCTCACACTGCTAATAAAGACAGGCCTGAGACTGGGTAATTTATAAAGGAAAGAAGTTTAATGGACTCACAATTCCACATGGCGCAGAGGCCTCACAGTCATAGCAGAAGGGGGAAGGAAGAGCAAAAGGTACATCTTGCATGGCGGCAGGCAGAGAATGCGCAGGGAACTCTGCTTTATAAAACCATCAGGTCTCATGAGACTTATTGACGATTACTGAAACAGCTTGGGAAAAACTTTCCCACATGATCAATTAACTCCTACTTTGTCCTTCCCACAAGTGGGGGATTATTACAATTCAAGGTGAGATTTGGGTGAGGATACAGAGCCAAATCATATAATGACGGTAGAGATTAATGTGATGCAGCTTCAAGCAAAAGAACACCAAGGATTTATGTTTACCATCTGAAGCTAGGAATAGGTAAAGATGTATTTCACCCAGCGCCTCAGAGGGAGCATGGCCCATGCTGAAACTCTCATTTAGGACTTCAAGCCTCCAGAGCTATAAAGAGAAGTTTTTACTGTTCAATGCAGTTTGCACCAACAGTGTAAAAGTGTTCCTATTTCTCCACATCCTCTCCAGCATCTGTTGTCTCCAGATTTTTTTAATGATCGCCATTCTAACTGGTGTGAGATTGTATTGCAATGTAGTTTTGATTTGCATTTCTCTAATGACCAGTGATGATGAGCATTTTTTCATATGTTTGTTGGCCTCATGTATGTCTTCTTTGGTAAAGTGTCTGTTCATATCCTTTGCCCACTTTTGAATGGGCTTGTTTGTTTTTTCTTGTAAATCTGTTTTAGTTCTTTGTAGATTCTGGATATCAGCCCTTTGTCAGATGGGTGGACTGCAAAAATTTTTTCCCGTTCTATTGGTTGCCGATTCACTCTAATGACTGTTTCTTTTGCTGTGCAGAAGCTGTGGAGTTTGATTAGGTCCCATTTGTCTATTTTGGCTTTTGTTGCCAATGCTTTAGGTGTTTTGGTCATGAAGTCCTTGCCTATGCTTTTGTCCTGAATGATTTTGCCCAGATTTTCTTCTAGGGTTTTTATGGTGTTAGGTCTTATGTTTACGTTTTTAATCCATCTGGAGTCAATTTTAGTGTAAGGTGTCAGGAAGGGGTCCAGTTTCTGCTTTCTGCACATGGCTAGCCAGTTTTCCCAACACCATTTATTAAACAGGGGAATTCTTTCCCCATTGCTTGTTTTGTCAGCTTTGTCAAAGATCGGATGGTTGTAGATGTGCTGTGTTGCCTCCGAGGCCTCTGTTCTGTTCCATTGGTCTATATCTCTATTTTGATACCAGTACCATGCTGTATTGATTGCTGTAGCCTTGTAGTATAGTTTGAAGTCCAGCAGTGTGATGTCTCCCGTTTTGTTCTTTTTGCTTAGAATTGACTTGGCTATGCAGGCTCCCTTTTGGTTCCATATGAAGTTTAAGGTGGTTTTTTCCAGTTCTGTGAAGAAGGTCATTGATAACTTGATGGGGATAGCATTGAATCTGTAAATTACTTTGGGCAGTATGGCCATTTTCATGATATTGATTCTTCCTAACCATGAACATGGAATGTTTCTCCATCTGTTTGTGTCCTCTCTTATTTCATTGAGCAGTGGTTTGTAGTTCTCCTTGAAAAGGACGTTTACGTTCCTTGTTAGTTGTATTCCTAGGTATTTTATTCTCTTTGTAGCAATTGCGAATGGCAGTTCGCTCTTGATTTGGTTCTCTTTAAGTCTGTTATTGGTGTATAGGAATGCTTGTGATTTTTGCACATTGATTTTGTATCCTGAGACTTTGTTGAAGTTGCTTATCAGTTTCAGGAGAATTTTGGGCTGAGACAATGGGGTCTTCTAGATATACAATCATGTCGTCTGCAAATAGAGACAATTTGACCTCCTCCTTTCCTATATGAATATCCTTTATTTCTTTTTCTTGCCTGATTGCTCTGGCTAGAACTTCCAGTACTATATTAAATAGAGTGGTGAGAGAGGGCATCCTTGTCTAGTGCCAGATTTCAAAGTGAATGCTTCCAGTTTTTGCCCACTCAGTATGATATTGGCTGTTGGTTTGTCATAAATAGCTTTTATTATTTTGAGATACATTCCACCAATACCTAGCTTATTGAGGGTTTTTAGCATAAAGAACTGTTGAATTTTTTCAAAGGCCTTCTCCACATCAATTGAGATAATCATGTGGTTTTTGTCTATGTTTCTGTTTATGTAGTGAATTATGTTTATAGACTTGTGTATGTTGAACCAACCTTGCATCTCCAGGATGAAGCCTACTTGATCATGGTGGATAAGCTTTTTGATGTGCTATTGCAATGGATTTGCCAGTATTTTATTGAAGATTTTTGCATGTATGTTAATCATGGATATTGGCCTGAGGTTTTCTTTTCTTGCTGAGTCTCTGCCAGGTTTTGGTATCAGGATGATGTTGGTCTCATAAAATGATTTGGGAAGGATTCCTTCTTTTTGGATTTTTTGGAATAGTTTCAGAAGGAATGGTACCAGCTCCTCTTTGTATGACTGGTAGAATTCGGCTTTGAACCCATCTGGACCTGGGCTTTTTTTGGGTGGTAGGCTCTTAATTGCTGCCTCAACTTCAGACCTTGTTATTGGTCTATTCAGGATTTCGACTTCTTTCTGGTTTAGGCTTTGGAGGATGCAAGTGTCCAGGAATTTATCCATTTCTTCCAGGTTTACTAGTTTATGTGCATAGAGATGTTTGTAATAATCTCTGATGATGGTTTGAATTTCTGTGGAATCTGTGGTGATATCCCCTTTATCGTTTTTTATTGCATCTATTTGATTATTCTCTCTTTTCTTTTTATTAATCTGGCTAGTGGTCTATTTTGCTGAACTTTTTGAAAAACCAGCTCCTAGATTTATTGATTTTTTTGAAGGGTTTTTTGTTTCTCTGTCTCCTTCAGTTCTGCTCTGACTTTAGTTATTTCTTGTCTTCTGCTAGGTTTTGTTTTTTTTATCTTATTCCTCTAGCTCTTTCAATTTTGATGATAGGGTGTCAATTTTAGATCTCTCCTTGCTTCTCATGTGGGCATTTATTGCTATATATTTTCCTCTAGAGACAGCTTTAAATGTGTCACAGAGATTCTGGTATGTTGTGTCTTCATTCTCCTTGGTTTCGAAGAACATCTTTATTTCTGCCTTCATTTCATTGTTTATCTAGTCAACATTCAAGAGCCAGTTGTGCCATTTCCATGAAGCTGTGCAGTTCTGAGTTAGTTGGTGAGAGTGTAAATTAGTTCAACCATTGTGGAAGACGGTGTGGCGATTCCTCAAGGTCCTAGAAATAGAAATTCCATTTGACCCAGCAATCCCATTACTGGGTATATATCCAAAGGATTATAAATCATTCTACTAGAAGGACACATGCACACGAATGTTCATTGCAGCACAGTTTACAATAGCAAAGACCTGGAACCAACCCAAATGCCCATAGATGATAGACTGGACAGGGAAAACGTGGCACATATACACCATGGAATATTATGCAGCCATCAAAAACGATGAGTTCGTGTCCTTTGTAGGAACATGGATGAATCTGGAAACCATCATTCTCAGCAAACTGACACAAGAACAGAAAATCAAACACTGCATGTTCTCACTCATAGGCGAGTGTCGAACAATGAGAACACATAGACACAGGGAGGGGAGCAGCACACACTGGGGTCTGTCGGGGAGAAATAGGGGAGGGACAGCGGGGGGTTGGGGAATTGGGGAGAGATAGTGTGGGGGAGAAATGCCAGATATAGGTGATGGGGAGGAAGGCAGCAAATCACACTGCCATGTGTGTATGTATGCAACAATCTTGCATGTTCTTCACATGTACCCCCAAACCAAAAATGCAATAAAAAAGAGAAAAATATATTTTATCTAATTAAATTTATAATTATTAGCACTAATAAATTCTATGACTAGGGGAGTGATTTATGATTTAATAAATAAATTTCAAACACCTTAAAATGTTGAAACAAGAGTCAAAACACTACAGAAACTTATAATGCTAATAAATCTTAAAACTTCTTAGGCATTTAATGCCAGTATCTTTTCTCTTTCAACATTCTTCTTAGTAGACACCACCCATAATCATAGATGACTCCAGACTGTATACACTTTTTTGCTGACTTCTCTAAGCGTCTTATGCAATTAATAACTTAATATTTTCAATTGCATAAGTTCAAACTACCTCAAGTTCAATATGACAAAGTAGAACTCATGTACTCCTTCAGATAAATTCTCCTCAATGAAAAAAATAGAATTAAATCCACTCATTCCAAATAAGTCAGAATCATTCTTCATATTTTCTTTCCTTTCATACCAGAATATATCTCACCAATTGCTGTCATGTTTACCCATTTTAAAATATCTTCTCTATGTCTTTCTTCATAACCATCTACCTAGACCAAGTTAGCATAAACTCTTGCCTGACTTCTGCCATAGTTTTGTATATGTCTCTTAAGTATTATATTCCTTATGCATTTTTAACTGAAAAAATATGCAATTTAATTACTAATATTTCTGCATAGTAATTATTATAGGTAATATAATTTATAATTCTAAATACAATACTTTGTTCAGAATTCTGTTAAAGACTCTCATGGTTTTCTTACTAAGAAACTCAATAAAAATATTTTATTGAAAAAGTATTTAAAGGCATATTCAATACTTTTTAGTGGAAAAAATTGCATGTTACTACAGATGGGTTGGAAGACAGTGTATGAGATATGAATTTTTTTATATGAGAGAGTAAAAGTATGTTGAGAGGTGAAATGCCAATCTAAGTCAGAATCATAAAAATCAAATTATTTAAGAAACACATAGAAGATTGCATTGACACTGTTGTTAAAAGTTTTTTTCAAGAAAACCCACAAATACTTCTTGCAGGCAGACTGTACTCCAATACCTAGGCATCTACCAAACCACCTGAATTGCCCATCATCATTGATCCCTTGCTTGAACTCTTCTCATGGCAATCTATGGGTGACTTTGTGAGGTGACTATATCTAAGGCATTTTATTTTGTATACTTCACAGTCTAAATCTCTTTCTGTTGAGTGAAAGTCATTAAAGCATGGGTTCCTTTTGTTGTACTCTAGTGCACTTTGCTCTATGAAAGTCTGTAATCATTCATATTTTCTCATTTCATTTTTTTAAGCCACAGAATGAGGGACAGTGCTTTGCAATAGCCTCTATAACTCTACTGTTGCAATGAACATCAATCAAAGATTGAACACATTCACTGCACTCTTTCCTTCAAATCTCATCAAATTGTAGGCTGCAAATAAAAATCAAATTGCTAAGAAATAAAAAATGTTAGTTAGCTTTGACAAATAGTTGAGCAATTGATGAGCCTTTAACTGTAATCAATAAGCCATTGAATGCCATTTGATCCTCCTTCTTCACTTCCTCCTCCTTGTCCCCCTTCGTTTTTTTTTTTTTTTTAATACTTTGGTCTACACTTTTGCATAATAATTCACTTCATTTTGAAATAAATTTTGTTAAAAATTTTATTTCTTAAATGAAATCAAACAAAAAGAATTATCATAAAGCCAAAGTCAACTAATACATGTGAACAATGGAATGATTTAGATCTAGCTATAAGATCTAGATTTATAGATCTTATAAAATGTTTAGTAAAAATCATTGGAAATAGCACATATATCAGTGCTTCACAAACTTCAATGTGTATAAGAATCACCTGACTTATTACCAATATTCAAATCCTGAAGCAGTAACCCTGGGGTTATATGACAAATTCTGAACTTCTAACAAGCTTCTGATTGAAGCTAATGTTCATGGACCACTTTGTGAGTAGCGAAGAGCTACACTGTAGTGATGCAAGTTCATAATGCAATATAAAAAGGAAAGCAAATCCAAGTTATTGAAATGTAACACCCATATACTCCATAATCTCCTGGGACTTTCCTGTGAGTCAGGCAATAAATGATGAAATTATACATATTAACTCATTCAACCCTCACAAGAACCCTCAGTCCTAGGTATTATAAATTCCATTTCCAGATGAGGAAACTAATATACAGAGGTAGTCTTATACTTCACTGAAGACCTAGAATTCCACATTTAGAGTGTATTCTAGTTGTAAATAATTATGTTCTCTCCTTATTAGTAAGATATCATTACATTTTATTATAGTTCCCTACAAAATTAAAATAAACTATTACTGAATAACGAATTTGATCTTGAACATTTTGATTTGTTATATAAATACTGTAATTTGCATATTATTTTTATTTTTTTTTTAATTGTACTTTAGGTTCTGGGGTACATGTGCAGATCATGCAGCATTGCTGCATAGGCACATACACGGCAAGGTGGTTTGCTGCCTTCATTCCCCCCATCACCTATATCTGGTATTTCTCCCCTCATTATCCCTCCTCACCCTCACCACCCGCTGCTGTCCCTCCCCAGGCCCCCCAAACTGACCGCAGTGTGTGATGCTCCCCTCCCTGTGTCCACGTGTTCTCATTGTTTAACGTCTGCCTATGAGTGAGAACATGCGGTGTTTGTTTGTTTTTCTTGTGTCAGTTTGCTGAGAATGATGGTTTCCAGATTCATTCATGTCCCTATGAAGGACACGAACTCATCATGTTTTATGGCTGTGTAGTATTCCATGGTGTATATGTGTGCATATTATTTTTCATCATGTTAACCACCTTGGTTGTCTAAATACATATTTAAATGGAAGACCTACTATGAGATACATCAAAATCTATGTCACTTATAAAAGCCATATATAATTTAGTATTCCATAGAGATAATGTAATAGAGTTCTAAGTCACAGATACAAAAGATTAATTCTTTTCATGCTTCAGATAGTGCTTTTAGGCCAAAATTTGGTCCTGTCTTATACCTGATTGCTTGTGAATTTTGAAGAAATAATGTGCCTATGGGTCTGCCATGGATCTCAGAACTCAGAGGCAGCCATGACTCTCCACCTAACCTAGACATGCAGGAGAGCATCTTTCCACCTTACTGTAGACACCATGTGAAGAGGGCTACCTACTGATGTGTAGCTTTAGAATATTCTACATGATGGCGGCCATTGTTGTGCAATTGGAAATAATTCACTTTATAATTTATACTGCCATATTTATAGAACTGTATATACTAATTTGCTGTTTGACAGAAATAATTATAAGAAGAGGAAAAGTAATCATGTAGACAAAAGCTGTGGAAGAATTGAAAGTAATACTGGACTTGCTTTTCTCTGATAAGAAGCCGAAGTTATAGAATATTTCCATTTCTTTGACTCAAACTTTATAATCAATAATATTTGTCAAATATTAGCAAAAGCTCTTTGAAGCTACTGAAATTACACAAGTGGGGGACCTTCAAATGAAAAGATGAGAATATGTTCTTTTAACAACTGGTTAGGGCATTCTTGCCAAGTAAAAAATCATAATGTAAAGAATTAAGGCATTAAGGGAACATCCAGTTGCTAAGTATAGCTAAAGGTTGTGGCCATTATATAGGAACAAACGTATGGAGGCTCCAAAAGTTTGAAAGAAGAGTGTGATTCCATGAGAATGCATGGTAATATGCAAATACATTGCATATATTAACTATGTGAATTACAGATGAAAGATAATTTGTGTAAAAACAACAAAGCTATGTGATTTTAAAAAAAGTACTTCTATAAGAAAACTAGTGATTGATAAGTGCAAATGGAACAAATGGCAGAGAGCAGAGGGGAAAGAGAAAAGAAATAATAAGTGGATATGGAATTAAATACTGAACAATCCTGGACCAAACAATAAAAGCCTGACATTGAGTAACAGCCACAGCTTTTACTTGAGTGACAAGATTAGTGCATGCTAACTGTTCTAAGTGGTTGATGTGTCTCAACCTATTTGCGTAGCTAATATCAGAAGCCAAGCTAAGGCACAACTGACAATATTTATGAAAGAAGACAAATATTGACAACCAGCCTAGCTACTTTAAGTGCTTTGAATTGCACTTCTACCAAGCGGCTTTAACAAAGGAAGAGAAAGGGGCAGGTCTGTGTGTCCTAAAGTGAACCATAACTGGGGCTGTTTTTAAAATAACTTTTGCACCTGATAATTCAACAGTATTGCGAGTTAAGATGCCATATTCTATACAGTAATATGATCTGCTGATTTTCCAAACTTTGAAATAAATTATAAAACATTGTGAATATATATTTTGAAACTTTCGGTTTGCACTGTAACTCATAAACACATTCTGGTTGATAACATTTAGAAGACTTCAACAAGCTTTCATTTATTCTTATTTATCTTATAAGGCATAGAATTACATAATAACTTCTTAAAAATCTTTTTGGCCCAGTATACCTCCTATTTACAACCTAAAACCTGTGTTTTAATCAAGCATTAGTAAGGATATGTAGTCTCATTGAGTATTAAGTTAAAAATATTTTCATAATGCAAAATAGCATAAGACTCCTAAGCAAATTATGGAAGTGTATTTACTGTCTCCTTATTTCCTTTAATCTCCCATCTTCTAATTCTTTTACACTTTCCCAAAGTATGTATTGTTTTTATAAATTTTTGACTTTGTTCAGAAAGCTGCACTTTCCTTTTTACTAGTACCTGAAATAATTATAACATTTAAATTATCTAACTGCAAATTTTTTCACTCTATCCTTTTTTTTCAATTTTAGGAGCTGCTTCTTATGTAAGATCCTGGTATAAAGAGTAACAAGATAAATCATTTTTTGAAATGAATCAGTATTGGAAACTTCCTGTCTCTTGACTAGAAATTAATCTTTAACTGTAGTGAGAGCTTCACAGCTTTCTGGGTATAGACTACCTGAATTTTAATCCTGCTTGTACCAATTATTGCTGTGTGACTTTGGACAAATTACATAAAACCTCTCTCCACCTCAATTTTTTCATGTGTAAAATCAGGATTATTATAAAATCCATTTGATGATGGTATTTTAAAAATTAAATGAGTTAGTAAATAAAAATATTTTGGCCTGATGTGCAAAACATTGGCAATATTGCTACTGTGGCTTTATAAGTTTTGTCCTAGATGTACTGAAATAATTTTAATTTATATATCATCCTTCTATTTCCTACTTGTTAGATTAAATAAATGGTATTTTCCTTGTCTAGAAAGCTCCCTTTTCCTGTCTTCCTGTGAATAATTTTTAATCTTACTCTTCTTTCTATTCTAAATTTTAATAGGTTTCTGTTGCAGTGTAGCAAACTATTGCAAACATCACATCTTTTTTTTTTTTTTTAAATGAACATATTAACTGTTGCTTTGTGTAGGCCAGGAGTCCAGGGACACCTTAGCTGGATCCTTTGCTCAAATTCTGTGGGTCATGCAAACAAGGTGTTGTACAGGCTGTTTTTTATCTGGAACTTTGGGACCTCTTCTATGCATAATCAACTTGTGGGTAAAATTTAGCTTTTTGTGGTTGTAGTACTGAGGAGCTCAGCTTCTAATGGCATGGCCATTTGATACCTTAAAGTCAACAGTAGAGTCTCCCTAACTTCTAAGTTTCCATTTAGGGATTCACATAATTAGGTCATGCATACCCAGATTAATTTCCCTTTTGATTAACTCAATGTCAAATTATTAGAGAGATTTTTAAAATTCCTCTAAATATAACAATTCCCACCCCACAATCAAGGGTGATCATTATACAAGAAGTGCAAAGAAATAGGTAACCTGGGGCCATTTTAGAATTCTGACTACTTCAGGCTATTTTATAGCACTGAGAATTTAGCTCTCTCCCATTTTCAAAATACATTTTCTCCCATCAAAACATGTCCCAGCATCTCCTCCCATTATATAATCAACTCAACATCCAAAATCTCATTATCTAAATCATCTATGTACAGGGTCCTGGAAACAATTACTTTCCATCTGTGGACAAACCTGAATTTCTCTATAATTTACAACATACCATGGTAAGACAAGCATAAGATAACAATTAGGAACATTCAGTTCAAAAGAGAGAAAAAGAAAGGAAAAAATTAATCACTTGATCCTAAGACTTCTGAAATCCAGCAAGGCAAGTGTTGAATTGTCCTTGATTAGCTCTTAAGGTCTGGGAATAATCCTTCACAGTTCTTGACTTCCCCTCTGGGATCTTGATTCCACCTTCTGAATCATTGCTCCTTTTTTTTTTTTCATGAAAGGTAATATGTGTTTGCAGCTAAGCACTTTTATCAGGTTTCTACCTGCCAAAAGAATTTTATGAAACTGACAGCTTTATTTCATTACACACTACCTCTGTCTCTTTCACCCTGTGCTGCCAGTAGTTCTGTGGAAAGAGTTTTCTGAAGGACTCTTTGAGCCTTCATGGCTTTCAAGAGGATTTAATTCATTAGACAAACACCACAACCACAAATCTTTTGGAGATACTCTTTTCTCTATCTTTGGCTCCTGCTTAGATGAATGAGAGACAATATCTCTAAGCTTTCTAGAGGCCCTCTTGTTTATTTGAAACGTTCTGTGATGTACACCCTTAATCTCCTTAATGGACTATTTCTGTCACTATGGACTCTGACCTTTTGATCTCTCTGAAGTTTCAGCAAAAGCTTGGGTAGTCACACACTTATCTAGTTCTCTATGACAAGTTTTCGGGAGTCATTTCCAAATTTTAGCATCTTTTGCCTTTTCAACGGGCTGAAAATTGAAGAAATCATTCAGTCCTTTATGTTTAGCAATTCTTCCCTCACTTTCTCTCTATTCTCTCACATTTTATGGTAAATAGTAAGAAAACAACAAGAGAGTACCTTCAATGCTTTGCTTGAAAATCTCCAAATTATACCTACAAAAATTTCTCTTTCTTTTTGAGATGGTGTCTCACTCTGTCACCAGGCTAGAGTGCAGTGGTGCGATCTTGGCTCACTGCAACCTCTGCCTCCCAGGTTCAAGTGATTCTCCTGCCTCAGCCTCCTGAGTAGCTGGAATTACATAAGCGCACCATCATGCCCAAATTTTTCTATTTTTGATAGAGACGGAGTTTCACCATGTTGGCCAGGATAGTCTCCATCTCTTGACCTCATGATCCGCCCACCTTGGCCTCCAAAATGCTGAGATTACAGGTGTGAGCCACTGTGACCGGCCTCCTACAAATATTTTTTATAAGCTTTTCTTTCCATACATATCTTCAGGACACACTTTTGTTAGTTTTCAGCCTCTGCATACCAAGGATCTGACCTCCTCTGATTCCTCAGTGGAATTCTCCTTACTTTCATCTAAGTCTTCAGTATATGCAATATCCTGATGTCTGTCATCATTCTGTCAAATTAATTTTTACCTTCTCCATCATACTCCCTCAAATTCTGCCTGATTCCATCACCTGGTTCCAAAGTTTCTCCCATATTTAAGATGTTAGTTGCAGCACCACTCCATTACTTGTATTAAAATCCATTCTATATTTTTTTACTTTTTAAATTCTGTGCCACAAGTTATGACAAAATTAGTTTCATAATAAAACTAATTTTTAATAAAACATTTATTATCTCACAGTTCCATGTGCCGACAGTCAAGGCATGGGTGAGCTGGAACATCTGTTCTGTCTTTCCAAGAACTGCAATCCAAGATGCCTACAACGTCATCATTTTCTCTTGAAGCTAAGGATCCTCTTTCAAGTTTCTTTAGAATGTTGGCGGAGTCGTAGCTTCTTGTGGTTGGATTTTTAAGATTCATATCTTGTAGAGGCTCTCTTTCCCGGTTGAAAAGTTCCCAACAACAAAAGTAGTGTCTCTTGACCCTTAGTCCTGTTTTCTAGGGCTCAACGTATTGGATTAGTCCTGTTCAAAAAGGTCAATCTTTTGACTAATTCAACCTTTACTAATAAAGGTCTTTACTTGCAACTGTAAAACAATTTCCTCTCCTTTGCCATATAAAGTAATGCAATCTCAGTAATATTACCCATCATAGTCAGATCCAACCATCATTTAAGGGGGAGGGTATTATACAGGGGGGTGGGAATCCTGAGGGCCATCTGGATTCTGCCCACCATATCAGCCTAATTGTAACTTTCCATTTACAATGACTCATGGGTTTCTAAAGTACTCTGAAATCTTAGTATCTGTAATCCCTGGAAACTGAAGATGCAGTGACTGCTCCTTTTTTGTATAATTTCCATGTTTCTTAGTTAATACTCTTCACACCTGGGTTCTTCATGTACCAATTGAAGATAATACAAACTCTCATCTTTCACAGGAAAAGACTAGGGTAAGTTTTTTTTAGTATGATATTTTAAAACTACCAGTGAGGTCTTTGATAAAAATGCTCTCATATCTTCACTGAATGAATGTTGATACCATCACTACTTCACACAAACTGGAAATGAGGCAACTGTTTTTCAACAGTAGAACAGATAAAGACATTGCAGTACAATTCTACAATGATGTAGTAAGCAGCCATAAGGATAAATAAACTGCAACTAAACTAAAAACATAGAGAAATTTCTTGCAAAGCTATTTAGGGCAAAAGTTGAACATAAATTTGTATAAATTATAGAATTATATATTTTTAAATGTTCAAAAATAAGCTGAGCTAATTTAGATTGTACAAAATGAATGTAACTCTGAAGGGAGGCGTGAAAATGATTGGAAGGGATATTCTGCATTGAGGTTAATATTTCGCTTCCTGATCTGGATTTTTAAATATGAGTTAGCTCAATTAGTGAAAATTCATTGAGCTCTATACTAATGAATGGTACAAAATGTGAAATGTGATCTATACATCAATAAAAGTTCAATAATTAATAAAGGAAATGATATCCACAAGAAAATCTGTAGAAATAAAATATCCTCAAATTAAAGCAAACAAAATATAAATTATCACATACATGAAGAATATATTTCCAATAACATGTTCTCTTTACATACAGTGCTTTTGACCTTTAAATTATTTTGTAAATGAAATTACAATACATTCTAGAATTATCTATCAACTCCTACGTATTGTAACACAAGCAGATTTTCTGAAATAAAAATGTCTCTTTCATTTTCAACAGATGAGGGAGAAGAAAGAGTTCTGCCCTGACATGTATTTGGCTGTCACCTACATTTTAACACAGAGTTTGAATTTTTTTGTTTTTGTTTTAATTATGTTTTAAGTTCTGGGATACATGAGCAGAAAGTGAAGGTTTGTTACATAGGTATACACATGCCATGGTGGTTTGCTGCACTCATCAACCAGTCATCTACGTTAGATATTTTGCCTAATGCTGTCCCTCCCCTGGTATCCCTGGTATCCCTCCTCTAGCCCCCCACCCCTGACAGGCCCCGGTGTGTGATGTTCCCCTCCCTGTGTCTATATGTTCTTATTGTTTGACACCCACTTATGGGTAAGAAAAAAACAGATTTCATGGGAGATATTTTAAACCTATGGGTCTATCTTTGATTGGATCATGACTTTTTATGTCTACCTTTTTCTTAATATACTTTCTACAAAAATGCTACTTGTAAAATATTTGTCACTTTACAATCTCTATTTAATTATTTAGATTTATCCATGAGGGCTTCTCTTAGATGTCTTAATCAATTATTTTCTTAAATAATAGAACGTCATTACTTGCTACATGTCAGCCCTTTACAAGGTATTGAAATAAAAGAGACAACATGACTCATTCTAAAAGACATTATAGTTTAATGTCTTTTAAAAGACATTCAAATATATTAACAGTTAACATTAATTTAACACCTACCCTACTAATGCTAATTGTGTAGGTACTACATTTTGCAACAGAGACTGCAATTTTTCAACAGAACAAGCTAAACAAATTACTAAAGGTGCCATTGAATACTTTATATATTTATGCACACATATGTATATATTATGTACATATATTATATTATATATGTATTGATCTGTGTGTGTGTGTATGTGTGTGTGTGTGTGTGTGTGTGTGTGTGTGTTAGTAGGGTTGCAAAATGTGTTTATAGAGAGTGAAATTAGACAGACTCCTGGACAATAATAAGATATCATTTTGATAGATGATAGGAGAAAATTCACTGTAGATAAATAAACCAAGGAGAGCAAAGACAGTGTGGTATTAAAGGGTTGTTCATATTTAATACAATGGAGAAGTGAGTGAATTCTTTACAAATGATGATGCACAGATAAGTTCCTGGAAGGAGCTGCAATAAACGACCACCAATGGACAGACCGTCTGCAAACCTTATAGGATCCCGTTGACTCTAACAGATCTTTTTAAATTGTATCAGGTAGACTGATATGCCAGTTATCAAGCAATTGGTTCCCAGCTTCAACATCATGCTTCTGGAACCTACTTTGGTAAACTGACACTGGGATTCTGCAAACATTGTTTCTTTTCATGCTAAATTTATATAAGTATATGCCAACCATAAGTAGTGGACTGAGACTGTAAGATTGTAAAGGAATATGGGATTTATACTTCCCATGTACTTCCTGTCAGTTCCTTGTAGGCTTCCTCATTCCGTGGGCACCTGCCCAGTAATGCTTGTTCAGCTTGGCAGCACCCCGTCATTTTATCAGTTGCTGAATCAAATCTTCAGTTTTTCCAGCGTTTGCACAACCAGCATCACTGTGCCCCACCTCAAAGGTATCTGCACCACCTAGTAGGTATCCTAACTCAGAGGTGTGAATGTCAGCTCCACAGGAGGTGATGGGATTGATGGGCTTCTTCTCAGCTCAGAGACATTAGTATAAGTCAGCATAACCTGTGTGTCAGAGGTCTTTATTTCAGTTTTAGTGGCCCCTTCTAGAAGTTTCTAAATTTAAATTATTGCAACCATTTCCATTTATTCCCTCAGCACATGAGTCAGTAGTTATTTCTTGTAGTTGATAATTCCATGATATCTTAGAGTTCTCTTTGTACCTTTAAAATATCTAGATAATAACCTTGTATATAGTTCACAATTTCTTATGTTAAATTTTATTTTTCTTGTTTGGAAAAACATGGTCTCTGTTTCTGATGTGCAGTGACTGGAATAACCAATGCTTCTCAAAAGTAGGAACTTATACTTTTTAAATGCAGCACTTGTTGAATATAAAGATCCCAAAGCTCTTTTTTGGAGATTTTAATTCTACACTTCTGGGTCTTTAAATATGTGTATTTTTAAGAGAAAGCCATATGATTCTGATGATTAGTTAGCTTTTGGAAGTGCTACTGTAAACCCACAGGGAGCCATTTAAGCATTTTTTAAGTGAATAATTTTAGAAAGATATTTTACAATCCATAACTATGTGAATTAATTTTGTTGCAGGAAGACTAGAAGCTTGGTGTCCAGTTAGAAGATGTCATGTGAGAGACTTAAGATGAATCATGGAATTTGGGCTTAGTGATTGGAGGAGCCATCCCCAAATATTAGACTTAAGGATTAAGATAATAGTTACAAACCAATTATTAATAGTTCCATCAGTGTTTTTGGAAAATAATCTTCATATCAAGATGACATTTTCTTCACAGTCTTTCTACATAATGACTCTATTCTCATCAAAAGACTCTGTCTTTTGTTTTCCTAAAGATAAATACAGCTGTATAGTAAACATTGAATACATATTCACTGGATTAAAGAAAAAAGCTTAAAGGAAAAAAGCACACATATACATCTACACACATGCACACACCCACGTATATATGCATATATAATTTGTTTAATGCATTGCCTCATATTTATAATATGAATCTTTTAAACTAAATGGGAAACATAAAACTTTTATTATGCATCCATTAAATAATTGATGCATAATTGATTTTGTCTCACCACAGAGAGATTATATAATCAAAATTAGTAAAGATTTTTTTAAAATAAAGCACATATTCATAATATTCTATTTGATATTTAATTATATTGAAAATACTATGCGGCTATAATAAACCATGAGTTTGTGTCCTTTGTAGGGACTTGGATGAAGCTGGAAACCATCATTCTCATCAAACTGACACAAAGAACAGAAAACCAAACACTGAATGTTCTCGCTCATAGGTGGGTGTTGAACAATGAGAACACATGGACTCAGGGAGGGGAGCATCACACACTGGGGGCAGTTGGGGGGGTACTAGGGGAGGGACATCGGGGGTTGGGGAGTGTGAGGAGGGGTAACATGGGGAGAAATGCCAGATATAGTTAAAGGGGGGAATAGAGGCAACAAAGCACCTGGTTGTGTAAGCACCTATGCAACAACGCTGCGTGACCTGCACATGTACCCCAGAACGTAACGTTAAAAAAAAAATGCTTTCCTACCCCTCCAAAAAAAGGAAAAAAAAAAAAGAAAAGAAAATTCTAGAAGATACTCATTCTGAGTTTGTGGGCTTCCACAAACTGTCCATCTGGGCCAACCCATTAAAATTTCTCTTTAACTTAGCTGTGTTAACATCATTCCTGATTTATTCTCTTCAGCCAAAAGAGTCCCCTACTTCTTGTCTGTTTAGTATTTAATTGCTTCATAGACTCCCAGATTGAATTCTGTAGCAATTTACTTTGCTCTCCTGGTACAACATTGAGATTTTCAGCATAATTTAAACAAAAATGGAAATCATGACATGAAGAGAACTCTGTGTTAATAAGTCAAAAGCAAGGGTTTCTGGAATTCTCTATCCTTTCACGTGATTGAACAGTAATGGTGAATTATTTAACGTAATACTTTTTTTTCAGCATGTTTAGTATCATTTCAAGAAAATAATGATATAAAGTCTCTATATTTAAGCCACACCCAGTTCAGCATTTCTAAGACTAATTACATGCCTTCCTAAGGTAGAGGTAACCGCCTTGCATTGTAAAACTAATTCCATCAGTATTATGAAATTATTTGTAATGCTTTCAACCTACTCCTCTTTTAATATGTTTTATAAAATACAAATGAACTAACAAATAAAGATGCATTCCACAATGTTCAATTTCTATTAATATCTGTGGAGTATTGTAATATCTAAGTTTTGAGTATCTACGTGTCAACAAATTAAATAACTGACATATTATCTTTCAAAATAAAATGTCACAAATGTATATAATACAAATTCTCTGAATTTTAACTTTAAGGGCTATCAAATAACAATTTTACATTAGAATGATGCTCAATTGAAAACAGTAGTGGCACAGTCAACATTCGAAATTGCTACATATTCTGAATCAGTATCCAACCTTAATTGGACAATGACATTCTAAATTGATACCTAATAATTACAACTAATTAGGAGTAAAGTTAATTTTACTAGCCTAAAATCATAGTTGCCAATCAAGGTTTCAAGAGTAACTGCTAACACTGAGATGGACTGTCATAATCTCTGCAAGTCCAGGTCTGCCATCTACTGTACCAAGAGCAAAGTAACTTGAAATTTCATTAAAATAAGGTAAATCTGAAGGGGGGATAACATGGGGAGAAATGCCAGATATAGGTGATGGGGATAAAGGCAGCAAACCACATTGCCATGTATGTTCCTATGCAGCAATCCTGCATGTTCTTCACATGTACCCCAGAACCTAAAATGCAATAATATATATATATATATATAAAAGAAAAAGAATGATTTTACATAAAACTTTCCCACATAAAAATGCAAGTGCAATTTTAATCAGTAAAACTCCCTATGGAAAGTACATGTGGACTAAATTTGTAAATACTGGACAGATTACTTTGTAAACCAATACCTAACCATTAAACTCGTGCCCTTTCTAGTTCAATCCATTTTACTTCTGCTTATATATTTTTATGATATTTCAGAAACTTTAGGAATTCTTACTTTCATGAAGAATCACACTGATTTGAGGGACTATTAGTGCTCTATTCACTAGAAAGTGCTATGATGATGAACATCTTTTTTTTTTTGGCTGTTGTTTTTTTTGTTTTTTGTTTGTTTTGTTTTGTTTTGATTTGTTTCGTTTTAGAGATGGAATCTTGCTGTGTTGCCCAGGCTGGAATGCAGTGTAGCGATCTCGGCTTACTGCAATCTTAATCTCCCAGGTTCAAGCGATTCTCCTGCCTCAGCCTCCTGAGGAGCTGGGATTATGGACACATGCCACTAAGCCCTGCTACTTTTTGTATTTTTAGTAGAGACAGAGTTTCACCATGTTGGTCAGGCTGGTCTTGATCTCCTGACCTGGTGATCCCCCCACCTCCACCACCCAAAGTGCTGGGATTACAGGCGTGAGCCACTGCGCCCTACCAATGATGAACATGTTTTATATTTGCACTGTCCTCTACCATATGTGGCTGAGGAGAACTTGGAATACGGCTAGTGTGATGCAAAGGGTAAAATTTTTAATTCCACTTAGTTTTAAGCAATTAGATCAAAAAACCTCCTGTGGATCATAGACACTGTGTGTATAGGACAGCACAGCTCTTTAGCATTGTTGGTTAATTCTATATTATTCTCTTGTTCTTCAGAACTTTCTAGAGAATATAGAGTTGTTATTTCTCTTTTTCTTTGTTACGGAGTTCACCTATGTTGGAGTGCAGTGGTGAAATCACAGCTCACTGCAGCCTCCACCTCTTGGGCTTAAGGAATCTTCTCTCCTGAGTAGCTGGGACTACATAGAGTTGTGTGCCAACATACCTAGCCACTTTTTTTTCCCAGTATTTTGTAGAGATAGGGTCTCCCTTTTTTGCTCAGGCACACTCATCCTACCTTGGTCTCCTAAAGTGGTGGGATTATAAACATGAGCCAATGCGCCAAGCCTAGAAATGTTTTTTTTTTTTCCTAATAAATTTCATGCAATAATATTTTGTGGTTTCTTTCATAAAGTTTGATGAATAAAGATGTTTGTTTTAGTTAAAAAAAAAGAATAAAGGACGAAAGAAAAGGAAGGAGGAAAAGAAGGAAGGAAGGAAAAAAGGAAAGAAGGAAGGTTGGGAGGGAGGGAAGGAAAGAAGAAAGTGAAAATTTGTTAATATAAAGTAATAAATATATTATCAATGAGATGTGTTGCCTTGAGATTTTTAAAAATATTTTCTTCACATGGTTGTGTATATTACATAATTTATAAAAGCTAAAGTTACTTGATGTAACATTTTTAAAAACCACATACATGTTGAAAGTGCTTATAGAGAAAATATAATGAGGAGTTTTATCTCTCACACATGTGATGAATAAGATCGAGTATTTGATAGCACAGCAGGATGACTACAGTCAACATTAATTTATTGTGCATTTAAAAATAACTAAAAGAGTATATAACCAGATTGTTTATGAGACAAAGAAAGGATAATGCTTGAAGTAATTGATGGTCCATTTACCCTGAAAATAAAAGAGTCTCATAAAACATTTTCTTATACTGTATGCCTGTACCAAAATACCTCCGTTTAAACTGAAAATAAGAGTCTCATAAAACATTTTCTTGGCTGGACGCGGTGGCTCATGCCTGTAATCCCAGCACTTTGGGAGGCCGAGGCGGGCAGATCACGAGGTCAAGAGATCGAGACCATCCTGGCCAACATGGTGAAATCCCGTCTCTACTAAAAGTGCAAAAAATTAGCTGGGCATGGTGGTGAGTGCCTGTTGTCCCAGCTACTGGGGAGGCTGAGGCAGGAGAATTGCTTGAAATTGGAAAACAGAAGTTGCAGTGAGCCGGGACCGCGCCACTGCACTCCAGCCTGGTGATAGAGCAAGACTCTGTCTCAAAACAACAAACAAACAAACAAACAAACAAATTTTCTTACACTGTATGCCTGTATCAAAATATTTTAAAATATGTAGAATTCTTAAATTTATGTACTTAAGGTTCTCAAAACAATTTACTTAATTCATTTATGAATTGTAGGTAGTGGAAACACAACCTGCAGATTTCACATCTGCTTAAATCATTTAACCAATTGACAGGACTACTTAATTTCAAAGAGAGAAATTAAATCAGATTGCTTCATTTGTAATAGACGTATCTTTCTTCATGACATGTTGCCTCTCTGGTCCAGAGCATTTCCAAATATCTACAGTAAAAATAACTTATCCATAATCCCCTCTCTCCCTGTCCTGAACAATTGGGTTTAGGTTTTGAATATGTCTTGGAATGAGGTTTTTGGTAGCATTTCTCAGACACTAATACCTTGTAAAGCTCATAGTCTACGCTTGTGCTCCATGAACTGAATTACAATTAGGCTAAACAAAGTAGCCCTTTTGTTTATAATGGAGTCAACTACACACACACACACATACACACATATACACTCACATACATCCACATAGCTATATATCACCTATATACCCAAAATATATACACGTGCACATAAACCTAGGATATAGCAAAAATAATTCACAGTGTGATTATCATATGAAAATGTAATTATAAAGACATTGTATTAATTTTCTCATTTTATACAATCTTCACAGAATTGTTTTAAAAAAAGCACTCACTTAGTATCTTTATTCAACTGAATTACCTATTACCTGAATTGACACTGACATTCAAGAGTGCATGTTTACATTTAAGACTGCAATTTTTTTCCCAATGTAAATATTTAAAAGAAATATTTATCAGTGCATATACATAAAAGATTTATGAGCTTCTTTGAAGTAGTGTGTTACTAAAAAATGATGAAAATCAATAATTTATCATGTATGTATGCTTTATCAATTATTCTGTTATAAAATCCAGAAACAAGGGTACTTGATTATTATATTTACCTTAAAATATGAACATTTTTTATTTATTTAAATATTCAGGTGTTGATTTCAGTATTTTATTTTTAATTATGTTTTGTAAATAAAATTATCTTATAAATTAATTCAGGTACCTTAATTTATTCTTTAATCAATGCAAGTAAGAGAAAGCTTTGATTTTCTCTGTAAAAAAATTTCACATTGTGGTCTTTTATTATGTGGGTTCAAAAAGTGTTTGTTAAATTATTATATATTCATATCATCAACAGATATTCTCAAGGTAATTACAATTCATTTAAACAATCTCAATATTTCTAAATATAATGCTTTTAAAAAAAATTGGAAATAATGACTGTATTTACCCCAAATATTATAGCCAGTTGAATTATTACAAATTCTTGCAATTTTCTGCTTCTTTTCCAATGTACAGAACTCCCATACCACCACGCCCCACCCACTCCTACCCTGGACTCTGATTTAGTTCTAACGTTACCAGAAATTAGAGCAGGTCAATGTGTCTAGCATAAAATTGTAACTAGGGGCAGGAAACATTTCCCAACTTTCTCTTCTTACCTTTCAGGTAGGTGACTCCATCTAACTATTCTTTTCAATGGAATGTCAGTGGAAATAAGATGGACCATTTCTGGACTGAGTGGCTTAGATATTGATGTGCCATCCCACACATTCCCATCTGTCAATTATGCATATTCCAACAACAATCTCAGAAGCTACAAGTTTTAAAAGTTAAGTGACTGGAGCAAATTGTGTTATCTTGACTACTATAGCACTTTTGCTTTCTCTGTTCATAATAGCTTCAAAATATACTGTCAGATAGACACAAATGATATTTTTTCTCATTCTGGTATTCTGTTTTGACAACGAATACACCATATTTTATAGAAAGCAGTTGTATAATGAGAGATTTGGCCTAAAGAATGTGGAATAAAGCACACAAAGTGTTTAACTAAATGAGAAACTATTTTTAAAACACTGTATTAGTTATTGTACCTGATTAAAAAAACACAGATAATATGTTTGTTGGTTCATTTTTCCTATTTGATGCAAAATCTTTTAACCTGGCTGTTTGTGGTTTATGTTTCCCAAATTTCATGTATTGGAAAGCTAATTCCCAAATTCATACACTGATTGGCTGTGGAGCCTTTGGGATGTAATTAGCATTAGATAAGGTCATAAGTGTGGGGCCTCCATGATGGGACTAACAACATTATTAAAAGAGAAAAATATTTGAGCTGACATGCATGTGTTTGCCCTCTTACCATGCAATAGTCTTCACCAGATGCTGGTGCTGTGCTTTTGGATTTTCCAAGACTCCAAAATTGTAAAACATAAATTTCTTTTCTTTAAATAACTCAGTATATGGTATTTTATCATAGCAACAGAAAAAAAAAAGAATACATTTTTAAAATGAGAACATGAACATAATTTGTTGAAAATTGGTAGATCAAATAACGAATTAAGTATATTATTGAACAGAAAATGGGACAAATACTTAAAATGTGTGTGTGTGTGTGTGTGTGTGTGTGTGTTTGCATTTCTGATCCCATTATTGGGACTTCTATTATTGTAATTGTGTAGAATATATATTTGACATTTGTATTTCAAAATTTCTTTGAAGCAAATTGGACATCTGTGTTTGAAAGTAACTATTTTAAGAATTAACCAACATAGGCATTCCAGTTCTGCTAAATTTGCAAAATGGCTTATATTTAGAATCTATTTTGCCTTTAAATTTACCAATAAAATAACACAAACCACATAAGAAACAATAAAACTATAGCTTCTGTATTTTAAATGTTTTTGGAACATTATCTCCTTATTTACTATTATTAATTTGTGAAAGAAAGAACTTCTATGCTGGGTGTGGTGGCTCACACCTGTAATCCTAGCACTTTGGGGAGCTGAGGGGGGTGGATCACCTGGGTCAGGAGTTCGAGACCAGCCTGACCAACATGGAGAAACCCCATCTTTATTGGGGTGTGGTGTTACATTCCTGTAATCCCAGCTACTCGAGAGGCTGGCACAGGAGAATTGCTTGAACAAAGGAGGCAAATGTTGCGGTGAACAGAGATCATGCCACTGCACTCCAGTCTGGGCAACAAGAGCAAAATTCAAAAGGAGAGAGAAAGAGAGAAGAAAAGAAGAAAGGAAGGAAGGAGGGAGGGAAAGAAGGAAAGAAGGAAGGAAGGATGGAAGGAAGGAAAAAAGGAAGGAAAGGAGGAAGGGAGGGAGGGAGGAGAGGAAAGGGAAGGGAGAGAGAGAAAGAAAGAAAGAAAGAGAGAGAGAGAGGGAGGGAAGGAAGGAAGGAAGGAAAGAAGGAAGGAAGGGAAAGAAAGAGAGAAAGAGAGGAAAGAAAAAAGAAAGAAAGAAAGAGGGAAAGAAAGAAAAGAAAGAAAGAAAAGGAAGGAAGGGAGGGAGGGAAGGAAGGAAGGGACTTCTGTACATTTGGAGTTAACATAAGTCTTTGGTCCTTCATATTTTATATTCATCTTAAAAGTCATGCCAAGTCCTTCTTTTGTTATTTTAGGTTAAAAAAAAATGCAAACTTTCAAAAAGTTATAATCAAAAGATAATGAATGGAAACATCCGTGAACTCCTTTTATTCAGAGATGAAAAATTTTCAGTAATATCCCCCATTATCTCTGTGTCTGTGTTAGTCTCAGTCTTTCCTATTGAAAATAACTGTTTTACTTCAACATATTTTACTCCATTATAAAAGACAGCCCTTGACCCTGAATACCAACATATAGCAATCTCAAAAGATAATTATAATAGACCCACTGTATTATCATGTGTGTTCTTATCATCTGTAAGCATGATCTGACTAGGTGTTCCTACTCTTATCCTTAGCTATCAAATACACATTCTTAAACAAAAACTGAGAAAATCTCATTATAACATTATCTTACATTGT
The DNA here is from genome assembly GCA_036589455.1 of Ateles fusciceps. NCBI lineage: Eukaryota > Metazoa > Chordata > Mammalia > Primates > Atelidae > Ateles > Ateles fusciceps. The sequence goes on along the minus strand of JAZHEH010000174.1, from coordinate 2,050,440 downwards.
ATATTTATATGTTTTTATTACTTTCTGTTTACTTTATTATCATAACTTACATATATAGAACCACATTTTTTATATCTAGTGTATAATAAAAAAACAGGTAAATATTTATTGAGTAAGAAATAATGAATAACTGTCTCTCAAGGAATTGAATGAAGAATTTCAATAGATTTCAAGAGAAAAATGTCAGTAACGTTAATCAAAACAATTTTATCAATTCTGATTACATTTAAAAATATAATAAAGAATACTGTCTTTGGTTGAATGACTAAGCACTAGTGTTATTAAAGAAGCAATTTGTTATTTATTAATATGCAAATTTAGAATAATGACTAGGAATAGAGAGCTATTTTAATTTTGTATGATAACTATAAAGAAGCTTTACTTGGATGTAAGTACTTTCACCAGATATCTTATCAGGACTTCTATTTAATCTACTTTACTTAACAGTAATAGTGATCCAGCTTAATACTGCTTTACAATAATAATAATTTTGTCAAATAATATATAAAAACTTGTTCCATATGTTATTGAATCCCTAATCAAGAAGAAAATTTCTTGATGTCTTAAAGCAAAAAAGGGAACTAAAAATAAGGTTGATAAACAGGCATTGAATCCAAAAAATATGTGGGTATCAGAGGCAGACAAGGATATTTTTCCTAATCTGGCCACAATTTCCTTGGGCAAAAAGTACTAGAAAACTGTATACTTTACCAGCCTGGGGAGTTGGATTCAAATGTAAACTATGCATGTTTGGGAAGCACACAGCAAATACACTCATATAAAAAGTAAATCGGCCAGGCACAGCGGTTTGCACCAGTAATCTCAGCACTTTGGGAGGCCAAAGCGGGCGGATCATTTGAGGTCAGGAGTTTGAGACCACCCTGGCCAATATGATGAAACCCTGTCTCTACCAAAAATACGAAAAAATTGACTTGGTGCGGTGGTGCTTGCCTGTGGTCCCAGCTACTTGGGAGGCTGAGACAGGAGAATCGCTTGAACCTGGGAGGTGGGGGATTGCAGTGAGCCGAGATCCGCTAGGCAGCAGAGTGAGACTGTCTCAAACCACTCAGAATTTCAGCTAATAATCCCCAAGGGTCATATCCTGTGGCTAAGGGAAAAATAAAGGCAATCTTACGAATCTCTAAAATGAACTTTCTAATCCTCAATAATATTAAATTGCTAACACTGAATTTGCTGGAAGTGGAAGGACAACAGTAATAACCTTACCCTTCTCAGTAAGAAGATTTTATCCTCTAGAGTTTCTCTGAATTCTAAAACACAAAAACAAAAAGAAAACAAACAAATAAAAAAATGTACAATTAAATGCAAAATCAAATCCAGAGGGGGGGAAATAGAAAAGGTCTATTAGGAAATGCAGATACAGGCATTATGAGATAAGATCTTTAAAATACATCATTTATATGTTGAAGAAAGAGAAATTTGGAGGCTCTATAAAAGTAACTAAATTGAATTTCAATTTTTTTCTGGGTATTTCATGGCTTTTTATACTATTTTCATGGGATCTTTTTCACTTTATATTATTTAGGGTTTTCATGAATTTCATGTAATCTCAGATGTGTTTTTTTTATAGTATATAAAATTGACTTTGTATATTGAACTACATCCTATAATCTTGGTATATTTGATTATCAATCCATCAATCTATATTGTTTTGGACTTTCTATGAGAATAAAAGAAGCTTCCAGGGTGTTGATATTTTCTGTGTGTATATGTAAGTAAGTATGTGAATGTGTGCTGGTTATGGTATTTTAAATGCAAGTATTATACACATTGCTATTATTGTTATGAAGGTGTATTCATCAAGTAATGTTTTGTAATTATTTAAAAACTACTTCATATAAAGTAAAAACAAGATACATATGATTAAATCTCCTTAAACAAAGTATAGACAAAGAGACGAACATGTAAAAGCAAAGTCTATGATTACTTTCGGTGAAAAATGATGTGTCAACAGAAGAAAAATATGGCAAGTGTAAATATAATAAACATAAATGTATAACAGAAACATTGTGCCCAAACTGCAGAACTTGAATGACAAAATAAAAATTCTAAAAATTACCAGGCAGAAGGTCAAAATTACCCACAAAGAAACAACATTAAGGTAATAATACACTTTTCATATAAAAGTAAGGGCTGAAGGACCTGAATTAATATATTCAAAGTATTTTGATAGTTAAATATCTGCTTAGGCTTTTACATAAAATAAAACTTTTACTCAAGGATGAGAATTAAATCTAAATATTCTCACGCATTTAAACTGTAATATTTTACAATATAAATCTTAACTGGAATTTGAAAAGGTTTTAAAAGCAATAGAAGAAAATAATGTGAAGCAAGATCAAAGCAGAAGCAATATTTAATCACAAATATGGGTCTTTGAAATTAAATATTTACATATAAAACAATAACCACTTTTCGTGGTAAGTTAGAAATAAGTAACTTTTTTGTAATAGACCATATTGGATTCCATAAAAAAATTGTGTGGTAGCTTATAAATAACATACAATTGTTTCTCCCAGTTCTGGAGACTGGGAAGTCTAAATTGAAGGCACTAGATTTGGTGTCTTAAAGGTGCCCAGCTTTTAGGTTTATAGACAGTTTTGCTACTGTTACCTCACATGGTAAAAGAGCCATAGGGATTTTCTTGGTCCTATTTATGAAGGTTGCAACCCCATGACTTAATTGCTTCCCAAAGACCCCACCTCCTTTCATTTGCATGGGAGTTAGGATTTCAGCAAAATAATTTTGGGGGAAAAACAAACATTTAGACTTCGGCCTGCCGCTCCTGCCCCTCAAATTATGTTCTTCTCACATGAAACACACTCATTCCATGCCAGCATTAACCCACAAGTCCAAGTCCAGTATCATTTGACATAAGGCAAGTCTCTCCCACCTAGAAGCTTATAAAACCAAAAGCAAGTTAGTTACTTCCTAGACACAATGTGGGTACAGACATTTGGCTAATACACTCATTCAAAGTGGGAGAAACTGGCCAAAATGAAGGAGCTAAAGACCCTATGCAAGTTTGAAATTCAGTGAGGCAGTCAAATCTCAAAGTTCCAATTTATGTCTCACATCCAGGGCCTGTGATGCAAGAGGTGGGTTCCCATGGTCTTGGGCAGATCCACCCCTGTGGCTTTTTAGGGTATATCCCTCCTCCTAGCTGCATTCATGGGCCTGCAGCATCTCCAGGCACCCAGTGCAAGCTGTTGGTGGATCTACCATCCTGAAGTCTGGACAACGGTGGCCCTGTTCTCACAGCTTTACTAGGCAGTACCTCAGTGGGTGCTCTGATGTTACATTTCCCTTCCATACTTCCCTAGCAGAGGTTCTCCATAAGAGTTCCACCACTGTAGCAAACTTCTTCCTGGGCATCCAGGTATTTCCATACAACCTCTGAAATCTAGGTGGAGTTTCTCAAACCTCAATTCTTAACTTCTGTGCATCTGCAGGCCCAACACTGTGTGTAAGCTGGCAAGACTTGAGGCTTACAACCTCTAAAGCAACAGCCTAAGCTGTATATTGGTCCCTTTTAGACAGACATGACTGCAACACAGTGCAGCAAGTCCCAAGAATGCACAAAGTAGCAAGGCCCTGGGTCTGGCCCATGCAACTACTTTTCTTCCTAGATCTGGGCCTGTGATCGGAGGGGTTGCCGTCAGGACTTCTGACATGCCCTGGAGACATTTTCACCATTTTATTGGCAATTAACATTTGGCTCCTCATTATTTACGCAAATTTCTAGAGGTGGTTTGAATTTCTGAGAATTATTTTTTCCTTTTCTATTGCATCATCAGGCTGCAAATTATCTAAGCTTTTATGCTCTGTTTTCCTTTTTTTTTTTTTTTTTTTTTTTTGCATTTTGGTCTTTTTTTTTTTTAATTATACTTAAAGTTCTGGGGTACATCTAAAGATCTTGTGGAATTGTTGCATAAGTATACACATGCCATGGTGGTTTACTTTTCTTTTAAACATAAGTTTCAATTCCAAATCATCTCTTTGTGAATGCATAAAACTGAATGCTATTAAGGGCAACCAAGTCACCTCTCGAAAACTGATGCTTAGAAATTTCTTCCACCATATACCCTAAATCATCTCTCTCCAGTTCAAAGTTCCACAGATCTCTAGGACAGGGGGTAAAATGCTGACAGTCTCTTTGCTAAATCATAGTAAGAGTTACCTTCATTACAGTTTACAAAAATTTCCTCATTGCCATCTGAGACCACCACAGCCTGGACTTCATTGTCCATATCACTATCAGCATTTTGGTCACAACAATAGAGTAGTCATTCATCCTTAAATTTCACAAATTATTTCCTTTGACTCCATGTCTCACATACAGGACCCACTGATGCAAAGAGTGGGCTCCCACAGCATTGGGAAGCTCTGCCTCTGTGACTTTGCAGGGTACAGCACCCAACCCATCTGCTTTCATGGACAGATGAAAACACAGATGAAAGTCTGTGCTTTCATCTGTGTTGAGTGTCTGTGACTTTTCCAGGCCCATATTGCAAGGTCTCAGTGGATCTACCATTCTAGGTTCTCACAGCTCCACTTCCCAGTGCCCCAGCAGGTACACTCTGTGGGGGCTCCAACCCTGCAGAATACTTTTGCCTGGACATCCAGGTGTTTCCATACATCCTCTGAAATCTAGGTGGAGGTTCTCAAAACTCAATTCTTGACTTCTGCACATCCACAGGCTCAATATCACATGGAAGCCACCAAGATTTGGATTTGCAATCTCTGATGCAATGGCCTGAGCTATACCTTGACCCCCTTTTACCCACAGCTAGAGCTGAATCAGCTTGGACACAGGGCACCATGTCCATGGGAAAAATGACGTTAGCCTCTTTGTTAAAGCAAAGCAAGAATAACCTTGAGTCCAGTTCCCATCAAGTTCCTTATCTTCATCTGAGACCACCACAGTGTAGACTTCATTTTCTCTATCACTATCAACATAATTGTAAGTTTCCTGAGGCTTTCCCAGCCATAGAAAACTGTGAGTCAATTAAATTTCTTTTCTTTTTCAATTACCCAGTCTTGGGTATATCTTCATATAAGCATGAAAACAAAAGAATACACCTTTCAATTAGTTTTAAAACTAAAGCAGCAAGTGTTAGCTATAATTTTATTCTTCTGATATACAAATAAATAAGGAGGTTGCATTTTTCTTTTAAGCACAAAGCTTTTCTGTAATATAGCAATCTGCTTCATTGAATGTCTTTGTAAGCTCAATACATAGTATAGTAGTAGGTTCATTTGCAAAGGAATAGAAAAATAAATTCTAAAAATTTAATATAAAAATTAAAGTGTATTAGGGCTAATTCAAAATATATGTTCTTAAATACAAAAATGAGACAAAGAAATAACAAAAAAAAGTTAAATAAAAGCATAACATATGACATAAAAAAGATAAAATTCCAAGATGCTAAAAAAAAGGCATGTTAATGCAAGAGGAAAATGAATGAATGAATCATAGCCAATATATAATTGAGAGGATAAACAACAGAAGGATCATGAACTCCCCTGAAAATTATACTCTATGAATGAATGGTAAGTGGTTATAGAAATAATATGTTTCATATAGTGACTCTAGAAAAATTAAAAACCAGAATTTAATGTAAATATCAAAAATATAAAAACCATTAAACAGAAACACACGTGCATATAAAAATCAACCTGCACTATACCATATTGTGCGTTAATATGCAAGTCAAGCTGCTACTATGTTGTGTATTGACCTTACAAAGACATGCAGTGGAGCAGATTGTTATATGATGGAAAATTTTTACACTCAAAAGAAAAATGCAAGAAAATAAGTTTCTATAAAGATTTATAGCATGTTATTGGATTCTTATGAAGTCTAAGAGCTATAAAAAGACAGTGTTAACATCTCATTTAAGAAGAAGTGTAAGATCTCACTTATAAATATATTTCCAAAAATGCTAGAGATGACTTAAGTATAAATTCCTCAGTTTTTATAAAGCCATCACAAAATAGATATATTCCAAGAATGAAGAACTAGCCAATCTTGTGAAATTCTATAAATAAAATTCATCGTATTGAGATGATTTTTAATCATGAAATATTTTCTCTGTCTATACTTAGGAATGTTTTCTTATGTACTGGATTTATATATATAAATTTGTGAAAATAATTAGAGGCCCATGATAATTACATCTTCCTCCAAAGGAAAGAAGGTCAAAATGAATTTTTTTTTTCTTATAATTACAATGCTAGTAGATTGCTAAATAATTAGTCAGATTTGGGCTTGGTAATTTCTAAAAAATTTAATAACATATGTTTTGTTCACTGAGGGCTAAGTTACATTATTTTTATTCTAATAAGAAATTTAGAAGGCAGTTGCACTTTCTTAGAAATCATGTGTCACAGAAATGAATCAAGGTCCACAGAGGACAGAAAAAATCTAATTATCTGGGTTTTGGTACCTATAACCTTAATTTTATCTGAGTATTTTGACTTTTGAAATACTGATGATCCATGTGAGTTTATATATATTATTTTTGCTTTTTATTTTTATTGTATATATTTAAGGTGTAAAATGTGATATTTTGATATAAATGAAAAAATAATTACTATAGTCAATTAATTAACCTATCCATCAACTTTCATTGTTAATTTTGTATGTGTGTGTGTTTAGTTAAGAGCATTGAAAACCAACTCTAGTAGCAAATATTTGTATACAAAATTTTTAACTGTAACTATCATACTAAAAAATGATATTTCTAGACTTATTCATTCTATATATTTATACATTTTACCCTTTGACCAATTTCTTCTCCTTGTCTATTTATGGTAAACACGGTCCCATTCTCAGATTATGTGTGTTTGCCTTTTTTATACTTTAGAGTCCACATATAAGTGAAATCATGCTGTATTTTTATTTCTGTATCTATCTCATTTTACTCATCATGTCTTCTAGGCTCATCATGTTATTACAAATAGAAATATCTCCTCTTTTAGGATTGAATAATGCTCTACTATATATATATATATTCAATATACTATATATTATTATATATCTATTATTATAAATAATGGTAGAATATAATGGGATATATTGGAGCATATATGAGGATACATAAAAGGTTATATTACTACATATTTTATAATATATATATATAATATGAGATCACATATACACATAAATTTCATCCATTCATATGTTGATGCACACAGGTTGTTTTCATATCTTCTGAATAATGCTAGAATGACATGGGAATGCAGATATCCCTAGGAGGTGCTGGTTTCAGTTCTTTTGGGTATATAAACCAATAGAGGAATTGCTGAGTTATATAGCAGTTCTACTTTTAACTTTTTTGAGAAAATTTCACTTTATACTAGAGTGGCTATATCAATTTACATTCACACCTTCCAATAAACTCCTAGAAAATACAATCTACCAAGACTGAATAAAAAAGAAGTTGAATGCCTGAACACATCAATAACAAACAAAAAGATTGAGGCAGTAAACATAAATCTCTCAAAAAAGAAAAGCCCAGGACCAGATAGCTTCAAGGCTGAGTTCTAGCAGACATTCAGAGAAAATTTCGTCCCACTTACTTTCACTTTAGAAATCTTAATAACACTACAAATGTGTCCGTAAGATCTGTGTTACCCCTGAAATAAGGGAAGTTGAAGGTAGGGAGCCAAGTGATCTGGCTCTCCGGGTCCCATCCTGACAAAGACCTGCAAACTGAAATACTCTGGTTTAAGAGTTTTGCAGCCAGTGCAGCAGTTTGAGCTCCACCAGGATGGTTGAGCTCGGTGGGGGGGAAGAGCATCTACCATTGCCGAGGCAGTAAAGATCATCTACACAATGAAAAAACTGTGTCAACTAATGGGCAAAACAACAAGCTTGTGTCAAAATGGCAGGATCAAATTTACACATAAAAATATTAACTTTAAATGTAAATGGGCTAAATATCCCTATCAAAAGACACAGACTGGCAAACTGGATAAAAAGTCAAGACTCATTGGTGTGCTGTATTCAAGAGACCCATCTCACGTGCAAAGACACACATAGACACAAAATAAAAGGTTGGAAAAAGATTTACCAAGCAAATGTATAGTAAAAAAAGCAGAGGTTGCAATCCTAGTCACTGACAAAACAGACTTTAAACCAACAAAGATCAAAAGACACAAAGAAAGGCATTACATAGTGGTATAAGGATCAATGCAACAAGAAGACCTAACTATTCTAAATTTCTATACACCCAATACAGGAGCACCCAGATACATACAAGTTCTTAATGACCTAGAAAGAGACTTACATGCCCACACAATAACAATGGGAGACTTTAACACTCCACTGTCAATATTCCACAGATCAATGAGACAGAAATCTACAAGGATATCCAGTACCTAAATGAAGATCTGGACCAAGTGGACCTAATAGACATTTACAGAACTCTCCACCCCAAATCCACAGAATACACATTCTTCTCAGCGCCCCAAAGCACTTATTCTAAAATTGACCACAAAATTGGAAGTAAATCACTCCTCAGCAAAATCAAAATAACAGAAATCACAACAACCCATCTCTCAAATCACATTGCAATCAAATTAAAACTCAGGATTAAGAAACTCACTAAAAACCACACAACTACATGGAAACTGAACAACCTGCTCCTGAATGACTACTGGATAAATAATGAAATGAAAGCAGAAATAAAGATGATTTTGAAACCAATGAGAATGAAGACACAATGTACCAGAATCTTTGGGACACATTTAAAACAATGTCTAGAAGGAGATTCGTAGCACTAAAGGCCCACATGAGGAGCAAGGAAACATCTAAAATTGGCACCCTATCATCACAATTAAAAGAGCTAGAGGAGCAAGATCAAACAAAATCAAAAGCTAGCGGAAGACAAGAATTAACTAAGATTAGAGCAGAACTGAAGGAGATAGAGACACACAAAAAAAACCCTTCAAAGTAATTTATAGATGCAATGCTATTCTCATCAAGCTACCATTGACCTTCTTTACAGAACTGGAGAAAACCACTTTAAACTTCATATGGAAAGAAAAGAGAGCCCACACAGCCAAGACAATCCTAAGCAAAAAGAACAAAGCTGGAGGCATCACACTACCTGACTTCAAACTATACTACAAGGCTACAGTAATCAAAACGGCATGGTACTGGTACCAAACAGAAATATAGACCAACGGAACAAAACAGAGGCCTCAAAAGTAACACCACACATGTACAATCATCTGGTCTTTGACAAACCTGGCAAAAACAAGCAATAGGGAAAAGATTTCCTGTTTAATAATGGTGTTAGGAAAACTGGCTAGCCACGTGCAGAAAGCCGAACCTGGACCTGTTCCTTACACCTTATACTAAAATTAACTCCAGATATATTAAAGATTTAAACATAAGACATAACACCATAAGAACCCTAGAAGAAAATCTAGGCAATACCATTGAGGACATAGACATAGGCAAGGACTTCATGACTAAAACACCAAAAGCAATGGCAACAAAGCCAACATAGACAAATGTTGGCTTAACACTGTCTGTATAGCAAAAGAATCATTAGAGTGAAGAATATGAACAGATACTTTTCAAAAGAAGACATTTATGTGGCCAACAAACATATGAAAAAATGCTCTTATCACTGGTTATTAGAGAAATGCAAATCAAAACCACAGTGAGGTACCATCTCACACCAATTAGAATGGCAAGCATTAAAAAATTTGGAAAAAACAGATGCTGGAGAGGATGTGGAGAAATAGGAACAGTTTTACACTGTTGATGGGAGTGTAAATTAGTTCAAACATTGTAGAAGATAGTGTGGCTATTTCTCAAGGATCTAGAAATAGAAGATCATTTGACCCAGCAATCCCATTACTGCGTATATACCCAAAGGATTATTAATCGTTCTCTTATAAAGACACATGCACATGTATGTTCATTGCGTCACTGTTTTCAACAGCAAAGACCTGGAACCAACCCAAATGTCTGTCAATGATAGGCTGGATAAAGAAAATGTGGCACCTATACCACCATGGAATACTATGCAGCCATAAAAAATAATGAATTTCTGTTCTTTGCAGAGACATGGATGAATCTGGAAACCATCATTCTCAGCAAACTGACACAGGAACAGAAAACCAAATATCACATGTTCTCATTCATAGGTGGCTGTTGAACAATAAGAACATATGGGCAAAGGCAGAGGAACATCACACACAGGAGTCTGTTGGGGGTTTGGGTTCTAGGGGAAGTATAGCAGGGGTTGGGGAGATTGGGGAGGGAAAACATTGGGAGAAATACCTAATGTTGGTGATTCAGGAATGGAGGCAGCAAACCACCATGGCATGTGTATACCTATATAACAATCTTGCAAGATCTGCACAGGTACGTCAGAACTTAAAGTATAATTAAAAAAATAAAAAATCTGTGTTACCTTGGTCTATTGATTTTGAAATTTTAATTTTTTCTCAATTGTGTAACCCAAGGGGATAGTTTAATATTCCACTAACAAGGTTTCTAACATTAAATATCTGTGATGTTCCATATACAATAAATGACATAGATAATGTAAAAAAAACATCATGCAATAAAAGAGTCAAAATGAATAATAGTAATCTTCTAATAATATCTTATATTAAAATTTTGGGCTTTAGTTCAAATAAAAAGTAATATTCAGATGATCAATGTTCTCCATATCAACAAAATTATCCAAATAAAAGAAGCTATTTTGTAAATTGTCTTGCCATCCCTAGGTTTTGTGACATTTATTTTTCAGTGTATAACAGAGTGTAAGACTGTTGTAGCTAGTACTTTGATTATCCCTACCAGATAGTAAGAAACCTCTCTCTCCAGGTCAGGAGAACAGCATGGAAAACCTGAACTTAAACTGCATCTGGTGGTAACCAGGCAACCCTTCTTGCTTTGTGGTGTCAGAGGAAGCTGAATGTAGTGGCAAGACTTTGACCATGCTCTGTAGTAGCAGTAAATAGGCATCTTTCTACCTTTAACCAATCTGGTATCAGTGGAGAATTAGTAAGGAGGCTACACTCTCATCTATACCCAGTGGTATAAAGATGCCCCTCCCTCACCCATGTCAATGAAGGCTGAAGGGGGATCCGAAACTTCGCTTAACAGTAAAGGGGCAACATCTCCTTTCACCAAATAAGATATAGTTTGTTATAACATAATGTAAAAAAAATCAGTTTTGTTACAAATTATTTATTATAGCCAGAGGCTAGAAAATTTAAAATTAAATGAGAAAAGACAGACAATAGATGACCACACTGAGGTGCCCCACATGTTAGAATTATCTGACAAGGATTTTAAAACAGCCATCACGAAAATGTTTTAATCAGCAATTATGGACACCCTTGAGGTAAATTAAATGCTATGAAGAATCAGAAAAATGTGGACTCAGCACAAAGTAATACATAAAAAAAGAAGCAAATAAAAAAAATAAAATATCCAATAATCTGAAAACTCAACAGCAGAATTAAAAGGATTGAGTAAAGAATGAGCTAGCTTGCAAATACAAAATAGAAACAACCTAATCTCAACAACACAGAGAAAGGAACTGAAAAAAAAAATGTGCAGAAACTCAGAGACATGTGGGAGTACAACAATCATTCTCAATTTTGTGATAATTAAATCCTGGAAAAATAGGTGGGCAACACTAAAAAAATACTTGAAGGAAAACACTGAAAATAGTTCAAATTGGCAAAAGACAAAAACCTTTATATTTAAGAAGCTCAGCAAACCACATACAATATAAACCATATAAATTCAGAATAAGACTGGTCTTGAACACCTGACCTCAGGTGATTTGCCCACCTCAGCCTTCCAAAGTGAAGAATTACAGGTATAAGCCACTGTCTCTAATAAAAATACAAACAAACAAACAAAAAAGCCAGTCATGGTGGCAGGTGCCTGTAATCCCAGCTCATCCAGAGGCTAAGGCAGGAGAGTCGCTTGAACCTGGAAGGCAGAGGTTTTAGTGATCCAAGATCATACCATTGCACTCCAGGCCGGGTGACAAGAGTGAACTCCATGTCAAAAATAAAAAAATAAAATTCAGGATAAGAAACACCATAATCAATTTTATAAAACCTAAAGACAAAAAGTAAAATTCTTCAAACCTGTGAGAGAAATGACATTTTTTATCTATAGGGAAAAATTATTCAAATAAGAGTGCATTTCTCATTAGAAATCTTGGAGATCAGGAAAAGTGGGATAACATGTTTCAAAGACTGAAAGCAAAGAACTGTTATTTCACATATCCAGCAAAAAAGTTGTTTAAGGAAAAAAAAAAACAGAAAATGAAGATATTCTCAGATAAAGAATACCAAAAAAAAAAAAAAAGAAACTCAGAAAGAAAGAAAAAAATGGGATACACACACACACACACACATATATGTATATATATACATTATACACTTTCCTCTTGACTTTTCTAAATATTTGATGGTTGAGAATATATTGAGAATATATTACATAATACATATAATTGAAATTATATGTATTATATAATCAATATGCATTGAGAATATATTGAGTATATTCTCAATGCATATTGATTATATAATACATACTCCTGTATATTGTGCAAATATTTATGCTATGATCTGAATGTTGGCTTTCCTACAAATTTATATATTGAAGACTTAAACACTCAGGTAATAATATTAAGATGTGTGGCATTTTGGGAGATGATTAGATCATGAGGACAAAGCCATCATGAACGGGATTAGTACCTTTATACAAGAGAACTAAAAAAGCTTGTCTGCTCTTTCCACCATGTGAGGAACAACAAAATTCCATCAATGAGTCAGACAACAAGCCCTCACTAGACACTGAGTTTACCTTTTTCTTAGACTTCCTAGCATCTAAAACTATGATCAAGTAGAATTCTGTTGTTTATAACCTATCCAGTTTATAGTGTTCTCTTAGAGTAGGCCTGGATGAATTAAGGAGATTTGAAGAGAGTAAAGGGACTGAAGGGAAGTAAAGTTTTTTATACTTGCATTGATAAGATGTTGAACCTGGTATATCATGAGAAGTTATCTGTATACAAGAAAATATCTAGAACAATCATATTAAAAAATTGTGCAAAAAGATGCATTAAAAACTATAAATAAATTATAATTTTTCAAAAAATTTTATGTAGCACACAAGAAGGAAAAAATTGACAAAAGAAAAATATATGACAAGTAAAAGAAACTAATTGAAACCAACATATAAAATGGCAGACTTAAATTCTAACATATTAATAATTGCACTTAATATATTCTGTGTAAAAATCAGATAAAAAGCAGACATAAGTAGAATCAATGAGTAGAGAATTAACTATATGCCAGCTACAATAAACTTAATTTAAATGTGATGATTTAGATGGATTTAATGTAACAAAATGTAAAAAGATATGCAAATTTCAATTCAAACAGTACAATTATAGTCACATGAATATGAAATAAATTAAACATCAGAGCAAAAAAAAAATTACCAGTGACAGAGAGAGACACTATATAATGATAAAAGAATCAAAGCAACAGGAAACATAGCAAACACAAAGGTATTTGCACTAAAGAACAGTACTCCAAAATATGTGAAGCAAAATGAGTAGAAATAAAATAAAACCCGATAATTGGAGATATCAACATCCTTTTGATATCTAATCATTCAATAATGCCAATTATTTTCAAAATACTTAATTATTTTCATGCAATTTCTGTTAGAATATCAGGAAGATTATTTTTGTAGAGGGAGGTAAGAGTGTTCAAAATTGTATGTGAAATGGCAAAGGAATTATTACCACTAAAAATTTTGAAAAAGTAATTACAAAGAGAATGACTTCTTTACCAGATGTGGAGGGTTATTGACACAGGTACACTAACCAAGACTTTGTACTGGTGAAAGAATTGGCATGTAGATCCACTGACCAGAAAGGACAACCTGTATATAACTGTGTTTACATCTACACAAAATTGACTTTGACGAAAGTGGAAAACAAAGATTTTCTTAATTACCTGAGAGCCATCACTTTGGTATCCACCAGTCTTCTTGGGATAGTAGGAGCCTAATAGCCACCAGATGCCAATTAGCCCACACAGATGCCTTAATCACAGATGAAAACATTTGCAAACTCAAGAATAACTCAATGTGCCTGATATATTCTATTGATCAACCTTCCTCATAATCATATCCAACACTTTTTCACTAGTTCACCCTGGCACTTGAAAATTATTGTCTTTTGTTTTGGTGGAGTTCAGTTCAGTATCTATTTCCTAATATAACAGTCCTGAATAAAACCTTGTTTGATTAAATTTGTCCAGCACAATTTTTTTTGAAAGGTAGATTTCAGCGTGTCTCAGAGAGGCTAGGGTTACTCCTACAAAAACTTTTATTTTATCTTTCTAATAGTATGCTAATACTACATATTTTCATCAACTTAAAATTGCTCTAGAAACAGTAGAAGAACAACCCCGTATTCACTGGAGAAAAAGAGAATAAAAGAAACATATCAGGGAAGGGAATCAAACAGCAACAGTACAATCTCTAGTAGATGAGAGTTTTTTACAAAAGCTAATATTTGAAAAGAAGCTAAATAATATCAACAAAATGATGAAAGCCTTAGAGAAGAACATTTAAAATTTTGCTGATATTTTCCTCCATTACTGTAATCTACATGATTCAGAAGACATAAGTCCAGGAGATTTAATTTTGTGGGAATTTAGATAATTAAGAAACAAAAAGTGAGATTAAGAAGAAAAATCTAAGTGAGGTAGATTTTTTTAAATTTTATAATTAAATGTGGGCACTGTGTAAATTGAGCTATGAAGAATAGAATAGAATAGGAATATAAATATTAAAATAGAATTCCAAAATGCCTTTTGACCTTTGCTTTAGGAAGATACATAGTGGAAGCAATTAAGGTGTTTAAGAATAATTATACAGTCTTAAAACTCCATAGCAAGTTTTCATTGCAAGTATGATTTAAGTAAGAAATGTTGTAAGAATTTGGGTGTGTGTTTATTATCATGCTATAAGATACAACACAGATGTAAAATAGTGCTTATACATCAAGAGCAGAATGACCTAAATTTTTGTTATGGATCCTGTGCCTTTTAGTGTTATACTTGAGAAATGGCTAATATCATTTTTTACCTCATCAAAACATGTTTGTCCATGTCTGTTTGAATTCTATCATTTTGAAAAAAATTCAAGACCACTTACTAAATCTAAAAAGAAAATATAAAATGTAACTAGAGATAGAAATTTCTATAGTATATTACTTTAAATGTAAATTGTTTTATATAATCATTTAGTATTGCCTGAGTAACGATTTTGAATGCTCTAAATATATATGGATGGTTATAAAGATCTCCATTGAAGAGAATCAATTCTGAAATATTTTCTTCAAGCACATGCATAGAATGTTCAAGAACGGAGTAAATACTGGCTTTAGGAAATGTCAGCTATCATGATTTGGTCTCAGCAAAGCATTACCGGTAGTTACAGTTAAAAATTCTTCTTAATTTTTTTTACTCTGTAGTTAGTGTGGCAAAGATTATCCTGGGATATAAATTCTATGTTCTTTTTATTGACAAATTCCTACATAATATGCAATATTTTTAATTGATGTAGTTCTTTCTTTTTCATAAGCTTTTGAACAAGCTTGTTAATTTTGTGATTAAAATAATAAAATTTTTAAATCATTGAAACTGCAAAAATCACCAATTAGCAAAGGACATGACAGACAAAGAAAGGCTATTATCCAGGCAGGAGTGCTGAAAACACAGCAACAAAGATGCACCTTAGCTGCCTTAAATTTAACACAAATTTGAAAATATGTTATCTTTCAATGTTAGCATTGTTTAGTATGTTTAATTCATTTAATACCTTTTCTATTTACTCAAATGAAATTAGAAAATATCTATGTCATTTATTTACTACAAACATTTGAGCCAAATGTAAAATTACTTTAGCAATATTTTTATCACTTCCTTCCTAAGATACTGCAATAAAAATATTTATACAGTTCTGCTTTATTGAAATGTTTTGTGGACTTTTTAAACATTAGTATTTCAAATTACAAGATGTATGAAAATGTAAGTGGATACCTTAGGTCTTGGTGTGGAGGCCACTGTGTTACAAATTTTAAATTCATGAATAAATTTATAATTAAAACTGTATGTATTAGATTTTAAACAGCATTAATATATTATCTAATTTTACCTGGTTGCCTAAAAACTTAATAAATTTTCTTAAGGTTAAATATTTATTTATTTTTTGAAAAGATTACCTTACTATAGTTTATATTTGTCTTAAAATGAGTCTATTTTAAATAAAATTATTGATCAAATATATTTATAATGTAATAATATTAACTCTACAGAGAAAATAGTTATTTTTTAACTTGCATATAACAATATTACAAATTTTATAAAATATTTCCAGTTTATGATGTTTCTAAAATACAGTTAACTTGAACATTTATTTGAAAAAATCATTTAATTGAATTAGTTATATTTCTAATGCTATGAGCTGTTCTGTTTAAAGTATTTCTTATGCGTAAATTATTAAGAAACTGAAGAAAAAAACAAAGCTATAAATTAAAATGCAATAAAGACTTTTTTTCAAGGCAGACAATTCTTAGAAAACTATCAAATATATTTTCAATGAATTTATTTTGTTTGGATTTGCATATAATGTTATTTTCTGGGAAAGAACAGAATGAAAATTTAGCTGACATATAAAAGAAAAATGTAGTCTGGGAGCTTTTCCAATAAGTTAAATATTTCACTTATTCAAGTTATAAATATTTTCAAAAACTTAATCAATACTTTGTTTTTTTATAAGTAAAATAATTTGTAAAACAAAACGAAATGAAATTATGATATTTTTAAAATAATCAATTTACAATGGATTCATAAAGTCCCTTTCACTTGGAAGAACTTCATGTTTCTCTAACTTCATGAGTGATCTCAACACTGACTTTGGAAATCACCTTTGTTAAGGTTTCATTGATCCATAAAGATTTAATTACTCCATATGTTGCAAATTCACTGCTAACTGAAGTGTAATCAGTAGTTTGCATTATTCTGATTAGCATATTTCTTTGGGAATGTTTCATTAATGTTTTTTAAAAAATTGAAAACAGCTTTGAAATTGATAATGGTTCCCTTCATTTTTTATTTTATGGTCAGCAACCCCTACTGTGACACACTATATTATAATTACAAATCTGGGAGGAAACGTAAATTCAATAGTTTTGTTAAGCTTTATTTGCTCAAGTCAGACAAATCCCACTTTAATTTTTCTCTAACAACAAAAAGGACAAAATTATTTTGCATGAGAGTAATATCTCCCTGACATGCCTTTTCAGCCTATTCGATGAGAAAATTAACATTACACTACTTGTAGAGCAAATATTACTGTCACTGTATTTGTAATATCCAATGGAGCATATGACTCTAGGTTCAAATAAATGTAGAACACCATATTGTAAAAATATTTTGGCAGTGATTACTACCAAACAGTAATCAGTACTCTGTTTTAACCCCAAGGACAGTAACCCCAACAGATTTTTGTGTATAATTAGAAGTCACAACAAGGTATTTAATTTATATATCTCCTTTTATGGTTGTTTTATGTAATGCTTGCTATTTTTCTTATTGCAAAATACGTATTTCAGAATATATAACCTAAAGAACACAGAAAACTAAAGAAAGCAATAAAAGCATTTACCTCCAAAGTTACCTCTTAAGAATGAATTCTGTTAAAAATGTCATTTATATCTTTCCAGGAAAAAAAAAAAAGCTTTCCTAAGCTTACCCAACCCAATATGCAAAATTCAAGAATGTGGTATGGACTTTTCATCAGCCAACATCAACAACACTATTGTTAGGATTAACCATGGGACTCCAGATAAGCAGCTATGTTGGAGATTTTATTTTAAAAAGTAATCACTCCCTGCAGTTGCAGATAAACACAGCAGTGATTCAGGATTCAACACATCTTGGGAAGTTTTAGCAATCTAGTAAAATTTGCCATGAAATCATAGTCTCTCCAACAAAGAGACATTATTATTGTATTTTGCATCAATTACCACCAAGGAGAACATGCAACCCCTGGTAAATCTCTAGATTTTGGAGACATTAACACTTTGGATGGAGAATGATTTTGACAAATTGACAGAAGTAGGTTTCAGAAGGTAGGTAATAGCAATACCTCTGAGCTAAAGAAGCATGTTCTAACCAAATGCGATAGTCAAATCGATCAAGTAGGAGAAAGGATATCAGAGATCAAAGATGAACATAATGAAATACAGTGTAGTAACAAGATTAGAGAAAGAAGAATGAAAAGAAACAAACAAAGCCTCCAAGAAATATAGGCCTATGTGAAAAGACCAAACCTACGTTTGATTGAGGTACCTGAAGGTGACGGGGGAGAATGGAACCAAGTCGGAAAACACTCTTCAGGATATTATCCAGGGGAACTTCTCCAACCTTGCAAGACAGGCCAACATTCAAATTCAGGAATTACAAAGAACACCACGAAGATACTCCTTGAGGAGAGCAATCCCAAGACACATAATAATCACATTCACCAAAGTTGAAATGAAGGAAAACATGCTAAGGGTAGCTAGAGAGAAAGATCAGATTACCCACAAAGGGAAGCTCATCAGAATAACAGCCTATCTCTCTGCAGAAACCCTACAAACCAGAAGAGAGTGGAGGCTGATATTCAGCATTCTTAAAGAAAAGATTTTTCAATCTTTTCATACCCAGCCAAACTAAGGTTCAGAAGTGAAAAAGAAACAAAATTATTTACAGACGAGCAAATGCGGAGAGATTTGTTACCACCTCACCTGCCTTACTAGAGATCCTGAAGCAAGCACTAAACATGGAAAGGAAAAAACGGTACTAGCCACTGCAAAAACATACAAAATTGTAAAGACCATCAACACGATGAAGAAAGTACATCAACTAACAGGCAAAATAACCTGTTAGCATCATAATGACAGAATCAAGATCACACATAACAACATAAACCTTAAATGTAAATGAGCTTAATGCCCCAATTAAAAGATACAGACTGGCAAAATGAATAGAGACAAGACCTATTGGTGTGCTGTACTCAAGAGACCTATCTCATGTGCAAGGACACGAATAGGCTCAAAATAAATGGATGAAGGAATATTTACCTAGCAAATGGAAAACAAAAAGTGAAGCAGGGGTTGCAATCCCAGTCTTTGATAAAATAGACTTTAAACCAACAATGATCAAAACAAAGAAGGGCATTAAATCATGGTAAAGGGATTAATGCAACAAGAAGCGCTAATTATCCTAAATATATATCCACCAAATACAGGAGCACACATATTCATAAAGTAAGTTCTTAGAGACCCACAAAGTCTCCCACATAATAATAGTGGGATAACTTAACACTCCACTGTCAATATTAGGCATATCAATGAGACAGAAAATTAATAAGGATATCCAGGACTCTAACTCAGATGTGGACCAAGCAGACCTAGTAAACATCTACAGAACTCTCCACTTCAAATCAACTGTATATACATTCTTCTCAGCACCACATCATACTTATTCTAAAATTGACCATATAATTGAAAGTAAAACACTCCTCAGGAAATGCAAAAGAACAGAAATCATAACAAACACTCTCTCAGACGACAGTGCAATAAAATTAGAACTTAGGATTAATAAACTCACTAAAACCTGCACAACAACATGGAAACTGAACAACCTGCTATTTTGTTAATAACAAAATTAAGGTAGAAGTAAATAAGTTATTTGAAACCAATGAGAAGTAAACAAGTTCTTTGAAACCAATAACAAAGACACAATATAGTGGAATCTCTGGGACATGGCTAAAGCAGTGTTTAGAGGAAAATTTATAGTGCTAAATGCCCACAGGAGAAAGTAGGAAACATCTGAAATTGACACTCTAACATCACAGTGAAAAGAACTGGAAATGCAAGAGCAAATTTAAAAGCTAGCAGAAGGCAAGAAATAACTAAGATCAGAGTAAAACTGAATGAGGTAAAGACACAATATAACCTTCAATAAATCAATGAATTTAGTAGTCAGTTTTTTTTAAAAGATCAAGAAAATAGATAGACTGCTAGACAGACTACTGAAAAAAACAGAAAAGAATCAAATGGACACAAAAAAGAATGATAAAGGGAATATCACCACTGATCCCACAGAAATACAAACTACCATCTAAGAATACTATAAACACCTCTACAGAAATAAACTGGAAAATCTAGAAAAAAATGGATAAATTTCTGGTCACATACACCCTCCCAATAATAAACCAGGAAGAAGTCAGATCTCTGAATAGACCAATAATAACTTCTGAAATTGAGGCAGCAATGAATAGCCTACCAATCAAAATAAATTTCAGCACCAGATGGATTCACAGACAGATTCTACCTGAAGTACAAAGAGGAGCTGGTAACATTCCTTCTGAAATTATTCCGAACAGTAGAAAAAGAGGGACTCCTCCCTAACTCATTTGGTGAGTCCAGCATCATCCTGATACCAAAACCTGGCAGAGACCAAAGAAAAAAAGAAAATTTCAGGCCAATATCCCTGATAAACATGGATGTGAAAATCCTCAATAAAATACTGGCAAACTGAATCCAGCAGCACATCAAAAAGCTTATCCTCCACGACCAAGTCAGCTTCATCCCTGGGATGCAAGGCTTGTTCAACATACACAAATCAATCAACGTAATCCATCACATAAACAGAGTCAATGGCAAAACCGACAAGATTATCTCAATGGATGCAGAAAAGTCATTTGATAAAATTCAACACATCTTCATCCTAAAAACTCTCAATAAACTAGGTATTGATGGAAGGTATCTCAAAATAATAAGAGCTATTGATGACAAACCCACAGCCAATATCTAACTGAATGGACAAAAGCTGGAAGCATTCCCTTTGAAAATCAGCACAAGACAAGGATACTCTCTCTTACCACTCTTATTCAACATAGTATTAGAAGTTCTGGCCAGAGAAATCAGGCAAGAGAAATAAATAAAGGGTACTCTCTGTTGGCAGATGACATGATTGTATATTTAGAAAACCCCGTTGTCTCAGCCCCAAATCTCCTTAAGCTGATAAGCTACTTCAGCAAAGTCTCAGGATACAAAATCAATATACAAAAATTACAAACATCCTTATATACCAATAATAGACAGACAGCCAAAGGATGAGTGAACTCCCATTCACAATTGCGACAAAGAGAATAAGAAACGCCTAGGAATACAACTTACAAGAGATGTGAAAGACCTCTTCAGGGAGAACTACAAACCACTGCACAAGGAAATAACAGAGGACACAAACAAATGGAAAAACATTCTATGCTTATGGATAGGAAAAATCAATATAATACGTGACTGCAGTACAGCTATACTCAGGCATAGTCCTGAAAGGGCAAAGGACAAATTTTCCCAATATGCAAGGTTTCAAGTAGTATATCTATCCCTACTTCTGTATTGAAGGAAATGTGACATAGAGGTAGAATGTAGAAGTCACATGGGCAATTGCAAATGGCTTGGCTGTTTGGTCAGGACCTGATAAAAGAGTGAAAAGTTATTGCGAAGAATGTTTGGGAGAGAGGGATATGAATGGATCTGCAAAAGTGAGCATGAAGTGAGGATTTATTTGTGTCACATCTAAACATGCTTTAAAGAATGTTTACTATGGAAGAATCTAAACATTAACACAGTGACTTAATGTTTAGAGCAAAGCAGTTTGCTAGCATGGATATACCATGACATTTATTGTTCATATCACCAATCACATCATCTAGAAGCTGCAGTTATAAAATGATGCAGTAATCTTTGAAGGGATAGTTGAGGCAATGGCTTAAGGATGATGTCGAGAAGTAGGGATCCATATTCTATGATACGGTGTAAGTTATTTTATAAGAACTTGTCCCCAATGGTAGAATATGCACACACCAGAAACAAAGGACGAACGTAGGAATAGTTGCACTTCCCATAATTTTAAATAACTCATTTGGGAATGTGGGCTTTCTTTCCCCCCACAAATCAATGTTCTATGTATCTAAAGGTGCTGGTTTCCAAAATAGAAATATTTACTTCATGGACCACGGGAAGTTTCCCTTGAACTTTAACTCATGGTTGCTGCCCTATTACTTTGTATGTCTTGTACCAAAAGACTAGCTGGAAAAGAAATGGGTTATCATCTGTTCTGGTTATCTATTGCTGTGTAATTCATTCCCCAACAACTTCGTAGCATAAAACAAATGCTAATTATGCTCATAGACGATGCAGGTCAGAAATTTGGTCAGAATATATTTCGGGTGGCTTATTGCTCCTCCATGATGGTAGGATTCTCAGAAGAAAAGAGACTAGAGTCAATTTAAAGATTGTTTATTTTCACATTTGATGATTGATGCTGCCTAAAACTGGGATTCTTAGATCTTCTCGTTGATCTTGCTATGTGGCATCTTTGCGTGAAATAGTTAGGGTTTCCTCACAACATTGTGACTGGTTTTCAAAGAGCCACCAGCATCCCACAAACAGGAAAAGTGAACATAGAAAGTCACACATGATCATTTTCATCATATATTCTTGGGTGAAACGGTCAAAAGCCTACCAGGTTTGAGAAGAGAAGTAGATTCTACTCTGTAAATGGAAATTGGCAAATTTCAGAAGAGAATGCAGGAATAGATACATAGTTGTGGTCATAACTGGAAAGGAAAACTTTGGCATCAAGCTGAGGTTTGGGCTCATGTAATTGAAGATAATCATTAGGAACTGGTAGAGTTGCTATTATCCAATGAAAGCAGCAATGAATTTTTTTTTTTTTAATCCAGGTGATTCCACTGATGTTTTGCTTCTGAATCCTCCATGTATACCTGACAGTTTGTGGACAAATACAGAAGCAAGACCTGGGAAGTTACGTAATCAGGAACTTAGAGATCTCACAGAAGAAAGTGTAGTTAGCCCTATCGGATAAACCATAGAGATCAGCAGAGGTGCTACACAAGGTTGATAGGGATCTAGAATGTTTGGTAGAAAACGAATATGATGAGTATCTGTTGTGGACTTGAAATGGATTGTCCCAGTCCCTTATTCATATCTTCTGAAAAAGAAAGAAGACTCTAAGGAAGTTTTCTAACTTAGCTATTCATGTGGTACAAAGTAGGTGGTTCTAAGTAGTGCAAGATATGAAATGCACTAGATTAAGTTTGTCCAACCCATGGCCCATGGGCTGAATGCAGCCCAGGATGGCTTTGCATGTGGCCCAACACAAATTTGTAAACTTTCTTAAAACACTAGGAGATTTTTTTGCGATTTTTTTTTCTTAGCTCATAGTTAGTGTTAGTGTATTTTATGTATGGCCCAAGACAGTTCTTTTTCTTCCAATATGGCTCAGGGAAGCTAAAAGTTTGGACACCTCTGCACTAGATTTTAGTGGAATCTGTAGTGCTCTGTTCAGACCTCCTAAAAGACTAAAGCACTCATTCTTCCAGCTTCTGGAAATAAAGACTCTTAGTAGAGTCTCTCTGGTAATTGCTTATCAACCAAAGAGAGCCCTTCATTCAAGAGCACAGCTCAACCCTACAGACAGTTCAGATGCCATTAATGGGTAATTTTCTAGGTTCAAAACCCTTCCCAGCTTCCATCAAACAGGGAAGACACAGGCTGAGACCTGTTGAATGGTGATGGGCTTACTATTCAAGTTGTCTCCACACAACCCTTATTCCATGATATTCCCAAGATTGGGCAGTGCACATCAACATATTTCCTGCAAGTAAACCTCAGTCTGTTTTTCCAAGGAAGCTTAACTTTAATCTATAACTTTGATCTACAACACCATATTTAAAAAATAAGATATTAGATTAAATCAACAAACACAGTTCTATAAGAATAGTATTACAATATTCAATAGGAGCTAAAAAAGAAAGTCTTTGTCAACATTACACTAATAGTATGATCCCAGTAAAATACTGTAAAATGAAATACATAAGAATTCATTAGGGGGAGGCAGCTATGAATGTGTGTGTGTGTGTGTGTGTGTGTGTGTGTGTGTTGTATACACACGAAATATTTGAGCAGAATATATATCAAACTCTTTGTAGTTGTATGTCAATTATCTAGAAAGCAAGCGAGCCTAGGCAATTGTTATAAAAAGAAACTTCCTGTTATTAACAGTACATAGCCTTTCAGATTTGTTTGATGTTAAAACTATGACCATGTGCTTTTAGTTTTTAAAATAAAGAAAGCAGAAAGAACCAAAAGTGTGTACATTTGAAGAAGTGATCTTTTGTCTTTTAGTAAAATGCTTTCACTTTTAAAATTGCGTGGTCCATGTGCAATTGTCCTTAGTAAGATCTACTGAGACTATGAAGTAGAAAGCAAGATCATCCTTTTCTTCATAGAGAACACAGAGTTAATTAAGTTTTCTCTAAAATGTCATTTAAAAATACTAATGCAAAAGTAGTCATTTAAATAAAGAAGTAATTATAAAAAGAATTTGTTATACATAAGCATTTAGGTTCTACTAACAATTATATAAACTACACAAAGATTTTCCGGGTTTTTCTACAAGAATAATGTAATAGAGGAAACTTTAAATTGTCATGACACAAAATAAAGTTAATTTCTAACAAAAATCACAGCATCAAGTTATTGAGATAAATATAAAAATGACAAACCATTTCTTTCAATACTTTTGTATCAGTGTTTTGCAACTTAAAAGCTAACTTTATAAACATGTACACACACAGAGGCCCATATATACCTACACACATACACATATCTCTTTATTTCTTATGTTTGGGGCTTTCATTTTCTTCCAGAACTACCAATGAGTGAGAGTTGATTACGCACAAGCTAATAAAATTTTATATTCAAAGTAAAATGTTATTTATTAATAATAACCACTTTTATTACACAAGTATGTGGGGCACTAATTTTACAGTAGGTGTCAAAGTTAGAAAAATGACAGGTGGTATGATCTGTGCTGCACTTGAATAACTAACCTATATAAACACAGTAAAAAAATCTCATTACACAACAACATATGTGGACACATCATTTCAGGGTGCCATATGTTTCTAAGACACATATAAAATAATTACCACAGCTAGCCCCAGATCTTGTCATGTGTATCTCATTGAGCTTTACAGAGGGGGCTAGGAGGCTTAATTATTCCATAATTGCTCCATTCCTTTTATGTTCCTTCCATTTTGAGTTACTCTGTTCTCATTATCACTGGTAATTTTATTTTCTACCAATAATCTTTTCTTTCTGTCTCTGGCCCTGAAGAAATGAAAAAAGGTGTTAATTACTTATCCTTAGTCTATAATTTCAATTTATTGTTCTCTTAGTTATTTTATTGGGAATCTTTAACTTTCCTAAATAAGTAAATAAAGGGACAAAAAGGAGCCTATAGTACAACATCAACTCTATGAAAATTTAACCATACACTCAGAGCATGGATCACTATTAAATTCATTCCAAGAATTTTAGCATTATTATTACTACCCAAACTCTGGTCCTCTGAAGCTGTGTTTCCTCAAACTATTATATACAAATGCCAGTAAATACCTGAAGACTTCCTTTAGGTTTCACATACCAAGAGTTGCAAGCAAATCTATTGTCAATGCAAAACCTGTTTCCTCTCCTGACATCACACATGCTGAGAATATGACTGTTCTCTGAAAAATCGGTCAGAGGCTACATTTCTATGACTCCAAAGTTGATGACCTTTTCCTACTCTAACAAAAACACATCTCTAATTTGTTCCAAATGTGATTTTGCTCCAACCCACTCCTATCCTGAGGTGTAAAAATTCTGGCACCAAAATTTTACAAGTAAATAGTTGAGTAAAACTATCCTTTTTCATACTCAATGATTTATAATGTTTTGCTGTCAGAAAAGTAAAAGTTCTTTAAGTTTGTTGTCAGTTAACAGAAAATTAAAAATAATTTTTATGATGATTCACTACTGATTTCTTGCTTTTAATTGAAACATGTTTCAAATTATTGAAATAATCAAATGTCATTGCATAACAAAATCCCTTTTTATTTCCATTTAATTATTTAAACCCCAGTGCCAACAGAACCAGAAACACCTTGGAATTAAAAAAAAACAGGTTTTCTGATGGCTTCAGCAAGAGAAAGAGTGCTAAGGTAGTCATGGATTATCTCAAAAAATAAGAGTTAGGAAAGGTTTGTAAAGGATTCAGGAACTGGAGTTACTCACAACTTGACAGGGATTGATCAGAATTTACATACCATTACTGAAAAGTAGAATAGTCATCTCTAAACACATAGGTTCATGTAGAGTTACAATTTGTTTTGCTCTTATCTTAGAGCATATGAATCTGAGGAAAGGAGGGTTAAATGAATTCAAGCATATCATGACTTGATTGGAAACAACCAATGGAGGGATAATTGATCAACCTGTTAGAAAGAGTAGGATTTCGGTATTGCCTCACAGACTAACCCCCCATATGGTCATTTTTTAGTTTATCAGTATCTCTCCCCTTCCAGTCCATTTTCACCTTCAAGTGAAGATTTATTGCAGTTTTTTTTTTGTGTGTGGATATAAATAGTAAAGCTTTTCCATTGATCAGAATGTTGTTCAGAGAATCTTGTCTGCAGCTGAAAAAAAAATGGGGCACACAGATTTCTGTTGTATTTGTAAAGGTTGATATAAAAAAATGGATATGCAGTAGCGTTTTACATCTTTAGTGATCATATATTTGGCAAACTCAACAAAAATGAAAGCTTAACATTAGGATTTTTTTAAAGGACTTTTTTATTTTTAAGTTTGAAACATGTTTCATATACCTTATAATCTATTTGGATATTCCAATACAACCAAATGTCCTGGTTCCTTAGTTAGGGTTATGAATGGCTCAACTTTCTTAATATCAGAATAATTGGTTTCATATTTGGTAGTTGTCAAGGACAAGAGAATATCACGGAATTGCTGCTTTAAAGGACAGAACTCACTGCTAACAGTGTAGACCTTGAATCAGCAGTAAGGAAAGAAAATAACCAAGAGGACGAAGCAAAAAGCACATGCAAAAAAGATTGTAACATCCAGTGGTGTTCAGTATTTAGATGCTCTTATTCCTTCAATTCTATCTTCTTGAGCAGAAAAACTCAGATATCTGCATGCATTAAAATATGCTACACTAATCTCTTGTTAAAAAATACTGTAAAAATTACTTTCCAATTACATATTCTTCAACATTAATATCTATTTATATTTTTCTTTAATTTGATTAAACATTATTTTAGGCATGTTGCAGTTTATAAATCAGGCATTAATAATAACTCATAAATACATACTTACACATTTTCCTCACATTATTTGGCATAAATCCCAAAAGTAGAATCTCTTAGCATCAAATAACACATATTTTAAAGTTTTTAATAAATTCTCACTAAAGTTATATCTGGAAAGGTTATTTCAATTTACACTCCTACCAACAGTATTTGCACAAAATAACACAAATTGCCAGAATTGTTAATTAAAATATGCGAATATGCTAGGTAAAATTATTTCAGGTTTGGTTTTAATTTCATTATGTAGTTTTTTTTAAACTAAAATTGATCACTCTTTCTTTATAAAATTATACTAGCTTTGTACAGAATTTTATAATCTGAATTCTTTTTAACCTATTTTTGTTATGAGAATTTTAGCACCTCCCAGGTTCAAGTGATTCTCCTGCCTCAGCCTCCTGAATATCTGGGACTACAGATGTGTGCCACCACACCGGGCTAATTTTTTGTATTTTATTTTATTTATTTATTTGTTTTTGTAGATATGAGGTTTCACGATGTTGGCCAGGCTGGTCTTGAACTCCTGACCCCAGGTGAACACCATGTTGGCCTCCCAAAGTGCTGGGATTACAGGCATGAGCCACCGGGCCTAGCAATTCTAATTTTTAAGTAGTGACATTTATTGTTTTACTTAAAGGTCCTTGATTATTGCTCACTCTTAAAAATAGCTCCTTATCTCTGATTCTATAACTATTTACCTGTTTCTATGATATTTTAGAGTAATACATAATTATGTTATAAAACATCAATTTTTTATATGTTTTCTATGGTGCAAATGGCTGATTAGTAAGCAGCATAACAGAATTTGATAAAAATATATATAAATAAAAGTGAAAAATGGTGAAATAAATAAATATCAGCAGTGACTATCTCTGGTTTCTAAAATTGTTACAGACTTTTTAATATTTATGCTTTTATGTTTAATACATGTTTATAAACTATAAATTTATGTAAAATGTAAACAAAACTATCAGACCATTAGTATGATATGATAGCAAACATAGACATATGAAGTCTCTTCTTTTCAGGTACTATTTTACCCACTAACTACGTAGTGGTGAATTTGACTGGAAAGGTTCCTGCATTAAAAGAATATATATGAGTGTTTATGTTGTGGAGGAAAAATAATAAAGAAAGCAAGAGTGAAATAATCAGAAATGTGTTCTATAGAAAATAAAACAGGATTATTTTCTTTCTCTTTCTTTCTTTCTTTTTAATTTTTTTCTTTCTTTCTTCTTTCTTGACAGAGTCTCACTCTGTTTTCCTGGCTGGAGTGCAGTGGTGTGATCTTGGCTCACTGCAACCTCCACCTCCCAGGTTCAAGCGATTCTCCTGCCTCAGCCTCCCAAGTAGGTGGGATCACAGGTGTGTGCCACCATGCCTGGCTAATTTTTGTATTTTTAGTAGAGGTAGAGTTTCACCATGGTGACCAGGCTCGTCTTGAACTCCTGTCCTCAGGTGTTTCACCCACCTCGGCCTCCCAAAGTGCTGAGATTACCATTAGCCAGCATACCTGACCAAAACAGGGATATTTTCAATATCTTATTAGGAACAACTTTTCAGATTTGGTAATCTTTAAAGACTTTCTGAAAGATGATATTTAAATCCAGATTTGAATGAGACAAGATCCTCCTGTGAAAGATTTGGGAAAGACTTTTCTACTTTGTTTAAACACAATTTATTATCACAGGTATGGTAAATATTTTTTAAAAAGAACAACGACTCCTTTTTTCTTCTCTCCTCAGACCCTGGTAACCACAATTCTACTTTCTGTTTTTATGAGTCTATTTTAGATACGTCATGTAAGTGGAATCATGCAGTGTGTGTCTTTCTTTGCCTGGTTTATTTCACTTAGCATAATGTCCTTGAGGTTCATACATGTTTTTGTAAATGGTAGAATGCCATTATTTTTAAGGCTGAATAATATTCCATCATATATACATATATATACAGACCCCATTTTATTTATGCATACATCTGTCAATGGATAAGTTCCAGGGATCTGCTGTACTTCACAGTGCCTATGGCTTACATTATGGTATTGTGCACTTAAAAATGTGCCAAAAGAGTAGAATTCATGCTAAGTTTTCCGACCACACAAATAAGACAAAACAAAGCAAAACAAAAATCACAAAGCTGACATAGAAAACTTTGGGGATGATGGTGTATTCTACCATTCTCATGTAGCTATAGGGATATGCCCAAGAATGGGTAATTTATAAAGAAAAGAGGTTTATTTGACACAGTTCTGCATGGCTGTAGAGGCCTCAGGAAACTGAAAATCATAGTGGAAGGGGAAGAAAACACATCCTTCTTCACATGATGGCAGGAAGGAGAAGTGCTGAGCAAAGGGGGAAAAGCCCCTTATAAAACCATCAAATCTAGTGAGAACTCACCCAGTATCACAAGAACAGCATCATGGAGGTAACCACACCACGGTTCAATTACTTCCCCTTGAGTCACTCCAGTGACAGGTGGGGATTATGGGAACTACAATTCAAGATGAGTTTGGGGACACACACAAACCATATCAGATAGATATGTTTACTACCTTGATTGTGATGACTTTATCACAAGTATTTACATATGTCCAAACTTCAACTTTATAAATTAAAAGTGCAGATTTGTTTTTTGTATATAAGTAATACCTCAATAAAGGTGTTAGAAATTGATAAATTATTTTTAGTATTTGTTCTATTGCATAGTATAATAAACTGCATTGATAGTCTTACTCATAAAGAATAAAGCTTTCTGCTTCATATAAACAAAATTAGCTCTTAATAATGTACTTTTTAGTATAAATTTAGGTATGATTCATCTGCATTAGCTGATAAAGTTCCAAAGCAAGAAACAATTTTTAGTACTTAACTGTCTGTTATGGAGTGAATTATATTCCCTTAAAATTCCTGTACTGAAACTTTAACCCCCAATGACTGTACTTAGAGATAGGTCCTGTTTAGAAATACTTAAGGTAAAATGAAGTAATAGAGTAGGCTCTAATCCAATAGGACTAGAAGAAGAGGAAGAGACAGCAGAGGAAAAGCCAGGCGAGGAAAGTGTGCAAAGTTGTCGAACTGCAAGCTAAAGACAGAGACCTCAGGAGAAAATAACTCTGCTGAAACCTGGTTTTGGACTCCAATTTCCAGAATCATGAACAAATAAATTTCTGTTGTTTTAGACATCCAATCTGTTTCATTCTGTCATGGTGGTGTTAATAAACTAACCACTATCTCTTACATTAACTAATGTTATATGAAAAGTACTAAGTTCAACAATCCTCCATTGTTTATTTTCATTAGTATTAATTTCTAAAGGGATCAATTAAACAATTCTTTTCCGTAGATACAATTTATAATAACTTATTGTCTCAATTTATATTTTAAACATGATTTTATGTAAACTTTACAAAGTGTTTTCCTCATCTTATGAATACAGTAGAAAAGAGAATCTCTTTTTAGAAGTACCTCTAAAATTTGCTCAGAAGTTTTAGAACAGTAACTTTGAAAAAGCATTGATTTACTTTAGTTGTGCTGGTATCTCCTATTACCAGTTCCAGTATTATGAAATGACACCTGCTTTATGTTTTATATTCCTTGACATTTTTTCAGACTTGCTTTATGATCTGTAATATAGTTCACTAAAATATATGTATATATTTATGTTTATGGAATGGTTTTGCCTCTGACTTTCTTGTCTCTAAAATATTTACAGTATTTATTTTAAAATACTTGCAGTTTAACTGCAATCTAAATTATCCCTTTGTTTCTATTTCATTTTTCTATTGATTATAAGTCACTTTTATTGTATCTTTTCCTGCCTTGCAGTATAAAAAGGCTTAGAGACTGAAGTCTAAGGTCTTTGTGTCCCAGCTTTTCCCTTAGGTAGATAGGATGAGGGGTCTAAACACATCAAACCGATTCGTTCATTGAGTTGAATCAAGTCTGAACTTGCTTTCATAATTTGCTTAACAGACTTCATTCAATTCCTAGTATATTCCTCTTCCCCTGAGGTGGTACTCCTTTTATTTAATACTGGCTTAATTATATATAATTCAAATACCATAATCTTACTCCCCTTAAGTGTGAAATCCAGTGGATTTTGATATATGCACAAAGTTATACAACCAGCACCAATGTCTAATTCCAGAATACATGAATCACCACAACAAGAACATAAGTTATTTCCCATTTCCCACCCTATCCTGTGCTCCACTCTTACCAATAATCACTAATGTATAAATTTCTAACTTTGTGGATTTGCCTATTATATATGTTTTTATAAATGATATCACTCAATATATTATCCTCCGTGACTGGCTTCTTTTTTTTTTTTTTTTTTTTTTTTTTTTGGCATAATGTTTTCAGGGATCATTTGTGTAGTAGCATGGAAAAGTACTTCATTTCTTTATACTTCATCGTACAGATATAACACATTTTCTTTATTAATTCATCAGTTGATGGGCATTTAGATTGTTGCCACTTTGAGCCATAAGGAATAATAAAGCTATCAGCATTCACGTACCCATCTTCATTTAGACGTATTTTCATTTCTCTTGGGTACATACCTAGGTGTAGAATTGCTGTCTTACATGTTATATCATTTGAGGAACTGCCAGATTTCCAAAGCCTCTGTACGACTCTACATTCGCACCAGTAACATAAGGTCCCAGTGTTTCTGCATTATTATACTTGTTATCTGTCTTTTTTATTGCATACATTTTAATGAGCGAAAAGGTTCCATCCATCATTGTGACTTTGCTTTGCATCTCCCTAATTATTAATGATGTTGAGCAACTTTTCAAGAGCTTATTCTTTGTCCTGTATCTTTTTTTGTGAAAAGTCTATTCAAATCATTTGCCCATTTATTATTTGTTGAATTGTAAGTGTTTTGGGTTTTTATGGAGTTTTGACAGATTGATAGGTTTCCTTCCATGCTTCAGAGGTTTGAATTTAACTTTTACAGAAACTTCTTTTTTTTTTTTTTTAAGAAGGAATGTTGCTTTGTTGCCCAGGCTGGAGTTCAGTGGTATGATCTTGGCTCACTACAACCTCTGCTTCCCGTGTTCAAGCGATTCTTCTGCCTCAGTTTCCTAAGTAGTTGGGATTCCAGGCACACATCACCATGCCTGGCTAAATTTTGTATTCTTAGTAGAGACAGAGTTTCACCATATTGGCCAGTCTGGTCTCGAACTGCTGACCTCGTAATCCACCTGCTTCGGCCTCCCAAAGGGCTGGGATTACAGGTGTCAGCCACTGTGCTGGGCCTAAAAGCTTCTTTACATCAGCACCGCAAGGTCCTTGGGGATTGCACTCTGAGTATGCTGCTAGGCCAGCTGCCTTCTCTCAGTAATGCTCTCAAACTCTTGAGAACTCTACATTCTCAAGTTTTAAACTTAGTTTCTTTGTACTTTTGCCAAAAGAAATCACGATCTGGCCAATTCCTTGAAAATCACTTTTCTTTTATTTGTTTTGGAAACTTATACCTCCAACGCTTTGCTTCTGAAACACTTCAGGATTTCATTTTTTACTCAAAATCCACATAATATCGATGAAGACTCAGCAATAAAAACATATTTTTTAAAAAGTTATTAATGTTGTATATTTTTAGCTTGTAACTTTTATGTGCTGTGCCACTTGTAGGAGCATACCAAAACTTAATTCTCCAGTCTTTTGTTAATAGACATTTGGCATGTTTCCAGTTTGGTGCTATTAAAAATAAGGCTCTGAAAGCACCTCATATATTTCTTTTAGTATCTCTTGAGAATCACTTAATAGTGCAATTACAGAGTAATAACTGAGACAAATATGAAGTTTTAGTTGATACTCTCATACAACTTAACACAGTACAAATTTCCCTATCACCAATGTCTTATGAAAGTGGAAGTAACATCACAGCTCTGTGAACACGTGACACAGATACTGTTCTGTTGTTTGTGTTAATTTCAGATACTGTTGTGGATATCTACTGCTATAGCAACATGGGTTTTATTTTTTATTTTATTTTTATTTTTTGAGATGGAGTCTTGCTCTGTCTCTCAGGATGGATTGCAGTGGTACGATTTTGGCTCACTACAACCTCCCTCTCCTGGGTTCAAGCAATTCTCCTTCCTCGGTTTCCGAAGTAGCTGGGACTACAGGGGCCCACCACCATGCCCAGGTAATTTTTTTGCATTTTTAGTAGAGACTGGATTTCACTGTGTTAACCAGGATGGTCACAATCTCCTGACCTCATGATCCACTCACCTTGGCCTCCCAAAGTGTTGGGATTACAGGGGTGAGCCACTGCACCCAGCAACAACATGGTTTTAATTTGCATTTGCCTCAGGAGCAACGAGATTAAAAGCCCTTTAGGATGTATATTGGTTATTTAGATAGCTTCTCCGTGGGTGTGTCTCTTCAAGCTGTAAATATTTGCTCAGTATATAAGTTGTATTTTGTCATCATGGTATGCTTTGGCACAAAAAAAATTATTATATTTTCAGGTAGTCTAATGTATAATTATTTTTATTTATTATTTTCAATTTTTGAATCATGAGTATAAAACAATTGTCATATTTTTAGGTCATAATGAGGTTCATCCATGTTTTCTACATTTTTACAGATTTATTATATTTATGTTAACTATATTTTTGTACTTTTATTTTTTATATGCCTGATTCCTTTGCTCTCCTCAACCCCTTTAGTATGTACCCTTGGCCATAATTCACTGCATAGTGGTATTTTTATTTTCCAAATGTTTATCCAGTTTTTCCAGCCCTCCTTGATTCTTCTATAGTTTGTTAATGAGACTCTGCATGAGTTTTCTTCATATGTGTGTGTTTTTAGTTGTTTTATTTTAGCCTTCACCTACAACTGAGAGCCTGGAGGATTTTTCCTAATTTAAGTGCATTTTCATCACTTTCTCACTTAGGAAGTGGAAATAAATATAGGGAAGAAACATGAATAATTTTATATGTATGTGAGTGAGTGTGTGTGTGTTTGTGTGTGCGTGTGTGATTTCTGTGTTGATCAGAATGAAGATGAGTAAAGAAAATGGGAATCAGTATTTTGGTGATTTTTGAGTGACAATTCAGAATTATTTTGTCTGTAAGACAAAACAATCTTCTTACATTTTTAAGTCATAATGTGGTTCATCCATATATTCTTCTAGATTTTTAGTTTTATTATTTTTATATTAACTATATTTAACATATTTAAACATAGGGAAGGAACATGAATAATTTTATAGGTATGTGTGTTTGTGTGTGTGTGTGTGTTTGTGTGTGTGTGTGATTTCTCTGTAGTTGATTTGAATGAAGATGAGTAAAAAAAATGGGGGATGAGTGTTTATTTTGGTGATTTTTGAGCGACCAGCCTGCTGAGTTTCCCTCTAACCTCTGCTTGTCCTTGCAATCAGCCCTGTGGCACTGCTGCTGAATCTATACCATGAGTGCTGTTCACAGGTAGTGCAGCCATGACTCATCCCTGCCACCAATAGTTATTTTAATAATATTATCCATAGTTCTAGTCTTTTGCATTACCAGTTGCTTTCTCTGGCTTCAGGTGATAATCAGAAGTGATTTTAAAAATCTGTGAATTAGTTTTGTATTACTGAAGGACTCATTACCACAAATGCAGAGGCTAAAAACAAGAGACATTTATATCACTATTTGTTAGGTCTGGAGTACAAACATAACTTAGCTGGAGTCTTTCCTCAGGCTCTCCTCAGACTGTAATCAAGGTATCAGCCAGGCTGGGGAATTATTTGAGGCCCAGGATTCTCTTCCAAGCTCACATGGGTGTTGGCAGAATGTATTTCTTGATGACACAGAACAATTGCTCCATGCTCCTTTAAAGCCAGAAAGAGAGAAATACTCTCTGAACCTAAGTGCCCTTTGTCCCTCTTTTAAGGATTTTCACCTGATTAAATTAGGCCCACTCAGGATATTCTTTCCTATTCTTAATCCTAAATCAACCGTTTTGACACTTAAAGAAGTTATACAAAATTCCTTTACCTTTTCCGTGTACTATTTACTAGAAACAAGTCATACTTCCCATCCACACTCAAAGCAAATGGATTACAAAATAGTATGACTCATTGAATTGCAAACTGAGTCCAACCCACTCTGTCTCCATGATTTTTTCCAAGTCCAGATCAAACTCATCATTGATACATATCTTGTCTCCTTTTTTTTTTTTTTTTTTTTGCTGTAGTCTGAATGTTTTTATCTCTCTCAAACTTGTATGTTAAAATGTTAATCCACAAAATGATAGTTTTAGGAGGCAAGGCTTTTGGGAGTGAGTAAGGATTATTGCTTTTATGGAAGAGGCTCTGGTTCTTTTCACTATTTGAGAATGCAGCTAAAAGGTACCATCTATAAATGGAAAAATGGGCTATTAACAAGCATTCAATCTGCTGAACCCTTGATGTTAGTCTTTTCGGCTTCCAGAACTGAAAGAAATAAATGTCTGTCATTAGTAAGCCACTCATTCTATATTTTGTTATTGCAACCTGAATGAGCTAAGATAATCTTCATGGAATTGTTCTGCAATCTACCCTTCAGCCACCTTTAATTGTTACAGCCTCCAGTCTTCTCCGTGGATGAGACCTCTAATGGCAAATTGCTAAATTTTTCTGAGCTCCCTATGGGACCACCTCTCTTTATAGTGTTGTGAATGAAGCTTGACTAACTTTAACTTCCTAACTCCTATCAGCCTCTGACATTATTCTCATACATTGCTCTATAACACAGTTTTTTAGCCCTTTTGTATGCGGTCCTTAAGCTTATTACAGTCCTACCTTCCATATTGTCCACCTAATGCACAGTAAATCCATAAATTATTGAACAAACGAGTGCAAATATATCCCCAGCCTACTATGTTTTTGTCTTTTTCTTGGCCCAAACAACTCTTGAGTTACTCCTGCCCTCTTGGTCATGGAGTATGGCTTTATATAAGCAATTTTCTTGCCCAATTAGACTCTTCTGAGGACTGCCGTTTCTGTCCGCTTGTATGAAATCCAATTTGTGTATATGATTCTCTTTGAATTCTACTTAAATATGCAAATTCAAGGAAGAGACACACTTCAATTCCCTCTCCAAAATTCCTACATAGATTGTGGAAGGAATGCCATGGAATGACAGACAATCATGTAGCATTTTAATAAGTCCCAGGAAAGCTGAAATGATTCCATTTATAGTTGATTTCATAGAACATGAGGTTCTAAGTGCATCTTGATTTTAACTATAAGCTGTAATTCCATTACTGGGACCAAAGAAAGTTCTACTTAACTTCTAGTTACACATTATGTATATAAAATCAATCTAAAAGTTTGATAAATTACAGTGGGATTATACATGAACATTGTTTAGAAGAAATATACATTTCAAGGTCCTAAGTATCATCATAATTTGCTGTATGAACTGTTCCTAATTTTAGGGCTCCACCGTTTCCTTACTAATGCTTAATTTTAACCTCATGGGTACTGCATGCTAATAAATTTAATTTGCATTGTATTGAAGCCACTGATATTTTAGTCTTTGGTTTTAATTTCTAGAAATCTCTGTCATGTGGCTATAGGAGAGAAGAATTTCTTTCAAGGGAGTCATTGTAGATTTCTGATCTCTAATGTGTACCATAACCTGAGAATTTTCTGCGATCTGCAAATTTTTTCTTTATGTTGCTAAGTGTACTTCCAAGCAATCTTCCAACTCCCTTATACAATTTATTTTCACTAGTCTATTATGTTAGAAACTACTTAATATTTAACTTTACTTTCAACATGCACTTGATTATAGGTATCTACAGAGGATAATTTAACTAACTGTTTTTCCACTGTTTGCCATCAGCCTCCAATGACCCTTTTAATACTGATGTTAGACACATTAGGGCTGTTAAATTTAATCAGATAGGAGTATAAAGTAGAGATTCTCATCCTTAATTTTCAGTCCTCTGGAATAATTTCTGGTATCAAAAATTATTTCAGACGGGATTGAATCAAGGAAATAGAATGATTTTTCTTCTGTATCTGGCAGTTGGCTAAGGGAACTCATAATCTAGAGTTGGCCCTTGGAAGAAAGAGCTAGACACAGAATGGTTGAGAACAACAAATATGAACCTTCAGGTATCTCTCCGTTATTTATCACCATGAAGGGGAGCAAAGACAACCTGAATACTGACAGCAGCTCCGAATTTCTCTCTTGGCTCATCTGACCACAATGACCTTCAGAAACTAGTGATTGTTGCTTTATATTGAACCTCCAAATTTCATGCAATTCTCTCTCTCACTCTCTTTTTTTGTCCAAACTCTTAAGTGGGAAACAGGCAGGGAAGGACATTCCTGGAAAAGCAGTTCCAGATGATCCTAGTTGATATGGTCCAAAAATGTGATAGCTAAACTGAAAATTCATAACAATGTATACATTTTATTTTTTTCAATAAATCCATAAGATATTAATATTAGTAAATTAATCTTTCCAGTAGATTGTTTAGTATAGGATTGCTTTCTTTGGCTTCGAAATTGTCTGAATATTTATATTCCTTATGCAACTAGATGTACAGTTGTTCAATATGGGGTGGGGTGATGCACAAGAAAATAGGACTTAAAACTTGAGATCTGTTTTAACAAGGAAATTAAGAAACTATTTATGAAAAAAATAATCTTTTCAATACAAAGAGGTTGACTGCAGGCATAAGCAGAAATTGTAGTTTAGAATGTTCACCTAATAAAAGGAAGCAAGGAACTGAATTAAGATTTAGCCTAGCAATTCTAATCTGCTTACATTTTCAAGAAATGCTGACATCTAATCAGAAACCTTAAGGATTAGTATGTTTGGAAAAATATGCTTACATAACATATAATCTTCTATCCTTCTTTATGAGTGAGATATGTTTGCATGAAACATATCTTTGTATTTGTATGGTTAATCTTTTGATGGAATCATAAAATACTTTTCACAGCAAGAAATTATGTCCAAGTCACTTTTTATTTTACACTGGTTGAAGAATAAATATAAGGATTTAAACATTTCTCAGAACATCAAGTTTCTTATGTTCAAGTTATTCTTTATGAGGATTTTTTGATAAGTGCATATTATGACAGTAGAACTGGTTTTAAATTCTTAAGAAAATATATGAAATAAAGAAATGTAGAATGAGTAGCCCATTGGTGGAGAGGATGAAATTTCCTTTATCTTACAAGTAACTTCCAGAAAACTCCATGGCCTAGAGATAGTAACAAGTTAAATGCCTTCTAATTTTAGAACCTATACATTTACCTACTAGAAAAGAGCATCTTTTAACCAATTAATTTTTACCTAATAGTGTTTTTTAAGCTTTGGACTTTTCAAAAGACTTGATGTCCATTATTTTAGTCACATATTTTTGTACATAATGAAAGTTGTATGAACATAAGTGTTCTAGATTATCTGATGATATTCTCAGTACCTACACAGTCTAATGAAGTGAAAATTGACTTAAATTTTCTCAGGCGAAGTCCATTCTAATGCACTGAATTTATCAACCCAGTGTTGAAGGTGTCTACTTTCTCATTACGTTTTCTTTTTCTATAAAACTAGCACACTGGCCATTTTAAACAATTAATTAATACTTGATGAATGTATTAATAAGTGTATTATTGGCATAATTTAGAGCATTCACCGAGTTTTTAAATAACAGTGGTTAACCAAAAAGAGCCTTGTAAAATATTTTGTCTTAAAATTAAGTTCAGCGGAATTGTGTTATTTTTTATTCTTATAAATATCCTATTCCTAATTGTCTTTTCAGTCTAGGAATTAGTTTTTGCACGGACTTGTAAGTTTTAATTAAGCAACTTTTCCATGAAACAGGTAAGGATGCTGAAAATGCCACCTATGACAAATTAATTCTTCTCGACCTTTTGTTATAGTAATGTCATACTCAAAAGAAACTTAGAAATCACCCAACCCAATACTATTCTCTTTGCGTAAAATCTGTGATCTCATCCATTTAATATTTACAGTTCTGAGTGTCTTTCCTCTGCTTATGTATACATTCCAGTGTACTGTGCTCAGCTGAGACACAGCTACTGACTTATATACTAACATTAATATAACATTTTTAATATAATAGAATATAACCACATTTATACAATGTCAATTTATCTGGAGAAATATATGAACTTTTTATTCTACAATTTAATAAAAATATTTGAGGCCACTATGCTAATAACTCTGGCAAATTTAAGGCTTTCACATTTGGGGGCAAACACACAGTACAGTGATTTTGTTTTTATATTTTAATATGTAAAGTAACAAGAAAAACTCTTTAACCTAATATTTAAAAAGCAGTACTTCATTTCAAAGTTTGATGTTTCTATACTTTCTGAAATCATGTTTACCGTTCCTTTCTATTTCTACTGTATGGTATATAAGCTTAGATTTGTAGTATCTGTTCAATTTTTGCTGTCAAGATGGGAAATAATTAATCCATTACTAATGTGTTTATAAGATGTACTTCTGTGATAGGAAATAACTCTACTTTATAAACTTTTTATGTACATCACAATGGCTCAAAGCTTTACCAGTTTCTTAGTCAAAGCGGGTTTGATAAAAAGCCGCAGTCCTCCTGATAGTGGCTCACCCAATTTTCTGGAATAATATTATTTTACCTTAGTTGGTGGTGTCCTTTCTGGCCTTCTTCAAATTAGAGAGTGTAATATCTATTTTTGGATAAGTCTATGTAAAACCAATTATGATGCAGTTTTGTTAAACACTGAAAGTGGTTGGTAATTTTTAAAAACTCATCTATAAGTGCTATAAATCAAGTAAATCCTTACATACTCGACATGGTATACATAGGTGGATGTTTCTGACATTAGAAAGAAACTACTGAGATGGAAGACCATGCTTTATTTAGGAGTTTTAAAAAAATTTAATATTATTCTGTGTTAATCTGTACAATATTGCAACTCCCACACTGAGTACTCCAAACATAGAATCTACAGAAGAAAAGGAAATATTTAAGTAAATGGCACTTTTATTGTTTGTAAGTAAAATCATTTTATGAACAAAACATTTAAATTTTAATACCACAGACCCACATAAGCATAATTTAATTGGGTAATACACATACACACACACACACACACACATATATATTTCTCATATCATAACCATGTTTAATATTTCCTGGTTCTATGAATTTGATTGGTAATGACAAATGCTTATTAGTTGACTAATTTGTGCCAGGGATCATTGCAGGCCCTGAGAATGTAGCAGTGTATTAGCGATCCAATCTGCTATAGCAAACTACCAAAACCTTAATGGCTTACAAGAGGCCAAATTTCCTATCCTATAGTGCTAGAGGTCAGAAGTCTGAAATGAGTTTTTCTGATCTAAAATCAAACATCATTCTGAAAGCATTAGTGGGGAACCCATTTTCTCACATGTGGACTTTTAAAGGCTTCCTTCACACCTTGGCTCATTGCTTCTTCCATCTTCAAAGACAGGATTTTGGTATCTTCAAATCTCTTTCTAATGCTGACCATCTTGGTCTTTTTCTTTCACGTATAAAAAAAGATGTCATTTCATTGCTCCCCACTTGGATAATCCTGGAAAATCGCCACACCTCAAGATCTTTAATCACATCTGCAAAGTCCTTTTGGCCTTGTAAGGAAGCACATTCACAGCTTCCTTGGATGAGGATATGGACAT
Organism: Ateles fusciceps; assembly: GCA_036589455.1. NCBI lineage: Eukaryota > Metazoa > Chordata > Mammalia > Primates > Atelidae > Ateles > Ateles fusciceps. The sequence goes on along the minus strand of JAZHEH010000174.1, from coordinate 2,009,383 downwards.
TCTTTGATGACTACTATTTTGCCTGCTAGAAGTTGTAAATAAAACAGACTAAAATATCTATGTTCATAAGAGTATGTTTATATAAGAAAGGTAGACAAAAAACAAACCCATAATTTGTCTTGTTTTATATTCCTACTTCTTCTTTGTACCATCTTTTTTTCTATAGTTTTTTCAAGGAATTATCTATATTATTGCACTCCTCAACTAGTCAATTTCACCTTTGTAAACACACTCAATTTCATAAACTTATGTCATGTATATTTCTCTCTCTTTCTGTTTCATTTGGTTTAATTTTGCTATTATTTTCCAAACTTTATAATATGTAGGTTACATTTAAACATTACTAGTCTTCTTTATTTTATTATATATATATATGTATATATATATACATATATATATATGTGTATATATATACATATATATATATGTATATATATATACATATATATATACGTATATATATATATAATTGCACTTTAGATTCTGGGGTACATGTGAAGAACATGTAGGATTGTTGCATAGGTACATATATGGCAACGTGGTTTGCTGCCTCCATCCCTACCACCTATATCTGGCATTACTCCCCATGTTATCCCTCCCCAATTCCCTATCCCCTAATAGTTCCCCCAATTCCCTGTCTGTCCCCTAGTCCCCCCTGCACAGACCTAAGTGTGAGATGCTCCCCTCCCTGTGTCCATGTGTTCTCATTGTTCAACACTAACCTATGAGTGAGAACATGCCATGTTTGATTTTCTGTTCTCCTGTCAGTTTGCTGAGAATGATGGTTTTGAGGTTCATCCATGTCCCTACAATGGACACAAACTCATCGTTTTTTATGGCTGCATAGTATTCCATGGTGTATATGTACCACATTTACCCTGTCCAGTCTATCACTGATGGGCATTTGGGTTGGTTCCAGGTCTTTGCTATTGTAAACAGTGCTGCAATGAACATACTTGTGCATATGTCTTTATAATAGAATGATTTATAATCCTTTCAATATATACCCAGTAATGGAATTGCTGGGTCAAATGGAATTTCTATTTCTAGGTCCTTGAGGAATCGCAACACTATCTTCCACAATGGCTGAAATAATTTACACTCCCACCAACGGGAGTGTAAAAGTGTTCCTCCACATCCTCTCCAGCATCTGTTGTCTCCAGATTTTTTGATGACGGCCATTCTAACTGGCTTGAGATGGTATCTCAATGTAGTTTTGATTTGAATTTCTCTAATGACCAGTGATGATAGCATTGTTTCATGTTTGTTGGCCTCATATATGTCTTCTTTCAAAAAGTGTAGGTTCATATCCTTTGCCCACTTGTGAATGAGTTTGTTTGTTTGTTTGTTTTTAATTTATTTATTTTGCTTTAGGTGCATACTATATCTGGCATTTCTCCCCATGTTATCCCTCTGTTTATTTCTTTGTAGATTCTGGATATAAGGCCCTTCTCAGAAGAGTAGATTGCAAAAATTTTTTCCCATTCTGTTAGTTGCTGGTTCACTCTTATGATTGTTTCTTTTGCTGTGCAGAAGCTGTGGAGTTTAGTTAGATTTCATTTGTCTATTTTGGCTTTTACTGTCAATGCTTTTGGTGTTTTAGTCATGAAGTCCTTGCCTATGCCTGTGTCCTGAATGGTTTTGCCTAGGTTTTCTTCTAGGGTTTTTATGGTATTAGGTCTTATGTTTAAGTTTTTATCCATCTGGAGTTAATTTTAGTGTAAGGTGTCAGGAAGGGGTCCAGTTTCTGCTTTCTGCACATGGCTAGCCAGTTTTCCCAACACCGTGTATTAAACAGGGGAATCCTTTCCCCATTGCTTGTTTTTGGCAAGCTTGTCAAAGATTAGATGGTTGTAGATGTGTGGTGTTGCCTCCGAGGCCTCTGTTCCATTTCATTGGTCCATATCTCTGTTTTGGTACCAGTACCATGCTGTTTTGATTACTGTAGCCTTGCAGTATAGTTTGAAGTCAGGTAGTGTGGTGCCTCCGGCTTTGTTCTTTTTGCTTAGAATTGAGTTGGTTATGCAGGCTCACTTTTGGTTTTTGTATGAAGTTTAAGGTGTATTTTTTCAGTTCTGTGAAGAAGGTCATTGGTAGATTGATGGGATTGGCATTGAATCTGTAAATTACTTTGGCAGTGTGGCCATTTTTATGATATTGATTCTTCGTAACCATGAGCATGGAATGTTTCTCCATCTGTTTGTGTCCTCTCTTATTTCCTTGAGCAGTGGTTTGTAGTTCTCCTTGAAGAGGTCCTTTACATTCTTTGTTGGTTGTATTCCTAGGTATTTTATTCTCTTTGTAGCAATTGTGAATGGCAGTTTGTTCTTGATTTGGTTCTTTTAAAGTCTGTTATTTGTGTATAGGGATGCTTGTGGTTTGTGCACATTAAGTAGCTTATCAGTTTCAGGAGATTTTGGGCTGAGACCATGGGGTCTTCTAAATTTACAATAATGTCATCACCAAATAAAGACAATTTGACTTCCTCCTTTCCTATATGAATACCCTTTATTTGTTTTTCTTGCCTGACTGCTCTGGCTAGAACTTCGAATACAATATTGAGTAGAAGTGGTGAGAGAGGGCATCCTTATCTAGTGCCAGATTCCAAAGGGAGTGCTTCCAGTTTTTGCCCATTCAGTGTGATATTAGCTGTGGGTTTGTCATAAATAGCTTTTATTATTTTGAGATACATTCCATCAATACCTAGTTTATTGAGGATTTTTAGCATAAAGGGCTGCTGAATTTTGTCGAAGCCCTTCTCTGCGTGTATTGAGATAATCATGTGATTTTTGTCTTTGGTAGTGTTTATGTGGTGAATTCCATTTACAGATTTGCATATGTTGAACCAGGCTTTCATATGTGGGATGAAGCCTACTTGATCATGGTGGATAAGCTTTTTGATGTGCTGTTGCAATAGGTTTGCCAGTATTTTATTGAAGATTTTTTGCATCTATGTTCATCATGGATATTGGCCTGAAGTTTTCTTTTCTTGCTGAGTCTCTGCCAGGTTTTGGTATCAGGATGATATTGGTCTCATAAAATGATTTGGGAAGGATTTCCTCTTTTTGGATTGTTTGGAATAGTTTCATAGGGAATGGTACCAGCTCCTGTTTGTATGTCTGGTAGAATTCGGCTTTGAACCCATCTGGACCTGGGCTTTTTCTGGGTGGTAGGCTCTTAATTACTGCCTCAATTTCAGCCCTTGCTATTGGTCTACTCAGGGTTTTGACTTCTTCCTGGTTTATGCTTGGGAGGGTGCAAGTGTCCAGGAATTTATCCATTTATTCCAGGCTTACTGGTTTATGTGCAAAGAGTTGTTTGTGGTAATCTCTGATGGTGGTTTTTATTTCTGTGGAATCTATGGTGATATCCCCTTTATCGTTTTTATGGCATCTATTTGATTATTTTCTCTTTTCTTTTTTATTAATCTGGCTAGTGGTCTATTGTATTGATCTTTTCAAAAAAAACCAGCTCCTGGATTTATTGATTATTTGAAGGGTTTTTTGTGTCTCTATCTCCTTCAGTTCTGCTCTGATCTTAGTTATTTCTTGTCTTTTGCTAGCTTTTGAGTTTTTTTGATCTTGCTCCTCTAGCTCTTTCAATTTTGATGATAGGGTGTTGATTTTCGATCTTTTCTACTTTCTCATGTGGGCATTTATTGCTATAAATTTTCCTATAGACACTGCTTTAAATGTGTCCCAGAGATTCTGGTACATTGTGTCTTTGTTCTCATTGGTTTTGAATAACATCTTTATTTCTGCCTTCATTTCACTGTTTATCCAGTCAACATTCAAGAGCCAGTTTTTCAGTTTCCATTAAGTTGTGTGGTTCAGAGTTAGTTTCTGAATTCTGAGTTCCAACTTGATTGCACTGTGGTCTGAGAGACTGTTTGTTGTGATTTCCATTCTTTTGCATTTGCTGAGGAGTGATTTACTTCCAATTATGTGGTCAAATTTAGAATAGGTGTGATGTTTTGCTGAGAAGAATGTATATTCTGTGGATTTGGGGTGGAGAATTCTGTAAATGTCTGCTAGGTTTGCTTGGTCCAGGTCTGAGTTCAAGTCCTGTATATCATTATTAATTTTCTGCCTCATTGGTCAGTCTAATATTGACAGTGGAGTGTTAAAGTCTCGCACTATTATTGTGTGGAAGTCTAAGTCTCTTTGCAGGTCATTAAGAACTTACTTTACGTATCTGGGTGCTCCTGTATTGGGTGCATATATATTTAGGATTGTTAGCTCTTCTTGTTGCACTGATCCTTTTCCCATTATGTAATGCCTTTCTTTTTTTTTCAGGAGCTCTTGTAAAGCAGGCCTGGTAGTGATGAAATCTCTCAGCAATTGCTTGTTCGTAAAGGATTTCATTTCTCCTTCACTCATGAAGCTTAGTTTGGCTGGATATGAAATTCTAGGTTGAAAGTTCTTTTCTTTAAGGATGTTGAATATTGGCCCCCACTCTCTTCTGGCTTGAAGAGTTTCTGCTGAGAGATCCACTGTGAGTCTGATGGGTTTCCCTTTGTGGGTAACCTGACCTTTCTCTCTGGCTGTGCTTAGTATTTTTTCCTTCATTTCAACCCTGCTGAATCTGACAATTATGTGCCTTGGGGTTGCTCTTCTTGAGGAATATCTCTGTGGTGTTCTCTGTATTTCCTGGACTTGAATACTAGCCTGCCTTGCTAGATTGGGGAAGTTGTCCTGGATAATATCCTGAAGAGTGTTTTCCAGCTTGGGTTCATTCTCTCCATCACATTCAGGTACACCTATCAAACATAGATTAGGTCTTTTCACGGAATTCCTTATTTCTTGGAGGCTTTGTTCATTTCTTTTTACTTTTTTTTTCTCTAATCTTGCCTTCTCATTTTATTTCATTGACTTGATCTTCAATCTCTGATATCCTTTCTTCTGCTTGGTTGATTTGGCTATTGAGACTTGTGTATGCTTCACCAAGTTTTCGTGTTGTGTTCTTCAGCTACATCAATTCATATATATTCTTCTCTAAGCTGTTTATTCTTGTTAGCATTTCATCAAACCTTTTTTCAAGATTCTTAGTTTCTTTGCTTTGTGTTAGAGCCTGTTCTTTTAGCTCAGAGAAGTTTGTTATTACCCACCTTCTGAGGCCTGTTTCTGTCAATTCATCAGACTCATTCTCCATCCAGCCTTGTTCCCTTGCTGGTGAGGAGTTGTGATCCCTTGGAGGAGGACAGACATTCTGGTTTTGGGTGTTTTCATCCTTTTTGTGCTGGTTTCTTCCCACCTTTGTGGATTTATCTACCTGTGGTCTTTGTAGTTGGTGGCTTTCAGTTGGGGTTTCTGAATGTCCTTTTTGTTGATGATGAAGTTGTTTCTTTCTGTTTCTTAGTTTTCCTTCTAACAGTCAGGGCCCTCTGCTGTAGGATTGCTGGAGGTCCACTCCAGAACCTGCTTGCCTGGAGATCACCTGCAGTGGCCTCTGAGTTTTCGCTGGGAATTGCAATCCAGAGCTGTTCCTATTTGGCCATCTTGGATCAGCCTTCTTTATTTTAGTTTATCTTTAAAAACCTATTTGTTTAGAGAAGTGGTCTCATTCTGTTACCTAGGTGGAAATGCAGTGGCACATCCATGCCTCACTGTAGCCTCAAACTCTTAGGTGCAGGCAATTCTCTCAACTCAGCCTCCTGAGTAGCTGGGATTGTAGTTTCACACCACTGTGTAGGAATACTTTTAATTATTAGTAATTTTTGTAGAGAAGGAGTCTCATTTTGTCTCCCAGGCTTGTCAGGGACTCCTAGCTTGAAGCGATCCTCCCATCTCAGCAACCCAAATGCTGGGCTTACAGGTGTAAGCCACCATGCCCTAGCTTCTTTATTTATATGAAATTTTAGTATTAAAATTTGCCCCACAATTACAAGTTTTGAGGTATTCCACTATTTTCAAATGCGATCTTTTTATATTTAATTAGAATCAAACATTTGTTTAATTTTTTCTTGGATCATAACATAGTCAAAGTCTTGTTTGTGTCTGTGTGTATGTCAGCAATTTCAAAGGGTTGCTACAATTTTCTTTGACATTTTTTATTGTACTAAAATATTTGTAACATAAATGTTATCACTTTAACTGTGGAATTAAGTGTCATTAGTACATTCAGAGTGTTGTCTAACTACCATCACTATCCATTTCCCCTCCCCTCAGCAACCCATGTTCTATTTTCTAGCTCTCTGAATTTGCCTTTTCTAATTTCCTCATTTAGGTAGAATCACACAATGTTTGTCCTTTGGTGTCTGGCTTCTTTCAATTTCTATAATAACTTCAAGGTTCAGTTAAAAGGCTTAATTGAATTATGTTTAAATAACCTTGATCTGTTATGGTACCATTCATAAAATATGTTGAAATGTGCCTTTGTTTAGCATCTAGTCATTTTGTTTAGCATAATCCCTAGGTGTTTATGAGAAATATGATTTTCCTAATAGTGGGGATAGACTAAGTTGTAATTGTATTTCTCAAATATTCCATATCCTTACTATATTTTGACCTTCAAGGAAAGAAACATAGCATGCGTACTGTAGCAAAACTATAAAGATCAAATGCAGCCATTTCATGAATTATGGAAAGAGCAAGGAAGGAGGTGCTAATATAACACCAAACTTTTAAGAAATACCATCAGAATTCAGAGAGAGTTACGCAATTATTTAAAACTGTGCTAATTAGACCATCTTTTATTTTTCATAGAATCTGTCTCAGATTGCTCTCCTTAAACTTCTACCCTTTTCTCAGATGTAATTTAATGTATAAAGGCACATACACACATACATTAGATGATAAGATCAGTCTCCATCTGGTATGGTTTGGCTCTGTGTACCCACACAAATCTCATCTTGAATTATAGTTCCCATAATCCCCACGTCATTGGAGAGACCCAGTGGAAGGTAATCAAATAATGGGGCAGTTTCCTCCAGGCTGTTCTTGTGATAGTGAGTGAGTCTCATGAGATCTGATAGTTTTACAAGGAGCATCTTCCTTTGCTTGGTACTTCTCTTTCCTGATGCCATGTGAATAAGGACATGTTTGCTTTACCATTATTGTAAGTTTCATGAGGCCTCCAAGCCATTTGGAACTATGTTTCAATTAAACCTCTTTTTTAATAAATTACTCAGTGTTGGGTATTTCTTTGTATCAGTGTGAGAATGGACTAATACACTATCTATCTCCAAAATATTCTGATTTTATGCATACATACACAAGCACACACATATACATGTGTACAAAAATAAAACATTCATATATATATTGATACTTATTTTATGAAATAACTGCTTTGTGAATCTGTCTTCAAATATAAATTAGAATTCTAGTTTGCCTATTTCACTTGTGTCTGTCTATGTCTAATTAAATTATATAAGCTTTGTTTTACTAAATGAGGGCTGAGGAAAACTAGGCATTAAATATAGATATATTTGAAAGAGCTCTAAACTTGAATCCTGATTCTAGCACTCCTTTCCTCTTTGACATTGATCTGGCTTATTATTCTGGTAGGCAGTATAATGCTTCTGCCAAATATATCATTGCCCTAATCCTCAGAAATTGTGAATCTGTCATATTTTATGGCATAAATACATTTGCACATATAATTAAAATCACAGACCTTAAAATAGGGTGATTCTTTTGGTTTATCTAGGTGGGTCCATCAATTCACATGAGACCTTATAAGCAGAGGACTGTCTCTGGCAAGAGAGCTGTGGCAGAAGGAGATCAGAGATTCTAAGTGTGAGAAGGATTCAATGAACCATTGCTGGCTATAGGATATAGGTTCCCACATTCAAGGACAAGAGAGAAACCTCTTGGAGCTAAGACCGTCTTCCAGCTGACAGATAACAGGAAATGAAATCTCCTAAAACTGCAAGGACCTGGATTCTGTGAACAACCTGAGTGAGTTAGAAGCACAGTTTCCCAGAGTCTCCTGAGAAAAGTCCAGTTGGCTGACACCTTGATTTTGGCTTTATAAAATCCAGAGCAAAGAAATCAGTAAAGCCAGCTAGAACTTCTGATGCACAGAACTTTGAGATACAGAATTTGTGTTGTTTCAGCCACAAAATTTGTGGCTATTTGGTATGGCAGCAATAAAAAGCAAGTACAATTATTTTTTCAACTCAGACATGAGTCTCTAAACAACTAGAGAAAATAATACTATGTCATAAGGGTGTGTATGTTGCAGGTATTCAAAGTAATTAAGAAATAATTTTTGATATTTATTTTACATTTAAACTCAGGTTATATAAATCACATTTTCTCTCTTATTGTGTGTGTGTGTGCAAGTGTTCATACCCATGTGTATAACACATTGATCACATTTAATTATCTTTGGGAAAAGCAGTTACCATCTGATTACTTAATACTTTCACTGACATACCCAAATCTAATATAAGGAAGTGGTACAATGGAAAGTTCCTGATACAAAAGACACCAATAAGTAGGGTATTACTGCCTGATTCTAAGAAATAGAGGTATGCGACTCTGAAGACAGACAGAAATGCTATCAAATTTGCTATATTTCGTTAAAATATTATGCCCTTCTATGCAATCATCTAGTTAATTTTTAGCAAAACATTTAAGAATGTTCTTATGTAGTACATGAAATAACAGATGCTCTATTGTTATTCATGAAAAAAAAACATGCTGGCAACTATTTGTCCTCTGAGATTTTTTAAATGTTGGCTTTTAAATGAAAATATAATTTATACTTTATTTAGTATTATAAGATTTTCAAATGGATATAAAATTTATATTCAACACTTTAACATTATAATTGAATGATTTTGTGTTTCTGTAGAAAATATGACAGAAGAAAGATCACTTGGCTTGTAATAGATTTTAGGTAATCCCAATGGTTCAATTTTATTTTCACAGTTGGATTTTTTTAAAGCAAGAATGAACATGGTTTTCATTTTTAAAAGATGATTATATTTTCTTTCTTGGAAATTAAATTGTTTTGAGAATGTTATAGGAAACACATATCAGAGATAGTATTTATATGTAATCTTGCCATTCAGGTATAGAATGGTTTCATTGGTTTACTATAAATTAGACAATAAATTGTATATTATTTGGTAGTTATTATTCTGTCATTTTTTGTTGCTGCATATGGCACTGTTGAATAATGGAAAATTTGCCTGAGACTTTCCATTAATCTCACACTGCCCAGATACTGTAATGCTTGATTCTGAAATGACATAAATTTTATTTTATTTCAAAAAATCATTGCAAAATATTTTAACAAAAATATTTTGATACAAAGTTTTAAGTAATATAGTTTCTTTTTGATTCAATTAGTTTTGAAATAATCAAATAAAAAGAATTGTGGAGTAAATGATTTCACTTTCTCTGTGCTTTCTTCCACTGTTTACACCGAATAATCTCATCTTAAATTTGAATTTAGTGGAAAGTATTCATAGAAGTCCTGCCATAGTCTATGCTTAAGGAAGAAGGAGTAAAAGACCTTGTAGGTTAAAAATTTCGTCCCAGCATTCTAGAGCCTGCACGCCATTCCCACAGGAATTTTTCCAGACTTTTGAACCTTTAGAAACCTCTTTTGTATGAATTGTTGAATTGCTGAGGTCCTAGAGATGTGGACATATGCTTTTAATTTCCTCTATATCTTTCCTGATGTTATGTTAATGATTATAGAGATAAATTAATGATTGGAGGAAAATAATCAGACACACACAAACACACATATGCTTTACCCAAAACATTGCATTCAAAAAGAAAAGCTTAGCCTACTTTTTCAATCTTTTGAATATTCAATACATAATGTATTTTTTTTTTTGCTTTGTCAGAAGAAAAGTCTTAGAAATGTGAGAATTGGTTACTTAAAAAAAAGATGCCAAAATATGTATTAAGGGCTTAAAATTCATATGAGGTGATTGATTTAGACAACAAAAATGAGAAGACTAGCAAAACAGTAGACCACAGGAGAAAAAAAATAGAAAATGTAAATATTATTTACTCTGCAAGCATATATATTATAACAACATATATGAATGAAATGAATAACACAATTCATAACATGAATAAAATGTGCAGAAAGCACTTCATATATTTTGTTTATAATAATTAAAAGGGATATTCTATGTAAACCTTTAGACATATTCCCTCTGTTTTCCAGTTAGTATAATATGTGAAATGTGCCATTTTCATAATAACACATAACAAATGTACTCAATGCTTAAAATAATTAAAAAGCCTAATAAAATATTTGAAATAAGTTAATAATACACATGACACAAAACATAATTTATATTTTATTGCAGATAACTTATATATATATTTTTTTGTTTTTTGATTTTTGGGTTTTTATGATAGTGTCTTGCTCTGTTGGCCAGGCTGGAGTGCAGTGGCATGATCTCAGCTCACTGCAACCTCTGTCTCCTGGGTTCAAGCGATTCTCCTGCCTCAGCCTCCTGAGCAGCTGGGACTACAAGCACATGCTACCATGTCCAGCTGTTTTATTAAAATATAATTTACCACTAGTAAAAAGCACAGATTTTGTATAATACTATCTATGAGTTTTGAAAATGAGTATGTCTCACAAAAAACAATCAACCTGTAGAGCATTTATCATTCCAGAAACGTCCATTGTACCTTCCACATCAATTTCCCCAAGGGAAAACAAGACACTATTGTGACTTCCATTTTCATAGATTAGTTTTCTTTGTTATAGAAAGTTTGAAATCCAAGTAAGCAGAAAGATACCATATGTTATTTGAAACTTCGGTTGTTTGGCAGAGAAACATATTTTTGAAAATTGTTTATAATATTGCATTTATCAGTATTCTGTACCTGTTTTTTTCTGTTTGTTTGTTTTTCTGAGTACAATTCTATTGTATGAATCTATCACACTGTTTCTACCCATTCATCTTGGGTTGGATATTCTTTTTGCTTATAATTTTTGTTTTTATTACTAAAAATACTACAGATATCTTATGAAAGTTGATATGTAGTAGCATATTTTGATTTCTTTTGTTACATAGCTAGGAGTAAAATTTCTAGAGTATCGCCATGTTCAATTTTACATACATATAATGTGATGCATATGCTAATGAATAAACTAATAAATGCAGTTTTACTTTTGGTTTTCCAAAATGTATGCCTTTTCCCCTATCTATGAAATCTTTACCAAGCTCCAGGCCATGGATATTTTTGCTAAATAACCTTGTAGAAATTTTACAGTTTTAATTATAATTTTTGAATCTATTAAGCAATTCAAGTGACTTTTAGTATATGGTGTGAAAAATGGCTAATGTCCTTGTGATGTTCTTCAAAGGTTCTTAAAGGGTACATTTGGTTGCCCTATTAGCATTGAATAAAAAGAATATTCTTCTTTCATAAGTTTGCTCTGTTGTCATTGCAAAAAAACAATTGACCATGTAAGTCAATGATAATCTATTTCTGAGCTTTCCTTGTGCTATTGATCTTTAAAGATATTCCTTTCATGATACCACACTGTCTTGATTACTACAGATTTAGGGACATTTTTAAAATGAGTGAATGTAAGTAATACAACTTTTTCTCCTTTAATTTTTTTTCTGTTATAAGTCACTTCAATACCTATGTAAATATTATAATCAACAAATAATTTCCACAAATTACAATTTAGAATTTTGATTGGATTTCCTTTGACTATATATGTGTATATATATATATATATATAGCCAGATTTGAGAAAATCCTTTTCCTAAATACTTAACTCTGAAAAATACCCCAGGAAATGTATTAGGTTTTAAGATTAAAAAGAAAATCCTTTAGGCTTTTAGGCAAAAACACCAAGTTACTTATTAAGGATAGAAATAAGTTTGGCAGCACACACCTCAACAAAATAATGTAAGACAACAGTGGATCAATATTATCAACACTCAAGAAACATAGCATAAGCCAGGAATTTTGTATCTAAAATTATTTTCTTCAAATTTCCAGGTAGTAGAAAATCTGTTTTAACCATTCAACATCCCTGAAAATTCCTTTCTGAGGTTTTGAGCTGCCTAGCACAAACTTTTTTTTAAGGCAAATGCAGATCATAAAACCTGTCACATCTATTAAATTCTGCTGTTAAAATGTGAAAGCTGCTATAAAAGATTGGTCAATGAATTGTCATGGCTATGTTTTAATAAAACTTTATTTACAAAACAGGAGGCTTACAAGATTTCCATATATACTTTGCTGATTCTCATCTAAAGCAGCTATTCTCAACATATTGTTCTTAGATCAGGCTTATCAGCAACACTAGAAACTTGACGGAAATTTGCACTACCTGTTCCAGACCTACTGGATCAGAAACTTTGAGGAAAATATTGGACAATCTCTTTGTCAGGGATTCCTATAGGTGATCCTTATGTATCCTGAAGTTGGAGAACTACTAATCCTGAAGATCAGTGTCATTTTAACAAGGGTTGACTGAAGGAATATCAGCAAAATAACAGCAGGTTACCAATGAATACAGTTAATATGGTATTAAGCTAAAGTGAAGGTAGACATGAGAATAGTCTCTGTACTGGTGGGTGCACATTGGATGCCCCCTGAAGAGTGGTTGAAGAGCCACCTAGCCTGCGCTCTCTACCAACAGAAGAAAAAAAACATCTGTCACAAGACCAGAAAGCTTCTCTGATGCAAGGTAGACACTTGCAGTCACTGGGGTTAGGAAGGGAAGCCTGCTCATGCTCTGAACATTGCAAAGAGTTGAAGGAAGAAGCTGTTTGCACTAGGGAAAAACAAGAATGCTAACAGCATGCCAATCTGAAGTTCAGACAGTCTACCTTTATGGAAGGAGGAGTCTGGAATTAAATATCTTCTTTGAGACAGGTCTGCAAGACATTTTATCTGATACCTGAACTTAGCACTCTATGCCCTACACTCAACAAATGACAGTGAAATTAATTATCAGAGGAATTTAAAGTGTTCTGTGCACTATGGTAAATGAAAAAACAAAGTCCAGATCGAACATAAGTACAACCTAGATTGACTAAATTTCTTCATTAACAAGGTAACAGAAAAAGAACATACCTACTTTGGATGTAAATGTTTATTTTAACCTTTACTATTCTTTGATATACAATGTCTGATATTAAATTTTATAATTCCTTTAAAAAGTCAAGAAATTATATTAATGAAAATAGTGGAAAATTGAATATGCTTGCACACTTGGAAAAATTCAGCATAGAGATGGAAGTCACATAAAAGAGACAAATGAAAATGTACTCATAAGAACTTTTTAATTTATATAGAAACAAAATCAGTTTCCAACATAGTTGTACCAATATATATTTTTACTAAGAATGTCTGAGATTTACTGGTTTGACATTCCTGAAAACACTTGATTTTTGTCATGGTATATATGTATTTATTTATATGAAAAACAATTTATGATCATCCATCTTCTATGAAGAAATTCATCTTTCTGGGAAAATAGGTTATATCATAAAAATATTTTATTCCTGAAGAGAAATAGTATAATATTCATCAGTCAAAAAGCCTTTATATTGATGTTAAAATACTCAAGTAGATATTAGACAGGCTATGAAAATAAAGTTATTGGGCCGGGCTGGTGGCTCACCTCTGTAATCACAACAATTTGAGAGGCCAAGGTCGGCAGATCACTTGAGACCGGGAGTTGGAGATTAGCCTGGACAACATAATGAAACCCCGTCTCTACTAAAAATTCAAAAATTAGCCAGGCATCATGGCGCATGCCTATAGTTCCCCCAGCTACTCAGGAGGCCGAGACGAGAGTTGCTTGAACCCAGTAGGTGGAGGATGCACTGAGTCGACCTCACCACTGCACTGCTGCCTAGGCAACAGGGCAAGACTCCATCAAAAAAAAAAAAGTAGGAGAAGAAGGAGAGAAAACAAAGGTTCATATTAAATCTGCATCTGTTAAATGAAATTAGAAGCATCAACTTAAATACCCAAAGCCATTTTTAGAGATTATAGATTGAGAATAAGAGCTTCAAATTACGGTAAAAAGACCTCCTCTCTTTAAATTCAGAAAGAGAAAAAATCGACCACTAAACTACTTAAATGAAGTTTTCAATGGAGTAGGAGGAAAACCAGGAAAATATGTCATGGGAGTTCTGAAGGTTAGGATCAACATTCTCCCATCACTTTGAATGTCTGAGACAGGGGTACCAGCATGGTCCGATTCTGGTCTGGGCCCAATTTCTGGTTTACAGATGGCATTCTTTTGTCTGTGTCCTTACATGAAGCAGAAAAAGAGAGAGGTAACAAACTCTCTCATGTATCTTCTTATAAGGGCACTAGTCCCATTTAATGAGGGCTCCATCTTTAAGATCTAATCATCTCCCCAAACACACTACCTCATAATACCATTATTTTAGCAGTTACAATTTCAACATATGAATTTGGGAGAACACAAATATTCAGTCTATAACATAGGGAGATATGTTGAGATTATGTAAATATTGTTCCTCATCATGTTTTTTCTCATAGTTTTAGTATTAATTGACATTTTCGTACTCCATTATTATTTCTCTTAATTAATTGGTGTTCTACTACAAGGAAGAATGTTTTTTTTATATATATAATTCATCTGTATTATATGAACTCATGATTCTTAAGTTGTCCAATGGGTTATATAATCTACTACTCTCTCTGTCTCTTTCACTTTCCTATACACACACACACACACACACACACACACACACACATATACGTTATTTATAATATACATATATGTATACACACATACTCTGGCTCTTGCATCATTTTGACATATTTCTATCTTCGTCTGCTATGGCTGTGATGCCAAAATATTAAAGACTAGGTGACTTAAACTACAGACATTCTTTTTTCTTCACATTTCTGGGTGCTGAATGTCTGACATTAGGGTACCAGCATGGTCAGGTTGTGGTGAGGGCCCTCTCCCTAGGTTACAGAAAGCTGCTTTCTCACTGTGTTCTTACATGGTAGATCAATCTCTCCTTTTCTTCCTTTTCTCATAAGGCCACTCCAATCCTATCAGATCCAGGTCCCACCTTTCTCATCAGTTTTTGTTTTTAAACATAAATCTATTTTCTTTTAAGGTTTTCATGTAATTCTGTTTCCTTCTAAGGTCATTACATTTTATTTTTCTGGGATTTTAACATTTTATATTACATAATATGAGTGATTATAACTTTTATCTAACAATTATGTAATACTTCAGTAATTTTTTTCCAAATTCCATTAAATTCCAGTAGTTAGTATTGGTTTCTAGTACTCACGGGAAAATTCTGAAATATAACATTCCTTAGTGTACTGTATTATTAATTAATTTAGTTGTATCCTAACATATATATTGTAGTTCATTGATAGCAACATAGGTATTTTTAAAAGCTACATTTGTGTTTATTCCATATAGACAGAATCAAGCATATTCAAACTGAATTAAATGAGGCATACAAGGGAAAATATGACAGTATAGTAAATAATGTACTAAAATCAACGTCTACATTTAGAGTTTAATAAAAAATGCAATTATATTGGTCTGCTATGATTTATGATTTACTCTTGCTGTTTATTGCTCAGCAATTGATTATGATCCAGATGTTTAAAGCTTTCTATTCCTGTTTTTAATTTTCAGTTTAGTTGGAGTTTTTGTCTTATGGCCATTCTAAAAGAAGTGTGTAATTTGCTTTGAAGAGAAGAATATATATTAGAAAACTAAAGTGGTCCTCTGAGATTTTCTTAATTTTGTGATCAGTATGCCAATAGGCAGTTTCACTAACACTTGACAATATTCCACACAGCAATAACAGACACCCATAATTCCTACCATCTTTGGTAATGACTCTTTCTTTTAGATCCATGTGCATACAATTGCAAGACCTATTATAGACGTTTAAACATTTTTATCTAGTTAGCAAGTAGGCAAATCCAGCAATTATGACTTAAATGTAAACTACATATTATTTGAACATATGTTATAGAGTAAAAAACTTGAAAGTTAAAAAAATGAATGGCTATATTTTTCTTTTCTACTCTTTTACCCTGGAAAAAGGAACTATCCCACTCAGACTAATTTTATTGAACTTAATAATACAAAATAGAAATATGAACAGAGAAAACAAATATAACAAGATAAAAGAGTGAGAGCTAATAGCAAGGGGGTAAAGTAAAAGTATAAATAAAGATGTTGGAAAGGTAATAAAACATTTCCTCTGGCTAAGGAATAAAGCCAGGTTTCAAGGGTTTAAGTTTGGAATATATTTGGATAATTTGGGGTTTAGGAGGAGCACATATATTATGAAAAAAAGTTTAGTGATGATTAGAAAAAAATAATAATTTTCAATAGAAAAAATAAAGGAATTCTAACCATAAAGCTATGGTAAATAAATCCAAGAGATCATGGATTTGTATAAGATGCAGAAGAAAGTAAGTGTTGCATGCCTTTGTATCAAAAAACTAAATATTTTTGTATAGAAAGCAGAGAAAAGAAAAACCTCCAAAAATAAACAGTAAAGAGATCCTATATGCTCAAATGATTTTGTGAGTGCTACCTGAATAATGTTCCAAATACTGCTTTTCTTTAATTTATTATTAATTTGAGCTGGAATCTCACGCTGTTGCCCAGGCTGACGTGCAATGGTGTGATCGCGGCTCACTGCAACCTCTGCCTACCGGGTTCATGTGATTCTCCTGCCTCAGCCTCCCAAGTAGCTGGGATTAGAGGTGCACACCACTATGCTGGGAGAATTTTTTATATTTTTGGTAGAGATATGGTTTTACTGTGTTGGTCAGGCTGGTTTCAAACTCCTGACCTCAAGTGATCCGCCAGCCTGGGCCTCCCAGTGGTGGGATTACAGGTGTGAGCCACTACACCTGGCCTGAATATTGTTTTTAAATGCTAATATGAAAATATAAATACTCAAACTTGATTCAGGCCTTGATTTAGGGGACACTATTGGACAATTTAGAGAAATATAAATTTATCTCATGAATGTTTGCACTTGTGTTTGTGAGGAATATTGCATTGTAGTAATCTTCTGCAACATTTCTGTATGTTTTTGCTATTAAGGTGATTCTAGCATTCTGGCCCTGCAAAATTAATTACAAAATGTTCTCTTACCTACTCTTTTTAGAAAGAGTTTGAATATAATTATTTTTTCCCTTTTAAAATGTTTCCTTTAATTGACCAGGAAAGTCATTTGGGCCTAAGGTTTGTTTTTTTTTTTTTTTTTTTTTTGAGTGTGTATTCAATTATTTAATAGATACAAGGCTATTCAGATTATCTCTTTGTGTATGTAATTTGTATGTTTCAAAGAATTTGTTCCTTTTTAAATATTTTGGCCTAAGTTTGTTCATCATATTCTCCTATTACCATTTTAATGTCCATAAGATGTATAATAATATTGGTATATTGGCATATTCCTATATTGGCAGGCATTACAATTTGTGCTTTCTCTCTCTCTGTTTTTCATGATCATTTTCTAAAGAATTTATCAATATAATTATATTTTCAATAAAACCAGATTTTGTTTTCTTTCTGGTTTCCAATACACAAACTATTCAAAGACACATTTTCTAAGCATTGCTTTAGCTTTATTCTAGACATTAGATTTTATATTCTTTTCTTTTAATTCATTCTATTTAAAAGATTCTAGTATTAAAATAATTTTTTTATTTTTACAGAAATCATGGTTATTTGAGATATTATTAAATTTCCAAATATTTGCAGATTATCAAAAGCATCTTTTTCTTATTGATAAATAATTGTCTGTTTGCCTAAACCATAGTATGTAAAACAACTTGTTTAAATACTCTGAACTTAGGAGATAATAGGTTTTATTCTCAGATATTTAAAAACAAGAAACTTTGCTTTGCATGCATACACTTCATGAAACTTTGGTATTCATCATCATTAGTAAGAACCTCAGATAAGAGTGAAGTATGCTGGTCTCATACTCCATTCATATTGCTGTTCATATGGGGCACATGGACATGTGTTGACAAATGAAAGTGATGGGGTACAAGGCACACAAATGTGAAATCAAGTTTCTTATTGCCTAATGACCACCTACACCACCTACATGGTATCCAAAGCAAAAATAAAGCAAGCATAAGGTTTGGTTCTATTTTATGGTAATAATAATATTATGTGAACTCTTATCTCCAATACTCAGAAAAACTAATTAAATATACAGAAAATAAGTTTAATGCCAAAGTAATTTTATATGTTACTTTAATACATTAATTCTTAAAATGTTTCCTACAAGCATTTTCACCTAAAAATATGTATTTAAGTTTCCTCCCATGTCTTTTCATGGCTTGAAACTTATTTCTTTTTAACACTGAATCTCTTTCACTATTCACAGTCACCACAGTTTATTTACCCATTCGTCTGCAGAAGGACATTGTTTTATTTTGTTTGTGCTGCCATATAGGAATACCTGAAGCTGGCTAACTTATAGAGAAGAGATTTATTTGGCTCACAGTTCTGCTGGCTATATAAGAAGTATGGCACCAGCACCTCCTTCTGGTGAGGGCCTCAGGCTGCTTCCACTCATGACAGAGGTTAAGGGGAGCTAGTGTGTGTTGAAATGACCTAGCAAGAGAGGAAGCAAAAGACAGAGCAGAGGAGGTGTCAGGCTCTTTTCTACAACCAGATAAAATCTAAGAGTGAAAACCCACCTGTGGCTACAATAATGACACCAAGCCATACATAGGGGATCCAACCACGCAACCCAAACACCTCCTATCAGGCCCCACGTCTCACACTGGGGGATCAGCTTTCAACAAGAGACGTTAAGGATTGTTTTAGCTTTATTCCACACATTAGATTTTATATTCTGTGCTTTTATTTCATTCTATTTTAAGTAGTTTAATATTAAATATTAAAACGAATTTTTTATGTTTACAGAAAGTGTGGTTACTTGGGATGTTACTATGTTGTCAGGGCCAAACAAAGCACATTCCAACCACTTGACATTTTATTAATTATAAATAAAGCTGCTGTGAACATTCATGTGCAGGTTTTGTCTAAACAAATACCTTTTACTCTTTAGAGCAAATTCCAAGGACTGTAATTGCTAGACTGTATTATTATTGTATGTTTGGTTTTGTAACAAATCACCAAACTGCCTATCATAGTGGCTATACCACTTAGTATTCGCACCAGCAATGACTGAAAGTTCCTGTTGTTCTACATCCTCGCCAGCATTAGGTGTTGGCAGTGTTTTGAATTTTAAATAGATGTGTAATGGTAGCCCTTCATTGAGATGAGTAAACTCTTCAGTGAAAGAAACATCTATAAAGGCTAAAATAACCTTGAGTAATGTGGAGGTAAAATGTGGGCTGGCAAGGACGGAAGTGTTCTAGAGTCGCATAAGCAGATCTCAGTCTTTTAGTAAGTCTGTACTAGCGAACCGTGAACTTCACACACTCTTCTAAAATCCACCTGCCCCTCTTTGGGGAGAAAGAATGTCTAGAGTAGGCTACAGTTGTGTCTATCCCTTCTCCAAGTACGGCTAGGTTCTCATTAAACCCAGCAGGTTAGTCTCTGGTAAAATAGTTTCTCCTGCAGGAAGATCTTGTTAAGAAAAACATACTCTAAGGTATTTCAAAATGGCTATCTTTATCCTCCCCCTGCCAGAAAAATTAGGAAAATTTTCTCGATATTTACTGTATGGACCAGGTCAAGCATTTGCTGGTAAATTTTACAAAATGTGGGAGCCCCCAATGACTGGGTCACCTTGAGGTTATCATGCCTGAGATGGTATTTCATCTCTGCTTGGTGAAATCAGAGATGTGATTTGTGAAATCAGAGATGTGATTTGTGAAATCACATCTACCTGCAGGAGAAATTGTTTAACCAGAGACTAACCTGCTTGGTTTAATGAAAACCCAACTGAACTCGGAGAAGGAAAAGACACAATTTTAGCTTACATGAACTTGTCCACACTAAGCCTCCAGAAATTCATCACTTATAATCCAATTTTCCCTACACCAATATGGGCTCTCTTTGAGGTTCATGCTTGAAGGTTTCTGCTCTGGCAAACCCAGACTTTTGGCACTCAACTGTAGGTCTCTCCAATGTTGTGAGCAGTGGTTTGCCCTGTGGCCACATTTGTATGACAAACCTAAAGATTTTTTTTTTAGTTTGTTAAGCTTTTTACTTGTGGTTAGGATGAAGTGGTAATTTCTAGCTTCTTACATACCTCACAGGAGAGCTCTAGTAGATTTTTTAAACGTCCTTTTTGCTTTAATCGATTCACTACTGCTATATAATTCTTTATTTTCAGTGAGAAAAAAATGGAAAGAAATATTCTCCAACATATATTGTTATTCTAGGAAAACATTTAAAGAGAAATTATCAAATTATACAATGAAAGTTATTAACATATAAACTTTGATAGGACTTGCATAATAACATGAAACAAGTGAAATCAATCGATAAACAAGCTAAGCTGAGTCTAAATACTTCCTCATTATGTTATCATTAGAAATTGAGATAGATTGAAACATGCTTAAAAACTTCCTACAGCAAGAGTCTTTTCATTTGAAATTAATTAAGGAAACACAGATCTCTTTGAAAACTTCCAACTAGGAGCAATTTAAATATGAAAACTCAACTTTTAGTAAGTATGCAAATAAAATAATTAATGTGTTAATAATTTCAATATTGGTATTATATTTGCTTATGGGTTAAATTATTTCAGTAGCTTGGCTAAAATTTGAGACACTAATTAAAGAAAGAAAAACTCAGTCAGTCATCCAGGTGTGTTATTTTCGAAAGTAAATAAATATAGGTGATAGCTAGGTGTTTTGGAGTTGCATAATGCAAATTAATTAATTAATACTACATGTACAAACAATTTATATATATATTTAATTGGTTTATATATATAACATATACATACATTTTCAAGTGAATATTTAGATTTACACATTATTTTCATTAAGAAATTAAAGTTTAACTGGCATTAATGTTGTATTTACAAATAGTGAATATTCTCTTAGGAAATTTATTTAAAAGAAAACAAAGAGAAAAGATGATGTTGTTCCAGTCCAAACAATGACAATGTAAAAAAAAAAAAAAGCAATAATCCAAAGTCTACATTTCACACCACCAAGTTACTTTGACACCTTTCTTATGTAAAATGTAGGAAAATATAATACCAAATACAGAAAAGTTCAAGTAAGCATAAGGAAGGTTTCTGAGAAAGCTTTTTAGGGTTTCATACATTCCGCAAAGCCAACAGAGCATTTTTCCCTAAAGAATATGGCACATTCGAGGAAAAAAAGCTTCAAGTTGTATTTCATAACCAATATAGATAAATTAAACCAGAGTGTAAGAACTGATGGTGAGGCTGTATTTGAAAATTCAAATCAAGAAATCAGGAATCAAGAAGATTGAAAGAAAATGGCCCTGAACTGTAAATTATATATATGAATTCTCATGAAATGGACCATTATTAAGGCATAGTGGATAACAGGTCTTTGGAATTATAAACTGACTTGAAATATGTACTATCGGCATATAAATAAAACCCTGTGTATATGTATTACATCTGCAAAACATGACCGTATGGAATACCTAAGTTCATCATACAACCTGTAGAATTACTAATAGCCTGTCATATAGTCCTTGTCTCTCCTTCACATTAATTCTATTTGCTTTTCCAGTTATTTGTCATCCTGTCATTAAAAAATCAACAACCTGTATTGAAGTAATTACAGAAACTAGACAATATCACTTCAAGAAAAAAAATAAAATAACGGGAAAATAACAAACAAAGCTTCCCAAACTTTCTGGAAGTTTGTACAACAAATCAAGAGAAGTTGAACATTTGGCCAAATCAAAATGAAGAACTAAAGAAGCTACAAAACTGACAGAAATACAGTAAGACAAGATAAGGAAATAATTCCTAAGACGATAGAACTGATGAAAAGGATGAAAGTGTAGAATAAAAGCAAAAGGAATAAAGGCCACATTTAAAGCAGTGTAGGAGAATAGACACTGTTAAAACAATATAAATGATATAAAGGACAGGATTAAATGAAATGGATCACACTAGAGTTGATCTAAGGAGAAAAGAAGCTTGCAAGCAATACAAAGAGTTTAGATCATGTCCCAGGAACCGTGACCAAAGCAGTGAAACAAACAAAAGGAAACTGTCAACCCAGTGTAGTAGACAGGTTCCAGAAAGGTGCCCACTTTCGAATCCTCACGACACATGAATATGTTATGTTACATGGCAAGAAAGACTTTGCAGATATGATTAAGTTTATGAACGTTGAGATGAAGAGAATGTCTCAATTATCCAGTTGGGCCTGAACTAATCGTATAAACCCTTAAATGCAGGGACTATTCTCGGCTGTGGCTAGAGAAAGAAAAGTGAGGAAGGAGGAAGGATCAGAGGGATGTGAGTTCCTGGCTTTAACGATGAAGGAAAGTGTCATGAGCCAATTAATTAATTCAGGAATCTTCTAGAAGTTGTAAAAGGCAAGAAAACAAAGTGTCCCCCAAAGCCCCCAGAAAGCAGTGCATCCTTGCTGAGGCCGTGATTTTAGCACAATATTACTGCTGTCAGATGTGTGAGCTAACTTATTGTATCTAGTTTGTGTATTTTAACCTGCAAAGGTCATGAGAATATGTATGGTAGCAATAGAACACCAGCATACCATGAAGAAAACAAGATATTTCCAATGTTTGGAATGCTGGCTAGTGAGCATATACTTACCTACTTGAACAATAAATAATGTAGAAATTCAAGAAAAAGAAATCGTGAATTTATGGAATGAAATGTCATACACTATCCAAGGAAAATGTGATAGAGTAATCAAACTTAGTCACATCCTTGTCAGTTGCTTGCACTTCAAAGATAGAATTGTCAAGTATGTTGTTAAAATGGTATGCCACAAATTAAGATTAGAAAATTGGGTTGGTCCCAAAATTTTCCAAAGTAAAGTTATGAGTAGAAGAGGGAGAAATTTTTTTACAAAATTTTCAAGAAAGTTACTTGGCAGACAAATGGGCAGATCACAGTGACTGTCTCTAAGAGGTTATCTAAGACCCAGTTTATTTGATCTTGCAATTCTACTGTCCCTTAGAGTGTTTTACTCATTTACATGGTCAAATGGAATCATTTCTAATGTGTCAACTTTGCAGCTTGCAAAAGAAAGAAGAAAGGAGATAGAGGACCAGTGATTTTCTTGTGTGGATATTATCCAAATAAGTTGCTTATCTCCCCCTCTGCATCCAAGAGCTCAAAATAAGTTAGGTGGCCACTATCATTAGATCCAAGGGAAGCTGGGAGTGCATTAGTGCTGTGTTGCCATGTGCTTATTTGAAACTTGATAATTCTGTTTCTGATGTGGTTTGGCTGTGTCTCCATCCAAATCTCAACTTGAATTGTACTCCCATAATTCCTACATGTTTTGAGAGGGACCCAGTGGACATAACTGAACCATGGAGTGGTTTACCCCATATTATTATCATGTAGTGAATAAGTCTTCATCAGCAACGTGAAAACAGGAAACTGGTGTCAGTAGAGTGGGGTGTTGCTGAAAAGATGCCCAAAAATGTGGAAACGACTTTGAAACTGGGTAACAGGTAGAGGTTGAAACAGTTTGGAGGGTCAGAAGAAGACAGGAAAATGTGGAAAAGTTTGGAACCTCCTAGAGATTTGTTGAATCACTTTGACACAAATGCTGATAGTGATATAGACAATGAAATCCAGACTAAGGTGATCTTAGATGAAGATGAGAAACTTGTTGAGAACTGGAGCAAAGGTTACTTAACGTGATGGTGGAATTTTGCCCCTGCCCTAGAGATTTTGGAACTTTGAACTTTAGGGTATCTGATGGAAGAAATTTCTAAGGAGCAAAGCATTCAAGAGGTGACTTGGATGCTGTTAAAACCATTCCATTTTGAAAGAGAAACAGAGCATAAAATCAGGAAATTTGTAGCCTGATGATGCAGAAAAAAACAAACAAACTTTTTTTTTTTGAGGAGAAATTCAAGATGACTGCAGAAATTCACATAAATAACAAGGAGCTAAATGTTAATTCTCAAGACAGTTGGTAAAAATGTCTCCAGGGCATTTCATAAATCTTCCTGTCTGCCCCTCCCATAACAGACCCAGAAGCCTAGAAGGAAATAAAGGTTTCGTGGGTTGAGGCCTGGGTCCCCATGCTTTGTGAAGCCTAGGGACTTAGTGACCTGCATCCCAGCCACTCTAGCTGTGGCTGAAAGGGGCCAATGTAGAGCTCAGGCTGTGACTTCAGATGGTGCAAGCCTTAAGTTTTGGCAGCTTTCATGCAGTGTTGAGCCTTCAAGTGCACAGACGTCAAGAATTGAGGTTTGTGAACCTCTGCCTAGATTTCAGATGTATAGAAATGTCTGAATGCCCAGACAGAAGTTTGCTGGAGGGGCAGGGCCCTCACGGAAAACTTCTGCTAGGGTAGTACAGAAAAGAAATGTGGGGTTGGAGCCCCTACACAGAGTTACTACTAGGACACCACCTGGTGGAGCATGAGAAAAGGGTCCCTGTCCTCCAGATCCCTGAATGGTAGATCCACAGAAAGCATGCACCATGCACCTGAAAAAGCTACAGACACTTAACGACAGTCAGTGAAAGCAGCCAGGAGGAGGGCTACACCCTGCCAAGCCACAGGGACGGAACTGCCCAAGACTGTGGGAACCTAATTCTTGCATCAGCATGATCTGAATGAAAGACATGGAGTCAAAATCACTTTGGACCTTTAAAATTAGACTGCCCTGCTGGATTTCAGCCTTGCATGGGCCCCCAAGTCCCTTTGTTTTGGACAGCATCTCCCATTTGGAATGGTTGTATTTATCCAATGTCTGTATCCCCCCCATTGTATCTAGGAAATAACTAGTTTGCTTTAGATTTTACAGGCTTATAGGCAGAAGAGACTTACCTTGTCTCACATGAAACTTTGGAGTATGGACTTTTGCATTAATGCTGAAATGAGTTAAGACTTTGGCGAACTGTTGGGAAGGCATGATTGGTTTTGGAATGTGATTTACATGAGACTTGGCAGGGGCCATGTGGAATGATCTAGTTTGGCTCTGTGTCCTCACCCAAATCTCATCTTTTATTGTACTCCTATAATTCCCATGTGTTGTAGGAGGAATCTGGTGAGAGATAATTGAATCATAGGAGCAGTTTCCCCCACAGTGTTCTCATGGTAGTGAATAAGTCTCAGGAGAGCTGATGGTTTTATCAGGGATTTCTGCTTTTGAGTCTTCCTCCTTCTCCCTTTGCCTGCTGTCATCCATGTAAGATGGGACTTGCTCTCCTTTGCCTTTTGCCATGATTGTGAGGTTTCCCTGGCCACTTGGAACTGTAAGTCCAATTAAACCTCTGTCCTTTGTAAATTGCCCAGTTTCAGATACGTCTTTATCAGCAGCATGAAATGAAC
The DNA here is from genome assembly GCA_036589455.1 of Ateles fusciceps. NCBI lineage: Eukaryota > Metazoa > Chordata > Mammalia > Primates > Atelidae > Ateles > Ateles fusciceps. The sequence goes on along the minus strand of JAZHEH010000174.1, from coordinate 1,983,974 downwards.
TAATACAATTTCTAAAAGCAAAATGAAACAAAACAAAACAAAAATAGCAGGCAAAATTTAGAAACTAGTTAAAAATGTTTACCCTGATGTACTTAAGTTTCCATGTATGTCATTCTCAATCACTTTCTGAATAGCCTACTATTTACTGAGTCCATATCATTGTCTGTGTTTGGGATAGGTCCTGTACTTTTTAGCAAATCAAGATGATATGGCTTTTTATTTCCTAGTGATTTTTACACTAAAAGATAAATTGTTTGTTCCACCCAAAATAAGTTGTTGAAGTAGGAAGAATAATTGCAAAAATATATATATTTAAAGAATAGAAAGAGCACTGCAGTCAGTATTTCATAGCAGTTATCAAATACTTCACAGAAATTATAGGAACTCCCTGCTCTTTATGGAGAAATTTTCATGATTAGCCCATTGAGCAACTCTTAATTCTATCCCTTGAAATTCTCTTGTGCATTATCCTGCATGACCCCTGGATTTCCAATGAAGAAAAACCTTTCTACTGCACTGTCCTCTTGGCCCTATCTAAACTGAACAATAAAGTTTATAGACTGAAGTTTATGTATCTTTGGGGATCCAGATACCCTCAAAGGATTTTGGTCCATTTGCTTGCCATAATTTTGAGAGTAACTGATCACATCTGGTAACAATTCCTAAGATAGGTCAGCTGAAATAGAAGGCATGGAGTGAGTTAGGGAGAGCGGCACCATTGATTTCTTCTTTGTAGCAGAGCTGGTTCTCACTGTCTTTCACTTAACTGGAAGCTCTTGAAAAAGGCACTCAATGACAATCCTATCTCCTGCTGCTTGGGCTTCAAAAGCCCTTGCTTTTTTCCAAATTTGAGGACCAACATTACCAAAAGTTCAATCAATTTAAATTGTAGGCCATAAGCATAGAAATTTTCTCAGAGCAGTGTGGGATTCACTTTCATTTCTACTTGAAAATCAACAGATTTTTGCCAGAATCAATCACTTTCTTGTGTCACTCTGCTAGAAGCATCAAGGAGTACCAGTTATTTTAGTTTTAGTTTTTCTAATCACTTTTACAGAACTATAAGTTCTGTAAAGCACATGTTCTGTGTTCCAAGTTATAATAGATGATAGTCTTACCACCTGTAATTGCGATGAAGATGACCAACTTTCTATAACAACCTCTAAGCCAACAATGCGTATTTCAGACTCTTTGTTATAATAGCACACACTTCAATTATCAATTTTGTATATCCTTGAAGTATAAGTTAAGCCTCTGTAACAAAGAGCTACAGTGCAAGACTGTCATTTCTTTAATTTTATGTAATGGCGCAGAGGATATTTTGCATATATGTATGTGTATATGTGTGTATATATATATATATTTGTACAATGAGTGGATCTAGAGGAACAGAATATTAAGTATGAAGTTCTTTGTTGGTTTTGTGGTTTCTGGAGTAGGCTGGTTAATATTATTTGACCCAAAATGCTGAGGACTCTACTTCTAACAGTATGAAGAACACTGATAGCCCTTGGCATAAACTGTTGACAGAGTTATGCAAAATAAACACATTTGACACTCCTGGTTTACCACTTGTGAAAGGCAAGGAGTTTCATTACTTTATGCAAAATACCTCTGACTATATGTGGAGAACCAAGAAATATAATGATGCTGGTAACTTGCTCCTAAGTTCAGTGGACGAAGTGATGAAAGGAAATGATGAACTCAGGGATTCTGTCTCCTGGCTTCAGAAGCAGATACTGAGCCTCAAATCTGCTAAGACCATGCTGAGTAAGAGTTTACCTCCTGTAGAGAAAGAGCTGAAATTGTGGAAAAATAGACAAAAGCTCTTACCACATGAGTGGCTGACCTGCAATGAAAGGTGCATGCACAGCCTCTCCAGGTGTGTACTGTTAAAGTAAGGGCATTGATTGGAAAATAATGGAACCCTGCAACCTGGAATGGGGACTTATGGAGGACCCTGATGAAGCTGGAAGTACTGAGTTTGTAAACTCAGATGAACCTTATTTGCCACAAGGAACAGATTCCCCCATTCCCTGTAGTAGCAACATCCCCCTCCTCGAATCATGCTGCCATAAGCCTTTACACCTTTGTCCAAGGAGATAAACCCTGGACTGCCTGAGGCAACAATTATGGCCCTCCCTGAGGCAGTGGCCAGGCAAAATAATGTTGATTCTGTTCAAGAGCCACCTCCAAACCCCTGCTTGATTCTAGACATATAACTAGACTAAAGCCCCAGAGGGCCCCTAGAAGTGAGGTTGCATGCTACACTTGAAAAAAACTGTTTGAATTCTCTAATTTATATAAAATTTTTATAAACAGAAACCTGGAGAACCAGCATGGGAATAGACATTAAGGGTATGGGACAAAGGTGGAAGGAACATAGGGTTGGATCAGGCTGAATTTATTGATTTGGGCCCACTAAGTAGATACTCTGCTTTCAATGTTGCAGCTTTTAATTTTGCAGAAAGACTTTGTAGATATGATTAAGTTTATGAACTTTAAGATGGAGAGATTGTATCCAATTTAAAAAAGGTTCTAATAGTTTATCTGCTTGGTTAGTTGAAATATAAATTGAAAGATGGCCCACTGCGAGCAAGCTGGAGATGTCTAATCTCCCTTGGTTTTATGTAGAGGAAGGGATCCAAAGGCTTAGGGAGATTGGAATGGTGGAGTGGATCAGTCACTTTAGACCTACTAATCCCAGCTTGGAGGGTCCAGGAGATAAACCCTTGACCAATGCTTTGTGAAACAGATTTGTGAGGGTAGCACCTGCATTTTTCAACAGCCCTGTAACTCCTCTTCTCTGTATGTTAGATCTAATGGTGAAAACCACAGTTACTCAACTACAAAATTGAAATATAATGGGAATAATTGGATCCTGAGATGGGGGGGACCAAATGGTGCCACTCAACCATCAAAGGCCAGGTGGGCGTAGCTACTGTATGGACAGCAGAGGCAAAGTGGCAATCAGTATAATCTGACTCATGTAGAGCTCTGGCTTTGGCTAATTAATCATGGTGTTCCTAAAAATAAAATTGATAGGAAGCCTTTTGCATTCCTACTTAACTTACAAAAGCAGAAAATATTTAGGTGGAATGGACAGAAGACTAATTTGCATTATAAATACAGAGAATCATGGTCTCTCAATTTTCAGACTTGAACCAGTTTGCAGATGCAGAACCCCTTGAAGGAAGGTGAAGCCAGGTCCCCTGGAGGAAGGACCCCTCTACACTACTGACAATTTATGCGATGAATCTTTCTCCCATCCTTTCCCAAGGAGACATCCAGCATTGTACTAGGGTGACTGTGCATTAGGGAAAGGGAAGTGATCAGACATTTCAGGAACTATTGGACAGTGGCTCTGAGTTAACATTGATTCCAGGGGACCCAAAAAGTCATTGTGGTCCTCCAGTTACAGTAAGGGCTTATAGAGGTCAGGTAATTAATGGAGTTTTAGCACAGGCCTGATTTATAGTGGGTCCAGTGGGTCCCCAAACTCAACCTGTGGACATTGCAGTGCCAGCATGCATAATTGGCATAGACATACTTAGTAGCTGGCAGAATCCCCCACATTGGCTCACTGACTGGTAGGATGAGGGCTGCAATGGTGGGAACGGCCAAATGGAAGCAATTAGAGTGGCCTCTACCTAGAAAAATAGAAAATCAAAAATAGTACCCCACCCCTGCAGGGAATGTGGAGATTAGTGCCACCATCAAGGACTTCAAAGACACAGAGGTGGTGATTCCCCACCACATCCCTGCTCCACTCTCCCATTGCCTGTGCAGAAGACAGATGGATCTTTGAGAATGACACCTCCATCGACGTCATTGTGACCTGAACTATCAAGATAAAATTAGTCTACTACTCCAGAGGTAAAGAAGAGTATGCATGTAATGCAGGGGATTGAATCGAGCAACTCTTAGAATTACCATGTCCTGTGATTAAGGTCAATGAGAAACAACAATATCAAAGTGGATTATTGTAAGTGTAACCAAGTGGTGACTCCAATTGCAGCTGCTGTATCAGATGTGGTTTTAATGCTTGAGCAAATTTGCACATCTCCTGGTACCTGGTATGTAGCTACTGACTTGGCAAATGCCTTTTTCTCCATTCCTTTCCATAAGGCCCACCAGAAGCAATTTGCCTTCAGCTCACAAGGCCAGCAATATACCTTTACTGTCCTACCTAGGAGTATATCAACTCTCTGGCTTTGGATCATAATCTTATTCAGAGAGAACTTGATCGCTTTTCACTTCCACAACATATCACTCTGATCCATTACGTTAACGATATTGTGCTGATTGGATCCAATAAGCAAGAAGTAGCAAACACACTGGACTTATTGGTGAGACATTTGTGTGCCAGAGAATGGGAAATAAATCTGACTAAAATTCAGGGACCTTCTACCTTAGTAAAATTTCTAAGGGTCCAGTAGTGTGGGTCCTCCTGAGATATTCCTTCTAAGGTGAAGAATAAGTTGCTGCATTTGGTCCTTCCTACAACCAAGAAAGAGGCACAATGCCTAGAGGGCCTATTTGGATTTTGGAGGCAATAAATTCCTCATTTGAGTGTGTTACTCGTGCCCATTTATCAAGTGACCCAAAAGGCTGCAAGTTTTGAGTGGAGTCCAGAATAGGAGAAGGCTCTGTAACAGGTCCAGGCTGCCGTGCAAGCTGCTCTGCCACTGGGGTCATATGACCCAGCAAATCCAGTGGTGCTTGGGGTGTCAGTGTCAGATAGGGATGCTATTTGGAGCCTCTTACAGGACCCCATAGGTGAACCACAGCAGAGGTCTCTAGGATTTTGGAGCAAAGCCCTGCCATCTTCTACAGATAAGTCCTCTCCTTTTGAGGGACAGCCCTTGGCCTGTTACTGGGCTTTGGTGGAACGGAATGTTTGACTATAGGTCATCAAGTTACCATGCGACCAGAACTGCCTATCTTGAACTGGGTGATTTCTGACCCAGCTACCCATATAGCGGGTCGGGCATAGCAGCATTCCATCATCAAATGGAAATAGTATGTACATGACTGGGCTAGAGCAAGTCCTAAAGGCACAAGTAAGTTACACGAGGAAGTGACTCAAATGTCCATAGTCTCCACTCCTGCCAGCCTACCTTCTCTCCCCTCATCCTGCACTGATAGCCTCATGAGGAGTTCCCTATAATTAGTTGACAGAGGAAAAAAGACTAGGGCCTGTTTCACAAATGCTTCTGCATCATATGCAGGCACCACCCAAAAGTGAACAGCTGCAGTGCTAGAGCCTCTTTCTAGGACATTCCTGAAGCACAACAGTGAAAGAAACTCTTCCCAGTGAGCAGAATTGTGAGGAGTGCACCTGGTTGTGCACTTTGCATGGAAGGAGAATTGGCCAGATGTGCAATTCTATACTGATTCACAGGCTATAGCCAATGGTTTGGCTGAATGGTCAGGGTCTTGGAAGAAGATGATTGGAAAATTGGTGACAAAGAAATTTGGGGAAGAGGTATGTGGATGGACCTCTCTGAGTGGTCAAAAACTGTGAAGCTGTTTGCATCCGATGTGAGTGCTCACTAATGAGTGACCTCAGCAGAGGAGGACTTTAATGATCAATTGGATAGGATGACCCGTTCTGTGGACACCATTCAGCCTCTTTTCCCAAGCACCCCATCATTGCCCAATGGGCCCATGAACAAAGTGGCCATGACGGCAGGGATGGAAGTTACACATGGGCTCAGCAACATGATCTTCCACTCACCAAGGCTGACCTGGCTATGGCCACTGCTGAGTGCCCAATTTGCCAGCAGCAGAGACCAACACTGAGCCCTCAATATGGCATCATTCCTTGAGGTTCTCAGCTAGCTACCTGGTGGCAGGTTATTTTGGACCTCTTTCATCAGGGAAAGGGCAGAGGTTTGTCCTCACTGCAATAGATGATTACTCCAGATATGGATTTGCCTAATCTGCACACAATGTTTCTGCCAAGACAACCATTTATGAACTCAAGGTATGCTTTATCCAGCATCATGGTATTCCACACAGCACTGCCTCTGACAAAGGCACTCACTTGACAGCTAAAGAAGTGTAGCCGTGGGCTCATGCTCATGGAATTCACTGATCTTACCATGTTCCCCATCATCCTGAAGCAGCTGGATTGCTGGAATGGTGGATGAACTTTTGAAGCCCAGTTGCAATACTATGTTGAATAGGAGTGGTGAGAGAGGGCATATTGTCTTGTACCAGTTTTCAAAGGGAATGCTTCCAGCTTTTGCCCCATTCAGTATGATATTGGCTGTGGGTTTGTCTTAAACAGCTTTTATCATTTTGTGATATGCTCCATCATTACCTAGTTTATTGAGAGTTTTTAACATGAAGTGATGTTAAATTTCATCAAAAACCTTTTCTGTGTCTATTGAGATAATCATTTAAAAATAGTTTCTCCATCATGCCTGTAGAGCATCTGTATCTTAACTAATACATTTATTATGCACATTTTTAGCAAACAGTATCACCAAAAACATCTATTAGAAATTTCATAGGTGCTGATCAAATACTTAGAGAACAGTAACCTATGAAGTGAAGAAGAAAAAGGGGCAGAAAAAGATATGAACTCTCTCCAGACAGACACCAGGACAGATAGAGACCCAGAGGTTTGGAAACCATGGTGACATGAAGGTAACTGGTCTTAAATCCAAAGACCTGATATTGACCTTACTAGCACTGTCTAATAAAACAAGATCATGTCTAAACATAACGACGTATACATTTGTCTAGTATAAATAGGTACTATGTTTAGTAATCTGAAAGTTTAAATATCATCTTAAATTGGTACATAAACAGAAAAAGGTTAAAATTTGGAGTTAAAAGAAAAATATAATTTTGATTATTTTTAATGCTGAAAGATGATTGTACACTGATACTACTTAAACATCATAAATGGATATTTATGTGGCTGTGGTGATTATCCAAATAGAAAATGCAGTCAATCATACTATATATAATATATATTTTCAGTGACCATAGAAGTATTTAAATGGCAGCACATCATCATAATTACAACGTCACTGAAATTGCCAAGAAGACCTATGTGATAACCGTTCTGTGCATGTTCTTCCGATAATCTGAGCTTTTACAGCATGACTCCCATGTAACTAATATCATAATTATAATCAAAGTTATATGCTCTGACATTAATATACCCTGAATGTTTCTGTCCTCACCTCCTGCTCTCCACCATATGTTGAAGTCTTGACCCTTAGTGTGGTAATATTTGGAAATGGGGCCTCTAAGGAAGTAATTAAGATTAAATGAGATTATAAGAGGAGATGGTGGTGAGGGGCAAAAATCCAGATCCAGTGGAATTAATATCTTTTAAAGAAGAGACATCAGAGAGCTGGCTTGTTCTCTCCATGCAAAGAGATTGTGAAAAGTCATGTAAGAATGTAGTAAGAAAGAGAAAATAAATTTCAACTTTTTGAGCTACCAACATCGTAGTACTTTGTCATGGCAACCTGAGCTAAGACAGACCTCCATGTTAGTCTCTTTCTTAAATATATCATCCAAGCTAGTTGATGACAATGACATGGCTCCCTTTAACAATAAAATATTAATATTAATACATGCAGAAACACTATAAAATTATGCAAAAGTTATTGAATTTTTAAAATTTAAGTGTGGAGAAGAAAATAAAACGCATCCAAACATCTTCCTTATACTGTCTACAGGCTCTTCACTGTAAATCACAATAAATCCACAGGAGCTGCTAATATATACTATTTAAATACACAAATGATATCTTTTCTAGTAAATAATTCAAATATTAAAATAGTTTTCTACATTATTTGTGTAGGTACATGATAAAGATTTGGCTGGACGCGGTGGCTCACGCCTGTAATCCCAGCACTTTGGGAGGCCAAGGCAGGCGGATCCTGACGTCAAGAGATTGAGACCATCCTGGCCAACATGGTGAAACCCCGTCTCTCCTAAAAATGCAAAAATTAGCTGGGCATAGTGGCCCAGCTACTGTAGTCCCAGCTACTCTGGAGGCTGAGGCAGGAGAATTGCTTGAACCCGGGAGGCGGAGGTTGCAGTCAGCCGAGATCGCGCCACTGCACTCTAGCCTGGCTCCTGGCGATGGAGCAAGACTCTATCTCAAAAAAAAAAAAAAAAAAAGTGATAGAGATTTGAAGATAACATTACCTTGTGCTTAAGATAATTTAAGTATTGCTGTGTATATTTTATTAAATTCCTCTGCCAATGCATCTACAGTATGAGGCAAAAACTCTAGGTAACTTGAATGCTTGTATATACACATGCTCAAATATGTAGTCGCTTGAAAGTCCAGAAATATGAAATAATGCTTCAGGGAACTCCATGTATGCCATTAATTTGATAAATTTTAATCCAGATTTGCTTTGAAATGCTCACATACTATTTGTGTGTCTGCGATAGTTTTTAATGACTAAAAATGAGAACTAGAAGAAAATTAGTTTTTTGACTAACGACATTCGCTATCATAGTTTTAAGATGATTGAACCCCTGCATACCAAGAGATTCTAACTATTTTGATAATGTAACATGAATCCGATTATAGAAATTTATTTGCACTCTTTGAGCCTCCGAAACTAATCACAGTAATCCAAGTGTGTGCTGTTTATTTTTCCCTTGAAATATAATGAAGTCAAAATAACATAGAGTTGTTTCTATTGCTTAGTATTTTCTCACTCACTCTGACACTGTTTAAAATGTTTGTTCCTGACTTTGTAAATACTAATATTCAGCTTCTGATAACATAGAATATTATTCTGCAAACAGTACAAAATTAGAACAGTAATAATATCATTGTCCTCTTTTATGAGGTAATAATTTGATTCGTAGTAAATGAAAATAAAGGCAAGCTAATAAAACTGAGAATAAATGTTCAGAAAAATAATTATATTTATTATTTCACTGTCCTTACTTGGGGAATTTCTCTTCTGAAGGAGGCTTCTTAAGAAACAAGTCTTGATGAAGAGTTTGTAAATATAATTAGTAAACATCTCCAATGACAAAAATGGTCTTTTCAGCCTTCAAAGGAATTTCACTCTTTCCAAGGTTGCTAGGCCAGTCCCAATTGTTTCTTTGTTTTATTTAGTCTCAACTTTTCTCAAAACTCCAGAGAAGTAGTGCCTGATTACCAGGAGTTAGAGAGGGTGATCATTTTACATTATCTACTCAGTTTAATAAACAAAACAATTCTAATCACAGCTTCTCCGCTTGTCCTTAGGTTTTAGAACGTAATACAATGTTTCTATGAGGCTGTAATGAGGACAGATATAGTAATTATGGCACCATGTTAAATTTTTAGAAACTTCCTGGAAACTAGAGATAAAATATTAAAGGGAAAGTAAAACAAAAACAAAACAAAACTCTGCTCTTATTTTTGAGGGGTAAAATTGAGATACTTACAGAAATAAATTTAATTATTATATTAAAATAATAATAAATGTCATAGAAAAAATATAAGGCAGTGGAAAAAATAAACATTTCTGAGAATGAATTTTAATTTTGTATTAGTTGTCCAGGGAAGGCTTCACATTTGATATGTGAGCAGATGCAATCTTTCCTCTCTCTGACTTTCAATTTCTTTTTATAGATCTGTTCCTATAATACTCAAACTCCAGTAATTCTTTGCTATGAACAGGAGCTATAATCCATTAAGCCTCAACATTTTTTTCTGTTTTCTACCTTCTACCACTTATGTAATGATTTATATTCTTTCAAAGTTCAAATTTCATGAAAACCATAAGACTCTGCTTTTATTACAATATTCTGTTAACTCTTGTGCTGCTTACTTGCTTTTTTTGTTCTTACTTGGAAAAGCTTTAATCCTGATTAAATTCAACTAACTTGCTGTTTTTTTGCTAGCATACATTTAGCTAAAAGTGGCTGGAGAAAACACACACACACACACACACACACACACACACACACACACACAAAACTGTTCTCAGAGTCAACTTATGAATATGGCCACTAGAGGGCTTCTCATTTTTTTTCTTTTAGCTTGTAAACTAAATTTCTATCTATTTGAAGACATGTCACATCTCGTTACCTGTATGAAACTGAAAAGATAATAAAAAGAAAATAGAAAATATGTCTAAGTGTTCTTCATTCCATGAATATCTCAATTTTGTAAGCCCTCTTTAAAATTCACTTTCCTTTAATGTGTCTGCTCCCTGTGTATTTTATAGATTGTTGATTTCCAATTAAAATGATAAATTTGGTCTCTGTTCACAGGGATTGCTGTTTCATGTTAATTAATGAAGATGAGAATACTCATTTGTTGAATAATATTATGATATTTAAAATGCTTTTTATAGTGTATTTGAAAACTGATATACAAGTTATACATATTTTCGATGATGGGATAAAATATTTCATAATGCCTCATAATTACATTTTTACATCATATCTCTTCCATTTTTAAAGTTTTATTTTATTTTTTGAGACAGAGACTCACTCCATCACTTGGGCTCGAGTGCAGTGCTACAGTCACAGCTCATTGCAAGCTTGAATTCCTGGCCTCAAGCAATTGTCTAGTGTGGGCCTCCCAAAGTGCTTGGATTACAGGTATGAGCCACTACACCTGGTCTATCTCTAACATTTACATTTAAATTTAAAAGATATCTGATAGTGTTAGTTAAACATTTTGTTAGTGAATAATGATTTCTTAATAGTTTGAGATTAAAAAATAAGGAATGACTATATGCACTGAAAAGATCTATTTACATTTCTAAAGAAAATTTATATATATATATATATATATATATACACATATAATCAACATATTTTTATCTTTTTTGAAGTTATCTTACTATGGAAGTAAGAATCCAGAAGGCAGGAATATTCTTCTCATTTATAACTATGACATTATTCAATGAAAAGCATAAGTGAATCTTTAATCTCCTTATTAGGGAAGAGACAGTATATCAGAACAGAATGCTAAGTATGTAATTTTGATAGATTGAGTAGGATTAATATCTAGTCAAGGAAACTCTGTGTGTTTGCACATTTAGCAGATCATTTGAGCTATTAGAAAGTTTCACGTAATATATCATTTACTTAACTTGTCAACTCTAAAACTTTTTGAGCAAAATCATTTAACTCTCAGTAATAATGAAGAATGAAAAAGAAACTACAAACAGATCAGATGGTAAATTATTAACATAACGCCTATGTGAAGTCAGTTTTAGGGCTACTGTACATCTTTGTTATGGGATACGTGAGAGAGAACAAATTCCATGCTAATGTCTCACTCAAACTCTGTTCAGTGTAGCTTGTTTTTGATAATACACAGTTTACTCTTCCTAAAGGTTGATAAAAGCTTATGCATACAAGCAGAAAAGAAGTGTCTTAATTGGATTGTCAGTTGGAGTCGGGGAAAGGAGAAACCTGCTTGGGCACTTAGATTAAAAACAGATTAATAGCAAAGCAAGATGAGAGGATGATACTAAATATTACTAAGATAAAAGAGATAAATTGTAAATTTTCTGCTATGTACAATGCTTATAAGCCTTGGGGTGACATTAGTGTGTATTATTAACCATAAATGTCTGGTATATGTTTCTTCTTCTCTGTCTTTATGAAGCATCTATATTTCTTCAGATCTTCTCAAACAAATTCCTACCTTTTGCTTTTGGTTGAAATAAAGAGGCAGTACAGAGTCTATGAACACAGACCCTGATACCAGAGTACCCGAGATGGTTTCCTTGTTCTACCGTCTTGGGCAAGTTCCTCAAATTTCTCATGCCTCAGTTTTCTCCTTTGTAAAATGAACCTAATAAGAATTTCTACTTTATAGATTATTGCAGTGATATTAAGCTTCTACTTGAACATACCATAATGATTTTTGGCAAGAGATATACATTTTTAAATATCCTATTTTGTTCCTTCAAAAAATGTAAGATAAAAAAGTATTGTTTATTTCTTCTAATTTAAAAATCTGTTGTGTAGACTACAAATCCAGGCTATTTCAGGAGAGCTGGGCAGGTTCTGACAACCTGCTAGGGAGTCCTCAATCTGTGGCTCCATCAGAATATTGTCTAACACTGTGCCCTACGAGCCCAGAAATGTAAAACCACGTGATATTAGATGTCGTGCTCAGGGCTTTGTCACTACACGCTGACTTCAGTCAAGAACAAGTCAAGGTAACTTCTTCCATCTCGTGGACAATTACCTAACAAGTATCAGAGACAAATAACTCCTGGAGTTATAAAGTGAGTTCATGTTCTAGTAGCCAGGGAGAATGATACACAGACCAAAAAAATGCAGTCACCAGTGGAATCTTCAAGCTCGTTAAGTTCCAGGTGGCAGTCCTGTCCGTCCCTTTTAATATAATCCAAACTTCCAGGTTACTGGTCCACCCAGACACATATGTGCTGCAAACTGGGGATTCTAACTATTTTTAAAATTTTGATTCAAATACGGTTAAATGGATTTAAAAAATACATTAAAGGGATTCAAATTCATTGAAACAGTCAAAAAATTGGGGTGCACTTGGTCTCTCAAGTCACCCACTTGGCCTTTTCCAAGTTTACTTTCCTTCCTTTCTTTCTTTTCCTCCTTTTCCTCACTGCTGTAAAGCTTTTTAATAAACTCTCACTCCTGCAGTGCTCATAGAAAAGTAGAGAGTAGGAAGACAGACTAAGATGGCTGAATAGAACCCACTGGAGATTGTCCCCCAACAGAAAGCCAAATGGAACAACTCCCCCACCCAAAAAGCACCTTGAGGAGAGCAAAAAATCAGGTGAGTAATCATGCTACCTGATTTCAACAGAATATCGAGGAAAGAGGCAATGAAGAGTGTGGGAGAGACAGTCTTGTATTGCCCATCTTGCTTCTCTGCTATACCGCGTCAGTGCTCGGTGGAGAGAGAATCTGTGTGCTTTGGGGAGAGAGAGTAAAATGAGTGTGGGGCTTTGCTTTGGAACTCAGTGCTGTGCTGTCAGAACAGAACACAACCCAAGGCAAAGTTCTGCCAGTACCCAGGAAGGTAGCATTTAGACCAGTCCTGGGCCACGGGGCATTCTCAGCCCTAGCTAGAACTCTCTATGGCTCTACCATCAGCTGACTAAAGTGGCGTGGGACCCAGAATAAATTCCGGTGGCACTCAGGCCACAGGACTAGTCCTTGGGCAAGTCATGGAGTTGCTCTGGTCTTAGGAGACTGTAAACTTGGGGGTCCAACCCAGTGTGACATCAGCTCTGGTGGCCAAGGGAGTGCTTGTGTTATGCCTCTCCTAACTCTAAGCACTGAAGCTTGGGGACTGACTCTTTTTGCTTGAAGAAAGAGGAGGGGAAGAGTACAGGGAACTTTATCTTGCAACCTGGATACCAGCTCAGCCACAGTAAAATAAAGAACTAGGAGGATTTCCGAAGCCCTCAATTTCAGGCCTTAGCTCCTGGATGGTATTTCTAGATCCATCCTGGACCAGAAGGGAACATCCTGCCCTGGAGGAAAGGACCTAGTCCTGGCAGCATACGCCACCTGGTGACTAGAAAGCCTGTGGACCTTGAATAAACATCAATGGTAGCCAGGTGATAGTCACCACGGGCCTCCTGGAAGGTTCAGTTCTGTGCTGGCTTTACATGTGACCCGGTGCAGTGCCAGCTTTGGTGGTCATGGGAGAGTTCACCTTGCCCCTCCTCAAACACCAGGCAGCCCACTTCAGAGACTTTCTGTGATTTTGCAAAAAAGAGCAAGAGACTTTGTCTGGAAACCCAGGGAATTCTCCTTTGTCTTACCCCAACCCTCCAAGGAGGTGCCTCCAGAAGTCCAGCAAGAGTTGCAGTGTCCCTGGGCTTAGGGTGCCCGCTTGTGCTGATACAGTTACAATGATGACAGACTTTGATCATTACACTCAATGTCCTTAGAATACCTGGAATGCCTTCTTAAGGGGGCATTGAATTGGAACTTTTGTTTATAACTAAAAACTGAACTTCACTATCTTTAATTCAGAGTAATACAGGCATAACTTGTTGAGACATTAATGCAATCAAGTTGATATCTTTAAATATTCTTATAACACCAGATAAAACCTGTTTATGTCCTCTTTAAACCTTTGGAATGAAAGTAGGAAGAGATGAAGTGTAGCAGCATACATTTAGATCCTCTGTGCCCCTGTTTAAATGTTTTAATCTTGTATCAACTGTACTCCTTATTAAGGGCAATTGAGTTGGAGTAGGCTGACTTGCATAGAATTAAAATATGAGAAATTGGAATAATAAAATAAAAGCCAGAATAAAGAATAGACATCTTTTATTAAGACAAGATAACATACTTATTGACAATATTTCTAGGGGCAAATATTTCTGGATGTAACTTCACCAGTAAGTTTAAAATTTAAATGATTTTACTTTTTACTTTTAGGAATATGTCCTAATGAATTAAACATAAGCAGGTATAATGTACAAATGTTTGTCTATATGGTATATTTATAGTTAAACTAAATGTCAAAAATAGAATGTTAAAAAATGAATTATGAAATGTTAACGTAAGCTAATAATAGTAATGTCCACCTGTGTATTATATTTGTGTTGATAAATTTTGTAACTAAAGGTACACTACTATTTGGCTTACTTGATATCCATTTTCAACTTTCTACTTTCTTTCTCTGCTTCTTTTGTAGAGTCTGAAGCAGCTGGAATACTACTTTTATCCAGGTTCTCTAAATGGCAAAACTGTCCATATGATACATTCCTGCACAGTGAGATAAAAGCAGAATATGCTGTAATCTCCCCATTTCCCCATCATTTTGTTCCTGAACTGAATGTAGTTATGAAAGCTAGAATTGTGTCAGCCATCTTAGGACTATGAGGGAGAGGCCAAGATAATCACCTACATATAAAATAGGCTGTGAACTCAAACTACCAAATCTATGTCAGCAAGTCAGCAAATTGTAGCTCCTAGTTTCTTGTTTTAAGTGAGGATATATGTGTATATAAACACACAGACACACATACACATTTAAGTAAGGTTATATGTGTATATATATATATGTATATATATGTGTGTATATCCTCACTTAAATGTGTATGTGTGCCTGTATGTTTATATACAATTTTTACCCTAGTCATATTAACTCTACTGCAAACTTACCTATTCCAGGCTAATATTTTTGCTTCATCTAATGTTTTCATTCAAAAACCATGAAGCGGCCACAACTCATTTTCAGTAGAGGACATAAAATATTATGAAAGTTAAGTAATTTACCTGAGTGCATATAAGTGGGAGAGCTGAGATTTGAGCCAAGGTTTGTCTGTCTTCAAAACTTAAATTCTAAGCCTGTCTATAGCTACTGAAATTCATGCTATGGAAGACCAGCTAATGATAATATCATACAAGTGTGTTTTTAGGTAAACTGAATCTACTCTGCTTCTTTCTCCTCCAGCTTCTCAGTGGGTTTGTCTAATTGAAAGTACAGGCAGAATGTTAGATGATGGGAGTCATATGGTTTGGCTGTGTCCCCATCCAAATCTCATCTTCACTTGTAGCTCCCACAATTCTCACATGTTGTGGGAGGGACCCAGGGGGAGGTAATTGAATCATGGGGCAAGTATTTCTTGCACTGTTTCTGTGACAGTGAATTAGTCTCACAAGATCTGATGGTTTTATACAGGGGAGAGTTCCGGCACAAGTTGCTTTCTCTTGTCTGCTGCCGTGTAAGACATGTTTTCACCTTCTACCATGATGGTGAGGCCACCTAATTCATGTGGAACTGTGAGTCCATTAAACCTCTTTCTTTTGTAAATTGCCCGGTCCCAGATATGACTTTATCAGCAGTGTGAAAATCAACTAATACAGGGAGGAAAGAGATAAATAGGAGGTTTTTTTTTTTTTTTATCGTGGTTCCTTTTCTTCTGAGCCCACATTTTACAGTGCCTGAGTTCCTGCAAAACACTATAACTTTAATATCTACAGCCTTTTCTGGGTTCTGAAAACTACTCTTCCCATTGGCCCCTCAGACATAGCAGTGGTAACAACTTCAAAATATTTCTCAGTTTAGGTACTTTTGCATCCTTTAGATTTCTGCTTAACTCTGTCAGTACATTTAAAACACTCTGCTTATTAAGCCCGGTGGCAGCGTGATCTTTGTTCTTTGACAGCCCTATAAATGATATAAAAACTGTATTCTATATACCCCATTATATTTTAATTACATTTAAGATAAAAATATAAAAATTATATATAAATATTTATATATGTTTTACTTATAATATACATCTATACCTACATTCAAAAACACAGGAAAATAAAGTTGGCAGTTATCTATAAGAGTAAATAGACAATAGAATAGGAGGGAGCAGAAGTATCTGGACAACTTCCAACATGTACTTTGTATTTTCATTTGATACTTAAAATATATAAAATAATTACTTGTTCAAAATAAACCAAATAAAATTAGCACAATGATTAATGGCATTAATATGTCTTAATTTCAAAGGTGAACCTCACTTTTTTGTCCTAAAGAATGAAACTATTATTAGTTTACTACTTTAATTTATAGTTTTTATAGATTCTCGCATTTGGAGAAATCGAGGCCTCCCCTCTTTCTTACCTTATCACTAGGCAGAGATTTTAATATTATTTTAGGACAAAAAGGAGACTAAGGATGAAAGAAATTTCAGTGCAACAATATATGGAAAGAGAAAATGGTTTGATGTTTTTCTATTTTGACTTAATTTTGATGCTATTTTCATTTTAGAAAGGATGCATGATTTCCCAAGGCTCGAGAGAACCACCTGGGAAAAACATTTGCAGCACGCTAGTCTGATTATCTCGGCTTTATGGGAGACAGATGAAAGGTGATTTGTGTGTAACTTATTGTCTCTGCTCAGGGTAAGATCACTGGGAGGAATCTGGGTCCTGCTAGGCTGAATATAGGTGCTGGAAACAGCAAATTATGTTTACTGACAGTGATTCTGAGATGCAATGATCCAGCCATATAAGCTTATGAGACACAACTGATGTTACTTATGTGATCAATATAGGAAACATTCAATTTTACACACCCTAATTTCATGCAGTAAATATTTAATTTAGGAAGCAAGTTTCTGGGTATTGTATGCTTTCTTTTGTATGAGATGGGGAAAGTGTCAATTAGTAACAACTCTTTACCCCTATTGATTAGGAATTTTTATGCAAGAGTAATTTTTCTGTTTTATTTAGAATTCTTAATGGTGCAAATAAGGATGCTTTAGTCTTTCACCTTCAATTAAAAAAAAATCACTGAACTTCATGAAAACAAAGGCCTCATCTCCTACGATTTTTAAAAACTGTTTTTGAACTCAAGAGAAGTATAAACTTAAAGGGAATAAGTTGAGTTCTAAAAATATGCCTCTTTTTCTTAATTTTCTTCTAATATTCATGTAATCTTTCTTGTAATCTGTATATCTTAATCCCAAAAGTCCCAACAAAGGCACATTGTTTTCCCTTGGCGGCATCTCCAGGGGCAGTGTGTGGATTGAGGTGGGTCCATAGAGCCAACAGCCAGAGCCATCAATCCATATGCAAAGACATAAGTGGCAAATTTTCAGGGACACCACAAATTGATCTTACTGTGTTTCCTCAGTCAGTATTACATTCTCTAATGATATAGCCTTATTATAGGTTTTAGTGTGCCACATAAAACAGTATCTCACAGCGTTTTCTCCATCCAAGGATATAAAATAATGTCGTTGAGAAAGCTTATTAAAGTAGCCATCATACCATCTACAAAACGTATGCTTATTCATCTGACATAAAGCATAGCTACAGAACACGAATCCTTGCACAGTTGTTTCTAAATCATTTTAAAATTGAAACAAATAAATAAGCCCAGAAAATTCCAAGGCTAGCAGTTTGCTTTTCTCCCTATTTTCTCTACACATCTTAAATATTTCAGATTGGAAAATGTAATTCAATCACATTGTTAAAAGGTTAATATGTTTATTACTATTACTCTAATCATGAATCTTTAGTAGGCATCAAAAATATTTCATATTTTTATTGATCAAATCTCAGGTTTGAAGGGAGTTGGGTTATTCCTTTTTTACATTATTTTGCTTAAAAGAATGATATCAAAAAACAGTATGTTACACTGCAATTATTTTATTTTACTATAGCACTGTTAAAAGTTATGAATAATTATTCAAAGAATGCTAATCAAAGTATTTTTATTGAAGACATCAGAGGGAAATGTCACACATGATTGAAAGCAAAGTATTGAGAAAACTATTTTGCATGTGGCTGAATATTATTGCTTATTTGTTTTATATGATTAAAACTAGAAAGGCATATTTTACAATTCCAGCTGGCAATTGAGTGAGACTACCTAGATTTAGATTTAAAATTTACAAATTTTCAATTTAGTGACCATGAGTAAGACATCCCTCTGGACCTTAGTCTTCTTATTTAAAAATAGGTGGTATAATACAAACCACCACATAATCTCACCGAGGAGACCAATTAGCATGCATACCATTTTATAGAGTCCTGCCACTGTTTGGTTTTGGTTTAAAAAATTGTTAGTTTAAAATTTGATATACACTATTTTTGTATCACAGAGAATATGTGAATGATTAACCTCATGGGAAAATAATTTATAACATTACCATTCTGCCAATGGTGGATAATTACAATGAAAGTTTATCTATTGTTCCAGAACAAATTATCAGTGAATGAGATTTAAGAATAAGTAGAAAGAGTATAATCAGTATCTTTAGTGTTGTTTTTGAAACTTCCAAGATTTTGATAATACTGTCAACCTGAGAATAGCTGGTAAGTAGAATATATATACTAAACCTATAACAAGGTTTCTAGCAGAGTTGTGGAAATAATTATTCTATTCTAGGCTTTGCTAATCCTATAGGAGAACAAATAGCCAGCATTTAAAGGTTCCATACAGAGAACAGTCTAGCATTTTGGCCTACCTGGATGTATTTCTTCTTATGAAGCTGCAAATATGACAACACTAGCATACAGAAATGGGCAAAGAAACATAATATGACATGAATATAGTATATTCCCATCACACTCAATACAGTGATTCTATGGAAAGTTTGAATAAACGATTAGTCATGTGATCTTTAATTCAGGAGAGGAGAACACCTTGAAAACTTTAGTACAAATGTGTTCTCCAGTTGCAGGTAAAAGAAGAAAAGGAGGAACACTACTGGAAAGCTTTCAAGAATTCCTATGTAGGTATATGTGATGACAGCAATATAATTATGCAACTTGATTACCTTTCTCTTGAAAACTTTTATTTGGTTTTGACTGAGCTGATGTTTAAGCATTGTGACTACACTCAGCCAGGAGAAGAATGTATCACTGCAAAAGACATGAATCCATACCACTGAATTTGGCTTGTGCATTCCTAGAAGAACCTTGGGGTCGGTTACAATGTGTTCCTTTGTAGTTAAATAGAGTTGCTTGTGGCTACATTAGCAAAGGGAGGACAGTAGTGTAATTTTTACCTGTCAAATCTTATGATACCTTCCAGGGGGAAGAAGTAGAGGAGAAATCATGGCAACGTTGTTACTGTTTGCTGAGTAAGTAATACTGCCAAAGCCGGCTATTCTGCCAGGGAGAGTTAAATGAGGTAATAAATGGAAACTGACGGAGCTTGTGACAAATGTGTGGAAGACACACAGGACTGTCTCAAAGAAGTAGAGTAATTCTTATCTTAGTTCATTTATGCTGCTGTAACAAAATGTGCCATAAACCGGGGTGGCTTACAAACAACTGAAACTTAGTTCTCACAGTTCTGGAGACTGGGAAAACCCTGATCAAGTCACTGGCAGGTTAAATGTCTGGCGAAGGTTCACTTTCTGGTTTATAAATGACATTTTTATATTGTGTTCCCACATGTTGGAAGGGGCAAAGTGGCTCTCTGGAGCCTCTTTAGGAGCACTAATCTCATTCCTGAGAACTCCAGCCTCATGATCTAATCACCTCTCAAAGGTCTCACCTTCTAATGTCATCATATTGATAACTAGGTTTCAACAGATAAATTTAGGAGAGGCATAAACTCTCAGACCCTAGCAATACTCTAAACAACTTTTCTCCAGCTTGGTGCAGACAATGGGTGATGTTAAGTGAAGTTGTCTAAATTACTCCTTTTTCCAGTAAGAGCAAATAGATCTCCTGCTTATTTAAAGTGTCTACCGAAAGACTTCACCTGAATGATCTGGATTTAGAGCAATCGGGCTCACTCTAATATAATCACTGACTGGTTGGAGCTACCATTTGACTCATGATATTAAAATAATGTTCATTGTTGTCGTATTTTTCAGGTACCTGGAGAAAAATATTATCTTTAAATCATGCATGGCAAAGGCTACTGGGCAGCTGAGTATATGCACACTATGTCACTATGAACTAAGTGACACATTGCTAAGATAAATATGTGGAGAGGATGGGAAGCAGATTTTTGCCACCTGCCCGGTTTGTCATAACTTCAATCTTTCAATTTTGTCAAATCTGAATGTGAATGAAATGTCTTAAAGAGGTGATAAGACCTGAATAGCCTTGAAAAAAGTGGGCACAGAAATGGCCCATAGAATGGCACTTATCACTGGTAATTATCCTCATGTGGGTCACTCATGGAGAGTCCTATGCAGCAACCAGATTGAGCTGTCTTTATAAAGAATCCGCTCTGTTGAAATTTTCATGAAGCATCCAACATGATGGTGTTCTTACTGTGCATAAAAACTATTCTCATGACAATTGGAAAAACATTGGGTTTAATCAACACTGGCCCCAACCAAAACAGATGAGTCTTGGAAAATTTAGAAACTATATTTGGATCTCGGAGTCATCTGCAAGTGTCCTTCCAGGATGAAAAAGATTTGCTAACTACATAGGAACACTAGAGGGAGCCTACCTCCCAGAAACTTCATGTGGCTGGCGGATAAAGATTATGAAGTGATTCATTAGTGGACAAGACATGTTTTCAAGCCAGTAAGACATCTCATTCATCAACCATACTGGAGGAGGCCTTTACTCTCACTCAGGAAAGAGTACTAGAAATTTACATTACTATAGAATCTCAGGAAGTGATCAAGAGTCCTTACAGGACTAGTTTGGTATAGGAGGAGGCAGTTCATTTACAAAAACTCTATGGTAAGCCTAAGCTATGGAGGAAAAAAAGAAAAAAGCTTGTTGGAAAATGTGGCTTTAACTGAAATATCTACAAGTTTATGTCTCATGGATAAAAACGTCTTTCTATCGGGGGCAGATGTGTGGTTCATAATGATATCTAGAAATCTCTTTTTATATAAACCTGTAATATAATTATGTTCACAAACTAAATGGAATCTAAAATTAATTGAACAGTGGTTTCTTATCATCAATCTAGTCACTAAAACTGTGTGGCACATGAAAATTGTTCATTTGTTTCTTGGAAATAAATACAAAGATGAATCTGTAATTTTACTAGATACATGATGTGTCAAACATTGTTTTAGTCACTATGCTATGGTTATACAAAGTTGAAAAGTGCATGTAGGTACATTGATAAAATTAAGTTGAAATCACACTTCTTTGCATGATGATAAATTCTTTTGGGAACTAATTTGAGGCACCTATCTCATGTGATAACTAACAAACTTAATTGGCTGAAAAAGCAGAGCATTTGGCCTTAGAAAAAGCCAACACTTCTATTTAGGTGTTTTAATAAAATTATTCAAACCGTTGGTGAATATGGAGAAATAATCTAGCCAATAGTGCGGTACCAATTCTTACCTGGCTCATGGCCTGCCTTTCACATCTCAATGCCTGATGTGTTTACTAATGTCTCTCTTATTTGGTATGCCCTTTTTTCAGTGATCTCTTTCCACAAAACCTTAGTAACAACAGACACACACGCACACACACACACCACATCAAACACACAAGTAAACATTTATTTATCCCATAAATCTGCTGCTCAGGAATTTTAGTCTGGGCCTCAACTAGTGATTCTTCCCATCTTGTTTGACCCTACTCAGATCAGATATTTGCTGGTCAGATGGTTGTGAGCTGAGACAACTCAGGGTTACTGGATTCGGTTCTGCCTATCTTTCCTTTCCTAGTAGGCTAGCCTGGGTTTGTGTTTATAAAATGGTAGTAATGCAAGACCAGGAAAAGTCTAATTGCCCAAATATCCTGAAGCCTCTGCCTTTAATGTGTTTGTGAACAACACGCCCAGGCCAGAATCCATGTATGTTAGCACTGCGTGAGTACTTAGAAAGAAGGAAAATATACACAGTGTTATAGACTGAATCGCATTTCCCAAAATTTATATACTGAAATCCTAACCTCTAGTACCTCATAATGCTACTATATTTAGAGATAGCATTTTTAAAGAGGTAATTAAAGTTAAATAAAATCTTTGGGGTAGACCCTAATCCAATATAACTGTATCATAAGAAAAGGAGGTTAGTATACACACAGACACACAGAGAAGAAAGACCATGTGGAGACAAAAAGCGAAGACGGCCATCTACAAGTCAAAGACAAAGGTTTCAGAATTAAACAAAACCTGCCTACACCTTGATTTCAGATTTCTCACCCACAGAGTTGTGAGAAAAATTTTAAACTTTTGTCATTTAAGTCATCCATTGTCTGGTACTTTATTATGAAAGCTCTACCCAATTAATATAGGGAGAAATAAAAAATGTTATCGCAATATGTTTACTCCCAGATAAGGGCCCCAACATTCGTACACAATTATTTTATGAAGCTCCAATTACAGGACTTTGTGAGTCACATCAGGTCTAGATGTAGTGATTCTTAAAACACTGATCTATAAAATGAAGTGCTATGGTTTTAATATTTGACCTCTTCAAAAGTCCTGTTAAAAATGTCATCTCCAATGGCAGTATTGAGAGGTGAGCCTTCAAGAGATTATTGGGTCATGAGAGCCCCGCCTTCATAAATGGATTAGTTCATTCATGAATTAACAGATTAATTAAATATTGGGTTAATATATTCAACAGTTATCATGGGAGTGATGCTGGTGGCTTTGTAAGAAGAGGAGAGACCTGAGCCAACACGTTTAGTTCCCTCACTATATGATGTCCTTACCCAACTCAAGATTCTGCAGAGGATTCCAACCAGCAAGAAGGCTCTCATCAGATGAAGCTCCTTAATCTAGAACTTCTTAGCCTCCACACTTCTAAGAAATACCTTTGTTATTAAATAAATAACCCAGTGTCAGGTATTCTCCTATAAACAACAGAACACAAACTGAGACATTAAATGAAACAACATTATCCTGACACACACCCAAATGTAGCATTGGAACAGAAACAGAATAACATCAAAGAGAATCTACATTCAAAAACATGAAAAAAGTGAGGCAGCTGTTGCAAAAAGAGCTCAGCAAGTCTCTGTTCAAATCGTGCACATTCCCCAGGTTTTAGATCGACTCTTTGTGCAGTACCTGGCAGATGTCTCCTAAGTCCCTAGAGTATCTTGCCAGGTTAGTTTGTCTTTGTACACTTGAGTCCTTGGGCCATGACAGATGGTTTATTCTAATAATCTTATTTATGGTAGATGTCCACAGTTGTGGATCTTGGTAGCTGAGCTCAGTCACATGAGCACTGCATGCCTTTGTGAATAATGATTCAGAACATAAGCACTGCAAACCATTGGGACCAAAGCTTGGGTGAGCTTCCCTGGTGGATATCACTGTGCACAGGCTCAAGGAATCCTCCCACTTTAGCCTCTTGCATAGCTGGGACTACAGGTGTGTTCACGGTCAACTGACCCGAGGCTACAAATCTATTTGCGCATTTTACTATACTGAACACTGGAGACAATTGTAACACAATGGTAATTTGCACTTAAATGTATTTATTTATTTATTTATTTATTTATTTATTTATTTATATTTATTTCAGATGACAGAGTCCTGCTCTGTCACCCAGGCTGGGGTGCAGTGGTATAATCTCGGCTCACTGCAACCTCTGCCTCCCAGGTTCAAGCAATTCTCTTGCCTCAGCCTCCCAAATAGCTGGGATGACAGGTGTGTGCCACCACACTGGCTAATTTATGTATTTTTAGTAGAGATGAAGTTTCATCATGTTGGTCAGGCTGGTCTTGAACTTCTGACCTCAGGTGATCCACCTACCTTGGCCTCCCAGAGTGCTGGGATTACAGGCAAGAGCCACCACAACCGCTCCTTAAACATATTTAATCATAGAACATGCAGAGTAAGAATATGACGTGAAAGATAAAATGTGGTCCACCTGTATAGAGCATTTAACATGAGTGGGGCTTTTAGGACTGTGAGTTGCTGTGGGTGAATGAGCAAGTGAGTGGTGAGTGAATGTGGAGGTCTAGGATATTACTGTACACTGCCATAGGCTTTATAAACACTGTCCACTTAAGCCTCCCAAAAACTACTAAATTTATCAGAAAATATTTGCTTTCTTCTGTAATTAAACTTAGCTTTCTGAAAGTTTTTATGTTATAAACTATTTTTTTACTCATACTCTTATAACATCTTAAAACACCAACACATTGTACAGCTTTACAAAAAATATTTTTCTTTATATCCTTATTCTATCATCATTTTCCTATTTTAAAATTTATTTTATTTATTATCAATTTATTTTTAAACTTTTGTTAAAAAGAAGACACAACCATGCAAATTCACCTAGGCCTACACATGGCTAGTGTCATCAACATCATTTTCTTCCACATCCTGTTTCCCTGGACGGTCATCAGAAGCAATCACACTCAAGGAGCTGTCATCGCCTGTGGTAACAAGGCCTTCTTCTGGAATGTCTCCGGAAGGACCTGCCTGAAGCTGTTTTACAGTTACCCTTTTTATTTCTTTAATAAGTAGAAAGAATACACTCTGAAATATAGTGTATACATTAATATGAGGTGATGGGAAATAATTTAATATCCATTAAATACGAGGTGATGGGAGATTTTCAGTGCATCATAATATTATAGGACCACAGTCATATTGTGTATGCAGTCCAAATTGTGACAAGAAACATGATTATAAGATATTTTTCTATATAAGGTAATATTCACAGGTGTCTGGGATTGGGACCTTTTGGGGCCATCATCTACTCCACCTAAGGCAAAGGCCAAAGTCAAATGGTGAGCAACAGACTCCATCCATTGTAAGGATATGGCCACAGTGTAAGTTTACAGTACAACAAGGGGCTACTAAAATGTAGGGACTGAAAGGAAAAAAAAAGTAATTGTCATCTTTTACATAATGAGTCATGGTATTCAAATTTCACTTTCCCCTAATGCCAAAACTTCCCCAATCTCATTCAACTGTGGTGTCAGACTTAAAGTCTTGGTTTTTATGATCTACAGACAAATTATCCTGTTTTTAAAATTGTTTAAATATATTTTTTAAATTTTTGAGGGTACATAGTAGGTATATATATTTATGGAGTACATGAGATATTTTGATACAGGCATGCAATGTGAAGGAAGCATATTATGGAGAATGGGGTATCCATTCTTTCATGAATTTATATTTTTAGTTACAAACAATCCAATTATACTCTTTATTTTAAAATGTACAGTTATTATTGATCACAGTCACCCTGTTGTACCATGAAATGGTAGATCTTATTCATTCTTTCTATTTGTTGTATCTGTTAACCATCTCCCTCCTTTCCCTCTGCCCCCTCACTACCCTTCCCAGACTCTGGTAACCGTCCTTCTACTCTCTACATCCATGAATTCAATTCTTTGATTTTCATATCCCTCAAATAAGTGAGATCATGTGATGTTTGTCTTTTTGTGCCTGTATATTTCAGTTAACATAATGATCTCCAGTCTCATCCGTGTTGTTGCAAATAGTAGGATCTCATTCTTTTTTGTGGCTGGATACTATCCCCGTCAGGTGCCACATTTTCTTTATCCACACACTAATTACAATTGTGCAGTCTTAGCATAAACTAAACACACTCCTATTTTAAAAAGGGAAAAAAGGGAAGGTGCATATCATACTCTGTGTACATTGTGAAATCTTGCCAAGAAAATCTTACTAGGTTCTGGGAACTTTCCTTGACTTAATTCTGGTTTTGATCCCTGGGAAGGGCTTCCCCAACCATTTTTTTTATAGTGTGAATTTGCCTTCTGTGGACTTTTCCTTCCCTATAATATGCTGGTTATTTAAAGAGATCACTGAAAAATATGCCCTTCAATCAACATTTTCAAAATAACTTCTTGCAGAACTTTGGAAGCCAGGGCAGAGATATTTATCACTTTTTACTTTTGCCATCACCTTTACTCCAGACTGGCAATTCTTTGGGAAATATAGCTTTCTCAAATATTCATGAACTTTCTTGATTTTTGATTCAAGTCTACTCCATGTAGCAAAAGCCAGAAGCAAAATTTATGTCTCGACTTCCCTCTCTTTCTAGGCTTGGTTACTCCAACTATGGGTATGCCGTGGCCACTGGGAGATTTAAAGCATATTAATTCAGCAAAACTATCTTCTGGGGGAAAACTTTAATTATTTTAAAAATTTTAGTGAAAATTTTTGTAATAATCTTGATTTGGTTTTACTCTTTAAGTTGTATCTTAATGTAAAAATATTTAACTGAACAAAAAAAAATTATCATCCAAACTAGCAAATCAGCCCCCTGCATATTAATCTCTAAATTCTACTTTGAAGTTTTTCAGTTATTTTCTGAGTTCATGTCTTTCTTGTAGTATCACAATGTCTCATATCATCAATATGCTGCCTGGAAGACTCTGTTTAAGTCTAAAATCTCATTTACACATTTTCTATCTTCTAAGTCACTGCTGGTGAAGAGTTGTACTAAATAATTTGCCATTGCAAAACACGGATTGCTCTTTTCCCAGCTTACTATTTTCTTTTTCGCTGTGTTATCTCAACCTTCTATAATTATTTTCTTGTCATTTACTAGCCTCTTTTATTAATGTCCCCATCCAGCACCTGGTACATAATTACTGCTATATACTTTAAGGTTGTCTTACGGTAGCATTGCTCTCTGGGTATTAAAAAATTGATTAATTTGGGCTTTTATCATTTTAAAAAGTCATTATGTGATTTTGAGAACATGGGAATACTGTATTAGTCTGTTCTCATGTTGCTAGTAAAGACATACCTAAGACTGGGTAATTTAGAGAGGAAAGAGGTTTAATTGACTCACAGTTCCACATGGCTGGGGAGACTTCACAATCATGTTAGAAGGCAAATGAGGAATGAGGAGCAAAGTCATGTCTTACACGGCAGCTGGCAAAGAGAGAACATGTGTAGGAAAACTCCCCTTTACAAAAACATCAGATCTCCTGAGTCTCATTCACTATCATAAGAACAGCAGAGGAAAGACACACCCCCATGATTCTATTACCTCCCACCAGTTCCCACTCATGACACGTGGGGATTATGGGAGCTATAATTCAAGATGAGATTTGGGTGGGGACATAGTCAAACCATATCAAATACCATAGCAGTTAACATACACAAATGTGAGGGGAGCTACAGAGTGAAAGTTTGGAAAAAGAAAGTCATAGTATCAGAGAGTTATTGACAGTTCCAAACTAAAGCACTGGCACAGAGATATGGACTGTGTGCCAGCTGCTATAATTATCTTCTTTTCAGCTGCAAACTTTGAAATTGCTACTTCCCTTGAGGGGCAGTGGTTTATATTACAAGGATATATCAGTTCATACAGATCAATTAAGTCTTTAGTAGATTGACCATTTATTCGTTTTCTAGAGACACCATGACCAATGTCATATATCTCTGAGAGTCAAACTAGTTTGATTACTGCTTTGAAACTACTGTTCATATTCACCAAATCTTTGACAATTAAAATTAACTCAGCTCCTGCTGTTGATGGCTATTGTGAAATCTTGGTTCTTGTCTTCTTAGTTTAAAAGAATTTAAACAAGAGACATACAGCAAAGGAGATACAGCATAGAGCAATTTATTGCCAGGAGAAAGAATACTCTAAAAGTTAGGTGAAGAATAGATAGTACACACTGCGAGGGGATTCATGGTGGGCTGTTCATTAGGATCTGACTGCAAAGACTGACACTAGGAAAACTCCCTTTATGGAAAGTATTAGTGCATTTTCATACTGTTACGAAGAAATACCCAAGACTGGGTAATTTATAAGAAAAAAGAGGTTTAATGGACTCACAGCTTCCACATCACTAGGGAGGCCTCACAATCGTGGCAGAAAGCAAAGAAGAAGTCAAGGCAAGACAGCATGTGCAGGAGAACTGTCCTTTATAAAACCATCAGATCTTGTCATAGTTATTCACTTTCACGAGGACAGCACAGGGAAACCCATCTCTCTGATTTATTCAGCTCTCACCGTGTTTCTCCCAGGACATGTGGGAATTATGGAAGTTACAATTTTAGATGAGCTTTGGGTAGGGACACAGGCAAACCATATCAGAAGCCTTAAATGATTATTGTAAGGGAGTGGGAAGAAGTGTTACTAGTAAGCATGCTATTATGGGTGGTCCTCTGCATGCACATGTGCAGTAGCTGTACATGCTTTTCCTTACATCTAGGATGTCTCATTAGGATTTTTTACTATTATAATGAGCAAAAAGTTAGTCTTAGGTTAGGTAAAATCAAAATGCACATGCTGTCTACAGGGAAAATTTCCTACTGAAGATAGCTTTGCTTGAATGAGCTTGACTACAGTGTGAATGCTGGAGCTTGCTGTGTTGACTATATGGTCGCCATGGCTGTTGCATCCAGAGGATGTGATTGCTTCTTTGACTGCCTATCATACCTCAGTGTTACCCTGAAATTTTATTATCACAATTGCACTTAGGAATTCTAGTTTAATGTTAATAGTTCCCTCTATAATTTCTGTCATACGGAGAAAAGTAAGCACAGAGCACATTAAGGACACTGGGGGCACTATCAAAAATTTATATCTTACAGTCATGGTGAAAGATGATTCTTCTGGACCCTCTTAGGGTGAGTGAACAGGTCTTTTAGCTAAATTCAATTTAACATAGCCTGTCTGTAAGTCTTAGATACCTTCCTCTATCCAGCTAGTATGAGCATTTTAACTTCATTTAGTATAGGCCACCTTTGAGTCTATGTGTCAGTCAACAAACAAAACAGAGCCATTTATAACACCGTCTGCTAAAATATTGATTCCAAAATGTCTGTTTAGTAAGTTGATATCAATTTCAGGGGTGTGGCCAAGATGACTGACTACAAGCAGCTACTGTGCATGGTTCTCCCAGAGGGGAACAGAAGAGGTGAGTAAACCTTCAACTAAAACATTCAGGTACTAGCACTGGGACTAATCAAGCAAACAACTCAACCCATGGAGAACAAAGCCAAAGGAAACTCCCCCACCTAGGGAAGTGGTGAGTGGATATGGAATCCCAGGAAACCATGCTTTACCCTTGGATTGTTCCAACCCTTGAGTCAGGAGATCCCCATATGGACCTACTCCACCAGGACTTTTAGCCTGACTCACAAAACTGTGTGGAGTCTCTACAGAGCAGCCACTTGGGCACACATGGAGGCCCAGGAGCTTTAAATACTCTGGCTTTCTGGACTTCCTGACAAAAATAGCTGCAACTTTAGACCCCTATTATATACCCCCAGGAAACAGGCTGAATCCAGGGGGCAAAATAGCAATTGCCTGCAGGCCCCATTTCCATGACACATCACAGGATAATACCCTCTGGCTTGGAATTCCAGCCAGTCACTGATAACAGTGTCCTGACTATCTGGGAGCTCCTGGGGCTAGGTATAAGCTGTCATCTTTGCTGTTTGGGCAACTTAGCTGTTCCAGCCTTCAGGCTTTAGAGAGTCCAAGCAGACTAGGGGAGGAGGCAGTATCCCAACACATCTCAGCAGCCCTACAAAAACGTGGCCAGATTACTTTTTTAAACTGGTCTCCAATCCCATTCCTCCTGACTGGGTGAGACCTCCCGACTGAGGTCTCTAGCCACCTCCTACGGGCTCATTCAGGCTGGTAGCAGGTCTGTACCTGCCTGGGATGGAACTCCCAGAGAAAGTGGCAGGCTGCCATCTTTGCTGTTTTTTAACTTCACTGGTAATACCTCCAGTGAAAGTAACACACCCACTGGGAAATCTGAAGTGACTAGGGACTGGAGCAAGCCTCAAACATACTGCAGCAGACCTACAGAAAAGTGACCAGATTGTAACATGGGTACCTGGTCGCATATCTTTTCACCAGGCTGGTCTTCCAGGCCTGTGGCTCTAGCCATTTCTCACCAGTTATTGAGCTAGCAGCAATTTGGCAACTCACTAGACATAGCCTCCAGGGGCACTTTCCCTGTTCTGGCTGGAGAGGTCAACATTCAAATTCAAGAAATGCAGAGAACCCCAGTAAGATACTCCACAATATCATTCCCAAGACACATATTTATTAAATTCTCAACACCCAAATTCAGGAAATGCAGAGAACCATAGTAAGATACTCCACAAGAAGATCATCCCCAAGACACATAATTATTAAATTCTCCAAGCTCAAAATGAAAGAAAAAATGTTAAAATCAACTAAAGAGAAAGGCCCAGTCACCTACAAAGGGAAGTCAATCAAACTAACAGCCAAACTCTCAGCTGAAACCCAACAAGCTGGAAGAGATTGGGGCTAATATTCAACATTCTTGAAGAAAAGCAATTCCAAGCCAGGATTTACTGTCTGGCCAAACTAAGCTTAATAAGCAAAAGAGAAATAAGATCCTTTTCAGAAACAAGCAAATGCTGAGGAAATTTGTTACTACCACAGCTGCCTTGTAAGAGCTCCTGAAGGAAATGCTAAATGTTGGAAAAACAGACAATTATCAGCCAAAACAAAAATACATTAAAGTACAAAGACCAGTGACACTATAAAGAAACCACATAAACAAAACTGCAAAATAACCAGCTAACATCATGAGGACAGAATCAAATCCACACACATCAATACTAACCGTAAATGTAAATGGGCTAAATGCCTCAATTAAAAGATACAGAGTGGTAAGCTGGATACAGAACCAAGACACTTTGGTATGTTGTCTTCCAGAGACCTATCTCACATGTAGTGGCACATATAGGGTCAAAATAAAAGGATGGAGAAAAATCTACTTAGCAAATGAAAAATAGAAAAAAAAAAAGCTGCAATTATAGTTTCAGACAAAACAGAATTTAAATCAACAAAGATGAAAAATACCAAGGACAATATATAATGGTAAAGTGTTAAATTCAACAAGATCTAACTATCCTAAATATAAAGACAGCCAAAACAGGAGCTCTTAGATTCATAAAGCAAGTTCTCAGAGACCTTTAAAGAAACTTAAACTCCCACATAATAATAGTGGAGACTTTAAGACCCCACTGACAATATTAAACAGATCACTGAGACAGAAAATTCACAGAAATACTCAGGACCTGAATTCAGCTCTTGATCAAATAGACCTGATAGGTATCTACAGAATTTTCTACCCTAAAGCACCAGAATATACATTCTTCTCATTGCCCCATGGCATATACTCTAAAATTAATCTCATAATTGGAAGTAAAACACTCAGGAAATACAAAATAACTGAAATTATAACAAAAAGTCTCTCTGAGTATAGCACAAATAAGTTCAAAGTCAAGACTAAGAAATTCACTCAAAACCATGCAATTACATGAAAAGTGAATAATCAGCTTCTAAATGACAATCAGATAAATAATGAAATTTAGGCAAAAATCAAGAAATCATTTGAAATGAATGAGAATGAAGATACAATATACCAGACTCTCTGGAACTAAGGCAGTGTTAAGAAGGAAATGTATGGCAGTAAATGCCCACACCAAAAAGTTAGAAAGATTTCATTTTAACAATTCAACAACTAAAATAATTAAAGAACTAAAAGCAAACAAATCCCGAAACTAGAAAAAGATAAGAAATAACCAAAATCAGAGCTGAACTGAAGGAGAAGAGACATGAAAAAAACCATTCAAATGATCAACATATCCAGGAGCTAATTTTTTTTAATTAGTAAAATAGATAGACTGATAGTTAGAATAATAAAGAAGAGAGAGAAGATTTAAATAAACACAATTACAAATGAAAATGTGAGTATTACCACTGACCCCACAAAAATACAAAGAGCCAACAGAGAATATTATGAACACTCTATATATATAGACTAGATAGTCTTGAAAAAATAGATCAGTTCCTGGACACATACACCCATCCAAGACTGAACCAGGAAGAAATTGAATCCCTGAACAGACCAATAACGAGTTCTGAAATTGAGGCAGTAATAAATAGCCTATCAAACAAAAACAAAGGCTACGACCAGAAGCATTCACAGTTGAATTCTATCATGTGTATAAAGAAGAGCTGGTATCATTCTTACTGAAACTATCCCAAAAGATTGAAAAGGAGAGATGCCTCCCTTTCTATGAAGGGAGCATCATCATTCTATAAAGCCAGCATCATCCTGATACCAAAACCTGGCAGAGATACAACAACAAC
Organism: Ateles fusciceps; assembly: GCA_036589455.1. Taxonomy (NCBI): domain Eukaryota; kingdom Metazoa; phylum Chordata; class Mammalia; order Primates; family Atelidae; genus Ateles; species Ateles fusciceps. Next base: position 1,951,521 of record JAZHEH010000174.1, on the reverse strand, counting down.
ACAAAACTTCAGGACAACACCCCTGATGAACATTGATGTGAAAATCCTCAATAATATACTTGCAAACAAAATCCATCAGCATATCAAAAAGCTTATCCACCATGATCAAGTAGACTTTAACCTCAGTATGCAATGTTAGTTCAACATACACAAATAAATAAATGTGATTCGTCACATAAACAGAACTAAAGACAAAAACCACATGATTATCTCAATAGATCCAGGGAATGGTTTCAACAAAATTCAACATCCATTCATGTTTAAAACTCTCAATAAACTACATATTGAAGGAGCACGCCTCAAAATAATAAGAGCCCTATATTACAAAGATACAGCTAACATACAGTGAATGGGCAAAAACTAAAAGCGTTCCCCTTGAAAACTGGCACAAGGATACCATCTCTTACCATGCCTATTCAGCATAGTATTTGAAATTCTGGGTTGGAAAATCAGGAAAAAGCACACACACACACACAAAAGGAGCATGCAAATAGAAAGAGAGGAAGTTGAACTATCCCTAGCATTCCTATACACCAACAATAGTCAAGCTGAGAGACAAATCACAAACTAACTCTCATTCCCAATTGCCAAAAAAGAATAAAATACTTAGGAATACAGCTAACTGGTTCTCTCTTAAAAGGAGAACTACAAACCACTGCTCAAAGAAATCAGAAATGACACAAACAAACAGAAAAACATTCCATGCTCATGGATAGGAAAAATCAATATCATTAAAATGGCCATACTGCCCAAAGCAATTTGTATATTCAATGATAGTTGTTTCTATTCAACTACCATTTACATTCTTCATTGAGGTAGAAAAATCTATTTTAAAATTCATATGAAACAAACAAAGAACCCAAACAGTCAAGGAAATCCTAAGGAAAGGGAACAGGGACAGAGATATCATACTACCCAACTTTAAACTATATTACAGGGCTATAGTAACCAAAACAGCATGATACATAAACAGATGCACAGATCAATGGAACCAAATAGAAAATCCAGAAATAAGAACACTCACTTACAACTATCTGATCTCCATCAAACCTGACAAAAACAAGCAATAGAGAAAAGATTCCCTATTCAATAAATAGTGCTGGTATAACTGGCTAACCATGTAAAATAGATTAAAACTGGATCCCTTCCTTACACTATATACAAAAATTAACTCAAGATGGACTAAAGACTTAAATGTAAAATCAAAATGTCTAAAAACCTTGGAACACGATCTAGGTAATACAATCCTCGATGTAGGCAGGGGCAAAGATTTCATAAAAAGACACCAAGAGCAATTGCAACAAAAGCAAAAATTGGCAAATTGGATCTGAACTACAGAGCTTCTGCAAAGCAAACTATCAACAAACAACCTATAGAATGGGAAAGAAGACATACATATGGCCAATAATCATATGAAAAAAAGCTTAAATTCACACATTTAACTTAACAGTTTAAAATAAAGTTTCAGCCTAATCGAATGTCATATTTTTTCTGCTGTGACCTCATATCCTTAAGATAAATTTCAACAGATATTCCTTAGATTTCTGGGTTAAGTGGAAAAATCATGCAGTTCTTGGTGTTTAGCACTTTTTTATGGGATATTCTTTGTATCTTACCCTTTTTGGCCTGCTGGGAGTTGAGTCAAATTATAGGTCTATAAGTGTGATATGGGTAGGACATGAGGAGGTTTAGTAGTGCCTTGCAAGTCAGAAGCCTCAGGAGAGACCAATATAATTTCTTTTGATTGGGCAGCAGTGCCACTTTTACGGGGAAGGAAGGTTTGGAAGAAATAAGGGACTTGATAATCCATCATTAACATCTGTTCATATTTCTTAGTTTAATTTTTAGAATCCCATTTCTTTCAATGAATGCCCTCACATTAGAGAAGATATCTTGCAAGACTGAGAAACCAATTTGCATTATAATTCAGCCAGTCACAGGATGAAACTCTGAGGTTTGGTTTTTAGAAACTTTAATCTGACACTACTGGAGATGAATATTTATTTCAGGGCAGATTTAAAACGTTTCTGATTATTTACATAGAGCCTGAGCCAGGAATTTGGTTTCCTGAGCTCATCCTTTTCTTTTTCCACTGCTATGAACTTAACAGTATCCCTCAGAATTAATGAAGCCCTAGTTAATTGGATTAGAGGCCCTAATCTATCCCTAATGTGACTGCATTTGGAGATAGGTTATTTATGTCATTTATTTAAATGAAATTGTAAGGGTAGGACTCTAATTTGATAAGGCTGAAACTTTATAGAGAAAGAAATACTAGAGCTCTGTTTCTCTCCACTCACATCTCCAAGAAGGAAAGGTCATGTGAGCACCCAGCAATAAGGTGGTCATCTGAAATCCAGGAAGGGTGGCATCACCAGAAACTGACCCTGCTGGCGCCTGGACACTGGAGCTTCCAGAACAGTGAGAACATAAACTTCTGTTTTTCAAGCCATCCAGTCTGTAACATTTTGTTGTGACAGCTGAGCTAACTCATACACACACTTACTGCAGCAAATTCCATGACACTCCTTAATTTGACTAAAGTATTCTAAAATATCTTCAACAGGTATTTGATTAAGAGTATCCAATGACAATAGTTTGTATTATCTCTATTGCCACATTATGCAAGGGAAAATCAGCACTTTGATTTACAGACATGAGTGTTTTGAAATCTGATTACATTAGAAAACCAGTTCCAGAAACTTCAGAACCAATTCAGAGAACTTATTTTTAAACTTCTTCCAGAATCGCATCCAGTCCCAAAACTGTATCCATCATGGTTCAACTAGAGGAACAAAAAGAGAAGTAGATAAATATTAAGAGATTTATTGTCATCATTTGGCTTATATGATTGTGGGGGAATGTATAGCAAATCGAAAATCCAAAGGGCAACCTGTCAGGAGAAAGGCTGGAATTCTTTTTTTTTTTTAATATGTATTTTACTGTGTTTTAGGTTTTGGGGTACATGTGAAGAACATGCAAGATTGTTGCATAGGTACACACATGGCAATGTGGTTTGCTGCCTTCCTCTCCAACACCTATATCTGACATTTCTCCCCATGTTATCCCCTCCCCAACTCCCCCACCCCCTGCTGTTCCTCCCCTAGTTCCCCGCTACAGACTCCAGTGTGTGATGCTCCCCTCCCTGTGTCCATGTGTTCTCATTCTTTAGCAGTGACTAAAGCTGTTAGCTACAAGATGAATTTCTTCTTCTTTAGGGAATCCTCAATTCTACTCTTAAGATTTTTCAATTGATTGAATAGGGCCCACCCAAAATATCTATTATAATATCAAATATCTCTAATTTATAGTCAACTTATTATTGACCATGATCACATCTGCAAAATGCCTTCGAAACAACACCTAGGTCAGTGTTTAATTTAATATCTAGAGACTGTAGCTTACACAAGGTGATGTAAAAACATCACATGTTCTATTGGTAAAAAAAAAAAAATAGCAAGCATTTAATAAGATTCAAAATATTGACATATTTAAAATATGCTAATAATTATAATAAATTTAAATGGACCAAGAGTTCTACAATTTTTTATGTCAAAATTAGTCAATACTTCTTAGAAAGACTCATATTTTGTTTTTGCTTTGTTATTGTTCTTTTGTTTTCTTTAATATAAACCTATTTTGCATTTTAGGAAAAAATATAATGAAAATTTATTGAATGTACCTGTGGTTTGCTATACAAAGCCATGATGTTATAACAAACCAAACATATTTACACAATTATCAAAATTTATAAGATCCAATAAAACAATTTGTGTATTTCAGCAAATATATTTCCAGCAATGTTTGTTGAATTTATTTTGATATGTGAATATTTTAATCTGTAGCAACCTGATGGTACTTAGATAATTTACATGTCTAGAGTTATGAATCTTCTAGTTTTAGTATGGGGCATAATAACTACTAATTAAGTAAACATTTCATTAAGGCATTTACAGATTTGTGTTAAAATTAATCTACTGTGACTCATAGAGCCTATCTCATTCTTTTTTTTTTTTTTTTTTACTGCTATGCTGGGTTTCCCTTCAACTAAGAGAGAGAGCCTATCTCATTCTTACCGTCTTTCTGAACTCTACTTTTTGGCAAACTGAGCATTTGTGATTCCCTGAATATTCCTCCTGTTTTCCCTAATGCTGTGCCTGATAGACCCTTACGTTCCGCCTAAAAAGTTTTTCATTCTCATTCTTCCCATTCATCCACCCAAGTAACTGATTATACAACTTTTATCATTTGAACTGCTCTAGCACCTTTCAGTGGCAATTTTTTATGACATTTGCTCTATTATTTTGTATTCATACTATTTATATTCAATAAGAGAAGACATTGTGTTTTATTTATAATTTAATCAGTGATTAGCTTAGGTTCTTATACATATCAATTTTCAATAATGTTTCATTGATAAACTATAACCCAATCTGCTTTAAGAGCAAGAGTTTTTTACTGTAATAATTATTCTAGTAACAATCTTTTTGCTAAAATGACTTAGGAAGAAATCAACAGCCTCTCTCATTATTATTTGTCATATATATAATGCTCATACAATAATACTGTCAAAAAAGCAAACTTGAACAGGCATAATAAAGTTTGAATCTAACAAATAATCAAAAAAGAAACAGATAATTTTATCTGAACAAAAAGATTTAAGTAACTACCCTCTTATTTGTCATTTTATTTTTATTTTCTAATATTATATTTAATAAATGTCTATTTCCATATTTGACTCAAGCTGAAACTACAGTATTCAATTTTATGGTCTATACAAGCAGAGCCCTCTGCTGTATGATAGAAATATAACAAGAGACTATAATTGCTTCAAATTCACTGGAAACAGTTTAGTGAGTAATGTGCTTATAGCTGTTCCCTTCATGTTTCAAAAATACAAACTAGTTGTAGTTTACAAAGGTTGTATTACTATAGCCTAAATTATATTTTCAAAGATTAATATGCTGTGCTAACTCATTTTCTTCCTTTAGGACTGCTGGTTGCATAAAGAAGATTTTGTATATACATAAAGTGTTAGACAGAAACCAACATTTATTAACTTCTTCCCAGATTCCTTGCTAGCTTATAACTGTATTAAACAATCTTCTTCCAGACACCTAGGGTCTTTATTCATTAACTGTATTTAATTAAATAGCTGAGTTACTCCATTTTGAATATATTGCCTAAACCATTAACTAATGGGTGCCTTATTTTTCCTTCTTCCGCCTTTCCTTTTTTCTTCCTTCCTTTCATCTATCTTTATTTTCTTCCTTATTTTTTACACTTCATTCCTTCTGTTCTTTCCTTCCTTCCTCCCTTGAACCAGTATTATAAAGTAGGGTTAGAGAGAAAACTTGTAAAATTTCAATTATGTTTACATTTCAAGAGTGACTCTATTAAAGTAGCATTCTTATTTCATTGGGCAGAGGGAATTTATCACTTGGGTACAATTTCATTGTGGCTAATACATCAGAACTTTACCCAGAATATACTCTGATAGTATATCTGATGGGGCTACACATATTAATTGAGAAATAATAGTATTTTCACCTAAAAATTGATGGTGTTTAAAATACCATTAATATAAAAATCTAAAAGTTTAAAGTTCCATGAGTTCAGTGGCTGGGATTATGATTTTCACAGCTGTATCTTCAGTGCAATACACAGTTTCTAACACATAGTGATTTCTTAAAGTATCCATTGTGTAAATAGTTATTTAGTATTTAGACTGAACACAGAATTACTCTGTTAATTCTCTAGAAAATTCATTTAGCGAAATAATCTACACAGAAATCATTATAACCTGGTTTAATTAATGAAACTTAATTTTTATTTAAAATATGATACATAGAATTTTTGAAAAAATATTGTTTCAAAAGCAATAATATATAATTCTACAAAGTATTAACAGTCCATAAATTATTATAATTAAAAAGACCATAGCTTGAGCCCTTAGATAACAAAAAATATTTCTCTAAAGTAATTACACCAGTTAATTTTATAACATTTTCAATATCTAAAAAAATATTTAGAATTATAGTTTTATATTGGTATAAATGATATATGGTGTAAGATAAAGTTATAATTTTTTAATCTAGGGGTTGTATTAATATACATTTGACAGTAATTATATGAAAAAATGTCCAGGTTATTCTTCAGTTCTGGTAAAGTAAGAAACATTAATTTAAAAACTATAAATAATAAAATAGAAAACACTATTAATGCTGAGAAATTCTTAAAGCTTTATACAGAAATGAATTGCAATTCAACATTGGTTCTCAAGTTACATCTCTAATAAAATGCTGGAGTCGAGACAAAATTCTATACTATTATGAGGATAAGATGTGAATATGACATCTATCATCTTTACCTACGCTCTGAGGTCCCAGATCACCTAAAAACACTGATCTGTATTCATGATATTTGGGGATTTTAATTACATTGTTTACATTGTGTGAGAACAACTGATCATCTTGTTCAAATAGATTTTTGTTTTCTATTTGTAAAGTGGACTTTATTTTTTCTCTTTTAAAATAATTCAATAGGTTTTTGGGGGAACAGGCTGTGTTTGGTTACATGAGTAAGTTCTTTAGTGATGATTTTTGAGATTTTTCTGAGATTTGGGGGCACAGGTGGTGTTTGATTACATTAATAAGTTCTTTGGTGGTGATTTCTGCATCCAATGTGTAATCTTTTATCCCTCACCCCCTCCCACCCTTTCCTTGAAGTCCCCAAAGTTCTTTGTATCATTCTTACATATTTGCATCCTCATAGCTTAGCTCCCACTTATGAATGAAAACATACGATGTTTGATTTTCCATTCCTGCGTTACTTCCCTTAGAATAATGGTCTCCAATTCCTTCCAGGTTGCTTTGAAGGTTCGTGATTCACCAGTCTCATTCCACAAGTGCTGTCACCAAAAATTAAACCTGCCAAACATGAACGAAAATTAAAGGTCTCATCCCAAAAACACTTTCAACAAAAGCAAAAATTAATAATAGAATCTCTGTCAAACTAAAAAGTTTCTTCATTATCAAGAAAATAATATAGTGAAAAGGCATAAGCCATTCCTTTGAAATGGAAGAAAACATTTGTAAACTATTTATATAATATGTGATTAATACCAAAATATATCAAGATTTCTATAACTCAAAAAGGAAAAGAAAACCAAACATAAAAGAACGCATAATCCAATTTTAAAATGAGCAAAAGACTTGGCTAGGCATTTCTCCAATGAATACATACAATATGACCACGAGGTAGATTAAAAGGTGCTCAACATCACTGATCACTAAGTAAATGTAAATCAAAACCCCACTGATCTATCACCTCACACCTGTTAGGATGAATACTATAAAAAATAAATAAATGAGATAACAAAAATATGAAGAATTTGGAATACTTGTACGATGTTGATGGAAATGTAAAATGGTGCAGCCACCATAGAGAATATAGTAAAGACATTTCTTAAAAATTAAAATATTACTACCATATGATCCAGTAATCTTGTTTCTTGGTATGTATAAAATTAGGATCAAAGATATCTTGTACTCTCATATTTATTACAGCATTATTCATACTAGCTAATATATAGAAACAACCCAAATATCCATTGGCAGATTAATGGATAAAGAAAGCATGGTATATACATACAATGGAGTATTTTACCTTAAAGAAGAAAAAAATACTAACACTTCCAACAACATGTATGAGCCTAGCGAACATTGTGCAAAATATGTCAGATGAGTAAGTTCTGAGATAATCTGTGCAACATAGTACCTATAATTAACAATATGGTATTATTCACTTCAAAATGCATTGAAGCTAAATCTCATGTTAAGTGTTCTTACTGTATTAAGGGTATTAAGAAAGGAGACACAGAAAATTTTGGAAGATGGCAGATATGTGTATGTTTATTATCTTGATTCTTGATGGTATCACAGCTGTATGCATATGTCCAAACTGATCACATTACATACAGGTACATTAAATGTGTAGAGTTTTCTTTTTCATTGAATATTAGCTATATGTTAATAAAGCTGTTAAAAATTTAAAAGTGTTATTAAATCTCTATGAAAAGACAACCCACCTTCAATGAGAATTACACTGAATGTAGCACAGAGAGGTGAAACATCAGAAAATATGGACAACTGTTAAAGACCAGAAGGATGTAAAACCGTAGCTGTATGTCTGATAGGAACCACAGAAGATCTGGGGAAGAAAATAAAGACCTAGTCATTTCTAAGCAACAGAAATAATAAATACAACATGCATGAAATGACAAAATTTACTGTCAGAAATTACAGATGACAGAATTTACTTTCCAGACATAATTTACTTTCCAGAAAGAAATTAAAATGTTTCTCATGAAGATAAAACTAAAATCCACTAAAATACAAGTAAAATGTGAGAAGTTAAGATAAAGAAGAAATGCAAAAGAAAAATAAGGAACATATGTTCATTTTTATAAGTTTTCTAACTGTGCAATACTAAATGGGGGGGAAAAGTGGAGGAAATAAAGAACTAACAATCACTTGAACAACCCACTTGAAACTTTTCTATATTACATTTTCCCCAATTGTCAAATGGGCATTTATACCAAATGATCTCAACAGTCTATTTACATTTAAGCATGTATAATTTAGCTGAAACGTCCTTATTATTTATGATTTTTTTGCCTAAAATAAATACAAATAACAGATAGCTTGTTAATCCCCAAACCTTGCTCTGCATTTACTTTTTATCTTATTTCTCTAATGAAAGCATTTAAAGTAATCATTAATTATGACTAAATTTGACTGCTATTTGTTCAATATCTATTAATGTTTTCCCTTTCTAATTCTCTGGTTGGGAAAATAATTAGCAACAAACAAGTAAGTGGTAACATATAAGGGAAAACAGCCAAAATTAAGCCACAAAGTTCACAGTTGTGTTTTTCTTTTTTCATTTTGATGATACAATGACTGAACGAATGAAGATTTATGTATTCATTCAATAAACACTAATTGAGCCTAGCTGCATTCCTGGCATGATGCTAAGTGTTGAATGGACATAGTGTTTCACTACTTACAGATCTGAACTCTAAGCTCAGAAATGTCAAAAATAAATCATAGCTCAAAAGTTCAATTAAAATAGAACTAGAACAAATTTACAAATCCAGTGTTCCTCATCTGCCTCTCTCATGTTGGAAATGAATGATCATTGTTTACTAAGGCAGATTTTTCAAAAGGGACTCTAATTAATCCAGAATGTCCAAGAATTATTGTTTCTAATCATAGTGGAAAGACGGACATTAAAATGAACAAATGGATTTGTAAAACATTATTAAAATATATATTTTGTGCAATTAGCAATCATCCTAATTTTAATTTATTTTTATGTCCTTCATTGCTCATTTCCAACATTTCAATCAAAGTCATCTGACCACTTCTCTCCCACCAAAGTTTGAGATGACCAGATCAGTGGGTCTGTAAATGTAAAAGTAAGCAGAATTCTAAGTTAAAAAGACAAAACAAAGACACAAAAATAATAACAGATGCTGGCAAAGATCTGTTAGTGATCAAGTAAATTAGTTAAGCCATCATGAAAAACAGTATGACGATTTCTAAAAAAAACTGAAAATAGAACTACCATATGACCCAGCAATCTTACTATAGTGTATTTATCCAAGGAAAAGAAATACAGTATGCCACAGGCATACCTGAACTCTCAGTTTACCACAGCACTATTCACAATAGCAAAGTTATGGAAGCAACCTAAGTGTCCACCAATGAATGAATAAACTAAAAATGTAATACAAATACAAAATGGCATACTATTCACCAAAAAAAGAATAATATCATGTCATTTGCAGCAAGATGGATGGAATTGGAGGTCATTATGTGACCTAAGTGAAATAAGTCAGACACAGACAAATATTGCATGTTCTCATATATGGGAGCTAAAAAATGCTGATCTCATGGAGGTAGAGAGTAGTGATAGATACCAGAGGCTGGGAAGGTGGGGTGGAGAACTAAAAAAGGTTGGTTAATAGGTACGAATATACAGTTTGATAGAAGCATTAAGTTCTATGTTCCATAGCACAGTGGGATGACTAAAACTAATAACAATATATTATATATTTTCAAATACTTAGAAGAGAGAACTTGAAATATTTCTAACACATGGAAATGATGAATACTTGAGGTGATAGATACTCTAAGTACCCTGACTTGAATATTACATATTCCATGCATGTAACAAAATACCGCAGGTGCTCCATAAATATGTAGAAATATTATGCATCAATTGAAAAAAAGAAAAAATCCATAAAGTAAATATAAGGAAGTTCAACTCTGTTCTGATTTTGTCCATAATGTTTACGTGATGCTTTAAAAAAATAAAATAATAAATTTGTAAACAAACAAAAAGCTCTTAAAAGAAATTTAAAGTGTTACTCCAATGAATATATGAATGATAAGAAAATGAAAAAGCCTTATTTCTGATATGAAGAAAGTTTTAGTGGTCTGGATAGAAGATAGAACTGGCTACAACAGTCCCTTAAACCCAATTCTAATCTAGGGAAAGACCCTAACTCTCTTCAATTCTATGATGGCTAAGAGAGGTAAGGAAGCTGTAGAAGAAACGTTTAAAGCTAGCAGAGGTTGGTTTACAAAGTTTAAGAAAAGATGTCATCTCTATAACACACCAATCCAAGGTGAAGCATCAGGTGCTCATGTAGAAGCTGCAGCAAGTTATGAAGAAGTTCTAGGTAAGATGAACGTTGACAGTAGATGCACTAAACAACAGATTTTCAATACAGTCAATATGGCCTTCTATTGGAAGAAGATGTCATCTAGGACTTGCATAGCTATAGATAAGTCAATTCCTGGCTTCAAAGCTTCCAAAGACAGATTGGCTTTCTTATTAGAAGGTATTACAGCTGGTGACTTTAAGTTGAAGCCAATTTTCATTTACTATTCTGAAAATCCTAGGGCTGTTAAGAATTATGCTAACTTTCCTCTGCCTATGCTCTATAAATGGAACAATAAGCATGGATGACAACATATCTGTTTATAGCATGGTTTACTGAATATTTTAAGCCCGTTGTTTAAACTTACTACTCTGGAAAAAAAAAAGATTTCTTTCAAAATATTACTGGTCATTAATAAGTTACCAAGTTACCCAAGAACTCTAATTAAGATATATATGAAGATTAATACTATCTTCATGCCTGTTAACAAAACATTTATTCTGTAGTCCATAAATCAAGGAGTAATTTTGACTTTCATTCATATTATCAAATAAATACATTTTATAAGGCTATAGCTGCGAGAGATAGTGATTCCTCTGATGAATTTGGGGCAAATAATTAAAAACTCTTGTGGAGAGAATTTATCATTCTAGATGCCATGAACAATATTTATGATTCATGGAATGAGGTCAAAATATTGACATAAGCAGGACTTTGGAATAAGTAGATTCCAACTCTCATAGATGACTTTGAGAAATTTGACTTTAGTGGATGGAGTAACTGCAGATGTGTTAGAAATAGCAAGATAACTAAAATTAAAAATGGAATCTGAAGATGTGACTGAATTGGTGGTATCTCATCATAAAGCCTGAATGGATGAGGAGTTGCAAAATAGAAATTATGCATGAGCAAAGAAATTGGTTTCTTGAGATCAAATCTGTTCCTGGTGAAGATGCTGTAAACATTGGTGAAATGACCAACATATTGTTTATATTATTTTATAAACTTAGTTGACAAAGCAGGAGCATTTGTAACCACCATCCTGATCAGTCAGCAATCATCAAAAATGAGCAAGTTCCTCCACCAGCAAAAATATTTAGACTCCCTGAAGACTCAGGTAGTTGTTAGCATTTTTTAGCTACGAAGTTTTCTTTTCTTTTTTCTTTTTTTTTTTTTTTCTTTTTGAGATGGAGTCTTCCTCTATCACCCAGGCTGGAGTGCAGTGGCACAATCTTGGCTTACTGCAATGTCAACTTTCCGGTCTCAGGTGATTCTCCCACCTCAGCCTCTTGATTAGCTGGAATCGCAGGCATACACCACCACATCCCACTAATATTTTGAAGATTTTTTGTAAAGACCAAGTTTCTCCATGCTTCCCAGGCTGGTCTCCAACTCCTGGGCTCAAGCGATCTGCCCGCCTAGGCCTCCCAAAATGCTGCAATTACACGGGTGAGCCACTGTGCCCAGCAGTAAGGATTTTTTAAATTAAGATATATACATGTTTTAGACATAATGGTAATGTACATGCAATACACTACAATATAGTGTTGACATAACTTTTGTATTCATTTAGAAACCAAAAGTTTGTCTGCCTCACTTTATTTCAGTATTAACTTTATTGCAGTGACTACATTGCAACTTGTGATACCTCAGGTATGCCTACATTTTGCATTTATACATTTTATTTCTACATATTCCTTAAAATATCTTCCCTCTGTTGTTTTTTCTTTTTAACTAACATGTAATTCTTACATTTCTCTGAAACTATTTTGGAAATATAACCAGAAGATGAGCACTCATAATTCTGCATACATTGGAATCTTCAAAATGTTCAAATGTTTATACATAGGCAGAGATTACGTGTGTGTGCATGCTTGTGCATGCGTATAATCTTACATAAATGGGATCATAATAAACATGTCTGTTTTATTTTAGAAAAGTTTGAGCATTTGTTACTTGTTTTCTCTTTACTTTTGCTTCTCCTATTTTCTTCTCCCTGTTTTCTGTACCCATGTTAAATAAATGCACTTCATTTCCATGCTTATGTAATTATCTAATTATTTACTGTTTTCCTGTTTGTTTTACTAAACAGGTCACATTTTCTGGGAAACATTGTAAAATGATAATTGGGAATATGTAATTTAGAAATATTTAATAATGATATTACAAACCCTTGAAGGTAAAAGATGTGAGAAGAAAACACAGCATATGTTTATTAATAAACATACTTTCAAAACTCTTCCTGTTCCTTTTGACTTTTTTATCAGTTAAGCATAAATTCAGCTCAGTGCAGCATTATAAAAATCATTTGGCAAATGTAATTGGCAAATTATCTCTTCCAATAGGAACAAAGAGTGATGGCACCTTATTTATCACCTTGCAATAATGTCATTACTGCTCAATTGACCTCTGACGGACAGTGGCAGTGAGACAGATTGGTAGAGTAAGAATTTAGAGTATATTTGATAAATTCAGGAAAACATTTTCTTGCAATGAAAAAATAACTTTTCTGACATTTCTACTTTCCTACTTCTTATTCAATAGCTTCTACAATAGCTCTATGTGATGCTTTAGTAGCTCTGCATGACCCTTTGGAAACTCAAGCCAATCTTCGAAATTTTTTAGGCTTCTCCTTAACAGCAATAATGAAGACAAAATAACAGCGTTAAATTGAGGATACTTTTAACATTTGTATAAGTGAATGTAGTATGTGCACATGGAATGATGTTGAATTGATCAAAGGACCGATTAGCTTTCTCCCTTAAGGTTTGGAAGAACTTAATTTGTAACATGTTCTAAGAAGAAATCAGCTTAATAAATTCAAAAATATCAAAATATATGAATTATTTTGTAAAATTTCAAAAAAATAAAGGACATATACATTATACGAACAAAATCTGTATAATGATCTAATTCAAAGTGAGAAAGCAGGGACCCAAGCTCATAATTTGAGAAGTGTATATATATGTTTTAGATCTTGAAGTAACTGATACTTCAAATATTTTTGTTTAAATGTAGGAAGAGGCACCATTACATAATATTTAATGAAATAATACCTTCTGATATAATATTTTAGGAAATCTCTTTCAAACTCTGGCTCTACTGATGATTCACAAGCAGTTTTTGGATGCCTTAGATATTTCTGTAAAACACTGTGAAACATATAAATCTACAGGAGTAAACCTGTAAAACAATAAGAACAGTGCCTGGAAAATAGAAAGCTGTCACTAAATATTGCTGATTGTTAGAAAATTCAGGTAATAGTAAAAGTCTGCTGCAGAGCAGATAAATTTTTCTTTCTGCTAGGTCTGTGAATAGGACACAAAGATACAGTTTCCTCCATTATGAAGAGGGTTGGAAGGAGCTTTGAAAAAAACTTCTAATATTAACTTAATGCATCAGTCATAATAGTTAAAGAAAATAAATTGTGTAAAACATGAAAGAAAAAAGCCAAAGCCCAAACATATTAGTAGAAAACAAAATGAGAGAAATAAATAAAATTTTAAGATGTCACTACTTGCAATACTTTAATGAGAAGGTCCCTATTTCTTCAATTGAGGGTGTTCAGGGTGTAGAGAAGTAAGAATCGAAACAGCCTAACGTCAGAACCAGGATAAAGATCCTGGGACAAACAGTGTGAGATAGCTGTAGGGTAATTTGAATTGGGGGCTAGAAGAGAGTGATATTTAGCAATTTGTTTTCTAGAATTGACAATGAAATTATGGTAACAGTTAAAGACTGTAGCAGTACAGGGAAGCAAAATCGGGTACAGCTGTAAATACTCTAAAGTTGTGAGGCATGCTTCTGGAAAACCATTTTCTTAGGCTCTGATGAAAATTCACATCATTTGAAAATAATACAGTTATTTTATTATCTTTTTACAAAATCAAAGGTGATTTATTTCAAAGTGGCTAAATTCATCTGCAGGCTTTTAGCATGTATTTCCTCTGCAAAGAAGGACTTGTCAATAAATGTGGTTGCATTCTCAATATTGGGGTTTGGCATGAAGCCGGATGGGTATTATGTGCTCAGAATGAAGTAGATGCTTATGCTTCAAAAAAACCCATCATTTATCAGAATGAAATATTTTATGATATTTATCTGGAATTAACACAGCACCCTAAATATAACCAGATGACAAATAGGAGTGGTGAAAAACAAGTATTTTGAGGCATTTTACTTCAACAGTAATTTTTTGTCATTTGTCTGGTTTCAAATGTACTGTGGAAAGCCATTGCCTTTCCAAGCTTGTAATTTACCATGAACAAAAGGCAGAATCCTGTTGGTCAAGCGGGATTGAGGTATACCACATACTATATGTACAAAACAGTTTTGCTATGCAGATATAACAATGGCCGGCGGTTTTAACACTAACCAAATGAGATCATAAAATTCCCCCCCCAAAGTGGGGACCCTCATCCTAAAAACTATCTAACAAAATAAAGAATTTTTTGGAGTTGAAGAGATTTAAAATATATATTAGAAAATTTATGTAATTGATTTTTCAGTAAATGGAGGTTATATTTTTCCACTGATCTTAACCAAATGCAGGACAATAGTTCATATAAACTCAAGAATAATAAAATTAATCACTATATCCTTCTCCTATGTTTTTTTTTTTTGTAGAAACCACATCCTATATCTGAGCCCTTAAAGCTCACAGCCCTCAGACCTGTCTGAGTCTCATTTTCTCATCTCAGCTGTTCCATGTATCTTGCATCTCATCTAACATTTCTGGGTTTCTAGCATCTTGATTCTCATGTTCCCAGAATCTATATCCTCAGTTGTAATTGCTCTCGTAAGCTCTAGATTAATATGTCTGAAGGCTCATGAAAACACTTATTTGAATATCTATGGGGAAATATGAGATAATCATCTAACTTTTAATCTTGCCACCCTTTCCCAAACCTGCTCTTCTACTGGCATTCTCTTTTCAGTTATTTGAGTTTAAACCACACATCACATGTGACTTTCACTCTTATCCCCTTTTCCTAATCGGTCCCAAAGCCATGTTGATTCTGCCTCTTTTATGACCCTCAAACTGCACATTTCTCTACTCTCCATGCTGCTGCTCAAAAAAAAAAAAATACCAATATGAACTCCCACCAGAATTTTTGTAACCATCAATATTGTCTATTTTCTATTAGATTTACATCACAATATTAGATCTTAGAAAAATGTAATTATTTCTAATACCCAAATAAAATAAATATTTGACTTCTTTATTTTTATTTTATGTCAAGGTCTATTAGCTTTTTCAAATTTATTTTAGGTTTGAGGGTATATGCACAATTTTGTTACATGGGTATATTTTGTGATGCTGAGATTTGGGATACGAATGATCCTGTAACCTAGGTAAAGAATACGGTAACTAATAGGTATGTTTTCAACCTTTTTCTTCCTCCTACCTCCCTCATCTAGTAGGTGTTAATGTCTGCTATTTCCACTTTTATGTCCATGTATACTCAATATTTAGCTCCCACTTACATGTGACAACACGTAGCATTGATTTTCTCTTCCTGGAATAATTCACTTAGAATAATGACATCCAGCTGCATCCATGTTGCTACAAAGGACATGATGTTATTCTTACTAATGGCTACATAGTATTCCATGGTATATAAAACCATATTCTTAGGCCAGCCCATAATGTTGATGGACATCTAGATTGATTCCTTGTCTTTACTATTGTGAACTATGCTGCAATGAACATATGAGTGCATGTGCCTTTTTGGTAGAATGATTTATTTTGCTTTGGATATATACCTAGTAATAGGATTGGTGAGTTGAATGGTAGATCTATTGTAAGTTCTTTGAGAATTCTCCAAACTGCATTTGACAGTGGCAAACTGATTTACATCCCCCACCAGGAGTGTATGAGTGTTCCCTTTTCTTCACAACCTTGCCAACATCTGTTATTTTTTGACTTTTTAATAGTAGCCATTTGGACTGCTGTGAGATGTCATCTCAATGTGGCTTTGATTTGCATTTCTCTTATAACTAATGTTATGTTAAGCATTTTTTATATGTTTGTGGCATATATGCCTTTTTTGAAAGTGTTTATTCAAGACCTTTGCCCATATTTTAATATGGTTATTTGTTACTTTCTTGTTGAATATTTTAGGTTTCTATGACTTCTGGATTTTAGATCTTTGATGAATGCAAAGATTGCAAATACGTTCTTCCATTCTGTAGTTTGTCTTTTTACTATGTCAATAGTTTCACTGTACAGAAGCTCTTTACTTTAATTGGGTGCCACGTGTCAATTTTGTTTTTGTTGCAATTGCTGTCGGGGGACATAATCATGCATTTTTTGCCAAGGCTGAGATCTAGACTGGTATTTCTTATGTTTTAGTCTAGTATTTTTACAGTTTTAGGTCTAACATTTAAGTTTTTGATCCATCTAAGTTGATTCTTGTATATGCTGAAAGTTAGTGGTCCAGTTTATTTCTTCTGTGTATCCATAGTGAGTTATCCCAGCACTATTTATTGATTACAGAGTTTTTCTCCATTGCTTGTTTTATTGTAATTGTTAAAAATGAGAAGATTGTAGGTGTGTGACTTTATTTTGGGGTTCTCTATTCTGTTCCATTGGTCTATGTTTCTGTTTTTGTACTGGTACCATGAGGTTTATAGGAGTGGTGAGAGTGGCCATCCTTGTCTTGTTCCAGTTGTTAAAGGAAATGCTTCAAGATTTTGCATACTCAGGATGATGTTGGCTGTGGACTTGTCAAAGATGGCTCTTACAATTTTGAGGTATGACTTTTGGATGCTCAGCTTAGTGAGGGTTTATTACTGTGAAGGGATGTTGGATTTTATCAAAAGCTTTTTTCTCTGTGTCTATTGAGATGATCATATGTTTTTTGCTTTTAATTCTATTTATGTGGTCAATTACATTTATTCATTTATGTACATTGAATGAATTCTGCATCCCAGGAATAAGACCTACTTGATGATGGTGAATTAACTTTTTTTATGTGCTGTTGAATTCAGTTTTTGTTGCGGATTTTTGCATCTGTGTTCATCATGGATATTGTCATGTAGTTTTCTTTTTTGGTTATATCTTTGCCAAATTTTGGTAGCAGAGTGATACTGGCTTCACAGAATTGTTGAGGGATGCGTCTCTCCTCAGATTTTTGGAATAGAGTCAGTAGAACTGGTACCAACTAGTTTTTGTATATTTGGTAGCATTTGGCTGTGAATCCATTGGGTCTGGAGGTTTTTGTTTGTTTGTTTTTTGTTTTGTTTTTTTGTTGTTGTTGTTTTGCTGGTAGGTTCTTTACTACTGATTCAATTTTGGAACTCACTGTTGGCCTGTTCAGCACTTTAATTTCTCCCTGATTCAGTCCTCAGAGTTTCTCTAGAGTTTTTAGTTTGTGTGCATAGAGGTATTCATAATAGTCTCTGAGGATTTTTTATGCTTCTTTGGTACTGGTTGTTATATCACCTTTGCTGTTTCTGATCGTGCTTATCAGAATCTTCTCTTTTTTCTTTGTTAATCTAGCTACTGATAAAATAGTCTTGTTGATCCTCTCAAAGAATCAGCTTTTGGCTTCATTTATCCTTTGTATGGATTTTTATATCTCAATTTCATTCAATTTTGCTCTAATTTTAGTTCTTTTTTTCCTTCTACTAGCTCTGGAGTTAGTTTTTACTTCTTTGTCTAGTTCCTCTAGGTGCCATGTCACATTGTTAATTTGAGATCTATCTAACTTCTAGATGTAGGCAGTTACCACTATAAACTTTCCTCTTAATACTGCTTTTGCTGCATTGCAGAAATTTGGGTATGTTGTGTCTCCTGCATTAATTTTGTCATTTACCAAAAGTCATTCGGGATAAAATTGTTTAATTATTATATAATTGTGTGTTTTTGAAAAGCCTTATTGGTGTTGATTTGTATTTTTATTCCACTGTGCTCTTAAATTATGCTTGATATGATTTTGCTTTTTCTGAATTTATTGACATTTGCTTTACATGCAAGCATGTCGTCATTCTTACAGCATGTTCCATGTCCTCATGAAAAGAAGGTATATTCTGTGGTTGATGGATGTTCTGTTGTTTATTAGGTCTTGTTTATTATGTTTATTAGTTCTAATTGATTGTGCATCAAATTTAAGTCCTTCTTTGTTAATTTTCTGCCTTGGTGATCTGTCTAACACTGTCAATGAAGTACTGAAGTCGTCTACTATTATTGTGTGGCTGTGTAAAACTAGAAGAACTTGTTTTATAAATCTCAGTGTTCCAAAGTTGGGTGCATATATATTTATGATAGTTGAATCTTCTCTTTGCATTGAACTTTTTATCATTGTGCCATGCCCTACTTTGTCCTTCTTTACTGTTGTTGCCTTAAAGTATTGGCTGGGCACAGTGGCTAATGCCAGTAATACCAGCACTTTGGGAGATCAAGGCAGGCGGATGGTCAGGAGTTCAAGACCAGCCTGGCCAACATTGTGAAATCCCTTCTTTGCTAAAAGTACAAAAGTATCTGGGCATGATGGCACATGCCTTTGATCCCAGCTATTTGGAAGCTGAGGCATGAGAATTGCTTGAGCCTGGGAGGCAGAGGTTGCAGTGAGCTGAGTTTGTGCCACTGCACTCCAGCCTGGGCAACAGAGCGAGACTCTCTCTCTCTCTGGGCAACAGAGTGAGACTCTCTCTCTCTCTTCTCTCTCTCTCTCACATTCATCTAATATAAGAATAGTGACATCGGCTCTCTTTCATTTTCCATTGGGATGATAGGTCTTCTCTCCAATCATTTACTCTGAGGATACAGGTGTCATTACATGTAAGATGAGTCCCTTGAAGATGAAAGAGGGATGGGTCTTGGTTTGTTGTTGGTTGTTGCTGTTGTGCTTTTCCTTTTCTGTTTTTTTTTTTAAATTTATCTTACTGCTCTGCACCTTTCAATTTGGGCATTAAGACCATTTACATTTAAAGTTACTACTCATATGTGAGATTTTGATTCTATCATGAAGTTGTTAGCTGATTATTTTGTAGTCTCTACCGTGTAGTTGTGTTATAGGGTCTGTGGGGTATGTACTTAAGTGCAATTTTATGGTAGCAGGTATTGTTCTTTCATATCCATGTTTAGAACTCCCTTAAGGATCTCATGCAATTAAGATTGAACTTTATACATGTAAACCTTTCTAACTATGTTATGCTCAAAATACAACATAGTCGCCCTTCTCTGTATTTGCACTCCCATACTGTTTATGCCTGATTTCCCATGTAGCTTCCTAAACAGAACTAAGTGAGAGAGCAATAAAGTCTACAATGTAGGCCATTGCAATCACAAATCCAGTAAATGTTAATCATGTAGGAGATTCCAATAACTATTAATTTATTAAATAAAAATGAACTCTAATACATTTTGGTATGATAAAATAGATGGCAAGCTTCTCCTTTGTTCATCAAAAATATGATAAATGTCTGTTATCTGAGTTTTATGAATTTTGCATTCTTAGGTAGAAGAAGCTAGTTTATAAAGAGCTCTGGGCTCTTATGTTTCTAAAATGTTTAACTAACACCAGTACATTAAAAGCCTTTCCTATTCACTCTCACAGTAAAACAAACAAACAAATAAACACATACACACACAAACAAACAAACATAACCCTGAGGTAAGGGTAATTTGTTTTGTTGTTGTTTGTGCGTGGGTGTGTGATAGATTGAATTATTGACTGTGATTCTTCTCATCTTCCTGCATCTGTACCTTTGTTATGGCCTCATCATTGGTGGACTTTCTCAACTTTGAGCCTGGCCACATGACTTGCTGAAGACAAGGGTATATAAGAGTCGTGTAGTTTAATGTGAGCCAATTCCAAGCTGAGCCCCAAAAAGCCTCATGTGTTTCCATTGTCTTGCTTCCACCTTGATATCACCAAGAAAACATCATGGACATAGGAGGAGGAGGAATCTCTTGGACAGCAGAGCTACCAGATTTGACTTGAGCTACCCACAACCTGACTAGAACAGCAAATCTCCAATGATTAAGCAGATGCTTTTGTAGTAATAAATGAGTATTGTTCCAAGGCACAGAGCGTTGGGTGGTTTATGCAACAATAATTAACATATGCAATTATATATGACTCATGAAAAGTACAGGCAAAGCTGAAGTCCTCCTTACGAATTTTTTTTATTCTTTTTCTTTTTTTTTTTTTAATTGCATTTTAGGTTTGGAGGTACATGTGAAGAACATGGAAGATTGTTGTATCATGAGCCCAGAGTTTGATCACTTACCTCATCAATAATATAGTTTACATGTATTTTCATATTAATTTTCTAAAAGCTGATATGTGAACCTCTGTTGTGGAAATCAAAGATAGAAACCTGCTAAATTCTGTTATATAAATGAGCTATGTGGAAAAGAAAACCAGCAAACAGTGGTTTTCATGTCATGAAGAATAGAGGACAAATTATTTAAAGTTATGTGGAACTCTATGTGTTCTTTTAAAAAATTATGGATAAGATTTTAATTTTACCTTGGAAATATATATGTAATTATCAATCCTTTCTGAAAAACTAATTTTATTGGCATCCAATTATGGGAGTGAGACAGTAAACTATGTGAATCATAACATGTTAATAACGTACCATTCTTTATGTTTTCCTTAGGAACACAACACTCTATTAAATATAATAAATTGATATTAACCTGTATTAATCAGATTTTCAATAAAAAATATGTTGTCATTAAGCTTTTCAGACTTTCATAATTCTTTCATGTGGGGGTAAAAGTATTAAATAATTTGGCCAACAGGTTCTCGATTTGAGTTCTTTGTGATCCATTAGAACAGGCAACATGTAACATGTAGAAAAATGTATCTATATTTACATTTTTTCAAGCATAGCATCATATTTTGTGTTTTTATTAAATTTTTGCTTGCCTGACAGCTAATACTTTTGTGTATTATGAACAGGAAATCTTTTTGATAATTATTGTCAAAACATCTGTTTTTCTGTATATACTATTTATAACCTCTCCAGCAGAAAAATTGAATTCTTTTGACTTGTATATCTCATATGAATTTTTAGCTCTACCATGTCAAGAATTACCTTGTCCTTTGTTATTGTCAGTTTTAAGCTCAATATATATGGTAGAATATAATTAGTGCTTTATAATTTGTATAAAGCCAACGAGTGTTCCACCAGGTATGGCATGTAAGCTGCACTGGTGAGGGGGTATTACCCTGTACAAGGCAGCTCTTTTCAGCTGAGAGCAAATCCCAGAGAGGAACTTGAGAGGAATTTAGGTTGAAATTGTCTCCATCAGCATTCCAATAAGCTAGAGGAATGTGGTTCTCAGTCTTTTGGAGGTGTCTAGAAATAATATCATGACATCTGCTGGAACATTAACTTTTATTTCATATTTATTTATTTAGAGATAAGAAAACCAAATAATGCCTTTCAGATTGCTTGTGTATGATTTGGAAGTAATGTGCTTAAAGTGATGCAACATGCCAAATATAGCCAGTCAGGATATATCCTGATTGGCCAAATATAATTTAAAAACACTAACTCCTACACCTTTGGAAACTGTGCATAGAGTTTACCTACTTAGTGACATGTTTCATGTTGTGTATTTCATCAATTTTATTTTTTTTCAAATTGCATTAGTTTTCATTAAGAAAAATTAGAAGATTTCTGCTGGCCAAACTACAGCCTTTCTTGTATTTGCCTGGACAGATGTGAAATAGCATATAACTATTCTTATGTTTTCACATTCATTGAAATATGAGCATCAATAATTATGTTTCCTTTTAAATAAATTTCTGCTTAATTTTTATTTCATTATATTACTACCAGCATGAACAATTGGGTAAGGGATTGCCAAGATTTAGATGAAATGTTTGGGACAGTACTAGAGCACTCTTTTAAGAAATGATGAACCACAACAATTTTGATAGTACAGGAGGCAATGTTGCATGAGAAAAATAGAGTAAAAAAATGATAATTTCACTAGAAGTGCTTTTTGCTTTCTTAGTAGTAGATGAAATAAGAATATATCTAATCATGAAGCTATCTTATATATAACAAAATACAATTTTAAGAAATTTTACTCATATTTCTTTTAGAACTATCAAAGTTACAAAATCACTCTGAATCCAAATCTGTACTATAAGGAAGGAGAAGCAAGAAGGAATCAGAGAATATAAGCAAAAGAAGGAACTCAGGCCATGTGTGGTGGTTCACACCTGTAATCACAGCAGTTTGAGAGGCTGGGGTGGGAGGATCACTTGGCCTTAGGAGTTGTAGACTAGCATGAGCAACATGGCAAAAGCCTGTCTCTACAAAAAATACAAAAAATATTGGCTGGCGTGTTGCCACATACCTGTAGTCCCAGTTACTTGGGAGGCTGAGGCAAAACCCTGTCTCTACTAAAAATAAAAAAATTAGCTGGATGTGGTGGCACACACCTCTAATCCCAGCTACTTGGGAGACTGAGGCAGAAGAATTGCTTGAACCTGGGAGGCAGAGGTTGCAGTGAGCTGAGATCACACCAATGTATTCCAGCCTGAGCAACAGAGCGAGACTCCATCTCCAAAAAAAAAGAAAGACAAGCACTTGGATGTACTATTTTTTAAAGGGAAGAGAAAAGCAGTGGTATCCTTTGGTTCATGTGACTTTAATTTTTGAGAAATAAAAAGTCTTAAATATTATTGGTAAAAAGCAGATGTCTTCAAAATGTAAATAGGCAGACTAAATTATTCAGGTCAAAGGCAAGATTTGCTAAGTGTTTTAAGGTTACAAACTGCTTTTGGGGTTTTGGGAACTATTTGGCTTGCAGACTTCACAATTGGTAAGGCCTGGGATATATGGAACTAACCACATGCTTAAGTATGCACCTAGCACACAATTTAAACAACTTACCAGGTTTTACATTATAAAGTTAAAATTACTAGGAGTTACCATTATAGCATGTAATTAAAACTTCTGAAAAAAGACTTACATGCAAGGTGTGTAAGAACAGTAAAATATGTTTGTTAAACACAGTAAGAAGTTCTTCAAAAGTTTAGCTTAAGTTTCCTTGTTCTTTATTCCCAGTTTTCAAGGCCAGACTTCCTCACTCTCTGTGTCTCCTTTCCCTGGGCTCAGTAAACAATCTTCCCCACCAGTTCTTATCTATAGAGCCCACATTCCACATCTGCTACTCACTCTGCAAATTACTTCTCTCATTGTAACAGCTCTTCCTGTTGAAAGTACCCTTCCCACCAGTGTAACTCCATTCCTGTACTCTTCAAGTTAGCCAATGGGGTTTAATTTAGATTGTGCAGTCCAGCTCCAGCCAATGAGGACAGGACATAGTAGTTTGGACAAACTGCATTAGGAATAAAAACCCTTGCTTTCCTTTGTTTGGTGTGCTCTCATGGCAGCCAGGCTTATGAGCAGCACCCTTCTAGAGAAGTAAATTTGCATTGCCAAGAAAACTACTTGCTTGAGTGCTCATTTTATTTGTGACTCAGTTTTTATTTCTAAATTAAATGCTTAAATAAATATGATATAAGCCAAATTCATAATCAGCAAAGGTAAATAATGGCTACTTCTAAAAATTAATCACAATTTTACTATTTATAAATAAGTTTTACACTAAAAATATTTTTTGCTCCTCTTTCCATAGTTTAACTATTGAACATTTTAATTTGTTTTAATTTATTTGATTTGGCTTATTTGCTGATTGTAACCAAAACAATAATATAATAATCATTTAAGACATATACATATATATAAAGTAATTAAATACTCAAGGAAAACACAAAAATAGTTGCAACAAAAATAATTTGATTTTTAAATGATAACTCCTAATGAAGAATGAATGTAATGTGGAAGAAACTTTAACTGAACTCCATTACTTTAATGGAGTAATGATGTCCTCTCTTCGCTGATAGGTAATTGTGTCTTCTTAATATGGGACACTCCCCTGAGATGCATCCTCCAAACTGGAAAGAGTTACCCTTCCAAACCTTAAACTAGTCGGCTTAGGATTGGGCTCAGGGAAGGGGACTCAGAAACCTGACATGTAGAATTTTTTTTTTCTTTTTACAAGTTGGGGTTTTGGCTTCCCTCTCCCTGTGTAAACTGGTAAAAGGCCTTGTGATTTTTGACCTATCCTTATCCCCTCCCCTTGTTTCATTTTGATACATGTTTTCCAATAATCTGGTTTGTGTCTTCTTGCCTTCGGGTCACTAAATTCCAAACGGTTATGCAATTGGAGCCTTGAACAATGGCCTGCTGGTAACTATTAAGCCCCTGAGGAAGCTCTGACTGCTGTTTTCCCCAAAACAGCACCCCCTGTCAGCAGGAAGCAGTTAAGATCGGTCTTCATTCTTATCCTTATTCTAGCAGCCACTATGGGTACTTCTTTAGAGGGGAAAATTAGACAGATAGAGAGAGAAAGATATGTATTTCTTTAATATCTCAAGAGTTATTGTTCTTTCTATATGTCAGCATCTCCATTTTCTTGAAAATATTCCATGATATAAAACTTTTCTATATTAAATATTATTTCAAAATCCTGAGGAATTCAAATGTCCACTTCACTCTTCATTGCAATAAAATATCAGAATGTTTTGACCAATAAAGTGTAACTATAGTAGGAAAAATGTAAGATATAAAAGTGCTTTTGTGTCTTTTTACTTATTTTTCTGGTTGTGTAACAATTTCTTTTAAAATTGCGCTGTTGTTGAGTGAGCATGTTTAAGACTTGGGGGAGACTTACTAAGTCACAGCATTCTGCAGGGTAATTACAAGCTATGTGACAATAGATAGGATATTCTGGATTGTGTTCTAATTCTAAATTTAAAAAATGGGTTTTTCTTTTTTCTGAACATTAAATGGATATGTCTTAGGCCACTGCACTTAGTTCTACATTATGCCGACTTAAAATATTCATTATGAATAACTTGATAAAAATTCTTACACTTCTCACAGTGTCTCCTGGAATGTTCCCTAACACATTAAAACCATGATTTGTACCTAATCACATGTATCTAAGAAACAGTAGATGAAAATTTGAATATTATAAATTTTTTTTATGTTCTTAAGAGCTATATTAATGCACTGTATATGTTTTTTGTATCTTGAGTTAAATATTTTCCCAATATGGGTATATTCATGAATCAAAAATTATTTTTTCCTGGAGAATAATAAAGATTTCAAATGTCGAGTAACATCCAGGGCATTGTAAGAATGAGTTATGTTTTAGTAAATACTGCATATTCTAATGGTTCATTTCTAGAAGAGTGAAACAAATATGTATGTTTATACAAAGCCAGACGTTCCTAATTTGCATTAAAATGTGGCACCCTGCATTGACTGCCTTAGTTTTTTAAAATGTCTAATTAATCATCTATTAAATGCTATTGCACTGGTGACTTATAAAACAATTACAATCTTAATATGGAATCATAAAAATTGCCAAATTTTCTTTGTTCAGATTAATTATTGATTCTGAGTTGCAAGTAAGCTCTTTTTATATGTAAGTAATTCTGTATTTCCACAAAAGTGTTTTCCTTACCTCTCCTCATCATACGTGATTCCCTCCTGCAGCTGTTTCCACAGTTATGAATCTGGCTACACTCACGTGTGTGCTAAGAGTTCACAGACTCTATAGCTATGCTATCTCTATCTCACTGGGCTTTATTTCACTTCATCTCTCTTGGTATCTCCTTCAGCAGCTCATAAAGATTCATCAATGCAAAATGACCCAATATGAACTTATCTTCTCCCTTCAAAAGCCTGTTGTTTTTCTTCAAGCTTAATTTGGTTGACTCATATCCAACCAATCATAAAAGCTATAATGTCTGTGATTATACCTTTGGTCCTATTTTTCTTTCTTTGCAAAAGACTGCATTACCATTATTGTCCCTATGCGAAACTGCAAAACATGTTCTCCCTTTACACTAAACTCTATCACATAGTTTAAGACCCATCATAAAGCATGTGGAATACTAAAAAAAAAAAAAAAAAAAAAAAAAAAAATTCTAATCTCAATTATATACAGCATAAGTTGATTAAATGTCATGGCAAAAGTCACAATTACATTTGCACCAACCTATTATCTATTTTTGTAATAATAGATATAATCTATATTTAAATGTCTATATTTATATTCTATATAAATACAAAACAATTAAAATCTTTTTTTTAAAATGTGAACAAAACATTTATTTACTGGTATAAAAATTTTAAGTAACATCGGAAATTACCCAGACATAGCTTCAAAAATCTAGCTTTATAAACGTTAGAAATAGTATGAAAAGTTTAATACTGTCTTGAAGTTGCTAGCCTTGATGAGATTCACATATTTTATTATTAATTTCTGAATAATTTAACTTTCCACAAAAACAACTTTTACAATTAAATGAAAATATAGTCAGAAATATTGCTACTCTCGGTGTTATTAATTATTGGGGGAAATTCCCATCCCTATTGCTGTTGTCAATCTGTCATTACATGATAAGGACCAAGAAATATGTATTTTAGTAAATCATTTGTTAGTAAATATTATTTCACTGAAACCAAAGGCATTTCACATAGTTTACATCTCAAGACTCAATTCTCGAAACTAAATATCCTGAATTTAAAATTTACTTCAAAAATGAAAGGGGTTTCGCTTTTCCAACACAGTGTTTGGCAAAATCAGGCTTTTAATGGAGTCCTGGATGAGAGTCCAAATTTGGCTCTGTGGCTGGCTACAGAATGACTTGTCATCTCATTTCATTTTGCCTCTAGTTCATTGATTTTCCAGTCATAAAATAGGGAGACTAATATTTACTTGTGTGTGTGAGATCATAGTATCTGTAATGAAGTCTATGCCTTCCATAATCTCCATGCCATCCACCCCAAACATTCGAAAACGCATGTGATAGGAAAAAAATAGTGAGCTTAAGTCAACTAAACTTGAAGTTGGACTCTGAAAGATTATGTTATTCAGCTTAAGGCTTTAAGCCTTGGAAATAATCTTAGATGCAAATGGTGGTAGAATTTTCAAAATGAAAGCAATTGTTTCATTCATTGGTGCCAACATTTCTCTTCATGAAAATTATAACATTTAAAAGAACACCTGGACCTAGAATAAGCATTTGATCCTTTCACTTAACCGAAAAAAAATTTCTTCTTCAAAAAATGTTTTTAGTATAGTTGGTTTTTCATTACAGAATGCTTACTAAAATTTTAAATAATTTGTCCTGTGGAAAAATCATTTGTGATAATTTGCTTGAAATTATCGCAGAATTTATGGAGTAGTAAATGTATGGAAATATATGTGTCAGAGTGTACATATCTGTATACATTTTTTAAAGTGAGACGCTTCTAAAAGATTATAAAATAGAAAGACTGCAAGATTCAAAACATAGTTCCCCTTAAATGACACTTCTATCACCAATAATTGGACTGAGTTGCAGTAATTTTACTTTAGTAAACAGACATGTATTCTGTGTCTCACCAGCCACCTGCTGAATCAGAGGACTCCAGATGAAAGGTCAAGAACATAAAACCACAGGAGCTTTTTGAATGGGTCTTCCAACTTAGTTAAAATAAAAATAAAGGACCTGTGTTCCCTGAGAACTGGCCCCTAAATTTTCTTTCTCTGCTTCGGAGTGTGGCAGTGATATGTTCAGGGACTTTGGCCAAAATTGAAGGTTTAGAAAGCATTGAACATGACTTGAGAGTATTTAGCACGTTTACAAATGCATTTGAAAATATTTACGTCACCATCTATATAAAAATAAAACTGTGAACAGCTGGACAAGAACACTGGTCTACTTGCGCGAACTTTTTTCCAAGTTCCTTGACATCGAGGATTACCAATTGCTTGCCAATGGAGGGTCTGATTTCCATCAGAGTCCAAGCCATCTCCGGAACAACGGAGGCTCACAGAGTTCATAGCTGGAGGCTGACAATCCACACACACCGTGTATCCCTCTCGGAGATACTGCATCCATCTAGTCAAGGGCCGGTTTTCCAGAGCACAGTGAGGGGTCAAGGACTCTGTCTTAAACTCCATACAGTATCCAGCATCCTCTGTGTGTGTAGACCAGCGTGGAGACACAGCTTGTCGTGTTCTCTCCTTGTTGAATGCAGAGGTAGTTATAAAGGCAGGAACATAGGAGTGCCCTCAGTCCTGGCCCTGCGGGGTGGAGTACTCCAGGCAGCCGGCTCTGTCTTCCAGGGGTGGGCAGGGTGCCCCGCCATTCTGAGGTTCCTGCTGCACCCAGCGCCTCCGCACACGGGTTGTAGGCTTGCACTGGTCTGCACCACCACTCCAGGGGCTCCATTCCCCCACGAAGCACGGCGAGCTGGGCACGCCCTGTCGTAGTCGAAGCAGCAGTCCCCGGTGAGACGACAGGCTTGGTCGCAGAAGCACGTCCCGTAGACTCTGTCCAGCCTCCAGCCGCGGGCGAAGCAGGCGGGGTCCCGGCCAGGGCAGCAGCGCCCGGCCTCTGCGCAGCCGGCCTGGGCCCCGGGCCACAGTCGCGCCCAACAATTAAAATCTTAATATGCAATCACAATTGCCAAATTTTGTTTATATTAATGATTGTTTCTTTTGCTCTGCAGAATCTCTTAAGTTTAATTAGATCTCATTTGTCTATTTTGGCATTTGTTGCCATTGCTTTTGATGTTTTAGTCATGAAGTCCTTGCCTATTCCTATGTCCTCAACGGTATTGCCTAGGTTTTCTTCTAGGGTTTTTAAGGTGTTAGGTCTTATGTTTAAATCTTTAATCCATCTGGAGTTATTTTTGGTATAAGGTGTAAGTAAGGGGTTCAGTTTCAGCTTTCTGCACATGGCTAGCCAGTTTTCCCAACACCATTTATTAAACAGGAAATCCTTTCCTCATTGCTTATTTTTGTCATGTTTGGCAAGATCAGATGGTTGTAGATGTGTGGCGTTGTTTCTGAGGCCTCTGTTTTTTTCCATTGGTCTATATCTCTGTTTTGGTACCAGTACCATGCTGTTATGATAACTATAGCTTTGTAGAATAGTTGAGGTCAGGTAGCATGATGCCTCCAAATTTGTTATTTTTGCTTAAGATTGCCTTGGCTATGCAGGCTCTGTTTTGGTTCCATATGAAGTTTAAGGTGGTTTTTTTCCAGTTCTGTGAAGAAGGTCAATGGTAGTTTGATGGGAATAACAATTGAATCTATAAATTACTTTGGGCAGCATGGCCATTTTCACGATATTGATTCTTCCTAACCATGAGCATGGAAAGATTTTCCATGTTTGTGTCCTCTCTTATTTGCTTGAGCAGTGGTTTGTAGTTTTTCTTGAAAAGGAACTTCACATCCTTTTTTAGTTGTATTCCTACATATTCTATTCATAGCCATTGTGAGTGGGAGTTTGCTCATGATTGGCTCTCTGTTTGTCTGTTATTGGTGTATAGGAATGCTTGTGATTTCTGCACATTTATTTTGTATCCTGAGACTTTGCTGAAGTTGCTTATCAGCTTAAGGAGATTTTGTGCTGAGACGATGGGGTAATGCAGATTACCATCATGTAATCTGCAAACAGACAATTTGAATTCTTGTTTTCCTAATTGAATATCCTTTCTTTTTCTTGCCCTGATTTCTCTGGCTAGAACTCTCAATATTATGCTGAATAGGAATTATGAGAAAGGACACCCTTGTCTAGTGCCAGTTTTCAAAGGGAATGCCTCCAGTTTTTGCCCATTTAGTATTATATTGACTGTGGGTTTGTCATAAATAGCATTTATTGTTTTGAGATACATTCCACTGATACCTAGTTTATTGAGAGTTAGCATAAAAGGGCTGTAGAATTTTTTCCTGGTCTGTGGACTGCAAAGACCACAGGAGAAACACAGCATCCAAACCAGAGCACCACAGTGGTCAGAAATGTCCCTGATAACCTCCATTGGGTAGGAGGGGGGTCCTTGAGCTCATTGCACTTCCTGGGTGAAGCAGCACCCCACCCTGCCTTGGTTTGCCCTTCTTGGGCTATATCCACTGTCCAACCAGTTCCATTGAAATGAACCTGGTACCTTGGTTGGAAATGCAGTTAACTCGCCTTCTGCACTGCTCTCACTGGGAACTGCACTCCGGAGCTGTTCCTATTCAGCCATCTTGGTGGAAGTCTGGATTTTTATATATACACATAAGTGTATATATATTCCTGTACATCTATACACACATATACACACACGTATGTGTATATATATGTGTGTCTGTGTATGTAACATGTATATATGTGTGTATCTATCAAAATTTCTACCTAGATTAACTAATTAACTTTATCCTAAAGATAATGGTTCACTTTACTATAACCCCTTCAACCAATTAACTTTTTTCCATCCTTTCAGATTCAAGTAATTATTATTCTTTTTATAAGCATGTATCTGATTATTTGCAATATATATAAATATATATATTCTGCAGTATATATGTACACATATACATACGTGTGGATATATACATATATATATGTGTGTGTGTGTGTAATGCACAATACTAGTGCCTCTTTGTGCTGCTACAGCTCACATTGCTTACCACAGCTACAGAGTTTGTGTAATGTGATTATATATTCAATTGAATATGTCTCATAGACTATAGCATTCTGGCACACAGAACTCATAAGTTCTCCCCTGACTGCCCCACATTCGTAGAACCTGTCATATTTCCAGGCTCAGCAAATGATGGCTGAATATCATCATTCTTGCTTGAAACATTATAGATTACAAACATTCCTCTCTTCCTTTTCTACTCCCTTCTGTCTCACTTCACTAAACCTGTACTGTATTTGCCTGTGCTTTACATATTGGAACTTCCCAGAGTTTTGCTTTTTGGCTTCTTGCTTGTTTCTGTGTGTATTCTCCCACTATTCTTCTTTGTTACCATGATTTCCTAACTCACTTGCATGTTCATGGCTTCTGACTATGCTCCTTCAAATTCTACTATTCCTCTTGAATAAAAATAAACATTTCTACCACTTATTAAAAATATTTGTCTGGATGGGTGTGGTGGCTCATGCCTGTAATTCCAGTACTTTGGGAGGCTAAGGTGAGAGAATTGCTTAATACAAGGAGTTTGAGACCAGTCTGGGAAGCGTAACAAGACCTCATCTCTACAAAAACTAAAAAATAAAAGTATCCAGCATGGTTGAGCATACCTGGAGTCTTACGTACTTGGAAGACTGAGGCAGGATGACCCCCTGACCCCAGAGATTGAGGCTACAGTGAGGTATGAGCATGTCACCGCTCTCCAACCTAGGTTTCAGAGCAACACCTTGCCTTAAAAATAATTAAAATAAAAATAAAGGAAGAAATATTTGTCTTACAGATATCTCTGTGATTTCACAACATATAAAGTTGAAAACAGGAGTCAACACAGGAAAAGATTGAGGGTGGTGGCTCATGCCTATAATCCCAGCACTTTGGGAGGTCAAGGCAGGAGGATCATCTGAAGTCATGAGTTCAAGACCAGCCTGGCCAACATGGTGAAACCCCATCCCTATGAAACATACCAAAATTAGTTTCGTGTCAGGCACCTGTAGTCTCAGTTATCAGGTCACTGAAGCAGGAGAATCACTTAAACCAAAGAGGCAGAAATTGTAGCGAGCAAAGATCACCCACGGCACCCCAGCCTGGGCTATAGAGTAAGACTCCATCTCAAAAAAAAAAAAAAAAAAAAGAAAGGAAAATAAAAAGAAATGAAGGTAGTGTTTGTTTGACAACAATAGAGCTAGATAGATTGGCTTGAATCCCAGTTAGACAACAACTTTCTAACTAAATACCTTGGAGAAGTCACTTATCCTTCATGCTCCTAAATTTTTTCAAGTGTGAAAAGGAATAATAATAGAAAGAGGAAAGATTAAAATAATAATGACAGAGCTCTGCATATAGACAGAGTAGGATACATCATAGATAATGATTCAGAATCAGTAGGAAGACAAAGCAATTAAACTCAAATACATACTGCTCAAAGGAGGAAAATGGGAAAATTATATAGAGTTTATATTATTAGTTTTTCCATTCTCAAGAAATGGAGTCATGGAAGCCTAGCGGGAAATTGTTCTGCTTTTCCAAATGCAAAAATCACTTATTATGTTGCCTTTTATTGGTTTCTATTTCAGTGTGGAAGGCCTCATGTTTTTACTTGATTTGATGTAAATAAAAACTGTTGCTTCAATATAAGTGGATCAATTTCACTATTCACTCTCATTCTTTTATCCATTTATTCTTAACTTATTCACATATTGAATAAATCTTCATTTGTTTTTTTTCAATTGTTAACCTCTTACTTGGTAGTATGAATTGAAAAAAATAAATGTGATTTAAACAAAAAAGAGTGAAGTGAAATTTTATGACATATTTCACATATATTTTGAGTAAATAGAGTGAAGATGTACAATAAGATCATTTGACATGGCAGTAATAATTAAGTTTCTGTTTTATTGATTTAAATGGCATTTATTGTGTTCTTGCTATTATCCATATACTCTATTAGAGATCAGTTCAATTACCAAGAGTGACAATCATTGAATATTTTCTAGACAGCCCATGTCTGAAGGTACAGTATCCAACTGAAATCATGTGGGAAGCACCATATGCAAAGGATAATGGAGCAAAAAGATAAATATTAATAACATAACATTTAAAAAGATAAATGGATGTTTTGGGGTGACATAAGGCATTCTTAATTGGGATTCCCATTACATATTAATACCTGCATTACAAACCGATACACTTAGTAGAGTAAATAAATCACTTAAGACTCCTGAGTCTTTAAGTGGTTCTGGCACCATCCTTCTTATCTAGCTTACTTACACACAAGAATTTTACACTGAGAAGCTAACTGTACATAATAATTATGGTATTATTAAAGATTCTTGGTTTAAGTTAGTGAAGAAAGCTGAGAGACATATGTACAGAGAGTCATGTTTTCTCCAGTAATTTGACCATACAGAAAGATAATGAAGAATGAAGGTTATCAGGTTGATCTTGGGAACAGAGAATTGCACTCTTCTGAAACCAAGTTGAGAATCTTAGTTTTAATGTTATTTAATACAAATGCCATAGACATTTCTTTTAGACTCCATATGATGTCCTGAACAGTTAGTGAGATGAAAAACATGTTTGAATAAAATCATTCTAATTATTCAAATCAAGATCAGAATATGTGGGGGAGTAAGGAAAGAGGACAAGTAGAGTCCCTATTATCCAGGTTTATTAGTGTACTAAAGAACTAAAAGTACTGAATCCAATGTACTCTCCAAGTCAATTTCTTTGTATCCTGATGAAGTAAAAGATCACAAAATTTAATAGTGAAGATTGAAGATAATGACTATTTTAAGGAGGACATATCTTTTCCAGACTGGCATGTGTTCCACCAATGTGCTATCCTCATTACTAACACCGTGTGAAACTATTTAAAGCAGAGAAACATTTAGGGCTATCCAATAAAAGTGCTAGGAACATTAGCAAAAACAAAACAATACCTTTAATGAAACAGTGTATCTCATATAAGTTTTACAGCTTCTTGTTTTTCTGTGCTTTTCTGTGCAAGTATGATAGCATACAGAAATTGCTTAACTAAAGAAATGCAACAGAATCTTAAACTAATGGGTACGGTGTGCAATGCTTTAACTTAATGATGTGGCACTTTTTGGACTATCCCACTTTATATGTAAATTTTTGTAACCCTTATAAATGGAAAATCTCATATAGACTATGCAACGTCATTGTGGAGCATAAAAATAACATCAAAATGATTTTTTTTTGATGACATGCATCCGTTAGAAGGAGCCCATAAAAATGTTATAAACATATTTTGATCTGCTAGGTGATGATTTTTCCTGACAAGCTAATGTGCTGTGCTGTGAGTAGAAATAGGGAGTAATAGTTCTGAAAAGAATAAAATGATTCCAGTATCATTTATGGAAAAAAAAATGAAAATTAAAAAAAAAGAAAAACCAGTATATCTTCTAAAAGCTCAGCTGTTAAGGTAGCCCTTGGAGAATTTCAAGTTTCACATGATAATTTTTACAAGCTTTTTTCTAGATTTATAGGAAGTATATCAGTAAAGACAGCATTGTTTTAAATTTGCATTTTAATAATTCAGCAACTGTTACAATCTTCAGTGTTTCTAAAGTAAACATTTTTTTCTCTGAGTTTTCTATGCTTTGGGAAATAGTTCTGCAGAAGTGAAAATGTGAAAATATGTGTCAATTTTCTATGGATATTCAATAGTCATATATCTACCTACATTTTTTAAACAAAGATTATATATATATACACACAGATGGAATGCAGCATTTATATATGATAAAATCTTAAAGGTTTGACTAAACTCTTTCTGTTCTAAATGGTAATTGAGTAATCATTTATTTTATTTGTCATTTAAACATAATACTGAATTTCTCAATTAGACTTCACAAAAAGTGAAGATCGATAAACCCATCAACCAGCCTGTGTAAAAAGTGGTAGAAAATTTTTAACAAAACAGCAAATATTTAATTTACTTAGTGGCTATAAAAGAAAAATAGGTTTAAAAGAAATAACATATGTGACAACTGTCTACTTACAATATTGCAATTTTTAATTCAAAGTTGTTTTAGACTTTTAAAAAAACTATTTACATAGCTAAAAAAAAAACAAGTATAGCAGTGGCTGCTAGTTCTGGAAATGCAGAGCCTAATAAGAAAGAGATGTTCTTTGTGAAAACATATAAATAATGGAAACACAAGCTCATCTAAAGTAATAATTAAATGCATTAGAGAACTGGTTAGGTAGAGAAGACAATTAATCAAAAGACAGCAAACCACAAACCAATGTTGTGTAAGAGGTGGAATTTAGATTCTATATTTATGACCAATGCCTGAAACTTAAGGTGGCTACAAGGTCAGGAGCATTGTGGTGAGCAAGATCAGCATTTGCAATTTAGACCGCAGTATAAAGAAAATGCTCTGGAAATTTCGTATTAGTTGCCAAAGAAACTAAAGATTAATAAGTAAATGAATAAATCAAATAACATAGATTCTTAACAGCCAAAATAAGTTTATGACTGCATGCAACAGAGGGATATATATCTGTAAATATATACAAACACACTCATTCTGGTTAGAAATTAACCAGTATGTATGTATTATATATTAATTTAGCAAAATATATTACTTATTAGCAAATAGTCCAAATGTGTATTTTCTATAAAGGTAAAGAATTCCCTATCTAAGTAGCTATTCTATGAACCAGTTCTAGACTGGTAAAACCCCAATGACACACAGAAAAAATAAATAAATAAAATAAAATAAAAATAGTTTTAAAATACTTACAAAATGTAAGAGAAGAGAAAAATATCTTTTTAAATATTCCCTTATATCTGTTTAAATCTAGGGTTATCTGTGCATGAAATATTATCAAAAATAAAAACATAAAGTAATTTACTATAAAGTATTAATTCCACAGCAACACAAAATTCAGAAAAAAGAAAATACAATACACATCAAGACAGTACAAAACATAAGATTTAAAATTTTGCTTTTATTTTATAAATTGAATTTAAAATAGGTAAACAGAATTACTTCAATATGAAAGAGTAAACCACTAAGATAAAAATAACAAAATAGTTAACTTAAAAATAAAATTCAGTGGGTAAAGACCTAATTAAGTATATACGATTGGAATTATTTTTGAAAATATATTTTGAGAAAATTACAGAATACAGCACAGAGATAAAAATAGAATTTATTAAAAGAAGACCAATAGAAGTTATGATAAAATCTGAAAAGTCTGTATATATGTTTCTGTGTGTGTGTGTGTGTGTGTGTGTGTGTGTGTGTGTGTGTATACTCATATATATGTAAAGAGAGTGTGTGTGGAGATGAAATGTGAGGTTGGAGCCCCCATTACAGAGTCTTCACTGGGCCACTGCCTAGAAAAGCCATGAGAAGGGGGGCCACCATCCTCCAGACCACAAAATGGCAATGCCACCAATGGCTTGCACCTGGAACTGAAAAAACCATAGGCACTCAATGCAGGCCCATGGGAGCAGCCATGAGTGCTGGCCCCTGCAAAGCCACAGGGATGGAGCTGCCTAAGTCTGTGGGAGTCCACCCCCTCAAACCAGAGTGCCCTGGATGTGGTACATGTAGTCAAAGATTATTTTGAAGCTTCAATGTTTAATGGCTGACCTGCTTGGTTTCAGACTTGCACAGGTCCTGTAGCCTCTTCGTTTTGGTCAATTTTTCCCTTTTAGAATGGGAGTATTTACCCAATGCCTATATCTCCATTATATCTTGGAAGTAACTTACTTGCTTTTGATTTTATAGACTCATAGGTGGAAGGGAATTGCCTTATCTCATATGAGAATAAAAAATAAAATATAAATAACATAAATATAAATAAATTCAATCTGAGATTTTTATATATAAATATGAATATTGTGTTTGTGTTTCATATGTGTGTTTGTGGCGACAAGCAAAAGTACATGAGCAAATGATGCCTGGGGAGTTAAAACTGCCCACTGTTTATGACACATACTCAAAACTATTTTAACTTTTTTTCTATTTTATATTAGATGATTTTAAAAATTACAGAAATACTTGGAGAGAAGAGGTTAAAAAGACATGCAAAGAATTAGTAAAATACAAGAAGCAAAAACATGTGGAGAAACGCTTATCATTACTATTCTTTAGAGAGATGCAAATTAAACCCACACTGAGATATCATGTCCTATCAGTCAGAATACCTATTATTAAAAATTCAAAAAACAGCAGATGTTGATGTGGATGCAGAGAAAAGGGAACACTTATATATTCTTGGTGGGAATGTAAATCAGCTCAATCTCTATGGAAAACAGTATGGAAATACGTCAGAGAACTAAAAACAGAGCCGTAATTCAACCCAGAAATCTTACACTGGGTATCTACCCAACAGAAAATAATCAATCATATAAACAAGACATCTGCACTTGTGTGTTCATCACAGCAATATATAGAATAGCAAAATCATGGAATCAACCTCTGTGTTCACCTATGATTGACTGACTAAAGAAATATGGCATATATGCATAATGGAATACTATGCAGCCATAAAAATAATAAAATCATTCCATTTGCACCAACATGGATGGAACTTAAAGCCATTATCTTAAGTGATCTAACTTGGAAACAGAAATAAAATCTCATATGTTGTCACTTATATGAGGGAACTAACAAATGAGTATACATGAACATAAAGACATAAATAGTAGACACTGGACATTCCTAAGGGGGAAGGGTAGGAGGAAGATGAGGGTTGAAAAAAATACCTATTGGGCGCAATGTTCAATATTTGTGTGATGGGTACACCTGCAGCCCACTCTCTACAATTATGCAATATACTCATGTGACAAATATTCACATGTACCCCCTAAATCTAACATTTTTCAAAAGTCAAATAATCTAGAATGCTTTAATTTTGACATTTTGGAAACAACAAAAATTAATATAAAATAGTTTACTTCAATCTAAAGTATTTTTGGTTTTGTTTTTTAGATGAAGTTTCACCCTGTCCCCAAGAGTGGAGTGCAGTGGCATGATCTTGACCGACTTCAACTTCTGCCTCCCAGGTTCAAGTGATTCCCCTACCTCAGCCTCCCCCAATCACTGGGATTGCAGGAACAAGCCACCATGCCAGGCTAATTGTTAATAAAGATGAGTTTTTGCCATGTTGGTCAGGTTGGTCTTTAATGCCTGATCTCAGGTGATCCAACTGCCTTGGCCTTCCAAAGTTCTGGGATTACAGGAGTGAGCCACCATGCCCTGCCCCAATCCAAAGTTTTAACAATTTGTAGAGTTGAAAGAGAATAGCAAGCATAGAATTCTATTTTTCAAAAAGTAGCATAAGTTGCACACATAAATATTGATGGTGCATTAAGAACATTTTTTGGAATTCCATTTGCTAATGTTAACAATGTAAGTTTTATAAGTTTAAAATGTGCTTGTGTTTGCTTTCCTAACTAGTGGCTATAAATTAGGCACATAAAAATTGTGATAATTTTACTTATTTATTTTCAATTTGGATGTTTTTATTTCTATTAGTTGTCTTGTAGGTAAAATAATTTGATATAATTCTACATGCAAAAATCACAAAGATTTCGTAAAACACTATAAGAACTAATAAACAAAGTTTGTAAAGTTACAGAATAAAAAATCAACTTAAAAACTGCGAGTCAATAAAACCTCTTCGTTTGTAAATTACCCAGTTTCAGGTAGTATCTTTACAGTAGTGTGAAAACAAACTAATACAAATCTATATACTTAAAACAATAAAACAGCAATAAAAATTTTGAAAATTACACAAACAAATGGAAACATATCTTATGCTCATGAATTGGAACGATTAATATTTCATAAATGTCCATATTAGCAAAGCAACATTCAGATTTAACACAATCTCTTTCAAAATCCCAATGGCATTCTTTACATGAACAGAAAAGTAATTCTAAATCCATGTGGAGCTGGAAAAAAAAAAACTTGAAAAGCCAATATAATTCTGAAAAAGGAAAACATATTTAGAGGCATCACACATTCTTAAAATTTTATTGAAAAGCTCTAGTAATAAATACAGTATGATATTTGCATAAAATAACAGATGTATACACCAGTGAAACATAACAGGGAGCATAGAAATAAATCTATGCACTTATAGCAATTGATTTTTGATAAAAGAGCCAAAAACACATATGGAGTAAGAATAAAATTAACTGTGTTGGGGAAACTGGATGTCCACATGCACAATAAAGAAATTAGACATTTATCTCACACCATAGGCAAATATCAACTTAAAATACATGTAAGACTTAAATGTAAGACCTGTAACTTTAAAAGTGCAACTAAGCCTCTGTCTCAGATAATTTAATTTTAAAACATGAGTAAAATAACCATCTCTAGCTATTCTGAATCATAATTGGATATCCGTGTTTTTACTCCCAATGTCACAGTTTCACTTTCTTTTTGTCACTAATAACCATAATTGTTTTTGAGTTGCTCATTCTGAAGTTTCTCAGGTGCATTACTTTGATTTGCTAGAAAAAATAATATTCTTTTCTATTTTTTTTGAGGTGTAGTCTTACACTATTTCTCAGGCTGGAGTGTAGTAGCCTGATCTTGGCTCACTGCAACCTCAGCCTCCAAGGATCAAGTGATTTTCCTGCCTCAGGCTCCTGAGTAGCTTGGATTACAGGCATACACCACCACTGTTCAACTAATTTTTTATAATTTTAGTAGAAACAGGGTTTCAACATGTTGGCCAGAATGGTTTCAAACTCCCCCACCTCAAGTGGTCTGCCTGTGTCGGCCCCCCCAAAGTGCTGGGATTATAGGTGTGAGCCAGTGTGTCTGGCCAAAGCCCCATAATTTTTACTTAGGGTGAATTTTACTAAACCTCATAATTATGTTTAAAGTTTAAATGTAGATTTATATTAGATCATATTAATACATTTAAATGTCTCTTTGATATTCTTCAAGCCCATGAACTGAATGATTTCATCTTAACTATGTACTATTAATTTCATTGCAGTGATTAATAAACCCTGTCACTATACATTTATAAACCTGAGATTTTCAGATATTTATTTTAAGCATTTATTGCTTGCCTTTTTAAAAATGCCATTTTATAGGAGCAGTTTAACTAAGGTTAAATTTCAAAGACAGATAATAGATAATTACAAATATTTAAATGATGGATGTTAATTTGATCTTCATAAGAATTCAGGTAAACTGAGGTTATGTAAACAGAAGGCAATCATTCTAAACTAATTTTATTGCTAGATAATAAATATGTCTCACCTCTTGCATTCTACCCACACACTTGTTTACACAGAATTAAGGTTTTTAAATAAGGGTTAGATATAACAAAATTGTTTTCATTATTTATCAACACATTTGAAGGAAGACATTAAAAGGAACCTATGTTTTGATTCACAAAATTGGGAACACTCTTTTTGTAGAATTTATGAAGGGACATTTCTGAGCCCATTGATGCACATGAGATAAAATTGAATATCCCACAACAAAAACTGAAAACAAGCTATCTGTGAAAATGTTTTGTGATGTATGGATGCATCTCACAGAATGGAACCTGTGTTTCATTTCACCAAGGTGGAATCACTCTTATTGTTGAATCTGTCATGGGACATTTCTGAGCAAATTGAGGCCTCTAGTGAGAAATTGAATATCCCACAATAAAAACTGGAAACAAGCTATCTGTGAAAATGCTTTGTGAAGTGTGGATTCATCTCACAAAAGGAAACCTTTGTTGTGATTCACAGGTTGAAACCACTGTTTTTGTAGAATCTATGAAGGGACATTCCTGAACCCATTGAGACCTATAGAGAAAAACTGAATATCCCACGATCAAAACTAGAAAAATCTATCTATAAAAATGCTTTGTGATGTGTGGATTCATCGCATGAAGTTAAACCTGTGTTTTGATTCATCATGTTGAAAATACTCTTTTTGTAGAGTCTATGAGGGTATATTTCTAAGCCATTGGAGCCTTTAGTGAAAGACCCAATACCTCACAATAAAAAATGGAAACAAGAGATGTGTAAAATGCTTTGGATATGTGGATTCAACTCTCAGAATAAAACCTGTCTTTTCATTCACCAGGTTGGAAAACTTCTTTTTGTATAATCTATGAATTAACATTTCTGAGCCCACTGAAGCTTATAGTGAAAAACCAAATATCCTGCAATAAAAATTAGACAAGCTATCTGTGAAAATGCTGTGTGATGTGTGCATACATTTCACAGAATGGAAATGTGTTTTGATTCACCAGGTTGCAAACACTCTTTTTTGTAGAATCTGAAAATGGACATTCCTGGGCCCATTGAAGTCTATAGGGCAAAACTGAATATCCCATGAGAAAAACTAGTAACAACCAATCTGTGAATATGTCTCATGATGTGTGGATGCATCTCCCAGAATGGAACTTTTGTTTTGTTTCATTAGGATGGAAAATCTCTTTTTAAAATCTACAATGGGACATTTCTGAGCCCATAGATGCCTATCATTAAAAACTGAATATCCTGCGATAAATGCTAGAAACAGTGATCTGTGAAAATGCTTTGTGATGGTATGGATTTCTCTCACAGAGTTAAACCTGTGTTTTGATTCACCAGGTTGGAAACACTTCTGTTGTAGAATCTACAAAGGGACATTTCTAAGCCTATTGAGGCCTGTAGATAAAATCAAGTATCTCGTAATAAAAACTAGAAACAAGGTACCTGTTAAAATGTTCCCTGGTATGTGGATTCATCTCACAGAATGGAAGCTGTAATTTGATTCTCCATGTTGAAAAAACTATTTTTTGCTGGGTACAGTGGCTCACCCCAGTAATCCCAGAACTTTGGGAAGCTGAGGCAGGCATATCACCTGAGGTCAAGAGTTTGAGACCAGTCCAGCAAACATAGTGAAAACCCCATCTCTACTAAAAATCAGAAATTAGCTAGGGGATGAGACAGGTACCTGTAATCCCAGCTACTCAGTAGGCCAAGGCAGCAAAATTGCTCAAACCCAGGAGATGAAGTTTGCAGTGAACTGAAGTCATGCCATTGCACTCCAAGCCTGCATGACAGAGCAAGACTGTCTCAGAAAATATAAAAAAAAAAAAAAAGGAAAGAAAAAAAATCTCTTTTTGTAAAATGTACAAAGGGCTATTTTTTAGGATATTTTATTTATTTATTTATCTATCTATCTCACTTTAAGTCTGGGGTACCTGTGCAGGACATGCAGGTTTGTTAAATAGGCATACATGTGCCATGGTGGCTGGCTGCATCCATCACCTCATCATCTACATTAGGTATTTTGAGCCCACTGAACCCTATAGTGAAAAACCAAGTATCTCACAATAAAAACTAGAAACAAGCTATCTGTGAAAATGCTTTGTGATATGTGATTTTTCTCTCATGGAGTTAAACCTGTGTTTTGATTTACCAGTTGGAAACACTTTTGATGTAGAATCTATGAAAGGACATGTCTAAGCTCTTTGAGGACTACAATGAAAAACCAAATAACCCACAATAAAAACTGGAAACAAGCCTCTCTGTCAGGCTGGTGTGCAGTGACACAATCATGGTTCACTGCAGCCTTGATCTTCCCAGGCCCAGTTGATCC
Organism: Ateles fusciceps; assembly: GCA_036589455.1. Classification (NCBI taxonomy): domain Eukaryota; kingdom Metazoa; phylum Chordata; class Mammalia; order Primates; family Atelidae; genus Ateles; species Ateles fusciceps. Next base: position 1,908,684 of record JAZHEH010000174.1, on the reverse strand, counting down.
TCCCACCTCAGTTTCCTGAATAGCTGGGACTGCAGACACCTACCACCACACCCAGCTAAGTTTTGCACTTTTTGGAGAGATGTGGTTTCAACATGTTGCCCAAGGCGATCTTGAACTCCTGGGATCAAGCAATCTGCCAGTCCCAGTCTCATGAAAGTTCTGTAATTATAGGTGTGAGCCACCATACCTTCATTCAACACACTTAAAATAGTTGATGTATTATTTTGGGGGGGATTTCTCTTTAATGGTTTCTATTGATTGCTTTGTTACCAATGTATGCATCATGCTTTGTTTTTTTTCTGCATATCACGTATACTTTTGTTGGAAGCCTGACATTTAGAACAATACAATGTGGCATCTCTCAGTATCAGATTCTCTCCTCTGTCTAGGTTTTGTTGTTGCTATTTGTTTGTGTTGTGCTTTTTTTGCAATATTTTCCTTTTTTAACTTCTAATTTCAAGGATACATATGCAGGTTTGTTTCAATGGAAAACTTGTATCATGGGGTTTGTTGTACAGATTATTTCATCACCCAAGTATTAAACCTAGCACCCAATTAGTTATTTTTCCTGATCCTCTCCCTCCTCCCACCCACCATCCTTCAATAGACCGTGTGTGTTGTTCTTTATGTGTCCATGTGTTCTCATCATTTGACTCCCACATATAAATGAGAACATGTGGTATTCGGTTTTCTGTTCCTGTGTTAGTTTGCTAAGGATAGTGGCCTTCAATTCCATCCATGTCCCTACAAAGGGCATGATCTCATTCTTTTTATGGCTGCATAGTATTACATGGTGTACACGTACCACACTTTCTTTATCTAACCAGTCTATCACCAATGAACAGTTTGGTTGATTCTATGTCTTTGCTTTTATGAATAGTGCTGCACATACATGTGCATATACATGTCTTTATAACGTAACTATTTATATTCCTTTGGGTATATACTCAGTAATGGGATTGTGGGTTCAAATGGTATTTCTTAGTGACTGCTCTTAACTAATTATGTGAAGTCTGCATATTTTGTATGTGGCCACTGACATTGCTGTTAATCAAATAATTGGTTAGAATTTTCTTTTGTTTTTTTTTTTAATTGTACTTTAGGTTCTGGGGTACATGTGCAGATCATGCAGGATTATTGCATAGGTACACACATGGCAATGTGATTTACTGCCTCCATCCCACCATCACCTACATCTGGCATTTTTCCCCATGTTATCCCTCCCCGATCTTCCCCCCACTCCGCTATCCATCCCTTGCCCCCACCAACAGACCCGTGTGTGATGCTCCTCTCCCCTGTGTCCATGTGTTCCTGAACTAAGTCTCTCAAGCTTAATGTGTTAAAGTATGTCTGCAACACTCAGCCAGGCAATCGACAATCATGCCTGGACCTAAGAACCTAATGGTGAGCTAAATTTAAGAGGATAAGGTCTTTTCAGTCATTTCTGAATACTCACATAATTATTTTCATGTACACAGCCCTGCACATATGTAATAGGCTAATAATTGACATCCAAAGTTAACAAATCCTAATACTTGGAACCTGTAAATCTCATAAAGAAAGAACTGTTTTCAGATGTGATTAATTTAAATACTTTACCATGGGATGATTATTCTGGATTATGTGTGTGGGCCATAGATCCAGTCAAATGTGCTCTTACAAGAAAGAGGCAGAGGAAGACTATACACACATATTAGAAGAAAGTAATGTGAAAACAGAGGCAAAGATTGGAATATGTAGCCACAGCCTAGGAATTCTAGAAGTTTCTAGAAGCTGGGTGTCCAGAGGCTAAGGTTCTCCTCTGAATTTTCTAGAGGAAGCATGGCACTACAAACTCTTTGATTTAAGCTTAGTAAAATCAATTCTGAATTCTTGACTTTCAGAAATGTGAGAGAATATATTTGTGTTGCTTCAAGCTATGCTGTGCTTTTAGAAGTTTGTGCTGATCTGTAATTTAAGCCATAGGAAATGAACACAGCTGTCTGTGGCCTGCTGGATTCCCAGGAATACTTTGGAATATGTAAAATCCTCTATGAACATACATAATCCTGATTTTACTTTGCAGTTTTCTGTCAGTCTACTGTTTGCCCAAACTGTTATTCATTACTTCAGTCAGCCACAATGTTAAATAATTTTCTGTAATTATTTTTGACAAATAACCTAGAGGAAATGGCTTTCATACTGGTGAGCTTCAAGTCAGTTTATATAAAGACAGACTTACCAATAGTGTCTTCTTGGAAACCACCAGCCACTTCAATGACAGTTGTCTGGAAACATTCTTTGAAGGAACTCCTGGTTTTCTCTTTGGTGGCTGCAACCATGGGTTTTCACTGGGGTTGTAGGCTGCTGGTTTTCATTGCTACTGCAGAGATGGGGATGGAGGAAAAGTTAAATCACCACACAGTTTGACATTCTTTCTGAGTTTCAGCCAGTTTTCTTGCATAAGTTCTCCCCGTATTGCTGCAAGACTTAGATCTATTTCTAGAGTTCTGAAAAGGTTGGTGCTGAGAATTTTTCTGTGGTTCTTATTGTTTTATATAGAAAATAATTTTTAGAGATTCTTACTCTCTGAATATATGAAGTTATCAATGTTGTTATGACCTCATATATTTTTATTCATCAATTATTAGCAGCAAAGCTATGTGGTGATTTTAGGCATTTATTAAACTCAAACAATTATTCATTTATCTCTCTAAAGTTTAGGTAAATACCGTGACTTTCAAAATTACTAAAGATATGTATCAATACTGTGAATGACACTGCTATTTAACAAGCTCTCCAAGTGATAATGTCATAATATTTACTGTATCACTGTATGAATATTTTGGACTCTATTCATAACAGGTAAGGTGACTTTTCTCTTTCTTTAACCATACATTTTTTTATATTCTCTGTGGATTAATTCCTACTTTGTCACAATGTAATCTGATATGTCATATTTAGCCTCACAAATAGCAATTAATATGTGAGGTTAGAAAGTAATTTTTAAAAACTTCAACTCTGTCTAACTAGATCTCTTCTTTTGAACTTTGTATTGCTCCAGTCTTACAAATTTTTCAAGATAGAATAGGGGCAGCATGGTGTTCTTGTTTGTTTTTCTTTTTATCAGCTTCTTCCATGTAATATATTGTGGTTCCTGATCTCTCCAGTGATGTTGCCTCACATGAGGGGAATGACAAAAAAAAAAAAAAGGACTATTTTATTAGGCTGATGCTGTCAGAGTTTGTTATTGTTGGTGGTGGTGTTTTGTTTGGAATTTGATGGACATTCCAATAGACACATTCTCTTTTGAGGAGTGAGGAGTGGTTGTGTGTGTGTGTGTGTGTGTGTGTGTGTGTGTGTGTGTGTCTGTGTGTGTTTTACTTCCTTTTTTTTTCAAGAAAGAAAAAGAAAGAAAAGAAAAAATGGAGAAAGAGAGAAAGAAGGAAAAAAGAGAATGAAAGAAAGGGAAAAAGAAGAAAAAGAGGGAGAGAGAATGGGAATCTTGCTCTATTGCCCAGGCTAGAATGCAGTCTAAAAATGGATATTGAAAAGCTCTTTTATACTAATAATTGTGTTATACAATGGAGACAGGAAGGAATAAGGGAGGAAAATAACAAACAGCCAACCAATATTTCATTTAAACCTATGAAATGTTTTACTTCTTCTTAAACAACCATCACCAGTTCCTGAATTTCCATTAACAAAACCCTCTGTTAGATCACTCCATCTTCTCTTCACTTAAGTCCCTTTTGAGATGGAATCCAAACCCGGTTACTTCTACATTCTACACCTGGCCCATGGAACATGCATACTATTGTCATGTAGTCCACAGTAGCAACACAACTTACCCTTTCTTTCTCGCTAGTTTGTCATCTCAGATCAATCCAGATGCAGCTCGGTATCATTCTGAGTACTAGTCAAACCCCAGAAACAGGACTCATTCAGCAGTTGGTCTCCGTGAAGTCTTTTCACTTTGTTTGTGGAAAGGAAACATACTACTTCTAATCACTAATTGAAAGGAATCTAATACTCTGCTTCACAAAGGTCCTCTCCCAGTTGATGTCTATAAACTTTTTATAAGATAGATTGGGGAGATCAGGAATTCCTATAGAACAAGTCTTATGATCTCTTAATACATTCTGCACAGATAGTTTTAAAACATACTTTAGAATGTGTGTATTGTTGGTACCTATCATCATTTTATTTACAGAAAGACTTTAGCTCAAAGAGTTTTATTACAAATCAATGAAAGATAATGTGATTGGTGTAACAATTTTAAGAAGCAATACTGAATTCAAGAAGATAATTAAGTACATTTTCCTAGTTCAATAGATAAAAAGCTTTGAAACCATGTAAACATTATTAACTCAATTATAATTTAAATACTATATCTTGAGTACACATTTTTTAGACTTGGAATACTAAAAACATTTGCTACTAAAGAACTCTGTCTGAAACTTTAATTGAAAAGAAACTTCTCAAAAGAAGGGAAATATCTAGGATGTAATAAGGAAAAAAATGTGTTTTACTTATATAGATTGTAAATTTTTAATGATGTTTTTAAATAATCAGAATGTAAAATACTAGATAATAAGATACGGATGGTGAATTGTGGAAGGTGATTGAAATAAAAGAAATAAAAGGGCTGATATCCAGAATCTACAAAGAACTAAAACAGATTTACAAGAGAAAAACAAACAAGCCCATTCAAAAGTGGGAGAAGGATATGAACAGACACTTTACAAAAGAAGACATACATGAGGCCAACAAACATACGAAAAAATGCTCATCATCACTGGTCTTTCGAGAAATGCAAATCAAAACTACATGGAGATACCATGTCACGCCAGTTAGAATGGCAATCATTAAAAAATCTGGAGACAACAGATGCTGGAGAGGATGTGGAGAAGTAGGAACACTTTTACACTGTTGGTGGGAGTGTAAATTAGTTCAACCATTGTGGAATACAGTGTGGTGATTCCTCAAGGACCTAGAAATAGAAATTCCATTTGACCCAGCAATCCCATTACTCGGTATATATCCAAAGGATTATAAATTGTTCTATATAAGGACACATGCACACGAATGTTCATTGCAGCACAGTTTACGATAGCAAAGACCTGGAACCAACCCAAATGTCCACTGATGATAGACTGGACAGGGAAAATGTGGCACATATACACCATGGAATATTAGGCAGCCATCAAAAACGATGAATTCACGTCCTTTGTAGGGACATGGATGAATCTGGAAACCATCATTCTCAGCAAACTGACACAAGACCAGGAAATCAAACACCCCATGTTCTCACTCATAGGTGGGTGTTGAACAATGAGAACACATGGACACAGGGAGGGGAGCATCACACACTGGGGTCTGTCAGGGGAAATAGGGAAGGGGCAGCAGGGGGTGGGGAGTTGGGGAGAGAGAGCATGGGGAGAAATGCCAGATATAGGTGATGGGGGAGGAAGGCAGCAAATCACACTGCCATGTGTGTACCTATGCAACAATCTCGAATGTTCTTCACATGCACCCCAAAATCTAAAATGCAATAAAAAAAGATCAAAAAAAAGAAAGAATGCCAATGTTGTCTTACTATTGTCTTATGATATATTCATATTTTTGTGGCAAAAATTTAGTGATAACCACTGGAAGAAAAGACATAAAATTCATAGTTTTAAACCACCAACATTAATAAAATGACATCATTATCCAAGAGAATAGGAGTTGAGAAATTTCTACATTGCCATGCAATTTGGTTAAAGAAGAAGTAGGAAATGTTTACAAATCAATAACAACAAAATTATCAAATTGCTCCTGACATATTCATGAAAGATGTCTTAGTCAGTCTGAGCTTCCATAACAATGTATCAGGCAGTAAAAGAAATAATACAAAACAATTTTTAGATCTAGTAACAATAGCAAACAATCATATGAATAGTGAAATAAAAAAGAAATCCAAACATAGATAAGGAAATACTTTATTTTAAAAGACAGTTGTAATAGGAATAACTGGAGAACCTCAGGATTGCAAGTATCTCAAAATTAAACAGGGAGAAAGCTTTTCTACTATAGCCCCACGTAAGCAGAACTAGCAGAAACTTTGTGGAGAGCATGATAAGCAAGCAAAGCGATCAAGTGCAAAATCAAGGTGCCTCAATAGGAAATGCTTCTCTCTATGGTCAGTGGCATATTGGAATGAGCTGCTAAGGGAAATGTTAATGCTTAGTGCTTGCTTGCTTAATATTAGGATAAGCCAAGTTTAGGAGCCTTTGAGAAGAAAAGCCTGATTCAGGTTTAGTCAGGTCAACTCCATGTTTAACTAATGAGCATTAAAAACATTTTATCAGAGCTAGTCACGGTGGCTCATGCCTGTACTCCCAGCACTTTGGGAGGCCAAGGCGAGCAGATCATGAGGTCAAGAGATTGAGATCATCTGACCAACATGGTGAAACCCTGGCTCTACTAAAAATACAAAAATTAGTTGGGCATGGTGGCACATGCCTGTAGTCCCAGTTACTTGGGAAGCTGAGGCAGAAGAATCACTTGAACCCAGGAGGTGGAGGTGGCAGTGAGCAGAGATTGCACCACTGCACTCCAGCCTGGCAACAGAGGGAGACTTCATCTCAAAAAACAAAACAAAATGAACCCATTTTATCAGGTACTTCATAGATACCAGGTACTTCCTTATTTTCTTAATAAATATTAATGTATTTAATCAATAAAGTTAAAATTTTGCAGGGAAAAAAATAGGTGAATTACATACAGATTCAGAAAACTACTCAATAAAAAAGCAGTGTGTCAAAAATAGGTCTTGGGGCCACATTTTACATCAGAAAAGAATATGGACTGGTGATCCTACATAAGACTGGTAAGCAAGAATGGGAAATAATTGAACATCACAATTAATTACTTTGTGTACATATTCAGTATAAATACTTGATACATATATTTTAATACTACAGGAAAAGCAAATATACTGATTCATCCAACCATAGAAAGACATTTATATAATAAAGACAGCATTTTAACATAGCCCAATATGGATTAAATTATTATGTGTTCTCCCTTAATTATTTTTCTATGTTGTTTTTATAACATAGATTTATAAAAGTGAGAGTTCTCTATTGAAAAGTAAAAAGTCATATATATACTATGGAAATATAATATATGAAGTGTTAAGACATGTAGACATGCACTTTGCCCGAAATGTGTGATTACATGATAAAAAATGGGAAAAAAATAAAGGGTAATTTTTTTGTTTTTTTGTTTGAAAAAGTTACAACAATTTAAAAGCAGTATAAAAAACATTAAAATATACTTTATACATGCATAGACTCATATCAAAGTAACATACGCGTACATATGTATGTGTGTGTATATATAGATATATAGGTATATATAAAGGTTTGTCAAGTGAAGCAGTGAGTGTAAAGAAGGAACAAATAAATCTGAAACTATGATCAATTAGCTGTAAACTTCACTGCACTTGGATTGGCCTAAAGTCACATTTTATTAAAACAACAACAACAACAAAAAAACCCTCATCAAAACAAAGAAAGCAAAATGTAATTATTGAGAATATAAAATACACAAGGATGTTTTTCTTGATTTGGGTTACTCCTGTTCCACCATCTACTGGTCACTTTTGAGAATGCTTTTTTGTCTCCCTCAAAATCAATTCACTTTTTCTAAAATAGGTTAACAAATCTCTTTACTGACAAAAGTTGTTTCTTCACAATTTCCTCTTTACACACTTAATAATTAACTCCAGAATAAATCTATAAAGGTATGTTTGTCCTTCAAATTCTACCTTCTTTGGCAATTGCCATATGCATTAAATAGGTCAGAGTGTTTCAAACTCTCTGCATTTAAGTACCATGTAGGTGAAATTAATGCTAATTGGTACCATGCAGGTGAAATTGAATTGATTTGAAGTCATTTTTATGAAACATATTTTATGAATTTGTATAGTATCAAAGATATTATAGTTTAGTTTATTCAACTTTCTTTCTCTTTCTCCCTCTGTCTCTGATCGCTCTCTCTTTCTCTCTCTCTCTCTGTGTGTGTGTGTGTGTGTGTGTGTGTGTGTGTGAGTGTGTGTGTTTATGTGTATCTCTTTTTCTCAATATTTGAATCAAGAGTAGGTAAATATGTGAAATAATGAAGATCGTACTTTGTTGGCCATCTGCTTGGGTGGTCCTAACCAAATAACACTGATTGGGTGGCTTAAACAACAAACATTTATTTTCTCCTAGTTCTGGAGACTGAAAATCCAAGATCAAGATGCTAAAAGATATAGTTACAATGCAGACTATCTTTCTGGTGGGCAGTAAGCAACCTTTTCACAATGCTTTCACGAGACTTTCCTCTCAGCATGGAAGACAGGGAGAGAAAGAACTGGGATGTCTGATCTTCTTATAATGACATCAGTTCTATTTAACTAGAACCCCACTCTTATGACCTCATTTAACCCTGTTTACCCACATAAAGGGCCTAACACCAAATACAGAAATTTGGGAATTGTATTGCCTCCAAATTCCTGGGTTTTAGCTTCAACATAGGAATTTGTGAGAATACAATTCAGTCCATTATAGTAGGTGTAAATTGATGCAACTTTTATAAAAAGCTGTCTTGTAATACATAACATTTGCTTGGAAGCCTTTATCTCTTTATCCAGTCACTTGCTTCTGGGAATATATCTTAACAAAGTGTATAAAACACTGAATAGTGTTTGCTCACAAATATGTTCACCACAGTATTTTTATAACATAAGACTTAAGCAATGATTCCCAAGTGTTTTTAGGTTGAGGCACACATAGAAAAATTGTAATACTGTACAACATTCTGGAGTAAATAGGACTTCATGAATAAGAAGCCTATAATGCCCACAGCCCACCCAGTAGACCACACACTCACCGAGGGCCTCTGTACCTTGGCATACATGGAGCCCATTTGTGGAAACCAGTGATCCTAGTTGTACTAAAAGGCTCTGATATAAAGACAAAATGTCAGAGTAGTTAGTGGAAAGAATCTGATATATTGGATTATTATGTCCTCTTCTTGTGAAGAAACAAGTGAGCAAAGATTCCTGAAAGATGAAAAAGGTGCTGGCATGTATAGTTATACCTACCCACTTTTATGACCATATATGTTTTAATACATTGTAAGTTATTTAAAATATTAGTTTGGTAAAGTTTATTCTGATAGAGAAATAACATGTGCTTTAATGTTAATTTTAAAAATTCTGTAAGTTAGCATCAACAGAAATATAAATGTAACAAAACATGCTACCATATTATTTGCTCCTGGGGGAGTAAGAACATAGGTAATTTTGTTTATATTACATAAGTTTACCTTGTTTTTTTTTACCAAAACCAACAGGATTTATTTAATGGTATAAAATACTAAATTAAATACATATATGTTCACACTATGTTTGGTATGGATGGAATCCTGTTCTCCGACAATTCACTTATTGAAGCCTTAACGCTTCATGTGAGTTTATTGAAGACAGAGCCTTTAAGGAGGTGATTAAGGTGAAATGAAGTCTTAAGAATGGACCCCTGATAAGATGATAAGATAGAACTGATTCCCTTTTCAGAAGAGAAAGAGATACTACAGCTCTCTTTCTACTGATGAGGACATGGTGAAAAGTCTGCAGCCTGGAAGAGACACCTCACCACAACCCAGCCGGGCTGGCACCCTTATCCTGGACTTCTAATCTCCAGAACTGAGAGAAAATGCACTTCTGTTGTTTAATGCATTTAGTCTCTAATATTTTGCTGTGATGGTCTGAGCCAACTAACACAACCTTAGCACTTCATTAGAAGCTCGTACCTCTTTATGATACACTGACACACACGCTCACTCATTACAATTAAAAATATCAGTACTCTAAGAGGCATCTTATTCATAAGAATATATAATTTTCCAAGTCCTAGGACTTGTGAGAAGCCTAAAAATATCACTAATTGTCTTACTTTTTTGCAATATATTAATGTTAATTTGCAGTAATATTGCTGCTTTATCTGAGGTTCACACAAAAGGTTATGCTTCTGTGACACTGACATTTCCCACAGCTCTGCTGTTCCTGACATGGTTCTCAAATTACTTTGCCTCTTGAACTATTTGAGTTCCACTTCTGAGGCTCACATTTCCAGGCTTGGGCTGGACCTCATAAATAAGCCCACTGATAATGCTGTGTTCTACCTAATTCTGAAACTGGGGGGGAATGAAGAATGGCGTCTCCATGGAGTCATCCTGGCTGTTGCTCCCATTTTTACCATTAGAGTAAGTAGTTAGGCAGACATATGCAGGGCAAAAGAGGCCCTTCCGCCTTGCTGCCACCAACCAGGAATGTCAGGTGACCATCAGGTGATGGTCAGATGGTTGCTAAACTGTCTTCCTAAGATAATAATCTCAGGAGCTGGATGAATAGTCTTAAGCATGTGCGCTAAGAGGCAAAATTTGTCTATGACCTTCCTCTAGGAATGTTTGACTGGTTGTTGGGATTCACTCAGAGTGGTTGGCAAAATATTAAGGAATATATTAGGGAAAGTTGTAAGATTGCAGTCTCAAACCTTTTGGAAGGCCAGAAGATTTTAATGGGACAGGCTGAAGATATCCAGTTCTCACCTTAGAGCATTAAGTCAGGGTGAAGATGAGGGATAATAGAAGCTTCCCCAGTTAAGTCTGCTTACTCCATATTCCTTTGTCTCTTCTCTACTTGCTTACTCATGTAAACTTTGTGCCAGATGGTCCTCTCAGGTGAAGGCTGCAGGGGGGATTACCTGAGATTACTGCAAATTTAGTGACCTCAAATAACATATATTTATTGTTTTAGAGGTTCCGTAGGTCAGAAATTGAAAAATCATTTTCTCAGGACTAAGATCAAGGCATCTACAGGCCTGCCTTCTTCTAGAGGCTATATGGAAGGACCTATTTCCTGGCCTTCTCCAGATTCCAGAGGTTGCCTGCATTTCACGGTCATGGCACCTTGTGTTGGCCTCACTCCAATTTCTGTTTCTGTCATCACGTCTTCTCTCTCACTCAAACTCTACTGCTTCCCTCCTTTAAGCAAACTTGTGGATACATTGTGCTGTCAAACTATAAACAAGTTTGGAGTCAGGTAAAAGGAAACCAGTATTCTATTTGAACATATTATTGCAATAGGGAGAAATACACTGAGAATAAAACACACAAGTGTCTCAGGAGTCAGGCAAAATAAGATTTTTTTTTATGGGAGGAGTAAACAAAGCTAGAAGGCGTGAGGAAGTGGAATGACAGAGTAGTGTGCTTAGAGAGTAGATCAGAGAATCTTTTACCCTGAGGCCAGAGTGTTTCCTGACATGGGACTTTAAGGAGGGTTGAGTTTGCTAAGGGTGGCCAAAGTTAAGGGTCCTGGAGAAGGAGAGAATTTTAACTAATGTCAAGTTAAGAATGATTTTGCTCTGATTGATCAGTGTGGGAAACAGTTCAATGAATCATTTATGAAGTAAATAAGAACAATTAGGAAGGTGTGTGTCTTATGTTATATGTAAACAAGGGGGTCATCTGTGTGTTTTATGTAAGTCCATAGAGAAGAGGGATTCTTTGCAGTAGCAATTTTTTAAGAAAATAGAAGTGTGGAGAGATGTTTTTTGAAAGCTATTACTGTGTTCTACAATCAGAAGGCTTACGTAAACTTCAACATTGTCATGGCTCACCTGAATTATCCAGAATAACCTTCCCATTTTGAGTTCCTTAATTACACCTGCAAATGTCGTTGGCCATATGAGACAAAACAGGGACATGGCTATCTTTGGTGGGGGGAGGTGTTTTTCAGCCTATCATAAAAGGTCAGTGGATAATCCTAAAAAGAAATGAAGATTTTTTGTATTTCTAACCATAGCATTTTTCTACCACAGACTTTAGAGTATCTGTCTTTCTTCAGGTGCCTGCCTATACCCACCACCCCATATGGAAAACCACCTCTTCAGCTGCAACAAACTTCACAATTTTTTCATATCTGTTCTGACTTCCTGCTTTAAGTGCTAACTTTGACTTTGAAATCTACTCCATGTTTTAGTACCTCACATGTGTTACCAATATTGATAGATTTATAAGGCTCAGAGCCCTGGTTTAACCACTTAATGCCTAGTGGGCCATGGTGAGATGCTAAGCTTTAAATGAGTCCCTCAAATTTTCTATGTTGGGAACTTAATCCCCAATGCAACAGGTTAGAGGAGCATGAGTTAATTAGAGGTCATATGGGCTCTGCTCTCATGAATGCATTGTTGTTACTGCAGAAGTGAGTTAGTTGTCACAGGATCGGATTGTTATAAAATCAAGTTCAGACCCCTCTTACTCTCTTGTTACCACAGTTTCTTGCCCATCCACCTTCTTCCTTGGGATGACTCATATTCAACAAGAAGGTTCTCACCAGATGCTGGTTTCATGCTCTAGGACTTCCCAGCCTCTAGACCCATGAGGCATTTTTTTTTTCTTTATAAATTACTCAGTCTGTCATAGTCTGCCATAACAACACAAAACACACTTAGACATATAGGAAGCAAGCTTTCCCAGTCTGCCCTGTTCCACTGCCATTTTTGCCCTATACTAATAAACTATTCCTAAGGATGTAACAACATAACAACAACGAGTATCCCTTCTTGCCAGTTGGTTATGTGTGCATATGAGGTTATATTTCCTGACCATTGTATATGGTCTTCCCTGTGAAAATTACATATCTACTTTTCTAGACTAACTTCTGAAGTGGAAAATATTCTTACCTATTTTTTTCATCTATAACACCGATGAAATTACTGGAATAATTACACTTTGAAGGTATTCCAAATGTTCAGTATTTATCAGTCTGTGTGTACAAAATAATATCATATTCCATTTAATATATTTCCATATAGAACTTGTCACCAATATCACTTCTCAGATTATTATTCATATTATTAATCATCTCTGGCTATCTATTTTAACTTGAATTTCTGCAATGGATTTCTAATTGGCTGTCCAGCTTCTACTTTCACCTTTAAGACATAAGTTGTGTACACTGTAGCTAGAGGAAAACTAATACATACGTATTTGTGTGTATGTATATCTATATATATGTATATATGTGCATGTGTGTACATATATATACACATACACATATACATATATATATATATTTAGTTGTTCCTTGGTATTTATTAGTGGACTATGGGTTCCAGGAGCCTGCACAAATACAAAAATCCATAAATGTTCAAGCTTCGTATATAAAATAGCATGGAGTTTGCATATAATCTACCCCATACTTTTCTGTATGTTTTAAATGACCTCTAGATTCCTTACAGTACCTAATATATTATAAATGCAGTGTAAATAGTTACCATATTATATTTCATTTGTATTATTTTCTATTGTATTAAAAAAATTTTCTTTATTACTTTTGATTTATGGTTGCTTGAATCAACAGATGCAAAACCCATGGATATGAGGGGCTGAATGAATATACACAAACGTACACATTCAAGTTTCTTCAAATTTAACGCATGGTAAAGGTATAAAGCTGCCTTACTATTTTTGAATAAAGTCCCATGTTGTAAGCTAAACTTATCGTCTCAGGTCCCTGTTAGTATATACAGATAAAGGTTTATATGGTAGGGCTCCATATTAAACCCTGTCAGTCTCTCAGTCTAACACCTTGTCATGATCTACTGTGTAAGTTAATGCCATGCCAAAAGAGCTATCTGGCATTTGGCATCAGTTTCTGGTAGGTAATATAAATCTTACCTAGTAAGGGTGCCTTTGTTTCAGGTAGGGATGGCCAAACCTCCACATTTTTAGAGTAGTGGTTAATCATGCCAGAAAGACCAACAACAAGGCTTAGGTTGGGGGCACTGGGTCATGTAATCCCAGTCAACTCAGAGACTCAGCTAAATCACATGGACAAGTAATAAATTGTAAAAGGATCCCCAGTAAAACTCCAAAGAGAGGATTGTGTGATTGTTTGGTAGTCATTATTTGGCAGTACTCTGAGTACATCATTACACATTGCTATCTCAAAAGCAAGATGCCATGACCCTCCAAACAGAAGACAACAAAGGACTCTCATTTGGAACGTTTCTATGTCTTCTTTTAGCTAATTTTAAACTGTATCATAGTTATGAGAATAATTGCTTCCAGTGAATTATGTGAGTTGTTCTAGCAAAGTATTAAATCTTAGAGGTCTTTTTGGAAACCCTCCAAACTTTCAGACGGTATTAGAAATGAAGACAGTTCTGTGGAGGATTTGCCCTCAAACTGCAGTTTGGTTAACTCTGAGCATTTGCTATGGTAAATGGGATGTACTAAAAATAATCCTAACTTACTGAAATCCATGGTTTGGAAAGAAGAAAGATGAGAGAGAAGGAATGACAAACCTCTTATTCCTGAATGGCCTTGAGGTGTCTCATTTTGTGGAACTGCAGCTAGGCTGCAATCAGTTACTGGAGCAAAAGTTACCAATGAAATTTAGAAATGATGGGTCTAGAGGAGTTGGTTCACTGGATGTATTAAGAAATGTAAATAAGAAGGAAAAAGCAAAATCTGAAATCCCTATTAATTATTATCTATCATAACTAAAATAAAAGTAAGAGAGAGTATTGGTGTGGATCCTGATGCTGGGCCAACCTTGAATCTTGGCAGGTCAGAGCTTTGACCTCTAGCCTTAGAGCCACTACCAAAAAGAAATTTTATGCTAAGAAGATAGATAGTGAAGAAGATTGAGCAAATTTGCAAAAGAATTGAGAAAGGGAAATGAAAGACTCAAGTGTTTCATGAAGCAACCTAGACATCTATATTTTTAGTTACTAAGAAAAGGAGTAACTACAGTAGAAATTGATAAAGTCAAAACAGAGATCTTAATATAGCATTCTCTGAAGTTGGATGGACAGCTAGCCCCTGTTGATTTCTGAATATTGAAGAAACCTAAACAAATCTGCATAATTTCTCTACTTTAAAGAAAGTCAGTGAGTCATAGGCAAAGATGGAAATAAGAAACCAAAGCTTTAATTGTCTGGGACCATAAATCTGCAATCTAATCAAGAAAAGAGCAGACACATAGATATGGGTCCTTCACTGGGAATCAAAAGCTAAACGCCTATGAGTGGTTGAAATGGTAAGAGAGGTAGAGGGTAGAAACAAATCTCAGACTTGTTGAAATGGAAATTCCATGCCCTGTGGTTCCAACCCTTTTGATGAAGGATAGAATAATAAGTAGATACAAATGGATATGTTTGAACAAACTTTGTGTAAAGTGGTTTTGTTTTCCTTCCCTAAATGTATTATGGGAATGGATATTGGATCTGACTGGTGAATGTGTCCCCTGTCTAGTATTATAAAACAAAAGGCATGTAAACCAACCCTTTCCCAAATATCGATTGGCTGTAGTAAATGGGAACCATAAGATTGCATTAAGCGCGCCCAGGTTGTTACTTTGCTGTATAATAACTCTGTGTGGAAGAAGACTAGAGATTTTGGCAAAAGCCTGTGATTGCCACCCAGGAACAACACCGAGATTTTGGACAAGAAAATTTCCATTTGGGAGGCAATTATTAGTTTGCTATTAGACATTAATTGAAACTGCCTCTATGTCTAAGGGACATAATGTAACCATGAAACCTATTATTCTCATCTTGTCTTGGGTAATATCAAAGAAACAGTCTAATAAGGGAAACAGTACCCATAAGTGTTTCCTAATTAAGTGGAAATGGTGTACACTAGAACATGTTACCAGAAGAATACAAGAAGATACTCATGAAAAGGCTGGTTCTTTTCCCTTAGGGATGATTTTGAAACATTCTGTGGAGCTATTAAACATAGTGAGTACTTGGTCACTTAAAAACCAACTCACAGTTCTATGCTGATCAACAAAACATTGTTTGGTGTATAGGTGGCCGTTCCAAGGTGAATAGGCAGCATTCTATTTAGAAAGTTACTCTGATTGAAAAAGACAAAAGTAAATCAGCTCTGCGGGGTATGTTGCACATGGTTTGCCCTTATGTTTTGGTTTCTATTGACTCAAGGCTACTAAGTGATGGACTGGTCATATGGTCATGCACAAGGGTTCATTAAAGACATGTCCAGATGGGACATTGCCCTATGGGAATCACTATGGGAATTTAAGAAGTGCATGAAAGCAGAGCATATTCATATTTATCAGAAAACCTCCTTCCAAGACCCCTGCACCACAGGGAAGGAACAACAGAGCCCTCTGGTTGGAACCCCTATGAACTCTGCCCCGTGCCTCTGTTTCTTTGGCTGAGTTTAATCTGTATCCTTCTATTCTTTTATAAACTGTAGCTATGAATGAAATAGCTTTCAGTAAATTCTGAGCCTTCTTAACAAATTATTGAATCTGAGTGTGGTTTGGGAAATCTCTGAACTTACTATTGGTGTCGGAAGAGAGGGCAGTCTTATGGAAGACGGTGTGCCCTTCAGCTTTATAGTTGGCCTCAAAGTCCTTGAAACTACTTCAGGTCCTCCAGTGTAATTTTTAAGTTATTTCTTTTTATTTCTGCCATTACATTGTTCAAATTCCTGTGGAGAAATCCCAGTGAGCCTTTTATCAGTAAAAGTAGAGACTGAATTCTCAAGTGAAATAAAATGACAGATACAGATTTTTGTGAATTACGATATCTATACTTCGAAAAGATGTCCATACACGTACATGCAAAACATACACATACATAATGAATTTGGCCAGTTAGTTTTGGTATCAGTAACATTTGTTTAGTATAAAAATCCTAGGAAAAATTTTAGTACTGTGGCCAAAAATTCATTTTTGTATTTTTGTTTGTTTGTTTGTTTGTTGATTATGTGTGGATTATTTTGGTTGGTGTGTTTTTCTTGTTTTTGGGGTTTTTTGTTTGTTTTATTTTGTTTTTTGTTTTTTTTTTGCACATAGTTTTTATGTACTGCTCATTTTAGTTCATTTGAGACAACTTGGGATTTTGGGATTTCATAAACTTATCAGGATAGTTACTGTTGTTATTTCCTTAGGCACTATTACATCACTTATATTCAATATACTTTTAAACAAATATTTTGGGAAATCACCTTTTCTTTGGTTAAGTTTGAAATCTGTTTCCAAGTGGTCATGAATTTGAACTCTTGTTTTGAATCTCTTACTAAGCATGTAGCTGTGGCCAAGGTCTAGTTTGTCTCACATGGATTTCTAGGATAATTAAAGCAGTATCTTTCTAAATAAATTATTGTTTCTTTAATAATTGTTTTTATGCCTCAGGGAAAGTCTGTTACAATACAGTTTGAAAAATGCTTACTTCTATATATTATACAGTATCTCCCACCCCCCAACTCTTTTTTCCACAGTTGTGCTGCATTCCTATTATATTGTGTCAATATAAGGGGTTACATTCCAAAACCTCCAACATTTAGGATTCTAAAATTCACTTGTGGCTTCATTATTGTGTCTTCATTATACAGAAATGTGATCACAAGCATCGTTTTGGCAGAAGTACATTGGTCCCCTGTATGTTACTGCTTAGGTATTTTAGTGTTTAAAAACCCATACTCAGAATAATGAAGATACAGGCGCTCTTATCTTTATTGACTCTGGCCATAACCTTATTCTACTTTATAAGCTTATTGTGGCCATGAGTTCAGACCTACTTTAACTTTCTCCCATAGCTTGCTGCTTACCTTCTGTTTTACCACTAGATGGTACTCATATATTCTTGGTACAATTCAAATACACAACTTTATTTCTCTAATCAGCAGAATTTAAATAATTCAGGAATATAAATAACTCTAAATACCAACTTTAAATAAATTATACTTTTAAATGCCATTTATTGAATTTAATTACAACTGTATACATATCATATAAAAGTCAAATGCTAAATGCAGATTTTTTTCTGCCTGTATTCCCTTTAATATATGTTTACTCTATATGTAGGAATATAAAAATATAAAATGATAATATTTATTTTACATTAAATGTATACGTGAATATTCTGCTTCCAAATTCTAATACTGAGTATTTATGGGAGTCTACATACCCTTGTATTTCTTCTCAATTAGCTATATACAATTTGCCTTTCTGTTAATTGGATATTTAGTTTTCCTATGAAGCTATTTACTGTTAGTTAGCTAGTAAATATGAATATTACTTTATATACCCTAAAACCATTTTGGCTTAGTTTAATACAAGTACTATTCTAAATATTTTACATTTGTTAAATAATTTATTATTGTGCCAATCAAATGAGGTAGGTGCTGCTTTAATTCTCATATGAGGAAATAGAAGAGAAATTAAGTAACTTCTCCATAGCCACATAGCCGGTGATTTCAAGACATTAGAAGCTGTCTCTTTAAAATCTCACAGTTGTAATTATTATACAATACTTCTAATATGATAACAGTGGTGTTTTTATTATAAAACGTTCCACTTTTCTGTACCAGTAGAAAAAATAATTGGGCTTATGTATACCTGTTCAATTAAAGAAAAGAAAATATCTAGTTTTGTGGTCTTTATGGAAAGAATACAGATTAATACATGTCCACACATACTTCCTATGGGGTTACAAGTTGAATGTTAAGAATCCATGGCAGAGTAAGAAATTTTATTATCATGACTATAACAACAGAATTTAATGCTCACCTCTTTATTTCTCTACTGCTTAATGATATAAATCTAGCGTTTCTATGTCAACTTTTTAACCTTTGCAGCTGAAAAGAAAAAAAATGAAGACTTGTTTAAAGCAACAATCATAATAATAATTATAAAAAACCCGACTGTATTGATAGTATCTTTATAGGCAGGTAGCTGAGTACAAAGTTATATTTTAAGCAGGAAGGCAAATATTTTAAAATTGTATGACTTCAGTTTGATTATAAACACTAAAGGAGAAAGTTATATACCTATTAATTTGCTTTATTAAAACAAATTGGCCAGATATGGGGACTCACACCTATAATCCCAGCATTTTGTGGGGTCAAGGCTGGAAGATCACCTGATCTTAGGAATTTGAGACCAGCCTGGTCTCATGGCAAACACCATTTCTACAAAAAAAATAACAAAGAAAGCCAGGCACGGTGGAAAACACCTGTGGTCCCAGCTACTGCAGACACTGAGGAGGGAGGATCATTTGAGCCTGAGAAGTTGAGGTTACAGTGAGCAGTGACCGCACCACTTCACTCTAGCCTGGATGACAGAGTGAGGCCCTGTCTCAAAATAAACAAAATAAATAAACAGAATAAAATAATGTAAACTAAAACAAGTTTCAGGTTCAGTACTGGTTTTTTGGTCATAGAGATTATAAATCAGAAGTAAATGGTGTTTGATTTAGGAAATTATGGTTTTATATATGTAATGTGCTGTGAGGATGAAGAAGCTATTAGAAAGAGTAAATCTCATCAGCATGTAGGGAGAAGTATTTAACCTCAAATAGTTGGTAGAAAAAAATATTATAAAGAGTCATAAAATAAAAGGATGTGTTAACCATATACGTGTGTGTGTGTGTATACAATTTTACAACTAAATATGTGTATATATATGTATACAATTTTTTTTCCAAATTTTATTTTAGGTTCAGGAAATACATATAAAGGTTAATGGGTAAATTGTGTCACTGGATTTGGTGAACAAATTATTTTGTTACCCAGGAGGTGAGCACAGTAAATGATAGCTAGTTTTTCAGTGCTCACCCTCTTCTCACCCTCCAGCCTCAACTAAGCCCTGGTGTCTATTGCTCCCATGTTTATGTCCATGGGTGCTTAAGGATTAGTTCCCATTTAAAACTAAGAACCTGCCAAATTTGGTTTTCTATTCCTGACCTAATTCCCTTAGGATAATGGTTTCTACCATCATCCATGCTGCTACAAATAACAAGATTTTTTTCATTATTACGGCTTCATAGTATTTCATGGTGTTTAGTTGCCACATTTTCTTTATCCAGTCCACCATTGATGAGCATGTAGGTCTAGTCTATGACTTTGCTAGTGTGAAAAGTACTGCAATTAATATAAGAATGCATGTGATTTTATGGTAGAATGATTTATTTTCCTTTGGATATATACCAAATAAAGGTATTGCTGAGTCATATGGCAATTCTGTTTTAAGTTCTTCAAGAAATCTTCAAACTGTTTACCACAGTGGCTAAAATAACTTACTTTCCCACCAGTGCAGAGAATAAGTGTTCCCTTTCCTCTGCAACTTTGACAAATCTGGTTTTATTTATTTTTATTATTATTTTTTTTACCTTTTTTTTTTTTTTTCTCAGACGGAGTCTTGCTCTGTCACCAGGCTGGAGTGCAGTGGCACAATCTCGGCTCACTGCAACCTCCGCCTCCCAGGTTCAAGCGATTCCCCTGCCTCAGCCTCCCAAGTAGCTGAGACTACAGGCATGCACCACCATGCCTGGCTAATTTTTTGTATTTTAGTAGAGACGGGGTTTCACCATGTTGGACAGGGTGGTCTCCATCTCCTGATCTTGCGATCCAACCATCTTGGCCTTTCAAAGTGCTGGGATTACAGGCCTGAACCACAGCACCCAGCCATTTTTTTATCCTTTAATAATAGCCCTTTTGACTGGTGTCATAGTATTTTGTTATGGTGTTGATTTGCATTTCTCTAATGATTAGTGATGTTAAGCATTTTTTCATACACTTGTTGGCCATTCGTATGTCTTCTTTTGAGAAGTGTTTGTTCGTGTCTTTACCCATTTTTTAATGGGTTGTTTGTTTTTTGCTTGTTCATTGGTTTGCATTCCTTATTGATTCTGGATTTTAGATCTTTGCTGCAATTCAACATGAGATTTTGGTGGGGACACAAAGCCTAACCATATCAGAATATTATTGGTATTTTGATAACGATTGCATTGAATCTTTAGATTGTTTTTTTGTAGTATGGACATTTTGACAATATTGATACTTTGAATCCATTAACATGATTTTTTTTCGTCTTTTTTTTTTGTGTTTTCTCTTCAATTTCTTGCTTCAATGTTTTAAAGTTATTTTTGTAGAGATATTTCTGTTCTTTAATAAGTTTATTCCAAGGCGTTTTATTTGTATTTGTAGCTATTAGAAATGGGATTACTTTCTTAATTTTCAGATTACTCATTGTTGGTATGTAGACATGCTACTTTTGTATGCTGATTTTGTGTCCTGCGAATTTACTTAATTTATCAGTTCTATTCTTTTTTTAATGGTCTTTAGGTTTTCCAAGTTGTGATAAAATCACCTACAAGGAAAAATATTTTACCTTTTTCCTTTCCATTTTAAATGCCATTCATTTCTTTCTCTTTCTGGTTGCTCTAGGCAGGACTCTCAGTACTTTGTTGAATAACAGTGGTGGAAGTGGGCATCATTGTTTTGTTTCAGATCTTCAAGGAAAGGCTTTTTGTTTTTTGTCATTTGCTATGGTACTGGTGGTTGGTCTGTAATATATAGCTTTTATTGTGCTGAGGTATGCTACTTGTGCACCAAGTTTTTTGAGAGATTTCATCATGAAAGAATGCTTAATTTTATCAAATGTTTTTACAGCATGAAAGGAAATGATCATAAGATTTTTGTCTTACATTTCCTCTTTTTTGCTTCATTGACCCTCTGGTCATTTAGGAACATATCGTTTAATTTTCAAGTCTTTGTTCAGTTTCCAAAGTTTCTCTTGTAATTGATTTCTAATTTTATTGTATTGTAGTCTATAAAGACATAATTAGAGAAATGTGAATGAAAACCACAATGAACTACCATGACACCAGTCAAAAGGGCTATTATTAAAAGGTTAAAAAAAAATGGTCAGGCATGGTGGCTCACACCTGTAATCTCAGCACTTTGAAAGGCTGAGGCAGGAGGATCACATCAGGAGGAGATGGAGACCATCCTGGCCAACATGGTGAAATCCCTTCTGTACTAAAACACAAAAATATTAGTCGGGTATGGTGGTGCATGCCTGTAGTTACTGCTACTCAAGAGGCTGAGGTAGAGAAATTGCTTGAACCTGGGAGGCAGAGATTGTAGTAAACTGAGATGGCACCACTGAACTCCAGCCTGGCAACACAGCAAGACTCTGTCTCAAAGAAAATTAAAAAAGGTTAAAAAAGGTGAAAAATAATAATAAATAAAAGCAGATTTTGTTTGTCAAAGTTGCAGAGGAAAAGGAACACACTTATTCACTGCTGGTGGGAAGGTAAGTTATTTTAGCCACTGTGGTAAAGAGTTTGGAGATTTCTTGAAGAATTTAAAACAGAACTGCCATATGACTCCGCAATACCATTACTGGCTATATATCCAAAGGAAAATGAGTCATTCTATCACATGGATTTTTTGTTTGTGTACTTTACATCTTTGAGTAAATCTCTCTTTGTCATATGAGTGATATTTTTATGCATTGTTGAATTTTTCTTTTTAGTATTTTATTGAGGAGTTTTGCATTGATATTGATCAGGTATGTTGACTTGTACTTTTCTTGTTTTTATGTGTCTAGTTTTGATATCAGGGTAATACTGGCCTCCCAGAATGAGTTGAACATATTCTCCCTGCCTCTTTTTTTTTTTTTTTTTTTCAGAATAGTTCGAGTAGAGTTGTTATTAGTTCTTTTGTAAATGTTTGGTAAAATTTAGGAGTGAAGCCATGAAATCCTACACTTTGCCTGGGAGATACTTTGTTATAGCTTCAGTCTCATTACTCATTATTGGTCTTCTCAGGTTTTTAATTTCTTTATCTAAATTTTGGTAAGTTTTGTGTGTCTTTGTTTTTATTTTTTTCTACTAAATTTTCCAATGTATTGGAAGATAGTTGCTCATAATCTTCTCTAATAATCCTTTGAATTTCTGTGGTATGAGTTGTAATATTTCCATTTTTATCTGTGATTTTATTAATTTGGGTATTATTTTTTTCTTATTATCTCTGAAGATTTGTCAGTTTTATCTTTTAAAAATTCCAACTTTTCCTTTTCTTCATTTTTCATAGCGATTTTTGTTTCAGTTTACTTAATTTTTGTTCTGATCTTTATAAATTATTTTTTCCCACTAAATTTGAGTTTCAGTTGCTCTTGTTTTCTTAGTTTTCTTAGATGCATTATTAGGTTGTTTACTTGTAATTTTTCTTATTTTTTTAATAGAGGGACTTGCTGTAAACTTTCTTCTTTGTTTTGGTATGTTGTATTTTCATTTTCATTTGTTTAAATAAAGTTTTTAATTTTTTTTGTTTTGCTTTATTGACCCTCTGGTCATTTAGGAGAATATCATTTAATTTTCAAGTCTTTGTCCAGTTTCCAAAGTTTGCTATCATGAAGTCACTACTACAGAACTGCTAAAAGGAACTCTAAATCTTGAAACAAATACTCAAAATGCACCAAAATAGAACTTTCTTAAAGCATAAACCTCAAAGGACCTATAAAACAATAACACAATAAGAAACAAAAGGCATTCAGGCAAAAATAACACAATGCATAGAGTAGTACCTTACATCTCAATGCTAACACTGGATGTAAGTGGCCTAAATACAATGCTTAAAAGATACAGAATAGCAGAATGAGTTATTCTCCAACCAAGTAAGTGCTGTCTTCAAGAGACTCATCTAAAACATAAACTTAAGGTAAAGGGGCAGAAGAAGTTATCCCATGCAAATAGGTGTCAAGCAGGAGCAGGAGAAGTTATTCTTATATCAGACAATATGAACTTTAGAGCAACAAAAGTTAAAAAGACAAAGAGGGATATATGATAATGATTAAAAAAAAATTTGTCCAACAGGAAAAAATCACAATTCTAAATATATGAGCACCTAATACTGGTTTTCCCGAAGTTATAAAACATTTACTGTTTGGCCTAAGAAATGAGATATATTGTTACAAAATAATAGCGAGAGACTTTAATACTCCACTGGCAGCATGAGACTGGTCATCAAGAAAAAAGTCAACAGAAAAACAATGCACTTAAACTATACCCTAGTGCAAATGGATTTAATATAAACTATACTCTAAAACAAATGAACTTAAGAGATATTTACAGAGCATTTTTCCCAACAACTTCAGACTACACCTTCAATTCATCAGCACATGAAATGTTTTTCATGAAAGACCATATGATAGGCCACAAAACAAGTGTCAATAAATGGAAGAAAATCAAAATTACATCAAGTACTTTCTCAGACCACAGTGGAATAAAATTGAATATTAATTACAAAAGTAATTCTTAAAATTATGGAAATTACATAACCTGCTGCTGAATTATCACTGATAATTCAGGGTCAACAATAAAAACAAGATGAAAATTTAAAAAAAATTTAAACTGCACAATTTTAGTAACACACCCTATCAAAACCTCTAGAATACAGCAAAAGTGGTGCTATGGATAAAGTTCATAGCATTTAATGTCTACCTGAAAAGTTCTGAAAGAGCACAAAAAGACAATCTAAGGTCACAGTTTCAAGTAACTAGAGAAACAAGAACAAATCAAACCCAAACCCAGAAGAAGAAAAGAAATAACAAAGGTCAGAGCAGTACTCAAAAAAAAAAAAAAAAAAAAAAAAAAAAACTCCACAAAATATAAATGAAATGAAAAGATAGATAAGATTGATATAATATTAGTGAGATTAACCAAGAAAAGAGAGAAACTCAAAATAAGCTCAATTAGAAATGAAACAGGAGATATTATAACTGATACCACAGAAATAAGAGAGAACATTCAAGGTTACTATGAACACCTTTATTCACACAAACTAGCAAAAATAAAATACAGGAGATGGATAAATTCCTGGAAATATACAACCTTTCTAAATTAAACCAGAAAGAGGCAGAAACTCTGAACAGACCAGTAACAAGCAGCGACATTGAAATGGTAATTGAAAAGTTACTACCATCAACAACAAAATCCAGGACCACATGAATTCACAGCTGAATTCTATCAGATATTCAAAGAAGAGTTTGTACTAATTCTATTGACACTATTCCAAAAGACAGAAAAAGAGAGAATCCTTCCTAAATCATTCTATGAAGCCAGTATCACCCTATACCAAAACCAGAAAATGACATAACAAAAAACACTACAAACCAACTTTTCTGGTGAATGTAGATGTAAAAATCCTCAACAAAATACTAGCTAACAGAATCCAAGAGCATATCAAAAAGATAATCCACCATGATCAAGTGTGTTTTATACCCAGGATGCTGGAATGTTTTAACATACACAAGTCAATGAATATGATACACCACATAAACAGAATTAAAAACAAAATCGCATGATTATCTCAGTCACTGCAGAAAAAGCATTTGACAAAATCCAACATCGTTCTGTGACTAAAATCCTCAGCAAAATTGGCATAGAAGAGACATATCTTAAGTTAATAATAGCCATCTATATCAAACCCACAGCCAACATTATACTGAACATGGAAATGTTGAAAGCATTCCACCTGAGAACTGGAACTATACAAGAATGCCCACTCTCATCACTTCTATTCAACATAGTACTGGACGTCCTAGATAGAGAAATCATACAAGAAAAAGGAATAAAGGGCATCCAAATTGGTAAAGAGAAAGTCGATCTGTTGCTGTTGCCATTACACATTCGTATACCTAGAAAACCTCAAAGATTCATCCAAAAAGCTCCCAGAACTGATAAATGAATTCAGCAAACTTCCAGGTACACAAATCAGTAGCACTGCTATGCATCAACAGCAATTAAGCTGAGAACCAAATTAAGAACTCAACCACTTTTACAATAGCTCAAAAAAAAAAAAAAAAAAAAAACACCTTAGGAATACACCTAACGACGGAAGTGAAAGACCTTTGTAAGGAAAATTACAAAACACTGCTGAAAGATATCATAGACAACAAACAAATGGGAACACATCCCATGATCATGGATGGGTAGAATCAATGTAAAAATGACCATACTACCAAATGCAATCTACAAATTCAATGTAACTAATATTAAAATATTAGAATCATTTTTCACAGAATTGGAAAAAAACAATTCCAAAATTCATATGGAACCAAAAAAGAGCCTGCATAGCCAAAGCAAAACTAAGAAAACAGAACAAAAATCTAGAGGCCTCACATTACCTGACTTCAAATTATAAGTCCTTGGTCACCAAAATAACATGGTACTGGTATAAAAAAATAGGCACATAGGACTATGAAATATAATAGAGAACCCAGAAATAAAGCCAGATACTTCTAGACAACTCATCTTTGACAAACAAAACAAAAACATAAAGCGGGGAAAGGATAACCTATTTACCAAATGGTGCTGAAATTATTAGCAACCACAGGTAGAAGAATGAAATTGGATCCTCTTCTCTCACCTTATACAAAAATCAACTCAAGATGGATCAGATACTTACATCAAAGCCTGAAGCAGTAAACATTGTAGAAGATAACATTAGAAAAACCTTTCTTTGCATTGACTTAGGCAAAGACTTTGTAACCAAGAACCTAAAAGCAAATGCAACACAAACAATGATAAATAGATGGGAATTAATTAAACTAAAAGCCTCTGCACAACAAAATTAATCATCAGCAGAGTAAACAGACAATGCACAGAGTGGGAGAAAATATTTGCAATCTATATATCCAACAAAGGACTGATATGGAAAATCTTCAAGGGGTACTCAAAGAAATCAGCAAGAAACAAAAATTCCATCAAAAAGTGGGCAAAGGACATGAATAGACAATTCTCTAAAGGAGATCTACAAATAGCCAACAAACATATGAAACTCTGCTCAGCATCACTAAGGATCAGGGAAATGCAAATCAAAATCACAATGCAATACCATCTTACTCCAGCAATAATGGCCATAATAAAAAAATAAAATAATAATAATAAATGTAGGTGTTGATGTTGTTAAAGGGAAATACATTACATTGTTGATGAGAATGCAAACTAGTACAACCACTATGAAAAACAGTGTGGAGGTGCCTTAAATGACTAAAAGT
Source organism: Ateles fusciceps (assembly GCA_036589455.1). Lineage (NCBI taxonomy): Eukaryota > Metazoa > Chordata > Mammalia > Primates > Atelidae > Ateles > Ateles fusciceps. Next base: position 1,881,785 of record JAZHEH010000174.1, on the reverse strand, counting down.
AGAACTACCATTTGATCCAGCAGTTCCACTCCTGGGTATCTACTCAGAGGAAAAGAAGTCATATGAAAAAGATGCTTGCACACACATATTTATAACAGCACAATTCACTATTGCAAAAAATGTAACCTGCCCAAATGCCCATCAGCAAGTGAGTGAAAAAGAAAATGTAGTCTCTCCCTTTCTATATATATATCATGGAATACTACTCAGCCACAAAAAGAAATTAAATAATGGCATTCACAGGAGGATGGATGGATTTGGAGACGATTATTCTAAGTGAAGTGACTCAGGAATGTGATATGTGATACCAAACATCTTATGCTCTCACTCATAAGTGGGAGCTAAGCTATGTAAACACAAAAGCATAAGAATAATGAATGGACTTTTGAGACATGGGGCAAGAGTGGGAGGGGTTAATGGATAAAAGACTACACTTTGGGTACATTGTATACTGCATAGGTTATGGGTGCATCAAAATCTCAGAAATCACCACTAAATAACTCATCCATGTAACTAAACAGCACCACTTCCCCCAAAAACTATTGAAATAAAAATAATTATAATAAAATAAAATAAAAATGAGAAGAAGAAAAGAAAAGAAAGAAGTCAATTGAGAATTGTAAGGTACCTCTTTTCCTCTGGACATATACCCAGTAGTGGGATTGCTGGATCAAATGGTAGTTCTACTTTTAGTTCTTTATGGAATCTTTACAATGTTTTCCATAGTGACTGTGCTAGTTTACATTCCCACCAGCAGTGTAGATGTGTTCCCTGTTCCCTGCATCCATGCCAACATCTATCATTTTTTGATTTTTTTAAAACATATATTTAATTGCATTTTAGGTTTTGGGGTACATGTGAAGAACATGCAAGATTGTTGCATATGTACATACATGGCAATGTGGTTTACTGCCTGTTTTTTAATTTTTTGATTATGGCCATTCTTGTCAAAGTAAGGGCGTATCTTTTGATTTGCATTTCCCTGATCATTAGTAATGTTTGCGCATATTTTAATACGTTTGTTGACCATTGTATATCTTCTTTGAGAGTAGTCTATTCATGTCCTTAGCCCAATTTTTGATGGGATTGTTTGTTTGTTTCTTGCTGATTTTTTTGAGTTTGTTGTATATTCTGGATATTAGTCCTTTGTCAGATGTATACATTGTGAAGATTTTCTCCCACTCTGTGGGTTGTCTGTTTAAACTGCTGACTGTTCCTTTTGCAGTGCAAAAACTCTTTAGTTTAATTAGGTCTCACATATTTATCTTTTTTTTTAATTGCATTTGCTTTTGGGTTCTTTGTCATGAAATTCTTGCCTAAACCAATGTCTAGAAGGGATTTTTTTAATGTTAGCTTCCGGAATTTTTATAGTTTCAGGTCTTAGGTTAAAGTCTTTAATCCAGCTCTAGTTATTTTTTGTAAAAGGTGAGAGATGAGGATCCAGTTTCATTCTCCTACATGTGGCTAGCCAATTTTCCCAGCACCATTTGTGGAAAGGGTGTCTTTTTCTCACTTTGTTTTTGTTTGCTTTGTTGAAGATCAATTGGCTGTAAGTATTTGAGTTTATTTCTTGGTTCTTTATTCTGTTCCATTGGTCTATGTGCCTATTTTTTATACCAGTACCATGCTGTTTTGATGATTATGGCCTTATAATATGTTTTGAAATCAGGTAGTGTGATGCCACCAGATTTGTTCTTTTTGTCTCATCTGGCTTTGGCTAGGCAGGCTCTTTTTTGGTTCCATATGAATTTTAAAAATCTTTTTCTAATTCTTTGAAGAATGATGGTGGTATTTTGATGGAATTGTATTGTATTGAATTTGTATATTGCTTTTGTTGGGATTGTCATTTTCACAATATTGATTATACCCATGCATGAGCATGGATGTGTTTCTATTTGTTTGTGTAATCTATGATTCCTTTCAGCAGTGCTTTGTGTTTTCCTTGTAGATGTCTTTTGATTTTTTGGTGAGGTATATTCCTAGTATTTTGTTTGTTGTTGTTGTTGTTGTTCTTTTTTTTTTTTTGGCAGCTATTGTAAAGGGGCTGAGTTCTTGAATTGTCTATCTGCTTGATCACTGTTGGTGTTATAATTATTTTCTAAATAGATGTTCAACATGAATATAGGTGGGACTATTTTTATAAAAATAACACAAAGATTATGAAAATAAAGAAAAAGAAAATATTATTTAAATAGTTAATATTTTATAATAATTTTTTCCACTCTTAGTTACATTGAACTCAGACCCTTCTGTTTGCAATTTTCTTTCCCCTTCCTTACTTTTGGTATGTTAATATTCATAATTATCTCAAATCCTAATGATGATCATACACATTCCTCTAGTTTTAACTATTATTTTAAATTAAATTTAAGTCCTGTTTTTGTATATTATCATTTAAGGTATCCTATTGGTGTTTCAAGTGTAATATAATGAGCTCTGCATATTGCAGATCATTCCACTGACCAATCAATGCAGTGTTATCTTACTTCCCCCGTTTTTAGTATTAGAATATAAAAATCAGATTTTTCAAACTTATTATTATAATTTATATTTTATCCTCTTTTCCTCTATACAAGCAATCTTAAGTTGTACTATGACAATTGATTTCATCTTAAGTTCATTGTTGCTTTAAGCCTATTATAGGCTACTCTACTTCATTCTTCAATTTCTTTACAAGCCTCTTAAAGGGTATCCTAATTTTTTATTTCTTTATCAAATTCACACTAAAACTTCTTCCAACTATTTTATTCTATTTCTACATTTACCAAAAAAATATAACCACTTCTCCACACTCAAACCCACAGACAATGCTTTTAGGAAAATGTTCAAACAATACTACCATTTACAGCTCTCCATGTTTTAAGAGCATTATAAATAATAATTGACATTTCCATTTTTTTCTGAGATTTCTGTCATAATATTGCCACTGATCAAACTTAAATCTTTAGTTAGTGTACTGTTTATATATTTCTTTGTCAGGGACGGCATTAATGCCAGGGAGCTCTTGGCCAGCGAGAGTGTCCCGATACCTGGAAGAGAGAGGTGTGTGGAAAACACAGGAGACAGAGAAGCGGGATCTGGAGGGGTGAAAGGCAATGCTTAAACAGCAATGCCTAAACAGCAATTTTATTTGTGCATAGGGTCCCAATATATACTGTCAGCTTTCAGACACTGAGGTCAGTCCACATTGTTTTAGCTTAAACATTAAAGGGAACAGAAAGTTACAAAGTCTGGCAAAGTAGATAAGATACAAGTTAAAAGAGAAGAGTACTGAAGTCATAAAATAACCACAAAAAGATGCAAAACAAGCAGATGCTCTTCTTATTATCTATTGTGAAAGAGTTTCATATTTAACAAAGTAACATTCTTTAAAGGTCAGGCCCACCATAAATTCCAGGAAGAGTAATCTTAAAGAATCACATAAATAATCACAGGGTTCAAGCAGTACTTGATAAACAGAGTCACAAAACTAGTCCAAAGCAGGAACCGATATAAAACACAATGTCTTAGTAAAACCACACAGCCATCACCAGGCCACTGTGTAAGCACCTGGGAGATCAAAATAGCCCTTTTACACAATCCTTCATCCTTAGTTCCTGCTTTCCCATAGCTCGACTGCCTCCAGGAGGGGGAACATGCTTCTGGGCTCAAGCTCACATTATGGCGGAGGCACTTTTAGGGGTCTCTACACTGGAGCGACACCCACATTTCTTTGTGAAAATATTACCACTTGCATAACAGCTTACAGCAATCCACATTTATTGATCTCAAAGATTCTGTGAGTTAGAAGTCAGGGTACAGCTTAGCTATGGTCTCTGTTCCAAGGTCTCACAGGTTGCCTCCAATGGTATATCAGTGTTGAAATCCCATGTGAGGCTCAAGCTTCCAAGCTCACATGGTTGTTGACAAAATTCAGTAATTTCCAGGGTGCTGGACTAAGGACCTTAGTTTCTTACTAGTTGTTAATAGGAAGCAGCTCTCAGTTCTTTGCCCTGTGGCTCTTTCCGTAAGACAACCTACAGTATGGCAGCTTGATTCTTTGAAGCCAGTACAGGAGAGAAAATCTTCTAGCTACATGAGTGATAATCAGATACAAAATAATCAATCACAATAAATCACCATGTGCGCCTATCACATTCATTGTGTGCTAGTGATTAGAGGCCAGTTCAGGTCTCATCCACATTCAAGGGAAGGAGATCTCAAAAGGGTATGAACATTAGGGAATGAATCTCTTGGAAGTCACTCTAGAGTCTACCTGCCACAGCCACCTTTACATAAGTTATGTCCTTCCAATAATAATTCACTCATAATGTTTACAAATCCTGATATATTTTTCACTTCTCCGTCTATGTTAATATATCCATACCTTTTCTTTAGGAAGGATACTGTGACCAGTGTAATTTCAGAACTATCAAAGAAGTTATTATTTCAAGCAGTTATTTGACAATGTGACATTTTAATAAAGGCAAGACTTTATTAAGACAAATGACATTTTAATCTGTCTGCCATTTGTTTAGCCCTATTATGAGAAGAAAAGTGCTGAATTGATTATAGAAGGAATACACCTCCATGCCATCTACCATTCTAAGATACAGTTTATAATATTTCCTCAATGCCTAATAAAATCAAGTTCATGTGTTTATAATAAAAGCAATTTGACCACAGAAACCCTATCTTATCAATAAACTTCATGAGGGCACATTGTTTTACATGCAGCAATAATTCAAAATATTTATAAATGATTAAGTCAAGTCTGAGTAACAGGTGATTGGCCACAGAATACAAAATTACTTTTAATTAAGCAATTTAATATAATTTTGTATTATAATCTTCAGAAATGTAGGAAAACAAATATTTTAAGCATAGCTTAATGACTACTACCCTAACATGATAAAAACTGCTTTTGACATTGAAAAAAGCACTACATAGTAAATATTTCTTGCTGATTGAATGAATTCTTTACATTAAATGCAGCATTAAATAGTACTCTTTCTTCTTTTTTTCCCTAATAGTAATTTGCTCCAGAGTTTATTAGTTTTTTTAAACTACTGTTGAAACTTAATCTAAGATGAGAGACTCATGTATCAGAATATAAAATAATGACACATAATATAAGCTTGGTAATAAAAAAAGCAACTTTCTACTGAGAAAAACAGTCACATTTAATAGCATTCAATATAAAAGAAGAGTATGGCTTCCATATAAATTGCTAACACTTCTATACTGAGCAGTGATATTCATTAATCAGTGGTTGCCAAAAGACACTTATGTTAATGTGCTGCCTTGAATCTGTTATTATCTGAAACTCATTTTTAATCGTTCAGCATGTATTTACTAACAATTATTTGTCTGCTTTAGTACATGAATCAAATATCTGACACTTAAAATTGTTAATAAATTGAATGTACTGTGATTGCTAGATATGTGAAAAGTAGATTCTATGATTAAAACAATTTTTTACACGGTTAGATACCAAAATGAAATTCTTACAATAGTAATACTTCATTTGAATTGGTTTATAAATGTCATGTTAGCTAAAATGCAATGAATTGTATAATGGATTTAGAAGTCTTTTTTTTTGTCCAAGTCATGTAAAGTACTTCAGAGGTGAAATTTCAAAGTCATGTAAACTTTTCATGAGACTAATATTAGTGGAAGACACAAGTAAGTTTTCAATAGTTATTACCTTTTAAAAATCTGAAATATTAATCAATTTATAAATATTTTGCATATGATTTTTATGTAAAAAGGACCAGTTTTCAGTTACTTAAGTATTTCATGGATTTTTATTTAAATGTTTATGTAAGAAAGATAAATTTGAAGACTTGAAACCATTAAATTGATAGTTCAATAACATTATTATAGACTCATTAACTGGTATGATTTAATAATTAGATTAAGTATATTAGTAACTATAATGGAAAAGCTTATGTACTACATTCTTAGGATGATTCAGTGATGAATATATTTATTTCTTCTTTCAGAATTTTAAATAGGAAGTGGATTTGAAGTAATTAATGCAGATAGATACATTGCAAAGCTCTAAAGACTACATTCACACTGTGGATCACAGTAAAATGCTATAGGAATTGATGAGACAAAATGCAATTTCTAGTTGAGCAAGTCAGGAAAATATTAGAATATTAGCTAATAGACTAATAAAATTAAAAACACAGAAAACACAGCATTTTGAAAAAAACTTACTGGCAAAGTACTCTATACGATCCAATAGGTGACTGAAAGTAATGATATATGAAATTTGCTCTGGGATCTGAGCATTCTAGTGCCAAAAATCAGGCTATAAATATTTATCTGTCACCAAACAGGAAACATTTTCAATTATCTTTTTTATGTGACCAAAGATAATGATAAAAAAAAAAAGCAAAACATCCCAGGGAGCACAGCCAAAGCCAAAAGAGAGCAATGAACAGAGAGATAATCTCAATGAGCAGAGTTAGGGCCTAATTAAGAAACATCCCTATTTTCATTGTAAATGAAATTGCCCAGATTTAATCAGCAAGATTTGAGAATTGCTGAAACAAAGTGACTGCTCTGTGTCTCCCATTTTTTCTTTTGATGACTGAAAGTTGAGTGAATTTTCTTGTCTATGTTTTTAGTGTGTGTGTGTGTGTGTGTGTGTGTGTGTGTGTGTGTGTGTTCTGTGGTGAAGGAGGGAAGACAACTTGCTTGTTTGGTCCATAGAGGCCAGACCAACAGAAATTGTGTTTGAACCTAACACAGTGGATAGCATCCTGCACTTTGAGTCTCATGATATGAATGGTGAGTGGACTAGATGTCCTGGGGTTGAGTACATGTACATGTTGGTGGCACACAACTCCTTGTGGCTAAGAGGGTTCAGTATATTAGGCTACATTATTGGCTCTAATTATTTTTCTGATATACCCCCATGATGAAGCATATTTTTCCCTCTTTGACTTTGAGTTTAGATATGTGATTTTCTTTGATGAATAGAAGTAGTAAGAATTGACCAGATATAAGTTTTGAGCTTTGATATAAGTCTTTATATGTTTCCACTTGCTCTCTTTTGCCTATGCCATCACCATGAAGAAGAAATAACAAAGTTCACCCTAAACTTGTTGTTACTGAAGGACGATTGAGAAATAAAAATCAGAGCAGGCTCAGCAGAGCAACTTTATCCGAGATCAGCAATAAAAAATTACACTTGTTTTAAAATTGTGTATTTTGAGGTGGTTTGATATTCACAATTCATACACACAGGTACTAGAAGATAGTGTCCAAAATATGCATATGCTAATTTGCTTTTAGTTCAGCTGGTCTAGATTAGATTCATCTGTTGGGACACTGCTTTACAAATGATCATCTTTGGGCCACTTAAAATGTGAACTTGTTTTCTTTTCATTCTATTTCTGTCAATTTATATTATGTTTTTATTGTTAAAATTTTAAAAATAACTTTACACCTAGACAAAAAATTCCAAAATAAAACAGTTTATGTATACTCTTTACTTATATTAATGTTAATAGCTTATATAAGCATAGCATAATTAAAAATCCAATAAGTTAATATTAGTTATGCTGTTAATTAACCTTACTTTTTAATTCAGATTTTACTAGTCTTTCCACTAATGTGTTTTTTTATTGTTCTGTAATTGTTTTATATATTTTCAATCTAGAACATTAAATTTATAGGTATTTATATTTGTTATATTCTCCTGATGGGTAATTTCCTTATCATCAGGAAATATTCCTCTTTATCTCTGGCAATCTCTTTGGATTTAGAGTCCTAATTGTCTATTAGTAAAGCTTATTAGCTTTGTTAGACAGGAAGTGTTAATGATAGATAATTTTTGATATATAAATATTTTCATACCTTTCTCTCTAATATAAAATTATGTTTACCACTTTTATGAGAACATTAAAGTGATAGCGCACTTTAAGACAAATATTAGTAGACTTTCGAATTATTGTTTTTGCACACTTTGTTTCTACATATATTTTAAATATACATGACATTGTCATTATTGTTTTGCTTAGCCATTTTTTTTTTGCATCCTCTGGTACTTTTCAAAATAAACTCTATTTTTAAAGAAGTTTTACATTCTCAGCAAAATTGACTTGAAATTACAGAGACTTTTTGTATATCTCCTACCTCTGCATATGCGTAGTCTCCCCCATTATCATCATCCTCCATAAAAATGTATTTGTTACAGTTAATGAACCTGCATTGACACATCATTATCACCCAGAGTTCAGAGTTTATATTAGGGTTGACTCTTGTTATGCATTCTGTGGGTTTGGACAAATGTATAATGATATGTATCCACCATTATACCATACAGTGTAGTCTCACTACCCTAAAAAATCCTCTGGGCTCCATCCATGCATTCCTCTCTTTCTCCTAACCCAAGGCAACTACTGATATTTATACTATTGCCCTAGTTTTGCCTTTTCCAGGTTGTAACATAGTTGGAATCATACAACAGCTAGCCTTTTCATAATGGCTTATTTCACTAAGTAATTAGCCTTTTTTTAAAAGCCATATATATCCATGACTTGATAGCTCAATTCTTTTCAGTTCTGAGTAACATTCCGTTGTCTAATGTACTGCAGTGTATCCTTTCACCTGCTGAAGAGCAGGCATCTTGGTTGCTTTCACATTTTTGGAAATTATGAATAAAGATCCTGTAAATATCAATGTGGATAGAAGTTTGTCACATTAATTGTTTTAAAACCTTTGGGTAGATGTCAAAAAGCATCATTACTCAATCATATGATAAGTATACTTAGTTTAGTAAATAAATAGGAAAGTGCTCAACTGACTTCTAACATGGCTGTACCATTTTGCCTTCCCACCAGGAATTAATGAGAAATTCCTGTTGTTCCATACATTCACCAGCATTTGACATTGTCAGTCTTCTAGATTTAGGTCATTCAAACAAGTATGTAGTGGTCTTTGATGCCTTTTAATTTTCTTTATTTCTCATATACTTTTTAAGAATGCTTTTCCATATACTTGGAACATTTCTTATAATGCATACCTTCTGGCAATTATCAGTTGTACAGCAGATCTCTAGAACTTATTCATCTTGCCTAACTGAAACTGGATAGCTACTGAACAGCATCTCCCCATTTTCCTCTGCCTCTAGTCCTTGGGAACAACAACTTTATCTTTGTTTCTATGAATTTGAGTATTTAGACATCTCACATAAATGGAATCATGCAGTATTTGTCCTTCATTAAAAGCATTATTTCACTTACCATCTTATCTTTACAGTTCATCTATGATGTCACATATGACAGGATTTCCTTTTTATAGCTGAATTACAGTCTATTGCATGTGTATACTACTTTTTCACTTATTTATCTATCAATAAACATTTAGGTTGTTTCAATATCTTGGCTATTGTAAATAATGCTGCAATAAGCATGTTTATATCCCTTTGAGATCTTAATTTCAATTATTTTGGATATATTACTAGAAGTGGAGTTTACTTGATTTTATGGTAATTCTATGTTTAATTTTTTGAGGAAGATTCATGATGTTTTCCATAGTGACTGCACCATTTTACATTCCCACCTACAGATCTTTTTCTATAAATAGGATTAGGATTTTTATAGGGATGGCATTGAATATGTAGATCAATTTGAGTATTATTGGACATTTTAATAATATGGGCTGCAAGTCATGAATGTGAGATGTGTTTCCATTTATTTGTGTCTTCTTTAACATATTTCATCAATTTTTGTAACAACATTATCAATAATCAGTGAAATGCAAATCAAAACATGGTGAGTTATCACCTCACCGAGTTAGGAAGGCTATTAGAATATGAAGAAACGGGAAACAGTATGGTATGGCATAAATTCTGACATATAGGTCAGTGAAACACAATAGAGCAGACAAAAATAAACCCACACATATGTGGTCAACTGATCTTTGATTAGGGGGCCTAAAAGAAACAATGAGGAAGCAGTTTCTTCATCCAATGGTGCTATAGAACTGTATATCCAAATGCAAATAATGAAATTGGTCCTTTATCATATGCCACACACAAAACCGATTCAAAATAGATTGAAAAACTAATCGTAATACCTGAAACTCTAAAACTCTTAGAAGAAAACATAGAAGAAGATTTTGATGCTGATGTTAGCAATGATTTCTTGAATATAAACCAAAGGCACAGGCAAGCAAAGCAAAAATAGGCAATTGAAATTGGAATTACATCAAACTGAAAATTTGCGTATAGTAAGAGAACCAATAAAATTAAAAGGCAACATGAAGAATGGTGAAAAAAAATATTAGCAAACTGTATGTCTGCTAAGAGGTTGATATACAAAAGACATAAGGAATTTTGAAAATTCAATAACAATGAACAAATAACCTGATTATAAATGTGTAAAGGACATGAGTAAAAATTTCTTCAAAGACATACTAGATGAGAAGAAATTTTATATATTTCTTCTTTTATATATTAAGATTAAAGCTACATTTATTTGTCACAGACTCTCCTGGTAGTTTTGTACATTATTAATGGCCCTTTTTGTGGGTTTTCTGTGGAATTTCAGCCTCCAGGTGAAGCCTAGAATTGACAAATATTTTAAGGAACAAGCCAGCTATATAATATCACTTCACTACTCCCTTGAGCTTTCAACTGAATGCCTGTTGTCATAACTGGACCTCTCTACCAGCAAGTTTTTGTTCAGAACTGTAACCATAAAAATAGAACACCAAAGTCTAAAAAGGGTTGGTTTAAAAAAAAAATCTAAAATTATTGTCAAAGGAGAATTTTAGACATATTTTCTGCTGTTAAGAGGCAGTTTTATGGAACATTTAATAACATGGAATTTGGGACAACATAGGATCAGCGTGAAACTTGGTTTATCCATATACTTGCTGAGTGTCTTTAGATAAGTTTCAAAATGTGGCACATATACGCCATGGAATACTATGCATTAATAAAAAACGATGAGCTCGTGTTCTTTGTAGGGACGTGGATGAATCTGGAAACCATCATTCTCAGCAAACTGACAGAAGAACAGAAAATCAAACACCGCATGTTCTCACTCATAGGCAGGTGTTGAACAATAAGAACACATGGACACAGGGAGGGGAGCATCACACACTGGAGGCTGTTGGGGGGCAAAGGATTGAGAGTGGGGAGGAGTGGGGGAGGTCAGGGAGGGATAACATGGGGAGAAATGCCAGATATAGGTGATGACGGGATGGAGGCAGTAAACCACATTGCCATGTGTGTATCTATGCAACAATCCTGCATGATCTGCACATGTACCCCAGAACCTAAAGTACAATTAAAAAAAAAAAAAAAGAAAGTTACTTATTTAGATAGCTATTTCTCTTTAAATGTATAATTTTCATCTTAAAGGAATACATTGTACCTAAGCACTATTGCTTAGGTTAAAGACATAGGATTGAAGACATTTTTCATTTAATTTGTTATTGCTGATTTAATAATATGACATTAATACCTGGCACATGACAGGAACAGAATAAATGCTTCTAAAAGTGAGGTTTCATTTTAACATGTACCGATCAGAGTACCCAGATTTTTTCTGGATGATTGGGTATAATGCTTGCCCTCCTAAGTAGCAATCAGCAACAGAAGCTTTTATTTAAACACTATCTACATGAGGAAAAAAGACCTAAACTAAATAAACAAACAGAATACCCTCCTGAAAACTCACATCATTTAATAATTCTCTGTTAAAATTAGAATAATATTGTTTTTCAAAAGTACTTAAACTGAATATCAAGCAGACGTATTTTTTGGAAAGTTAAGTTGCAAAGAATTTTGCAAAGCATTTTGTAAATAATATTTGCTATCTTTCCACTCAAATTTTATCCACATTGCGCTTCAGTTTTCCTTTCCTTTCTATATCCTGGGTATCTAACAACATAACATCATTGACATTACCTAGGTTTTCAGCAAGTGTGGTGAAATTATTCTCTGTGGCTAACGCTAATATCTGGTACAACACAGAAAATTTTAATTCAAGTCTATTTATTTGGTATTAGGAACTAGAGATCTAAAATTAGGTTTTGCTTTTATAGAGATGACTAGTAGCATTACCACCACCATCCCCATTGAACATGAGACGTAATTGCTTCAGAACTTTATTTCTCATATAATTTTTCTCTGTCAATACCAGAGAAAAACTGTTGACTGTCACGATGTTTTGTCTAGACATTACAAGATAATTCTTGACATGGTAATAATCTGTTTATTCAAATTCAGATGTAACTCATATCATATGTCAGAATGTGTCCTAACCAAACAGAAATCAGCGTTTTTTTTTTTTATTTAGTAAAGAGAAAAGTAGAAAGTTATGTTGTTTTGTATCTCCTCACTTACTACACCCTCATTTCCTCACAGTCCTTGCTTCATCCTGGATCCTCACTCATTGGACTGATTTTCTTTGAACTATAGAACATCTTGGAGATAATGGGATGAGGTTGGCTAACTGTCCATCTCCTTACTACTTCTAAATCTTTGTGGATATTTAGAATTTTGAAAATTGAAATCTGAGGACAGTTTGTAAGAAAACTATAATGTGGAATGATAATTTTTGAAGTCTTTCACTAAAAGAAAGATTCTCCAGAGTTCTCAATGAAAGAATCTATAAAGTCACTATGGGGTCCAGAAAACACAAGGTCCTCTTGTAGATACTCTTTATTTTATTTTATTTTCTTAAGTAATTTTCTTTCCTCTCTCCCATAAGAAATAACTGTTAATTTTTCTCAATTGAATCTCCACCTTTAGTCACAGAACTATCTCACTGGATCTATTTCTATTTTCTGATCTATGAATGTCAAACTGACTGTGTCATTCTCTGTAACAGACAAGAATTCAACGCTAAGGTCAGTGTTGCTTACCAAATTCCAAGTATTCTGGCACCCCAGAAAGCACGTTAAAGCCTGGATACAGTCTGATTTCCTTTATAGTTTAAATATTTTCATGAGAGTATGATTGTTTCTTTAATATTCAACTTTATCACTCACATCTTTCTAAGCACAGGCATTCATTTTGAGGGCCAATATAACATAAAGAAATAAGTGAGATATTTCTATCATCCTTAGCAATCCAAGAATCAAATTATTGTATAAGATAGTATTTTGTTTGTTTATTACTTCAATTTGGGGTGTACTACCGTAACAAACAGTATACATCATATTTTAATGGGTATTTTCCGCAAAATGTCTTCCCTGTAATTAAGGAATCAAATCACTTTTCCTTCATTTTCCCTTGGCAAAGAGAAGGAGATAGCAAATTATTCCAGTAAGGCTGAGATCACCAAAATCTGTTTACAAAGTAAAATATGTATGTAAGCTAAATAAATCATAACCCCAAAGTATTTAATCATGCCAAACTGTAGATGATTATATTTAGTCATGATTTATTTTCATTTTATCTGTCCAAATCAATGGTAGTCTTATTTAAAAATATGTCTGAATGTTCTTTAGCTAAAACCAAGTTATATTTCTGATAAATGTTCATTTTATCTACTTCAAATTGAAAAGTACAGTTTATTCCCCACATTTAGATAGGTTAAAATACGCTTTGCTGTTTTGTATTTCCAAGATAATTCTATTTTTTATAGAAAAAATGGTGATTTATAAAAGATGACAAGTTGCAAAATAGGCTTCACTAGGATTTATGAATTGCAAAATGCTCTCTTGATAATAATCAATGGTAGAATCACTGTTTACATTTTCTCATTTATTTGCAAGTTGATACATTACAGAGCTGGAAATAGAAGCACTCTCCTCCAAACTTTCTGTACTAAAAAAAGAAAAGATTGTATCTTTATTACAAAGGAATTGAGGTAAGAGCTTAAAGTAGTAAATTTTATATAAGAGACTATCCACTACGCTTTGATGATATGAAGAGACGTCTTTCTGCACTTATGATTAGAATCTTAGAAACATGGTCTGTGTAAGAACAGTTGGTGATTTTATCACACATAGTTGACAGGGCATTTCTAGTTTAACCTAAATGGCTCAGGTGGAAGCAAAATTGTTATACTTAATAATAATCACAATGACATAGTGTCAATCACTCATTTAATGTATTTTTCTTAATATATAATAACTTAGTAGAAGATGTGTTAAATATAATTGGTTAAATCTTCATATTAGGATTCTGGAGTCTAAAACTGTATATCTTAATAATATTTATAAATTTGACAAAGATTGATAACAAAATTCAATTTATGCATTTATATATTATATCCAACCAAATTTTCATTTATTATCTCATTTTTTACATATTCTTTTTGTGAAACTACCTTGACCTTCCTCTTTTCCCCCAAATTCTTTGAACTCTGTTTTCTCTGCTTGCTTCTCCTCTTTGTGTCCAAACTTCTCTTGGCTTCACCTCAGTACTAGGTCATTGTTCAAGTTTGATTTCACCCTAAATAAATAATTGATTTTGCTTTTCATAGGGAGAACTTCCATTTGGATATGTCTTTTTAAAATGGCTGTCCTTTTAAAAATAGTTTATTATGGCTGAGCAGGGTAGCTCACGCCTGTAATTCTAGCACTTTGGGAGGCCGAGGTGAGTAGATCACGTCAAGAGATCGAGACCATCCTGGCAACATAGTGAAAACCTGCCTCTACTAAAAACACAAAAAATTAACCAGGCAAGGTGGCAGGTGCCTGTAATTCCGGCTACTCAGGAGGCTGAGGCAGGAGAATCGCTTGAATCTAGGAGGCAGAGGTTGCAGTGAGCTGACATCATGCCACTGCACTGCAGCACACACACACACACACACACACACACAAACACTTAGATTCAATATTATTTTCTTATTTCATTGATTCTTTTTATTTTCATTTTCAGGATTCTTTTCTTTTTCTGACTTTTTAATATGGAATATTCTTAGACTCAGTCTTTGTGTTCTCACATAAATTCATCCACTATTTGTGAGATTTCATTTGTTTCATGACTTTAAATACATCTATGTGCTGATGACTTTGAAACTATACACTCAAAACTCCACACCGCAACATTCAGCCGCTTATTCAGTATTACTTATGTATCTAATAAACTTCTCAAATGTAATGCATATAAAACTAAAATTATTGTCTTTTCTCTCAATCTACTCAACCCACAACTCATTAATTTTGTCTTCTGCTTGATCAATTCTTCTGTTGAGAGACTGATGTATTCTTTAGCATGTCAGTATCATCTTTCAGCTCCAGAATTTCTGCTTGATTCTTTTTAATATTTCAATACACTGGTTTTGTGATGTAAATCTACTCAACCCATAGTTTTTCACATCTACATAAATGACAATTCAATCCTTGTTACTCAAGCAAAAAATGTTCTTTGACTCCACCCTTTCTCTCCCACTCCATATTCTATCCGGCAGGAAGCATTGATGGTTTCAACTTCAAAATATTTCCAGAATCTCACTACTTTTTACCAACTCTACCACTGCCATCCTGATATCAACCACCATTATCTCTTTCTTGATTAATGGAATAAATTCCTTATTGACTTCTCTGATTTTTTACTTATGTTCTTTACTGTGTTCTACTTTCAGTATAGCAAGGAGACTGATAATTTTAGAATTTGGATTGCTTAGAATTTACAACCTATCAGCTTAAAACAATTGTCTTTCTGTGCCAGAAAATATTCTTCTTCTTTCTATGCTTTCCTGAGTAATGCAAAGGCTAAAATACCTGACCCTTAATTTCTTTGAGTCTTTGAAAATCAAGCTTCGGGTTAAATGTTGCTAATGACAAGTACTCACATAAAATTTGGAGACAAAGGGAATTAAAGCTTATTTGTTTAATGTCTACTATTGGCAAGTATGTGTGCTATTCAATAAGGGAAATATGAGATTCTGTCCGTAGCTTCCAGGTATGTTTCTAATATCCAGTTTGATGCTGAAAGCAATCAACATCATTAATCATTGTTTCTTTGTGAGTCCTACAGTGTCCAATACCTGAAAACTAAAAATAGTCTTTTTGATTATTCATTACAATGGCTTTACATTATCAAAATTCCTCTATTAAATAATTCTTATCTGAAATACCTAGAATAACTTGCTTTTTTCCACCTAAGTTTCGTCTGATTATTAGGTGCCTGAAAAGTTTTCACAGAACAGAGCATCAAGATTGAAAACTAAAATTCTATATATGACTTGGTTTGATTTCAAATAGTAATAGTCTTATCACCAGTGGGAAATTTGTTTGGGTAAGCAAATAGAATGCAAAAACAAAACATTTGCTTAAACTGTAATCTATCATTGGTTAGAAAGAAGTTCTTATTGAAGCAAATCTTTGAGAAATTAAGATACACACACTATAGAACAAAATGTTGGAAATAATTCCTATAATAATTATGAAATGATCATAACTTCTAATTACAGTGGAGAACTTTCAGAAGGTAAATGATTAGAAAATTACTTTAAATCTCATTTCAGGCTCAAATAGAAATACCAAAGACCTATGACTGTCTTAAAATAACTCTTACTTATTTTAGCTCTGGAGACAATATATGCAATTTCCAATCTGTCTGTAGCTACAGCATAAATTATAAAATAAATAAAATTCAGCTTCTTCATGGCCATTTTTACTATACTTAAGTAACTGAGAAACTTGGGAAACTATAATACGGGCATCAGGGTAATTCTAATGAATAGAATTAAACTGAATCTCTTTATCCCACTGAGTTTCCTCTCCAGGACAAAGTGACTTTCTATTTTTCATCTGAAGAGATGAACCTCTCCTTACTGGTAGAACCTACAAATTTCAAAAAGGGATATTTGTCTTGTATGCAGGTTCAAACTCTCCTGAAAACATATGTAGCTATCTGTCATTGTATCCAGATCTGTAACTAGAGTAAAATCACTCAATGACTGAAGAAAGTGGCAAAATTTTACTTGGAAGAAATAAAATAGCTATTAATGGAACTGCAAGATTTTTACTATTTATGTTGGAAGAACCCAAGGAATATCTGGGGGAAAAAATTCTAAGATGTTATGTCATTGAGGAAGGTTCTTAATGTTGGACAAGGTTGGACTTACCGAGGGCATTTTGATCTATTAAGTCAGTTCCTGACATATAAGTAGCACTAATTGTGCTGGGCACATTGGCTCACATCTGTAATCCCAGCACTTTTGGAGGCCGAGGTGGGCGGGTCATCTGAGGTCAGGAGTTCAAGACTAGCCTCACCAACATGGAGAAACCCTGTCTCTACCAAAAATATAAATTAGCCGGGCATGGTGGCATATGCCTGTAACCCCAGCTACTGGGGAGGCTGAGGCAGGAGAATTGCTTGAACCCGAGAGGCGGAGGTTGCCATGAGCCGAGATCACACCATTACACTCCAACCTGGGCAACAAGAGCAAAACTCCGTCTCAAAAACAACAACAACAAAAATCAAAACAAAACAAGAAGTAGCACTAATTGTAAACCTGATTGGGTGACAGAAACCTAGATTCAACAGTGGCCTATAATAAAAGTAGCGGCAGAATTTATTTTCCACAGTATAAAATGATCAAGACTTAGAATAACAGAAATGTTAGAATGAGTTGGAGACAGAGAAAAACGGTTGAACAGAAGCCCTCAGCAAACTGAACAACTATCCACACGAAGAAAGCACCTTCATAAGACCAAAAATCAAGTGAGCAATCACAGAACCTTTTTTTTTTTTTTTGAGATGGAGTCTCACTCTTGTCTCCCAGGCTGGAGTGCAGTGGTGCCATCTCAGCTCACTGCAACCTCCGCCTCCCAGGTTCAAGTGATTCTCCTGCCTCATCCTCCCCAGTAGCTGGGATTACAGGTATCTGCCACCATGCCTGGCTAATTGTTTTACTTTTAGTAGAGATGGGGTTTCGCCATGTTGGCCAGGCTGGTCTCGAACTCCTGACCTCAGGTGATCCACCCGATTCAGCCTCCCAATAACATTTTTGTTGTTGTTGTTGTTTTTAACATCACTTTAAGGAAAGAAGCATTGAAGAGCGTCCAGGAAAGACAGGCTTGAATTGCCTATACTGCTCCTCTCCTTCCCTGGCAATGGCTGCACAGTGTGGAGAGAAAATCTGTGCACTTGTGGGAGGGAGAGTGGGGTGATTGTGGGTCCTTGCGTTGGAACTGAGTGCTTCCCTGTCACAGCAGAAACACCAGACAGACCTCAGATGGCACCTGCAGAGGGAGCGTTTAGACCGGTCCTAGCCAAAAGTGAATCATGCATCCTAGCAGTTGGAACCTGAGTTCTAGTAATCCTCTCCACCACGGGCTAAAGAGCTCTGGAGTGCTAAATTATTTTAAAAGGCAATCTAAGCCACAGCAACTAAAATTTCTGGGGAAGTCTTTGTGCTGTGCTGAACTTACTGCCAGTGGATTTGAGGTGCACATGAACTGGTGAGATATTACATGAGGTGGACAAAGGACATGTTTGCATCACCTGCTCCCCAAACCCAGGCAGCACAACTCAAAGCTCTGGGATGGATTCCTTCCCTCTGCTTAAGGAGAAGAGACAGGAGAGTATAGAGAACTTTGCCTTGCAGCATGGATTCTACTGCTCAGCCACAATAGAATATGGTACCAGGCAGAGTCCTGAGGTCCCCATTCCAGGCTGTAGCTCCAAGACAACATTTCTAAACACAGCCTGGGCCAGAAGAAAATCTACTGCTTAAAGAGAAGGACCAAGACCTGGTGAAGTTCATCACTCGCTGACACAGAGTCCCTGAGCCCTGAATAGTCAGCAGTGGTAGCCAAGCAGTATTTGTTGCAGACCTCAGAGCCTTGCTGGCTTCAGGTGTGAACCAGCACATTCCCAACTGTGGTTCCTATGGGCTGAGGTTCCTGTTATTTGAGAAAGAAGGGAGAGTAAAGTGGACTTTGTCTCGCAGCTCAGACAGAGTGAGGTAGAGCAACATCAGAGTACTAGAGTCCCCGCTTTCAGGCCTTGGCTCCTGGATGACATTTATGGGTCTCCCCCTGGGCCAGAGGGAAGCTCACTACCCTTAAGGGGAGAGATCCAGGCCTGGAAACATTCAACTCAAGCTCACTGAAGAGCTCCTGGGCCTTGAGTGAACATCAGTGGTAGCCAGATAGTATTTACTGCGGACATGGGGTGGTGGTAGTTGTGGGGGAAGAATCCTCTGCTTGAGGAAAGGGGATGGTAGAGTAGGAGAACTTTGTCCGAAGCTTGGGTACCAGCTCAGCTTTAGTAGAATAGGGCACCAGGTAGATTCCTAGAATTCCCAGCTCTAAACTGTGGCTCCCAGATGATGTCTTTGGACCCAATCAGGGTAGGGGAAAACTTGCTGCCGTGAAGTGTAGGACACAGGCCTGGCTTGCTTTACCACCTGCTGACTGTAGAGCCCTTGGGCCTTTAGTGAACATAGGCAGCAGCCAGGCAGCGGGAGAGATCCAGTGTTTTGTTGGCTTTAAGTCTGACCAAGCACAATCCCAGTGGTGGTGGCAACAAGGGTGCTTGTGTCACCCCTCCCCCAACTCCAGGCAGCTCAGCATAGAGAGAGAATGAGAGTGACAGAGAGAGAGAGAGAGAGAGAGAGAGAGAGAGAGAGAGAGAGAGAGCTGACTCTATTTGCTTGGGAGAAAATAAGAGAAAGGGAAAGGGGCAAGGGTCTTTGGTTGGTAACTTAGGGAATTTTCCCAGATCTTCCCAGATCTTATGTCTGTGATATAATTTAAATATGTGTCCTCTCTAAATCTAATGTTGAATTGAAATCCCCAAAGTTGGAGGTGGGGCCTGGTGAAAGATGAATGGATCATGGGAGCAAATTTTTTAACATCCCCTTGATGTTGTCCTCACAATAGTGAATCAGTTCTTGTGAGACCTGGTTGTTTAAATGTGTGTGGCAGTTTCTCCCACACACTCTCTCTCTTGTTTCAGCTTTCCCCATGTGACCTGCCCATTCCCCTTTTGACTTCCCACATATTTGGAAACTTACCAAGGCTTCCCCAGAAACAGTTACTGATATACTTCCTGTACAGCCTGTAGGACTATGAGGAATTTAAACCTCTTTTTGAAATAAATTATCCAGTCTGACGTATTTCATTATAGCAGCGCAAGAATGGCCTAACCCAGTCTGGTAACACTTCTTCGTGGAAACCTAACAGGTAAGGCATAATAAATTTAAAGTGCCAAAATAAGAAAAAAAATTTAGTCTTAAATTGTGTATCTACTGAAAATATCCTTCAAACATGAAGAAGAAATAAAGACTTTTCCAGACAGACAAAAGCTGAAAGATTTATTAACGCTAGAACTGCCCTATAAGAAATGCCGAAAAAGAGTTTTTCAATCTGAGAAAAAGGATGCTAATAAGTAATAAGAAATTATTTGAAGGTACAAAACACACTTGTAATAACAAGTACACAGAAAACCACAGAATATAATACATTACAATTGTGGTATGTAAAATACTCATCTTGAGTAGGAAGACAAAAAGAAAAACCTATCAGAAATAATGACTATAATAACTTTTCAGACATAAGTAGTATAATTAGATATAAATAGAAAAATGACAAAGCAGTCAGATGAGGTTAAAGTGCAGAGTTTTTATTGGTTTTATCTTTGCTTGCTTGTTAGTTTCTTTGTTTACATAATCTGTGTTGTCATCTGTTTAAAATAATAAGTTATAAGATATTATTTGCAAGCTTCATGGTGACTTCAAATCAAAAAACACACAAAGCATACACAAAAATATAAAACAATAAATTAAATCACACCACCAGAGAAAAATTATCTTTTCTAAATGGAATACAGGAAGGAAGGAAAGAAGAAAGAGAAAACTACAAAAGAACTAGAAAACAAATAACAAATTAGCAGTCAAAAATCCTTACTTCACAATAATCATTGAACGTCAATGGACTAAGCTCTCTAATGAGAAGACATAGAGTGGATGTATGGATATAAAACAAGAACTATCTATCTGTTGTCTATAATAAACACACTTCATTATAAAGACTCATACAGACCAAAAACAAAGGATTTGAAAAAGATATATCATGCAAAGAAACCAAAAAGAGAGCAGCAATAGCTATACGTACATCACAGAAAATCGATTTCAAAACAAAAACTATAAAAGGAGATAAAGAAAGTCATTATATAATAATAAAAGTGTCAATTCAGCAAAAAAATATATTACTATTGTGCATATATACGCATGCAAGACTGGAGTACCCATACATATAAAGCAAATATTATTAAACCCAAACAGAGAGACAGAAACAATACAGTGATAGCTGGAGACTTAAACACACCACTTTCAGTGTTGGACAGATCACTCAAAAAGAAAAATCAACAAAGGAACATCAGATTTAATCTACGGTGCAGACCAAATGTACCTAATAGATATTTACAGAACTTTCCATCCAACAGCTGCAGAATACACATTCTTTTCCTCAGCACAGATTATTCTCAAGGATAGACCATATACTAGGCCACAAAGTAAGCTTTAAAACATTCAAAAGAATTGAAATTATATCAAGTGTCTTCTTAGATTGCAATGTAACAAAACTCAATAAAAATAAATTTTGGACACTATATAAACACATAGAAATTAAACAGTATACTCTGGAATAACTAGTGGGTTAATTTTAAAAATTAAATAGAAAATAAAAACGTTTTATGAAACAGGTGATAATGGAAATACAATGTACTAAAACCTATGGGATACAGCAAAAGCAACAGTAAGAGAAAAGTTTACAATAAGTGCCTACATAAAAAATAATAAGAAAAACTTCAAATAAAAAACCTAATGATGCATTTTAAAGAAGTAACAAAGCAAGAGCAAATTAAACCAAAAACTATTAGAAGAAAATATATACTAAAGATTCCAAATGAAATAAATGAAATTGAAATGAAAAATATACAAAAGACAACAAAAAGGTCAGTTTTTGAAAATATAATTAAAATCAACAAACATTTAGTCAGACTAAGAAAAAAAGAGAGTAGAGCCAAATAAATAAAGTCAAAGATGAAAAAGAAGATATTACAACAAATACCACAGAAATGCAAAGGATCTCAAGACTACTACGATCAACTATATAACAATAAGTAAGAAAATCTGAAATAAATGGACAAATTCTGAGAAGTCAAAGGAAAGCCCAAAACTTGATAGTGTCACTCCTTAATTATGCCCAATATTTAAAAAACTAATACCAGTTCTGCTCTAATTGTTCTGAAACATAGAGGAGGAAGGAATACATCCAAATTCATTCTATGAGGCCAATATTACCCCAATGACAAAATAAGAAAAAGACACATCAAAAAAGAAAACTACAGGCCAATATCCCCAATGAGCACTGATAAAAAAATCCTTGATGAAATATTAGCAAATATAATTCAATAACACATTAAAAAAATTACTTATCATTACCAAGTGGGATTTACTTCAGGGATGCCAGGATGATTCAAAATACATCAATCAATGTGACACATCATATCACATATCATATCAACAGAATGAAGGCCAAAAACTGTATGATAATTTCAATTAACTAAAAATCATTTGATAAAATTCAACATTCCTCCATGGTTAAAAGCTCTCTCAAAAAACTGGGAATAGAAGAAATATACCTCAACAAAATAAAAAGCATATATGCAGAACCACATACAGAGCCAAATACAGAGCCACAGCTAGAATCAAGCTGAATGTGGAAAAACTTAAAGCTTTCCCCTCAAAAAACTGGTAAAAGACAAGGATGTCCACTTTGACAACTGCTTATCAACATAGTACTGTAAGTCCTTTCCTAGCTAGAGTAATCAGACAAGAGAAAGAAATAAGGCATCAAAACTGGAAAGGAAGAAGTAAAATGATCCCTGTTGGCAGATGACACAATCTTACATTTGGAAAACCGAAGGACTTCAATAACAACAGCAACAACAAAACTATTAGGTCTGATAAACTCAGTCTTTATATCAGTTACAGGATATAAAATCAATGCATAAAAAATTCGTACCCTTTCTGAATGCCAGCAGCAAATCATTGGGAATAAAAATCTACAAAGTAATTTCATTTCCAATAGCTGCAAATAAAATAAAATGTCTAAGAGTAAACTTAACCAAGGAAGCAAAAGATCTCTACAATAAACACTATAAAATACTGATGCAAGTACTTGAAGAGGACAAAAATAATGGGAAGATATTTCATGTTCATAAGTTGGAAGACTCAATATTGTTAAGATGTTCTTGCTACCCAAAGCAATCTACAGATTTGATGCAATACTTTTGAAAATACCAATGATATTCTTCATGGAAATAGATAAAATATCCTAAAATTTGTATGGAACCACAAGAGACCCAGAATAGTCAATACTATCCTGAGCAAAAAGAAAAATAGCTAGGGGAATCAAGTTACCTGACTCCAAATTATATTACAAAACTGTAGTAAACAAAACAGTATGATACTAGCACAAAAACGGACACATAGACCAATGGAAAAGAATAGAGAACTCAGAAATCTATATATCTACAGTAAACTCTTTTTCAACAAGTTTCCAAGAACATACACTGAGGAAGGAACAGTCTTTTCGTTAAATGTTGCTAGGAAAACTAGATACCCATATGCAAAAGAATGAAACTAGTCCCCTATCTCTCTCCATCAATATGAATTACAGACTTAAGTCTAAGACCTCAAATTATGAAACTACTAAAAGAAAACATTGAGGACACTCTTCAAGGCATAGCACTGGGAAAAGATTTCTTCAGTAATACCTCACAAGCACAGGCAACAAAAGCAAAAATGAACAAAGAGGCTCACATCATGTTAAAAACCTTCTGTACAGCAAAGAAAACAACAAAGTGAGGAGATAATCCAGAGGATGGGGAAAATATTTTCAAACAATTTGACAAAGGATTAATAACCATAATATAAGAGGAGCTCAAATAACTCAATAGGAAAAAAATCTAAAACGGGGCAAAAGATTGGAATAGACATTTCTTAAAAGATTTTAAAAGAGGTGCTCAACATCATTGATCGTCAGGGAAAGGCAAATCAAAACTGCAAAGAAATATTAGCTCATCCCAGTTAAAATGGTTTTTATCCAAGAGACAGGCCAAAACATATGCTGGCACGGATGTGGAGGAAAGGTAACACCCCTACACTGTCAGTAGGAATGCAAGTTAGCACAGCTACTATGGAGAACAGTCTGGACGTTTCTTGAGAAACTAAAAATAGATCTACCATATGAGCCAACAATCCCACTTCTTGGTATATATCCCAAAGAAAGGAAATCGGTGTGTAACACCCCTACACTGTCAGTAGGAATGCAAGTTAGCACAGCTACTATGGAGAACAGTCTGGACGTTTCTTGAGAAACTAAAAATAGATCTACCATATGAGCCAACAATCCCACTGCTTGGTATATATCCCAAAGAAAGGAAATCGGTGTATCAGAGATATCTGCACTCTCCTGTTTTATTGCAGCACTATTCATGATAGCCAAGATGTGGAAGCAATCTGTGTCCCTCAACAGAGGAACGAATGAAGAAAATGTGGTACATATGCAGACTAGAATACTACCAACCATAAAAATAATGAAACACTGTCATTTGCAAAAACCTGAAGGGAACTGCAGGTCATTATGCTAAGTGCAATAAGCCGGTCAGAGAAAGACAAATTTTTCATGTTGTCACTTCTTTGTGAGAGCTACAAATTAAAGCAATTGAACTCATGGAGATAGCAGAATGATGGTTGCCAGAGGCTGGGAAGGGTAATTGGGGAGGAGGGCATGTGAGGATGGCTAACAGGTACAAATATATAGTTAGATAGAATAAATAAGATCTAGTATTTGATAGCATGGTAGGGTGACTACAGACCACAATAATTTATTATTAATTTTTAAATAACTAAAAGGGTAGAATTGAACTGTTTGTAACATAACGGAAATTTGCTTTATGTGATGTAGATATTTACCCTGAAGTGATTAATATGCCTTGTATGTATCAAAATATCTTATGTGCCCAGTAAATATATACACTCACCTACTACATACCCAGAAAAAATGTTAAAAGTAAAATAACAAAAACAAAATAGTGAGAATAAATTTATAATAGTCAAATGTTCTGAAGAATATTTTCCACCTGCTATATCCCCTCCAGTGCCCTATTCTGAGAAAATCTAACCTGTGCTCCCTGTAAAGGAGAGGTGCTTAAAGAAATTCATTGATTATTGCAGAGCAGATATCGATGGTTGAATGTGCAGCTGAGAAGAAATATATTTATATATAGTGCAGGTGATAAAATGACAAATGAAGAAGTTTGCCGGAATCTGTCTCAATGTGTCCACAAATACGTATTGCACTATTTCTTCTCTTCCTGAATACGCAGTTGAGTAAAGGCTGGCAGAATTTTTACTTCAACTCCCTGAACCACAGATAGGGATTTATTAAAGTAAAAAAGGGAAAAGTAGAAGCCCTTGGAACTTTTATTTCCTAACAAAATAATAAACCAAAAGTAATTTACTGTAGCTGACAGATTTCAGATATTATTGCTACACTCAAAGACATAAAAAATGTGGAGATGTCTTTTCTATCACTTCCTCTTTGAATTTCCCTACTTGACCTCTGCAAAAAAACAGATAGTGATTAATAAATGTATGCTATTGTTATTTTTATCATGTGTTGACTTCAATTACACCTGCTTGCTAGTTGTTTTATCTTTACCAAAGCTAACCAAATCTTTGGATCCTGGTATACAAATGCTTTTATTTCTCTTTATCAAATAGAAAATATCATCACAATGTATGTGTTCTTATGTTGAAAGGATGGCAGTACTGCTGTATTACCTAAACTCAGACTAACACAGTTTACAGATCACTATCTTAATAAGGCACACTATTATTTTAATCATCTAATATTATATAATTCTGCAGAATTGAATCAGTGATATGATGATTGGAGCTCATAAGCACGAAGCAGCAAATGCTCTTGTAACTTATTAAGACAATATATTGGCCAAAGGTGAAATAATAAAATCCCAGAGAAAATTAAGGGACTTGATGTCTCAGAAGGAAGCTCAATGATTGCTGAGCTTTTTAGATGTATGGAGGTAACATTTACCATGTATGTGTGTGTTACTCTGAACTACTTACTGAGAAAGTCCATGAAGCTACCCGCCGTGAGTGGGAATCACAGTGTAATGTATTTGCTGAAAAGCCTAAATAAAGTATGTCTCACCACCAATTGTGCCTCCTAACTTCTCAGAAACAATAGTGCTTAAACAGTTTCTGGCAGCTCCAAATGTAGTATGGGAGCTCTGGTAAACCCAACAGAAAAATTGCAATCCAGTCTCTTAGACTTGGAAAACACATAACTTGACACTGTGTCCTGGTAGGTCCTGAACACCCAATGATGGGGAGCCAAGTGAACAGGTGTACCTCAACAGTCCTTGATGAAGTAGGTATCTGATCCACTGAGTCATAACATTGGGTAGTGACACTAAAATCCATAATAAACTGGAAATGGCATGTATGAAGTTGGGTTCTAGCAGATGCTATCTAGGGCTCAATAAAGTGGCTTAAATGCCCATGGCACTCACTTGTTCTTCACTGCTACCTATTTCTCAACACACACTTACAGCCTCATGGGGAGTTCTCTATGTATGACCATTGCACCTAAAACAAAACACACAAAAAAATGTGAGCTTGTTTTATGAATCGTTAAATATAGGATATAAATACTGAATGTAGACTGAAACATTACAGCTCTACTAAGGGTGTCCCTAATTGGAAAATGTAGACTTTGGTTCCTGGACTTCCCCACACTTAAGCATCCCATTACCTGTATCATATTCTTTTCGATTTCCAGGATACACATGGCCTATGTTTTCTTAATGAAATCCTGAGTGATTCACTTCCCATCTCATCCAGCGTATTATCCAACGTTCTCATGGTGGACTATGTGTCTCCTGGTTATTCTCTTATTTTTTATTTTCAGTAATCCAACCCAGTCACACTGATTTTGTATACCTCAGGCATGACACTATCTAAAGACCACACACAGAATGCTATGACTTTTGAAAATGTCCTTTTCCTATATGTACTTACATGTGCCTCACTACCTTCTTTCTCTAAGAAGAAAATTGCTCTCATGTCACCCTTTCAATGGAGAACATGTTGCTACCATAATTGCAATGCCAAATCCCCACTTCCTTGAACACTACTGATCTCCTCATTTTATTTTTGTTCTGTTTAATGGTATTTATCATTTTATAACTTTCTGTATATTTAACTATTATACTTACTCTTCAATATCTGTCTATCTAAATTATATTGTAAGGTCCCGGAGGGCAAGATTTTTGTTTTCTTTGTTCAGTCATGCACTCAAATTGCTTAGAACTAAAAACATAGAAAGTACTCAGTACTGGCCAGGTGCAGTGGCTCACACCTGTAATCCTAGAACCTTGGGAGGCCAAGATGGGTAGATCACCTGAGATCAGGAGTTTGAGACAAGCCTGACCAACATGGTGAAACTCCATCTCTACTAAAAAATACAAAAATTAGCTAGGCATCATGGTGGGTAAGTGTAATCCCAGCTATTGAGGAGGCTGAGGCAGGAGAATCGCTTAAACCCGGGAGGCGGTGGTTGCAGTGAACCGAGATGGCGCCATTGCACTCCAGCCTAGGTGACAGAGAAAGACTCCATCTCAAAAAAAAAAAAAGTACTCAGTACATAGCTGAGCAAGCACTCATCAGATAGACCAATAATCAGATAGACAAATATAGAAGCAGACAGACAGATACACATATATAGTACATGTGCATGTGTTTATGCGTGTGTTTGATGAAAAGGATAGAAGGGTGGCCGACTGAGGAACACATCAATGGATTGATTAAGGTCTTGAATATCAAACTGAATTTAGAAGATTTAAATATGCAGTTTCAAGGTATCATGCAAATATTGAATCAAGGATTTGGATGACTTAAACATGCATATAGAATGCAAGGCATGCAATATGTGAGACTGTAGGCAAACATATACGGAGCAAAGAAACTAAGAAACAAGCTAAAATTTAAGGTAAAAAGAGGGCTAGAAATTTCTATTTGAATGATCAAATTTAATGACACCAGATATGGAAAAATAATAACCAGTATAACTATATTTGAAAGAAGCGATTTGGAGTTTGTACTCCTGAATCAAACAGTTTCAGTCTATGACATACCCCAGAACCTACATGTAGAAAACTGAATTTAAGGGGAATGACTTAAGATTGATGTGTAAGCAATATATGTGTGTGGAATAAGAATGAGAGGTAAGGAATTTTGTTGGGAATATTATTAGAAAAGAATTGGATTATTCTCCCTGACATGGTAATGGAGAACACAGTGAAGTGGAGGAGAATATAGTCTTTCAAAATGAACAAAGACTTAACTAATCTTGAAACAGCAGATATATTTGAAAAGCAACAATGAGGAATATTGGATGCAGGCAGTATGGATTATGAAAGATGACATTTTTTGCATGACTGTAGCAAAACTGGTGACAAAATTGGGAGTAAGTATCATTAACATGTGGGATCTTCTAACTTCTCAGGAATCTGACTAACTGGATGTGAGAGAATAAGCAAACTCAAAGCGCAGTTCATTTCCATTTAAGAGAACTGAAGAAGAGTTCATCTAACTATGTAAACAGCTGTGGTAAAAATAGGGTTCTAGAAGGTAGGTTTGAATTAAAAGAAGAAAATCTGAAATATTACAATAATCGTATATAGAGACAAATGAGTTAAGAACTACATCCCCAAATCCTCATTCATTTAATCTGTCCTCTCATTCCTCATCAGTATAACTTACATCCCTTTTCAGTATGCTGGTTTTTTATTATTATATTGTCATCCTTCGCATAAAATTTATTTTATAGTTTAATTTGTTGAATCTTGGTAATCTTTTTCTTATTTAGGATTTATACTTTAGTGTAGAAGCTCTTCGTTAATGTACCCACTTTTTAATAATCTTTAAATACTTTAAAGAAGTTTAATGCTCTTTAAATACTTTAAAGAAGTTTAATGCTCTTTAAATACTTTAAACAAGTTTAATACTCTTTAAATACTTTAAACAAGTTTGAGCCAGTCAGGAATATAGATTCATTCCTTTTATAATTTTCAATATTGGGTTTTCTCAGTCCTCTTTTTTACGTCAGATAGTAGAAGACAAGGTAATTTGCTTCAGTTTAATTTGTTAGGTATGATTTGAAAATGTTCTAGCCCAAGAAATACATCATCTATTTTGAAAACTGTTTCATCATCATATCATTATTTTTGTTTTTAATAAAATTGTTTTGAAATAGTGCTATAAAAAACTATAAAACAGTTTATCATTAAAATAATGTATGCTTTATCAAATGCCCAATATATACATTACTCCTGCATTTTGGAATTATAAGTATTTTATGGAAAGTCTTAACTTCAATGAAGATACTAAGAGAAAAGTAATAATTCTATGATTTGTGGTATACCTTCTGAGTTAACAGTTAACAAACTTCAAACACTATCTTATTATCATGTTAATAAACAAATGTTACCAGTGTGGGCTTATAGCAGAAATAATACACAGAAATATCTTTCTCCTGTCAGGAAAATGTTTATATGTATACTTTTATAATTTGAGGTAAAATACTGTTTGGGATTGTATGTGTGTAATTGTATTATTATTCTGGCTCACAAATACATATTGCTTATAACTTATTTTCCAAATTATGGGCTGCTAATGGTGTCCCAAGTTGCAATAATTGAAAATAGTTTCAGGATTCTATTGCCCAATATGGTGAATATAGCTAATAATTGCATATTGTACATTTCAACATCACTAGGAGAGTAAGTCTCAGATGTTCTTATCACCAAAAATGCCAAATATCTGAAGTAACTAATAAGTGAATTTGCTTGATCATTCTATATTGTATTAAAAATCATAATATCACTGTGTACCCCATATATATGAGTATAATTTGCCAACATATAATAAAAAATAAAATAAAAATAAAATAAAGCTGAATATAAAAACCATGAAATAGCATATGTATATGTCATATATATCCCACTTTGGATTTTTAAAATATATTAATTCTTACTAGAAAAATATTCTGAGGTATTGCTCTTTGATGTTTATCAAATAAAATTCTAAGATTTTTAGAGATGTCTCATAACAGTATTTAAGCCTAGTTATTTGAAAATAATAAACATAACATTTTGACTTTTCCCATACACACAATGTCTAAAATCTACACATTCAGCCATATTTGCTAACTGTAAAAGCAAAGCAAAACAAGGTAATCTAGAAATATACAGCCCTGAAAGCTATTTCTTCAGAGATCACAAAGGCACTGATCTTAAAAATGTTACCATGAAATAAAACAGGGGGAAGCAATTGGCAGGAAGTACATGAAGATGAAATAAAAAAGCATTTTTGTGAAATATGATATGAAAAGTTATATACTAATATAAATTAATCCAAGTACTGGGGGAGACAGACAAATACTCCTCCTCCTGACAAATAGTGTGGTTGAAGTGCATAGAAGAATAAATGACTTTTCCATTTCTTACAGGAAATCAGAAATACAACCTGGGGAGAATTCTTAGATTTAAGATCTCAATAAATTAAAAACAATGAAATGCTGTTATATTTTTTGAACAAAATATAAGGATATAGTTCAGAAAGTAAGGTTCTGGTTTTGATTTAATAGGGGGTTCCAAGATAAGCAATCTTAGGAGAGCCTAACACTGTCCCCAAACTTTTCTAGCAGAACTTTAGAGGAGGCAGAGGAGTTGCTATTTTCTCTTCTTGATGGGCAGGAGTTAAGAATACAGTCATGGCAGATTCCACATACTCACTCTTTCCCAATAGAAAATTCCAGTGAGTATTGCACAGTTATCTTTACCCTGTTTATTTCTTATATCTGCTCATTGTCTATGCACTTACAATAAAATAAATTGTAAGCTTCAGAATAAAAAGAATACATAAATTCCTCAATTACATCTTATTCTCATCCCTTAACCACTCTATTTCATATTCCTCAACACACACACACACACACGCACACACACACACACACACACACACACTAGATTTGCACACATTTTCCCTTATAGTGCTGGATATTTTTGACCTCTCAACCAAGATATATAGATATAGATATAGATGATAGATATAGATACAGATACAGATATAGACATAGATATAGATAGATAATGGCTAATAAGAAGTCCGTTTTTTTCTTTTTTTCATTTTCTTTCTTTCTTTATTTTGTCTTTTTCTGAGACAGGGTCTTGCTCCGTAGTCCAGGCTGAAGTGCAGTGGCGCAATTTCTACTTACTGCAACCTCCACCTCCCAGGCCCAAGCAATTGTCATGCCACAGCCTTTCGAGTGGCTGGGTCCACAGGTGTGCACCACCACTCTCGGCTAATTTTTGTATTTTCAGTAAAGATGGTGTTGGCCATATTGCCCAGGCTGTTCTCAAACTCCTAGACTCCAGTGATCCACCCACTGTGGCCTTTCAGAGTGCAGAGACTGCAGGCATGAGATACTGCGTTTAGCTTGAAGAAGTTCTTTTTTAAGGACTAGAGTTAACATTAGAACGAAGGTTAATACTGGGCTGCTACATTTGCTATCATCTACTGTTTGTCTATAAAGTCCTCTTAAAAACTGTCACAGATGTTTCTATTGCAAATTTACTAATATGGAAATTGTCCCATTCTATGACTACTAGTGGAGATTTGTACCATGCATATACAAATGTTTCAAAAGAAATAGGTAAAATTAATTCAGCAGATTATATTTTATTTTTTGGTTTGTTTTTTATATTTCCTAACTTGACAAATAAAATAGAATGTTAATTCATCAATATCATAAGGTCATCCTAAATTTATGTCAAATATTATCAGGGCATTCTTAATTATACTACTTAAAATATTAAAAAATAACTTACTATAAAAATAAATAATTTCATATTTGATTAACACTAATAAATAACCTGCCTTTTAATCAGATTTTATTTTACCACATATTGAAATCAATACTTTACTAATTGTAACTTAAAAATGAACAAGCTATAATCTTTTTTAAAAAGCTCTTTTTGTGCAACAGGACATGTATTTTCCCATTAATTAGCATTTTATTTCTTGTAGTATGTTAGGCACACATTATCTAAAAACATTACATCTTATGATTACAAAACCTATAACTTTAAATTGCTATTGAATATGGGTTATTAATTTTATTTTACTTCATTTTTGTGGTGTGTATAACCTTTTGTCCTCCTAATCCTTGTACATGATCGTATTTCTTCTTGCCATAGGTAATAATAAGCAGATTACCTTAAATAACATCTATGAGATTTGTAGGAGAAATGACTTACTGAAAATAACGAAATCACTTCTTTTTTTGGCTTAGAGATGATAAAACTGTAGAAACATACAAAATAAAAATAACCTCCTAACCACCAAATTTAAAAACTAAAAATTAAGTCACCAAATAAAAAAAAATCCTTTGTAATGGGATCACATTATAACTAAATAGTTTGTACAATTATTGAATTCTGACACCACCTTGTACTAAAAGCAGAGGGCTATGTTTTGAAAATGGTTTTATCACCAGCATGTTAACAGTGTCCAGGTACAAAGGAACCCCTCAATTTACTGACTGTATATATGAAATAAAGGCTGACTCACAGGAAACCGATACTACAAAACTCACATGTAACTCATAATTAGGTGAATAGATGAATCATTTTTCCTAGGGCAGTCTCAGTTCGCAACTGATGCAGGACAGTTATGAATAGTGCTCCCTTTTCTCTCTCAAGATCTCTCAGTTTGGACAACAAATTCATTCTATAATCTGCCTTTCTATCCATACCTCAGTTTGTGTTCTAGGTGTTTTTATTTTATTTTATTTTTAATATTTTTAACTTTTAAGTTGAGGGGTAGATGTGCAGGTATGTTTCATAGGTAAACTTGTGTCATGGTGTTTGGTTGTACAGATTATTTCATCGTGTACGTATTAAGCCTAGAACTCATTCATTATTTTTCCTGCTCTTCTCTCTCCTCCCACCTTCCACCCTCCAACAGGCCCCAGTGTGTGTTGCTTCCCCCATGTGTCTATGTGTTCTCATCGTTTAGCTTCCACTTCTAAGTGAGAACATGTGGTATTTGCTTTTCTCTTCCTGTGTTAGTTTGCTAAGTATAATGGCCTCCAGCTCCATTCACGTCCTTGCAAAAAACATGATCTCATTCTTTTTATGACTGTGTGGTAATTCATGGTGAATATGTACCATATTTTCTCTATCCAGTTAATTATTGATGGGCATTTGGGTTGATTCCATGTCTTTTTTATTGTGAATACTCTTGCAATGAACATACATGTGCATGTATCTTTATAATAGAATGATTTATATTTATATTTACAACTTTAATTTTTATAAATCCCGAGGCAGGAGGGAAAGCTGATATCTTAATGGACGGATGAAAAAGTTGAGTTAGAGAAGTTAGCTCGATCCTGATCAGACTTTGTGAACATGGAGGACATAAGATTCATACTCAGGTTGTGTGGTACCAGAGCCCTTGCCCTTAAAGCACTAGGTAATGATGATCGTAGTGTTTTCATGGAGATTACCCAGGGCGCTGATATGTATTGCCAGTGAGATTTAATTAAAAATTTGAATTATTCTACAACAGGAGTGGAGTTAACACATGGAGGTGTCAGAGGGACCCTCAATTACACAAACTGCACTGGATTTTCTCTTGTATTGAGTCTGGGGCTCAGCCTTTGTCAGTTGGTGAAATCTACCTGTGTGTTTTATGTTCTTGACTTAGCCAGACATAGATGATCCATCTTTAGCTGTTGACCTTATACTAGCTTTTAAAGAACGTTCGTATTCTCATTGAAGTCAGCTTATTTTATTTTATTTTTCCACATGAGCAGGATAATTCATCCAGAAGTATATCAGGGTCACACTTTCCTTTCTTCTCCATTGTGCTGTTCTATTAGAGCATAACAGATTACCACAGACTTAGACTAATGGCTTAGAACAAGTTAAATTTGCTATCTTATAGTTTCTGTGGGTTGGCCACCTGGTCACAGCTTAATGGTTCCTCAGGGTGTCGAAAGTCTACATTCAAGATTTCACCTGAGTTTCATTCTCATGTGGCGGATGGACTGGAGAAGAATCCCCTTCAAACTCTTTCAAATTGCTGACAGAATTAATTTTTTGTATGATGATGACTGAGTCTCAACTTCTTACTGGCTTTGGCTGCAGACTACCCTCAGATGCTAGAGGGCACATTTCTAGTGGCTGCTTGCAGTTGCTTGTCAGGTGAACTTCACCAACAGGCTGCTTACCTAAGTAAGTTGGCAAGGAGAGTCTGCAAAATTTGTCAGTGTGTTACATAAAGTCCTATGTATAGTAACATAATCACAGAAGTGACATCGTAATATGTTTGCAATATTCTATTGATTAGAATAAAATTACAAATCCTTCCCACATTCAACAAGGAGTTGATTTACAAGTTTGTGATTAGTAAGAGATAGGAATCACTGAGGTTACCTCAAGGACTATCATTCACATCTTCATATGCCTTCCTAAATTCACAGGATAAAAAACAGAATGAATTCTCCATCTTTGGCTTGAATAAGAGTTTTTTTTTTTCCTTATGTTTCATACTAATCACTTCCTAACCATGTTTTTGCAAAAACATCACACTAGTCCAGTAAACTTGGGCTAAGTATTGATTTTAAATTATTGAATTACATTTTCTGTCTTAATCCTGAATGTCAGAACTATGATTTGCTTATATATTCAAAAATTTGACTTTCTCAAATCTACGTATTGATTCTGTCATTCCTCTTTATATCCCTGTGGTTAAAATCTAAATTTGCTGAACTCTTATGGTTAACTAGAGAAAGTTACATAAAGGAAAATATATAAGTAAAAAGTATATTTATAGAGTTCAAAAAATTTTGATTATATCCATATTTCTATAATTAGCAACAATAATAATAACAAAAGTATAGCACGTGCTAATCGTAATATATCATTGCCTCCAATGGTCTAACCATGATGCGAGTAGTATTTCTGCATTTTATGGAGGAAATAATTAAAACCCAAGGCTAAACAATTAAAAGGACAAGGTCACATAGAGCTAGGCCTTAAAACCAGGTATTTCTGAATAAAGTAATCATTGTCTCTGCATTGCAATATAAACATAATATTGTGAATGATCGCTGATGAAAATGATCAACATTGGATCTATTCTGAAATATGTAAGGTAATTAATGTCATGTGCGTCAACTAACTTCTTGTATTAGTTAGGGTCCTCTAAGGGGGCAGAACAAATAGGATAAATGAATATATGAAGGGACTTTTATTAGGAAAATTGACTCACATAATTACAAGGTGAAGTCCCGCAATAGGCCGTCTGGAGGCTGAGGAGCAAGGAAGCCAATCTGAGTCCGAAAACCTCAAGAGTAGGGAAGTTGATAGCACAACCTTCATTCTGTGCCTGAAGCCCCAAAAGCTCCTGACAAATCACTGGTGTAGGCTCAAGAAGCCAAAAGATAAAGAACTTGGAGTTTGATGTTCAAGAGCAGGAAGCATTCAGGACAGGAGAAAGATGGAGGCCAGAAGGCTTAGCCAGTCTAGTCCTTCCACATTCCTCTGCCTGCTTTCATCCTAGCCACACTGCAGTTGATTAGATGGTGCCCACCCATACTGAGGGTTTGTCTGCCTCTCCCAGTCCACTGACTCAAATGTTAAACTCCTTTGGCAACAGACACACCTAGGAACAATACTCTGGCTTCTTCAATCCAATCAAGTTGATGCTCAATATTAACCATCACACTTCCTGGTTTGCATGTCAGTATTTGACTATTTTCAGGCCATATCATTTTTCAGTAGCTATTTTTTATTTTCATTTTGTTAGAATGTAAAAACAAGAACAATAAAACAATTTCTTGTCTGAGGGAATGTCTTTCTGACCGCCATGCTAAGAGTGTGATTCCATTTTTTTTCTTTTAGTTCTCATTAAATACAGTATTGTAAGTAATCTTTGTAAAAGCTCTTTTACATTGACTTGCTTTTGGTGAGTGTAACAATCCTATTTTAATAATTTTTTTTGTATGTAACCTTCTTTTAGTGTATACCTGAAAACATTAAAAACTAACACCCATAATCTTGCCATATATTTTATGAAAGAGCAAATATTTGTGGATGTAAAATCCACATACGGCTGGGCGTGGTGGCTCATGCCTGTAATCCTGGCACTTTGGGAGACCTAGGGAGGTGAATCACCTGAGGTTAGGAGTTTGAGACCAATCAACATGGTGAAACCCTGTCCTTACTAAAAATACCAAACTAGCCCGGCCTGGTGGTGGGCTCCTATAATCCCAGCTACTCGGGAGACTGAGGCAGGAGAATCACTTGAACCCGGAGGGCAGAGTGTGCAGTGAGCTGAGATCATGCCACTTCACTCCAGCCTGGGCAACAGAGCAAGACTACATCTCAGAAAAAAAAAAAATTTAAATACGGCTTATACTATGTATCTCATTATCTGAGTGTTAGATGAGTACTTAATTAAATACAAATGACTCATTTGCTGTGCAACTCAGGAAACAAAATTATTTTATTATATTTAAACAGTTAAATCAATGTTATTCAAGAAAAAAGAATGAACATATGTTAAAAATGTACTGTTAATCTCAGGTGATTGATCTTTCTATGTATCACTTTCAATTTAGTAAACTCAAATATATTAATAGGCCATAAAATATTTATAAACATGGTATTGTTCTGTTTTCTGAATCAAATTTGCTTACCTTATGCAGAAATACTTGAAATGTTAATACAACAGCAGCATTATTTTTACTACGTATAATCATTAAACATTCACTCATTGTAACAATAACACATATCATGTATACAGAAAGAGGCAGAGAAATTTAGACTTTACCCTAATCTGAAGTTAGTGCATCCCTTGTCCCTCTCATTAACAAAATATCCATCCTGTGGGGCAGCAAGACTGCTGAATAGATATCTGCACAATGTTGGAATCCAGGCATTACGCAGCAGGATGGCTCTTTGGGCACCACTTTCATCTAAGCAAATGCAATAACTTTTGGGAATAACAGTGAATTTTATACCCTAAATACGTATCACAAAGTCACTGAACATATTTTACCACCAATATCTAATCTAGAAAACTCAAATGTTCAATCTTGCCTTTGTATTCTTCCCACTCTTCCACTAGCTTTTGCATATCTCCGTATTACAAAAAAAAAAGAAAAAGAAAAAGGAAAAAAGAGCCAGTATGTCTCCAACTGCTGAACATAGCTGCCTCTTCCAAACAGAGAAAACAAGTATCAACATTTCTTTATTAGCTACACTAAGTCTGATTCCTTCATTTTACTGACAATTTTCATTCAGAGACTTTTATGTTACACATTGGACTGGTATGAGCATATCACTGTTGTTTCTGAACTGTTCAATAGTTGACAAATACATTTCCTGGGGAAATAAAACTGAATCTGATATCAAGATAGACTTTTCTGGGCATGAAAGATTTTCTACAATTTTTGTTTTCGGGGTCTAGAGAAAAGACGATATGTGAATGCCCTGAGACAGAAATAAATTTTGACTATTTGAGCAAACAAGTTAAGGTCATGAAGCTGGAGTAATGAATCAGGAGAGGAAAGTCAGCAAGCAGTTGCTCGAAGAGTCGGATGTTGACATTTTTTGTGAGGATTTTGAATTTTATTCTAAGACAATCCAAGGCCACTGAACAGTTAAAGTAGATTAGAGGTGAGACAACATTTACATTGACAATCTTATCTACTACTGTGGAAAATCCTGAACATTTGGGGGATGCTATTATCAGTAATTAGGACAAGGAATTGTGGACACTCAGGAACTGAAATAGGAGTGGCTAGAGAGAAATGAATCAATGTGATAATATCAAGACAGCAGAAAATGGTTGATGATTTTTTTTCTTGGCTAAGGGAAGATGACCACAGAAGAGGAGCTAAGGGTAATCCCTAAATGTCTAGCACCAGCGAATTCTTCCATTTCTAAGCTGTAGAATAATGTAGATAAAGATTGCTTTCAGTTTTTAGTGTGTGGGCTTTGATTCAACAAGGTTATGAAAAAAGCTGATATCACAGAAACTCTGTAAATTATAGCCTAGAACAATTATAGGTACAGTAGGCTTTAAGTTTATAAATTTATCATTTATAAATTTTCTGACATGTTTCTGTCCCATCCATTCTTCTAACTCTAGCATTCCTGCAAGCTACTGTGTATACTCTCTTGTAGATTATAAAGGGAAAAATGTATATTTATATGCTAACTCCAGGAATTAAAGCACATTACAGTTCTCTGTATAGCCTTGAACCAACCCAGTTTCCCCCTACTTCCTTGCTGTAGTTCCCATGGATGATGTAGAATGTGCTGAGAATAAAACATCTTTAGGCATCACCACTCTCCCAACCCCTCCCTGCCCCCCGGCAACGGGGTCTTGCAAGAGAAAGTGGAGAAATAGGAACTCCTTTACACTGTTGGTGGGAGTGTAAATTAGTTCAACCATTGTAGAAGACAGTGTGGGGGATTCCTCAAGGATCTAGAAATAGAAATACCATTTGACCCAGCAATCCCATTACTGGGTATATACCCAAAGGATTATAAGTCATTCTATTATAAAAACACATGCACAGGCATGTTCATTGTGGCATTGTTTACAATAGCAAAGACTTGGAACCAACCCAAATGCCCATCAATGATAGACTGGATAAAGAAAATGTGGCACCTATACTACCATGGAATACTATGCAGCCATAAAAAAGGATGAGTTCATGCCCTTTGCAGGGACATGGATGAAGCTGGAAACGATTATTCTTAGCAAACTCACACAAGAACAGAACCAAACAACACATGTTCTCACTCATAAACGGGTGTTGAACAATGAGAACACATGGACACAGGGAAGGGAACATCACACACTGGGGCCTGTCGGGAGCTGGGAGGCTAGGGGAGGGATAGCAGGGGTGGGGGCATTGGGGAGGGATAGCATTAGGATAAATACCTAACATAGGTGACAGGTTGATGGATGCAGCAAACCACCATGGCATGTGTATACCTATGTAACAAACCTGCCTGTTCTTCACATGTACCCCAGAATTTAAAGTATAATAATTAAAAAAAAAATCTTGAAATAAGGGGAGGCTGGCCAGACAGCCAGGCTCTGTTTCAGGGATCTCCTGCCCCAGAGCAGGGTGTCCTTCAGTGCTTTATCCCAAGGAGCTGTGTTACCTCAGCCTATAAAGCTCAGAGCAGGCTGCTTTTCCTGGTACCTGAGAGTCAGTATAAGCAGGACAAACATAGATGAGATTACATCTCTACCAGGAAGCTTTCTTGACCCTTTGAAGAATGGCTTGCAAGGAATCCCAGACTTTTGTTGTCCCTCTCTCCTTATCTGTAAGTAATAAACCTACTTCATGTCACTTGTGTGTTTGAGACTTCTGTCTCACCTGACTCAGACCAGTTGATAAGCAGAGCACAGTAAATCTGCTTCACAAAGGGTTGAATTTCCTTATACATAGTACTGACAAATATAAGTTGAAAACAATAAACAAATTAAAATTACTCTACTTCCAAATAGACAGTGATTGCCATAAAAGAGTAGTGTAGGCTGGGTGCAGTGACTCACGCCTGTAATCCCAGCGCTTTGGGAGGCCGATGTAGGCAGATTGCCTAAGCTCAGGATTTCGAGACCACCCTAGGCAACACGGTGAAACCCCATCTCTACTAAAATACAAAAAAAAAAAAAAAAAATAGCCGGACATGGAGGTGTGCGCCTGTAGTCCCACCCAGGAGGCTGAGGCAGGAGAATTGCTTGAACCTGGGAGGCGAAGGTTGCAGTGAACTGAGATCGCACCACTGCACTCCAGCCTGGGCGACAGAGCAAGTAGTGGAGTAGTGTGAAAATGTGAGGCTTTCTGGCTTTCTAATGACTTAGGCCAACCTACTTTCTATATGAAAGTCTTTAAAGCACTACTCTACTCTGAATCTTAGATAATCTCATTTGAAACAAAACCTTCCAGTATATATGTATTTTACTGAGATTTGGAATTATTATAAACTGTATTTTTATAAGTTACTGTTAATAATTGATAGTTAAGCTTTGTTGTTTAAATATTTCAGATATTAAGAGTCACTAAAAAGTCTCTGAACAGCAGTTGGATCTTAATTCTCTGGGTAAGAATTAAGTTGAAATCTTTAATGCCATATTGATTAAATAAAAAGTTGCCTTAAAACTGAGACTATTGTAAAGGTGGCATCATACTAAGAGTTTGGTAATTATGTTTGTCTAATTACTTATTCTAAATTTTAAATAAAATTCTATTGCTACATTCTTATTACCACCCTCTTATATCATACTCTCCTCTGATGTCCTCGTCCTAAAATAGTTATAATTTCCTCATTGTTCTTTTATTTCTCTGCACATACTCCAATCCATTCTCTATATTTGTGTGTTTATATATATATATATATATATATATATATAGTTATGCTTCTGAGATAGTTATGCATTTTCATGCTTGAACTATCCATAGCCTAATGAGGCAGTTAAAAATTCTTGACTTGCCAGGAAAACCTTCCATGTCCTCTATTAAACTTCAGTAACCTTTTCTTCTTGTGTGCTCCTTTAGTTCTGTCTATTCTTCATGATAACCATATTTTGAATTAGTCAGAATTGTCTTAATCTCACCGTGTTTTCCCAGCTTCCTTTCTGGTTTAGCCTATTCCAGAATTTGCTCTTTTTAGAGGGAATATTACTTTGATTATATTAAAATAACTTGTAGGAGTTAGATAAACACTTAAATTTTATTTAAGGTATTTTCTATGTATTCATTTGCTATTACCTGAAATGCATGCTCAAATGCTCAATAAACAGATTATACCTAGAAAATGATCAGTGAGAATTCGTCTCTCTTTTCTGATCCATTCTCTATTTTAGAAGCAACGTAACTAACACGGCCTTTTCAAAGGCGTTATGTAGGGCAATTCACTAATGCAAAATGTTTAGAGTCACAAATGATGAAGAATATCTAACTTTTTCCAGTAAGGGAGAATTTTCTATTTTGTTACTCACCATTTATGCTGCTATGGCCCAGCTTATGTTGCTTTGGTTCATGACACATCCAAAAAGATCCAAGAAACCACTAAGCCCCTGGGCGTCAAGGGCAGTCAGAAATAGGAGGAATTATAAATTTGGTATAGAGAAACACATAGAAAATGGCACCTCCTTTCTTTATCAAAATGTATTCATTGAAATTCTGACTGCAATATGATGGTATTTGGAGGTCGATCCTCAGGGACCTGGTTAGCAAGTAAGAACAGAGCCCTCAGGGATGGAATTAGTATACTTATAATAGAGATCTCAGAAGGCTACCTCATACTTTCCAGCAGGAACTTGGTCATCTATGCACCAGGAAGCATGTCCTTACCAGACATCAAATTTGCCAGAGACTTGATCTTGAACTTCCCCAGAACTTTGAGAAATAAATTTATGTTGTTTATATATAAGTTACTAAACCTGTGGTATTTTGTTATAGCAGCCAGAAGTAAGACAGAGAAGAAAGAAGAAAGAAAGAAAGAAAGAAGAAAGAAGGAAAGAAAGAGAGAGAGAAGGAAGGAACGAAGGGAGGGAGGGAAGGAAAGGAAGGAAGGAAAGAAAGAAGGAGAAGGAAGGAAGGAGAGAGGGAGAGAAGGAGGGAGGGGGGAGGGAGGGAGGGGAAGGAAGGAACGAAGGAAGGAAGGAAGATATCGAAGCAATTTGTTGATAATATTTTAAGAGAATACAAATGAAGAGTACCTGAAGAACAGTGAAAATTTTTTTCTTTTTTTTTGTAATTGATAGGCATTATAACATAATTGAATATTGATGAGAATTTTTCAGTGGTGATGAAATTTACAGTACAAAAGCATCTGTATCTACATGATTTCTGTAACAATGGCCTCTGGCAGATCACATGGATAAAATCTAGTGCACATAAAAAATGTTAGTGTTAGAAAATGTATTCATAATTTTGGAGACAAGGTGAAATATATGCGTTGAGTTACAAGTGAATAGGTAGATAAATTGGTGGGAACCTTGTGGAAAAACTCTTCTCTTTTTTTCCCCATTTTTCAGTCGAAACAATAAGAAAAATTGATGATATATTTACTAACTGAAATAAAATTGAGGCTCCAAAATTGGTTTCAATTAATTGCAACTTTTTTTTTTCTTATGCATCAATTCAGAAATAGACAAGCATACCAGAATAGGTAGGTGGTTCCACTTCTTGTTTCATTAAGAGATCCTGGTTCCTTCTGTCTTGTTTTGTATTACACTAGTTTTATTTACATCCTTCTGATAAAATTTGGCTCCAAGCACTGCACTACATTTACTTTTATGTCATGGGACAAGGAAAGAAGAAAAGAAGGTCCTAGGGAAGCAAAAACATGTAAGCTGTAAACTCTAGATAAACAGAAGTATGTTCTGATAGAATTTGATGAAAAGGAAGAAATTCTTATATTAGACATCGGAGAGAGTTAAGAGTTTCTCTCACACGTGGTCATGGATGGACTTTAAAATGCACCTTTGAATGTATGTTCTAAGGAATGTGTAATCCAGTTTATATATATACTCATGATATTGATATATTTATCTATATGTCGCCACAATAGTTACAACCCAAGATATTGCAAGAGCAATATATTATATTGGTGCAAATGTTAACTGTGGTTTTTGCCATTAAAGTAATTAATATAATGGCAAAAACTGCAATTACATTTGCATCAACCTAAAAACTCATTAAATATATACTATATTTTATTTATTTCACACTTAATGTCTTTAGTGCTTTTGCTTTTATATTAAATGTTTAGATTTTTAAACATTCTCTTTTAGCAGAATGTCATTGCCAAATTATTAAATTGCATATCCTTTATTACATGTTTAAATTTCAATATTTTATAATATAGAAGAGTTCTTGTGAAACAGTCAGAAAAGAGTAAACATCGTATATTTGTCTATGAATTCATAATATGGTTTGAAAGATAGATCTAATAACATTAATAGACATTACCATATATTACAAACTGAACTGAGCACCACCCCCAAATCCATACGTTGAAGCCCTAAATCCATATGTAGTTCACCCTTGAACAACCCAGGGAGGCGTTGGAGGCACCAACCCCCACACAGTTTAAAATTCACACGTAACTTTGGCTCCTCCAAACTTAAATACTAATAGCGCACTGTTGATTGGAAGCGTTACCAATAACATAAAAAATTGATTAACATATATTTTGCATGTTACATGTATTGTATACTATATTTTTGCAATAAAGTACACCATGGGCAAAAGTTATTAAGCAAATCATAAGGAAAATAAAATATATTTACTATTGATTAAGTAGAAGTGGATCATCATAAACATCATCCTTTTTACATTGAGTAGG
This sequence comes from Ateles fusciceps, assembly GCA_036589455.1. NCBI lineage: Eukaryota > Metazoa > Chordata > Mammalia > Primates > Atelidae > Ateles > Ateles fusciceps. Next base: position 1,838,323 of record JAZHEH010000174.1, on the reverse strand, counting down.
CTGAGGAGGAGGAGGGAGAGGAGGGGTTGGTCTTGTCATCTCAGGAGTAGCAGAAGCAGAAGAAAATCTATATATAAGCGGACATGCACAGTTCAAATCTGTCTTGTTCAAAGATCAACCGTACTTCAAAATGTGACTGTATTTGTAGATAGGAAATTTAAAATGTTAGTTAAATTAAAATAAGGCAATCAGGATGGCCCTATCTGCGAATGATCTTACAAACAGACTAGGACACACAGGGAGACAGGAAGAGTGTGTCCTGTGTACATAGAGACACCTATGTAAAGAGGAAGCAAGAGATCAACCCTTTGCAAACCAAGGAGAGAGGCCTCAGAGGAACCCAATACTTGGTACCTTTTTTATAGACTTCTAGCCTCTAAAGTATGAGAAAATAAATCTTTGTTTTTAAGCCACTTAGTCCATAGTATTTTGTTAAGGTGGCCCTAACAAACTAATACACCAGACAAATTTTTGTTCTCTACAGGTATATATGCTAAAATCACAGTTTCTCTATTGAGTGTTTTCAGAAATCTTTACCAAAAAGGAGAGATAAGTCAAGTTAAATATTGCCACACCCACACATAAACAAAATATATTTGTCATAAAAATATTAGCTGATAGAAAATGTTCAATCTATATTAGCTATTCAGCTTTTCTAGTGAATAAACCAGGAGATAAAAATATATGAGGTCTGGGACTTCATGTTTGGATCCCCTTCCAGGAACACTCCCTTCGTGGAAGCTGTTTTTCTCTCTCCTGTATTTCCTCTCTGGAGTCCCCTTCCACACTCTTGTGGAAGCCTGTCTTCCCCTCCTAAACTTCATCTCTCTCTATTCCCTTCCACTCAGTGTGGAAGCTGCTTTCCTCTCCTGGATTCCATCTTTCTGGATTCTCTCACTCAGTGTGAGAGTTAGCTGTTACTCTCTCCTTCTCCTGTTTCTCTCTCTCTTTAAATAAATCACTTTCTACTATATATATATATGTACACACACATATATATATGGTTTAATTATTTATTACTTAATATTGATTTTTTCAATTAAAACATAGTGTTAATTTTCCTATTTGTCTCTAGGATGAACACTAAGAAATGTATACAGAAAAGCAGAATCTACTTTTAAATGTTTCATGGAAATGTGGGTATTGAAATGATAATCTATGTTTTTAAAATATTATTGGGAAAACTATTGGGAGGAAAATTATTCTTTTAGAATACAGAAAGACACACTACGCTTTTATTTTCCATAATAATAACTTTTTTCAGCATCCTCTTTTGAATTATCAGAATTCACATAGGTTGTTTATTAATTTCCCATTTCTGTTGTAACAGATTACCACATATGGAAAAAAAAACACAAATTTATTATCTTACGGTTTTGTAGTTCAGAAGTACAAAATTATTCTCAGTAGGCTAAAACCAATGTGCTGACATATGTGAGATATTTTTTGACTCTGGAGGAGAATTTGTCTTCTTTTCCAGCTTAGACAAGCAACCTGCATCCTTTGGCTCATGGACTTGATCCATCCAATCTCTGCTTCCTTCACCACATTTATTTTCCTCTCTCTGTTTCTGTTGTCACATCTCCTTGTCTTCAAAGGGTCCTTTGCATGATTGAATATTCTTATATTTGTATGCTTCTGAGGCATTAGCAAAAGGCTGGCTTTCTTTCCAAAGCACATTTTACTGACAATAAATATTTTACATTTAGTGTCTTTTGCAATCTGAATAGGCTTAAATTTTTCCAACTCATTAAAACCTGGTTCCCTTTTGCTTAAGAGTTGTTTCATCAATGACTCTCTTTACTCTTGATTTTTTTTCTATAAATACTAAGAAGAAACAAAAACACATTTTGAAAGACTTCATGTGGAAATCTTCTCATCTAAATACCCAGATTCATTTCTTAAGAGTTCTGCTTTCCTCATCTTTAGGATTCAATTCAACTAAGTTTTCTGCTACTCTATATCAAGAATCACCTTTCCTTCAATTTCCAATAGAATGGACCTCATTTTCTTTTCAGCTCTTCCTTCCAACAATCTTATTTTGATGATTTAGATAATCTCAAAAACTTAAAGATAAAACTACTATACAATCCGGCAATCTCACTTCTGAGTATATATCCAAAATAAGTACGAGCACTACCTTAAATATATTTTTATATTCCCATGTTAATTGCGTAATATTCACAATAGCCAAGACTTTTAAATAGCCTAAATATTTGTCAACAGATGAATAGATGAAGACAAAGAAAATGTGGTGTATATACCCACAATGGAAAATTATTTAGTCTTTGAAAAGAAGGAAATCTTGCCCTTTGCAACAACATGTATGAAGCTTGAGGATATTATGCTAAGTGAAATAGCCAAGCGCAGAAAGGCAAATACCTCAAAAATAATCCACGTATATGTGAATTTAAAAAAAAATAATTTAGTAAAGCAGATAAAAATAGTAATCACCGGGGGCTGGTAACCATGTGAGGTGATAGATGGGTTAATTATTACGGTTATCAATTCACACTATATAAATCTGTCAAAAAAATCATGTTTTGTAGTCAAAATACATGCAACTTTTATCATTCATGCATCTATGAAGCCAAAAAATAAAATAAAATTAACATTTTTAAAGAGATACTCTATAAGATGAAACAGAATTTTTGTTATTTTTTTTTTAACCATATTTCTCATTCCTATCTGAACCCTTGGCGACAGTATCTTTTATGTTTATATTTTCACTGATGGTCTGCTCAAGCAAACTAGTTTGTTGTTGTTATTGTTGTTTCTATGATGGTATGCAAAATTCTTCCATTCTCTACTTCCTATAATAGCCTGAAGCTACCTCCATATTTTCAGGTATTTGTTACAGCAGTTTCCCATTACGGGTACCTCAGTCAGGTCTCCACTAGAGAAACTGAACAAGTAGGAGATAACTATTAAGAGATTTACTGCAAAAGATTTTCTAGCTGAATGGGGGATGTGGTATTAGCAACACTCTTGAGTCTTGCAAGTCCTTGATGGTAGTACTAATCTCTGAAGTCCCTCTAGGAAAGCAGCATTGCTTTCTATTTACTTTTTTGGAGGGCAGAAACTATTCTAATGGCTTGCACCTGGCCTTTCCCATCATAATTGCCCTCATTTAACAGGTCAGGGAAACATGGGAATTTTATTAATTGCTGCATATGTCTATTTCAATCATTCATTCTAATATTGAGAAAATACTGCAGAATAGGTTGTGGTGTCCACTGAATGCACTGTTAGCTGGACCAGAGCTAAAACTCCATTGATCTCCTGACCTATATAATAGCCTCTTCTGTGACTTGTGGACCACAGAGACTTTTAAAGAATTAGTATCATTGCAGTACCAGTGTTCAGGAATCTCCCAAAAGTCTCATTTTTTTCCCTTCACAAGGTAAAGTCATCCTAGTAAACTATCATATGTCCCTTTGGAGAATTCTATGAGAAATATTATCACAAATACTTAGTGTTACAAGTTCCTTTCTAGAGGACCCAGCCTCCCTTTCATTTAAAAGATTCTGCATTTGTAAACTGGCTCAAATCTGAAAATTAATTGAGGGGCCATGACTATCTGTTTTGGTGGTTCAAGATAGGTTTCTGTTCATTCAATCAAGAATTATTGTGCTTATACAAATAAATTAAAAAATTAATGAACTGATTATTTGTTTTAGGATCAATTAGCTATTTTTAACAATATATTCCTATTTCCACACTGGCTTCTCCAAAAATTAAACATTTGATCACTATTTTGTTTGCTTGTCTTATTTTGTTGTTTGTATTCTTATTGTTTCTCTCTTTCTCTCTTTTTTTTTTTTTGTAAGGGAGGCTTAACCCGGTGCGGTAGATTGCATAGTAAAGAATTTGGTTTTGCCAAAGAAACATTCTGGTCTCTGCCCAAAAACCAGTTCAGTTTTTTACAGAATGACAACGGATTATCTTGAACTCAACCAGGAGGTGACTCTGACTGCACCTGCCTTTCTTGATTTGTTTCATTACTTGAACAAATTATGCACACTCTGGTTTTGGTATGCCATTAGTGATCTGGCTTTTTTTGTTTTGTTCTTGTAGCTGTTTTTAAAGACCACCAGAGTCTATTCTCTTTCAGTCTTCAAAGCTATCAATACATGTTAACTCTCCTACTATAAGAGTTGTCAACTCTGAAATTATATAATTTAGTTCACAAGAAACTTGATTCTCTTTCTACAAAACATCATGCTGATCTGCTATACTGATAATATGCTGATTGGATATAGTGAACTAGAAATAGCAACCACTCTAGTTATATTGTTAAGATATTTGTGTATCAAAGAATGTAAAATAAATTTAAGTAAAATTCAGGGAATTTTCACTTCAGTGAAATATCTATGGGTCCAATAGTGGAAGGCATATTGAATATGATGGTTAATACTGTCAACTTGATTGAATTGAAGGATGCAAAGTATTAACCCTGGGTGTGTCTGTGGGAGTGTTGCCAAAAGAGATTAACATTTGAGTCAGTGGGCTGGGACAGGCAAACCCACCTTTAATCTGGTGAGCACCATGTAATCAGCTTCCAACAGATATAAAGCAAGCAGAAAAATGTGAAAAGATGAGACTGGCCTTGCTTCCCAGACTACATTTTTCTCCCATACTGGATGCTTCCTGGCCTCAAATATTGAACTCCAAGTTCTTCGGTTTTGATACTCAGACTGGCTCTCCTTGCTCCTCAAGCTTGCAGATGGTCTATTGTGGGACCTTGTGACCATGTAAATTAATACTTAATAAACTCCCCTTTGTGTGTGTGTGTGTGTGTGTGTGTGTGTGTGTGTCTGTGTGTGTGTAATGTACATCCTATGAGTTATGTCCTTCTAAAGAACCCTGACTAATACATCAAAGCATCTCTTCTAGGGCAAAAGATAATACCTTGCATTTGACCCCAACTGCAATCAAATTAAAGACACACAGTCTCATGGGCCTTTTTGGGTTTTGGAGACAACATATCCCTCATCTAGGTGTACTACTCTGCCCATTTTCCTAGTGATGTAAAAAGGTGATAATTTGAGCAAGATCCAGGACATAAAAAGGCTATGCAAAAGGTCTAGCCTTTTGTCATGCAAGCTATGTTTCACTGGAATCTATATAGATTCAATAGATCTGATTATGATTGAAGTATCAGAGGAAAATACACTGTTTTGGACCTTTTGCAGCCTTTTATAGGTGAATCAAGTGTAGACCTTTGGGATTTTGGACAAAAACCCTAACATTTAACAGATAATACTCTCAAGAAACAGCTTTAGTCTTGCTAATGCACCTTAGTAGAAAGAAAACACTTAATTATGGACACTCAGTTACCATGTGTGCCTGGTTAGTACAGATATTTCAATTTTAAGATTTATTTAATGGAAGAAAGCTTTTGAAAATATGTGATAGAAAAAGTTTTAATATTTCTTCTTTGAAAAAAAATTAAGACCCTCAAATCAGCAAGTACATGTTTTGAGCTACAAAAAATAAAAAAATAAATAAATAAGTCAACTTTAAGAATCACATAATGTTTCAGCCAATTATTCAATCTAAATATAAACTCAAATTAACAGTGAGTAAGCCCTTGATTATTTCCAGTTTTATATTCTGTATGTCCACATTTAGTAGTTTAATCAACAGCCTCCCTTAAAGATATTACCATAAGAAATTATTTAGCCTCTTAATTGCATTTTAATGCTCCTTACTGAGTTGGCGTCATTGAAGATGGTTTAGCAGATTAATCATATCATATTTTTTCTTCTTAAAGTAGTTTAGAACAAAAACTATACTCTAATCATTTTCTTTCCTGCTTCAACTTCATTAGGTTAATGTATCACTCAGATGCTATTTTCTAAAAAATGGATCATTTACTTCAGTTAGCCAGTGTCTGTAATATCAGAATACACATCCAGAAATCAGATAATTGCGACAATATTTTTCACTTCTTTTACTGGGAGAATGAACTATTGTGTAGCACATAGAAACCTAGTGTCAAACATTTTATCTCTGATGTAGATTTGGTATCACCTTCAATGAAAGGTTTATAGAATAATCATAAGATAAATTAGCTTCTGTTAAGCATTGTATGCCCACAAATCAAATGGAATAGTTTAAAACTTTTGTCAAAGATCACATTGTACAGGGATTAACAATTATTAATGGGCAATTTATGATAAAGTATAATGGTCAAAATATTTAACCTAAAGTACGGTAAAATTTGGTGGTTTTGTTTTTGCTTTAAATTGGGTATTGACTTACTTATGGTACATAAAATATTTGTGTAATCAGAGGTTATTGGATTTTTTACTTCTTTATTGCCTAAGTTTATTGTTCAATCAAAAAAACATATATTTTAGTGCCCTTGTTGACAGGAAGTAATTCCAAATCCTTCATGCTGCAATTCCTCTTCATATTTTCTTCTACTGCCCTAGTAAAACACAGAGGAGCTAGTCAGCAGTTTTTATATTTTCTCAATTTATTTTCTCTTTTCCCTTTATCTAAGGTGGATCACTATTATGCACTTGCACAAACTTTTGACTATTCTGAATATAAGAGAGAATTAGTCAGAAAATGTAAACATTGCAAACTTTTGTCTGAGATAGATATTTTGAAATCTGATTACTTTTAGTAATTTGACATGAGAAAACAATTAAAAGTAGAATAGAGATATGATAATTCTTTGTCTCATTGAGTAACATTTTAAACAATATCAGATGCAAAGGTTAATTCAGTTTCATAATATTTCAGTAAAAAAGATTCAAGTTTGAAAATTATAAGTGTACTTGCTTAAAAATGTTTAATTATGCTCTATAAAATTTAACTTTATGTTAAAATCTAAATGAGGAAGTAACATTCTTTAAGAAATAAAATGTGAGTTAAGCTCATTTATGTCTGAGGAGATTTGTGAAGGGATTTTATGTTATCTGATAAATTGTGATTTATATTAATCAAACAGGCAGCAGTCATTTATTGAATACTGAAGATGTAAAGGCATATATTGTCCTCACGGATATGGTCAGTTAACTGTTATAACAATAATTAGAGCAACAAACTCTCGATGTACACAACAACAAAATCTTTATTTTTTTGACACAATAATGCGATATAAATCACCTGACTTATTTTTTATCACCTACCCAATCATTTAATAACTCAAGCTTCAATGCTCTTTTTCTCTTATTTCACCCAGAAGCTTCCCTACATCCTCTCAGCTGCATAGTAGACCAAGGAAGAGAGAAAATGTGGATGATCTTGCAAGAATTTATTGTAAAATGAGCCAAGAAATGGTTTAATCACTATCACTTCCACTTATTTAGACAATATACATTCTCATGGCACACTTACCAGCAAGGAAGGCAGGGAAGTATAAGTGGGAGAAGAAAAGGAAGAAAGACGGTTTTGGAGAATATATAATGAAACAATGGATTTGACAATCCCAGGTATCACTGTAGATCTACTGACGATTCAGGAAGAAATAAATGAGAAAATAGAAAGATAATGTTAGGAAGACAAAGTGACAGAAAAACATATAATAGTCATATGGTCTACATGCATTGTAAACTTACCATAACCCAGAATTTCTTCTAAGTGGTTTTAGTTATTAATTTTTGTATCACTTAAAACGCCCTCTTAGTTAAGTACTATTTTCAATTCCATTTTACTGATGAGAAAATATATAAAGACTAGTATTTTTTTAAAGAGTTAAAATAATCCGTTTCTGATTACACAAAATAGTTGGTCATAGAAATTAAATATTAAACCAGATTCCTCTTGATCTCATGTTTCCAAGCTCTACAATATATTTTTCCTATGAAAAAGCAAACTCAGCCAGCATACCACACTGACAGAAATAATTGCAAAACAATTCTTTTTAGAAGCTAATTTAATATTCATATTAAGTTATTTATATAATGGAAAGCTTGTGGAAAAAAACACTGGAATCAAATTATACTAATGTATTTAACACAGGTATCCTTTAATGCAAGTAAAATTGCTTTAAATGCAGTGGGGTTAAATTATTAAATTAAATCACATCAGAAAAAAATTTATATTTGCAAACCTTTTTCATTGTAGGTAGTAATAGACACCAGGGTAAATCTGAACAGAAATTGTACAATTCCTCATTTGTGTTTTTAACCATATTTATTAAGTTGGCATGTCTTCTGTTGAATGCTAAAATAGTTTAATACTATGGCAGATAGCAAGCTCACAGGAACTTTTTAAAAAGAAATCTATGGTCTGTTAGAAAGTAGTCAGATGGCTTTGCTGGGAAAATAACTGACTTGTAAGCCATTTAGTTCCTAACCACTTTTACAAACTTTTAAAATGTTAACATTTGCTTTCCACTAGTCGGCTTCTTTTGTTTCTAACATGTATAATTTTGAAACCCAGTGTTTCTCCTCTAAGGAAGAATGTAAAGTCAATGAGAATCCCTTTACTAATCATGTAATTCTCTTTTGGAAGATTTAGTGAGGAGGTGGATGGAATGTAACAATATAGTTATAAATAAGACCACTTGATAACCAAGGCTCACAGGTAGTCTTCTAATAACTAGCCTAGCAGTGCTCTAAGACTTTTAGAATTTTAATTATCTTCAACTTACACACCTCGTAGATATCTTAAGACAGAGATTTGACTTAAAACCCAAAATAAATTTCAAATGTTTCACAAAGTCATTAGCAAACAGCATAGAGATGTCTACCTTTTTAAAAACCCTATACCTTTGGACAATTTGTCCTTAAGGCTCTGAATTGTTATTTCTTTTATACATGTTTTAATTTAATTTCCTAATATTGATCTAAAAGAGGGAAGAGGATTTTTTTTCTTCTACTTTGGTATTCCTTCAATGTTTAGAACCATGGAAGCACATTTTTCATCATCTTAAGATACATATTTAATAAATCATTAAAATTAACCTTAAAATAGTGGCTGTTCATAATTCAATAGCAGTGCTACATGATTTAATTACAACTCTTAATTTCTATTTACTAATATTTTAGTTTATTTTAATAAATTGAAGGTGATATAATACAACTTTTAAAACTGAGTTTTGACTTGGCAATTTGTATACATTTTTCATATTTTTAAAATTATCTTTTCATTTCCAAGATTCTGCAGGTCGACTATGATATTTTTTAGCAGGACAAACTAAAACGTAAAGTCAAATATTAAAGCATTAAACAACTAAATATATGGAAATTTTCTTTATTAAGTTATGATCACAGTTACAAAGGTGTATTGTGTGCTGTGATTAAAATGGTTCTGTTAGAGCTGAGTGCAGCAGTGAGACTGCATTAAGAAAACACATTGAGCCTTGAGCCATAAAGTGTGAATAGGTGTCAGTTATGTTATGGGGTCAGAGAGTCCTTCAGAAAATAAAGGATTTGATTTGGGGAGAGTCTTTGTTGGGAAGTGGTACAGTAAAGCCATGTATAGAAAGCCAAGGTAGAATAGAGTCTTCAGAAGAGTTAATGGAGACCATGATCTTGCAGCCTAGACTGAATTAAGCTTATCTTAGTTCTATGACTTATAAGTTGTGTTCTTTAGACATATTGTATCGCTTATCCGAACCTGTTTTATCATGTACAAAGCAAAGCAAAAGTCTAATTGATCATTATAAATATATACCTAGTAATTTAGCGTATCTAGAATATCAGTTTCTATTGCTTTGTTTAATTTTTCCTTCATTTTCTCAGAGAGGAAACTTAATTTCACCTCTTCCCTCATTCTTACTGTTTTTTTGTTTGTTTGTTTGTTTTTTTCCTGGACTTCCTTGCTGAGTAGGTAAAACTGTCCCACCTTCAGTAAAAGAGCTCAAGCAACTCAACTGAGTCTTATTTAACAGTGTCCAGCAATGTATCCTAATCCCATCAGCACATTACTGTGGAGTTTGGACATAAGGAATTTTATTCCAGATTCAGATTAGGATGGCCCTTTCTTCCTACTCAATTCTGGATTGTATTTCAAGTAATCAAACTCTGGATTCAGATTAGCTGAGACGACCCAACAAGCTTAAGTAGCCCTGTGTGTTTATGGCACAGCTAACATGATGGACTTCTCAGTATTAATGTGTGCATTCATCTTTTTCCCAACTTATATCTCAGACCTCATCTGCCTCTGCCACTCACCCAATTTCACTTTTCCCTGAGGCCCAAGCGCACTGTATGTATGTTTTCCTGCAGTATGTTTCAGTTCATGTACATGGCTTCTTAGCACTAGATTGAAGCTTCTCATTTAATACAACCTTTCAGTGTCTCATTGAATTTTCTTAGAAGAGGAAAAGCAGCCCCTGATACTTATGAACTATGCATAGGCTGGCCACTAAGAATTAGGCAAATGTCGCAGAACATTAACGTCAGACAGAGTCACTCTATGATAGTGATGGAGAGAACCAGAAACATGACCACTCTATAATCAGGTCTCAAGCAGGGGCGAAAACTGCCAACCACACATATTCGAATTCTTCCTCTTCTGAGTATCATGACTGTTGCTAAATCTTTGCCAACTGCAAACAACCTTCACTTTGTTTTTCTACCTTCTAGATAAAAAATAATGAGATATTGATCTCAAAATTGCCCCTGCTTCTGGTGGTACCCTATCTAGAACAAACGGCTGCTTCTTTGAAAGCTGTTCAAAATCACGTAACATTTTCTGAACACTGTAATAAGCCTCTCCCAACCCCATCTTGCTGAGACGCCCCATGATTCCACATATTTTGTTAACAGTTTTCCTTCTTCTTTTGCAAAAAGTATTGATGAGGTAAATGTTTTAAACTACAGATGTCTCCCTAGTGGTTTATGTATAGTGGACATTTACTCCTCTTTATAAATTACCATCAAGAACATAAAATAACAGAAAATTGCATTCCCAGTTTGAAGTTAAGTCATTAGATGTATTAGTCCACTAAGAGCAGATTTACTTCAGTAAAGTAGTTTAAAAGAAAGGGAAGATGTTAAAATATGTTTTTTTACTAGTTTCTTGTAATGAAGTATTTAAAAAGACTATTTCGTTCATTAAATATTACCTCCATAAATTTAGGCTAAATATAGAATCAGAGTTACCAGATGTAGAATACACTCTAAATAATGTTCTATCACAGGATGCAAGAAAAAAGTGACAGAAAAAAATTAAATATTTTGATGGACAAACATGATTTGTTATTCAAAGTTTCAGAGATCATTGTTTAATTCTGCTTCTGACACACATGTTCACACACACACACACACACACACACACACACACACACAGAAAACCTGTAAAGACTACAGAAATCTAAGAGGGTGCAGCTATAAAGATCATAAGACACCATTGCAATAGTTAAAGAAAGAATAGTATGAGCAGAGTTTATTTATATTTTTATTATTCACAAAATTTTTTCTAGAAACTTCCGGGTAAATAAATCTAGAAAATTGTCATCACTTTTTGGTATACATCAAAGTAATGTGTTGAAACGACAGCAATTGGGCAAGGGGGGACAAGACAGCCTATTAGAAGCATCTGCAATGTATGGCACATGGAGAGGAATGAAAGGGTCAAGTGAATACAGCACCTTCAACTGAAATATCCAGGTACTTACATTGGGACTGATCATGGAAGCAACTGGACCCACAGAGAATGAAGAAAAGCAGGGTGGGGGAGACAGCTCACTTGGGAGTGACAGGGAGCCAAGTGAACCCCGTCTCCAACCAAGGGAAGCTGCAAGTGAATGTGCAACCCGCAGAAACCAGGGATCTTTGCAACCCTTGGATCAGGAGACCTCCCTGTGACCCCACTTCACTAGGGCCTTGGGTCCAGCACACAGAGCTGTGGGGAATCTTGGCAGAGGAGCTGCTCAGGCACACACTGAGACCTAGGTCTTTGCATACTCCAGCCCCAGGATCCCCAACAAAAGTTACTACAATTCAGGCAAGGCAGGAAGTCCATACATCCCCTAGGAAGGGAGTTGAATCCGGGGTCCAAGCAACAGCAGTCCACAGTCCCACTTTTATGGCAACTCACAAGACAAGATCCACTGGCTTGGAATATGAGCCAGCCATTGACCACAGGGTAGAGCTGGTCTGAGACAGGACAGAGCCCCTGGAGGGAGGGGCAGGCTGCCATATTTGCTGTTTGGATGACTCAGTCATTCCAGCCTGTGGGCTTTGGAGAGTCTAAACATCTCTTCAAACAAGGAAAGGACTCCTAGATGAGGAAAGCCCGCCCAGCACAGCACAGTTACTTTGCCACAGCATGGCCAGATTGCTTCTTTAAGTGGGACCCTTATACATTCCTCCTTACTGGGTGGGTCCTACCAGTTGTGGCCTCCAACCACCCTTGCCCTTATTCTATGAACAGAATTCTGATTTACCTGTGGGACAGGGTACTCAGTGGGAGGGGAAGGCAGCCACCTTTGTTTTCTGGACAGCCTGACTGTGCTAGTCTGTGGGCTTTGAAGAGTCCAAATTGTACAGTTGCTTTACCAAAATGTGGCCAGACTTCATCTTCAAGCAGGACCCCAATCCATTTGTTCTCACTGGGCATGTCCTCCCAGCCAGGCCTCTGCCTCCCCACCTGTAATCTATGGACAGAGTTCCTATTTCTTCCTGGGAAGGAGGGACTGCAGGATGGGCCACCATCTTTGCTGTTTGGGTGAGTCAGCCATTCCACCCTCTGGGCTTTGGAGAATCCAAGCCGACTAGGCAGAAGCAGTTACCCAGCATGGCATGGCTGTTCTATTGAGGCATGGCCAAACTGCTACTTTAAGCAGGATCCCCATCCATTCCTTCTTACTTGGCGGGTTCTCCCAACCAGGACCTCTAGCCACCTCCATTCATATGCAATGGACAGAGTTATGACTTCTCCTTGGAAAGAGTGCCTAAGGGCAGGGGCATGCTGCCAACTTTGCTGTTTGGGCATCTCAGCTGGTCCAGTCTGTATACCTTGGAGAGCCCAAACCAATCAGGGATTGAAAGGATCCTAAATATGGCACAGCTGCTCTACCAAAATGACCAAAATGCAGCACGATTCTTTTTTAAGCAGGTCCTAGATCCCATTCCTTCTGATTGGGTGAGACCTCCTGACCTCAGTCTCCAACCACCTCCTACAGTTACATTTGGATTGGCAACAGGTCACTACCCACCTGGAGCTCACAGGGGAAAGGTTAGGCTGCCACATTTGCTGTTTTGCAACCTTCACTGGTGATACCTTCAGGTACCGGAAAAACCAAGATGAATAGAGTCTGGAGAGGACCACCAGCAAATTGCAACAGGCCTCTAGAAGAGTGGCCAGACTGTTGAAAACAAACAAACAAATAAACAAAGAACACAAAAACCCAGGTTGTGTGACCATGAAAAGGTCAGCAACCTCAAAGATCTAAGATAAACAAGCAAACAAACATGAAAAAAATCAGCACAAAAAACACTGAAAACTCAAAAGCCAGAGTGCCCCCTTTTCTCCAAATGACCACAATAGCTCTCCAGCAAGGGTTCATAACCTGGCTGAGGCTGAGATGGCTGCAATGACAGAAGTAGGCTTTAGAATATAAATAAAATAAACTTTACCAAGCTAAAGGAACACGTTATAACCCAATACAAAGAAGCTAAGAATTATGATAAAACAATGCAGAAGCTGATAGTCAAAATATCCAGTACCAAGAGAAACCAACCTGATAGAGCTGAAAACATATTGTTAAGACCTTCACAATGCAATTACAAGTATTAATAACAAACTAGACAGAGCAGAGAAAGAAACTCAGAGCTTGAAGACCGTCTTTCTGAAATAACACAGGCAGGGAAGAATGGAAAAAAAAGAAAAAATAATAAACAAAAATTTCAGGAAATATGGGATTATGTAAAGAGAATTAATCTACCACTGATTTAGGATACATGAATTAGACAAGGAGAATGGGACCAATTGGGAAAACATATTTCAGGGTATCATCTAGGAGAACTTCCTGAACTTAGCTACACAGACCAACTTTCAAATCCAGGAAATGCAGAGAACTCCAGTAAGATAAACCATGAGAAAGCTCTCCCCCAAGACATAAAATCTTCAGATTCTCCAAGGTGGAAATGAAAGAAAAAATGTTAGGGATAGTCAGAGAGAAATGCAAGATTACCTACAAACAAAAGCTCATTAGGGTAACAGCAGACCTCTCAGTGGGAACTCTGCAACCCAGAAGAGATTGGGAGCCAATATTAAACATTCAAATAAAAAACAAATTCCAACCAAGAATTTTATATCTGGCCAAACTAGGCTTCATATGCTGTATTAGTCAGTTTTCACACTGCTTAGTTAAAACAAACCTGAAACAAGGTAATTTATAAAGAAATTAGCTTTAATTGACTGACAGTTTCACATGTCTGGAGAGGCATCAAGAAACTTATAATCATGATGGAAGGGAAGGAGAGAGAGTGAGGGAGAAACTATCAAAGACTTTTAAACCATTTAATCTTGTGAGAACTCACTACCATAAAAACAGCCTAGGGGATATTGCCACCATGATCCAATCACCTCACATCAAGCTCTTCCTTCTACACATGAAGATCACAATTTGAGATGTGGTTTTGATGGGGACACAGAGCCAAACCATATCATTCCACACCTGTCCCCTCCCAAATCTTGTGTTCTACTCACATTTCAAAATGCAAGCATGCATTCCCAACAGTCCCCCAAAGTCTTAACTCATTACAGCAATAACTTAAAAGCCTAAGCAAAAGTCTCATCTGAGACAAAGAAAGTTTCTTCCACCAGTGAGCCTGTAAAATAAAAAATAAGTTGGTTAATTACAAGATACAATTAAGGTACAGGCATTGGGCAAATGCTCCAGTTACCAATTGTATAAATTGGCCACATGAAAGGGACAAAAGACCCCATGCAAGTATGAAACCAACAGGGCAATCATTAAATTTTAAAGCTCCAAAATAATGTTCTTTGATTTCATGTCTTACATTCAGGATATGCTGATGCAAGGAGTAGGCTCCCAAGGCTTTAGGTATCTCTGCCTCTGTGTCTCTGCAGGGTAAAACCCCACAACTGCTTTCAAGGGCTGGCATTAATTGCCATGGCTTTTCCAGGTGCACAATGCAAGCTGTTGATAGATCTATCATTCTGGCATCTGGGGAATGGTGGCACTCTTCTCAAAGCTCCACTAGACTTTGCCCCAGTGGAGACTCTGTGTGGGGACTCCAACCCCATATTTTCCCCCTGCAATGCCTTAATAGCAATTCTTCATGAGTGTTACTCCATTGTCGCAGACTTCTGCCTGGACATCAAGGTGTTTTGATACATCCTCTGAAATCTAGGCAAAGGCTTCTGAATCTCAACTCATTTCTTATTCACACCTACAGGCCTAATGCCATGTGGAAGCCCCTAGGACTTAGGGCTTACATGAACCAAAGCAATAGTGTGAGCTATACGTTGGCCCCTTTTAGCCATGGCTGAATCTGGAGTGGCTGGGATGCAGGGCACCACCTTGTGAGGCTGAACAGAGCAGCGGGGCCTGCCCTGGGCCCAAGGCGCAGCCCCGGAAATTATTTTTTCCTCTTAGTCCTCCAGGCCTGTGATAGGAAAGGATGCTGTGGAAATTTCTGAAATGCCCTGGAGACATTTTTCCCATTGTGTTGGCTATTAACATTCAGCAATTCTTTACTTATGCAAACTTCTGCAGTTGGCTTAAATTTCTCCTCAGAAATGGGATTTTTCTTTCTACCACAGGGTCAGACTGCAAATTTTTCAAACTTTTACACTCTGCTTCCCTTTTAAACACGAGTTCTAATTTTAGATCATCTCTGTGAACACATATGACTGTATGATTTCAGAAAAAGCCTGATCACATCTTGAATGCTTTGCTGCTTCCAAATTTCCTTTGCCAGATACCCTAAATCATCTTCCTCAGATCAAAGTTCCACAGATTTTTAGGCAAGGCACAAAGTTCCACGAGTCTCTTTACTAAAGCATAGCAAAAGTTACCTTTGCTCCAGTTCTCATCAGTTTCTTATCTCTATCTGAGACCACTTCAGCCTGGACTTCATCATTCATGTCACTACCTGCATTCTGGTCAAAACTGTGCAATAAGTTTCTGGGAAGTTCAAAACTTTCTGACATTTTCTTATCTTCTACTAAGCCCTGCAAACTGTTCCAGCCTCTGCCCCTTTCCCAGTCCCAATGTCACTTACACATTTTCAGGTATCTTTAGGACAGTACCCCCACTTCACTCAGGACCAACAGTTTTATTAGTCTGTTTTCATACTACTATAAAGTACTACCTGAGGATGGGTAATTTATAAAGAAAAGAGGTTAATTGACTGTTCTGCATGGCTGGGAAGGCCTCAGGAATCTTACATTCGTGGCAGTAGATGAAGGGGAAGCAGTTAGGCTTCCATGGCGACAGAAAGAGAGAGAGTGAGAGAGGAAAATGCCAAACAATTTTAAACCACCAGATCTCATGAGAACTCACTCACAATCACAAGAACAGCATGGGAGAAACTGCCTGCATGATCCAATCACCTCCCATCAGGTCCCTCCCTCAACATATGAGGATTAAAATTCAAGATAACATTTGGATGGGGACACAGAGCCAAACTGTATCATAAACAACAGAGAAATAAGATCCTTATTAGACAAACAAATACAGAGGGCATTCATTACCACCAGACCTGCATTAAAGAGCCCTTGAAAGAAGCACTAAATATGGAAAGAAAATGCTGTTACCAACCGCTGCAAAAACACACCAAAGTACACAGACCAGTGACACTATAAAGCAACCACATTAACAAGTCTGCAAAATAAACAACTAGCATCATAACAGGATCAAATTTACACATAGTAACACTAACCTGAAATGTAAATTGGCTAAATGCCCCAATTAAAGCATACAGATTGGCAATCTGGAAAAAAAAAAACAAGGCCAGAGGTATGCTTTCTTCAAGAGTTCCAGCTCACATGCAAAGACACACCACAGTTCAAAATAAAGCGATGAAGGGACATTTATCAAGCAAATGAAAAACAAAAAAGCAGGAGTTGCAATCCTAATTTCTGACAAAACAGACTTTAAACCAACAAAGATCAAAAAAGACAATAAAAGTGTGTTACATAATGATGAAGAGTTCCATTGAACAAGAGCTAACTAACTATCCTATAAATATATGCACCCAATGTAGGAGCACTCAGATTCAAAATGCAAGTTCTTAGAGACCTTCAAGGGACTTAGACTCCCACACAATAATAGTGAGAAACTTTAATATCCCACTGACAATATTAGATGGATAATCAAGACAGAAAATTATCAAAGAAGTACAAAACCTGAACTCAGCTCTGGATCAAGTAGACTTGATAGTTATCTACAGAACTCTCCATCAAAAAACAACAGAATATACATTCTTCTCATTGCCACATGGCACTTACTCTAAAATTGGTCACATAATTGAAAGTAAAACACTTCTCAGCAAATCAAAAATATTTTTGAAATTATAACAGTGCCTCAGGCCACAGCATAATAAAATTAGAACTCAAGACTAAAGATTTCACTGAAAACCATACAACTACATGGAAATTGAGCAATCTGCTCATGAATGACTCCAGAGTAAATAATGAAATTAAGACAGGAATCAAGAAGTTATTTAAAACTAATGAGAACAAAGATACAATGTACCAGAATCTCTGGGACACAGCTAAAGCAATGTCAAGAGGGAAATTTATAGCACTAAATGTCCTAGAAAGATCTCAAGTTAACAACCTAACATCGCAACTGAAAGAACTAGAGAATCAAGAGCAAACAAACCTTAAAGCTAGTAGAAGACGAGAAATAACCAATGTCAGAGCTGAACTCAAAGAGATAGAGACTCAAAAAAAAAAAAAAAAAAACCTTTCAAAAGATCAACAAATCCAGGAGCTGTTTTGTTGAAAAAATAATAAGATAGACCTCTAACTAGACTAACAAAGAAGAAAAGAGGGAAGATTTAAATAAACAGCATCAGAAATAATAAGGGGGATATCATCACTCACCCAACAGAAATACAAACAACCTCAGAGATTGTTTAAAACACCTCTCTATATATTAAATAGAAAGTCTTGGAAAAACTGATAAGTTCCTGGAAACACACAACCTCCCAAGACTGAACCAAGGAGAAATTGAATCAATGAATAGAGAAGTAACCAATTATAAAATTGAGGGAGTAACAAATAGTCTATCATCCAAAATAAAAAAATGCCCATTAACAGGAGAATTCACACCTGAATCCTATCACAGATACAAAGAAGAGCTGATAGCATTCCTAGTGAATCTATTCCCCCAAAAAAATTGAAAATGAAGAACTTCTCCCTAACTTATTTTATGAGGTCAGCATCATCCTGGTATCAAAACCTGGCAGAGATACAACATAAAATGAAAAATTCAAGCCAATATATTTGATGAATATTGATGCAAAAATCTTCAAAAACATATCAAACCAAATCCAGCAACACATCACAAAGCTTATCCACCACAATCAGGTAGGATTCATTTTTGGTATTCAAGGTTGGTTCAACATACACAAATTACTAAATGTAATTTATCACATAAACAGAACTAAAGACAAAAACCACAGGATTATCTCAATACATGCAGAAAAGTTCTTTAATAAAATTTAGTATCACTTTGTGCTAAAAACTCAGTAAACTATGTATTGAGGGAACAAAACTTAAACTAACAAGAGCCATATATGACAAACCCACAGCCAATATCATACTGACTTGGCAAAAGCTGGAGGAATTCCCTTGAAAACTGGCACAAGGCAAGGTTGCCCTCTCTTACCACTACTATACACATAACATTGGAAGTTCTGGCTGGGAAACCAGGCAAGAGAAAGAATAAGAAGGGAGGAAGTCAAACTATCTTGGTTTGTGGATGACATGATCCTATATCTAGAAATCCCTGCCTCTCAGCCCAAAGTTTCTTAGGCTGATAATCAACTTCAGCAAAGTCTCAGGATAAAAACTTAATGTACAAAACTTCCTACTACTCCTATACACCAACAACAGGCAATCCCAGACCCAAATCACAAATGAATTTTCATTCACAACTGCCATGAAAGAAACAAAATACCTGTGATTATAGCAAAAAGGGGCGTGAAAGACCTCTTCAAGGAGAACTACAAATCACTTTTCAAGGAAATCAGAGAGGACACAAACAAATGGGAAAACATTCCATTCTCATGGATACGAAGAATTAATATTTTAAAAATGATCATACTGCCCAAAGCAATTTACAGATTAAATGTTATTCTCATTAAACTACCACTGACATTCTTCAAAGAATCTATTTTAAAATTTATATGGAACAAAAAAAAAAAAGCTCAAATAACCAAGGCAATTCTAAGTACAAAGAAGAAAGCTGGAGGTATTATGCTACCCTACTTCAAACTCTATTGCAATGCTATAGTAACCAAAACAGCATGGTGTTGGTAGAAAACCAGACACATAGACCAATGGAATGGAATAGAGAACCCTGAAATAAGACCACACATCTACACCCATCTGATCTGTGACAAACCTGACAAAAACAAGCAACAGGGAAATGATTCCTTATGGGAGAACTAGCTAGCCATACACAGAAAAATCAAAACTGGACCCCTTCCTTGCACCATGTACAAAAATCAACTCGAGATGGATTAAAGACTTAAATGTAAAACTCCAAACTATAAAAATCTTAGAAGAAAACCTATGCAATATCATTCAGGACACAGGTAAAGATAAAGATTTCATAAGGAAGAGACCAAAAGCAATTTCAACTGAAGCAAAAATTGTGATTTAATTAAACTAAAGAGGTTTTGCAAGACCAAAGAAACTTTCAACAGAATAAAGAGAACTTACAGAATGGGAGAAAAATTTTGCAATCTATGCATCTGACAAATGTCTAATATCCAGCATATATACAGAACTTAAAGTTTTAAAAAAAACTTTAAAAAGTGGGCAAAGGACATGAACAGACACTTTTCAATAGAAGGTATACATGCAGCCAACAAATATTTTAAAAAGCTCAATATCACTGATCTTAGAGAAGTGCAATTCAAAACCTCAATGAGATACCATCTCATGTCAGTCAGAATGGCTATTAATAAAAAGTCAAAAACAACAGATGTAGGTGAAGTTGTGGAGAAAAAGGAATGCTTTTACACTGTTGGTGGGAATGTACATTAATTCAACCATTGTGGCAGACTGTGTGGCAATTCCTCAAAGACCTAGAGGCAGAAATAGCATTTGACCTAGCAATCCCATAACTGGATATATACTCAAAGAAATATGAATCATTTTATTATATAGACATATGTACTTCTATGTTCAATGTAGCCATATTCACAATAGCAAAGATGTGGAATCAACCTAAATGTTCAACATTGATAGACTGGATAAAGAAAATGTGCCATATATACACCAGGGAATACTATACAGCCATGAAAATGAAGAAGATCATGTTCTTTGCAGGGACATAGATGAAGCTGGAGGCCAGTATCTTTTGCAAACTAATGCAGGAAGAGAAAACCAAATACTACATGTTCTTGCTTAGAAGTGAGAGCTTGTGTTAGAAGTGGGAATGTGTGTTGTTCTCCCCCTGACAATAAGAACCCATGGATTCTTTGGGGACAGCAACACACACTGGGGCCTGTTGGAGGGCAGGGTTTAGGGGGAGGGAGAGGACCAGGAAAAATAGCTAGTGAATGCTTTACTTAAAAGCTGGGTGACAGGATGATCTGTGCAGCAAACCACCATAGCACACATTTACCTATGTAATAAACCTGCACTTCCTGCACATGCACTCGTTTAGTTAAAATAAAAGGTGGAAAAATGTAGAAACAAACAAACAAACAAAAACTGCAAGAATCAAGGACATGACTCTAAGTCTTTCGTTGTGAGAGGA
The DNA here is from genome assembly GCA_036589455.1 of Ateles fusciceps. Taxonomy (NCBI): domain Eukaryota; kingdom Metazoa; phylum Chordata; class Mammalia; order Primates; family Atelidae; genus Ateles; species Ateles fusciceps. The sequence continues at coordinate 1,817,442 of JAZHEH010000174.1, read as the reverse complement.
GACTTGTCCTTATACAGAATAACCTTAATTATGGTTCTTAACCAGATATGCATATATGATTCACCTGTCTTGAGCTTTCGTAAGTTAAACATGGCCAAGCTCCTGGGCCAAAGGTTCAGATTCTTAGTGTCAGGTCTGTATCAAGATGTGTAGTTGGGAGTTGCAGAATCTTGATGGATAATAGAAATTCTTACTTTTTGAAAGGTATCCTATGGCTACTCTTTTATTGTATTCATATCCAAAATGAACATAAGATCATTTGAGAGGATGGCAAACATCAAACCTGATTACAACCTTTTCAGCTAAAATACTAAGGAAATTGTAATGTGGCAAATCTATATAGAACGACTTGCGGGATTCCACTTTATCTGAGCCAGACACTTACATAAATATTTTACTTTACTTACTAACACTTTAGTTTCTCCTAGCAAACGTGCGAGATAGGTGAACCATTATTATCACCCCCATTTTTCACATAAGAAAACTGACGCATAAGGAGATCAAGTAACTAACTAAAGCAAAAATTGACAAATTGGATTTAATTAAATCAAAGAGATTTTGCACAGCCAAATAAACTATTAACAGAATAAACAGAGAACCTCCAAATTGATATTTCTAGTAAGTGACAGAGTGGAGATCTGAATCCATGGCATCTGTCTCTAGACCACTATGAGTAATAGATCAAGGAGCAGCTTAAATTCTCACTCACCCAGTATTTTATCAACTGACATTTGAAATAAAGAAATAGAGCATATAATTTGTTAATATCCGAAAACTTGGCCCTAAATTTCTATTTTAAATGTCGGATTTAGAACCTTTAATAATTGTAAATGTCAAATAATGTTTGTTATACTGTGTTAAAATAAGAATTGGTTATAGTCAGCCTTATTATTTTTCATACGTAGTCTGCTTGCTTTATCTTCCTTTTTTAACTCCACATACATATCTGGTTAATATAACAAAAGGCTATGCTTTGTCAAAAGCAAACTAGTCAGTCAAATAAATTAGAATCAGATTGTAAAAATAGAACATCTGCTAAAACCACCACTGCCAGAAAGGCCGTGGTTAAGATCATAAAAGTCAACCATGTGATAAAACACATAACAATTTTAAGTAAATATAGCCTATTGTTAAGGTCATTACATAAACAGAATTAATTTGCCATTTTATAGCAATAATTATTTCTTCACATTAAATCTTTGTAATCACATTAAACATAACATTAATCAAAGAAAAAAATTAGAAGGCTTTATAAAAGTGTTTTCGTTATTCAGAGTGGTAATTTTTATTAGTCAATATTGGAAAGTTTAAATTACCATTTAGACTTACCACTTGTTTCTTCAGATGCAAACTCCACTAACTTAACTTTTAAGTCATCTTTTAACAAGTCTATGATTACTCCTCTATTTCTCTTATCAAAACAAAGTACGTTCAGATATTTCACACATTCTCTGTGATATTTATTAAAATCTCTCATTTTATTCTATTTGAATTAGGAGTTTTAGCTCAAAAATATGTCTGTCACCCATAAATATATAGTGGGCCACATTTTTGTTCCCATTTTCTTGTCCGTGGGTGATCAGTTCATATATACACTGTCCTTTGCATCACCCAGGGCATCCCCCTCTGCCCTACAATATTTAATTTACTGCTTCTTAATGCCCCCACTCTTAAACAAAATGGTAACTTGGCATAATTAGAAAAATGTGCCTTTCCTCAAAGTAGTTTAGAAAGTTTTGCAAGGAAATGTTTCTAATACCTATACTTGCCCATGATGACTTAATGGAAATGGTACACTCTGAAGCTGCAAAAAGCTCAAAGTGCACACTCATACCTTTATGCACTAGTCCCACGGATGTCCTTGCTATGGTTTGGATATGGTTGTTTGGTCCTACCAAGTTTCATATTGGTATTTGATACTCAGTGTTGGAGGTGAGTCCGGGTGGAGTTGCTTGAGCCATGGGGGAAGGTATCTCATGAATGGCTTGATGCCATTCCCAAGAGTGAGGGAGTTCTCACTCTTAAGTTCCAAAGAAAACTAATGATTGAAAAGAGCCTCACACCTCTCCTGTCCCTCTCTCCTGTCATATGACCTGCACACACTGGCTTCCCTTTTTCTGCCATGAGTGAAAGAAGCCTGAAGTCCGACTCAGAAGCAGATGCTGACGCCATGCTTTGTGTTCAGCCTCCAGAAACATGAGCCAAATAAACCTCTTTGCTTTATAAATTACCCATCCTTAGATATTTATTTATAGCAACACAAATGAACTGAGCTCTGAATTCCCCATTTAGCTGTTCATCACTCCCACAGTCAATTTCATCATGCCTGCCCCCTGTCTCTTCCTTTATTCTCATTAAACATTGTGGAGCTTAGCTTTCAAAGATCTCAAGTTTTACAATTTTTTTCCTTAAAAGTTCTATCCAGTATCAGAAGAAAAGCTAGTTATCCAATGCCTGTCTAAAGTCTTTACTGTAAAAAATGATTTATGTCTCTCTCGTAAGACACCCACAGTCTCTCTCTTTTCAGTATCTTCAATCATCAGTCTCAAATATTCTGATGGCTTTTTTTAGCTTCAAACATATTAAAGCCATTCCTTTGCTAGAACAATTTTTTTTTTTATTGCATTTTAGGTTTGGGGGTACATGTGAAGAACATGGAAGATTGTTGCATAGGTACACACATGGCAGTGTGATTTGCTGCCTTCCTCCCCATCACCTATATCTGGCATTTCTCCCCATGCTATCCCTCCCCAACTCCCCCACCCCCCACTATCCCTCCCCTTTTTCCCCCTGACAGACCCCAGTGTGTGATACTCCCCCTCCCTGTGTCCATGTGTTCCCATTGTTCAACACCCGCCTATGAGTGAGAACATGCGGTGTTTGATTTTCTGTTCTTGTGTCAGTTTGCTGAGAATGATGGTTTCCAGGTTCATCCATGTCCCTACAAAGGACGCAAACTCATCGTTTTTGATGGCTGCATAATATTCCATGGTGTATATGTGCCACATTTTCCCTGTCCAGTCTATCATCGATGGGCATTTGGGTTGGTTCCAGGTCTTTGCTATTGTAAACTGTGCTGCAATGAACATTCGTGTGCATGTGTCCTTATAGTAGAACGATTTATAGTCTTTTGGAACAATTTTTTAAAGTAAACAAAAATTATAAATAATCATACAATTATGACTTCTCCCATAATAAAAATGCTGTATTCTTTAATTTTCATATTTCTGCATTCTCTTTCTAAAATAACAATTTTCTCATCATGTATAACCACTATTCAGTTTCTAATTTAGCATGAAAAAAATAAAAAAGAAAACCTGAATGAATAGCCAAATTAGGAGACTATAACCTCTGAATTCTTGGAGTGTATTAGGATTCTCTAGAGGGACAAGAAATAATATGATAGATGCATATATAAAGGGGAGTTTATTAACGAGTATTGGCTCACATGATCACAAGGTGAGGTACCAAAATAGACCATCTGCAAGCTAAGGAGCAAGAAAGCCAGTTTGAGTCCCAAAATCTCAAAAGTAGGGAAGCCCACAGGTCAGACTTCAGTCTGTGGTAAAGGCCCCAAAGCTGAAGAAATTGGAGCCAACATTTGGAAGTTTGAAGGCAGGAGATCCACCACAGGAGAAATATATAGGCTGGAAGACTCAGCCAGTCTAGGCATTCCACATCCTTCTGCCTGCTTTTATTCTGGTCACATTGTCAGATGATTAAATTATGCCATGCAGATTGAGGATGGGTCTGCCTTTCCCAGTCCACTGACTCAAATGCTAATCTCTTTTTGTAACACCCCTCACAGACACACCCAGGAAAAATAATTTGTCACCTTCAATCCAATCAACTTTACATTCAGTATTAAGCATCACATTGAGTATTATTTGGAGAAATGCTGCAGTTCAGTTCAGTTTGTTTGTATTCTAAGGTTTGCTCATCTTTGCTGACTCTAAAGATTACACCAGAAAATTGGTTTATATTTAATACACAGATTATTTATAGAAAAATAATTTAATAAGGGAAGTAGTTTTTATTTAAGTAATTATGGTATTCCTTACTTCTTATTTCCTGTATTTTTTTTCTCATGGATATCTGATCATGCTCTTTTCTGAATATCTATTGCACTTTTCTCTTTCCTTAATGGAATGCTAATTTTACAACCATATTTAAATATCTTTGCATTTTATCTTACATCATTTACATATTGCTGGCATATGTTGTTGCCCATGGAACACTGAATATAGTGGGCACTCAATTAGTATTTGTATACACTTTTATTACTAAATTAATCATGACAGTGTTACACTAATTTTTCTCTTTCTTTAAATAGAACAGCTTTTTATATGCACAGGCTCAGAGTATGTACAAGTCTTGAAAGCTTGCTGTTTTCAATATAAAAATCTGATTGTTAGCTGTCAGAGAAATCATTAAAATGTTATAATATTTTGTTAAGACCATTTGTAAAGTAATTGAAGCAGTAGGTTCATGAGACAAAGTTTTATATGGTGTATTGGTCTGTTTTCATGCTGCTGATAAAGACATACTCGAGACTGGGCAACTCAGAAGAGAAAGAAAATTAATGGATTCACAGTTCCACGTAGCTGGGGTGGCCTCACAATCTTGGCTGAAGATGAAAGGCACATCTCACATGGTGGCAGCAAGAGCAGAATGAGAACCAAGCAAACGGGGGTTCCCCCTTATAAAACCATCAGATCTCATAAGACTTATTCACTACCATGAGAACCATATGGGGGAAACTTCCCCAAGATTCAATTATTTCCCACTGGGTTTCTCCCACAACATGAGGAAATTCTGAAAGCTACAATTCAAGATGAGATTTGGGTGGAGACGCAGCCAAAACACATCATATGGCATAACCTTTCTTCAAATGTTTTCTCAGTATCTGATGTAAATGGCAAACTGATAATAAAATTAAGACGCAGAAAGTGTCTCCATATCTAAGCTCCAGTTCTGATGACTATTTTATACTAAATGGAAGTGTAGGTCTCTATTTATTAAATGGTATGAAATAAATAATATACCTTCTCAGTTGTTACTTTTTTATATTATCTTATTTGTCTTCCTATCCATAGACAGCTGTCAAGTTAATGCAAAAAGGACCCCATATAACTAAATATAGAAAATTTTAATAACAGAAAAATTAGGAGCAAAGTTACCAGGCAGCTGCACATTGTATTTTAAATACATATTCCTTAGTATATAATATCTTGTACAAGCAAACATTCTCATTATTGAATTCAAATATGGCAGTTACCTGTGAGATTCTTCATCCCTAACTCCTTCATCTCTCTGACAAGAATAAGTGTCAAGATTGTCTGATAGTGTGCATTTCAATAAACTATACATGTGATTCATATACTCACTGAACTTTTTTAATCCAATTTAATAAAATACAATTTACATCCATTAAAATGCACACATTTTTTGTTTTGCAGGGTTTTTGTGTCTCTATCCAGGAGTTGTTTTTTGTAAAATATTAACAAAATAGATAGACTGCTAGCCAGACTAATAAAAAAGAAAAGAGAGAAGATTCAAGTAGATGCAATAAAAAATGATGGAGGGATATCACCGCCGATCTCACAGAAATACAAACTACCATCAGAGATTACTAGAAACATCTCTTTGCAAACAAACCAGTAAATGTAGAAAAAAATGGATAAATTCCTGAACACTTACACCCTCCCAAAACTAAACCAGGAAGAAGTTGAATTCCTAAATAGACAAGTAACAAGGGCTGCAGTCGAAGCAGCAATTAATAGCCTACCAACCAAAAAAAATTCAGAACCAGATGGGTTCACAGCTGAATTCTACCAGAGGTATAAAGAGAAGCTGGTACCATTCCTTCTTAAACTATTCCAAACAATACAAAAAGAGAGAATCCTCCCTAACTCATTCTATGAGACCAACATCATCCTGATACCAAAAGCTGGCAGAGATGCAACTAAAAAGAAAATTTCAGGCCAATATCCATGATGAACATTGATGCAAAAATCTTCAACAAAATGCTTGCAAACTGAATCCAACAGCACATCAAAAAGCTTGTCCATCACGATCATGTCTGCTTCATTCCTGGGATGCAAGGCTGGTTTAACATCCACAAATATATAAATGTAATCCATCACAAAAACAGAACCAAAGATAAAAACCACATGATTATCTCAATAGATGCAGAGAAGGTCTTTGACAAAATTCAACAGCCCTTTATGCTAAAAACTCTCAATAAACTAGGTATCGATGGATCCTATCTCAAAATAATAAGAGCTATTCATGACAGACCCACAGCCAATATCATACTGAATGAACAAAAACTGGAAGCATTTCCTTTGAAAACTGGCACAAGACAAGGATGCCCTGTCTCACCACTCCTATTCAACATAGTATTGGAAGTTCTGGCTAGGGTCATCAGGCAAGAGGAAGTAATAAAATGTATTCAAATTGGAAGAGAGGACATCAAATTTTCCCTGTTTGCAGATGACATGATTGTATATTTAGAAAACCCCATTATTTTCAGCCCAAAATCTCCTTAAGCTAATAAGCAACTTCAACAAAGTCTCAGGATACAAAATCAATGTGCAAAAATCACAAGCTTTCCTATGCACCAATAGACAAACAGAGAGCCAAATCACAAGTGACTTCCCACTCACAAGTGCTACAAAGAGAATAAAATACCTAGGAATACCACTAACAAGGGATGTGAAGGACCTCTTCAAAGAGAACTACAAACCACTGCTCAAGAAATAAGAGAGGACACAAACAGATGGAAAAACATTTCATGCTCATGGTTAGAAAGAATCAATATCGTGAAAATGGCCATACTGCTCAAAGTAATTTATAGATTCAATGCTATCCCCCATCAAGCTACCAATGACTACCTTAAACCTCATATGGAACCAAAAAGAGGCCACATAGCCAAGACAATCCTAAACAACAATAACAACAACAAAAAAGCTGGAGGCATCACACTACCTGACTTCAAACTATATTACAAGCTGACTGTACTCAAAACAGCATGGTACAGGTACCAAAACAGAGATATACACCAATGGAACAGAACAGAGACCTCAGAAAGAACACCACACAACTACAACCATCTGATCTTTAACAAACCTGACTAAAACAAGCAATGGAGGAAGGATTCCCTATTTAATAAATGATGTTGGAAAAACTGGTTAGCCATATACAGAAAGCTGAAACTGAATCTCTTCCTTACACCTTATACAAAAATTAACTCTAGATGGATTAAAGATTTAAACATGAGGCCTAATACCATAAAAACTCTAGAAGAAAACCTAAGCAATACCATTCAGGACATAGGCATGGACACGGACTTCATGACTTAAACACCAAAAGCAATGGCAACAAAAGCCAAAATAGACAAATGGGATCTACTTAAGAGCTTCTGCACAGCAAAATAAACTGTCAATAGAGTGAACCAGCAACCAACAAAATGGGAAAAATTTTTGCCATCTACCCATCTGACAAATGGCTAATATCCAGAATCTACAGATAACTTAAACAAATTTACAAGAAAAAATACGAACAACTCCATCAAAAAGTGGGCAAAAGTTATGAACAGACACTTTTCAGAAAAACATTTGTGCAGTCAACAAACATGAAGTAAAGCTCATCATCACTGATCATTAGAGAAATGCAAATAAAAATCACATTGAGATACCATCTCATGCCAGTTAGAATGGTGATCATTAAAAAATCTGGAGACAACAGATGCTGGAGAGGATGTGGAGAAAAAGAACACTTTAACACTGTTGGTGGGAATGTAAATTAGTTCAACCATTGTGGAAGACAGTGTGGTGATTCCTCAAGGATCTAGAAATAAAAATTCCATTTGACTCAGCAATCCCATTAAGGGGTATATACCCAAAGGAATATAAATCATTCTATTATAAAGAGACATACACACGTGTGTTTGTTGTGGTCCTGCTTACTATAGCATAGACTTGGCTATGCTATAGTAACCAACCCAAGTGCCCATCAATGATAGACTGGATAAAGAAAATGTGACATGTATACACCATGGAATACTATACAGACATAAAAAATGATGAGTTCATGTCCTTTGCAAGGGCATGGATGAAGCTGGAAATCATCATTCTCAGCAAACTGACAGAAGAACAGAAAACCAAACACCACATGTTCTCATTCATAAGTGGATGCTGAACAAGGAGAACACACAGACACAGGGAGGGGAACATCACACACTGGGGCCTAGGGGATGGGGGGCTAGGTGAGGTATAGCTGGGTCAGAGAGGACTGGGGGAGGGATAGCATTAGGAGAAATACCTAATGTAGATGACAGGGTGATGTATGCAGCAAACAACCACCATGGCACATGTATACCTATGTAACAAGCCTGCACAATCTGCACATGTACCCCAGAACTTAAAGTATAATTTTAAAAAATGCACACATTTTTGTCTTATAGGTCACCAGTTGATGGACATTTGGATTATTAGATTTCAAATTATTATGAATAGAGCTTTTCTGGATATCAGTATACAGCATTTTGTTTAGATATTACTTTTATTTCCTTTGTATAAATACCTAGGAATAGAAATGTTTGCAGCATATAGTGTGTATGCTAACTTTATATAGAATTACCAAAGCATGCCTCGAAATAATTATGTTTTATTGTAATGCCACCTGCAACATATGAAAGTTCCTTTTGTTCCACATCCTTGCCAACACTTGAAATACACTAATTTGTGTGCTTTTTAGTACATGCATCTTCATATTTTATGTGCTTTAAAGTTGAATTCAGTGAGGACCAGTGCTGTTGAGCATCTATTTGTGTGCTTTATTATCTATCACGCAAGCTATTTTGAAAAGGTTTTCTTCCCTTTTTATTTTGTGGAAGGATTGGTATAAAAATAGCATTATTTCTTCCTTAAATGTTTAATAGAATTTACCACTGAAGCCATTTAGTCTGAAGTTTTCCTGGGAAAACTTTTAATTATAAATTCAATTTGTTAACGAATTTCAAATTTTTACTTTTTTTTTTTCCTTTGGGACAATCTTGCTCAATTTTGTCTTTCAAGAAATTGTCATCTTATCAAGCACTCAGATATATTAACATGAAGTTATTCATAACACTCCAGTAATTTTATTTGAATCCTAGTATCATTTGTACTATTTCTTTCTTCATTCTTCATATTAATACTTACTCTTCCTTCTCTTTTGTTTCGTTATTATTTTCTGTATTATTATCAATCTAGCTAGAACTTAGTAATTTTATTAATCTTTTCAAATAACTAACTGTGGTTCTATTTTTTTCCTACCATTTTATTTTTTCTTTGTTTTCTTTCACTGATTTATCCCCCCTATATTTAATGTGCCCTTCCTTCACACTTCTGAGATTCTCTGCACACTAATATTAGACTACTTGAAAGTTCACCTATATCACTGACTATCTATTCATTATTTTTTCTGCCCTTCTTCTCTCTACAAATTAGGTAGACTAGTTTCTCTTGCCTTATCTTCAATTTAACTGACATTTTGTTCTACAGTATCTACCTTCTATTTAAAACATCTGGTGAAATTATATTTTTTTTATAGAATAATTCCCCTGTCAGAGACCAATTTTGTCATTTTTAAATCGTTTTCATTTTTCTCATTATGTTTATATTTTTCTTTTCAATTTCAAAGCATAGTTGTAATAGCTCTTTTTAAAGTTTTTGTCTGCTAATTCATCATCTTGTTTATTTCTGTTTCTATAGGTTGATTTTTTTTTCAAATCTGTGCCACATTTTTTATTGTTGCATTGACTTGTTGGATTTTATTTTCTTCTTTTTAACAGTACTGATTTTCTTCTGTTGGATGTTTATTTTATTTTCAGATTAAGTAAATTTTTACAAGACTATCTCATTCTTTAAGGCTCATTTTAGCTGTACTCCTAATGAGTGAGTGGTCTTTCTAAGATATCTATTAAATTCCCAGAGTTCAAGAAAGTCAATATGTTTTGATATTTGAATATTGGACCTTCCCCCGCATTTGGTAGGCTGAAGTCATTTTTCAGACTTCAAGCTACTTGGAAGTCCTTCATCCCATGGTACTTGTTCTTTGCCCAGCTTTGTCAAGTCTCAGCCCATATATGAGAACTTATTACAGGAAGTCATCGAATAATATCATTTTGTTTAATGTGATTTGGTTTAAATGATGAGAAAATAATGATTTCTAGCCCTGTGGTTTGCATGTCTTTGTGGAGTTAGCATGTTCTCACCATGTTTGTGTGGGTTGTCTCTGGATACACAGGTTCCTCCCAGATCTTAAGAGATGTGCTTGTTAGGTCAATTTGTTCGCCTAAATTGATATTTTTGTGACCAGAAATATTCTGCAGGAACTTAACTATTGTTTATGTCAATCAGACTATGGTAACATTGGTTTCATTATGTGTCATTTTGCTTAAAGTTGAAGTTCCCAGGAACCTATTGAGGACATGAGCTCGGGATTTGCTATATTCAGTCAAGAAGTCAAATGGTTCCCTACTATGAATTTCTAAAGCTCTTTTACTACATACCTCCTCTCAGCTATTATACTGAATAAATTTTGTCTTAGTTCCCCATGCACTGGTCTCTGTCTCCTAGACCAGCATGCTCTAGTTGGATTTCCTCTTCTAAAATCAGGAAGTGCCTCTAGTTAGGTTTCACAGTTCTGTGTGTCCTAGTGCCTGATGTCTGAAAACAGTCATTTCTTACATCTTGCCAAGTTTTCTAGTAGTTTACTTTGAGAGGCCTATTCCAGTACCATCATTCCCCATCATAGCTGAAATCAGAAGGCCCCAATCACTAAAGGTTGAGATCTACTCTCTATTAACACCAAAAAAGAAAAATAGTCTAGTAATGTATTCAACAGGCTTATTACCCTTGCCAAGTATTCTGTCTTTGCAATTACATTTAATACTCTTGACCACAATTTCTCTTTTATCGTAGACTTTCTCTTTTTACTTGATGTAATTTATCAGAAGGGTATGCTGCAGACCTAGGATAAATAGTATTTTGAATTCCTTCTATGACTCCAGAGTCTTTAATATTCCAATCCTTTAAATTCAATTTCTAGATAGATTATTCTTGAATATATTTTGATTGAGTTTCTTGTCAAAGTTTTAAATGATTTCACATTTCTTACTTCTACAAGTTACATTTCTCTATTTAACAGTTAATGCTATATAAATGTGAACTTCTATTCCTTTAAGCTTATGTTTCTCTGGTCACAACATATTTTCTTTGTCAAAAAGAATCACCCCAATATTTATGTGGTACAAATGTCACATATGACTTTATTGTTTTGGTGTTATTATTAGCTGCTATTTTCCTTTAAATCTGGGGTTGCCACATAAAATGCAAGATGATCAGTTATGTTTAAAATTCAGATAAACAGTGGTTAACTTTTAGTATAAATATATAGCCAATATTGCATGAAGCATATTATACTAATACTTTATCCATTGTTTATCTGAAATTCAAATTTAACTTGGCATCTTGGGTTTATTGCTTGTTTTGCTAAATATGCAAACCACATTTAAGTTGCTACCTATTTTTAAGTCTAGACTTAAATCACGTATTCCATAAATCTTTTCATTTCTTCACTAACAATCACTTGTTTATATTCTCTGAATATTAACCTACATCCTGTAAAATACTTTTATAATTAATTATGTATAATATAGATATGCATATTGCATGAAATAAATGAATTTTAGTTTACATTAATTTCACTCCCACCTAAAGACAGTCATCTTATTTATCACGTATTCCTCCAGCAGTTGTATTTAAATCTTTACTATCACCAATTGCTTATGAAGGTTATTATAGTTTGCTAGTATTTTATGTTAAATATTCATTTTAATTTAATTACAAATGAATACTTTTCAGAAGCAACATTGACTATGATTTATTGCTTCAGATTTAAAGAAGTAATAAATGTAACACACAGACAAAATACAAAAACAGAATGCAAGAGACCTCATGCCCCTGATATAGTCTATTTCCAGTTCCTCTGTTCTGTATACTTTATTTCCTCCTTTAATTCCCACTTTCTTTCATGACAATTATCAATGTTTTAATTTGTACCTTTATTTTTTTTTTCTACTGAGCTGCTAATAAGAATTAATTCCTTTACTCACATCTTTTGTAACTTCAATCTATTTTTTTTATAAAGTAACCAGTGGCATCTATCTGAAAGCATACTTGGTTATTTGAGTATGCTGACTATAATTTCAGTGATGTGCACTGTCTTCATGAGAGCTTTAATCAACTTAGCATCATATACAATCACCTGCCTCTCCAGCCACACCTTCCATTATTTTTTGCCTTATGGTATAGCTTTTGGAAATGATTACTCAGATTACATGTTGCACTAAGATCCCATGACTTTGATCTTGCGCTTTCCTGTCAGGAAGACTTTTTTCATTTACACTCATTGTTAATCTCCACTATTATTTTAAGCCTCTATTCAGAGTGACTGTCTTCTGTTCACCCTGAATATGCAGGCTCTTGTTGATGTCCATCATCTGTGTTCACTTATCGTCCTGTAAATAAGTCTTTATTTATATTTTTGAAGTATACAGAGTACCTGTTTTAATTTTTGTTTCTTTATTACAATCAATATTATTCAAAGTCAGTGAACTGTCTTATGTTTGTATTTAAATAACCTACGAACTGATCTGATTAGAGCACTGCACTAAGAACATCTTGTTTGTGTAAAAGAGTTTATGTCAAAGTATGTGAATAAAGAGAGAGAAAGAGTGTTTGTGTTTTACAGAGTTTTATTAACACAGAACGTATACTTTAGTCACTTTGAAAGAAAACAGTAACAGAAAATAATACTGTAGGATGAGTAATAAAGTCATAGGAATTACAGGAAGAAAACAATTTTGTGGTTCATAGGCAAGATGTAAAATACATTAGAAGAAAGTATATCAATAAGTCACAAGTTCAGGCAGCCCTTGAGAATCTACTTTACATATTTCTTAAAATTACCTATTAAAATTTGGATTCACAAAAATAAAAAATAAAATTGATATCAGATTTCCTTTTTAAAAATCTGAAATAAAATAATTATATTTGAAATATAAAATTGTAGTTTCAAAAGAAATGGATACATTTTGTTAATATAATTACTTCTCCTGATGATGTATCCTTTCCTCATAAATGATCAAATCTTTAAATTAGAATAAAAGATCTCAATGATCTCACAAGATCTTCAGCTTATTAATCTTAGCTTGGATATTATTAAAGTATTTCTTGTTTACATGCCAACTTAGAGCTTCTAGAAACCTCAATGTATATGTAGCTATAGGCTCCAAATTTACCAAAATTACAAAGATTTAAAAAATATATCAAATTTAAAAATTGTGTCTTGACAAAAAAAATATACTTTTAGGGCACATACATTGAATCCAAATGCTATATCATATATCTTCAGCCATTACTGCATTCATCACATAACAGCAAACCAAATCACTTTTACAGAGGAGAAAACTGGGCCGCAAGAGTTTCATCTAAAGTCACATCGCTCATGATTGAAAGAGCTGAATTTGAATGCAGTTTTATCTAGTGTCAAAGACAAACTGTTGCTCTTAACGTAGCACCTTGCTGAACACTCTGCATCATATTCTAAAGAGAAACACCAGGGGGTTTCCTCCTGGGCATGTAGGTAAGTTTTGGATCTTTAAATTCAAAATCATGTAAACTAGACTGTTTTTTCTACCTGTTAGTATCATCTCAAACTCTTTCTGAATGTTCTCTTTTTGTTGTTGTTTTGAGGATATACAGTGAAATAGAAAGCAGGTAACAACAATAATAACAACCTTTGATTATCCATATCCCTGGATCTATTTTTAACTCCAACTAGAGTTTCTGCTACCCTGATTTTATGGTCCTGAGGGTAGGCAACCATATTTTGTCCCCATTAACTGAAATTTAATGTTGCTTTAAAACTGAATAAAAATACCTAATCCTTGAGAATGAGATTCTTCCACAAAGCCATACTCACTCACAATAAGATATAATTGGAATATTTCCTTATTCTCTCCTCCTTCGTTATCTAATGCTTTTTCTTTCTTTTTTTTAAATTATACATTAGGTTCTGAGATACGTGTGCAGAACGTGCAAGTTTGTTGCATAGGTATACACGTGCCATGGCGGTTTGCTGTACCCATCGACTTGTCATCTACATTAGGTATTTCTCCTAATGCTATCCCTCCTCTAGCCCCACCACCCCCCCGCCAGGCCCCGGTGTCTGAATCTTCTTTTACGCTGTTTCAGCATTTACCTTATATAAAGAAATCTTTTTTCACCCAAACTTGATTCCCTTTTAGAATAATCAAATCAGGGAAATAAATGTTGTTTATATCACTTAGGTCTCCATTATGATGAATTCCCATCAGCAGTTTTCAGAAGCTATTTTCATTTACTCATCCAAGTGCTTTGAAATCCTCTAAAATGGTCATTTATTTCCCTAGTCACTAACAGTAATCTAGGCAATGTGTCTTTTCCAGCTGCCAATAATACTGATTTATATGTTCTGTTTAAAATTTTTCTTGTTACAATCAAATGGTAATTTTATTTCCCTGCTCAGTTACTTGCTGAAAATTAATAGAATTTGTTTACATTTCACCCTGTAGAACAATATGTACTTCAGGCAAAAATGTGTTGTAAAGGAGAAATATATTTTGTTTACAGCCCTGCATGCAGCCAGAATCAGTTCATGAGTCTAATATTATCACTGATTAACATGAAAATCAATAAGACTTATTAGTGTGGAAATAAGGCCTGTTCATATGACAAATATATAGTATACGGAGATGTCCAGGGTTTAATTTTTTTAATATCAAACTCTGTATCTCTAACAAATAATCAAAATGTTACAATTACCTTGCTGTAACATGTTTGAATCAATACATGAGGCCTGAAGGAAATTCAAGAATACCACATTTATTACTACTATGAATATTGTATATTATTGCTAGTACTTAGACATAAGTGCTTCCCACAAGGAAATTTACAAATGCAGAAATAATTCGATGAGAAAGAAGTTACTCAAAGTAGCTTCCATATTCAATTGAGCTTAATGTAACAGAAAATGTGTGTATTTGTACCTGAAGGCCTGATTAGATGCTAATGGTAGTAGAGAGAGATCCTCATGGCAATTCAGTTAAATGTTACTATTTCCATCTCTCACAGTGGAATATATGTGATGTAGAAAACAGTATCGTTCTTCAAAGATCGGATATTGAATTTCTCGTTAACATATATAAAACGCTTCTTTCTTAATGGAGAATTATTAGTTCAAAAACATAGAAAATGAATTAGATTTTCAGTTACTAATTGCATTTTATAGAATACAATTGTGACATCAAGCATACAAAAATCCAAGAGACCCACATAACTATCAAACTTATTTCTGCATCGACTAATTTATACTATTCATTTTTTCCTAGGACTTTAAGAGTTCATTAAGCTACACTGAAAAGTTTACTTTCCAAAAATGCAACATAACCTCATAAGACTCCAAAATGACTTAAAATTTATTTATTTTTCTGCTATAGCATAGCTGAAACAGTGTGCATTTGCAATCAGAGAATTAGTAATTGGAAAGATTTAGAGGTCACTACAAGCAAATCACCTTCCATCCCTCCCTTTTGTCATTTAACCAGGCAAAAGACTCCTTGTACCTTGCAACAGAATGCCTTTGGGTATGTTCTGTATTGGATTTTATGTCAGGTCATGCAGGGCTGGTAATGAACTCTGAGCAGTACACTCCTGACATAACAGAGAATGTAGCTTTGAGTCATTAAATTAGTTTTCTGTCATCTAAGCCCATACTAAATGACACTTGTTTTCTCAAAGTCTATAAATGATTGATGGTCTGATATTTTAAAATACTCAGAAGGAATTCTTAACTACAACTCCTCTAGCTGACTACATGTGTTAGAAATAACACATTTATCTCTCTCTATCTCTATCAATAAACATTGAACATATGTCATTAGAAAATTATTTATCATATATGTATATCAGAACACTGGATTTGTTTGAGAAGCTCACTGCTATGTAAAAAGCTATTATTTATTCTAAGTACTAAATATGAATACTTATACTGTCCTTAATTGATATTAAGAAACTAAATTTTTATTCTGAAATAATTTCACCTATAAAGAGAAATATAAATAATACTGCGGGGAAGCATTACATTATACCTAACAAACACTTACATTTAATAATTGTTCAATTTTTGCTATATTTGTTTTGTTCACTCACACAAATGATCAAATACTGAAAAGCTAAAGTGTTTCAAACTATTTATAGTTATTTTAACATTTTACTTCTCAGATCTTTAACAAATATACTCAAATCACAGAGAAAATTGTTTTCATTTAACAATAATTCAATTATCATGCTAACACAATCAGCAATAATTCTTACTATTATCTAAAATACATTCCATTTCTTATTTTCTCAACTTTTCCAAAAATGCCATTCACTTTTCCCCCTCAAACAAACAAACAAAATACGTTCAATGATCACACATTTTATTTTGTTTTGTTACTATGCTATTTATTTTAGTACAGTGTCTGCCCCTCCGTTTTGTTCTTTTTCTCTATCTTCTGCAGTCCTTTAAACTGGAAATTAACTCCAAATGAGAGGAGCTACAATCGATTCAGATTGAAGGTTTTAACACTCAGTGACACATAGTGTCATTTTTTTCTCTCCACTGCACTGTCACCATTTTTTTGTAAATAATATGTAATCCATGCCATGTGAATGTTCAGTTCCTCAACAACATTTTAACCATTGGCTTTAGCATTGATTTGTGGTTCTTTTCTGAGTCAATTATTTCACTGGGGAGGCAGTGGCAATTTTCAAATTCTGTGATTGCTTTTAGTTTGTTATACTAGCATTGCCATTGTGAGGATATGATACGCTCATTATTTGGAGTTATTTGTTGAATTAAGTGTAATTGCTAAGGAAATGACAGGACAATAGTTTACGTATTTCTTTAACACCAATTTTCAGAGTAAGAAACAGATATGTCAGAAAAATCTAACTGTGCTAATAAGTAGTTTTATTTGGTGTCTTAGTTCCTTCAGGCTGATATAACAAAATATCATAAACCAGTTAGCTTATAAACAAAAGAAATTAATTTTTCACTGGCCTGGAGTCTTGGGAGTCCAAGATCAAGGTACCAGCAAATTTGATGTTTGATGAGAGCCTACATTTTTGTTCATAGATGTCACCTTCTATAGGTGCCCTCACATTGTGGGTGTAAACCAAAAAGTATCTGAGACAGGTCTCAATCAATCTAGAAGTTTATTTTGCCAAGGTTAAGAACATGCACCAAATAAATAAACATGAAATCACAGAAACAGACTGTGGTCTCTGCGTTTCTCCAAAGATGATTATGAGGGCTTCTACATTTAAAGGGGAAAGTGGGCTGGAAGCGAGTTAAGGGGGTTATGGTAATCTGCATGTTGCAAGAGAAAAGAAACAAGTATAGGAATAGCCAATCATGCATTCCTCTGGTGCTCAGTAAATCAGCACTGTACGTAAGATAAGGTGAACATAGAGTAGCTACCTCTGGAGATATTTAACTTTTTATCTGTAGTTATCTGCTTAGAAACAAATAGAAAGACAACTTCTTATGTGACTCTGCTCTCAGCTTAATGTTTTCCTTTGCCATAGTGAATTGGGGTCCCAGGTTTTTATTTTCCTTTCGAAATGGCAAGGAGAAAACAACTTCAAGAGACCTCACTCATAAGGGCACTCATCCCATTCATCAGTGCTCTGCTTCCTCAGGATCTAATCACCTTCGTAATACCAATATATTTTTATTAGGTTTTAGACATATGGGTTTTGAGGGTACACAAATATTCAGGTCATAATATTTTGTGTTTGTCTTTCTTTTGTGTCTTTATGAATTCACAGATTTTTATGTATTCATTTTGTTGCGATCAATTATAATCAATAATATTTGGATGCTCCAATTTTCACAAATTTAGCAATTACTGTGCTATGATCTTTAGACTGACTTCTGAGTCCATATGAATGAATCCACTCATCTTAGAGCTACTTGCTTCTGGCACATCATAAAGTCTTACGCTCCTCTTGTACATTACCTGACTTAGAATTGGCAATTGTCCAAAGGATCCATTTTGCAATTTTTTTTTTTTAAAGAAAGGAGAGAGATACAGAATGAAGAGATATATTGAAAAGTGCACTGTTTTGTTGAGGGATGAAACAAGTGATTGTTATATCTGATTTTCAGTTCAGTATTTTAGTAGATTTCCTTTCCTTTTAAAATCAGTTCTACCTTGTAAATTTATTTATTTATTTATTTATTATTGCATTTTAGGTTTGGGGGTACATGTGAAGAACATGGAAGATTGTTGCATAGGTACACACATGGCAGTGTGATTTGCTGCCTTCCTCCCCCATCATCTATATCTGGCATTTCTCCCCATGCTATTTCTCCCCCAACTCCCCCACCCGCCACTGTCCCTCCCCTATTTCCCCCAACAGACCCCAGTGTGTTATGATCCCCTCCCTGTGTCTATGTGTTCTCATTATTCAACATCCAGTGAGTGAGAACATGCAGTGTTTGATTTTCTGTTCTTGTGTCAGTTTGCTGAGAATGATGGTTTCCAGGTTCATCCATGTCCCTACAAAGGACATGAACTCATCATTTTTTATGGCTGCATAGTATTCCATGGTGTATATGTGCCACATTTTCCCTGTCCAGTCTATCATTGATGGGCATTTGGGTTGGTTCCAGGTCTTTGCTATTGTAAACAGTGCTGCAATGAACATTCGTGTGCATGTGTCCTTATAGTAGAACGATTTATAATCCTTTGGATATATACCCAGTAATGAGATTGCTGGGTCAAATGGAATTTCTATTTCTAGGTCCTTGAGGAATCGCCACACTGTCTTCCGCAATGGTTGAATTAATTTACACTCCCACCAACAGTGTAAAAGTGTTCCTATTTCTCCACATCCTCTCCAGCATCTGTTGTCTCCAGATTTTTTAATGATCGCCATTCTAACTGGCGTGAGATGGTATCTCAATGTAGTTTTGATTTGCATTTCTCTAATGACAGGTGATGATGAGCATTTTTTCATATGTTTGTTGGCCTCACGTATGTCTTCTTTTGTAAAGTGTCTGTTCATATCCTTTTCCCACTTTTGAATGGGCTTGTTTTTTTTTCTTGTAAATCTGTTTTAGTTCTCTGTAGATTCTGGATATTAGCCCTTTGTCAGATGGGTAGATTGAAAAAACGTTTTCCCATTCTGTTGGCTGCTGATTCACTCTAATGACTGTTTCTTTTGCTGCACAGAAGCTGTGGAGATTGATTACATCCCATTTGTCTATTTTGGCTTTTGTTGCCAATGCTTTTGTTGTTTTAGTCATGAAGTCCTTGCCTATGCCTATGTCCTGAATGGATTTGCCTAGATTTTCTTCTAGGATTTTTATGGTGTTAGGTCTTATGTTTAAGTCTTTAATGCATCTGGAGTTTTTTAGTGTAAGGTGTTAGGACGGGGTCCAGTTTCTGCTTTCTGCACATGGCTAGCCAGTTTTCCCAACACCATTTATTTAACAGGGAATCCTTTCCCCATTGCTTGTTTTTGTCAGGTTTGTCAAAGATCAGATGGTTGTAGATGTATGGTGTTGCCTCCAGGGCCTCTGTTCTGTTCCATTGGTCTATATCTCTGTTTTGGTACCAGTACCATGCTGTTTTGATTATTGTAGCCTTGTAGTATAGTTAGAAGTCCACTAGTGTGATGCCTCCAGCTTTGTTTTTTTGCTTAGAATTGACTTGGCTATGCGGGTTCTCTTTTGGTTCCATATGAAGTTTAAGGTGGTTTTTTCCAGTTCTGTGAAGAAGGTCATTGGTAGCTTGATGCGGATAGCTTTTAATCTGTAAATTACTTTGGGCAGTATGGCCATTTTCACGATATTGATTCTTCCTCCATTTTGCACTTTAATGGGAAACCACATATTTTATGGTTAGAATGTTCATTGTTACAGAGGTACCAATGATTCTGGATATTTTTAGGGGAGATTTATAGAATGAGTATTAGTAAAGTTGAGACTTCATCTTAATATTATTTAATGTTACATTTCCAGCATATATTTATTTTTTATATTTTTATATAATCAAGATGTTTTAATTACTTTTAATCTCCCATTTTACTTAAAACTTTGACTTCTGAAACTTTGACATTGTTTGTAACCTAATACTAATCCCCAAAATGTATTTCTAAATCACTAAAATTATTGACTAAAGTTTAGGATTCATTTATAGTTCCTGTCTGGTGAGCTGCATTTGTTTTTAAAGTCATATGTATTATTGTATTATTAATTTGCATGAAATTGTTTTCATTATTTATGTTTTTTAATATTAAGAATTTTTTTATTACTAAGTGGGGTTTATTCTGAAGATAAATTATCCAAGGCTAGCACAACATTCAAAACTCAAAGTACTTTACTATGTAAGCAGAACATATGATTTTGACAAATAAAAAAAAGCATTACAATATTTGATATTCATTAAGAATTTTTTTTAAATTCTGACAACCTGGAGAAATTCTTCAACCTGATAAAGGACATGTATTAAAATCTTAAAGTCAACTCTATATTTGCAAATGGATAAGTAATTATAACATAAGAGAAAGGCAAGAATATCTGTTTCACAATTTAATTCAACATGGTATTGTCAATCTAAACAAGTGCCACAAGGCAAAGGAAGTTATAAATGAGTCTAAATGAAAAGAAGGATGGTAAACTGAACTTATTCATTTATATAATTGTCTATGGAAAAAATTTGAGGAATCTAGAAAACAGAAAACAGAATTTGGCAAGTTTGCAAGAGATAAATTATAGCAGCATTGAAAATAAGAAATTCTTGGGCTGGGTGCAGTGGCTCATGCCTATAATCCCAGCACTTTGGGAGGCCAAGACAGGTGCACCACTTGAGGTCAGGAGTTTGAGACCAGCCAGGCCAACAGGGTGAAACCCTGTCTCTACTAAAAATACAGAAATTAGCCAAGTGTAGTGGCCTGTGCTTGTAGTCCCAGCTACTTGGGATGCTGAAGCAAAAGAATTGCTTGAACCTGGGAGGTAGAGTTTACAGTGAGCTGAGATTGTACCATTCACCACACTCCACCTAAGTGGACAGTTTAAGATTCCGTCGCAAAAAGAAAAAAAAAAGAAAGAAAGATATTCTTATGGATGAATTTGATCAAAGATGATCAAAATCAAAACTTAGAAAATCTGCTAATAATTTTGGAAAGAGATTTAAGAAGATATAAATAAAGGGAGAGATACATTGCATTCATAGATTAAAAGACTCAATATTTTTAAGATGCCAGTTCCATCCAAATCAATCAGTAGGTTCAATGCCATTGCAATTAAAACTTCAGAATAATTTTTTGTGCATATTAGCCACATGATTTGAAAATGCTCATGAAAAAAAATCCCTAGAAGAATTAAAATAATGGAAAAGAATACATTGCATGGAATTACACAACCTGATTTTAATATTTAATACAGATGGTCCCTGATTATAATGGCTTAATTTAAACACAAGAAATCAACAGAGAACGTGGAAGAGCTTCAGATACTCCAAAAGGAGTAATGGGCAGCTCCCTGCACTGTGGGTCCTACGGAAAACTGCAAGACTTGAGAACATGAATGAGGGTTGAGGCTGTCATCACAATATGCATTCCTACTGGGGAACAAGGCAATCAGAGCTATTGCAGAGTTCCTTGACTATCCAGTGCTGAATCTGATTTGGTGAGCAAAGGGGAGTCTATGAGAAGGAATGGCACTGGGAGGTGTTTTGTGTATAGTCCCAGATGCCA
This sequence comes from Ateles fusciceps, assembly GCA_036589455.1. Lineage (NCBI taxonomy): Eukaryota > Metazoa > Chordata > Mammalia > Primates > Atelidae > Ateles > Ateles fusciceps. The sequence goes on along the minus strand of JAZHEH010000174.1, from coordinate 1,795,540 downwards.
GCACTGATAGAAAAAAAATCCATTTCTATTCCTAATGCATGGGGACCTTTTGGAAACCTGTCAAGCAACTTGGGCAGAATTTATGGGTTGGGAAATTCTCCCAACTGAGATTTGTTATCTAATCTTGATTGGAGACAAACCGCTCTGACAAGAACTAAGAGGTGAGCAGGAAATGGGCTCTTGCTGCAGACAGAGAATTGGACACATCTCCATTCACAGGCTCAGACCAGTAGGGTTGTGTCCTAGAAGCCATGGTTTCTTTCCTGGGTCGGGGGTCTTACAGGCTGAGGCAATTTCATGATCTCAGCACAAACTGCTTGAAATTCAGGTGGCTCTTTTGGCTTGCTGTCAGGAGAAGGTCACTGAGTCTAGGATATGGGAACTGGGGGGCTCTCCTTACCGTTGGCTGGGCTTTGAAGGCTGGATTGCCCTTCTCTCTCCATGTGGGCTCTGTTGAGTGGTAGAAGCAGTTCCACTCTTACCTGGAACACTGACTTAGCAACCAAGAAACTTCCCTTCTATCCCTACTTGGGCCCCTTCTTATGCCTATCACTGGGGAGCGTGAATGTGGGCTTGTCTCACCCAAGCCCAACCCAGCTAGACCCAACCCCCACCCCCACCCACCTGCTTGGTGGCAGAATATAGGAAAAGAATTATGGGGAGCTCCATGCCCTTCCTATTACCTGGGACATCTGAGTACTTCTCCTGGTTAACAAATGTCAGGTGTAAATCCCAGGGCCACTGCCATAGCTGGTAGTGTAACACCTACTGCAAATAACACTTACTGGCCAAGAGGTCAACCAGAACAACCCATTACAACATCAGCTGACACGATGCATAGCACTCAGGAAGGAAAACAGCATAGCATTACCTAAATTTCTACCATCTCCCACAACACCCTGGCTACTGAGGAGGCCCTGAGTTTGCTCATCCATCTGGTATATTACCACTAGAACTGGCACTTGAGAAAGCAACCACACAAAGGCTGTTTATAACAAAGTAAATTATACAATGTCTATGCAGTTTTTCTGCTTCATGCATCAAAGCTGGTGCTTGCACACATTGAGGGACCCAAGGGTATACCAGCCCAATACAGCTCCACTCAGCTTCCCCCACTTCAGGGCTGAGAGGAGAGCCCAAGGCACTGTGTCTTCTTGAACTGAGACATAAAAGAGCTTCTTTAGGTAAATATAGATCAAATATATACCCTACAGGTACCAGTGTAGCCAACTGCTACCGTAAGTACAATCTAGTGGCCTGGTGGTCTAGCTGAACAATCCAATACAAAATCTGTTGCCTCATATACACTACACTTGAGAATGAGATACCTGTCTTGGAATCTCTACCACCCTTAATAAGCATTTGAGAAAACCACTACACTAAGGCTGTCTATCACTAAGGAATTCATGTAGAGCCTTGAGGTCCTGAATGTGCCCAAAGAAAAGCCAAACAACCCTATTCAACATACATTACAGACATACTCTCAATGGTGGAAAATTCTCATTCAAATGAAAGTAAATTCAAAAGTAATAAATGACAGCTTCAGCTTCTCCTGGTATAAACAACAATTCTGGCACTATGAGAAAACAGGGTAATATAACAGCTCCAAAAAAACATTCACACTTGCTTTCTAGCAATGGAGTCTAACACCAAAAACAAAAACAAAAACAAACAAACAAAAAAAATCTGAAATGGCATGTAAAGAATTCAAAATATGGATTGAAAGAAAACTCAAAAAGATCTAACATAAAGTTGAAAGTCATGACAAAAGAACAGAAAAAACAATCCAGAATATAAATTTTAAAGTTATAAAAAGATAGATATTCAAACAAAAATAACTGGAAATAAAAAGTCATTGAAGAAAACATACAATATAGTTAAAGTGTTAACAATAGATTAGACCAAGTAGAAGAAATAATTTCCAAGCTTGAAGACAAGTGTTCAAATTTACTCACATAGACAAAAATAAAGAAATTTTTAAAATTAACAAAGCTTTGAGTAATATGAGGTAATGAAAACATCCAAACATGCAAGTCATAGGTATTCCTGAGGGAGAGAGTTGCTTATCATTCCGTTCCTTCCAAAATCTCGTGTCCTTCTCATAATTCAAAATACAATAATCCCTTTTCAACGGTTCCCCCAAGTGTTAACTATTTTAGCAGTAACTGAGAAGTTTGTAGTACAAATTCTCATCTGAGACAAGGAATGTACCTTTCACCTATGAGCCTATAAAATCAAAAGCAATTTAATATCTTTCCAGATACAGTGGGGGTATATGCAATGAGTAAATATACTCATTTCAGGAGGGACAAATCAGCCAAATTCCCTAGCAAGGGAATCATTTAATCTAAAACCTGCAAAATAATTTTCTTTGACCCCATGTCTCACAGCCAGTCCCCACTGATGCAAAGGGTGGGCTCCCACGAACTTGGGCAGCTCCAGTCCTGTAGCACTGCAGGGTACAGCCACTGTGGCTGCTCTCACTGGCTGGCATTAAGTGTCTGTGGCTTTTCCAGGTGCACAGTGCAAGCTGTCAATGGATGTATCATTCTGAGGTCTGGAGGATGGTAGCCCTCTTCTCACAGCTCCACTAGACAGTGCCCCAATGGGGACTGTGTATAAGGGCTCCAGCCCCACATTTTCCTTTCACACTGCCCTAGCAGAGGTTTTCCATGAGGGCTCTGTCCCTACAGCAGACTTCTGTCTGGACATCCAGGCATTTCCATACATCCTCTGAAAACTAGGCAGAAGCTCATAAGCCTCAACTCTTGCCCTCTGTGCACCCAAAGGCTTAACAGCATGTGTATGGTTCCAAGGCTTGGGACTTGCACCCTGTGGAGCAGTGGCTTGAGATGTATCTGGGGCCCATTTAGCCACAGGTGAAGCCTGAGTAGCTGGGACATAGGGAGTAGTGTCCCAAGGTTGCATGGGCAGAAGGGACCTGGGCATGGCCCATGAAATCATTCTTACCTCTTAGGCTTTGGGCCTGTGATGGGAGAAACTGCCACAAAGTTCTCTAAAATGCCTTTCAAAAATTTTCCTCAGTGTCTTGACTTTTAACATTCATCTCGTCTTTACTAATGCAAATTTTTACTCTTGTCCTATTGGTTTCAGCGAAAAGGTAGTCTCATACATCAATGGAACAAAATGTAGAATCCAGAAATATATCAAGCTTTATAGAACTAATACTAGCAAAGTTTAAAATGCAATTAAATGGAGCAATAGCAAATTTGTCAACAAATGGTACTAAAAATATTGGACATTATATACAAAAATTAAACCTTGATTATGCCTAATGAGTTATATCAAAATTAAGAACTCTATGTATAACCTAAAACTATATAACTTGAAATAAAAAAAAAATTGAAGACCACCTTTGTTACATTAGCTATGTAAGAGTTCTTGGATATTACTTCAGAAGCACAACTCCTACAGAAATATTTGATAAATTTGACTTTAAAACAATTAAAATCTTCTGCTCTGTCAAAGATAATTTTAAGAAAATTATACAAGTATGCAATTAGAAGAATGTATTTACAAACATGTGTAAACTGTATATAAAATTTTAAGTTTCCCAACAAACAGAATGTACCTCTCTTCTTGGGCATTCCAAAGTTAACCTGAAACACTAGTTGAGGCCATGATGGGAATTGGTGTTTGGACTTTTCTCAATATATCCTCCTTCCTACATAATTCAGGCACAAACGAAAAGCATTAACATTGAAACAGAGACCTTAAGACTGACAAAGCAGACCCTTTATAGCAATATAATACCAAGGTGACAGATAGCAGGCCCTGAAAGAAGCTGAAGTATTTTATACCAAAATATATGTCCTTGATATATTTTAAAATGGCCCTGCAAAGCCATCCTTTGTGGAAAAAAAAGTCTACGTTCTATAAAAAAAAAAAAAAAAAAAATTCCTTTTCTATTTTCAGTCTTCCTAATCCAGTTGAGAATTAAATAAAAGTCCAGCACCTTTTTAAGTCTGATAAACAACATTCGCAATCTGTTCTCTCAGAAGCCTGCTGTGGGGGAGGCTTCATTTGCATAACAGGAACCTTAGTCTCCACAACCCCTTATTTCATCCCAGACACTCTCTTCTATGAATTTCAGCTCTTTAGATAAACTGTTTCAACCAACTGCTAATCAGAAAATATTTGAATCTATCTATGATCTGGAAGCCCCCACTTTGAGTTGTCCTGCCATTCCATAATAAAATCAGTGTATATCCATATATTGATTGATGCCTTATGTCTCCCTAAAATGGGTAAAATCAAGCTGCAGCTAGACCACCTGGGGCATATGTTCACAGAATTTCCTGGGGCTGTGTTACAAGGCAATGTCACTCATATTTGGCTCAGAATAAATCTGTTCAAATATTTTACAAAGTTTTACTCCATCAACACACATATCTAGTAAAGAACAAATAACCAGAATGTACATAGAACCTGCAAAATTCAATAATGAACAACTCAATAAAAAGTAAGCAAAGTATTTGGATGGATACTTTAATAAAGATTTATATATTAGAGGCAAATATACACATGAAAAAATAAGAACATTTTTAATCTTTAGGGAAATGTACACTTAAGCTTTTTAGAATACTGGAAAAAATGTTTTAAAATACCAAGTTCTGATAAGGATGTGCAGTCCCTCGAAAAGTCACACATTATTGGTTGGAATATAAAATGAAATATCATTTTGGAAAATGTCTTGGCACTTAAATAAAATATATTTTAGCCATATATCCCCACACTAAGATATTTAAGAAAAATGAAAACACATGTTCACCCAAAAACCTAATACAAACGTTTTAGTGATTCTATTCACAATTGATGAAACCAGAAAAAAACCCAAATGGATGAGCAATTTCTAATATATCCGGATAGTAGGATAGTACTCAGCACAAAAAAATATAATGCCACCATAAAACCAACTGGTATACACAACATGGATAAGTTTCTAATTAATTGTAAGAACCAAAAAAATGAAACAAAATAAAAAGTTTCAGGCTCCCAAGGCTAAATACTGTATGTTTTAATTTAGAAGACATTCTAATAAAGAAAAACTATGAAGATGTTATTTGTGAATTGGATAAAATATTAGGTTCAAAGAGAACAGAAATTGGGGAATAATGAAATGATTTTATATTTGATTTTGATAGGTGTAACATGACTGTACTTTTGTAAAAATTCACAGAGCTGAGCACTGTAAAGGGTGAATTCTAATGTATGTTAACTGTACTTCCATAAACTTAACAATAATAAATATGTGTATCCATGCATGTATGTGCATTTATTTTGTATGTACTCATATATTAATTCTTATCTAAAATGCTATATTCCATTTTCATATATGTTGCTGTTGGTCTTGCTTTTTACATTCAATAATATGTCACCATATCAATATGTAGATACCTTCCCTATTAAGACAGTGTCTTTTCAGAGCCTTTTAGGTAAAAATTCAGTCATACTAATCTAAAATATTATCTGCTCTTTCTGTGTGTATACATATATACATAAAGTTTGGCACCTTTTTAAGTTTGATACGAAACATTTGCAATTCACTCTCTGAAGCCTGCTATGGGAGGCTTCCTTTGCGTAATAAGAATCTTAGTTTCTGCAACCCCTTATCTTATCCCAGACACTCTCTTCTATTGATTCCAGGTAAAAATCTATATATACACATTTGGTGGGGGGGGGGGGGCACTAGCAAAAATACCTGATGGTTGAACCTGTGGCATTGTGTGTATATTCTATTTTAAGAATTTTTTTTGCAAAGGCTCTTTGATTTAAATATACAACACGTTATGATAAACTAGATTCTGTTACATATTAAGAATACTGTTTTGAGCATTGTAGTAATTTTCTAGGGATGTCATAACAAAATGTAACAAACTAGGGGGATTAAAAAACAGAAATTTATTTTTGTTACAGTTCTGGAGGGACGAAATCTGAAATCAGGACATTAGCAGGTTGAATTTCTCCCAAGGTCTTTCTCCTTGGTTTGCAGATGGCTGACATTTCGTATGTCTTCACAAGGTCTTTCCTCTGTGCATGACCATCCTTAATGTCTCTTTCTCTTGTTTTGAGAACTCTCACCACATTGGACAAGGGTCCCACCTTATAAAAGCTAATTAAACATAATTATCTCTTTAATGGCCTTGTCTCCAAATATGGTTGCATTCTGAAGTCTAGGGGCTGAAATGCCAATATATAAATTATGGCAGGTGTCGTAATTCAGCCTAACAAGAATACTGAATTATGTAGTGAAAAATGTGTTGTGTGGATTCAGGAGACTGCAGTTTAATTCTAGTCCTAATACTTGGTAACCTGTGATAAGTAACTTAATTCTCCCAACCAAGGCTTTCCTCATGTCTAATGGGAAGTGGGTAGCATTAAGCTAAATCCATTGCTTTGAAAATTAGAGAAAATAGCTGTGATTTGCCGGACACATGTCAATAAATATGTCCTCTTGTTGCAATCATGAATGTTTCTTCTCATTCCATAGAAAGAACAAATTCAACAAAATATGTACTTTTTAGCAAATTTTGAAGAAAAGTAGCGAATTTTATTAAAATTTGCATTTGTGTGTTTATGTCTAATACTGAGGATCTTAATTGGGTGCCATGAATGACTTATAGGTTCCTGAGATATTCATATCCTCAAAACCAGGTTTTGAACAGTCCCTTCTTTCTCCTCAAATTTGTTGCACAAATATCATCATTTTCTGTATTTGCATTTTATACAGACGTCTAGAAGTTTCATCTTACAAGAACACACACGTATTTGAATAATGTTAAAGTGCACATAAAATTAAACTAGTATTTTATTTAACTATAATTTACAAATGGTGAGGAATAAGATTTTTCCAGAAAAGTACAAGTTTTAGAATAATTTAAAGGAGTTTTTTACTGTTGTTTAAACTTTTTACAGTAATTACAGACCAAAAGAGAATCTTCAGTTTTGATACTTAAAACTATTTTCTCATTGGAATGAATGTGTAATCCAATTCTATAGAAAATTTAAATAAATATTTTTTTCTGCATTACCAACATAAACAAAAATACTTGCATGAAAGTAGACATCATAAATAAAATGTAAAAAGATGGCTTTTTGTAGCTGGCATCCATTCTTCTAATCAGTGAAGGCAGGAAAATAATTTTTAATAGTCAACAAACTGTAAATAACATGATATAAAATTGGCTTATTCACATAATCTTCCCAATAAAAGTCTATATTTAATTTTTCCCAGCTGCAATCCATTTCTGAATTTATGACGGGACTCAGGAAAAAAAGACCAGCAACTGCATTAGCCTTTTGCTCTTCTGATTACACAGGAATGCCATCTAGTGTCAAAACACTAACTGCATCTTTTCTGTCTGGTGGAATACTACGGATTGCTTATGGGGAAAAATAATAACACTTCACACTATTTTTCTGTAAAACATGCTTTAAAGAAATGTATCACAATGAATATTTGGGAATTGCCTGTCTATACATTAGCAATATGAAGAATGTAGCCCAAGCAGATGTTAGTTATTTTTCTTCGTACAGAACAAATTAAATTAAGTTTACTTTCATACAAAAACATTCAAGTGATTCTTTGTAAGCAAATCATATTTTAAAAAGGAATTATCCAACAAGCTCAATGTTTCCACATTTTATATTTTAAAGTTTACAACAATTCAGAAGTATACCAAAATGTATTTTCCCTTTTGTGGTTGTTCATAATTTGTCTGTTGTCAATTTCTACTAGAAATTTAGGAAACCAGTAAATTTAAATTTAGTTGAAAAAACTATCTGGAATTGAAATCATTTTAAATAATATTATTCATTAAATGCTTACCACAAAAGTGATGTTTCATTTATAATTTTTAATATAAATTTGTGCATTCTATTTAGTATTGGCAGTATTTAAGTTTGTATTAAGTACTGAGATAATCAACATGAAAATGAAAGACAAATTTATTAATTGAGTTTATTAATTTCTGTATTTGTAGCTGACTTATATGAGGAAGAGAATTTCCAGACACTTCATTTTGTCCCCCTAGGAAGCCAATTTCATTTTATAAGTGTAATGAAGTATCACCTCATTAATTAATGTTCTGTTTCATAGATCAATATTTTACAAACGCTGGCATGTACTTGTGTGGAATTTGGTAATAAATAGCAGGAGATAAAGGTGTAGGTGAAAAAGGGATTTGTCTAGTGGCAGAAATTGTGTAAGAATAGGAAATAAGGTAACAGATAGTGAAGCGAGTTGATACAAGCAGCCACAGTGGTTTATTTTTCTGGGTCTATAAAACCCAGTTGAATTTACCATGAGTAGAGTCTTGGCTGTTAAATAATGGCCTGTATACAGGTTTCCTTTTAGTTCCAACACTGAGCTACTAAGGGGAAATTTGGAAAATTCTGTAAAAGGAGCACCCTCAAGCACTTGCAACTAAGAAACTGACCAAAGTCTAGGGGCAGTTGTAACCTGTACCTAGTGAAGCACCGTCTGCCCTAAGATGGACTTTTAGGTACAAGCTACAAGTTCTGACTTAACTCAACTTGAAATAGTGAAAGGCAGAGTCTAAACTCAGTTCTGAAGTCAGGTACATACGATTGTTAGTTATTCCTTTCCTATGTACTATGTGTAATAATATGAAATAATCAACCTACTTTTCCAATTTGTTGGGGAAAAAAGGTAGCTGCTGTGACTATCACATTACAGGGAAAAGTGGTATAAAAATAATTTAAGATGAAATCATGTATCAATAAGAGTCAGAAACAAAGATTCAAATGTAGCTCTTACTGATTTTAAAATCCATACTTTTGTCCTGTAACACAAACACATCTCTAAGCCAAGTTCTATATATGTTAACCATATACATTTGAGAATTGTTCATGTTGCTAGAATAAGAGAGTAGTGTTGTCTGTGTATTGGCTTTTTTTTTTTACTTATTAAAGATTTTCAATTGCAGAAGAGAAAATATTAGATATGATTTATCTCATCATCTTGCCAAAAGTTCAGTAGGGAGTGAATGGTTAAAAAAATATTTTAGTAGAGGAGAATCCAAGATGGCCAAAATAGGAACAGCTCCGGAGTGCAGTTCCCAGGACAAACAACATAAAGGGTGAGTGCCCACCACATTTCCAAACAAATTTTTACTGCCCACAGACTAGAAGATTCCCAGGCCGAAAAGTGTCATGAGTTTTCAGCACTCTGGTTTCAGCTGGTGCCAGCTTGGCACACAGAAACTCACATAAATCTGGGCAGCCATTTCAACTGGCACCTGGAATGTCTGGGAGACAGAGCCACCCATTCAACTGAAAGGGAAGGGGCAGAGACAGGGAACCAGGCGATCTGGCTTGGCGGGTACCACTCTCACAAAACAAGCAATCTGAAACGCTCTGGATTGAGAGTTTCCCAGCAAATGCAGCTGGACACAGGATGGTACAGCTCAGTGGGGGGGAAGGATGACCACCACTACTGAGGCAGTCTGCCACTATCAGGACAGTTCACACAGCAGCTGGGCAGAGCCTGCAGCAGCTCAGCAATGCCTATGCTGGCGGACTGTGGCTAGATTACTCTGTACAGGACAGGGCATCTATGAAAAGGCAGCACCATGACAGAAACTTATAAATAAAGCTCACCTTCCTAGGACAGAGTGCCTAGGAAAAGAGGCGGTTATGAGTTCCACTGCAGCACACTTTAAAGTACCTGCCCAGTATCCCCGCATGGAACAACAGAGCTCCTAGCATGGCATTTGAGCTCCTATAAGGGAGAGACTGTCTCCTCAAGCAGCTCCCTGATCCCTGTATACCCAAAGAGACACCTCATAAAGGAGAGCTCAGGCCGACATCTGGCAGGTACCCTTCTGGGACAAAGATAACAGTAGAAGAAACCAGCAGCAACCCTTACTGTTCTGCAGCCCCCGTGGGTGATCCTCAGGCAAGCAGGGTCTGGAGTGGACCTCCAGCAGTCCTGCAGCAGAGGGGCCTGATTGTTAGAAGGAAAACTAAGAAACAGAAATAAATAAATTCTTCATCAACAAAAAGGATGTCCACTCCGAGACCACATCTGAAAGTCACCAACTACAAAGACCACAGGTGGACAAAGCCACTAAGATGGGAAGAAATCAGAGCAAAAAGGATGAAAACACCAAAACCCAGAATGCCTCTCCTCCTCCAAAGGATCACAACTCCTCACCAGCTAGGGATCAAAGATGGATGGAGAATGAATCTGATCAATTGACAGAAACAATTCTTCAGATTCATTACCCACCTTCTGAAGCCTTCTGAAACAATGCTTCAGAAGGTGGGTAATGACAAACTTCTCAGAGCTAAAGGAACATGTGCTAACCCAATGCAAATAAACTAAGAACCTAGAAAAAAGGTAAGATAAGATGATAACAAGAATAAACAACTTAGAGAAGAATATAAACGACTTGATGGAGCTGAAAAACAGAGCATGAGAACGTCATGAAGCATACACAAGTTTCAATAGCCGATTGACCAAGCAGAAGAAAGGATATCAGAGATTGAAGATCAACTCAGTGAAACAAAATGCGAAGGCAAGAATAGAGAAAAAGAGTGAAAAGAAATGAACAAAGCCTCCAAGAAATATGGGATTATGTGAAAAGACCTAATCTCCCTTTGATAGGTGTACCTGAATGTGATGGGGAGAATGAATCCAAGCTGCAAAACACTCTTCAGGATATTATCCAGGAGAATGTCCCCAACCACCATTCAAGTCCAGGAAGTACAGAGAACACCACAAAGATATTCCTCAAGAAGAGCAACCCCAAGGCACATAATTGTCAGATTCACCAGGGTTGAAATGAAGGAAAAATGCTAAGGGCAGCAAGAGAGAAAGGTTGGGTTACCCACAAAGGGAAGCCCATCAAACTCACAATGGATCTCTCAGCAGAAACCCTACAAGCCAGAAGATAGTGGGGGCCAATATTCAACATTCTTAAAGAAAAGAACTTTCAAATTAGAATTTGATATCCAGCCAAACTAAGCTTCATAAGCGAAGGAGAAAGAAAATCCTTTATGGACAAGCGATTGCTGAGAGATTTCATCACCACCAGGCTGCCTTACAAGAGCGCCTGAAAGAGGCACTAAACAAGGAAAGGAACAACCAGTACCAATCACTCCAAAAATGTACCAAGTGGTAAAGACCATGGACACAATGAAAAAAAAAATGTATGAACTAACAGGCAAAATATCCAGATAGCACCAAAATGGCAGGATCAAATTCACACATAACAATATTAACCTTAAATGTAAATGGGCTAAATGCCCCAATCAAAAGACAGAGACTGGTAAATTGGATAAAAAGTCAAGACCCATCAGTGTGCTGTAACCAGGAAACCCATCTCATGTGCAAGGACACACATAGGCTCAAAATAATGGGATGGAGGAAAATCTATCAAGCAAATGGAGAATAAGAAAAGCAGGAGTTGTTATCCTAGTCTCTGATAAAATGGACGTTAAATCAACAAAGATCAAAAGAGACAAAGAAGGGCATTAAATAATGGTAAAAGAATCAATCCATAAAGAAGAGCTAACAATCCTAAATATATACACACCCAATACAGGAGCACCCCAGTACATAAAACAAGTTCGTAATGACATACAAAGAGACTTAGACTCCCACACAATAATAGTGGGAAAGTTTAACACTCCATTGTCAATATTAGACAAATCAGCAAGACAGAAAATTAACAAGGATATACAGGACTTGAACTCAGATCTGGACCAAGCAGACCTAATAGACATCTACAGAAATCTTCACCCCAAATCCAAAGAATATACATTCTTCTCAGCACCGCATTGCACCTACTCTAAAATTGACCACATAATTGGAAGTAAATCACTCCTCAGCAAATGCAAAAGGACAGAAATCATAACAAACAGTCTCTCAGAGCACAGGGCAATCAAATTAGAACTCAGAATTAAGCAACTAACACAGAACTGCACAGCTTCATGGAAACTGAACAACTGGCTCCTGAATGTCCACTGGATAAACAAAGAAATGAAAGCAGAAATAAAGATGTACTTTGAAACCAACAATAACAAAGACACAATGTACCAGAATCTCTGGGACACATTTAAAGCAGTGTCTAGAGGGAAATTTATAGCAATAAACGCCCACCAGGAATGTGAAGAAAGATCTAAAATTGACACCCTATCATCAAAATTGAAAGAGCTAGAGAAGCAAGATAAAAAAAACTCAAAAGCTAGCAGAAGTCAAGAAATAACTAAGATCAGAGCAGAACTGAAGGAGATAGAGACACAAAAATATCAATAAATAGAGGAGCTGGTTTTTTGAAAAGATCAACAAAATAGACAGACTGCCAGCCAGATTAATAAAAAAAAACAAAAGGGAGAAGAATCATATAGATGCAATAAAAAACGATAAAGGGGATATCACCATTGATTCCACAGAAATACATCTAAAATCAGAGATCACCACAAATATCTCTATGCACATAAACCAGCAAACCTGGAAGGAAATGGATAAATTCCTGGACACTTGCACCCTCCCAAGCCTAAACCAGGAAGAAGGTGAAACTTTGAATAGAGCAAAAACAAGGCTGAAGTTCAGGCAGCAATTAATAGCCCACCAACCAAAAAAAGTCCAGGTCCGGACAGTTTCACAGCTGAATTCTACCAGATGTACAAAGAGGAGCTAGTACCATTTCTCCTGAAACTATTCCAAAGAATACAAAAATAGGGAATCATTTCCAAATCATTTTGTGAGACCAACATCATCCTGATACCAAAACCTGGCAGAGACTCAACAAGAAAAGAAAACTGCAGGCCAGTACCCATGATGAACACAGATGCAAAAATCTTCAATAAAATACTGACAAACCTATTGCAACAGCACATTAAAAAGCTTATCCATCATGATCAAGTAGACTTCATTCCAGGGATGCAAGTCTGGTTCAACATATGCAAGTCTATAAATGTAATCCACCACATAAACAGAACCAAAGACAAAAACCACATGATTATCTCAATAGATGCAGAGAAGGCCTTAGACAAAATTCAACAGCGCTTTATGCTAAAAACTCTCAATAAACTAGGTATCGAAGGAACATATCTCAAAACAGTAAAAGCTATTTATGACAAACCTACAGCCAATATCATACTGAATGGGCAAAAACTGGAATCATTCCCTTTGAAATCCAGCACTAGACAAGGATTCCCTCTCTCACCACTCTTATTCAATATAGTATTGGAAGTTCTAGCCAGAGCAATCAGGCATGAATAAAAATAAAGGGTATTCGATAAGGAAAAGAGGAAGTCAAATTGTCTCTATTTGCAGATGACATGATTGTATATTTAGAAGACCCTATCATCTAGCCCAAAATCTCCTTAAACGGATAAGCAACTTCAACAAAGTCTCAGGATACAAAATCAATGTGCAGAAATCACAAGCATTTCTATACACCAATAATAGACTAACAGGGGAGCCAAATCACAAGCAAACTCCCATTCACCATTGCTATAAAGAGAATAAAATACCTAGGAATACAACTAACAAGGGATGTAAAGGACATCTTCAAGGAGAACTACAAACCAGTGCTCAAGGAAATAAGAGAGGACACAAACAGATGGAGAAATATTCCATGCTCATGGTTAGGAAGAATCAATATCATGAAAATGGCCATATTTCCCAAAGTAATTTATAGATTCAATGCTATCCCCATCAAGCTACCAATGATTCTTCACAGAACTGGAAAAAACCACCTTAAACTTCAAATGGAACCCAAAGAGAACCTGCATAACCAAGACAATCCAAAGCAAAAAGAACAAAGCAGGAGGTATCATGCTACCTGATTTCAAAGTATACTACAAGGCTACAGTAATCAAAACAGCATGGTACTGGTACCAAAACAGAGATACAGACCAATGGAACAGAACAGAGGCCCTGGAGGCAACACTACACATCTACAACCATCTGATCTTTGACAAACCTGACAAAAACAGGCAATGGGGAAAGGATTCCCTGTTTAATAAATGGTGTTGGGAAAACTGGCTAGCAGCATGCAGAAAGCAGAAACTGGACCCCTTCCTGACATCTTACACTAAAATTAGCTCCAGATGGATTTAAGACTAAAACATAATACCTAACACCATAAAAACCCTAGGAGGAAACCTAGACAAAACCATTCAGGTCATAGGCATAGGCAAGGACTTCATGACTAAAACTCCAAAAGCATTGGCAACAAAAGCCAAAATAGACATATGGAACATAATTAAACTCCAGGGCATCATTAGAGTGAACCAGCAACCAACAGAATGGGAAAAATTTTTTCAATCTCCCCCATCTGACAAAGGGCTAATATCCAGAATCTACAAAGAACTAAAACAGATTCACAAAAAAAAAAACATACCCATCAAAAAGTGGGAGAAGGATATGAACAGACAGTTTTCAAAAGAAGACATATATGAGGCCAACAAACTCATGAAAAAATGCTCATCATCACTGATTATTAGAGAAATTCAAATCAATACCACCTCATGCCAGTTGGAATGGTAATTATTAAAAAATCTGGAGACAACAGATGCTGAAGAGGATGTGGAGAAATAGGAACACTTTTACACTGTTGGTGGGAGTGTAAACTAGTTCAAGCATTGTGGAAGACAGTGTGGCACTTCCTCAAGAACCTAGAAATAGAAATGCCATTTAACCCAATAATCCCATTACTGAGTATATACCCAAAGGATTATAAATCATTCTATTATAAAGACACATGCACATGTATGTTTATAATGGCACTGTTTACAATAGCAAAGACCTGTAACCAACCTAAATGCCCATCAATGATAGACTGGACAAGGAAAACGTGGCACATACACACCATGGAATACTATGCAGCCATAAAAAATGATGAGTTTGTGTCCTTTGTAGGTATATGGGCGAATCTGGAAACCATCATTCTCAGCCAACTGACACAAGGACAGAAAATCAACACCGCATAGGCGGGTGTTGAACAATGAGAACACACGGTCACAGGGAGAGGAGTATCACACACTGGGGTCTGTTGGGAGGGGCCAAGGGAGGGACTGCGGAGGGGGTGGGGAGGTCGGGGAAGTATAACATGGGGAGAAATGCCAGATGTAGGTGACGGGGGACGGAGGCAGCAAACTACATTGTCACGTGTGTACCTATGAAACAATCCTGCATGATCTGTACATGTACACCAGAACCTACAGTACAATTAAAAAATTTTTAGTAAAGAATTAGAGCTTTTGTGAGAGAAACTTCTAGATTAATGTTGAAGAGTAAGTCAGCACTAACATTAGAAGTGACAGTAGAAAGTATTAATAAAGGAGGTAACAAGTGAAGTAAGGATGAAAAAATCAGCAGATGCTCACATGGGAGACCAGGGAAGGGGAGTTCATTGCATATGGAGCAAGTAAGACAAATTGAGACATATATATTAACTTGATACATTCCAGGTATTGCCAGTAGTTTATTAAGGTTATAAAGTTGTGAGGATTACATGAAGTAAAGGATTTTGAAAGATTCTTCCTGATAAATAGCAAATGCCTCACAAATTTAAGCTATGTTATATAATATTAGGCCCAGGTGGGAAAAGAATATAGCCGAGCACAAAGCCAGCAACATATGCAAGTGAATAGTCTCCAGTTATCTATTACAAAGTCCCATATTTCTGTAGATAATAGAAAGACAAAAAAAGAATCATAATATTGCGAGTGTTGGGGTGAACTATGACTATTAGAAGGATCTCTATCAGCTAAAGTAGGGAGAATTGATTAAAAAAGAATGGGAGGCTGTCAAGTTACAAAATGGATGGTCAGGGCAAGAACATAGACAACAGTCAAGTGATAGGGAGGAGAAACCCATAACTGAAATTTTACACAACAGACAGAACAGTGTCGATGACAGGGCTTAGAGACAGAAGCCAAGAATGACCTATTTACTTGAGTGATGGTTTCACTAGGAAATTCAAAACTAGAGAAACATTACTATTAAGACACAAATATATAAGCATTATATCAACACTCAACATAAATCCCATCCCGCCCAAACTGGAAGCACATTATTAATTACACAGTGTTTAAAAATGCTCACTGTTCCAAGTTGGTTTCCGAGGAAAGTGATTCTCAGGGGTGGGGACTGAAATCCTGGAATCTGATCAGAGAGTGTGCCTGGGATTTGACAAAAAGCTGGGAAGAAACAGGGTTAGACAAAGATGGGAGTTCAGCTGTGCTGTGGTCTCAATAAAGTCCTCTCTGTCCCATGCAGATTGCTGAAACTGAGATGGCTCCACAGAGTTTTCTTTCCTTGTATCAATTTTATGTATCTTCATATTATTGTATTAATTGCATGATCAATTTGGGGTGCAGTAGAAAGGTCCAAGACTCCTCACAGTTTCTTGGGCCAAGGCACTTTCCCCAGAGAGCTGATGAGTGAAAGATGTGGACTGCTGCTGACACTGGTAGAACCTGGAGAACATTCCTTCTTTACTGTGCATGTGGGACAATGTTTCTTATGCCACCAGTTGTCAACTTCCCAAGTTTAAAATTGCCAAAATGACTTTTGACAAATTACATTCCTTATTGCTTATAGTGAACTAGTGTTGAAATTCAGTCATTTGTTTTCCTGTTAATAGCAACTTTGGTCCCCTCCTGTATCCCATTACTATCAATTTGTTAATCTTTTTACCCAGACTTTCTGATTTCTACCTACTCCACCTGGATTACATTCTTTCTTCAACTTTCATTTTCAGAGCTACATTAAAATATTTGTGTAGCGTAAGAAAGGTTAGTTTCCCCCTACTAACCTGTCTCTTACATCCTAGTGATTCTTCATTAACTGGTTGAAATGTGATTCTTGAAAAATGATATATCTCAACTTACGGTTTTGCAGTTCTTTCAGTCTGTTCTTCTTGTTTTATCTTGAACATAAATGTGTCTAAGCAACTCATAACAATTGCTAAAGCTTCTCAAGCTGTATTGGGGTTTTTCTCATCTTGAAATCCTTAGTGAGACTTACATGAGGTAGCATTGACAGGCTATGAAAGAGGAAGAGAGCTTGGGCAAATGCCTAAATTTAAAGGTCAAGTCTTTCATTTGTAGGCACTCTGAAATTGATTTGTCTACTTGGTTTGCATTAATTCACTCAGTTTTAAAATAGGGATAATATTGGTACCTACTTCATGGACTTGTTATAAAATTGTAGGTACTAACAATTTCATGTATGTAAAGAATTCAGAACAGTTTTGCCTCTTACTTAGTGTATTTTGACTATTATTTGATATTGTTTCTTCTAAATACATGGATCAGATTCAACTTTTTCCACAGTTATGTTTCCCAAACTAGCATAATTTTTATTGTATTATGTTACTGAACAAAGAGATTTAATAGTTACAATATGCCAAGCACGCATGATATGAATAACATATATTATTTAAACAATGTGTTTTTATTGTTGTAATTATGCTAAAAGGTAAGTAATTTGATTAGAAAATTAAGCCACCTGTTTTTAAAAAACTTTTATTTTAGGTTCAAGGGTACATGTACAGGTTTGTTATAGGTAAATTGCATGTCCCAGGGGTTTGGTGTACAGATTATATTGTACCTGGGTTATAAGCATAGCACCCAAGAGATAATTGTTCTATCTTCACCTTTCTTCCACCTTTTGCCCTCAGGTAGGCCCCAAAGTATACTATTTTCTACTTCATGTCCATGTGTACTCAATGCTTAGCTCCCACTTATAAGTGGAAAGATGCAGTATTTGCTTTTTTGTTCTTGTGTTAGTTCACTTAAGATAATGGCCTTCAGCTCTATGGATGTTTCTTCAAAGGGCATTTTCTAATTCTTTTTTATAGCTCTGTAGTATTCCATGGTGTCTATGTACCACATTTTCTTCATCCAGTCAACTGTTGATGGTTCCACTGTTGATCTAGGCTGATTCCATGTCCTTGCTATTGTGAATAGTTTTTTAATGAGCACACATGTGCACGTGTCTTTATGGTAAAATTACTTTTATTCCTTTGGGCACATAACCAATAATGGGATTGTTGGGTCAAACAGTAGTTCTGTTTTAAGTTCCTTGAAAAATCACCAAACTGCTTTCCACAATGGCTGAGCTAATTTACATTCCCACTAGCACTGCATAAGTATTTTCTCTACAACGTTGTCAGCATCTGCTATTTTTTTACTTTTAATAACCATTCTGATTTATGTGAGATGATATCTCATTGTGGTTTTGATTTGCATTTTCTGAATGATTAGTGGTATCGAGTATTTTATCATAAGCTTATGGACTGCATGTATGTCTTTTTAAAAATGTCTGTTCATGTCCTTTGCCCACTTTTTCTTAGAATTGTTTTCTTGTTGATTTGGTTAAGTTCCTTATAGATTTTTGATACATAGTTTGCAATTATTTTCTTCCATTCTGTAGGCTGTTTACTCTGTTGATAATGTGTTTTGCTATGCAGAAGTTCTTTAGTTTAATTAGGTTCCATTGTCAATTTTTATTTTTGTTGCAACTGCTTTTGACATCTTCATCATAAAATCTTTGACAAGTTCTCTGTCCTGGAAGATATGTACTAAGTTTTCTTTTAGAGTTTTCGTGGTTTTAGATTTTATATGTAACTCTTTAATCCATCTTGAGTTGATCTTTGTATATTGTGAAATGGAGAAGTCCAGTTTCAATCTTTCGAATATGGTTCAGCCGGTTCTTCCATTTATTGAATAGGATAGGGAGTTCTTCCTGGGCTCTCTGTTCTGTTCCATTGGTCTACGTGTCTGTTTGTGTACCAGGACTTTTTGATGTTTGGGTCATTGTAGTCCTGTAGTATAGTCTTGTAGAATATTCTGAAGTTGGTTAATGTGAGCTATTCAGGCTCCTTTTGATTCCACAGGAATATTAAAATAATTTTTCTAATTGTTTGAAGATTAACATTGGTACTTTCATAGGAATAGCATTTGATAGGAATAACATTGGTACTTTGATAGGAATAGGATTTAACAATGTTCATTCTTCCAATCTGTGAACATGGGATTTTTTTTTCATTTGTTTGCATCATCCCTGATTTCTTTCAGCAGAGTTTTGTAATTCTTATTGCAGAGATCTTTTACATACCTGGTTATCTATATTCCTAGTATTTTCTATTATGTTTTGTTTATTGCAAATGGAATTGTGTTTTTGATGTGGCTTTCAACTTGGATGATATTGCTGTACAGAAATGTCACTGATTCTGCTATAAATTGATTTTGTATCCTAAAGCTTTGCTAAAATTGTTTATCAGATTTGGGAACTTTTGGACAGAGACTATGGGATATAAAATAATATTT
Organism: Ateles fusciceps; assembly: GCA_036589455.1. NCBI lineage: Eukaryota > Metazoa > Chordata > Mammalia > Primates > Atelidae > Ateles > Ateles fusciceps. The sequence continues at coordinate 1,776,205 of JAZHEH010000174.1, read as the reverse complement.
TCTACAAACAGAGACGTTTGACTTCCTTTCTTCCTGTTTGAATACCTTTTATTTATTTCTCTTGCTTGGTTGCTCTGGCTTGGACTTCCAGTACTATGTTGAAAAGTCATAACGAGGGAGGCCATTCTTATCTTTTTCTGGTTCTTAAGGGGAATGCTTCCAGCTATTGCCCATTCAGTTATGATGTTGGCTGTGGGACTATCATATATGGCTCTTATTATTTTGAGCTATGCTCCTTCAATGGCTACATTTTTGAGGATTATTTTAAATGCTAAAGATGTTAAATTTTATTGAAAGCCTTTTCTACATCTCTTGACCTGATCACATGGTTTCTGTTTTCATCTCTGTTTATGTGATGAATCACATTTATTGATTTTCATATTTTGAGCCAACTTTGTATCCCAAGAATAAAGCCTACCTGCTCATGGCAGATTAGCTTTTTGATGTGCTGCTGAATTCATTTTGCTAGTGTTTGGTTGAGAACTTTGCATCTATGTTCATCAAGGGATATTGGCCTGAGGGTTTCCTTTTTTTTTTCTGACTCTGCCAGGTTTTGGTATCAGAATGATACTGTCCTCATTGAATGGATTAGAAAGAACTCCCTCTTCCTCATTTTTTTGGAATAGTTTTATTAGAAGTAATATCAACTCTTCTTTACACATCAGGAATAATTAGACTGTGAATCTACCCATTTATAGCTCTAGAGATTACAAAATTGCCAAGGATATAAGTGTTCAATACACTTTTTAAAGTTTTCATTATTTTTAAATGTTTTGATAATCGTATATAGACATGCAGTTGTAATAAATAATACAGAGAGATCCTATATTCCTTTCACTCAGTTTCCCCCAGTGGTAACATTAAAACTAGGATACCAAGCCACATCAGGAAATGACACAATCCACTGATATTATTAAGAGTTCACCAGTACTATAGACACTCGTGTGTGTATAGTTATTTCTATGCAATTTTATCACCTATGGAGATTCATGTGACCACGAAGATGGTTCAGACACAGAACAGCTTAATCACGAGGATTCATCAGACTATCATTTTATAGCCCAGCAACTTTTCTTCCTCCCACCTCCCTCATTCCTTAACCATTGGGGACTACTAATCTCTTTTCCTACAATTTTGATAGGTAAAACAATTATAGAAATATATTTGTATAGTATATAAACATTTGAGATTTTTGTTTTTTTCTTTTCACTCAGCATAATTCTTTTGAGAGTATCTAAATTATATGTGTATCCTTAGTCCATTCTTTTTTATTGATGAGTAGTGTTTCACAGTATATATGATCACAGTTTATTGAGCCATCATCTGTTAAATGACATCTGTGATGTTCCTATTTTGACTCTTAGAAATAGAGATCCTTTTTTTTTTTTTTTTTTTTACATTTTTTTTTTTTATTGCATTTTAGGTTTGGGGGTACATGTGAAGAACATGGAAGATTGTTGCATAGGTACACACATGGCAGTGTGATTTGCTGCCTTCCTCCCCCATCACCTATATCTGGCATTTCTCCCCATGCTATCCCTCCCCAACTCCCCACCCCCCCACTATCCCTCCCCTTTTCCCCCCGACTATGAGCATAGATTTTTGTGTGAAGACAAATTCTAATTTCTTTGGCATCAATTCTCAAAAGTGCAATTGTTGAGCCAGATGGTAAGTATATGTTTAGCTTTGTAAGAAACTGCCAAACTTCCTTTCAGAATGACTATATCATGTTTCATCTCCATCATCAATGTATGAGTAATTAAATTTCTTTGCATCTCCACCAGTATATGTTGTTTTTATTATTTTTTACTTTAGCCATTCTAATATGCAGAGAAATCACACTGTGGTTTTAATTTGCATTCCCCTATGGCTAATGATGCTATAATAAATACTTTCTATTGATTCATTTTAATCTCTTTTTGGTAAAATAGCCATTATTTCATTAGATATAAGTCAATGTATGACAATTGTGCCAGTACACATATACTGTATCTATATACATATTAAATGAACAGACATTTAATAGTACTCACTGCATAGCAACAGTGTCTAAAATAATCAATATGGTTTTCAAATAATAGAACAAGATTAAAAGATATATACTACCTGATTTTAAAACTTACTCTTAAGCTATAATAAACAAGTTAAAGTAGTATTAACATAAGGATAGACCCAAAGATCTATAGAACAGAATAGAGACTGTATTAGTCTATTCTCACACTGCTAATAAAGACATAACTGAGACCAGGTAATTTAAAAAGGAAAAAGATTTAATTGACTCACAGTTCCATATGGCTACGAAGGCCTCACAATCATGGCAGAAGGCAAGGAGGAGCAATGTCACATCTTACATGGTGGCAGGCACGAGAGAGCATGTGCAGTGGAACTTCCATTTCTAAAGCCATCAGATCTTGTAAGACTTGTTCACTACCATGTGAACAGTTTTGGGAAAACTGTTCCCATGATTCAATTATCTCCACCTGGCCCCACACTTGACAAGTAGAGATTATTATATTTCACGGTGAGATTTAGGTAGAGGCACAGCCAAACCATATCAGAGACTGTAGAGATAAATAAACACATAGGGTCAATTGATTTTGGAAAAGTGTGTGAAAGTAATAGGGATTGGATGGTCTTTTCAACAACTATTGCTGAGGCAATTGTATACCCTTATGCAAAACAAACAAAACAATACCAGAACCTCATTACTTAGTGGATACCATAAAAAATTAACTTGGAATGGACTATAGAATTAATTGTGAATGCTGAAACTGTAAAATCTTTAGAATAAAACTTTGCATGTCCTTTCACAAAGGTGAAAAATCTTTGTGACTTTGAGTTGGTAAATGGCCCTTGGATAAAATAATAAATAAAAAATCATTAATTGGTTTCATCAAAATAAAAGTATTTTGGTATTTAAAACCTATCACTAAGAAAAATAAAAGCAAGACCCAGATGAAAGAAAAATAGCTTTTGAAGAGGTATCTGATAAAGAAGTTAAATCTAAAATAGTAAAAAAATTGTCTTAAAAGTCAACCATAGACAAACAGCATAATAAAAGTAAAATTCTAAAATTTCATATTTTTATATTCAAATTCAAATTAAAAATTTGAGTACTTTATTAAAAATGTCAAATAGTAAGCAGGTGAAAAGATATTCAACATCATTAGTCCTTAGGGGAGTGCCAAAAAACCAATAAACACCAATTACAATGGCTAATTTTTTAAAAAGACTACAATAATAAGTGTCAGCAAATATACAGGAAAACAAATTTTGTCACATCACCGGTGAGAATATAAAACCCTCCAACCATATGGTAAAACTATTTGACAGTTTCTTAATAAGTTAAACATATATATATACATTAAAACACTGAAATTATGCTCCTAGATATTCATCCAATGAAATGGAAACATATGTTCAAAGACACACACACCATTATTAATAGCTACCTTATTAATAGTAGACAAAAATTAAAAACAAGCCAATTGTTCATCTGTTGGGTAAGGACATAGGAAATGTGCTATATTCATGCAATGAAAATGCACTCAGCAGCAGAGAGAATGACTTACTAATACATGGAACAACATGGATGAATCCCTGAAGCATCGTGGTAAGTGAGAGAACTCAGACCCAAAATATAACATATAATTCTATATATATAGATAATCTTTCAAGGGCAAAACTATATCTAAAGAAAGCAGATTAGTGACTGAGATCAAGAGAGGGAGCAGGACTACAAAATGAGCATGAGGAATCCTTTGGGGAATGAAAATGTTCTAGAACTAGCCTATGTTGACAGTTGCACAACTGCATAAAATTAATTAATTCCTACCTTAAATGGTTGTCTTGTATAATGTTTTTAAAAAGCTAAAGAGCAAAAACAAGGTTAAATGTGTGATATGGTAATTAGGTAACTGTGTTAGAAGAATCATGCCTAAAACAATGGTTGCAAAAGAAAAAAAAAGGAAAAGAAAGGTTGGCTGAAGTCAGTCAGAGACATATAAATGTTGGAAGACTTGAGTAAAAAAGTCTACTTTGTTGCTTATTCTTTGAGGGGGATGTGTAGAATGGTTATCTACAGGTGGATAGGTATAGCTCCTTACTGATTTCTAGGAATGCCTCAAAAACTAGTCAATACACAAACAAGATGTTCTAGCTAGAGATGTGTAATATGCTGGCTAAAGTTGGAAAACAGAATAGCTGGCTTATATTGTTTAGTGATTTATGAATTGATGCCATTAAAATCTCCATAACTGATTACACACCCGCCTTAAGTTATGTGACCAGTGGGGATATGTAAGACCCTACTGGAATCTTGCTTGAGTTCCCTGCATCTAAGATTCCTCTCTAAGACAATGGGTGTTCAAATTCAGAGACAAAGCACATTCTCTGTGTATTCATCCTTTTTTATACTACTATAAAGTACTACCTGTGACTGAAAAAAAGAGGTTTAATTGACTCACAGCTCCAGGTGACTGGGGGAACTTAAAATTATGGCAAAATGTGAAGGGGAAGCAAGACATGTATTACCTGGCAGCTGGAGAGACACAGAGAGTGAGGGGTAAAGTACCACACTTTAAAACCATCAGCTTTCATGGGAGCTCACTCCATCACAAGAACAGCAAGGAAAAAATGGTCCCCCATGATCCAGTTATCTCCTACTGAGCTGCTTCTCTGACACATGGGGATTACAACTCAACATGAGATTTCAGTAGGGACACAGAGTCAAGCCATGTCATTCTGCCTCTTCTCCTCCTATTTCTCATGTCCTTTCCATATTTCAAAACCAATCATGCCTTCTCAACAGTCCCCCAAAGTCTTATTTTATTCCAGTATTAACTTAAAAGTCCAAGTCTAAAGACTCATCAGAGAGCAGGCAAGTCCCTCATACCTATGAGCCTGTAAAATGAAAAACAAGCATTTGTCTCCAAGATGCAATAAAGGCACTGACATTGGATAAACATTTCTACTCCAAATGGGAGAAATTAGACAAAACAAAGGGGCTACAGGCACCACGTAATTCCAAAACCCAACAAGGCAGTCATTAAATCTTAAAGCTCCAAAATAATCTCCTTTGACTCCGTGCCTCACATCCAGGGCACAGTGATGCAAGATGTGGACACCCAAGGTCTTGGGCAGCTCTGCCTCTGTGGCTCTTCAGGTTATAGTCCCCATGGCTGCTTTCAAGAGCTGGCATTGATTGCCTGTAGCTTTTCTAGGTGTTGGTAGATCTAACATTCTGGCATCTGGAGTATGCTATCCCTCTTCTCAAAAGCTCCACTAGGCAGTGCCCTGTGGGGGACTCCTGTGTGGGGGGCTTCAATCCCACATTTCCCCCTCTACATTGCCCTAATAGAGGTTCTCCAAGAAACCACTGTCACTGCAGCAGACTTCTGCCTGTGCATCCAAGAATCTCCATACATCCTCTGTAATCTAGGTGAAGGCTTACAAAGCTTAACTCTTGTCTTCCGCACCCCCAGAAGCCCAAGATAAATTGAAAGCTGCCAAAGCCTGGGGCTTGCACCCTCTGAAAAAATAACCTGAGCTGTATGTCATACCCTTTTAGCCAAAGCTGGAGTTGGAGACAGTTGGATGCAGGGTGCCATGTCTTGAGGCTGTACAGAGCAGTGGGGACCCTGGGCTTGGTCCATAAAACCATTTCTCTCTCCTAGGTTTCTGAGCCTGTGATGGCTGCTGTGAAGATTTCTGAAATGCTCTGCAGACATTTTCCACCATTATCTTGGCAATTAACATTCAACTCCTCATTACTTGTGCACATTTTTGCAGCTAGATTGAATTTCTTCACCGAAAATACGTTGGTGTTTGATTGTTTTTTAATACAATATGGTCAGGCTGAGAATTTCCAAACTCTTATGTTCCTTTTCCCTTTAAAACATGAGTTTCAATTTCAGATCTTCACTTTGTGAATGCATATGACTGTATGTTTTAGGAAAAGCCAGGTCACCTCTTGAGTGCTTTGCTGCTTGGAAATTTCTTCTGCCAGCTACCCTAAATCATCTCTTTCAAGTTCAAAGTTCCACTGATCTCTAGGGTGGGGAAATTTGTCATTAGTCTCTTTGCTAAAGCATAGCAAGAGTAACCCTTGCTCCAGTTTCCAATAAGTTCCTAATATCCATCTGTGACCACCTCAGCCTGGATTTCATTGTCCATATCACCATGATCACTTGGGTCAAAACCTATTAACAACTCTCTAGGAAGTTCCAATCTTTCTGACATCTTTTTATTGTCTTCTGAGCCCTCCAAACTGTTCCAACTCCTGCCCATTATCCAGTACCATTATCCACATTTTCAGGTATCTTTATAACAGTGCCCCCCACTTCCAGTTTCAATATTCTGCTTTAGTCCATTTTCAAGCTGCTACCTGAAACTGGGTAATTTATTTCAAGACCTACGTGAAACTGGGTAATTTATTAAAAAAAAAAAAAAAGAAGCTCTTTCATTTAATTAGATCTCATTTGCCAATTTTGACTTTTGTTGTAATTGCTTTTGGCCTTTTTGTAATGAGGTCTTTGCCCATGCCTATGTCCTGAATGATATTGCCTAGGTTTTCTTCTAGAATTTTTATGGTTTTGGGTTTTACGTTTAAGTATTGAATCCATCTTGAGTTAATTTTTATATAAAGTGTAAGGGAAAAGTCTAGTTTCAGTTTTCTGCATATGGATAGCCAGTTTTCCCAGCACCATTTACTGAATAGGAGATCCTTTCTCCTTTGCCTGTTGTTGTCAGGTTTGTCAAAGATCAGATGGTTGTATATGTGGTGTTATTTCTGAGGTCTCTGTTCTGCTACATTGGTCTATAGATCTGTTTCGGTACCAGTACCATTCTGTTTTGGTTACTGTGGCCTTGTAGTTTAGTTTGAAGTCACGTAGCATAATGCCTCCAGCTTTGTTATTTTTGTTTAGGATTTCCTTGGCTATACAGAATCTTCTTTGAATCCATATAAGATTTAAAATAGTTTTTTTCTAATTCTGTGAAGAATATCAATGGTAGTTTTGTGAGAGTAGCATTGAATCTATAAATTATTTTGGGCAATATGGTCATTTTCACAATGTTGATTCTTCCTATCCATGAGGATGGAATTTTGTTGCTGTTGTTGGTTATGTCCTCTCTTATTTCCTTGAGCAGTGGTTTGTAGTTCTTCTTGAAGGGTTCCTTCACATCCTTTGTTTGCTGTATTCCAAGGTATTTTATTCTCTTTGTACTGATTATGAATGGGAGTTCATTCATGATTTGGCTCTCTGCTTGTGTATTGTTGGTGTAAAGGAATGTTAGTAATTTTTGCACAGAAATTCGTATTCTGAGACTTTGCTGAAGTTGCTTATCAGCTTAAGGAGTTTTGGGGCTGAGATGAGCGGGTTTTCTAAATATAAAATTATGTCATCTGCAAACAGAGAGAATTTGACTTCCTCTCTTCCTATTTGAATACGCTTTATGTCTTTCTCTTGCCTGATTGCCCTGGCCAGAAATTCCATCCTACGTTGAATAGGAGTGGTGAGAGAGAGCATCCTTGTCTTGTGCCGGTTTTCAAAGGGAATACTTCCAGCTTTTGCCTATTTAATGTAATGTTGGCTATGGGTTTGTCATAAATAGTTCTGATTACTTTGAGATACCTTCCATCAATACCTAGTTTAGTGAGAGTTTTTAACGTGAGGGTATGTTGAATTTTATCAAAGACCTTTCTGCATCTACTGAGATAATCATGTGGTTTTTGTCTTTGGTTTTGCTTATGTGATGCATTACATTTATTGATTTGTGTAGGTTGAACTAGCCTTGCATCCCAGGGATGAAGCTGACGTGATAGTGGTGGATAGCTTTTTGATGTGCTGCTGGATTCGGTTTGCTAGTATTTTATTGAGGATTTTTGCATCAATGTTCATCAGAAATATTGGCCTGAAGTTTTCTTTTTTGTGTATGTATCTCTTTCCAGTTTTGTTATCAGGAGGATGCTGGCTTCATAAAATGAGTTAGGGAGGAGTCCCTCCTTTTCAATTATTTGGAATAGATTCAGCAGGAATGGTTATCAGCTCCTCTTTGTATTTCTGGTAGAATTCAGATGAGAATCTATCTGCTTCTGGGCTTTTTCTATTTTTCTTTTTGGTTGGTAGGCTATTAATTACTGCCTCAATTTCAGAACTTGTTATTGGTCTATTCAGAGATTTGACATCTTAGCAGTTTAGTCTTGAGGGTGGGGTGCGTTGCAGGAATTTATCCGTTTCTTCTAGATTTTCTAGTTTATTTGCATAGAAGTGTTTATAGTACTCTCTGATGGTAGTTTGTATTTCTGTGAGGTCAGTGGTGAGATCCTCTTTATTATTTTTATTGTGTCTATTTGACTCTTCTCTCTCTTTTATTAGTCTAGCTAGCAGTCTATTTTTTAACTTTTTCAAAAAACAGCTCCTGGATTTATTGACTTTTTGGAGGGTTTTTCATGTCTCTAACTCCTTCAGTTCTTCTCTGATCTTAGTTATCTTTTGCTAGCTTTTGAATTAGTTTGCAATTGCGAAGTTAGGGTGTTGATTTGAGATCTTTCAAGCTTTCTGATGTGACATTCAGTGCTATTAATTTCCCTCTTAACACTGTTTTAACTGTGTCCCAGAGAATCTGTTACATTGTCTCTTTGTTCTCATTGATTGCAAAGAACTTCCTGATTTCTGCCTTAATTTCATTATTTACCCAGGAGCTCATCAGGAGCAGGTTGTTTACTTTCCATGTAATTGTGTGGTTTTGAGTGAGTTTCTTAATCCTAGTTCTAATTTGATTATATTGTTGGTCTAAGAGACTGATTGTTATGATTTCAGTTATTTTCCATTTGCTGAGGAGTATTTTACTTATAATTATGTGGTCAATTTTAGAAAAGTGCCGTGTGGCACTGAGGAAAATGTACATTCTGTTGATTTGGCATGGAGAGTTCTGTAGATATTTATTAGATCCACTTGATAGAGTGAGCTGAGTTCAAATCATGAATATCCCTATTAATCTTCTGTCTCATGATCTGCAAAAATCTTATTTATAGACTAAATTGTTTCACTTAAGTCATTCTCAAAGATGTGATTCTGCCCTCAGAGGACATTTTGCTAGGTCTAGAGACATTTTTGGTTGGCACAAATGGGAGTGGTGATACTGGCATCTAATGAGAAGAGGCCAGGGATGCTATCTAATGTCCTACCTTGCATGAGACAACCTCACACAACAAATAATTATCTGGTCTAAATGTCAATAGCACTAAAGTGGAGAAACTGTGCTTTACACAGAGGTACTCAATTACCTAAATGTTTATTATCATGAATGCAGAAAGCTTCCTGATCCAGTATTGTAGCAATTTTAGCAATGTAAAAGTGCAGGAAAGAGAGTTTAGATAATGTAAATTCAAAATAACAAAAAAATATATTCCAAAATAACTCAACTGCTTTTTCTTGTGTTTCCTGTACACCAACTCACGGAAACATTCAGATTACCTTTCTTCTTCCCACTATTTGCATTACAACTTTCAGCTGCTATTTTGTCCTTATTAAGCATTTTCCTGGCCCACAAGAGAACTAAAACAGAAATTGATAACAAAAACAAAAACTGAAAACCCCCGTCTGGTGATTAAACACATAAGTCAAAGTAATGTTAAATGCGTGAGGTGATGGGTATTTTTAAATATCTTGGTTTGATTTGTATACAATGTATACATTCTTGAAACGTCACACTGTGTGTGACACTTTGTAAATATGTACAGTTTATATAAATGTGTACAATTTTATGTATCAATAAAATACCCATAATCCAAATTAACTCATGTTCAAAGCAAAGGCCAAAAGGGAAATTAAAATATTTTATTGGAATGAAGTGAAAATGCAAAATACCAAAATTAATGGAATGTGATAAAAATAACAATTAGATGAAAATTTATAGCATTAAATGTTTTTATTGCAAAAGAAAATTGTCCTTAAATAAATAATGTTTCCAACACTTAAAAGTGGAGGGAAGGTGCATTATACATATTACATGTGATACTAAATTAGATTATATATTATATTAATTATATTATATGTTCTGTGTTAGATGTCTTGGTTAGATATTTGATTTGCAAATATTTTAGCCCATTATGTCTATTTGTTGTTATATGTTCAATGATAGGAAAACAAAACAATAATATATAGCCAGAATATTTGAACACATATTTCACCATAGAAGTGTGATCATTTAAATTTCCCTGATAAGTTCTGTCCTCAAATAAATGAACTCTGTCATCAGGAAAACACAAATTAAAATCCAAATGACATACCTCTATCCCATACACACTCAATAGAATGGTTGCAATTAGAAAAACAAAAAGCAGAACCTGGTCATACCAAGTGTTGCCAGGATGCTGAATAGCTGGCAGTCACATACACTGCTGATGGGAATGCACAACACAGCCACTTTTGTAAGTGTATGTAAGTTTTATATGTAACTAATCATACACTATCTGACTCAGCAATTCCATTCCTAGAGCCTAAGGGAAATAAAATCTTATGTTTGTGCAAAACCTGTATAGAAATGTCGCATTTTAACTAATAATCATCAAAATCTGGAATCAATCCCAACAGTCTTTATCCAGTAAATGGCTCCAAACAAACAAAAATCCTGTGGCACAGCCATGCTGTTCAGCAATAAAGAATGAATGAACTATTGATACACACAAGATCATAAAGTCCTCTCAGATGTGTTTTTGTTAAGTAAAAAGAGCCAGAGGCAACCTAGTGTATATTTTCATTTCTGTGACTTTCTGATGGGACAGCTGATGATGAGACACTTAAGTGGTTGCTAGAGGAGAGAAGTTGACGAAAAGAAGCAGCATGAGGGAATTTTATCGTTATAGATACATGACTTTTTGCATATTTTAAGATTCATGGAACTGTATGTCACAAAGTAAAATTTAGCTTATAGAAGTAAAAAATTAATAAGTTATTTTTATTTTTTACTGATGTGAATATTGAGGCTTTGGTATATTAAATGGTGCAGATGTGAAAGAGTTAACATCTTTTTTAAGCCAGTCTCTTGTGCACCTTTAATTTTTAAGAAAATGTTTATCATGGAAAATTTAGTGCTGTCTTATTTTTCTCTTTACCACTTTTTATTTTTCTGAATACTTCCAAGTATGTTCAGAACAAATGGCATTATATAGTTCAATTTCCCATTCTCTTTATTAGAACAGTGCATTTATTAATAATGGCTTACTATCAAGCAAACTGAAATGATCTCTTTACTTTCACTCTTGCTTTGCTGTTGTTATTGCTCTCGTTGCATTTTTGTTTGATTCTTTGTTTATCATAATGATGTAAATCAATTTACTTCTGTTTCTTGGATTATTCCTTTAACATATCTTTAGAATAATTGTAAAAGTTATATTTTACTTTCCACATAAAAAAATAGAACTCTAATCAAGAATTATGCACACATATTTATCTTAAGAAAACATTTTGTTGCCAATAATTATATTATTGATTAATGTTAAAAATCCTCTGTTCAAAGTTATTCTCTAAAATCTTGATGCTTAATTTTTCTCCCAAAATATTAAACACTTCAATGAATTTTAAATACTCTGAGTAGTCCACAGTATATTACACAGATTTATTTACTAACTAGAAAAAAGTTATAAAAGGATAAACATTTATTTAAAAACTAAGAATTGTAGTGGTTAACCTCACCTTTTCGGATGTTCCTAGTTTCTTTTAAGTGTCTCTCCAAGAGTTTTCTTAGATAATTCTGCTTTTCCCTCCTTTCCCTCATGGTGCGGTTTTACTTGAATAAGCAATAACACTCATTTACCAAAAGATGCTAAGGAAGGATAATTTTCTTTTTTTATCCTCTCTTCCTTAGCCAGTGGCAATGTTTTCAGTTCTACAATCTCATTAACTAGAGTACAAAAAAACCATAAAACTTTTCAAATACCTCCTTTAATTGTTATTAGAGGACATCATTTTCAAAACCAATATGTAGACTGCTATTTTCAACAGCATATCAGATCTATTTATTTTGCTGTTGCAATCTAGTTTTGCAATTTGATCTTGGTTTATTGTTCCTGCCAAGTCTCATCCCTCTATGCTGTTACATTTTGTTAGAGCCCTCTTTTGCTAATGTTTCTTATAATCCCATTTATGAAACATACTTTAACTTTCAAGCCATGAATGACTCTAGTTAATGCCTTTGAAAATGTGAACCACAATCCATAGAATTTGAATTGTTTAATATTAAAATGATTAGATTGCTCCGTATCTCAGAGCATGATTGAACATGTCTGTGATGAGTTTCAGGGGCATGTAAAACATCTTCAAACCTTGTCATTTCTGTGCTCTTTTGCAAAATGAACAACCCACATCTGTGCCGATGGCTTTTTTCATTAGCCTCTCAGTGATCTGACTCTAAACATTCTTTTCTGCTGTGTAAATTATATTTACTATAGACAAAAACTGACATTTTATACTGTCTACTGATTATACTTCTATAACAGCACCGAGGCAGCTTATGAAGTCATTTGCCGTATTTATTTTGTACCTTCAGTTCTTTTTCTAAATTCAATTATTTTTATCATAAGTAGAGCAAGATGAAAAATTATGCAAGCATATGATTCTTTTCATGATAAAATAAAATGTAATTTTCTAAATCTGTGTAATATTTAACATATGTATTACTTGGGTCACAAAATCTATTATGCACTATTAAATAATAATGTTTAAATTTTATATAAGGATGTGTAGGGAGTAAATAGGTATAATATTCACATATATTTGATCCTTTTCGTAGGAAATAGATGTTTCAAAATCAATTGCCTCTGATCATTTTCAATGATGTTAGACATATTTGAAAGCTCAAAAACATTTGGACAGGAGAAGAGTAAAAATGAAAATTTTATTTTGATAGTATTGAAACTGTCAAAGCAATTTCACTAGTAAAGTATTTAGTCCCATTTTAATGGCCAAATCATTATAGTAAATCTTCATTTGATGTTCCTCTTTCTCATTCAATAAGACGTTTTTACTTCAGTATTGATGATGCTGTTCCTAAATGCTCACTATTAACCATAAGTTCCTTAGCCTGATTGCCTACATATTAACATTCAGTAACCAGAGTATTTTCACTGTATAACAGAACTAGCTACTTTAAAAGACTGTTGGAAAAACATATGCTCATTATTAATGTGAACTCTGCATTTAGTAATTCCTTTTCACATTTATATCAGTTTGTCACTTATTAGACCAAATGAAAGTAAAAACATATTACTATTATACTATAGAAAATATAGATAAATTACAAATTTATCAATTTATATAGGTAAATTATATTTCTCCTTGACCAAACGGTCCAAGAACCCTTAAACAATAAAGCTATCATTGGTCTGGGAGCTGAGATGCACAATGTCACAAATCAGCACAAGGTATTTGAAAAGGTATTTTCAAAAGTAATCTTCTGAAAAGAAGAAGGAGGAGGAGGAGAAGGAGGAATAGAAAGAAGGAGGAGGAGGAGGAGAGAAAGGAGAAGGAAGAGAAGAGAAAGAAAAAGAACCAGAAAGAAAATCATTTTAGGTAGCCAAGCTGTGGTAAAACTATTCAAAATGGACTATCGTTGAAAAAATTAAAAAACAACATAAGGGTAATTTTATTTAAATCTGTATTTTGTGCAAGATAAAGCTAAAGTAAATTTTGGTAATCTTCTGAAGTGATATACTTGCCTTGCTGTGGGTATAATTTGTAATTACTATTTTCAACTTTGTGTATATACTCTATGATTTAATTCCATCAGAGATATGTTTGGGTGAAAGCAAGTCTGGCTTTTTTATATTTTCTGAGCAATTATTTCTGCTGAATTCTGCTATCAGCAGCCTCCTCAACTAGATACTTAAAATAGGAATTAAGAAAAATATTACTTGAGTCATATTTCAGTATCTTTCATGTTAATATGAAAAGGAAACGAAAAGAAAGGGATGTAAACAAGTGCAAAAAGAGGATGGTAAAAATAGGCGAAGTGCATTACAGAACAGATAATGCTGCTGTCCAGTGTCAAGACAAGTAAAACTGAATTGAAAAAGAATGACATTTAGTCATAATCACTAGTACTTTTGATATTCATTCTTCTCTCTTTTTTTTTTATTTATTCTTTTTTTTTTATTGCATTTTAGGTTTGGGGTACATGTGAAGAACATGGAAGATTGTTGCATAGGTACACACATGGCAGTGTGATTTGCTGCCTTCCTCCCCATCACCTATATCTGGCATTTCTCCCCATGCTATCCTTCCCCCAACTCCCTACCCCCCCCACTGTCCCTCCCCTTTCTCCCCCAACAGACCCCAGTGTGTGATACTCCCCTCCCTGTGTCCATGTGTTCCCATTGTTCAACACCCGCCTATGAGTGAGAACATGCGGTGTTTGATTTTCTGTTCTTGTGTCAGTTTGCTGAGAATGATGGTTTCCAGGTTCATCCATGTCCCTACAAAGGACACGAACTCATCGTTTTTGATGGCTGCATAATATTCCATGGTGTATATACGCCACATTTTCCCTGTCCAGTCTATCATCGATGGGCATTTGGGTTGGTTCCAGGTCTTTGCTATTGTAAACTGTGCTGCAATGAACATTCGTGTGCATGTGTCCTTATAATAGAACGATTTATAGTCTTTTGGATATATACCCAGTAATGGGATTGCTGGATCAAATGGAATTTCTATTTCTAGGTCCTTGAGGAATCGCCACACCGTCTTCCATAAAGAAGAAATATATTAGATGGGAGGAAATGCTCATGGGATTGGAATTAGTTATAAGGAGGCATTTTGTTTTGCTTTGATCTGGCATTGAATGGCAATGGTCAGTACCGAAGTCATATAGTTACATATTCACATATGCATGAATATATGAATTTAGTAATTCAGTATACATTTATGAAAGACTAATTCCAATCAGTATTAATAGCAATTACAATTTTACAGCTTTGAATTCAATCATTTAAAAATATATTATCATCAAAAGATAAATGATAACAGAATATTAGACCTGTATCTTCTCTTATATTTGATGGACAAAAACATAGAGCACACGCAACACTTGCACAACACAATTAAGAAATTTGAGTAACATAAACGTGTTTGACATGATGATTATATTGCACTCTGCTCTCAAAAAGTAACAGAAAATAAGAATTTAAAAATATAGCGGCACATGTACAAAAGCGATGACTTAATAGATCACAAAATGACTCAACATTTTTCGTATCAATTATATATTATATTATTTAAGGAAATCAACTGTATTGGAAATTGTAAAGGTAGTGTTATACATCACCAATGAATTTGGAAGTTTAATAAAAGCCCTACTCCATTGGTCTGTATATCTGTTTTGGTACCAGTACCATTCTGCTTTGGTTACTGTGACCTTCTAGTATAGTTTGAAGTCATTATAGTATCATAAGGCCTCCAGCTTTGTTATTTTTGTTTAGGATTTTCTCGGCTATACCAGGTTTTCTTTGATTCCATATGAAATTTAAAAATCATTTTTTTACCATTCTGTGAAGAGTGCCAATGATAGTTTGATGGGAATAGCATTGAGTCTATAAATTACTTAGGGCAGTATGGCCATTTTTAGGATGTTGATTCTTCTAAAAGACTTTAAGTATGCTATGTAAAAATTATGAGATAGGTGAATATAGTGACACATGGAGGTATTATTGTAGCCTAAACCATTGCTTCAGAAAAAGTTTGAAAATCACTAAGTTTGAAATAGGACACTAACTCAAGAAGCTAAAATAAAACTGTATGTCCTTTCAAAATAATGATAATGGCATATAACAATGAATAGAAAGCAAAAAGTAAATAGAAAGTGTATTTGTTTAGAAGCCTACAAAACAGGAGCAGATATGATGTTCTTAAACAAGAAAATAGTAAATATCTAAGAAAATGGCAAATATAAAAAAATTACCTTGAGAATGACAAATATCACATATATACACCTATGCTCATTCTATGAAAAATGCAGTGCCAATAAATCTAAAGTATATTTGGAGAAATTTTAGACATAAAAATAGTACCAAATAATTATAACATAAAACAAAATTTTATCAAACCAAATATACAGTTTACTCATAAACTGTACATTAGTGGATGCTGAAGTGAGGAAAGGATTCAGCCCTTGAGCCTCAAGTTTGATGTCTGCGTGGGATGTCCTAGGCGTTCTTTAACAGGTTGAGGAATTTATCTTCTTTACACACTTTGTTGAGTGTCTTTATGATAAAGAATTGCTGGACTTTGTCAATACTTTTTCTACCTCTATTAAAATGATCATGTAATTTTTTCCTTTATTTATTTGCTATCATTTATTATATTAACTGATTTTAAGATATTCAACTAATTTTCAATTCTAGGGATAATTTTCTCTTGGATATGGTTCAGAATCCCTTTTCTATGTTGCTAGCATTTTGCTGAGAATTATTTGTGGGCATTCATAAAATATATTGGTATACAGTTTTTATTTTGTTTACTTGTTGAATTGTGTGCGTGTGTGTGGATTTGATGTCAACTTACTACTGACCTCAAAATTTTCTGGGACATGTTCCTCTGTTTTTCTTGGAATAATTTGTTAAGTATTGGTATTAATTCTTTTTTAAATGATTGGTAGAATCACCAGGGAAGCCACATGGGTCTGGGCTTTCTTTGTGAGCAACTTGTTTTCTTTATTATTAGTTTAATATCAATTAAATGTAGATTCTTTTGCAGAGGCAGCTCTTGAGGTAAGATTTTGTTTTTTTGCAGCCCCAGAAAAGCTTTTTCTTAGCAGTCTCTTCATAATTCTTTCAGGCAAACTACTGGACCACTGTTTAACTTGTACATTTCATGAAGTTACCTTCTCTTAGTTACCTATCAATAATTTGTCATTGTTTTTGAGGGCACCCTTATGTTTGAACTTTTTAAAACTCTGTTTTAATAATTTAATAAAGTCTATTTCTTTGGGAAACTTTCAGAGCTTTTTTTCTTTTTTCTTTTTCTTTTTTTTTTTTTTTTTTTTTTGCCTGCCTTTCACCCTGGGTAAAATCTCTGAGCAATGGTTCTGAATTTGTGGGTAGACGCAGTTGCATAATTCTCTATGAGTGACATTCTTGCTTTAGGAGCAGGGCCTTGGATTGTAATATATATAGTCTTTTCAGGTGTTCCACTCTACAAATAAGCAGTGGTGGTATGAGTGATTGAGGCAAACTGCAGTGTTCCCCAATCACTGTGCCTTAACAAGGAGGGGGGGAGAAGAGAGAGAGAGAGAGAGAGAGAGAGAAATGAGAGAGACTTTTAGGAATATTTTTCATAAAATAGACAGTGGTATTTTTAACTGTTTTCAAATGTTATATGGTAATCCCCCCATTCTGAATTATATTGTGAGTTGCTCTGTGGAGTGAAATAAACATATCTGATCAGTATTGAAAAACAACCATTTAAAATAACTGGAAATTGTCATTAGAGAATACCACAAATGAAGAAATACATATTCTAAAAGATCCACTAATACTATGTAGGGACAGTGAGAATCTGTCAGTTGAACCATGACTCTCTCCCTCTCTAGCCCACCTTACAAGTTCAGCATTACTGAACTTCCATTCCAGGCAGGTATAGTCATATAGCCGGAAAAACATGGCTCGTTCTCTCCCGTTGGTTATGGTATCTTCCTAGGAGAATTGGATTTCTTATTAGAGCTTTCTCCATTCTTTTGGTTTCTATTTTAACTAAAAACCAAGTATATGTTTAGTATTTCCTGTATTTTAAAATGTTTTATTATTTTTGTCTTTGCGCATGACATAAATTATTTATAATTTACATATCTATTACTATATTATATATAATAATAGATATTTATAAACAAATACTGAATCTGAATTTTTGAACTATATATCTCTCTTTCATTTGAGGTTGTTTTAACAAATTTATTTTATTTTGGTCATAACTCTTGGTAACATTTTTTTGTATGTGTTTTCTTGAATCAAATTGGTAGCATATAGCAAATATTACCCTTTATATACAAAATTGCATGTTGCCAAGATCTCAGCTTTAAAATTAAAGTCTCACATTAACAATTAATATGTGTAAAACATTTTTTATACTCTCTTGTAAGAGAAAGTCAATATTTAGAAATGAGTTTCTGGCCAAGCTAATATACTATATTATCTCTGATGCAACCTAAATAGCTGTTACACCACAACCTCTGCTGAAACTGACTTTGCATTAACTCTCATTCACTAGATTCCTCATTGAATATGAGGTTCAGCCTCCAGGAAACATTCTGAGTTGAAATCAGTATTGGTAATATTTAGAAGTACTGTTCACTGAAGATTTTATTTACTTTCCAAAATATTCTTATTGACTTAATCATTAGTGTCATTATTGCTTCTAAAAGACAATTGTCTGCTAGAACAAAGGAAAAAATTTGAGTCAGATATTTGGCATGTTTTCCACAATCCTTTTTTTTTTTTAAGAAAAAAAATATTGTTCAGGGTGTTTTCAATGTAAGCCATTTGCATAAAGAATTATTACAAAATATAGACATCATATCTACCTAAAATTATATTTGAAGCATCATATGTCATGTGAGAAAATGTTATAAATATTCTTTTCTGATGTGGATTTAATGTTTTTGCCAAATTCATATTACCAGACCAAACATATTCCCTTCATCTTTCAATAGTTGGTAATATTTTTAGTTAGAGTTATAGCTCAATAACCCGTATTATTCATGATTCAACTGAGAGGCAGGAAGAGGCTGCACCTAGAACATTATTGTTAATGGTAACCTTCTATTTGGGCCCTAGTGGTATTGATATTCTCCCCTCAAATCAACCTATCAAAATTCTATATATTGAAGGACAATGCTTTGTGTTTTTTCCAAATCCATATGTTGCAGCCCTAATTTCAAATTTTGTGATATTTACACATGAAGCCTTTAGGGGGGTAATTAAGTCATGAGGGTGGAACTCTTATGAACGAGATTAGTATCCATAAAAGAATAGACATAAGGGGATACTGTCTCAATCCCTTTCTTTCTCTTCTCTCTCTCTCTTGACTCTCTCTCTCTCTCTTCTCCCTCTCTGTCTCTCTCTCTTCTCTTTCCACGTGTGTATGTCTCTCTCTTTCCCTCTTTCCTTTTTCTCTGCTGTATGAGGATACAGTAAGAAGAACATCTTTTGCAAGCCATAAACAGAACTCATCAGGAACAAATCAGCTGGCATTTTGGTCTCCAGACATCAGAATTGTAAAAAATAAGTGTCTTTTAACCCACTCAGTTTAGGATATTCTGTTATAGCAGCCTGAGCAGACTGGGACAGACAGTTTAAACATAATATCACATGATGTCTTCACTTATTATTTTTCATATCTATCAATAACATTGACGACATTCTACTTTTTTTCACGTTTATTTGTGAGTAAGCACCTCATCTCTCTTAATAAACTGTAAGTTCTTTTATATCAGGCAAATCTTTACTGACTATTTTGCAAGAGTCCTAGCATAAAGCTGTGCACATATTAGGTATAAGAAGTATTTGTTGAATTTAATTATGACTCATTAATGAATTTCAGTATGAATTGTTTAAACAGACATTATAACAACTTTACACTTAGAATTATTCTTTTTTTTTTAAATCTTGTTTGGTTAGTTAAAAATTTTAAACAGTTTAACACATGGGGTATTTTTGAAAAAGATACAAGGCCTAATGTGTATTAGATTTCATTTTTGACAAGGTAGCTGATAAGAAGGTTGTTGATTATCCATGATAGCCAGGTAAAAAACCTTCTCAATTACAATAAAACTTCATTATATATCATGTTAGGAATTTCAAAAGCTTTACAAGTATTACCATGAGATGATGAACTCGTGTTCTAAGTACGCTTTTTTACATCATCTCTCTTAAACTTTTTACAATAAAAGAGAATATAATAAGCAAAGCATGCACACAATTTGCTTTTTGAATCTCTAATCTTTGAAGCATTAATCCTGTTTTCTTTATAAATTACCCAGTTCAAGTATTTCTTTATAGCAATTCAAGAAAGGCCTAATACGGTGACTGTATTGTTTACGGCAGGATTTTAACAGAACCCCTTGCCTCTATGCTGTAGATGAGTAGTACCCAATTTTTTTGCCACCACAGACCAGTTTTGTGGAACACAATTTTTCCAAGGATGGGGGTGGGGGGAAAAATTTTCCACCTCAGATCATCAGGCATTAGATTATTATAAGGAGCACACAACCTATAACCTCATATGTGCTGTCACAATGGGGTCCATGCTCCTAGGAGAATCTAACGCCACAGCTGATCTGACTGTAGGCGGAGATCAGGCAGTAATGCTTGCCCTCCCCCTCACCTTCTGCTGTGGAGGCTTAGCTCTTAACAGGCCATTGACTGGTCCCATTCCATGGCCCAGGGGTTGGGAATTCAGAGCAGCTGTTAAGAGAGAGAAAGAGTCAAGGGGATTAAAAATAAAGTTACACTGCAGATGTCAGGAGTAGAAATGATGAATGAAAGAAATTTGAATTTTGGCAACGTTTACAAAAGAATATTTGCAAGTTTAAAGTCTTTTTGGAGTTAGAAAATTGTCTATACTGAATAAATTGTTTATTGTTTAGACTGAATAAAGAAAACACTGGTCAACAAAAGCTCCTGTGACGAAAGTCTCTCTCTGCTCAAAATGAGGTAGACAAAAAGAAGAGTAGGTTTTGAAGAAAATGACATAAAGTTTAGAGTACATTGAATTTGAGGTACTTGATGAATAGTAATTTAGGGATGCAAATATATAGAAATTTATACCTGTAAATCAACTGAAAGGATGGATTTACACATATAAATCAGGATAAATTAATGCTTAATTCTTATCAGAAACAATGAGATTACTCCAGTATAGTATATTTGAGAAGAAAATAGATCTTGACAGAAATCTTACAATAAGCAATATCCTAAGGAACAGATAAAGAACCTATTGGAAGAAAAAAAAATACACGTTAATAAAGATATAGAAGAATCAGATGAGTTTTGCTTATAATTTACAAGGCACTGTTGGATTTAATAAACTGAAATTCATCTTTGATTAATCAATGGGAAGTTCAAATAATTGTTGATCCATATATATAGAGAGAAATCACAAAAAAGTCATAAAAGGATAGCAGCCACTCAGGAAGGCCTTTAAATACATATATATAATTTTTTTAATTTTGATTGATTGATTGATTTTTGCCTAGCAAGTGAGTCTGTGTGGGTCAGATTCAGCAAAATTTAAATGATATTTTAAAACATTGACATATAATCTATAATCTCCATTTTTTGTTTAAAATATGAGGTACAAATGCATACTTGGAGATTCCTGATCAGTGATTTATCTCAATCGAGAAAAATATGTATAGAAAAGCAAAATAAAATGAGATACTTGATATACCATTTAATTGAGGCAAAAAGTTTTAGTTTGATGATCTTATTGATCAATGTAAAAAATTACTAAACGTGCATAAACTTTATTTTTCCCCTATTAATCTACCCTGTAGAAATATTTAAGCATATGTTCTACATAGCATTACTTTCTATGCACATATTGGGTAACCCTTTCATTTTTAACGTGGATTTGGCCATATAACTTGCCTTGTTCTGTAGGATATCAGCAAATATAACACAGGTAGAGAAATTTAAAGTATTTGCACATTGGCACATTGCCTCTCATGCTGACGGAATTTCTTCTTTCACTACCTGAACTAATCAAGACCAATCCATCCACTGACTAAAAAGAGATCAAGCAGAGAGTGGCTGCAGATATCCCGGCTACCCCAGCCTTTCTAGCTGATAATCCAGATGTATGAGTTAGACGAGTCAACCCACTGTAGGGCAATCTGTCTCAGCTTGGCCAAATCAGATAAGGATGCCATGCTAAAACACAGAATAATGACAGACCACAAACAGCTTTTTGGAGGGGGAGGGTACATTACGTTTTGTGCTGGTTTATTACAAGTGAAATATACATACTCATCATTCCTTATTTCATTTTACACAACTTGATTCTGTGACAGCAGGTGGGAAGTGGTCCCTGGAGAAACTTCAACCAGCCTGCCCATGGAGGTGGAGCCTCGGGAAGTTCAAGACATGACATTTGCACCAGGGAGGAGGCTGCCCTTCCTCTTCCGGTGTGGAACCAGTGGAAACAGAGATTCCAAGGGCTAGGAAGGAAGTGCTCTAGCTGGGACTCTGTCCTAGAGAGAGTCCCTGTTTCCTCATTTTCTTCCTTCTCACCAAATAAAACGCTGTCTTACTCAACATTCATATTGCTCGTGAGCCCAAATTTCATGGCAGTGGCACAAAGAACCCAGTCTTTAGCTGGACTAAGGAAAAGTTCTGTAACAAATCCATCCTAGTAGTTATTTTAGATGATTTGACATAAGGCAGACAGACAAAGATCTGACCTCCAAGATCAGCTACTCATGATACAGAGTGGTCATTGCCTAAATTAGTCCTTTAGACATGCCGTCAGAATTTTACTATAACTGAGATTACTGTTTCTTTATCTATCAAAATATAATCAGGCCACAAATTCCATTACATGATGCCAAAAATAATAATAATTAGACTATTTAAAATTTACCAGCTGCTAAAGCAGTGCTAGGAATGAATATAAAAGACAGAAGGCATTTCAACAGCAACAATCCTAGTGTCATATCAAGTGCTGGTATTATTAATTTGTAATAGATTGCTCTCATAATGAAAAAATGTTTCCAAATGTGTCAACAAGTGACTTGATAGATGCACAGATATTCTAATGCTGTAGAATTATATTAGCATATTTACCGAGCTAGCCATAACAATGTATTAAAATAAACTTGTTAAAAATATGATTAAAGAGACTCAAAAGTTTAAGTTGAAACATTAATCAATCTCTACACACAAAAGACTTTTTAAAAACAATTCATTATTACATGAATATTATTAATACATTATTGCATAAGAGCTTCTGGAGGAGTAAATCCTTGATGGATTAGAAAGGGTTTAACTGTAGGAATACAGTTATTTTCAATGAAACAAGATTTGAGGCAGGAAATTGGGTGCTTATAAAATTTGTATTCATTTCAAGATAGTTTACTTAGTTCTTTTTAAAAACAATTTTTTAAATGCTGTCCTTTGTTTCCTAGGGAGAAAAAGAAATTTTTTTTAATTAATTAATTTATTTATTTATTTATTTTTTATTGCATTTTAGGTTTTTCTTTACAATTTTAAAATACATGTACTTATGCTGTTTTTAGAGTCTTGTTTTGTTTTGTGTGTCTTTGAGAGAGCTTCTTTATGTGTTATAATTTTACCTCACAATGAGTTTTTGTTGTTGTAATTGTTGTTTTCTCTTAAGATATGTTATTTTTGATTGTGAGCTCAATTAAAACAGATTTGTTTGGTTGCTTATTGTTTGTTTTGATGAAAGTCTCCTATTAATACATTTTTTCAGAAAACTTTTCTGTAGACAGCATTAAATTTTCCATCTGCTCTCACAGGAGAATTTAACAGTTCTGGACACTTTATGTTAATTTTTCATTTTTGGATTCCTGCATGTGTGGGTGGAATACATTTTGATTCACTAACTCCTACACTGGTTTGAGATTTTGACTTCTCACAAGGAAATTTTTTTCTCTGTCTCTCAGAGCTCTGTGTCTATTGTACACCTCCTTTCTGCCTCACCAGGCCGACTAAGAAGGGATAATTTTAGTTCCTATTATGAGGATGTTACTGTATTTTTGATACCCAACATTTATGAAGAATTTCAGTTTTCTCTTTATGAGTTACACAGGTTCAGGGCATGGTCTATTGTCCTTAAGTTTGGTCAGGATTTCTGCCCCAGTCTAGGCCTTTGTCACCATAATGTCAGCTTCCAGCCTGCTTGTTTTTACCTGAGTTTCCAATTTTTTTTTTTTGAGGTAAAAGTTTTAATTACAAATTATCCAGAGTAGTATTTCCATTTGTTTGTAGATTGAGAAGGCAAGCTGTATCACCTTGTTTCTCCACGTTGAAGGAAGTTATCTCATTTGCTCTGAAAATATTAGATAAATGTAATACACATAAATATGTTTTTTCAGAATAGTGCATATTTTTAACTTAATGTTTTATTACAGTTTGTGGAAATTAATATGCATTAAAAGTATTTGAGTTCTGCATCTAGCATTTTGAACAATCAATGGAAATAACAAATATATTAAACTTGATCTTAAAGTGATTAAGCAACATAAATAAAAACATAGTAGTAAACAAAAATTAATATTTTATGCATACCTTTTGATCTTTAGTTGCTTAATGTGACAATTTTTAAATCATACAAAGCATAAATTTTCAAAGTTAGTCTCCTCTACAATACCGTAGACTGTGAATAAGTCTCGATGGGTCTTTTTTTAGTAAAAAAAAGCTCATCAGTCTGCCATATTATGTTTTATTTTTGATTAACTTCCATTCTAGAATTCTCATAATAGTATACTTTCCAACAACAATCATCCTATTTCCACTCTCTGAATAAAAACAGAACAAGTATTTTTCTTTTTCTACCAAAAGATTTTCAAATATTTGAAGAAAATTCACCATTTTATTCCAAATATTAACTTTTAACCCCTTTTTCATTCCTCAGATAACATTGCTTTCAAATTTTTTATTAACTTGGTCATTGTTTGTTCTTGAGTTAATTTTAAATTTAGGAGTCTAAAATAAATAAAGTAATCTATAGGTGGTTCGGCCTGCACTGAAAGCAATTTTACCTCTTTTAAAGTAGATACTATGATATTACTTCACATTAAATTTGCATTATCTCTTAGACTGACTTCTTTGAACAAATATGCCCATTCAGATCTCTTTATTCTCTCATACTACTAATCTTAATGTTAAAATATTCTTCTCTGTGTTCATTACTTCCATTGTATCTTCATTAGATGAAAGAGTAAGAGTGAAATAAAATTTATCTCTTATAATTATGTATATCTTCTCTAATATGTCCTCCATAATATTTTTACTTTACTTTTAGGATTTATTTTAATTGGTTTTATTATTTCCTCATGTATTTTTTCAAATATCATAAAATTCAGATATTGTTTTTCTTTGGTAAATAGGATCAAAGTCAATTCTCTTACTTTTTCCTCAAAAAGTTGTTAAATTAAATATAACTATATATGCATAACTCAATTGTCAAAAAGGAAAAATGACCCACAATGATCACCTGATAAGCAAAAGTAATTTCAGGCTTAAGAAAAGAGAGAAAGTAAGATAAATTTAAGAATTACACTCATTTCCATTCATATTTGATATTTTCCCAGGCATGACAGCCTTTCTATAAAGCTATGCTTTAGATTATCTTATTCTTTTTACCTAGCATGCACGTTTTTGCTTTCCTACAGCCCTAATGAACTTAGATTTTTCTAGATTTTGTTCAAAAGTCATTCTATCGTGGATATGCCTATAGTTTGACACTTCGTCTATTCTCCAAAAAACACCGTAATTATTTGTAATAAGGTAGTTTGTCTTTCTATGAGCTTTTTGGAGGAAATTTTGTATTTCTGTATTTTTTCATTCCCAGAATATAGTTGTCATTCAATTAATCAATGTTTTCTGAATAAAGAAAGAAAATAAGAAATAAGCAAGAAACAAACGCCAAAACAAACAAATCTTGGATGCTAAAACTGTGAAGGCCTTAAAGATAAACATTGATATATAGGCAAATTTCCTTAGGCCATCCATTTTTTCTTGTAATCTATATTAAAATAAGTACATTTTAAATAAAATACGTATTTTCCCAGCCATCATCTAAAAATTTGAAATAATTCTGTTAGATTTTTGAAATATACTGCAATTGTATAATAAAATATATTAACAAGTCTAATTTGGAAAATTAATAAAATAGAACATACTATAAAAGTCACTTTTGATCATGAAAATAATTCATCTTATAAAGGGTATAGCATAGTCTCTGGTGTTAAAATCAGAAACTGTATTATAAATAATTTTTCTTGTATGAGTTCTGAACTACTTGAGAGATATGACCAATAGATTGGGAAATTGAAATCAAAATATAAGCCTCATCAAAGATTAAAATCTATCCTCAACCCTAAAAAAATCACACATAGGACTTTTGGCCAGAATTTGCACTTTTGAGTAATTAAATTTAATTATCAATCTTTATAACCTATGCTGAAAGTCTATTCTATTTATTATGAAATATACTACTGTGAGTCTTCTATATTCAGGAGTAATTACGTGTAATAAATAATTTCTCCATATAGGAAAAAATCTCTTCTAAGTAGATCTGTTAAATTACAGAATAGACACTATCATCACTGTACTTTTTCAATTCCTACCACTCTAGAGTTCCAGTACTAATAAAGAGCTCAAGCCTCTCCTAGAATTTGAAAAATCAATTTGCTATAAAATAAGGCCTTTCAAGTTAGCCACATTTAAAATTGGAGGTTTCAATATTAAATATTTGTAGACCTTTGAAACAGATGAAATGCGATATTTTTGTTTCAATAGTATTCTCAGGTTACCTCAAATACTGAAATGAAATCTATTCCCTACACCATCCATCTTCAAGTTGAATTAATCATGAACAACTTGAAGATGCTCAGAAAAATGTTAAAATGATTACAGGTGTTTTAGTGTATAAAAGTCAAAGTGATATTCTGGAAGCATAAAATAATATACTGAATGTTTACTCACTTAGAATATGTATGTCTAGAGCTAAACAGATATATTATTTTTCCTACATTGTTTCTTGTAAATGTTTAATTTGATGAACTTAAATTCTGAGAATAATAATTTTCAATTTCAATTAATTCAAGAACTGTTTCTGCATAACTTTCTATACTTCAGCTACTTGGCATTGAAAGAGGTCAGATAATTTCCTTCAACCATAAGGTTTGTCTATAATAACAGCATTAGAAGACTTAAACTATAGAGAATGTGTCCTATGAACACTAAAGTAAGAAATTAGAAATCAATAAAATAATGTCTTTAGGCAATTCTCAAATATTTGAAAATTACGGATTCTGAAAAAAATGTATAGGGCAGAGAAAAATATCACAAAGAAAATTAGAAAATATTTTAAGTGAATTATAAAGAAAATTCAAGGCATTAAAATAAGCGTGGTGATGCAAAAGCAGTGCTTAGAGGAACATTATGACAAAATGTTCATGTTAAAAGTGAAGAAAGGTAAAACTCCATGGTCAGCTTTCAATTTATAACATTAGTAGAAAAGAAATATGAGAGCAAGAGAAAACTAAATAATTAGAAGAAAGGAAATAGTAATTTTTTAATGCAATAGTTTTTTGGGTTGGGATGCAGGTTGTTTTCAATGACACGGATACGTTCTTTAGTAGTGATTTCTGAGCCCGGTGAACCCATCACCTAAGAAGTGTATACTGTACCCAATATGTAGTCTTTTATCCTTCAACCCACTCCCAACCTTCCCCCTGCACTTCCAAAGTTCATTGTATCATTCTTATGCCTTTACATACTCATAGCTTAGCTCCCACTTATTGTAAGTGGGAACATGCGATATTTGGTTTTCCATTTCTGAGTTACTTCACTTAGAATAATGGCCTCCAACTCCACCTAGGTTGTTGCAAAGGCCATCATTTCATTCGGTGTTATGGCTGAGCAGTGTTCCACAGTGTGCATATACCACATTTGCTTTATTCATTCATTGATACATAGGTATTTACGTTGGGTTCACATATTTACAATTGAGCATTGTGCTGCTATAAATATGCATGTGCATGTCTTTTTCATATAATGACTCTAGTAAATTTGTGAGCATACATCAGTGAGATAAAAAAATTAACAAAATCAGAAGCAATTTATTTTCAACAAAATTGGTCAAACCTTTGTTATACTGGTCAAAAAAAGAATTAAATCTAATCCACTCATTTCAGAAGTAAATCAGGTTTTATCCCTTCACATATTATAACCATAATATAATAAGGGAATATAACTTTATATTGATAAATGTGACAACTGAATAAAATGCACACATTTCTGTAAAAATGCAACTTGACAAAATTAAAAGATAAAATGGAAAATCTAAATAATTATATTAATTAAATTAAACTAATTCAAAAAAATAAACAGAAAACCTTTATATAAAGAAATTCTAGGCCAGGCACAGTGGTTCACATCTGTAATCCCAACACCTTGGGAGGCTGATGCAGGAAGATGGCTTGAGCCCAGGAGTTCTAGACCAGCCTGGGCAATTTAGTGAGAACTTTTCTCTAAAAGAGAAAGAAAAAAACCATACAAATTAGCCAGGTGTGGTGGCGTATGCCTGTAGTCCCAGGAACTCATAAGAGTGAGGTGCTAGGATCACTTTACCTGGCAAGTGAAGACTGCAATGAGCCAAGATTGTACATTGTACACAAACATGTGCAACAAAACAACACCCTGTCTCAAAAAAATATTAATAACAGTAAAGAAAAGAAATTCCAGTACTAAAGAGTTAAATTGGTGAATTGGATCAGACATTCAAGAAAATAATCAAGCAAATTATACACAGTCTTTAGAAAATAGTTAAATTCAACTGGACCTCCACAGTGGAATCAATAGTTACACAATAAGAAGCATTGTTTAGGTGAACTAATAATGCTTCCTTTGTTTATTTAAAATCTTATTTATTTTAATTTAAATGATTCACTTTCAAGTGATAAATTATTGATCAATTTGAGATTAGTCTTCGTATTAGAGTACTTTTTAATATTCCTCTCATTTTCTGTTACTCAATATTAAAAATTACATGGTTTCTAATTTCAAAATACACAATCTTTATCAAGTAGCTTAAAATTTACTGAACAAATTCTTACTAAATTATTTACAGTAAACTAATTTATTTTTGCCAATTATAATTATTAGGTTTGGGATGGTTTCTTTTCTATTTTTTAAAGATTAAAACTTTTTTTTGAATTTCCATTTCTTATTAGGGAACAGGTGGTGTTTGGTTACATGAGTAAGTTCTTTAGTAGTGATTTGTGAGATTTTGGTGCACTCATTACCCGAGCAGTATACACACTGCACCCAATTCGTAGTCTTTTGTTCCTCATCCCATTCACACTCATTCCCCCAGAGTCCCCAAAGTTTATTGTGTTATTCTTATGCCTTTACATCCTCATAGCATAGCTCCCACTTACAAGTGAGAACATATAATGTTTGGTTTTCCATTCCTGATTTATTTCACTTAGAGTAATAATCTCCAGTCTCATCCAGGTTGCTCTGAATGCCATTAATTCATTCCTTTATATCACAATTACTTTATCAAATTGTTGACTGATGGCCATTTAGGTTGGTTCCAGATATTTGTAATTATGAATTGTGCTGCTACAAACATGGGTGCACAGTTATTTTTTTATTTTTTATTTTTTATATGATAACTTATTTTCCTCTGGATAGATAGCCAGTAGTGACATAGCTGGATCAAATGGTAGTTCTACTTTTAGTTTATTAAGGAATAACCACACTGTTTTCCATAGTGGTTTTACTAGTTTACATTCCCACCAGCAATGTAGAAGTGTTCCCCTTTTACTACATCTACACAACAAATATCATTGTTTGATTTTTTGATAATGGTCATTCTTGAAGGAGCAAAATGGTATCACATTGTGGTTTTGATTTGCACTTCCCTGATCATTATTGATGCTGAGCATTTTTTTTATATGTTTGTTGAAAATTTGTACATCGTCTTTTGAGAATTGTCTATTGATGTCCCCTTTGAGTGGACATTAATAGTTTGAGGTTTTTGGTGGTGTGCATCTAGCTAGGTGTTGTCGTCCTAGCTACTCAGGAGAGACTAAGGCCAGAGGATCACTTGAGCCCAAGAGTTCAAGGTTACAGTGAGCCATGATACTGCTGCTGCACTGCAGCCTGGGTGACCAAGTGAGACTTTGTCTTGAATAAACAAATAAAGCCTAAAATATATATTCACAGATTCACATTTGATTATTTTTACTTTTACTATGCAATATTGCCATGGTTAAGTTTCATCATTTTTTTAATTTCAAGTTTCTAAATCAGGAATTGGAAAACTATGGCTCATGGGTGGGATTGCTTGATAAAATATAGGAGGCCTAGCAAAATTTGAATTTCAGATAAACAACACCTTTTCTTAGTCTAAGTACGTTCCATGCAATATCTGAGACATGCTTACATTTTAAAAATATTTTTAATGACACTCAAATGCAATTGGTTGTCCTGTATTTTTATTTGCTAAATCTGACTGCTTTGTCCATGGGCTAAATCCAGCGAGCAGCCATTTTATAAATAAGGTTTTATTGGAACACAGCCACTCTCCATTCTTATGCCTCGCCTGTAGCTACTTTTATGCTACAGTGGCAAAGATGAGTAGTTGTAGCAGAGATCAAATGCCCTGTGAAGTCTAAATATTTGCTGTCTGGGTGTTTACAGAAAAACTTTGGCAATCCCTGATCTTGATGATAATTTCTAATATATTTGTATCATCCAACTCTTTACTCAGTTTCATATCTCCTTTTGCATTGCATGTATGTGTGTGTGTGTATATATATAAATATGTATATATGTATGTATATATATATATGTAGAGAGAGTAGTTAGATAGATAGATAGATAGATACCCTAAGAGTACTGCAAACTTATCCTGCTCAAAGTGAATTTATTCACGCTCCCTTGAAGTTACTTCTTTTTCTATGAACAACAACGGCGTTGATTACATTACCAATAACTATGCTATGTGACCCATACCTTAACCTACAGATTTGTTTTGCAAGTGTGTGGGGATGGGGCAGGGGGGAGTAGGGTCAGGTTGTAATGAATGAGAAACAGGTGTTTTCTAAACCGCCCTATACTTCTCATGTCCTATTTTTGTCAGTTCATATTGTTTCTCTTCTTTTGTCACCTCAAAAATCTAGCTCCTTTTTTATCATGAAAACCCACTAAATTCTCTTCATCAATGCTGCTGTTGATTGCAGCTCCTTTACAGTATAACTCAGTACAACCACATCAGATCTAGCCTTCACAGTGAATCAATACAAATTTGCAGGTGAACAGATTGTACCAAATCTTAAGATATTTCCTCTAATATGTATTTATTTACCAAAAATACTAACAGATATTGAAGGCCTACTCTTTGCAAAACAATAGTTTGGATGCTCAAGGTATATCCGAGAATTAAAACAAATATTTATGCTTGACCTTTTAGGAATAATAATCTATGAAATACATCAATATAAATATGATTAGAAGTAATTTCATTATGAGGATTTACTAGATGTTATATATAACATCAGAGTAAACAGCCTTTGAATTTAATAATACTGCCCAAGGACAAATAACAACTAATTATGTAGCCAGGATTTGAAATTCCACAGTTTGCAATCTAAGAACTCAGACTGTGAGAAAGAGTTGTCCAGTATCTAGTGTTTGTCATTGAAACCAAAAACAAAGTCTAAGAGAGTAGGGGTATGTGCTATCGCCAATGTAACACAAATTAAGCTATTACATATATATTTGAGAAAGGGTCTCACTCTGTTGCCCAGGCTGGAATGCAGTGGCATGATTTTTGCTCACTGCAATCTCAACCTCCTGGGATCAAAAGATCCTCCTGAATACCTGGGACAACAGGCATGAGCCACAATGCATAGTTAATTTTAGTGTGTATATAATATATAGATTGTATACACTATACAGACTATACACACTAAATAGACTAATATACTGACATGTGTATATATATATATATATATACACACACACACACACACATATAGGTATGTACATATATATATCAGTCTATTTTTTAAATGCATAAAGGTTTTCTTTACACCATTTGGATTTTTTCATTTCACAGAAGAGTCAGCGCAGTTATTCATCATTTACCAAGCTTTTAAAGGCCAGGCTGACATTACATATACACATTTCATTTCCATGAAAATCGACAGAGGTAATTATTTTATTCTTACATAAATATTATGCCATTCTCTACTGTTTCATTGCACAGAAGTTTTTTGTATTCAGACTCAGTACTCCATGACCATACTGAATACATAGGATCAGGAACAAGGGGGGCCTTTTGCTTAGATGCATATATTCTAATATATTTGTATCATCTGACTCTACTCAGTTTCATATCTCTGTAGAATTCTGACATTTTGCACTTTTGATTTTAATTTACTAATAGTGTATTCTTTGATGGAGATAATTTGTTTATAAGCAGATAATGTAATTTTATCAGCACAGCCAACATATTTGTCTTTTCATGTCTTTTATTCTAAAATTAATTATTAATCTTGGGGCTTCCAAACAAGAATTTTATCTAGAATTTTTCTTTCTTCTAAATATACTTGCTGGCTGGCCATGGTGGCTTATGCCTATAACCCCAGCACTTTGGGAA
Organism: Ateles fusciceps; assembly: GCA_036589455.1. Taxonomy (NCBI): domain Eukaryota; kingdom Metazoa; phylum Chordata; class Mammalia; order Primates; family Atelidae; genus Ateles; species Ateles fusciceps. Next base: position 1,743,791 of record JAZHEH010000174.1, on the reverse strand, counting down.
GCTAAGGCAGGTGGATCACCCGAGGTCAGGAATTCGAGACAAAAATTAGCCAGGCATGGTGGCACACATGTGTAATCCCAGCTACTCAGGAGGCTGAGGTAGGAGAATCACTAGAACCTGGAAGGCAGATGTTGCAGTGAGCAGAGATTACACCACTGTAGTCCAGCCCGAATGACACAGCGAGACTCTGTCTCTAAATAAATAAATAAATAAATAAATGTACTTGCTGTGCCCAATCCATACCAAGCTACTAGCTATTTCCTATATTTGTCATGATTTTTTTTTTATTGCATTTTAGGTTTGGGGGTACATGTGAAGAACATGGAAGACTGTTGCATAGGTACACACATGGCAGTGTGATTTGCTGCCTTCCTCCCCCATCACCTATATCTGGCATTTCTCCCCATGCTATCCCTCCCCCAACTCCCCCAGCCCCCCACTATCCCTCCCCTTTTCTCCCCCGACAGACCCCAGTGTGTGATACTCCCCCTCCCTGTGTCCATGTGTTCCCATTGTTCAACACCCGCCTATGAGTGAGAACATGCGGTGTTTGATTTTCTGTTCTTGTGTCAGTTTGCTGAGAATGATGGTTTCCAGGTTCATCCATGTCCCTACAAAGGACACGAACTCATCGTTTTTGATGGCTGCATAATATTCCATGGTGTATATGTGCCACATTTTCCCTGTCCAGTCTATCATCGATGGGCATTTGGGTTGGTTCCAGGTCTTTGCTATTGTAAACTGTGCTGCAATGAACATTCGTGTGCATGTGTCCTTATAGTAGAACGATTTATAGTCTTTTGGATATATACCCAGTAATGGGCACTAGACAAGGATTTGTCGTGATTTTTTACAGCATTGAGTCTGTGATTTTTCTAAAACCTGACATACTTCTATCTATATATTTTTTGGATATTTTAACTTGGTTTACATTTTAAGTTCTAACTCAAATAAAAACTTTGAATAATACCTTCCTCATCTCACTGCCATAGCAGTTTGCACTAATGTTTTTGTGTTTAAATGCTATTTGGAAAGAGAAGATTATGAATTTACATTTATAATGGCATATAAGCATCCATTCAGTTTATCAAATTTTTATTTATTTTAACTTACTAAATATAATACATGCATTGCAATGTATTTATGCCACTTAAGTTGAACACTGATTTGCAAGCTACTTTTATCCACAGTGAGCTCTTATTTTTTCAAAGTGATTTAAAATTACCTGAAATAATTATATTAGTAAATATTATTTTTTTTGGCTACTAAGAATAATTTTAGAATAATACTAATGTAAATCAAAATAAGATCATTACATTTGTAATCTCCTATTATTGGGCCTAACTTGTCTAGATGCTATTGTTATGACCTCCTACTCTGACTTTGCAATTTCCTCAATTTATTATTGTTATTATAACCACTACTAATTCCCTTATGTTTTTAGAAACACAGCTTGATTATGGAATACTTTTTTGAGTATACTAGGATAGCAAAAGTATTAAAATTATTTCCATTCTATTGTCATAATTTTTTGGTTAACATATAGCACTGTTCATTCTAAGCCATAGGAAGCCAAAGGTAGAGGTGTAATGTTCTCTCAATTCTAGTGATTCAAATTTTTCTGAGAAACGAATGAGTAACGCAACAAAAAATAAGTAGTGCTTTTCATATCATGCACAAACTTTTTCAAGAAAATAAATATAATAAGTAAATAATTAATAACTGATGATGCAGCTCCTGATTCAGTTTACATAAACAGTGAATTAGAGGGAAAAATTGGCTTACCTCTCAGAGTGGACTTTGAGTTAGAATGATACTTTGTGGTAGAGTGATACTTTGCATTGACTTAGCCCATGCTGCCGAGTACTTCATACCTGTAAGAAAAAACAGGTCATCAGAGAGTAGAAGCGAGAACAGCTCATTGTGCAATCTGTAGTGGGACTTCCTAACGACATGTCAGGATTACAATATTCCCTGTTTCCCTTTAGATGTCAATTATCCTTATTAAGAAGTTAATTCATAGTAAGGACTCTCAGTCATTTCTAAAATAACATAAATAGTGGACCCATAATTCAATTTATTACAATTAAACTAACTTTACTTGGCCTAAAGTGCTCTTTTCTAATCAAGCATACCTTAATATTTAACAGATATAGATTATTAATGAGCTTATTGATTAACTTCATTGAAAATAGAGTTAAAATTCACATTAGGAGATCTCTTGGTAGAGACACATATGACTGACTGTGACTAAATGCAAAATTGGATACTCTAATCCAATTCCGTTATAAAGTATTTCCTCTAGCAGGCTTGAAAACATAAAGTATTCTATGAACATAAATTATTCTATGTCTCTTAAGGATTAGACACATGTAACAATATTTAACATAATATATTTTTTAAATTTTAAGAAGAATTAAATAAATATATATATGCCTAAAATGTGAAGAATCCATTACTACCAATAACTTAGTTATCAACATATAAAAATAAACAGATATGGTAGGAGAGACAACGCAAGATGGTGGAATAGATGCTCCACTCCTCACCCCCTCCTGCAAGGACATCAATTTAGCAACTATCTACAAAGTCACAGCACCTTCAGAAGAACCAAAAATCAGGTGAACACTCCTTGTACCTTGTTTTAACTTCATATCTGAGGCACTGAACAGGTAATTAAATAGTCCTGAATCACTGACACCTTATTATTACCCTAACCCCTGGCAGCAATGGTGACAGGCTATGGGATAGATTTTGTGTGCTGGGGTGAGAAAGAGAAAAGTAATTTTGAGGCAGTGAATTCAGTGCTGTCCTATTATAACAGAAAACAAAACCAGACCAAACTCAACTGATGCCCACCTGTGGGGGAAGCATATTACAAGGCCTAGCCAGAGGGGACTCACCAATCCCAGTAGTCTGAACTTGAGTTCCTGCAAGCTTCACCACTGTGGACTAAAGTGCTACAGAGCCCTAAATAACTTTGAAAGACTGTCTAGGATACAAGGGAGGCAAATCTTAGGTGAGGCCTAGTGCTTAACTGGACCTGAAACAGTGGACTGGTGGGGTACGTGACATATTGAGACACCAGCCAGGGCAACAGAGAGAGTGCTGGTAGCACTCCTCTCATAGCCCCAGGGTGTATAACTCATGACTCCAAAAGGGACCTCTTCTCTATGCTTGAAGAGATAAAAGATGGGGGAGGGAAAAGCATAGGGAAGACTTTGTCTTGCGTCTTGGATGCCAGCTCAGCAACAGCAGGATAGGGCACCAGTAAGAGCTGTGGGGCCCCCTTTGCAGGGACTAGCTCTAGAATGACATTCCTAGGAATACGCTGGCTCAGAAGGGGAAAGAAGAACCCAGTCCTGGCAGCATTCATAACCTGGTAACTAAGGAGACCCTGGGTCTTGAATAACCAGCAGTAAAATCAAGGTACTATGTCAAGGGCTTTGGGTGAGCCTCTGAAACTTGCTGGCTTCAAATGAGATGCAGACAATTACAGCTGTGGTGGATATGGGGCAAGACTTCTACTTGACAAGAGTAGAAGGAAGACTAAAGAGGAATTGATCATGCACCTTAGGTACCAGCTCAGCCACAGGAAGGTAGAGAAGATAGAGCACCAAGCAGGATCTTAGGGTCCCTGATTCCAGGACTTGACTCTTGAATGGTATTTCTAGACCTTCCCTGGGCAAGAAAGGAGCTCATTGCCCTGAAGAGTGAGTCTCAGGCCAGGCAGCATTCATCACAAGCTTACTAAATAAATCTTGGGGCTTAAAGGAACATCAGTGGTAGCTTGACAATACTCCTTGTGGGCCTGTATTGGCTGTGGCCATGGGGTGAGGCTCATTTGACTTTAGAAAATGGAGGGAAAAGTGGGAAGGACTATATCAGATAGAACTTGGGGTAGACTTCTAACATTTTTTACTCTAGTCCATGAATCCCAAACAGGACTTCTGGACCCACTGATGCTTAGGGAACTCACCACTCTGAAGAGAAGGATACAGATCTGGCTAGCCTTGCTATCTGCTGACTGTAGAGACCCAAGGCCTTCAGCAAATGGAGGCAGTAGCCAGGAAGTGGTTACAGCAGGCTAGATAATTCTTCCAGGCTTGCACAAGACCAACAAGAAGGTACCTTTACAAGTCTTCAAGAACCACAATGTTGCTGGGCTTGGGGTGTCCCTGAAGCAGATAAAGCTGAGATTACTACACCCAAGTCATTTCAAATATCTGAATAGCCTTCCCCAGGAGGACAGGTAAAAACAAGCCCAGACTAAGAAGACTGTAATAATTACCTAGACACAAATAAACATCTACAAGTATCAAGACTATCCAGGAAAACATGAACTCATCCAACAGAGTAAATTAGCATCAGGAATCAATACTGGAGAAACAGAAATATTTGACATTTTCAAACAGAGAATTCAAAATTGTTGTGCTGAGGAAACTCAAAAAATTTAAGGTAACACAGAAAAGAAATTGCGAATTCTAAAACATAAATTTACCAAAAGGATTGAAATAAGTAAAAGGAATCAAGAAAAATACTGGAGTTGAAAAATGCAATTGGCATATTTAAGAATGTGTCAAAAATCTTTTAATAGCAAAATTGATGAAACAGAAGAAAGAATTAGTGAGCCTGAAGACAGGCTATTTGAAAAAAAAAGCAGAGGACACAAAAGAATAAAAAACAAGGAAGCACATCTACAGGATCTAAAAAATAACCTCAAAAGAGTAGATTTAAGAGTTATTGGGCTTAAAGAGGTTGTAAAGAAAGAGATAACAGTAGAAAGTTCTCTTGAAGGGATAATAACTAAAAACTTCTCAAACCTAGAGAAAGATATCAGTATCCAAGTACAAGCAGATTTAACCTCAAGGGATTTAATAATCAAATTCCCAAAGATTAAAAATAAAGAAAAAATTCTAAAAGCAGTAAGAGAAAAGAAACAAATAATACACAATGGAGCTCCAATATGTCTGGTCACAGACTTTTCAGTGGAAATCTCATAGGTTAGAAGAGAGTGTCATAAGATATTTAAAGTACTGAAGGAAATCTTTTACTTTATAACAGTATATCCAGTGAAAATATCTTTCAAACATGAAGGAGAAATAAAGACTTTCCCAGATAATTACCTGAGTGATTTCATCAAGATCAGAACTGTCCTACAAGAAATGCTAAAGAGAGTAATTCAATCAGAAAGAAAAGGAGAATATTAATGAACAAGAAGAAATCATCCAAAAGTACAAAACTCACTGGTAATAATAAGTACACAGAAAAACACAGAATATTTTAACACTGTAATTGTGGTGTGTAATCTACGCTTCTCTTTAAGTAGAAAGTCTAAATGATGAAACAAGCAAAAATACAACAGCTATTTAACACATAAACAGTACAGTAAGACATAAAGAGAAACAACAAAATTTAAAAAGTAGGGGGAAAATATTAAGGCAGAGAGTCTTTATTCATTTTATACTTGATAGATTGTTTATGCAAACAGTATTAAGTTGTTGTCAGAATAAAATAATGGGTTATATGATAGTATTTGCCACCCTCATGGTAAACTCAAACCAAAAACACATTACAGATCCCCCAAAAAATAAAAAGCAAGAAACTAGTCATATCGCCAGATGTTTGCCTTTATTTAAAGAAAGACAAGAAGGAAAGAAAGAATGAGAAGAGGACAAAATAGCCAGAAAATACAGTGATAAAATGGCAGGAGTCTTTACTTACCAATAATAACGTTGAATGTAAATGAACCAAACTCTCCCATACTGTGGCTGAATGGATGAAAAAACAAGACCTATTGATCTGTTGCCTATAAGAAAGACATCTCACCTATAAAGACATGTAGACTGTAAATAAAAATATATTTTTTTAAAAAAAAGATGCCATGCCAATGTAAACCAAAATAAAGCAGAAGTGGCTAGCTATGCTTATATCAGACAAAATAGATTTCAAGACAAAAACTATAAGAAAAGATAAAGAAGGTCATTATATAATGATGAAAGGGCCAATTCAGCAAGAGGATGTAACAATTTTAAGTATATATGTGCACTCAGGTATATAAAGCCAGTATTTTTAGAAGTAAAGAGAGATATAGGTTCCAATACAATAATATTTGGGGAATTTAACACCCACTTTCAATGTTGGACAGATCTTCCAGAAAGAATATCAATAAAGAAACATCACATTTAATTTACACTATAGAACAAGTAAATCTCACATATATTTATGGAACATTTTATCCAATGGCTGCAGAATACACATTATTTTCTTGAGCACTTGAATCATTTTCAAAGATAGACCATTTGTTAGGTTATAAAAACAAGGCTTAAAACATTAAAAAATATAATGCAACTTCTCTAAATATAATGGAATAAAACTGGAAATAACAAGATAAACTTTGGAAAATATATGAGTACATAGAAAGTAAACACTATGCTCCTGAATGGACAATGGGGCAATGAAGAAATTAAAAAGAAAACTGAAAAATTTCCTTAAACAAATGACAATGGAAACACAACATACCAACACTTATAAGATACAGAAAAAGCAGTACAAAGAGGGCAAGTTTGTAGCTAATACCAACATCAAAAAAAAAAAACCAAAAAAACTTCAAATAGTAAATAAATATCGTAAGGGTGTATTTTAAAGTAGTAGAAAAGTAAGAGCAGGCTATACCCAAAATTAATTAGCAGAAGAAAAGAAATAATAAAGATCAGAGCAGAAATAAATGAAATTAATTAGAAAAAATACAAAATATCAATTAAAAAGTTGGTTTTTTTCCCAAACAAATGCATTCAAAAGTGGGCAAAGGATATGAACAGACACTTTGCAAAAGAAGACATGTATGAGGCCAACAAACATAAAAAAGTGCTCATCATCACTGGTCATTAGAGAAATGCAAATCAAAACCACATTGAGATACCATCTCATGCCAGTTAGAATGGCAATCATTAAAAAATCTGGAGATAACAGACACTGGAGAGGATGTGGAGAAATAGGAATACTTTTACACTGTTGGTGGGAGTGTAAATTAGTTCAGCCATTGTAGAAGACAGTGTGGCAATTCCTCAAGGACCTAGAAATAGAAATTCCATTTGACCCAGCAATCACATTACTGGGTATATAACCGAAGGATTATAAAGCATTCTACTATAAGACACAAGCACGCATATGTTCATTGCGGCATTGTTTACAATAGCAAAGATTTGGAACCAACCCAAATGTCTATCAATGATAGACTGGACAAGGAAAATGTGGCACATATGCACCATGGAATACTATGCAGCCATAAAAAATGATGAGTTCGTGCCCTTTGTAGGGACATGAATAAATCTGGAAACCATCATTCTCAGCAAACTGACATAAGAACAGAAAATCAAACACCACATGTTCTCGCTCATAGGCATGTGTTGAACAATGAGAACACATGGACACATAGAGGGGAGCATCACACACTGGGGTCTGTTGGGGGGCTAGGAGAGGGACAGTGGGGGTGGGGAAGGGATAACATGGGGAGAAATGCCAGATATAGGTGACAGGGGGGATGGAGGCAGCAAACCCCATTGCCATGTATGTACCTATACAACAATCCTGCATGATCTGCACATATACCCCAGAACCTAAAGTACAATAAAGAAGTTTTTTTAAATGATAAATAAAATTAACAACCTTTAGCTAGATTAAGAAAAAAAGAGAGAAGATACAAATAAATAAAATAAGAGATGAAAAAGGAGACATTACAACTGATACCACAGAAATTCAAACGATCATTAGTGGCTACTATGAGCAACTATATGCCAATAAATTGGAAAATCCAGAAGGAATGGACAAACTTCTAGACATATACAACCTAATGATATTGAACCATGAAGAAATTCAAAATCTGAACAGATCAAAACAGCATTAAAATGTCTCCAAATAAATAAAAACATGAGACCTGAGGGTTTTACTGCTGAATCCTAACAGTCATTTTAAAAGAACCAATATCAATTTTGTTCGAACTATTCTAAAAAATTGAGAAGAGAATATATCCAAATTCATTATACAAGGTCAATATTACCCTGATACCAAAACTAAAGACACATCAAAAAAAGAAATGAAAACTATAAGCCAATATTTCTTATGAATATTGATGCAAAAATCCACAAAAAATACTAGCAAACTAAATTCAATAATAGATTCAAAAAATTATTCATCATGACCAAGTGGAATCACTTTATACCAGGGATGTGTGGATGGTTTAACATTTACAAATCAATGTGCTACATCATATCAACTGAATGAAGGATAAAAACCATGTGATCATTTCAATAGATGCTGAAAAAGCATTTGATAAAATTTAACATTCATTCATGATTTAAAAACCTTAAAAAAAAACTGGATATAGAAAAAGTATTCCTCATTACAATGAAAGCTATAGATGACAGGCCCACAGCTAGTATCATACTGAATGAGAAAAACTGAAAATCTTTCCTCTAAGATCTGGAACATGACAAGGATGCCAGCTAACAACACTGTTATTTAACATAGCTTTAGAAATCCTACCTAGAGCAACTAAACAAGAGAAATAAATAATGGGCATCCAAATTGGAAAGAAAGAACTCAAATTAGCCTTATTTTTAGCTGATATGATATTATATTTGGAAAAACCTAAAAACTCAAGAAAAAACTATTGAACTTATAACCAAATTCAATAAATTTGCAGAATACAAAATCAAAATACAAAAAACAGTGGCATTTCTATATGTCAACAGTGAATAATCTGAAAAAATAAAAAGTAATCCCATTTACAATAGTCAAACATAAAATTTAAAAACCTTCAAATTAATGTAACCAAAGAATTGAAAGATCTCTACAATGAAAACTATAAAATATTGATGAAAGAAATTGAAGGGGACACTAAAAGATGAAAATATACTCCATTTTTACATATTGGAAGAATCAGTATTGTTAAAATGTCTATATTACCCAAAGCAATCTACAGATTCAGTGCAATCCCTATCAAAATACTAATAAAATTATTCACAGAGATAGAAAAGAAAAACAATCCTTAAATTTATATGGAAAAACAAAAGACCCGGAATAGTCAAAACTAGCCTAGGAAAAGAACAAACTGAAGGAATCACATTACCCGACTTTAAATTATACTACAGAGCTAAAGTAACCAAAATATCAAAGACCTGGCAATAAAACAGACACATAGACCAATGGAACAGAATAGATAATGTAGAAACAAATTCAGACACCCACAGTGAACTAATTTTTGACAAAGGTGCCAAGAAAATATATTTGGGAAAAGACAGTCTTGTCAATAATTGGTGCTGTAAAAAATCTCTCACCATATACAAAAATCAAGTCAAATGGATTAAAGATTGAATCAAGTCAAATGGATTAAATACCCCAAACTATGAAACTACTATAAGAAAACATAGGGGAAACTCTCCAGGACATTGATCTGGGCAAAAATTTTTGAGTAACATCCCACTAGGACAGGCAACCAAAGCAAAAAAAAAAAAAAAAATTGGCAAATGGGATCACACCAAGTTAAAAAGCTTGTACACAGCAAAGGAAACAATGAATAAAGTGAAGACACAACCCACAGAACTGAAGAAAATATTTGCAAACTACTCATCTGGCAAAGGTTAATAAGCAGAATATATAGGGAGCTCAGTCAACTTCATAGGAAAACAATCTAATAATCCAACTTAAAGATGAGCAAAAGATTTGAATAGACATTTCTATAAAGAAGACTTCCAAATGGCAAACGGGCATATGAAAAGGTACTCACCAACACTGGTCATCAGAGAAATGCAAGTTAAAACTACAATGAGATATAATCTCAGCACAGTTAAAATGACTTAATCTAAAAGAACGACAATAACAAATGCTGACAAGGATATGGAGAAAAGGAATCCTTTGTACACTGTTGGTGAGAATGTAAATTCGTACATCACCATGGAGAATATTTTGGAGGTTTCTCAAAAAATTAAAAATTGAATTATCATATGATCCAGCAATCTCACTGCTGAGTATATACCACAAGGAGGAAATCTGTAACAGAACTATCTGCTCTTCCATGTTGCAGCACTATTTGCAATAGCCAAAATTTGGAAGCATCTAAATGTCCATCAACAGATAAATAGATAAAGAAAATGTGGTACTTATGTACAATGGCATACTGTTCAGCCATAAAGAGAATGATATCGTGTTATTTGCAACAATGTGGATGAAACTAGAGGTCATTATGCTAAGAGTAATAAGCCAGGTACAGAAAGACAAACATCTCATGTTTTCACTTATTTGTAGCAACTAAAAATGGAAACAAATGAACTCATGGAGCTAGAGAGTAGAAGTATAGTTACCAGAGGCTGAAGGTGCAGGAGGCTGGGACAGTTATGGGTTAAAAATAATAACAAAGAATAATAAATAAGACATAATATTTGATAGCATAACAGGATAACTATAGTTAATAATTTAGTTGTTCATTTTAAATATCTAAAAGAGTATAGTTTGATTGTAACACAAAGGATAAATGCTTGAGGGGATGGATACCCCATTTTACATGATGTGATTATTACTCATTGCACACCTGTATCAAAACATCTCATGTACCCCATAAATACATACACCTACTATGTACTCACAAAAATTAAAATAAAAAATTTAAAAAACTTAATAGACATGGTCACTATAGGTTTGGATTTAAAAAACTTAATGGACATAGTCACTATATGTTTGGATATTTACCATCTAGAGAAAGCGTGAAGACCATATATAGTAAAATGTAGAAATACACACTGAGTCACTCCCTACTGGCTCTTAATGATCTCAGTCAAAGTGCCATCCCACTTGAGTGACCCTGAGGATGGGAGTTTTTTTATGATGGAGAACTTTTCAACTTGTCTATAAGAGCCAAAGTGTCCAATACTCACATTCTTTCTGTGTGTGATAAATCGAAGTGGTAGTACCAATTCTACTCTGACTTCAGGCCTCATCATATGACTTGCTTTGTTCATGAGATATTAGTAAACATAACATAACCCAAAATTTGAAGAAAAAAAAAGAAAGAAAAGCTCTTGCACTATTTTTCTGTCCTTAATTTTGCTATTGCTATGAGATCTCTTCCAGGCCAGTCTGCTGAGGGATAAGAGGCAGCTAGAATAAAAATGAGTTGTCCCAGTTGTCCTAGCCAAGACTAGTCTGAATGAATCAACAGTCACCCTACCCACAGCCAAATTCAGTAGGTTACCTCAACAACCATCCCAGATGCCTGAATAATAGACAGTTTTGTTGTATGCCACTGAATTTCTGTGTTTGTTGTTAGAAAGCAATGGAAAATCAATATGCATGTGTTGGAATTGGTCAGCTGTAGCCAGTAAGAGCATGGAAGGTAATATCTAAATGTTTAACTGGGCAGCATGTATGGACTAGCCACTGTATACTGCTTGGTTGGAATTTATGATTGAGTCAGACTGGCAGGTCTTTTTTCTTTTTCTTCTTTTTTTTTTCTGAAATCTCAAAAGAATTTAAAATAGGGTCTTCGGAGTCATGACTGTCGGCTTTGTTCCGGTTGTCTGAAGACACCTTCGGATGATTTATCTGATCATCTTGTTGAAGCTTGTCTGTGTATGTCTTCATCTGGCCAGTTTTTAATAAATGAACACACTCATACTGGTCAGCCTACTAAGATTGTTAAATTAATCAGGAGCAGTCACTGGGTCTGAGATTGTAGTCTTTTTGGACTGGTTACCTCACACAAAAGAATCAATGTTTTTTGGATCATCAGTTTATCCTGGAAAATCAACATGGAAAAAAAAATCAATCTTTGCAGGGTGAAAGGAGTGTGAGGTGTTTCTGTATGTTTCCCCTGAATCTTGGTTCATTCATTCAACTAATATTAAATAAACAGCTTCTACGTGGTAAAAATTGTACATAGAACAGGAGACATAGCAATGAATAGGACAGCTATAACATGGAGCTTATATTCTTGTGAAAGATATTTTGATTCTCTAACTGAGAAGGGCAACTCTGGTGTGAGCAGCAATGAGGTTGCAGATGTGGTTACAACCACATTAGTGCTCTTCAAGATTAGAGGTGACCCCCTTGAAGGTCGTCATGATAGAGAACCCACTCTTGCCCTTCATCTCTACATGCAGTTCTTCCCCTCTGCATCCAGGATGCCCCAAAGGTGAATGTACAAAGTAGAACTAGCCACTGAAGAAACCTGCCTTGTCTTTGTGCTAAGCCACTCAAAACCTGTGTTTTTAATACTTGTGTCATCTGTCCCCTGTGACTCACAATGAACTTAGATTTTCACTTGAGAGGTTGTAGAATGCTGTCACTCCAGCTTTCTCTTGACTATTTCCTTTGTCTCATGAGGGCTGGATGATGTTGCATATTCGTTAGTCATTAGCAGTCTTGCAGTTTGTATTCAGATTGACTGAACTATGCCACGTAAGGTTAAAACGATGATGTGAAAATCATTTGAAGAGTGTCTAAGCAATCATGCCCATCTCATGTTGTCGCAAGGTATAAACTGTTTTAAATTCAGTGAGGACTTTTACGTGATACTTGGATTTGTAGCTATGGAGATAACTACACAGGTAAAAATAGAAATTCTTAATAAGGATATTTTATAGTGTTCTCAGTATTTCTGCTTGTCATTAGCTCTCTATTCACACTATTTTTCAAATGTTATCTAGATGTAGTTTTCAGTAACTGTGGGATGTTTTCAGGAATCATTTTGTGAAAAACCTACCCATCTGAACTTAGGGACAAATGAAAAATTAGTTGAACACAGGTATGACCTGAATCTCAATAAAGCATCGCTAAAGTGATAAAGTAGACAGATCAACTGGTTAAGTAGATACATACTTATAAATTCTTTCTATAACTTCTTCCTATAAAAATTATACTTTGCAGGAATCATTCTTCTTACAGTTAAAAGCAACAAGAAAAGCAAAAAGCAAATTTGTTTATATTTTTCAAAATATCTCATTTTTAATCTACTAAACTATAAAATTCAAAGTCCTATGTAACATTAATAAATATATTTAAGTCATGTCTTATATTCTCATTTCAGAGAGTACAAAATTGTAGAATTTTTTCATTCATTTATTTTAGTTGATGAAAATTGTGTATGTTTATCACTTACAACATGTCTGTAAATATATACATTGTGGAATGGCTACATTGAGGTAATTAACATGTGCATTATCTCACATATGTATCATTTATTTGTGATGAGAACACTTCAAACCTGTTCTCTTAGCAATGTACGAGCTCAATTCATTGTTATTAACTATAGTCACCACGTTGTTAAATAGATCTCTTTAACTTATTTTTTCTATCTAACTGAAATTTGTAGTATTTGATCAATATCTCTCAAGCCCATCCCTGTCCCCCCCACTCTGGTAACTACCATTCTATTCTCTAGTTCTATGACTTCAACTTTTCAGATTCCACATATAAGTAAGACCATGAAGCAGATGTGTTTTTTGGATAAAAAAAAGCTTGCTTGTTTTTATTTCTTGCTTTTGATAAAATTGTCAGCCAAAATTAAATATATGCCCTAAAGAAAGAAGCATGACTGAAATTATTCTTGTGTCATCTGTCCCCCATGACTCACATCTGACCAGGCTTTCTTCTGTTGCTTATAATACATCTAATAAAACATAGTTCACCCCCTTTAATTTTGTTTAAGTGAGATACTATATGCCAGAAAATATCTATAATTTTACCCTGTTAGGAAAAGTTAAGATATACTTTATGCATTTTTCCTCATTTAACAAATGCCAAGTAACATGGTGTTGAAATCTTTCTCAGTAAGAAATTATAGCTGCCGTAAGTATAGGCTATATATGTCTTGGTATTTGAATTTTGTTCACTTTATGTTATCTTATTCCTAATTTTTGGTTTCAGTTCTATAAATGCCTGGTAATTCCATGTGTGAAATGCCCACGAAATATGTATCTTGTGTCTATTCATATATCCTATAATAACCTGAAGTCTTTATTCTCTCTTATGAAAAATGTTAGTATAAATATGAGAATTGTAATTAGATAGAAACAATTTTACTCACTAAATTTTACTTCTATGCAAAAGATTGCCTTATGTATATACTTTTCCTAATTTATTTTGACCTAAGAAATTAAATCATAACTGAGATATGATTTATATTTCTTGATGTGATTTTGGTAAAGGCTATATTTTAGAGTCATAGACTTCCCACAAAGCCAGGATTTGGTCTTGCTTTCTGCATCTGTCTGGTATCTTTTCATTATAAGCAGCAGAATACCAACAGAACTAGCTGAAGGAGATGAAAGAATAATGGTGTTTTCTGTGCCTATTTAGCGTATGTTGTTGATGAATAGAGTCATTCTCAGATTGCCAATAAATATTGTGAAACAGGAATGACAAAGATAGAAATATTAAAAGAATGTTGCATACAATCATTGCACAGTGCAGGTCACTGTTGACCTCACCCCTCTTAAATTCTATTGCCATTTCATTCATAATATTATATTTCATCAATACTCCTTCTAACCTTTTTGCCATCTTAATTGATCTCATTTGTCCCCTTTATTCTGCTTTTGGTTCACATCTCCCTTCAATCTAATGTACTTGTAGACTAACGTAATTTATGTTCCACCTATATAGTGATAACCATTCATAAATGTTTAGATCCTTGAGAGAAGAAAATATTTCCTGGCATCAAAACTAAATTATATTACTTGCTCAATAACGTTGAACTAATTATATTACTTGCTCAATAACATTTAAATTGAACTAAATGAAACTGAAATATAACTTGCCAACTTTTTCTCTTCTTCAGACTCATACACTGAACTTTGTTGCACACATACCTATAAATGCTTAACAAACATTTTACTCTCATCTATCTCAAAATATCCACCCCATTTTTCAATTCACACTCCAAACCCATTGTGCTTGCATTTCCTCTCAGTTAAATTTAATATCATCTACACAATCATCCTTCATCTCTTACTTACTTTATGCACCTGATCAAGTATCGATTCCTGGAAATTCTAATTTCTGTATCTCAAATCCATTCCACTTTCCACTCACTTCCACATCTGTCATAAGCCAGACCCTGACAGAATTCACATGCAATTATCTCTAAATGGTCTCCCAGCTTCTAGCTCTAAATCATCTCAAAATTCTTCAGCAGAAGATTATTAGACCTTTACCACATACCTTACTGTTTTATGCCTACTTAAATTTGTTTTAATGGCTCACTGAAATAATTAGAGTAAATGGAAAATGGATTTACACAGTTCTCCATGATCTGTTTTACAAAACACTGTGTTGCCCTGGGGTCAGACTGCCTGGGTTCTTAATCCATCTTCTCTGTCATTAGCTTTGTGAAGTTATGTAAGTTATTTGACTATTCTAAGCCTTGATTTCCTCGTCTTTAAAACTGGTATGACAATAGTACTATATCATAGAGTTGTTTTGAGGATTAATGAATGATTCATGTAAAGGGCCTAGAAGAATATGAATCACAAGAAATCACTGAATAAGTGTTAGCTCTTGTAATTTTTCCTTTTCAATTACTTTTTGGCCTTCCTTTTTTTCATCATTAAAAGCTCAAGTATTTGAAGAATCACTTTCACAAAGACTAAAATAATTTATATTCATCTGTTATAATGTATTTAACATTATATAAAACAATCTCTTTAAGCAGCTGTCTTCCCCATTGGAGGAGCAGGAAATATGTCCACCTAATCTCTATGTCTCTCACACCGAGAATAGTGCCTAGTAAATTGTAGCTTTCCATTTAATGCCTTCTGAACAGAACTAAAACGATCCTATATTTCTGAGCCCTCAACAGCTTGAAAATAAAAATAGAACCTTGTAAGTGTTGCAAGCATTTTGAAGTTCTGTGCTCACTTACTCTTCAAAAGTTTTGGCCTCTTTCAAATCATTTTGAAATAGAGGATATTATCTTTTGCTCTGAAAATTGTTCATTATAGATACTTTTTCAGATGTATACTTTCCTCCATCCACCTGTACATTTTCAGTCACCACAGTTACCCATACAGCAGCTATGATGCTGAAACCAATATTGCTGCGGGATAAATTATGGAATCTGCATTGAGAGTTTTTAATGTTTAATAGAGAGAATACTAATCTCTCCCCCCAAAAGTGGTAGTAGCTGATCTGTTTGCTTTTTCAAGGAAATAAGACTGATGAGAGCTGACTGATATTCGTGCTGCCTCAAGATACAGCTATAATTAGCTGTTCACTGATATCAACAGAGCTGATGTATGTATCAAAATATTTATGTCCCATTTCTATTCAAGCTTTACCAGTACTACTGGTGATACATTAAACTCATAATGCCATAGAAATTATAGAAAATTTTATTTCACTGCTGTGTGTTTGTGTCTGTGTCTAATAGCAACTTGTGTGCCATTTAGCCACATTATGAATTATTGGGGACTGGGCAGAAAGTAAAAGAGTGACACCAAGCAATAATGTAAAAATACATATACCTTCTCCTAAAATCTGGCTTTTGTTCTTTTAAAGAAACTGGAATATTTTACCAAAAGTCTCCACTTATTCTTTGTGCAAACACAGTATCATTGGATCAACTATCCTTTCACTCAGGTGCCTATTGTGTCTCAGGAAAATTAAGACTTTTTCTCAGATGAGAGGCATTAATAAAGAGCAGATCATGGGTAAGTAAAGCTTGGATACAAAGCTCAGTAACTAGCTACAATTAGAATAATAGGAAATGAGTCATGTGCTTACTGTACAAATTCTAAGCACATACCATAGTCTTTATCAGTTTGTGAAACACAAGAAAAGTAGAAATCAGTATCTATACTGAATCATCTTATAAAATACTAGGGGAAGAAAAAAAGCATAAGATGTATATTTCATAATTTAACATTGCTTATGGTAACTACTAAAATAATGATGGAGGCAGTCAATGGTACAGAGTTTGTGAAGGGGATCCCTTCTGAAGAGCACATAAAAGTCATAGAAGGTTGTGTGATATGTTGCATTCATAAATACAGGAAAAAGAAAAACATTGTGAGGTTGCATTGGGTCTATTAATTAATGCTATTTTATTTTGAGCAGTGAAATACATTGTCAAAATGGAATCCCAATTATTATCAATCAGAAATATCCATATTTGGACTGAAGAGAGAAAAAATCTCTATACTTTCCAATAAATGTGCATATTTCTAGTTAACAATCAGATCACCTAAATATTAGAAGAAAAAGGTCAGAAGAAGTAAAAATTCCCAAATTGTTTTTGGTATAACAATTTTCACAGATATTCACATATACTTTAACAGGAAGTGTTTTTAATTCATTCTAACCCTATGAGTTTTTCATTTGCAAATAAATTTGAGTCCTTTCAGCCTTGACTTAAATTGCAGATAAAATAGCTCTGTGCAACATAGAATAAAAGGCTTTTAAAAGGTTTAGAACATTTCGAGATAGAAAATAGTTCATGCAAAACATTGTGATGAGATAAGTATAAAGAATGCAAAATCATATGGATTAATTTTCCTTTCAAATACAAATTGAATATGACACTGTGAGAAAAGTCATTTGGAAGAACAGAAGTGGAGCACAAAGTATGAAAAAGTTTTTTGAAATATTGTTTATATATTACTTTTAATGAGATAATGAAATAAACTTTAACTGTATTTTGTTTAATGTATATTAGTTGTGACAAAATGGTCATTTCTTTTTTCTGACATAACTAATGTTTCTTAAATAATTTCAATGTATTCTGCAAGCTTTTTTTTTTATTTGAGGATTTTTTTTCCTTATAAGAAGGTTTTTATTTTTACTTTTTTTTTTAATATATATTTTTTATTGCATTTTAGGTTTTGGGGTACATGTGAAGAACATGCAATATTGTTGCATAGGTACACACATGGCAGTGTGATTTGCTGCCTTCCTCCCCATCACCTATATCTGGCATTTCTCCCCATGCTATCTCTCCCCCAACTCCCCACCCCCTGCTGTCCCTCCCCTTTTCCCCCCACAGACCCCAGTGTGTGATGCTCCCCCTCCCTGTGTCCATGTGTTCTCATTGTTCAACACCCGCCTATGAGTGAGAACATGCGGTGTTTGATTTTCTGTTCTTGTGTCGGTTCTGCAAACTTTTAAATATTGTCTACAATTCGCATAATCCTTGGGCCACAAGCTTTGCTCATGTTCTCTATATATAAATAGGGAAGACAAAGTGAAAATAAAATAGGTTGAACACATACAAGAAGCAACGCTCTAAGATGGTTCATTGGTAATAAAGTCATAGACACAGATCCTCCCACCTTGCTCTGCCGGATGATACTTTTGTTTTAATACTTTCCCATCACTTCCTTACAATATGTCTGATATGGTTTGGATCTATGTCCTCACCCACATCTCATGTTCAGTTGTAATTCTCAATGGTGGAAGTGGGGCTTGGTGGGGAGGGAGGTTGTATTATGGGGCAGTTTATCACAAATGGTTTAGCACCATCTTCCTTTGTCATTGTGATAGTGAGGTCTCATGAGATGTGGTTGTTCAAAAGTGTATAGCACCTCTCTCTCTTGCTCCTGCTTCCACTATGTGAGATGTCTCATTTCTTCTTTGCCTTCCACTATGATTGGAAGCTTCCTGAGGCTTCCCCAGAAGCAGAAGCTGCTATACTTCCTGTATAGCCTCCAGAACCATGAGCCAATTAAAGCTCTTTTCTTTATAAACTACCCAGTCTAGGGTATTTCTTTATAGCCATGGGAGTACAGGAACTATTACAAGGTCCCTTCCCATCAATAGTAAATATACTCAAGTTTCTTTAATAATAGAAAATATTAAATCCACAACTCAGATTTAATACTCAGCTGTATGCGAAAAACTGTACTTATCTTCCCTCTTACCCATCCCTCACAAAGAAATTTCCTTAAAAGATATACAAAACTTGTTACCTACACTTTCTCCTTATTCCAGTGCAGTCTCACTTCTGCCCCACATTCTTCTCCCCAAATTTAACTTTACACAGATTTTCAGTGACTAGTCACTTACTGGACGCTCTGATTCTGAAGATACTTTCGTCAGCACCCGCTATGTAACGGCATTCCTTAGGTTTTGATTCTAAACTTTCTTTGATATTCTGCCATGTTCTCCACCATCATCTCATCCACTTTCACATCTTCAAAAATAATCTGTGTAATATGATTTATAAATCAGTGCTTTCTGAGTAAAATTTGTTCTTGAGATTTTCCCACATCCAACTCATAATTAACATATACATTTTAGCTATCCTTTGGGGACATCTTGAAATAAAACTTACCAAAACTAAATTTTGATTTCCCCCATCCAGACAAGTAAGCATTGGATTCATACATACCATTTTGTAACCCAATACCTAGCATTGAATCTGACATATAATTTTTACTTAAAAGCTATTTGTTATAAACTTTTATTTTACTTCATAATCTAACATTTTATTTATCAAATATCTGTACTTGAAGCTACATAGTAACCTAAAGCATTACCCTCAGTTTTAACTTAGTATAGCCAATTGTAGAAAGTATACTCTGAATGATTTTGAAAAAAATTTGAAGGCATTTGGTCTATACGTGCTTGTTAGTTGTTGCTTTAAGAAGTCTACAGAATACAATCTAATCTATAGTTATAAATATTAATGGAAATATAGTTTAAAGTAGACATTTCATTGTCCATGTATGTTGTTTCATTGATTTTGCTTTCAAGAGAAATGTTTTAATTCAATTTTTTTTTTTTTTTTTTTTTTTTTTTGAGACAGAGTCTCGCTCTCTTGCCAGGCACCAGGCTGGAGTGCAGTGGTGCAATCTCAGCTCACTGCAACCGCCGCCTCCCGGGTTCAAGCAATTCTCCTGCCTCAGCCTCCTGGGTAGCTGGGACTACAGGCACATGCCACCACGCCCAGCTAATTTTTTTTTTTTTTGTATTTTTAGTAGGACAGGGTTTCACCATGTTGGCCAGGATGGTCTCAATCTCTTGACCTTGTGATCCGCCTGCCTCAACCTCCCAAAGTGCTGGGATTACAAGCTTGAGCCACTGCGCCTGGCAAATATTTTATGTATACTAACTGTATTTTATTCTGCCATTTTTCAATATAAACTGGATTGTAGACTAATTTTAATATTTTATTATTAAGGTTTAAATTATATATAAACCATGATATCCCTCTGATACATACAGTAGACTAAAATAGGTCATATTAGACTTTTCTAAGGATACCAAAATATGGTAACATAGAGGATCTTACCTTAGCATTTTGTCATTTAAAAAAGAGAAAATACAAGGTGATGCAATTATAATAAATAAGAAGCCAAGTCTACCAATCCCATAGTCTTAAAAAGACAAATGAATGCAACATTTTAAACTAAAATTATTATATTTTTGTAATATTTGAACGTGTGCTTCCTCTGGCTTTAAACATCAGTTTTGCCTAGCTGTTGTGTAATTGTTTTTATACAAATTTTGAGAAAATATTTGTATTTCTATCCTAACACACAAATTAATAAAATATACATTATATCAAGTGGCTTAAAACAGATTTTCTATGAAAATATTGTGATATATTTTTCTATATTTTCATTATATGTGACAGTTATCATCAGAAAAGTATTTTGACTGAATTTAAGAACAGATTCCATTTAAAAGTATTGAGATAATTAAGATAACTCTTTGATGTCAAATTTTATATCT
Organism: Ateles fusciceps; assembly: GCA_036589455.1. Lineage (NCBI taxonomy): Eukaryota > Metazoa > Chordata > Mammalia > Primates > Atelidae > Ateles > Ateles fusciceps. Next base: position 1,723,067 of record JAZHEH010000174.1, on the reverse strand, counting down.
TTCCACAAAGTTGATATACACAGTTACATACGTATGTTTATAATAGATTAGGGTTTCTTACGTAACTTCTTACAGGACAGTTGTACAAACTATGCACTCTAAGCTTTTTTCAATGACTTGTATACAGTAATTTCTTTGGAAGCCACTAGAAATAGTTTCCTTTTGTTCCTGGAATTCTGACAGTATTTAATATTAATAATTTTTAAGCAATATAGTAACCAACTAAGATAATTATTTTAAATATCTTTCTTTCGAAACAAGTCTATTGTAAGCTTAGTTGTATTTTAATTTGGACTACTTATTATGCTCTATTGTTTGAATTAGATAACTAAAATGTTGGGTACATTTTTGGCTAGACACTTCACTTAAACAAAGGTGGAATTAAATATGAAAGAATTAGAAAAGTGGGCCTAGATATAGCTATAAATTTTTTTAATCCACATATATTTGTGAATACATTAGTAAGTAATTTGATTCGTTGTTACTATACATTTCTTGTTTTTGAAACAGCGTCTCCTTCTGTTACCCATACTGAAGTGCAGTGGCATAAACACAGCTCACTGGAGCCTCGATCACCTAAGCTTAAGTGATCCTGCTGCCTCAATCTCCCAAATAGCTGAGACCACAGGTGTGCATCACCACATCTTCATACTCAGTTAACTTTTTTTTTTTCTTTTTTTGTAGAAATGGGTCTCACTCTGTTGCCCAGGCTAGTTTTCAAACACCTGGACTCAAGCAATTCTCCTGCCTCAGCCTCCCAAAGTGTTGGGATTGTATACCACATCCAGTCCTATACCTTTCAAAGATAAATTAACTCTACATTTTGTTCCAATACCTATTCATGTAACCAATCTACATTTTCAAAGAGAACATCAAACAATCAAATAAACACAAAGGAAAGCAAACTACAACAAAACTAATGAAAAAATACCTCCACCAAAAACTCTTTTCAGTATATCCACCAACATTATTCTCTCCCTCCTAACACAAACACACAGAAATGCTAGATTACAACATAAACAATGATTAATTCAGGACAACAAAAGAAATAAATTATTGCCTTACAGAAATACATACAATTCAAGTATAAAGTGCAGTGTTTAGTAATTGATTAAAAATTGATCAGAAGTTGCTTAGCACATAGAAGTTATATGTGAATGTTGAACAACTGTCCAAAAGCTCCATAGCTCCATTCAAACTTTCCTTATTTTATTGACTTTGATTTTTGAGAAAATGATCTTATATTTTAATATTGTTGATCTATTTCTCTCTGTCTCTCTCTCTCTCTGTCTCTCTCTCTTAAAAGATACACATTATGTGTCCAGGAAAGGAACAAATATATACACAGGATAAAACTGTAGATTTGCTATTGTATAATTTGATTAGTAAAAGGGAGGAATCTATATATCCAATTGATAGATATATAAAACACCTAATAGATTCTGCGACCAACCAAGTTGATACTCTGTCATCACTACTGTTAAGAAAAGCTATGTAAATATAGTAACACATATCTTAAAATAGAATCTTTACCAAAATCATTTCATATAATTATAAAAGATATTGACAATTTCAAATAAATAACCTAGTTACCTAGATACTGTCTTAAGTTCCCAAATCTGAAAGTTTTGAGATGTTGAGAAATGTAGATGTCATCTTTGTAACTAGCTGTACATAAATGCAAATACATCATATGGGCATGTATATTCGTGTCAGTGTTATATTTAATGGTGTAACTAGCTAGACATAAATACAAATACATCATATGGGCATGTATATTCATCTCAGTGTTATATTTAATGGTATTTGAATATTTCATTATTCTTAATTTTTCACAAATACGTTGTAAGATATTTTCTAAGGAAATTTAATTAATATTTTTGAACTCTTTTTCCTTGTATCCCAACTTCACAATCTCTACCTCAGTCCTAAGATATATATAAATATTCATTGTTGAAATTTATAGGTTGAGGCTGGGCATGAAGGCTCACACCTGTAATCCTAGCACTTTGGGAGGCCAAGGTGGGTGGATCACTTGAGGTCAGGAGTTCAAGACCAGCCTGGCCAACATGGTGAAACCCCATCTATACTAAAAATACAAAAATTAGCCAGGCGTGGTGGTGCACACCTGAAAGGCTGAGGCACACTTGAGAGGCTGAGGCAGGAGAATAGCTTGAACCTGGGAGGTGGAGGTTGCAGTGAGCCAAGATCGTAACACTGTACTCCAGCCTGGGTGACACAGCAAGACTCCATCTCAAAAGAAAAAAGTATAGATTGAATACATTCTTTCCTCTTCTACATTTTATATGTATATTTTAAAAACATGAGTTCCCTTCTAATAGTTCTCAAAATTAAGGTGTAATACACAGTAATAAATGAATACAATTATAACACAGAATTATCTATAGACAATATTTTTAAAATGTTGTCGGTACTCACTAAGGCAAGTTTGCCATTTCATTGCATACATAGCATTATCTCTAGATGACCCTTTAAAAGATACTGTAAATTATATTTTGGTGGAAACTTTTAAAATTATACTCTAAAAAAAAACTTCCAAAGTAAATGATCTCTTTAAATGCCCTTTGGTACTTCTGATAGTTTTGATTTATTTTTCTAGGATTTTAAATTCTCTGACCTAGTTAACAGATCCTTGCTTTCCACCAAAAGTGGAAGTTTTCCACTCACTAACTTCAAAACTTTAACTTGCTTAGCATTTTTTTCAATTATTAGTTTATCTGTCTTAATAATAATCTACATCTCACTTCTTAAATAATTTGTATTATGCTTTTCAAATTAAATTTGTACTCTCTCTGTTTCCTGTTTTAACTGATAATCTTCTGAGTTAGAAACATAATATTTGTCTACTTTTTTCTGTAGAGCAATCTTCTGTTGAATGACAAGAAAAAATCTATAAAGTAAAATGTAACACAGGCTGTTAATAAATAATCTCTATCCCCATTTTAGGTATTTTGCAACATTTTTTAAAAATATGACCTCAGTGATCAAACATGTGCTTAGAATTTCTGACACATTTAGTAAATTATCAAAGATAAAAATACACATATTCTGCTTTCCTTCACAATTTCTGACTTTTAATACTGCAAGTATGTTTTAATATCTTCTAAAATTTATAAAAATAAAAGATATTATGCGGGGTAAAATGATGTACAGGTGGCTGTTAAACTCCTTTTCTATAATCTTATGACAGCTGAAAATAACATGCTAAAATTAACAGAGAATATCATTTATTATGATGTAAGATGCTTTTGTAATTTATGTGGTTTAAAAAAATGGTGAAAAAGAAAGCTAAGTAAAACCTGTTGACTAATCTTCAAAATGTGGAAATTATTTTCACTTACTGAAAGAGAGGAATCATATTCCAAGAATGTGAAAAAACACACATGAACCATACATTACACATGAAAGAATGCAAAAAGAGAGACTTTATTTTAGCAGATATTCCACTCCAGTCAATAATAGAAGAAAAAGTTGTGTAAGTAGAGTGAGACTGGGTTACAGAGGAAAGAACTTGAGATTCAGATGGAAAAGGTAAATGCTTTTGCAAGAATCAGAAAATTATTGAAATAAGTTAATTCTGACATTATTTGTAAGGTTGTCTAAATGGCAAAAAGCTGGAGTTTCCAAGTATTGTAATTGTCTATGTAACTGAGTTCTTGCCTTGGAAAAGCAGCTATAAATAGGTAGATAAAATAAATGTAAACACACACTGCAATGCAAAAATATGTGTTCACATCTGTGTGTCTATGTTTGTGAGTGTGTGTGCACGTGCTTTCATAGATGTATCACCTGGTTTCTAATTGAATGAAAGAATTAAAAAAGGGGTAAGAAGAAGAGTAGTTTCTACATTTAACACCAGGTGACTGAAAGTATACTCAGATCTAGGATAGAAACAAAGGAGCTTTTAATAATAGTTCTTATCTTGGAAGAGCGGATTGCAAGTCAGTACAATTTTAGACTGATTTTGAACTGCTACAATGTATTCATGAATCACTCCTTCCATAAAGATGCTTAAAATTACTTTTTTCCAAATACATTTTATTATGAACCCATCTTTCCTGGATTGTCTCTTTTCAGCTGAGCTTCCTCCATGCTCTGCTAGACCGTTTCTTGCATCACAGTGAAGAGTCGAAGAATTTCATCACTTGGAATCACTTTCAAGCAGATGTCCAGCTTGGATTCAGCCAATGGGATTCAGTAAAGAGAGATTTAGAAGTCAGAAGGAAAACAAGACTTCCAGTACAGCTGCAGCAAGATGCACAGGCATTTGGCAGACATGACGTTGGCAGCAGCATCCAAGTGAGTTCCTGTGAATCACTCGCTTTGAGAATTCAGGCGACTAGTGCCATTGCAAGTGGCTTTCTCACATTGTTGAATTTTTAGATCTCTGAGACTAGTAACAATTTCTTTGACATACACAAACCCAGCTTTTCAAGAGAGATAAAAGCATTCAATTCTCTGCCTTGAATTTATTTTTCCTACTCAAAATAAATGCTTAAAATGCTTTAGGTTTTGACTTTGTTTTTGATTTTACAAAAGCCTGAGTAACACATCATCCTTTTAAAATTATTTTATTATGCTAAGCACACAATGTGACCTCCACCCTCTTAACAAATTTTAGTGTCCAATACATTATTTGTCAACTATAGGTACAATGTTATAAGGTAGATCGGTAGAGCTGAATCATCTTGATTAGTCGAAACTTTATGTTCGTTGATCAGCAACTCCTCATTTTTTTCTCCACCTAGCCTCTGCCAGCCACCATTCCACCCTTTGATTCTATGATTTTGACTATATTCAAAATTTTCTGTAAGTTAAATCATGCAGTATTTGTCCTTCTGTGACTGGATTATCTCACTTGGAATAATCTCCTCCAGCTTCATGTTGTCACATAATGCCAAATTTCCTTTTTTGTATCGCTCAGTAATATTCCATTGTATGTATATACCATATTGTCTTTATGTGCTCATCTGTTAATAGACGTTTAGGCTGTTTCCACGTCTTATCTCTTGTGAATAGCACCACAATGAATATAGAAGTGTTAATATATCTTCAAGATTCAGATGCCAATTTTTTAGATATATATCCATAAGTGGGATTGCTGGATCATATGATATTTCTATTTTCAGTTTTTTGAGCAGCCTCCAAAGTGTTTTTTATAGTGGCTCATCATGATGTATTCCCACTAACAGTGCACAAGAGTTCCTGTTTCTCCACGTGCTGGCCAATACTTGTATTTTTCAATTTGATAATAGCTATCCTAACAAATGTGAAGTGACATCTAACTGTGGTTTTGATTTGCATTTCCCTGATGACTGGTAATGTTAACATCTTTTCATATACTAGTCAGCCATTTGTATGTCTTCTTTAGAGAAGTATCTATTCAAGTCCTTAGCCCATTTTTAAATTGGATTATTAGGGTTTTTGGTTTATCTTGTTTTGTTATATCTTTTTTTTTTCTGTTGAGATCATTATATATTTTGGAAATCAACCCTTTATAAGATGTATGGTTTGCAAATATTTTCTCTCAATTTGTAGGTTGCCTTTTCATTCTGTTTTTTCCTTTGCCATGCAGAACCTTTTTTTATTTGGCACAATTACACTTATCTATTGATGTTTTAATTGCCTGCACATTTTGTTCCCTATTTACGAATTCAAACTTAATGAAGAAGGTGAAAGATTTGTACACTGTAAACTATAAAACATAAATGAAAATGTTAGATAAGACACAAATGAATGAAAAGACATCCCATATTCATGGATTGGAAGTCTTATTATTGTTTAAATGTCCATACTAGCAAAACAGTATACAGATTCAATGTAATATCTAATAATATTCCAATGGCATTTTTTTATAGAAATAGAAAAAGCTACTCTAAAATTTATATGGAACCACAGACTGAGATAAACAGCAAAGCATATTTTGTGAAAGAAGAGCAAAGGTGGAGGAATCACAATACATTTGTGTTATATACATTACAATATATTTCAAAATATATTATAAAGCCACACTAATTAAAACAAAGTTTTTATTATGTAGCAGCCCTAATTGAGCTGGGACAAGGAACCAAACAACTAAGGACAACTCTGTACCCAAGGCCTGCCAAGTTTATTCAAATTAGCCAATACACAGGGAGCCCAGGAAACCTAGCTATACTTGCTTTATTTGTTGTACATAAACAAACATTCCCTGATAGCTCCAGTTTGCTGTTATGCTTCATGGAGTGCACCTCTGTGTGGCCCTGCCATGTGGCTTTTTTCTGTGAGACTGTAAATAGCTAAACATTCTGCCTTTCTTTTATCTAAAATGTTATTGTGTCGTAATCTTCCATCAAAATAATCTTTAAATCTTATAAACAAAAAGGGAGGCAACTTGTTAGGTTGAAAAATACAAATTGTTCTCACTCTCTCAGCTCCCGCCTCTCACACCAATAAAGGCTTTTCAATTAAGAAAATATCTCATGGAAAATATCACATCTACAATATGTCCATGGGCCCTTTAGTTAAGAATTCCGAATACCCAGTGTAGTCTCTCAGCTGTACCAAAAGGATTGCAGGACTCTTTATAGTGTGATTTTCTGGCAGCCTGCCATGACCCAAAAGGCAGGGATGAAATCTAAGGAAAGATATATCTTAAACACAATGATGCATGTTGGATTTGCCAAAAGGTATGGAATAAAATCATGAGAATGCCTACTAAGTTTCTGAGTCTGCTTGTATTGATTAATGTGGTGCTAACCTGAACTAAAAGGGCTTGAGATACTTTACAAGGTAGAAATCATCCTTGCTCCCTCACCCCAGATTCCTACTGTTAAGAAATAGGCTGAAAATTTGCTTAAAGGACATCTTTCCTAGCATAATTTTCACAACTGGTTAAAAGAAGTGATGGAAAAAAATAGCTATCACTAACCTATAGAACATAACCAAGACTCATTATGTACAATAAAGTGGGGAAGCATGACCAGGTTACAGAACAAAAGTCTAACCACAGTACACATCTTACCACTGCTGTAGAAAACCTGGCAAAAATTGCCTGGTGAGATTGAAAAGTTTCTATGAGACCATACTGCCATGTACCTTCCATTCTTCCATGTTTCAAACAGAACTGTTTATTCCCATTGTTTACCGCTGTTTGTTGATTGTTGAGGCTGATACATTGTCCTTTTAGATCACAGATCCACAAATCAAGATAACTCACTTATGAAACAGATGTAGAAGATACATTCCTTGACTATTATCTTGGAGTGATGAATTAGAATATTGAGTGTGGGGGGGTTTATCAGGGTGGTTGGCAAAATTATAAACATTGTAGCATAATTGCAAACCTTCTTGGAAGGCCGAGAGATATTCCTAAAAGCCTCAGGAAGGAAGCGACATGAATAACTGCAGCTAAAGTCTGACTATGTTATATAAAAGTCATCAATTTTCACCTCTCCAAATAATCACGTTCCTTGTAACATTGCAGTGCCCATTCACTCTGACTTTGGCCTGCTTTCATGACCTGCTTTGGTAGACAGATTATTGGCCAGTTATGAAGCAAGCAGAAGCTTTAAAATGGGCCTTACACATTCCTGCTTGTGCTCTCACTTTCTGCCGTTGCTATGAGATGAGCATTTTCAAGATAGCCTACTGGTTTCAGGAAGGCAGAAGAGAAACACATGAAATAGAACTGAGTTACTTCAGTTATTTCACCATCCTAGATCATTTGTCAACCAGTCAATTCCTAGATTTGAGTAAATCTATATAAAATTAGCAGATGCACGTATCTGACGTTCCTAGATGTGTTTTCAGTACATGCTTGTTTTCTTAAGCACCTCAGATGTTAACACTATTTTTAAATGAATCATCACTATATATTTCTGAACAAGGCCATTCTGTTATTATGTCAAATCATACAATGCTATTTGAAAAGTTATTAACAGCTACTTACATTATTTCATACCTGAGCATATATAACAGTTCAACTTTGAACTACTTTATGTGTATTATTTCATTGTAATTACCTATCTTTACTATTTGAAAGAACCAATATTTTAAATGACTGCTAGTTTTTAGGTAGTTTATATCTTGCCATTTAAGTGTGCAAAGTAATGAATTTTAAATGGAAAAAAGTTGCCCAAGCATGAAACTGTTTAGCAGTAAGTTTACATAACTATGGATATCTCTGTTTCTTAGGAAAGGTCATTTGAAGATAAATATGACATTTTAAAGTGTGGCTGTGTTGAAACAAAATCAATTTTAAGCAATTTATTATATAGTAATAAAAGTCCATGTTGATTCCCATTATTATTATTATCAGTTAATTTAGTCATGTCTGTGTAATTCTTATTTTAAATATGACATTTTTCTTTTCTGGCAATTACCATTTTTCTGCTTACTCATGCATGAGCTATGAAATATATATTTTTTCACCTTTATATTAAAACACGCATGACTTTAGTGAAAACTCGTATGCTATATTTAGGCTATAAAACATATTTTCTATGTTTGCATTTAATTAATGAACATTGTTATGAGTTTTTATTCTGCCTTTTGCATTACATTAGAGCAAAGATTCACACCATATTTGTCATATACTTCTTGTAAACCAAGCCCATGCTAAGAATAGACACAATGAAGAATATCTTTTCTGTCTTCCTACCCTTACAATTTCTGCTTTCACCATGAAGTTCATTCTTATTGTTCCATAAGGTGTCCTACGTTTCCTTTCTTTCCTTTCCCATTTCCCTTTTACCATGGCACACTGATGCAGGCCACACCAACAATTCTGCTTTCAGGAATATCAAGCTGAGAAGTATACATCAGCCTCTGTGTTCACAAAAGCCCTCACTGAAAGACGCCCATGTCAAATTATCTGAAGAACTTTCTCTCTAAGTGAGATCCGAAAGCTGGAATTATTTATTTAGGTGACTATACATCAAGCAGCAGAGAATAAACACTAGTACCCCCTCTTTAGATATAAAATTTCTTTGCTGGTGGTTTTCTTGAGCAGCTCCTAGGTGCTGCACACAACATTCCACCAAAAAGCAACTCTAAAGTACGATGACTTTTTCTGTCTCATCCTCCTCCTAAGCACTTTGCTTACATGGACACAAAGGGAAAATAGGTTGAAAGTTGTGAGACACAGCACAAGTTAAATCAATAAATAAGCCCTAAAGGAAGTATCTCATATCAGTGTCTCACTTTAGGATAGGAGGTATGTCTTCTGCCCTCAGCTTTGTATCTTAATTCCCATTTGGGAGACAATAAGAAAATTCACTCACCATCCATAGTTATGTAAAAAACCTAAATTTTCAGGCAATATTTATCTTAAAATATGATAGGTGCTGATATTAGGGTATTATTTTCATTTTATAAATACATTATATCCATCTAAAAAGAAATAGAATAAAATCAGGTATTAAGGTCAAGTAATATGTAAAGTGACAGAGTATTAGTTTATATCTATTTCTACTGTAACAAATTATCATAAATTTAACTGTTTAAAACAAGGCAAATTTATTACCTTACAGATGTGTTTGTTAGAAGTCTTTTTTTTTTAATTATACTTTAAGTTCTGGGGTACATGTGCAGAATATGCAGCTTTGTTACATAGGTATACCTGTGCCATGGTGGGTTGCTGCATCCATCACCCTATCATCTGCATTAGGTATTTCTCCTAATGCTATCCCTCTCCTAGCCTAGCCCCACCTCCTGTCATTCCTCCCCTAGCCCCCAGCCCCTGACAGGCCTTGGTGTGTGAGGTTCCCCTCCCTGTGTCCATGTGTTCTCATTGTTCAACACCCACTTATGAGTGAGAGCATGCGGTGTTTGGTTTTCTGTTCTTGTGTCAGTTTGCTGAGAATGATGGTTTCCAGCTTCATCCATGTTCCTGCAAAGGACATGAACTCATCCATTTTTATGTCTGCATAGTATTCCATGGTGTATATGTGCCACATTTTCTTTATCCAATCTATCATTGATGGGCATTTGGGTTGGTTCCAATTCTTTGCTATTGTAAACAGTGTTGCGATAAACATACGTGTGCATGTGTCTTTATAATAGAACGATTTATAATCCTGTGGGTATATATCCAGTAATGGGATTGTTGGGGCAAAATGGTATTTCTATTTCTAGATCTTTGAGGAATCACCACTCTGTCTTCCACAATGGTTGAACTAATTTACACTCCCACCAACAGGGTAAAAGTGTTCCTATTCTCCACATCCTCTCCAGCATCTGTTGTCTCCTGATTTTTTAATGATTGCCATTCTAACTGGTGTGAAATGGTATCTCAATGTGGTTTTGATTTGCATTTCTCTAATGACCAGCAATGATGAGCTTTCTTTCATATGTTTGTTGGTTGCATAAATGTCTTCGGAGAAGTGGCTGTTCATATCTTTTGCTCACTTTTTGATGGGGTTGTTTTTTTCTTGTAAATTTTTTTAAGTTCTTTGTAGATTATGGATATTAGCCCTTTGTCAGATGGGTAGATCGCAAAATTTTTTCCCATCCTGTTGTTTGCTGGTTCACTCTAATGATTGTTTCTTTTGCTGTGCAGAAGCTCTTAAGTTAAATTAGATCCCATTTGTCCATTTTGGCTTTTGTTGCCATTGCTTTTGGTGTTTCAGTCATGAAGTCCCTGCCCATGCCTATGTCCTGAATGGTATTGCCTAGGTTTTCTTCTAGGATTTTTATGGTGTTAGGTCTTATGTTTAAATGTTTAATCCATCTGGAGTTAATTTTTCTATAAGGTGTAAGGAAGGGATCCAGTTTCAGCTTTCTGCATATGGCTAGCCAGTTTTCCCAACACCATTTATTGAACAGGGGAATCCTTTCCCCATTGCTTGTTTTTGTCAGGTTTGTCAAAGATCAGATGGTTGTAGATGTGCGCCGTTATTTCTGAGGCCTCTGTTCTGTTCCATTGGTCTATCTCACTGGGCTAAAATCTATGGATAGGTAGAGCTGCATTCCTTTCTTGAGGGAGACTGTATGGGATAATCCATTTATTTGCTTATTTTTTAGTTTCATGAGGCCACCTATATTCCTTTTGGCTCCAGGCTGCCTTCCATCATCCTCAAAGTCTGTGATTAATAATTAATAAATCCTGGGCCAGGTGTGGTGGCTCATACCTATAATCACACCACTTTGGAAGTCTGAGGAGGGCAGATTGCTTAAGACTAGCCTGGACAACATGGCAGAACCCAGTCTCTACAAAAAATACAAAAATTAGCCAGGTGTGGTGGTGTGTGACTCTAGTCACAGCTACTCAGGAGGCTGAGGTAGGAGGATCAATTGGGCCTTGGAGGTTGAGCCTACAGTGAGCCATAATTATGCCACTGCCCTCCAGCCTGATATACAGAGTCTCCAAAAAATTTAATATTATTTTGAGAACCTGTCTCAAAAAATAATTTAATAATAATAATAAATCTCATTGATTTCCTTTCATAGTGACACTTCCCTCGGACCACTGAAGAAAATGGTTCTCTGGTCTTAAGGATTCATATGATTAGATTGAACCCATCTGGATAATCCCAGGCAATCTACACTTCTGGAAGACCTCAACCTTAATTACACTTACTAAGTCCCTTTTGACATGAAAGAAAATATATTCACAGGTTCCAGGAATTAGGGCATTGACATTTGAGGTGGAAGAAATACTCTGCCTACTAGACGGTTAAAGGAAGCACTGGTTTTCCACTGGAAATATCAAAATACACTACAAAGTTTTTTTTTTTAAAAAAGTATGGTATAACAAGGAGCAGGCTCTGTCTCAGACCTACTGACTTCGGATCTTAAGTGGTGAGGCCTTACATGCTCATTGTAAATATTTCTGAGAATCTGCTAATTCACAAGCATGAATACAGAAAATACTACTATGTTTAAATGAAGACAATGGTTTTAAGAGAAAATATTTAATAAACATATGACATTATTTTACTCAAAATATTTTTCTACCCTAAATTGTTATGGAAAAATCATACGATGTAGCCACACATGTGCATGCATGTGCACACACATATATATTTTTCTAGACTTAACATATGTGGATAAGCTTTAAAATATAAATGCAAAACTACAAATTTATCACGTTTAAAGATGTGCGTACATAACGAGATGTTTTTGCAATCCAAGAGAAATTTGAACTTAAAATTAGTTACCAGACACAAAAATACAGTTAAACAGGAGAAATCAGTTCTAGTGTTCTATAGCACTAAAGGGTGACTATAATTAACATCAATTTAATGTATATTTTCAAAGAGCTGGAAGAACATATTTTAAATGTTTCCAGCACAAATAAATGTTAGATCCTGGAGGTGATGGCTATGCTAACTACCCTTATTACACAATGTGTACATGTATGGAAATATCACACTGTACTCCATTAATATTCAAAATTATTATGTCAATTAAAAACAATAAAAAGAAAAATGTGGGCACTAAAAAGAAATGAATTATAATTACATATTAAAGGAAAGGAAGAAAGACAAAAACAGGAAATTTGGACTTGTCAGTGGGTATAGATGAAATGTTAACATCATTCACTTCCAGAAGCCCTTTCACCATGATTATGTGAAAAGAACTTCTATCTTTTCATTGAGATATAAAGGAAGAATTGGATCTGATGACTTCCAAAATAAGAACTGGTGAAGAACATGTGTGTGGTGGTGGAGGGGGAGGTGTGATTCCTACATTGTTCTAGTGTGTCTCCATACTTTATTTTCATAATGGGGAAGTTAATTGCAATTATCTTGCTCCTACTTCACCATTGTATATTGCATATACTGAGAACAAATCCCTAGTCTTCCTGCTTCGTATGTTTACAGCCGCACCTCCATTTAATATAAAAGACTCATAACTGAGCTCTTAAATTGGATGCGGGGAACTTACTGGAAACACCTTGGATCTTCATCAGGGAACGAATGAGCATGTTCTACATGTGGAGAAAAAGTGATAATAAAATTGGCATTTGGTGAACAGAAGAGCAAAATGGTAGAGGTTGATAGCACAAATGGCAGACACATCTCCCTATACTACAGTAATAATATTCTCTGTTTCTGAGGCTTTGTCTTGTGACAGACTTAAAACAAGCAAAATGGGAACAGACCTTGGCTCATGGCTCATTGGAATTTCACTTGTGTGATTCTCTTGCTCTTCCCCCATTTGCCCATTTGCTGATTGAATATTGAAGCCCACAGCAATATCATGTGGAAGTGGGAAGGACTCCTCCTGGGTCCCTGAATGATGGAGTGGAAATGAATCCTAATTAGAAATCCCTCACTTACACATCAAGTGAATAAAAAATTAAATTCTATTTTGTTACCTGCGCCACTGTTATTTTGGGCCTTATCTGTTACAGGACCTCACATTATGTAAATAATCACTGTACTTTATGGGTTCATTAAGGTAAACTTATTACATACCTGAATTCATGTAAATTAACATGAATATTAGCTCTTGTACTAAAATGTAGGTACATTTTTAGGTCACAAAGCATATATGTTGCTTTGGTTAATCAATAATATATATATATTTCATTAAGAAGCATATGTAATTTACAACTAATAAAGAAAATATAACATTTCTATGTAGTGCAAAATATGAATGCGGAAGATAGCAAGAATTCATTAGATATTAAATTGTGATGATGGCTGATGTTTAACCAATTTTGGAATTAGCCCGCTAGGTGACGTCTGGTTTCTTAGCATGTTCACAGAATAAGAATAAATAGAGTTGAATTTATCAATTTACAATTTTTAAAGCCTTTCAATTTTTAGTATAAGATTTGTTTTTTCCTACATGTGTAATAGTTACCTATCTGCAGTAATCTACTGGAAGAGAAACATCCAATTTTTCAAAAATGTGAAAATATGATTGTATTTTCCTGGGGAAATTTCATAAGATGTACCAAAATGAGCATTTCAATAAAAGTATATGTTCACAAAGTTTCATATATATATGGAAACATGATTGTAGAAAAATTAATTTTCTCAAATATTAAGCAACCTTTCTTCTACATGTGATACTTAATGATCCTTTACAATACCTCAGGGGATGTTCAATTGGTAATATGCTGACATATTTAATCGAAAATCAGTGTAGCTTAGCTGTATTAATATTATGCTCCAATGAAACACCCTGGAGTGAGCTTTATTGCTTAAACTGTGGAAAGGTCACACATTTACAGCATATTATCCTGTTTCAAAAATAATTACATTTTCATTGTCAGTTGGGGAAATAGTACATACTACATGCAATTAAATTTAACCTTCTTAATGGAATATTAGTGATCTGGGATTTACTTTCAAATTTTATTAAGAAGGTACTCCTTCTATATGTATTCATATAAATTGATCAATGTAGAAAAAGGATCATGTCTTATTTGTATATACTAGTCAATGCAGAAAAAAGTCCATGACTCATTCCATGAGTTCTAAACATCAGTTATCACCTGCTTTTCAGTAGACCCATTTGGCTTTCCAAATGTCAAATCACACGACACATAAACATGGAAATTCTTTTTTCTTCAGTTTCTTTTTATATTATTATTTTATTATTCTTTCTATTCAACACTATTTATAAAATATCCTTTTCCTGTAAAATGTCTTTTTTCTGGATGATGTATGTGGAGTGAAGAGAAAGGCACAGTGTGAACAAAAGTCCACAACTGCTGCTGTGTGGCAGTTGCATTTTACTGCTGTATTTATCGAATAAAATATTAAACCCCTAAATGCTTAGATAACCATAGCTCTAACTACATTTTTAGAAAATATGAGTCTATCAGAAATGATCCTTGGGAAAGGAACAGTGAAGATAATTAATTTGCAGAAATAGAAGCCCTCTTAAACATGCTAAAGATTTACTGAGCCATGTGACATGCTTGCAATTTGGTTATCACCATTAATTCCAATACTGTTATATTTAATAGCAACATACAAGAAAAAGGTGATTAAAGATTAAATTTATTCTTTACTTCTAATTCCACACTGCCTTGAAATAGATGTTCCAGGAACATAAACTATTCTAGAAACTATGGCCAAAGCTATTAACAAAAATAACTAACAGATGTTTGAAAATAATGGCATGACCACATGGACTTCAAATGCCACCAATACAATTTTAGTATTGATATTTTTATCCTAGGAAGCCCAAGTGTTATATACAATAAATCAAGAATGATAATAAGTAGGTTAAGCTCCTAGATTTACATTATAATATTTTAATTTAGATATAAAAATAATTTTCTTAAAAAGATATAATTGCAACCAAAAGAAATGTGGAATCTGAATAACAATAAAATTCAAATTTATTGCTATCAATAAGATTGAATCCATCAGTTTCATATCTTCTCAGACAAAAAACCCAGTCACACACGAGCTTTGCTTGCAGATTCCTTCAAATATTTAAAGAGAAAACACCTGTTTTACACAAATCCATCTAGCTAATTGGAAAGAATATACTCTTCCTACTGAATATTGTAGGAACATAAATTCACAACTAAGAATGAATTATGGATTTCAAGTACAAATGATGACATGCATGCAAAAAGTCCCATTAACATTTAAGAACATTTAATCTGTGCTTGATTTTGTCATCTTTCATTGTCCCAACCAAAAGTTATGGTTACTAACTTTTGTCATAACTTTTTGAACAAATCTTACTGCTTAATATTGAGTTCCACTATGACTAAACTTCATTTATTTATTTTAAAATTTTTACTTTATTTTATTCAATTTTTATTTTGGAATCATACGTTGCATGTGCAGGTTTGTTACAAGGGTATATTCCATGATGCTGAGATTTGGGGTACCACTGAAGCCATCATATAGGCAGTGAGTATAGTACCCAACAGATACCCAGTGGTTTTTTCAACCCTTGCCCCCTAGGCTTTCTCCTCCCTCTTGTGGTCCCCGGAGTCTATTATTCCCATCTGTGTGTCCATTTGCACCCAATGTTTAGCTCCCACTTATAATGGAGAACATGTGGTATTAGGTTTTCTGTTTCTGTTTTAATTTGCCTAAGATAATGGCCTCCAGCTTAATCCATGTTGCTGCAACAGACATGATTCCATTGATTTTTCCAGCTGCATATCATTCCATGATGCATATATACACATTTTCTTTATCCAATCCCTAAGTAATGGTCACCTAGGTTCATTGCAGGTCTTTGTATTATGAATAATGTCACAATTCACATATGAGTGCAGGTGTCTTTTTCCTGCAGTCATATGTTAACAGAACAATTTATTTTCCTTTGGTTATATTCCCATTAACAGGATTGTTAGGTTGAATGATAGTTCTTTTCATGTTCTTCATGAAATCTTCAAGTTGTTTTCCCCAGTAACTAGCTTTCATTACTCCATCTTCCTTATTTTAGCATACCATAATTCAAAATAGAGTATCAAAAGTGATATAATTATGTCCTACTTAAAGTATTTTTGGCCATCACATTTTAATTTGATTACTTAGAACTTTTATTACTTTATCTTTACCTTTCTACTTTCATTATTTTGCTAAACTTTTAAGCTTCCCACCTTCCAATTAACCTGACCACACTGAATATTTTAACATCCCATTAAGTGGCAGCATATTAACTGAGGTGGGTCATTGCATGTATTCTGTTCTTTCTTTTTCATTATAGATTGTGTCTTTCAAGGTATATATCTTAACAATTAGTCATGTGTACCTGGAATATGATGAGAGATGACACAATTCAATTAAGATGAAATTGATACCGCAGAGATCCTGGAAACAGAGGTAAACACAGCGTCTGGAATAAACGTTGATTTTTTTTCTTCCTTTGAAAATGGTGGGATTATAACAAATCTATTCATGGATATTTTTAAAGCTGTCTGTATGAGGAAAGGGGTGTATGTCATTGGCAAGTGACACATTGTAGACATTGCTGTTTCCTTTTCAAAAGTTCTTCAAACCTATTTGATTGTATAACAGCTATGTTGCTTGGGTACGATTAATCCAGTCCTAACTGCAAAGATAGAATTTGATTAGTTTAATAAAACATTTTTAAGGTATAATATTTATGATTCAGATTTATTCAAGTGGCCCAGATTTTCAAACCCAGAAAAAAATACAGCTTTTATGTGATAGTTGTAAGAGAAATATTTTCTCTCTACTCTGGCTCTGGGTAATGGAGCATGTACAGGTTTATGAGATTGCTTATGTTTTCGTAATCTCAAATAGAAGTTGAGATACAGCTAAGGGCAGAGCCAAAAGATTCACCAAGAAACACAATCAGTATGCTTAAAAATGTATGTCTAGATTCCACCTAATCTCCCAACTATTAAGTAAGATTATCAAGGTATTGACTCTGGTGTAAGTCAGCTAGAGTTTCCCATTATTTGCAACTAAAGCCATGGGTACGGAGTGAGGTGGAAAGATGTTATCAGACTAACCTTTTGTTATTGTTGTTTTTTTTTTTTAACTGTTTAAAAATGACGGTATTTACTAACAGAGGAATAAATTTTGAAAGACAACATGAATTAAGCATATACTTGCTAATTTTAAGCAATTTCAAAACCACAAGTAGGTTTGGCAATCATGTCATTGATTAGAAACTCAGATGAGAGGACTAGGAGACACTGAGCCATAAATAAATGAAACAGTATTTTTCTCAAGGAAGAAATTACAGAATAAACACAAAGAAGAATTTTTTACTGAACAACTTAAAACTATAAAAGTTTCCAAATAGGAAGAACATAATGAGCCTGAAAACAAGAGTACTGAGAAGTGACCTGAGAAATTCAAGGAAGGAAAAGCAAGATAGTATTAAGCAACACACACACACACACACACACACACACACACACACACACACACACTTAATTTAATGAAAGAGTAGTACAGTATTGTCAAATTCTATTGCTAGGTCAAGTAAAATAACTAAACTTTCATTTGATTTAGACAGACACATGTAATTTATTACCTTAGAGAATGGTGTTTCTGTGATGGTGGGGAATTAGAAGTCAGACTAAAGGCATTAGCATATTTAGGAGAAAATGAGGACATGAAAGCAATGTAAATTTGACCAGTAATAAGAAGAAAATGTAGTTTAAAAGCCTGTGAATATTTACTTTAAAGAAGTTTTGTGTTTGTATATTTTTAATATATTTTGCTTTACTTTTTTCATACATGGATTTAGTTTTTTGGAAAAGTTTTATGTATACAGAAAAAATCAATCAAAATTAGAGTGTTTCTGTATACCCTCCCTGCCCCAAGAGTTTTTGCTACTATTAATATCTTGCATTACCAAGATACATTCATTATAATTGATGACCCAATACTGATACATTATTTAATTAAAATACATAGTTTACATTAGGGTTTACTCTTCATACAGATTCATGCAACTTCATGATGTTAAGTATCTACCATTACAGTAACAGTGAATATTTTCACAGTCCTGAAAATCCTCTGTGCTGTGCTTATTCATCCCTTTCTTCTCCTTGGCAACCACCAATATTTGGACTGTCTCAATAGTTTTTTTTTTTTTTTTTTTTTTTTTTTTTTTTTTTTTGAGACAGAGTCTCACTCAGTCACCAGGCGCCAGGCTGGAGTGCAGTGGCGCGACCTTGGCTCACTGCAACATCCGCTGCCCGGGTTCAAGCATTCTCCTGCCTCAGCCTCCCGAGTAGCTGGGACTACAGGCGCGCGCCACCACGCCCAGCTAATTTTTTTGTATTTTTAGTAGAGACGGGGTTTCACCATGTTGACCAGGACGGTCTCGATCTCTTGACCTCGTGATCCGCCCGCCTCGGCCTCCCAAAGTGCTGGGATTACAGGCGTGAGCCACCGCGCCCGGCCTTTGTCTCAATAGTTTTAACTTCTCTGTAATGCCCTATTGTTGAAATAATACAATATGTAACATTTTCTCAGTTTGGCTTCTCTAATTTAGAAATGTGCAATTAAGTTTCCTTCATGTCTTTTTGCGGCTTGGTAACTCATCTTTTTAATTACTGAATAGTATTTCATTGTATGAATATGCTATTTGTTATCCATTCACCTATTATATTCATTTTTAGATTGGTATGTTTACATATTTTATCTGTGTTGGAAATACTTTAGAGAAGAAGAAATTCTTGAAAGTACTGAAGAACTAAGTAAATCAATAGAGTAATGTTCTTTATAAGGTAAAATGCTTTTTCTTAAATTAGAGAAAAGATGACACTATGTCTATTGAAAATCAAGGGAGGGGGTAAAGATGGGGGTGTAGGAATAAGAAATATGTCAATTTCAGGGGGTAAACTGAGAGTTCTTGTCAATTAATTTTTATTTAATCTGTGAATTGAGGTCTGAGTCTTTCAGATAATAAGAAACAAAATAAATGAGGATATCTAGAATATGTAAGAATGAGTGCTGGAGGCCCAGTTGGTATTTATTTCCAGATGCAATGGTACTCACAGCCCAGGGGTCCTCATTTGCTCCCTCTTAACGTTTGTGAAAGAAGTTGTTAATGCTTGTTTTAATTAAATTATCTCTAATTGATTTTATAAGTGAATACTATTACCAAAGAAATTTATTTATATATGAAGAATATCTTCCTAAAATAAAGTTTATTACTTTTATAACATTTTGGCATTACTAAAATACTTCACAATTCACATTGATTTAATAGTGAAATATTTTCTCAATTAACAGCACAGTACCAAAACATAAAATTGTATTTTATTTTTAAAGCATGTTCAAATTATATAAACTCAGAGAAAAATAATTGTAGTTTATAAACCATTCATAATTGTCCTCATATAACCTCATTTCCCTAACTTAAACAAATTTTCTTCATCTGCTAAAGACGTGTTTTCAAAAGAACTCTCACAAACTGAATAAATTACCACACTTGTTTAGTGATAATTATGTACCCATTTAAGAAGCTCATGACATTAAAATTTATGATTATGCAATAATTATCTCCATTTATAAAAAGATATTATATATTTCCAGATAAACACCAAAAACAGACATTTTGACTCCTGACAGATCTTCAGAGGGAAGACACTGAAAGTGTATGGAGGGAAGATACGGAAGCTGGACTGAATGGGAAGGAAGCTGAGAACCCTGCATAGGGCTACTGAAGACAGGGACTTGTTTCTGGCCCCCAACAACTCCAGGGGAAAAGATAAGTTGAACTGGAAAGGAGCAACCTGCTTTCCTCATGGGCCTCTGGAATCCCAGCAGAAAGACACCCTCAACCACTATGGACACTTGAATTCATAGGGAGAGCTGCTTAAAGAAGTGGTAGGGACTGTATGCCATCCAGTACATAGCCCAAAGGGTTTAGTGCCAGAGCATCTGTAGTGGAGCACAGCCAAGGATGCTTACTGCCCTGCCCAGGCTTCCTTTACTCCCATAGGGGACTTTAACCCTAGGGAAACTATGAAACCTGAACACTGAACGGCATTCTCAGCCATCAGATGGGGATGGTTCACCTGTACTACTTCTGTAGCAAGGGTTCTGAACCAAGTTGAGATGACTGAAATGACAGAAATAGAATTCAGAATATATATAGGAATGAAGACCATTGTGATGCAGGAGTACATTAAAACTTAATCCAACAAAGCTAAAAATCACAATAAAATGATGCAGGAGGTGATATGAAAAAATAGTCAGTATAGAAACAATGTAAATAAGTTGCTAGAGCTGAAAAACACGTGATGAGAATTTCATAACACAATTGCAAGTACTAATAGTAGAATACACCAAGCCAAGGAAAGAATCTCAGAGCTTGAAGATTGGCTTTGTGAAATAAGACAGTCAGACAAGAATAATAAAATGAAAATGAAGAGGACACACAAAACCTCTGAGAAATATGGGAGAAATGTGGGATTCTGTAAAGGGGCCAAATATATGACTCTTGGCATCCCTGAAAAAGATGGGAAGAATGGAAATAACATGGAAAACATATTTCAGTATATCATCAATAAAAAATTCCCCAACCTAGCTAGAGAGGTCAAAATTTAAAGACAGAAAATTCAGAGAAACCCAGTATGATACTTCACAAGAAGATGATCCCTAAGACATATAAACATTAAATTCTCCAAAGTGAAAATCAATTTTAAAAAATGTTACAGTCAGCTAGAGAAAAAGGTCAGGTCACTACAAAGGGAAGTCCATCAGACTAATAGCAGACCTCTTAGCAGAAACTCTATAAGCCAGAAGAGATTAGAAACCAATATTCAATGTTCTTAAAGAAAAGAAATTCCAATCCAGAATTTTATATACTGCCAAATTAAGCAAAGGAGAAATATAATCCTTTCAGACAAGTGAATGGTGACAGAATTTGTTTTCACTACATATCTGCATAATAACCAGTTAATATCATGATGTCAGGATTCACACATATCAGTAGTAACTTTGAATGTAAGTGGGCTAAATACCCCAATTAAAACACACAGATTGGCAAACTGGAAAAAGAACCAAGACTCAATTGTATGCTGTCTTGAAGAGACCCATCTCACCTGCAATGACACTCAAAGACTCAACATAAAGGAATGGCTAAAAAAAATGGTTACCAAGAAAATGGAAAACAGAAAAAACTAGGGTTTGCAATCCTAGTTTCAGACAAAAGAGATTTTAAACAAACAAAGGTCAAAAAAGACCAAGAATGGCATGATAAATGGTAAAGAGTTCAATTCAACAAGAATACCAAATAATCTTAAAGATATATCCACCCAACACAGAAGCACCCCAAGTTCATAAAAAAGTTCTTAGAGACCTTTAAAGAAAGAGACTTTCTTTAAAATCTTTAAATCTTTTAAATCTTTAAAATCACTATTTTACAAAAATAGTGGGAGACTTTAACACCCCATTGACAGTATTAGGCAGATCATCAAGGCAGAAAACTAACAAAAATATTTAGGACCTGAACTCAGCACTGGATCAAATAGATCTGATAGACATCTACAGAATTCTCAATGACAAAACAACAGAATATACATGTCTCTTATCACCACATACCACACACTCTAAAATTGACCACATAATAAAAAATAAATCACTCCTCAGCAAATATAAAAGAACCAAAATCATACTAAGTACCCTCTCAGAACACATCACAATAAAATTAGAAATCATGATTAAGAAACCTGTTCAAAACGGACAATTACATGAAAGTTGAAAAACCTGCTCTGCAATGACCTTTGCATAAGTAATGAAATTAAGGCAAAAATCAAGACATTCTTTGAAACAAATGAAAACAAAGATACAATGTACAAGCAACTCTGTGACACAGCTAAGGTAGCGTAAAGAGGGAAATGTATATAAATTCCACATCAAAAAGTTTAAAAGATCTCAATTTAACAGCACAACATCACAACAAAAAGAACTAGATAACCAAGAGAACTAAGCTCAAAAGTAGCAAAATACAAATGTAGCCAAAATCAGAGTGGAACTGAAGCAGATTGAGACAGAAAACCACTGAAACGATCAAGATCAAAGAGTTGTTTTTTGAAAAAATTAATAAAATAGACTGCAAACTATAATAAGAAAGAAGAAAAAGAGAAGGCCCAATGAACACAATTACAAATGACAAAGAGGATGTTACTTACCACTGAACCCAGAGAAATACAAATAAACATCAGATAATATTAGGAATGCCTCAATGCTCACAAAGTAGAAAACTGAGAAGAAACTAATAAATTCCTGGATACATACACTCTCCCAAGACGGAATCAGGAAGAAATTAAATCCCTGAAAAGACCAATAACAAGTTCTGAAATCGAGGCAAAAATAAATAGCCTACCAACAACAACAATAACAACAACAACAAAACAGGACCAGAAGGATTCACTGAATTGTACTACATGTAGGAAGAGCTGGTAACATTTCTACTGAAACTGTTCCAAACAATGGAAAAAAAGGAACTCTTTCCTAATTCATTCTATGAGGCCAGCATTATCCTGATACCAAAACCTGGCAGAAATACAACTAAAAAGGAAAACTTCAGGCCAATATACTTGATGAACAACAACACAAAACTCTTCATCAAAATACTGGCAAAATGAATCCAGAAGCACATCAGAAAGCTTATCCACATGATGAAGGAGGCTTCATCCCTGGAATGCAAGGCTGATTCAATACATGCAAATCAATAAATGAGATTCATCACATAAACAACTGAAGACAAAAACCACATGATTTTCTCAATAGATGCAGAAATGTCTTTTGATAAAATTCAATATCCCTTCATGTTAAAAACTCAATAAACTAGCTGTTCCAGGAACATACCTCAAAACAATAAGAGCCATTAACGACAAACTCACATCTATTAAGGTTGCCATTAATT
The DNA here is from genome assembly GCA_036589455.1 of Ateles fusciceps. Lineage (NCBI taxonomy): Eukaryota > Metazoa > Chordata > Mammalia > Primates > Atelidae > Ateles > Ateles fusciceps. The sequence goes on along the minus strand of JAZHEH010000174.1, from coordinate 1,699,769 downwards.
TTAATGGCAAAAATCACAATTACTTTTGCACCAACCTAATAACATTATACTGAATGGGCGAAAGCTGGAAGGATTCCCCTTGAAAACTGGCACAAGACAAACATGACCTCTCTCACCACTTCTAATCAACATAGTATTGGAAGTTCTGGCCAGAGCAATCAGACAAGGGAAAGAAATAAAAGGCATTCAAATGATGGGAAGAGAGGAAGTCAATCTATCCCTGTTTCCAGATGACATGATTCTATATCCAGAAAACCTCAGCCTCAGCCAAAACTCCTTTAGCTGATAAGCAACTTTAACAAAGTCTCAGAAAATGAAATTAAGGTACAGAAATCACTACCTCCCTATTTATCAACAGTCAAATCAAGAGCCAATTCAGCAACACAATCCCACTCACAATTGCCACACATAGAATACAATACCTAGGAGTACAACTAACCAGGGAGGGGAAAGATATCTACAATGATAACTACAAACTCTGCTCAAAGAAATCAGAGATGACACAAACAAATAGAAAAACATTCCATGCTCATGGATAGGAAGAATCAATAATATACTGTTCAGCACAATTTATTGATTAAATGCTATTCTTATGAAATTATTAATGGCATTCTTCACATAACTGGAAAACACTATTTTAAAATTCATATGAAACAAAAATGAGCCCAAATAGTCAAGAGAATCCTAAGCAAAAAATAAAACAAAGCTAAAGGTATCATACAACCCAACTTCAAACTATACTACAGAGCTACTATAACCAAAACAGCATAGTAGTAATGCAAAAACAGGAACATAGACCAATGGAACAGAGTAGAAAGCCCCCAAAAAAGCCCTCACATGTACAACCATCTGATGTTTGACAAAGCTGACAAAAAGAAGCAATAAGGAAAGGACTCCCTACTCAGTAAATAATGTTGGGATAACTGGCTAGCCATATGGAGAAGATTAAAACTGGACTTCTTCCTTTCACTATATATAAATATCATCTCAAGATGAATTAAAGACTTAAATGACAAACACCAAACTACAAAAAGTGTAGAAGAAAACCTAGGTAATACCATTCAGGACATAGGCTTGGGCAGAGATTTTATGATGAAAACCCCAAAAGCAATTGCAACAAAAGTATAAATTGACAAATGGGATATAATTAAACTAAAGTGCTCTATGCAGAAAAATAAACTATCAACAGAGTAAATAGACAACCTAAAAAATGGGAGAAAATATTTGCAAACTATGCATCTGACAAAGTTCTTATATCCAGCATCTATAAGGAACTTAAACAAACTTATAAGAAAACAATCCCATGAAAAAGTAGGAAAAAATGTGAACAGAAATTTTTCAAAAGAAGACATATATGTGGTCAGGAAGCATATGAAAAAGAGCTCATCGTCACTGATCATTTGAGTAATACAAATCAAAACCACAATGAAATGCCAGCTCACACCATTCTGAATGGCTATAATATAAAAGTCAAAAAATAGCAGATGCTGATGAGGCTGAGGACACTTGATGGTTATTATTAAGTGTCAGCATGATTGGGTTGAAGGTTGCAAAGTATTGTTCCTCCGTGTGTCTGTGAAGGTATTGTCAAAGGAGATTAACATTTCAGTCAGTGGACTGGGAGAGGCAGACCCACCCTCAATAAGGGTGGGTACCATCTAATTAGCTGCCAGTGTGGCTAGGATAAAAGCAGGCAGAGGAATGTGGCAGACTTAGACTGGCTAAGTCTTTTGGCCTCCAGCTTCCTCCTATACGGGATGCTTCCTGCCCTCAACCATCAGACTCTAAGTTCTTTACCTATTGGACTCTTGGACGTACACTAGTGGTTTGCCAAGAGCTCTCCAGCCTTCAGCCACAGAATGAAGGCTGCACTATCAGCATCCCTTCTTTTGAGGTTTTGGGATTCAGACTGGCTTCCTTGCTTCTCAGTTTTCAGATGGCCTATTTTGGGACTTCACTTTGTGATCATGTGAGTCAATATGCCTTAATAAATTCCCTTTCACATATACATTTATCCTATTAGTCCTATCCCTCTAGAGAACCCTGACTAGTACAGGAGAAAAAGGAATGCTTATACACTGTTGGTGGGAGTGTAAATTAGTTCAACAATTGTGGAAAGGAGTGTGGCAATTTCATACAGAACTACCATTTGACCTAGCAATCTCATTTCTGGGTGTATACCCAAAGTAATATAAATTGTTCTACCATAAAGACACATGTACGTGAACGTTCATTGCAGCACTATTCACAATAGCAATGACATGGAATCAACCTAAATGTCCATCAATGGTAGACTGGATTTTTAAATGTGGTATATGTATACCATAAAATACTATGTAGTCATAAAAAAGAATCAGATCATGTTCTTATGCAGGGGCATGGATGGAGCTGGAGGCCATTATCCTTAGCAAACTAATGCAGGAACAGAAAACCAAATACTGCATGTTCTCATTTATAAATGGGAGCTAAATAATGAGAACACATGGACACATAGAGGGGACCAACAAACACTGGAGCCTACCAGAAGGTGGAGGATGAGAAGAGGGAGAGGATCAAGAAAAATAACTAAGTAATACTATGCATGTTACCTGGGTAATGAATTAATCTGTACAACAAACCCACATGATACACATTGACCTATAAAACAAACCTGAACATGTACTCCTGTACTTAAAGTAGAAGTTAGAAAAAATGACACATGCATATCTATGTGTATCACAGCACTAATCACAACAGCAAAATCATGGAATCAACATAAATTCTCACCAACAGTAGGCTGGATTAAAAGTATGTCATGCATATACACCAAAGAATACTATGCAGCCATAAAAAAAGAATGATATTATCTCTTTTGCAGCAACATGGATAAAGGTGCAGGCCATAATCCACCATAATCCTAAATGAACTAAAACCAGGAACAGAAAACCAAACGTTACATATTCTCACGTTTAAGAAGCAACAGCTAAACACTGAGTACACATGGACACAAAGAGAGAAACAATGGTTACCAGGGCCTACTTGATGGTGGAGAGTGGGAGGAAAGAGAGGACTGAAAAGTTACCTTTTGGTACTATGGTTATGATGTGGGTGATGAGTTAATCTGTACACCAAACCCCCATGGCATGCAATTTACCTCTATAACAAACCTTCACACGTACACCAGAAACCAAAATAAAATTAAAGAAAATACAGATATTTGTGTGTTTTGGAAAATCTGTGGTAGTAAATATAACCACATAGCATATAATGATGACCATAAATCAGTTAAAACTAAGTGCAGTTTTTGGAATTTTATTTTTGAAATCCATACCACTTTTCTCAATCTGTGTATGCTAAAAATACAATATCTCTTTTCAGGAAAAGTACAATAATATTTGAATGATAATCTAGAGATTCTAATGCAAATCAAGAGACTTGAAATTATTATATTTCTTTTTTATAAAATCCAACATCCCTTTATGATAAAAACTTTCAACAAATTAGATATAGAAGGAACATACCTCAACAAAAGAAAGGCCAGGTATGACAAACCCACAGCTAACACCTTACTAAATAGGGAAAACTTGAAAGCTTTTTATTTGATAACTGGTACCAGATAATGATGCCTACTTATTATTTATTTTATTTTATTTTAATTGTACTTTAAGTTTACGGGGTTCATGTGCAGATCATGCAGGATTGTTGCATGTGTACACACACGGCAATGTGGTTTGCTGCCTCCATCCCCCCGTCACCTACATTTGGCATTTTTCCCCATGTTATCCCCTCCCTGACCTCCCTAACTCATCCCCCGCTGTCCCTCCCTTGCCCCCCCCCCCCCACAGGCCCCAGTGTGTGATGTTCGTCTCCCTGTGTCCCTATGTTCTCATTAACTTACTAAATTTACATGGATCTCTTGAAATACCAGAAAATTAGAGTATCTGCAGTGCTATCTAAATTGAATATTATTAAAAACAATAATTGCTTAATTATGCTTTATTTGTGAACAAAAGATAATGTGCCTAAAAATAATTTAAATGTAAACATTACTGAGAGGGTTTTTATACATGTCTGAAAGCTCTCTGAAAAGTCTAACAGCTATCTGGTTTTTGAAATCATCTGCATCTAGGTCCTTTGCAACAAATAGATGTTGAGCAGATCATTTTCTATTTGCTATCCGGTACTTACATTATATAATTTTTCTAGTGTCTAGTTAAATAATAGGAAGATAAATGAAACAAAATAATACAGTGTGATATTATTTTACTTTGTATGTGTGAATATACTAAATTACTAAATAAATATGCTATATATACTAAATACTAAGTGTATTATTTACATATCTATTTTATATGTGAAAACCTATAGCTTACATTTTTGTATCCTTTTCCTTTGCTGATTTTATCAGCAAAGGAGAAAGAGACACAGGGGCACAATTTACCCTATAGAATTTAGGAGAAACTGAGGGACTATGTTAACTTCTTTTCCCGGGTCCACAAGGGGTGTGGTTTCAAAGGCAAGAACTTCCCAGAACCATACCCCATCCTCCTCCCCATCAGGAAACATAAAGTTCTTTGTCTAACTTTCCCGCCCTGGCTAGGTAAAATTCCAGGCGAGCTTCTTTGTTCAGAAAGCCCCCAAAAAGCCCTTGAAGGAGCAGCTCTGTTGTGGGCCCAAGCAACCAGTCTGGAATCAAAGTCAAAGATCAATCACTCCAGAGGAAGTTTGAAAGAACTCCTCTCACTGGACAAAAACATAAATGGGGCGGGAATAACTTCAGAGTTAAAACTGCACTGCACCCTTACTGGATTTCCCTCTCTGGGATCCCCTCTCACAACAATGTGGGAGCTGTCTCCCCCTCTCTACCTGTGTGGATATCCCCCTTCGGATTCCCCTCTCATGGCAGCATGGGGGCACTCTCTACTTCTCTCTCTTTCTCTCTCTGCCTAATAAATCACTCTCTGCAAAACTCTGGGTCCAATATTTACTTGACTGCTAAGCTCATCCTGCCACCAGGGTCTCTTCCCCCATTCCTGGGGCCAGGGAGCCCAAGAACGTCAGGCACATCAAATGGCGGTGGGGTAGAGGGGATGGGGGGAGAGCTGAGCCCCGTCCCATCCCGTGACCTGGTTACAAAACCAGGTACAAGCCCTCAATTATCCTCTCCCAGTGGAATCAAACAGGCAGCATTTAATTATCCAACAATGACATATGGTGATACATACAAGGTGTTGGCAGAGAAGCCCAGCTGAGTTTCGAGGACAGGGTTTCTATTGACAGTCAGTCTTGTACTCTTGGGGTACCCATATAACCAAACTATTCTATTTGGCTCCATTCCCTCAGAGGTCAAACTGATACAGAGTGGCCCAAACCCCCAGGTACACAAAAACAGGTGTACACTAAAAGTTATATTATTAGCATGAACTATCTTGTATGGCCCAGATTCTCAGGCATACAAAGACATTCTTATAGGCAGAATATTCCAAGGGCTCAGAGGTTATTTCCCTGGAACAGGTAAGAGGCCAGTGCTATTTTTGGGATATTTAAGGTTTGAGCCCACCACGCTCATTGGGTTATCCCTTTGCTATACAATTAAAATGTATAGAACTAGAGAAATCCTAAGATAATCCAATCATTTAAGAAATAATTTTGTGTTAGGTAGATAAGAAATAACTATTGTGTTAGGTAGATAGCATTGAACAAAAGAGCCCCAATCTCCTAATTCACAAAGCTTACATTTTCCAGGAAAAAAAAAATTGTAAATACACAAAATGAAAAACCAGGAAAATATATTAGATGCTAACTAATCCTCTATGAAAATAATAAATTAGGAACAGAATGGGCAGGTAATGGGTTCTGTTTTAATCAGACTTGCCTTCCTCTGATGGCAGTATAATAGTAAATGTGTGCAGGTCTTAAGGAAGCAAGCTTTGTAGACAATCAGTAAATACCATCCAACTAGGCAAAATTGGCATATTGGAACACCCACTTTGGAGATTCATGCTATCCTGGAAGAACAAGGAGGCAGTGTGACTGGAGCCTGGTAAAATGAGAGAGGATGAGAAATAATGAAGCCAGATGTGTAAATGGTGGCATAATTTTTCCTAATTATTATTTCCAACATTAATTATTTGTATTAATAGTTATTATGAGATTATTACAATTGCATTTCAAATTACATAAAAATGGTTTGGAGTGACACAGATTTCCAAAAGGAGATAAAGGCATTTTTGATCCTATTAGAACTAAGGGATAAGAAAACGCTTTGCTCCATGTAGCACTTTTAGTTTGTTATTTGAAATGTTACATTCAAATTATCTTGTAAATACTACTGCTTTATGAAAAGTACCAATAATTGACGATGTCACAGGTGGCCTTTTTTTTGTAAGAGAACAAACAGATCTTGGCACCACAGAGGTACTCAAAGAGATCACCATGGGTCACTGTCATTATACAATGCTCACTCCACACTATTCTTTCTTAGTCATTGCCTTTTCACATGCCTTTCTTCACACAGCTGGACTTCTTTGTCGTATGTAACGTATCATGCGGTGCGCATTTTCTCTCCTGTCGCCCCCTGATTGAGAACAGATGTTATATGCGTTATAATTGTCTTCAGGAGATCTTGATGCCTTTTAGTGGCACGCTATACTTTTTGTAATCAGGAGGCTTAGCGGCATGCTTAGAGGTCCACGAAGTATAGAACTTCTTTGTATTGTAGGTCTTCACATATAACCCCTGGGCCTGCTGTTCCCCTTTCACTGCTTGCTGGAACAATTAGCATTGGTAAGGGGTTTTCACAACAGGTATTAATGCCTCACTGAAAGAGGTAAGGAGATTTGGCTTTTCCAAGAGGCAAGGATTGAGCTATGGAAGATAAAAGATTTCCTGATGGAAAAAAAAAAATAAAACAAATTTTTATTTTCCTTACTCTATCTTTCCATTCAAAATAAGTCAATTTTTAGTCTTTAATTATTCGATGTAAAAGAACAAATAAAACAAGGTTTATATTCAAATTTGAGTTACCAAAATGTAAAATTTCTTTTATAATTTTTAATTATTTTGATTAGATCAGAGAATAATATAAATAAAATCTTGCAGAAGGCCTTCTATGTGAAGGCTAGGTTGTTTCCTCTGGAGAATTTGAATAAACCGTCAGATGAGTTTATTGATATTGGTACATAGAGCATAGGTTTCAATGAATGCAAATGGACCTATTCCATCTGTTTCTCTGCTTTTGTTCCATTTCGGTAAAAGACAAGCTAATGAGCGAGCTGAACTCAGGGAAAGGAGCTTCACTGTGGTCCTAAAACACCATCTACATTCCAAAGGTTGTCTTTAAATGCATCTTTCTGTTCACAGTAATGACCTTATTCAGTTTCTTAAAACTCTGAAGCCTTCATTCTTGTGTTCAATATTAATATTAGTAATAATAACAATATTTATGAAGAGTTAGTTTACTATGTGCTGGGCAGTTACTGTGTGCTTTATAGCCCTTTACTTTACATTTTGCTATAGCACTAAGCAGTAGTAGTGGAGTTCGGAGTCCAGATCCAAATTCCTTCATCCATAATCAATTTGATTCCTCTAAAATTCTTCTTCAGCCCTCTCTTGGTTAGCATACTTAATTTTATGCCTGATTTTCTTCAAAGCAACTTCAAAGCAATTTTGTTCTGCATCGTCTCTGTTGTACTCTGTAACAAACAATACATACATATATATACACACATACATATATGTAAACTGATTACTTTCTCTAAATTCCTAACAGGAATTGAAAATTTTCATTTAATCTAAAATGTTTACAGTTAATATAACACTTCAGCAGAAAAGAGTCAGGTGAACTGCATAAGGGCCCAGTGAACTTGGCATGGGATTTCTTTAAATATTTAGGTCAATTTGAGAGGAGTAGACACCTTAAACATATTGAATCTTTCTGTCCTTGAGCGTTATGTATCTGCTCAGTCTTAATTTAAGCACTGTGTTCCAATGATGCCATTTGATGGCATGGGGAAGCTTTCTTTTTTCCTATATTATCTGAATAATTTCGCACAATACTGGCATTACTTCATTTTTAAACATTTAAAACAAATTACTTGTGAAGATATCTGGAACTAAAATTTTCTTCAAATGAAAGTTTTTGTTTTTTCTTAGAAGAAAAATTTTTTTCCCTGTATTAATTGTCCATTAATACAGGGCACTTCAGACTTTCTATTTATTCTTATGCGAGTATGATAATTCATGTATTTTATGAAACGTTATACATTTCTTCTAAGCTGTAAAATTAGTAATTATAAAATTGTACATGCTTTCTATCATCTTTTAAAATCCATAAGATTTGTGTTAATGTCCCCTCTTTTATTTGTAATATTGATAATTCTACCAGTAACCAGTGAACTTGAAGGAAACCAAAAAACCTCAAATGAAATTGCAACTCAAAAAAATGATCACTGTGATTTTTTTAAGTCTGCCAGGATTTTATCAGTTTTATGAACCTTTTCAAACAACTTGGTTTTAGTTTTATTGATATGTCTCATAATTTTTCTTTTATTAATTTCAGCTTTTATCTATATTCATTCCACATTTTAATTTATTTTAGGTTTAATTTACTCCTCTTTTCCCAGCATCTAGTGATAAAAACTTTGTCCATTGATTTAATCTTTTCTTCTTTTCTAATGTAGAGATTGTAAAGCTCTAAAAATTCCTTTAACCATCACACAAAGTTTGATTGATTATGTTCATATGAAGTTCAAAACATTTTTATATTCTTTTAATTCATTTATTCAGCTATTACGATCTTTATTAAGAATGATTATTATTCATATAATCATGATTATATGGAATACTATTACACAGTGTTTAACTGTTAGAGGATTTTCTAAATACTTTTATTGTTGATTCTAATTTAATTTGGGTCAGAAATTTATCAATATTTTACTTTTCAAACGACAGTCCATCTTTGTGAATGCCCCACATAAGCTTGAAAAAACGGTGTATTCTACAGCAAGGTGACTTTATTTTATATGATCAGATCTCCAGTGTTGCCCTGTATAACTTTTTTCTCACTGGCATGATTTTTGTAATCTCTATTTTACTCACAGGTCTCTAGGACCGTTCTCTGCCTGACCTCTCAGAATGTTGTTCTTTATATGTGCAACTTAATATTGAGATACAGGCTGAGGGAAGAAGTTTTTGGGATTTGCTAACTTCTAGTTAACTGTCCCTCAAATTCTAGATGTCTCAACAGCCCCAACCTCTGATTTCTACTTGTTTTACTCAGCAAGACCACTGCTATGTGATGAAGTTCCACTTCCTGTGCTGCGGTTTAAAAAGTGCTCCATGCACAAAACTGTTTTGAACATGACCCTGTCTCTGTAGGATCCAACTTTCTGCTTTCTGTTATTCAATGAACAAAACCAGTTGATACATACATTTTGTACAGTAATATGGCGGATACTTTTGCAAGCAGGTAAATCACATGCCCATTTATTCTATTCTAGTCAGAACTTTAACAAGCTTAAACATTTTCCTTTTTATTTGATCAACTGGAAATAGAGATTGAGACACAGAGAGCTAGAGAGAGAGTTAGACAGATGACTGTTATGAGGAATTGCCTTATGTGATTGTGAAAACTAGGATGTCTATATCTGCAGGGTGAGACTGTAGGGTCAAGACCCAGAAAAGCTGAAAAGTACAATTCCAGTCTGATGGCAGGCAGGCAAGAGCCAGCACAGCAATGGTGCACATGTCCAAAACCAGTCTGCTAGAGAATTTCTCTTTTGTTTTGGGGAGGGTCAGTCTTCTTTTTTTCTATTCAGGCCTTCAATTGATTTAACCAGTTTCATCCATATTATGGAGGTAAATCTGCTTTATTCTATTGATTCAAATCTTAATATCATCAAAAAACACCTCTCAGGAAACACCCAGAATAATGTTTAACCACATATCTGGGTACTCTATAGCCTAGTGAAGTTGACACACAAAATTAACCATAGCATGTTATAAGCTTATATGTTGGGATATTATAAGTTCCTATTCATATTGACTCAATTTTTGCTATTTTCAACGGAGTTTTTACTTCATAAGATTTTCTTTTGGTATTATTTTTTTCCCCTGAAAACGTCCACTTCTTTTCTGATATTCCTCCATTTGTTCTTCTCCTCCTTTCTTCCCTTCTCTTCCTCATCATTCTCCTCTTCCTCCTCCTTTTCCTGCTTCTCCTTTGCTTTTTCTTGTTTCCTTTCCAATTAATTTTTGGACAATAGTATTCCTTACTTGATATATTCTTTGGGTTTAAAAAATGTTGTATACTGTCTCGATTTTGTAGAAAACTAATTGTTTTGTTGATTTTTTTGTTCTCGGTTTATGCTGTTTAAATAAATGCTTTCTGAATATGTCTCTTATTTTTTATTTTTATAATTTTACCTTTTATTTTAGATTCAGGAAGAACATGTACAGGCTTTTTACCTAGGTATATTGTGTGATGGTAAGGTTTGAGGTACAATTTGATTTTGTCACCCAGGTACTGAGTATAGTACCCAATAGTTTCAGCCCCTGCCCTTTTTCTCTCCCTCTTCTTATAGTCCTGAGTGTCTAATGTTGCTGTCATTATGTCTATGAATACCCACTGTTTAGCTCCCTCTTATAAATGAAAACATGCAGTCTTTGGTTTTCTGTTTCTCCATTAAATCACTTAAGATAATGACGTCTAGCTCCAGCTATGTTGCTACCAATGACATAATTTCATTCCTTTTTATAGTTGTGTAATATTTCGTGGTATATATGTACCACATCGTCTTTACCCATTCCACCATTGATGCACACCTAGGTTGATTCTGTGTCTTTGCTATTGTGAGTAGTGTGATGATGAACGTGCAAATGCATTTGTCTTATTGGTGAAGCAATTCGTTTTCTTTAAGATATATAACCAGTAATCGAATTGCTGGGTTGGTTGGTAGTTCTAAGTACTTTCAGAAATCTTTAAACTGCTTTCCACAGTTGCTGAACTAATTTACTTTCCCACTGGCACTGTATAAGTGGCTTCTTTTTCTCCACAGCCTCACCAATATCTGTTATGTCTGTTATATTTTGATTTTTAATAATAGTCTTTCTGACTCTTATGAAATTATATCTCATTGTCGTTTTGATTTACATCTACATGATGATTAGTGATGTTGAGCATGTTTTTCATATATTTCTTGGCCAATTCTATGTCTTTTTTTGAGAATTATCTATTCATGTCTTTTGCCTATTTTCTTAAAACATTGGGTTGTTTTTCAGTTGTTCAATTATTTGAGCATCTTATACATTCTGCATATTAGACTTTGTCAGATGCATAGTTTGTGAATATTTTCTCCCATTTCATATGTTGTCTGTTCACTCTGTTGATAGTCCTTTGCTGGGCAGAAACTTCTAGGTTTAATTAGGGCCCGCTTGTCAATTTTTGTTTTTGTTGCAATTGATTTTGAGGACTTAGTCAAAAACTCTTTCCCAGGGCAGATGTCCACAATGGTGTTTCATATTTTCTCCTAGAATTCTTATACTTTGAAGTCTTACATTTAAAGTCTTTAATCCATCTTTAGTTAATTTTCATATGCAGTGAAAGATAGTAACCAAGTTTCATTTTTCTGCATATGGTTAACCAGCTATCACAGCAAAAATTTACTGAGTAAGAAGTCCTTTCTCCATTGCTTGTTATCTTGTCTTTGTTGAAGATCAAATAATTGTAGGTGTGAGACTTTATTTTTGGTTTCTCCATTCTGTTCCATTGGTCTGGGTGCCTGTTTTTGTAGCAGTATCATGCTGTTTTGGTTCTGTAGTTTTACAGTATAGTTTGAAGTAAGATAATGTGATCCATGTGGCTTTGTTTTTTCTGCTTATAATTGTCTTGGCTATTCAAGCTCTTTTTTGGTTCCACATAAATTTTAGAATAGTTTTTTTCTAGTTCAGTGAAAATTACATAGGTAGCTTAATAAAAATAGTGATGAATCTGTACTTGGCTTTAGGCAGTATGGTCATTTTAATGATATTTATTCTTTCAATTCATAAGCATGTAATTCCTTTTTATTGTTGTATAATATTCCAAGGTATATATTCATGACATATGGTTTTTCTATTTGTTTGTATTGTCTGTGATTTCCTTCATCAGTGTTTTGTAGTTCTCCTCATAGAGATCTTTCACCTCCTTGGTTAGATGTATTCTTAACTATTATATTTTTTGTGGCTATCATAAATGAGATTGCATTCTTGATTTGGCTCTCAGCTTGCAAATTATTGGTGTATAGAAATGCTGCTGCTTTTGTACAACTTTTTTTTTAATTTAGCTCTGGAACACCTTTATATTTAATGAACATATTTCTCTCATTTTTTCTGGTAAATTTTTATAACTTCTCTCTGTTGTTTCTTTATTAGTTTCCCATTCTATCTGCCTTTTGTAGTCAGCTAGGTTATAATTAAAATAAATGAAATATCAGCCTTATTTCCCTTTTAGTACCAATTTCACTCATTCTTTGGAATTGAATTAGATGTTAATAGGGACATTCACTTGCAGATTTCTATATCACTAATATTAAATAAAAGGACTATGACACTTACTTCTAGGAAAATCTTAAACTTCTCCTGGTCCCAGTGTATAAGTTTATACCAATAGCCAGTCCTCTTAAGTTAGTCTATTTTTTATACAAGCTCCATTTTATCTATCTTAAACAAGCACCACTCTTCTTTTTAAAAATATTTATTGCATTTATTACATTTTTCCAAACTTTATGAACAGTACACAATTTGTTACTTTTATTTGATTATCTACCCTCCTCTGAGGATTATTTTATTTTCCAATTTACCTTCAAAATCATTATATCCATTCACTGGTTGTTTCAATTTCCCTCAGTCTCAACATCTACAATGCCTCCTTCTACAACTCAAAGTGCCTTTTGTCTTCAGATATAATCTTAATACTTCTTTAGATGAGAGGAAGAGCTATTTTATTCACATTTCACAATTAACTATTTAGTTGGGAGGCAAACAGAGCATTGAATAAGTACAGAGACTCTAGAACTCCAATGCCTTGACCTACTTGTCAAATCCTTGACCTACTACTTATTACTTGTATAATCCTGGATAAATTACATTATATCTCTGTGCTCCAATTCCTCAATGACAATGTTTAACAGTAATGGGCATCACTCAGGGGTTTTCCATTAACAATTATATAAATTTGTCTATGCAGAGCGCTCAGTACAAGATTTAGCATACCAAACGCACTCAATAGATGTAAGATATTCCATTATAACTATATCCTGAATTTTCAGCTTTTGAATGTGTGTGTACCTAACATGATTCTTTTTATGTTACTCTGAGATCAATTTTCTTATGTCTGTAAAATATTATTTTACTAACTCATGATTTTCCTTAACAATTTTCTTGTTCTTTCTCATTAAATATTTTAATAGAAAGTAATTTATAATTGTAACAAATATACCCCCCTGGGGTGGATATTGATAATGGGAGGGGCTATGAATGTGTTGGGGAACAGGATATATGACGAATCTCTGTACCCTTAGCAGATTTTTTTTTTTGGATAACTAAAACTGTTCTAACAATAAAGTCTATTAAAAATTAGGAGTGACATTTTTATAAAAATGGAAAAGTACAATACTGAAAACTCTAGCTCATATATGAATTAACATTTAGGTTGATTTATTAGTAATTAGGGGCTTTGTAAAGACTAAGGAATAAGGTCACAATTCCTGTGAGAAGAGACACATAAAGGCTTATTCTGATCCCTGCTGCTGGTACATTTAATGAGTCCAGTTTCTTCTAGTTTTCGGACATAAGTTTAGAGAATTTAAGGTCTACTTAGCCCTGATCCTAAAAGTTCTCTGAAACTTACTATCTATTAAAATATTTAATGACACATCATTATTACACACAATATTATTATTAAACTATTGAAGACCACAGTTTACATTAGGATTCATAACACATTATCACCCAAAGCCCATAGTTCACATTAGGGTTTATGCTTAGTGATGTACATTTTATGAGTTTTGGTACATGTATAATAACAGATATCCACCACTGTAGCATCATATATAATAGTTTCACTGCTCAAAACATCCTCTATACTTTGCTTATTTATCTATCCCTTTTTTCTATCCCCTGGCAACCACCAATTTCTTTTTACTGTCTGAATAATTTTACCTATTCCAGAATGTCATATAGTTGAAATAATATAGTACATAGCATTTTCAGATTGACTTCTTTTACTTAATAATATGCATTTAAACTTCTTCCATGTCTTTTTATGGCTTAGTAGCTTATTTAATTTTAGTGCTAAATATTCCATTGTCTTCATGTACCACAATTTACTTACACTTTTACCTACTTAGTTGTTTCCAAGTTCTAGCAATAATAAATAAAGCTGTTATAAACATCCTTGAGCAAATATTTCTTCAGATATAAATTTCCACTTTATTTCAGTCGATACCAAGGAGAGCAATTTCTGGATATTTAGTGAGAGTATAGTTATTTTTGTTCAAAGATGTCAAACTGTCTTCCAAAGTGGCTGTACTATTTGCATTTGCACTGACAGAGAGTTCCTCGTGCTCCACAACTTGGCAAGTATTTGGTGTGGTTCATGTTTTAGATTGGCCATTCTAAGAGATGTGTAGTGGCATTTAATTTTTTTTTAATTTACAATTCCCAAATGGAATATGATATTGAACATCTTTTTAATGATTACTTCCCATTTTCATGCCTTTAGTGAAGTGTCTGCTCAAGTCTTTTGCCTATTTTTTATTGGGTTATTTGTTCTCTTTTGTTGAGTTTTAAGTATTCTTTCTGTATTTCTATTTGTTTGTTTGAGATGGAATCTCACTCTACCACCTAGGCTGGAGTGCAGTGGTGAGATCTCGGCTCACTGCAATCTCTGCCTCCAGGGTTCAAGTGCTTCTCCTGCCTCAACCTCCTGAGTAGCTGAGATTACAGGCATATGTCACCACGTCCAGCTAATTTTTGTATTTTTACTAGAGACAGTGTTTCACAATGTTGGTCAGGCTGGTCTCGAACTCCTGACCTACTGATCCTCCTGCCTTGGCCTCCCAAAGTGCTGGGATTACAGGCATGAGCCATAGCACCCAGCCATTCTTTGTATATTTTAAACAGCAGTCCTTTACTAGATATATTTTGTAAATACTCTCTCCCAGTCTGTTTCTTGTCTTTTCACTTTCTTGACATTGTCTTACATTAATTAAATATTTTTAAAAGGAATATCTATAGTAATTGTTCAAATTCTTCATCAAATAGGCCAGATTATAATTTTCAACCAAGTGAAAAGATTAGCAAGAGGAATAGTTTGGGTTCGGTTTTTAGTTTTTCTATTTCCATAGGCAGCTTTCTACTCCTTTAGAGGAAGCATTTTGTCATGTCACTGACAACCAGTCTCTGAGTTCTACTTATTTCCCACTCAATGAAACAGAAACTAGAATGTATTGAGTCCCATAATCCAGTGACAGGGGTACTGATAGACGTGGGGATAAAGTATTTTCTCACATACAGTGACATGTGAAACAAGATACTAAGATACTACTTGTTCTAGTAAGTAATCTAATTGTAATTATATTTCTTTATTACCCTAATTAAGCTATTATATTTTATGAATTCTTCCAAAAGGAAAAGGAATCTGTGTGTACCTGTGTGTGTGAGTCTGTGTGTGTGTTTATAATGTGTTTTTGAAAATGAAAGAGCTAAAATCTGAAATTGCCATCTACACTAGAATCTGATACAAATAACTTCAATATTAAAGATTATGGAGTTTTATTTCATAAAATTTCAGTAATGTTTCATTGATCATCATGGAAGTTATATTTTGATCTCTTTTGGATGAGGACCTAAACAGAAGAGATTTGTTTTGGCTTCAAACGTCTTGTCTTTTTCTGGGGCAGTAAGATTCTTTTGAGATAGTTGATAGAGTTATGATATTAACTGTTTTAAAAGAAGAGCTTTTATCATATCTTCCAGTAGTAATATTCATACAGTTATTTCATAGACATGTATGTTTGAGGTGGGGGAAACTGTCAAAGGACAATTACTTATGGAAAACAGAGATTATTCTCATGTGTATTACCTTTTAAGGGTTTCACCAGGAAGAGGCTGGAGTGTCCTACCCACTTCCCCATCCTACTCTAAATCATTAAAATATTTTCACCAGAGAAAGCATCCCTAATACGTCAGTTTTATTGTGATGTAACAAAGTTATCACAAACCTAGTAGCTTAAAGCCATATTTGTTAAAGCTTAACAGAGATTTATCATCTCCTAATTATATGGGTCAGGAGTCTATGCAAAGATTAGTATGTTCTCTGCTCAGGGTCTCACCAGACTGAATTCAAACTGTTAGCTGGGATTGCAATCTCACTTGAGGCTCAGGCTCCTCTTCCAAATTCACTGGTTGGTGGTGGGATTCAAACTTCTGCAGTTATAAAACTGAGGCCCTAATTTTTTTTTTTTTTGAGACATAGTCTTGCTCTGTCGCCAGGCTGGAGTGCAGTGGCATGATTTCGGCTCACTGCAACCTCCGCCTCCTGGGTTCAAGCAGTTCTCCTGCCTCAGCCTCAACTGGGATTACAGGTGTGTGCCAGGACACCCAGCTCATTTTTGTATTTTTAATAGAGATGGGGTTTTACCATGTTGGCCAGGGTGATCTTGATCTCCTGACCTCATGATCCACCGGCCTTGGTTTCCCAGCATGTTGGGATTACAGACATGAGCCACTGAGCCCTGCCAAGGTCCTGAGTTTTTAGAGGCCAGCTGTCGAGCCCTGCTGTGTGGACTTTTCTTCTTCAAGGCCAGAAAGAGAATGTATCTGTTACTATCAATGTCTCCAACTGCTTCTTATCTTAAAATGTTGTAAGAACATAACACGAGATATACCTTTTGACAAACTTTACATTACGCTATTTTTAACTAGAGGCACAAGAATGGACAGCAGACCCCTGGAATTTACTCATCTTCCATAACTAAAATAATATATCAATGAAGAGCAACTCCACATTTTCCCCTACTACCATCCCCGGCAACCACCATGCTACTCATTCTGTTCTGTTTTTATGAGTTTGACTATTTTATGTACCTCATGTGAATCAAATAACGCAGTGCCTGTCTTTATGTGACTGACTGGCTTATTTTACTGCATAATGTTTTTCAGGTTCATCACTGCTATCACAAATGGCAGGATTTTCTTCTTTTTAAAAGCTAAGAAATATTCTGTTACATGTGTATACTACTTTTTTAAAAGTTCATTCATTCATTAGTGAACGTTTAGGTTGTTTCCGTATCTTGGCTATTGTATACAATATCACAATGAACATAGAAATGCAGATATGGCTTCAAGATCCTGACTTCATTTTTTTTTTTGACATATACCTGTAAGTTGGAGAGTGCTAAATTGTACGGTAGTTCTATTTTTTTCTTTAAGACAGAGGCTCGCTGTGTCACCCAGGCTAGAGTGCAGTGGTGCATTCTGTTCTCATGGTAGTGAGTGAGATCTCATGAGATCTGGTGGTTTTAGGCATTTCCCCTGCTGGCTCTCATCTCTCTCTCCCGCTGCCTTGTGAAGAGGTGTCTTCTGCCATTACTGCAAGCTTTCTGTGGCCTCCCCAGCCATGTGGAACTGTGACTCAATTAAACCTCTTTTCATTATAAATTACCTAGTCTCAGATATTTCTTCATAGCAGCATGAGAATGGACCAATACACTAGGCATATTTTAAATATTCAGTTGGGTTGGAATGGCAGGGGTCTCATGAAGCTTATTTCATTACTCAGTGGTATACACTGTTTTAATTAATATTTTTCCCCCCAATATTTTATACACTGGGTTGAACAGTTCAGGTTTCAGGCCAGTAGGAGGTGTCCATGGGTAAAAACTGTGGCTAAAGCAGATGTGAAACTGCAATACTCAATTGTGGGCAGAGGTCCAGCCTTGACACAGACAACTGTGGGAGCTCTCAGTGAAACACACAGAGTTCTATTCAGGAGGAAGAGGAGTAGCCACCCCAGCTCTCCTACTAAGCCAGCAGGAAAGCAATTTATCTCTCAATCACACTCATGACCCAGTCATACGGCATTTCAGATCAAGCAGGGATGCTGATATTCTAGGTGGACATAGATTGTGACTTTACCTGTTGTACAAGCCTGAACCTGGAGGGCACTGTTCCTTTGGGGATGTAGTCAGCCTGATGTGTTCTAGAAAGACTGTCTAAGGTGCATCCACACAATCTCCCATAGGAGATGCCCCAGATGTCTGCAATTGTGGACAAGGGGGGAGAAGTTCCATTCTCCAAGGCCTTTTATTATGAGCACCAGAGCTGCCTCATTGTTTTAGTAGAGCCACAGACTTTCCTCACTGAATACAGCACTGCACTTGTGCTTCTGCTGAAAGAAACTTCCCACAAGTGGAAAGTTCTGGGAACTCAAAGCCTGCTGTCTGGATTATTTTGTTTCACAGTGTTCCCTTGATGTGGTACACTCCCCCATCCTCTAGGAGAAAGAGACTGTTTTATTCTGTCAGCAGATACAGTGATGGACTGTTGGTTCACTCCCAGCCAGGAAGTGGTACTTGAAAAAGAATGCTAGCTGTGGTGGTAATGGTGGGATTTATGATGCCTTATGTTACCCAGGGCTGATATTCTGGTATCTCAAGCAGTGGGCAAGGTCATAAAGGTCACAAAAGATTCTGTCCTTTTGTTAAACCACCAGGGCTGGTGGAGGATCAAAGCCAGGCGGGGGTAGGTCAGGCAAGTCTGTGGTGCTCTGACACCTGAAGTGTGGGTGCTAGCAGCCCCAAAGGAGACCAGAGGGCAGTTCCCTGGCTAATGAGGTAATGTTCCAAGGAAGAGGGCAGCTGCATCTGCTGCACAGGAGTCTGCATGAAGACTGGAGAGGAGTAGGCTGCAGTAAGTACCATCCAATTCCCATGCTCTTGGGAGGCATGTCTCACCCAAAATTTTAAACTAGTAGCATCTAGCTAGGTTCCTGGCAGTCTGTGCTCAGAAATCAAAACTGACCCTGGGCATTAGCCTTCTCTGCTGAAACAAACTATGTCTTTCAGGCTACATCTCTCTTCATCAGTCTGAAAAGCAGGATTATCCATCCCCTGTGACCTTGGCTACAGCACACTTTTCTCACCCATCCCTTGGTTCTGGCCAAGGGAGGTTGTCCCCACTCGAGATTATATCATGAGTCTCAGTTGGAAGCTTCTCTTAACCTGGGACTGTCTCCTGAGTTAGCTGGCTGATTTCTTTGAGGTCCCCTGTGAGGTAGGATGAGAAATGGCTTCCCTCGGTCCCCACCTGGGTTCTGGGAGTACACATAAAGCATGACCTGATGGCACTCCTTCTGATCTGCTCCCCCACCACTCACTAAATAAGCTCCAGAACTGGGTACAGTTAAGGCCTTCCCCCATGGCCTGAATTGCCAGGCTCCCCAATAAGAGAATAAATCCTGAAGGTAGTCTCTCTCCTTCTCACACCCTGAGGATTTAGAGTTTTCCACCTGGCTCACTGTGTGGACTGCAGTCTATCACTTATTTCAAAGGCCCTGTAGTTTCTTTCTGTTTGGCTGTTAAGTTCCTATGTTGCTTCTTAGAAAAATGTCTTCAGTGTGAGTCTCTACACACTGTTTTGTCATTCCAAGTAGGAGAGGAATGCTAACAAGACCTCCAGTGCAACCTCTTGGGGGAAAATAAAGTCTTAAGATGAGATATATTGACTCAGAAATCACATTTTTTTCTTAACAAATCATTATATATAGTTGGTTGTGAAAAACAGATGCAAGCCCACAATATCACTATATCATTTAAGGAGTAAGGTGTAAAAAGAAAAAATAAGTTAAAATAAACATAAAAATACTAATACAAAACTTTGATGCAGAAAGTCTTCTAAAATGGGACAAAAATTGAGATACTATAAAGAAAAATAGTTAGAAATATATGTATTTTTACATTAATACCTTGTTTGGCCAAAAAAAAAAGAAGATAAAACCCACCTTATAAGCTCTTAAACCACTATTTGCAAAGCATTGTACAGATGTTCACATTGTCTTAATAACAAAGAAGAATTAAAAAGGAAAATTTGGGAGGATGAACACTACAGATAGAAGACCTAGCCTGTGTACAGGTCCACAGATACTCAGATAAATTACAGTGAATATGAATATGTGCCTGTGTATATACATACAAATCAAAAAATAAAATATTATACATTATTAATTTGATTGTTTTTATATTTATATGTGACAAAATAACACCTGAGAAGTAAACAATGACTTCAAGAAGATTCTTAGAAATATATCCTTCCCTTGGAAGCTTATTAAGACCCAATTATAATGTTAAGGACAATGGCAACATGGCAAAATGTTTGTTTCACAAAGAATATGTCTTCCAGGGTGTTCAGTGTGGAAATTTGAATAAATAAAATTAATATGGGTGATTAAGACCAAAGAGGAGCCTATTTTGGAAGTGATTGAGTTATGTTGGCAATTTGTTACTAAATAGTGAAGGTAGTAATGGGGGAAAGAAGATGATCCTAAGATTTTGCATCTGTGTACATGGATGATAGTACCATACAACCTGTTAGGAAGCAGAGAAGGAAAATACTTAGGTAGGAATAACACGATTCAATTTTGAAAATGTGGAGTTTGAGATATCTCGTAGATACAATGGTGAATGGTCAAATGACAGAAGCAAAATTGTCTGTGAGCTCTTCAAAGCAATCTGGAATTCAGATATTGATGTGAGAATCATCTTGGTTATGTTTCTAACAGTGTGGGTTTATCTCTGTGCTCAAATATCCCCTTTTTATAAGGATACCAGTCATATTGGAATAGGGCCCATTTTATTGTTTTTTATCTCAACTTGATCATGTGCAAAGACTCTATTTCCCAGTATGGCCACATTCATAGGTCCTGCTCAGTTGGGACCATAACAATGAGTAAATCTGCCTAATGCTAGTGCTTCAGTATTTGCTATCAAACCTGACACAATCGTCTCTGATTTAGTTATTATCATCAAAAGATTGATTTTTTGCTCCCATATAAACATTTTTAATTTCTTGATTTGCTTAGAAGTCACGTGGGAGATATTTGGTATTTATTTCGGCCCCATCAAAGTACCCACATGTGGTAACAATGTAATTTGCAAAACTATGAGGTTTATAACAAAACAGGTTGAAGTCAATTTATACCAGCTCACAAAAGCTGATTGTTACATTTTTAGAAATTTCGAGAGCTGATTACTAAATACAGTTATAATTAACCAATTAATAATGTAAAATTAACAGTTAAATATATTCCAATAAATACGCAAATCCATTACTTCCTAATTGTTTTGCTGTATTGCTCTATTATTTGTGTGCTTAGACTATTTACCTCCACCTATGTGATAGAAATTATATAATGACATGCCACCAAACCCCTCCTTTCAACTTTGTACTCATTGACATCACTCTGGAGTTAAAACTGGCTATGGTGGGCCTATTTACTTCACATAAATATGAAACAACAAACTGTCAGAACTTGACTTATTTTGTTGAATCCCCAGACATAAGAGTGTGAGTGAGAACATGTTGATAATTTACATTAAATGTTAAAGTGTGTTATGTCTGTATCTGACGCATTGTAAGTAGCAAAAACGAGGAGCTACATTATCCTGATTCAGCAAAGAAATCACTTGCATTGTTAGGCCGGGCATGGTTGTGGGTCTCACTCCAGCGTAGAGACCCCCAAGAGTGCCTCTGCCATAATGTGAGCTTGAGCTCAGAAGCATTTCCCCCCTCCTGGAGGTAGTCGAGCTATGGGAAAGCAGGAACTAAGGATGAGGAATTGTGTAAAAGGGCTATTTTGATCTCCCAGGCGCTTACACAGTGGCCTGGTGATGGCTGTGTGGTTTTACTAAGACATTGTGTTTTGTCTTGGTTCCTGCTTTGGACTAGTTTTGTGACTCTGTTTATCAAGTACTGCTTGAACCCTGTTATTATTCATGTAATTCTTTGAGATTACTGTTTCTGGAATTTATCGTGGGCCTGACCTTTAAAAAATGTTACTTTGATAAATATAAAACTCTTTAACAATAAATAATAAGAAGAGCATCTGTTCGTTTTGTATCATTTTGTGGTTATTTTGTGACTTCAGTACTGTTCTCTTTTAACTTGTATTTTATCTACTTTACCAAATTTTGTAACCTTCTGTTCCCTTTAATGTTTAAGTTAAAACAATGTGGACTGACATCAGTGTCTAAAGGCTAACAGTATATATTGGGACCCTATGCACAAATAAAATTGCTGTTTAGACAATGCCTATTCAGACTTCCAGACCCTACTTTTCTGTCTACTTTGGTTTCCTGTGCAGTCCCTCTTCCAGGTATTGGGACCCTCTCGCTGGCCGAGAGCTCCCCGGCAGACATACGGTCCCCGACACACGGTGGCGCATGCCTGTAATTCCAGCACTTTGGGAGGCTGAGATGAGAGGATCACAAGGTCAGGAGTTCAAGACCAGCCTGACCAACATGGTGAAACTCCATCTCTACTAAAAATATAAAAATTAGCTGGGCGTAGTGGCACGCACCTGTAATCCCAACTACTCAGGAGAAATCACTTGCATTGTTGACAAATGAATGAATTTCCAACATACATTTGCATTATTTCACTTTTGTTTTACTAGTTAATACAAATGCACTATCAACCAACACTCACATTGGAACTACACTCAAAGGGTCAGTTGTTAAATCTTCATTAGCACATCACGAAATAGGAAGGCATTAATGATAGCCAATTTAGATTTTTTTCTCTAAGATTTTTGATTCTATAGATGGTCAACATTTTGATGGATTGTTCATTGTAGTAGAAAAGATTTAAGAGGCTTAAATATTCATTAGAAAGGTGTGTATTGGAGAGAAAGAGAGAGAAAGGAAGAGAGTGTGGCTGAATCTGAGTATAAAGAGAATATACTTGAAGAAGAGACATATCAAATTCATGATATAGTTGGAGGGTTTTGGCATGAAACTTGGGACAATTCTTCCATCCTAAGAAAAGGAAACAATGAAATAATGGGCGAAGGTGTAGGTAATTTGTATTTGGTGTTGCAACATATTGAGGGAATTTACACCTGGTGTTTTACATTTTTCTACAAAATAAATGTATTGCTCAAAGTGAAGGGAAAGCAAGAAGCATAAACAACTTTAAATCTAATAGAGTTGTTTTGAGTTATCTGCAGTTACAAACAAGAGAGAAACTAAATATTGGTGAAGGGAGAGGAATTGAAAGGCAATATTTGAGACCATGTAAGAGGCTATCAGGGCTTTGCATAACTTGAACCTACATTTTTCAGCGTAGAGAGTTAGGTTGGCCTAAGGTTTGCTTTTTTAAAAAAAATTTTGATTGAGATAGGTGAAAGGACTCACATCTCATTGAGAGGACTAAGGAGGTGGTTATTTAAAGCGCAGGTCTAACTAGACGGAGAAGAAAATAAACCGATGACAGCGGATGTTAATGGCTTGCAGAAAGTATTGGGTCCAGCCATAGAACACAGAAGAAAGTCAAAGAGCCGCTGTGGCGTAAGTGACAGAGTAAATACATGTAAAATAGCTTACTAATTATACTCTGGTATTTTCTGTCTTTTGAATCCTTGTATCTTAGTTTCTCCTCATAATGGTGCCAGCTTTTCAAATTCTCAGTCAGCTAAAAAAGTAAAGGCATCACAAATATCGTCTTTGTAATGCCAAATTGTAAAATTAAATTATTAGAATTACACTTCAGTAGAAAATATAACAATATTGCAAGGCACTTGTATCCTTGAATGCTTTTTCCAACTTAAGGTTAATTATTATCAGTGAGATAGGAAAATGATCAAATAACTTTCTCCCGGCTGTTAGAGTTTTGGGTAATCATTTATTTAAAGTTGCATTTTAGGATAAGAACATTGATTATATATATTGACACATCTACTTTTCTGTTTTACTTTCCCCAGGAAATGTTTGAGTTATTAAGCGTCTTTTTGTTTTTCCCCCCATATCAAATGTTTTATAAACTGGCCAGAAAGGGGGAAGTTAATGAAGATCAGAAATACATTCTTATTTATTGTATTCCAAGTTATACGTGGGTTAAAATTCCATACTTACATGAATGTATACAAAAATGCTTAGGTTTGTCCGTACATTTTTGAGTTTGTACCTGTATCTAATTGTCATGCTTAAAATTAACAGTTAAAAGCCAAGTGTGTAGCAGCCTATGAAACAATTATGAGAGTTCATGCAATCCAGAAGATGGTGCTGTTTACATTTCTAATACATTTTGGAACTGCAGAGAAACAATTTATTTCCAATTCCTTCATTGATGGGTTGTAAATTATTGAGCATACCTTCGCAATAGGAACAGTTAATGTAGCTTTGCTCTTGAGGATTTCACATTTACAAATAATTTGCATAACATTTCCACAGGAGATATTAGAAAATGTACTACTTCACAAGCAATCTCACATTAATGGAACCTGATCAGTTGCAGCAATCCCAGTTTTCTTATGCCAGGAGTACACTCAAATGTGAAAATACATATTAGATAAAAGACCTGTTTAATTTTCTGGTTACTTATATGGCTATTAAAATGCAACATGCAGACCATTAAAGTGGCGATGATCCTTATTTAATGGAATTTGAATTTATTCTTCCAACTAGTGAACAGTTTCATAGTGACATGTTAATTATGTACTATACGGGCACATAAGATTTAGCCGGCTAAAATGGATAAACGGGACACATAGTATCTATAATACATCAGACCTATTCCACTTCACTCGGAGTTTAGTAAGGGATCATGCACACTGTCTTATAACTGCTTATAGTACTTTGGTAAGGACGTAAGTAGGACCACTAGGTGCTTTTACCAAGACTGTCGCTAGCAATGCTTACTGCCTCTTTTCGAAAAGTCATGCCCTCAAAAATCAAATAAAATAATGGAAACTTCAGCATAGCTTTTCAAATCCCATTAGCAGCAAATCAACATAGAAAAAAAAAAAGAATGATCTAAAAACTGCATAAATATTTTTGACAGAACAATGTTTAGCTATTCTTAAATCTTGAGTTAATGTTATGACATAGACGTCTAAATTAGTAGTAATTTTAATGAGTAAAGAAGTTTGGTGATTTGAGTGTGCTACACCTTGGGTAGTCATAGGATAATTGATACAGATAAAAAGAAAAAATAAGTATAGACACATTATTTTGTAGATAGGGGAACCCACCAGAAAATCTGAGAGAGAAACCAAGAGTTAAAATTAGTTATTTATGGGGAGAGGAAATTCAAGTGAGGAAATGTGGAGAGAGAAAATCACCAATTAATTTTATTGTCCCTTATTTGCTACCTGACTTTTTAAACTTAATACTATAATTCTTTTATAAAAAGAAAAGTTATCCCCTGGAAAAACCAAGACAGAGACTCCAAAGGTTGCTCAGCAGACTATCTTTATCAAAATCATTTGGAGGAGTTTTGGTTTTGTTGCTATGGTTGTTAACAATTAAAATAGCTTTCCTGGGTTTCTCTGGAGAGCTGCTCAGTCAGACTCTTTGGTCTGGGCCTTGGGAGTCTGCATCTTTGACAAGCTTCTCCAGTAACTTTGGTGCATAATAAAGTTTGCAGACCTCTGAAAATTCTTAAGCTGGGGAAGACTGAAAACAGGGGGTAGGAAAATAGGCATAACTAGGCCTCAATAAACACAGGGCAACATAATGAAGCAAACAAGCAACATGATTAAATAAAACAAGAAAATACATAGAGGATTTATGGATGTTATTCCTTTAAAATTTAGATATTATAAGCTTTTAGCGGGATTTACCCTCTTACCAAATGACTTCATTTATTTTTTCTGAAGCTTAATTCAACAATTAGAGATCTCGTTTCATTTTCCTAGATCCCTTTACCAGAAGTAATTCTACGATTGAAGTTGCCTGGAGCAAAAATCTAAGGAGCAGAGTTGCAGCTGGTTTTTCTGATTATTGTAATTTAGGTAAATAGTCAATGCTGCCGGAAATATAATTTGTTTTTCTGTGTTCTTTGATATGGTCTTTGTTGAACTAATTTGCCATTGCTTTGCCTTTTCTAGAATTTGAAAATTAAAAGTCCTTGGAGGTGTATATATATATGTGTGTGTGTGTGTGTGTGTGTGTATATATATAAAACTTTTTAATGTTAGAATATAAAAAAAGATTATTCTTTTGAGCATGATACTGTTTCCAATGGCTAAAACTGTTTACAAAAAAAGTCATTATTTGAAAAAAAAAATCCCTTTATCCTGTCAACTTCTTTCTTGTGCAAAATGTGCTTTCCCTTATTGTGTCTATGCCTTTTTTATAATACTAAATGCTCACAGCTTTCTAAACAAGAAAAAATTTCTAAAAACTATTGTCAAGATAGGAATGTTACAGGAAGTGGTTGAATTAATTAGTTAGTCCCTACATAACAAATTAATGATTTAATCCCTTACCAAATTATCTTACTTTTTATACTTTGCATTAAAAAATTACATTGATATGTATCCTTTTAGTGACTAGATTTAATATTGAGACAAGTGACATACATACAAAATATAACTCTTGGAATTCATGGACTAAATTTATACTCACAAAGTTGTGTGAGGACACCTAATGTATATAGGAGATCTAATTAGAGTTTAGCTGTATTCTTAAACACAATTTACAAACTTAAATGGACTTGTTGGCAGAAAGGTATTATATAATGCTCTACGTCCTACACTATGACCAGGTGTTATACAGTATTTAAATAAAAATCTTAAAAATATGATCATTTGAGAGACACTCTTGGTTAATGCCTCATACCTGATGCTTTAACATGTGAGTTGATTCCTTGCATGTATTATATATTTAGTGTCTTACTTCAGGCTACTATAACAAAGTACCATAGGTAGAGTGGCTTATAAACAACAGAAATATATTTCTCATAGTGCTACAGGCTGAAAGTCTAAGATCAGGGTGTCAGCATGGTCGGTTTTAGTAAGGGCTTCTTCCAGGTCTCAGACTGACAACTTCTCATTTTACGCTCACATGGTGGAAGAGAGTGACCTAGCTCTCTG
This sequence comes from Ateles fusciceps, assembly GCA_036589455.1. Classification (NCBI taxonomy): domain Eukaryota; kingdom Metazoa; phylum Chordata; class Mammalia; order Primates; family Atelidae; genus Ateles; species Ateles fusciceps. Next base: position 1,672,660 of record JAZHEH010000174.1, on the reverse strand, counting down.
GCCTCTTCCCTTAAGGACATTAGTCCCATTAATGACAGCTTCATCCTCGTGACCTAATTATCACTCAAAACCCCACCTCCAAATGCCATCACACTGAGAATTGGATTTTCACATATGAACTTGGGAGGGACAAAGTATTCATTCCATAACACTTAGCGTCTGCTTTCTCTCTGTAAATTGTTTCACTTTCTATTTATATTTTCTCTATTTTTACTGTGACATGACAACATTAAACATTTTTTCTCTATGTTTATAAGCATTGAGATGCATAACGATTTAAAATGAAATATTTGAAAAAATGCAATGACAGTGATAAACAAACTAGACCTCTTTGTACCTCTTTAGACCTCTTTGTGGGGGATGTGTGTGTGTGTGCGTGCGCCTAAATGGGCAATATCTACTATTCCTCAGTACCACAAGGTGTGTTTTGAACAGCATTGTCCTGATTTTGTGGTTTTCATTTGCTTATCCTTCTGGGTAAGATTGCGTTTCAAGACATGGTTTCAAGGCTATAAAAAAATGGAAAACTCTTGCTCTAAGATATTAATACAAATGGAACATCACAAGTGCATTCAAGTGTTCTTATTCTGCATTGTACAAAAATTATTTCTGAACGTTGGCCTGCTTTTCTTTTTATTGTATGCCTTATCTTTCCTTTTCAATTATTCATAGTCTCCTAAGGACCACTTTCAGTATAAATAGTATCTATGGGAGGTAAAACAGCAAGAAATGTATTTCTGAATGGATTACAGGGAAAGGTGTATTTAGAAATTTAAATGTATGTGGTCAACATAGAAGAAGATATATGCACCTGTTCAATAACCCTTTTAACCAACAGAGTTCTGGTTATGGCCTGTTTTAACCTTCTGATTTTCTTTCTGGGAAGTATGTATATATTTCTATTTATTTTCTCTGTCCAATTTACTTTTCTGCTATGAAATTTGGTGCGAACTCAGGGGATTTTTGAAGTATGTTTTTCTTTTTAATTATATTTAGCAATGTTTTCAGTTGATTTAGAATATGTACAGCCTCTATTTACTTTTTGAGCATCCTTTTAAAGAATGTATTGCTGCTTGCTCATCTTTCTAATCCTTAAAACACGTTATAATTTTTGCAGATCTTTGCCCTCCTTTCCTTACAGCAAAACTCTGCCCTCATTTATGTTTTCATAATCTACTTTTTCAAGGTTTTAAGTATCAGTTTCTTTTGTAAATTATTTCCAACATACAAAGAAATAGAGAAAATAGTATAACAGAGGCTCATGTATCCAACACTCTGAGTATGGTTTAGTCATATACCAGGCGGATTTCGTTCCTGATAGTTCTACGCAGTTAATTCAGGTAACCTCCTCCCATCACAGTATTCAAATCTATAGAGAATCATTTTACAATATAACTTTTAATTGTTTTTAAAAATATGTGATTGAATTGAATCTCTCTTCCAAAAAGGAAATGTGATTTTTTTTTTAAAGAAAAGACGCTGAAAAGAAACATCAAAAAATATTCTACCCTCAGGCCCTTTAGTGTAACTTTGCTTAGACAAACTACAGCCTGTAAATAAATATCTAGAAAATATATGAAAATGACCAACATTTTGCTTGTTTGCTTGCTTTGTTTTTTACTAAAACCTCATTAAAAATAGCAGGGACATTAGCCAGGCGTGGTGGCTCGCGCCTGTGGTCCCAGCTACTTGGGAGGCTGAGGCGGAAGAATCGCTTGAACCCAGGAGGTGGAGGTTGCATTGAGCCGAGATTGCGTCACTGCACTCCAGCCTGGTGACAGAGTGAGACTCCGTCTCAAAAAAAAAAAAATAGCAGGGACTCTTCAAATAAATGTGAAGAGATCTACGTAAAATAAAATGGGTATGGCTAGAACTGAAAAAATTGTAGCCTGTGTGTGATTTAAATACTATATTAGAATAAAAGAAGTATCTGAATTTCAGTAAGAGATATCCCCAGCCCCATGATGTAAGTTAGGTGACTGAAGAAAATTGTAGTACTTCTAGGGGTGAATTTTGTTCTTAAAAAGTAAGAGAATGGTTCAGAGAACTACACAAGTATTTGGAAATCAGGGACTACTAATCTGTTGAGTGGAATGTATGGATGGATGTTATAGATTTCAGGAGTATTCAGGAAAACTAAAGATAAGTTACAGGTCACTGAGATTTTTTGAAGCCCATCAAATAATGATGCTTGAGTCAGCACTGACAATATCCCTGGAATATTTCCTTTAGTTTGAGTAGACGAAGCCTTAAAATGAAAAGAGAAGGGTTATGTGGTTTTCTGCAGACATTTTGCTTCATTTCTTGATATGCACAGCACCTAAGAGAGGTGTAAAAAAAAGACTGGAAACTTTTTCAAGGAGCAAAATGTTGGGAAAACCAAAAATAAAATAAGGATATTTCTAAATAAGATGGGGATTTATCCCATAAATATTGATCCTGCAGATATGCAAGTGCCTAGCTACATGATCACAAACAAACTATTCAATCTGCGTCTCCTCATTTTTTTTTTTTTTTTTTTTGAGATGTGGTCTCCCTCTGTCACCAGGCTGGAGTGCAGTGGTGTGATCTCGGCTCACCGCAGCCTCCACCTCCCAGGTTCAAGCGATTCTCCTGCCTCAGCCTCCCAAGTAGCTGGGACTACAGGCACCCACCACCATGATTAGCTAATTTTTGTATTTTTAGTACAGACAGGGTTTCACTTGTTGGCCAGGATGGTCTTGATCTCTTGACCTCATGATCTGCCTGCCTCGACCTCCCAAAGTGCTGGGATTACAGGCGTGAGCCACTGGTGTCTCCTCATTTTTAAAGTAACCTACATCATAAACTTGTTATAGAGAGTCAGTAGGTTATGAATATTAAAATTTTGAATAAGGATTGGCCTTCAGAAATTATTCAATAAATATTGTCTGTTACTATGATTCAACAAAGAAGGAAGGCATAATTAGGCTGCAGTGAAAATGTTGCTAGAACTTTCACAAAAGAAATGTATTTCCATGTGTTTTGTTGCATTTTCTTTGGTTTTCTTTATTGTTGTTGTTTTTTTTTTTTTTTTTTTGAGACAGAGTCTCGCTCTGTCGTCAGGCTGGAGTGCAGTGGCGGGATCCCAGCTCACTGCAACTTCCGTTTTCCAGTTTCAAGCAATTCTCCTGCCTCAGCCTCCCGAGTAGCTGGGACAACAGGTACGCACCACCACACCCAGGTAATTTTTTTGTATTTTTAGTAGAGAGGGGGTTTCACCATGTTGGCCACGATGGTCTTGATCTCTTGACCTCGTGATCCACCCGCCTTGGCCTCCCAAAGTGCTGGGATTACAGGCGTGATGGTTTTCTTCTTTACTGGAGAAATGCCTTCCCTTTTCTCCCACATTCTTGCTTTTTTAATTCTGTACTTGCTTCATTCTTCTCTCTGTAGATTTGCTTTTCTGTTTACTTTCAGATCTTCCTTTCCCAGGTTATCACCCTTCCTATGACTGTGGCTTAATCTATTGTAGACAAAATGCCTGTAGTCAAGGCTCTCACACACTGGGGCCCCCTAAGTATAATATTGAAACTTGTTAAAGTGCAAAATTGTAGCCCTGACTACATGAGATTTTGATGTAATAAATCTGAGTTGAATTATAGGAATGTGCATTCTTATCAAGCATTCAAAGTGATTTTAGCATCCATAGCCTGTGAGAAACAACAGATGAGAAGACCTCTAACTCAGTACAATTATTTAAAAAGAAAATCTGCTTGATTGATCCAAGCCTATGGATAAATGTCCTTTAAAGAGTTTACCACACGATGATCAAATTAGAGGTGGATAATTGTACTAGAACATTGTTTGAAATATGAGTGTCTACCCAATTCCATCACTGTGTCTGCCTTGCTCACTAAGTTCTAATTATATATAATACATGATAAACTAATCACAGTAAAACATCAAATGCATGGACTCTCCTTTAAAAAATAGATAAATAAAAATAAAAGCCGTGTCTACTAGCTGGATCTAAATACCATGTTTTGGAGAAGAGGCCACAAACCCTCCTTCATATCCCTGTGTTTTGTCATGGTCTTGCCAGGGTGTAGGCTCAGTATATTCACACTATTTGGGAATTTAAACAGGAAAATAAACATAAGGAAAATCCACATGCTTTGAGCAAAACTCCCCGCGTAGACAAAAGGATAAAGAATAAGACATAGGGATTTCTTGCTAGGATGTTTTCCTGTCTTCTGCTTTTTGTATGCCATGTGGAACAACCAGTTTATTTCCAGCACTAGGCAAGCTCCACATTTTTCCATCCCTTAGGGACCATGATCTATGTGCTTGATTTCTTAGCATTCAAATATGAATCACTTTCTTTGCCCCATCTCTGATTCAGTTGCTGTGTTTTTATTTCCTACTTCAGAATTGTGCCTTTTCTCTCAGGAAGACAGCTAAAACATCTATGAATTGAGAAGCTGTTGCTGCCCACAGAATTGTTATCTGGTTTTGGCCGTGGGTAAGACCATTACGATACATTAAATCAATTCCGGGAAATACTTGAATAATCTAGATTTCAAGCCAAAGAACTCTCTGGATATTGGCCGTGTGTCAGGACTTTCTTGTTCTACAAAGAGACAGGATTGATAAACTGTCACAAGTGGTTCTAAGCTTAGAACTGAGAGACTCTGACCACACAGACACCATCACCAGGAAGAACAGAGGCATATGGAAACAAAGAAAGGAAAGAGGAGCAATCTGTTTTTAGAAGATTCTTATGATATTTTGTGTCTGAAACAGATATACGGGCTATGTTTTACTATGTTGACAGTAAACAAAGTAAAAGCCTTCTTCTCAGTGTTTAATAGTGCAAGAAAATGCACAGATATTGACATTGTCAATCATTATCACTTCCACAAATAATATACAGTAAGAAATCAATACATGTTCTTTGAAAATTTATCTCTGTTTTTCTCAAGGAATAAGAAAAAATATTTTTGCATATTCTCTGTTTGCCCAAATTGCTGAGATAAAAGGGTAAAGAAGAAGAGACACAGGAAGAAGGAAAAAAGGTAGAGATTTGAAGGAGGGAAGGAAGGAAAAGGGAGGAAGGAAGAGACAAACATGAAAACTTTTTAAAACCACATTTACAGAGCATAAAAACCTGTGAGGGTAAAATATAAAAAATACTTTTATTTTAAATGAAGAATTTTTGTAATAAAGACTTTTTATCAGTCTTTCTTGGTGTACTAAAATTTACCTTGTTATCTTTTTATAATAAACATTAAGCCTAGTTCAAAAAAACCAGTCGGTTCTCAATGAAAGTTGCTAAAAGCAATTTGCAAACAGAAAAAATGTTTAGCCAGATGAATGACAAAAGGCAACCTTCTAGTATAGAAAAAAGCAGACACTATTAGTCATCCCTGTTACAACCTCATTTATTTGTCAATAATCGATGGCTAATCAGCAAACCACATGCTTTTTTGAAAAAAAAGAAAAACTGTTTAAACTGGACATTTGAAGACAAAACTGAAGACAACACTTAGCTTATTCGATTGCAAAATTAAAGTGTCAAATTCATTTACTCTTCTCAGAAAGAAGAACTATGTTATAGGATAATATGGTGAGTCAGAGAAGTCCCAGAAGCCCCTGTTTTCAAAATCTACTTTCTTGTATCTCTTTGAAATAGGATCTTCTTCTTTCCCTGGGATCTAAATAAATCAATTCTAATAACACATTCAGAGTAGATTTTCATTGTTTGCTGATTATTATTTTATAACTTTCTCTGTAATGGTTGCAGCTCATTATATTGGTTGCAGCCAAAAGAATGTATTATCTCTAATTACACGCACAAAAATACACACACACATACACATGCACATATACCAACCACACACGTAGACACATCCTTGACCTTTCTGTTCTGCCCAGGTACCACTATGTTCCTCGGCTTCTCTTTAAAGCAAAAATGCCAGAAAGGCATATCTTTACTCAATGTATTTTTTTTTTTCATTCTTGCAATTCTGTGTCAAGTAGAGAATCAGCCCTTAACTGCCACACAAGATTAAAACTTGTACTATCAAGGTTATTGATGACATCACCAAATATAAATATCTATTTGCAGTATTCATCACTTTCAACCTACCTGAAAATTGACACATTGACCACATTTACCTTAGGATGCTTATTTTTCCCAGATGCTAAAATAGTAATCTCTTTGGTTCTCGTATTGTTTTGGACTCTCCCTCTCAAGCACCATGAGATTTGTTTCATTTTTCCAATGTCTTAGTTTTTGAGTGCCCTGGGAGTCACTTCTTATAACACTTGTTTCTGTCTCTACCCACCTCCAAATTTATCTTTTTCAGTCCTGTGGATTCATATATGATTGTATTACCTTTCTGAGAGTGCTTTAACAAAATACCACAAAAATGAGTGTCTTAAAGCAATAGAAATATATTTTCTTACAGTTGAGGAACACTTTTACATGAATTTGAAGGCTGAGGCAGGAGTTGGGAGGGCTGCATGCCATCTGCAGACCCTAGAGGAGAATCCATTTCTTGCCTCTTCTACCTTCTGGCAACTGTCTCCATTCCTTGACTTGTGGTCTTGGGCTGCATGACTGCAACTCCCTGACTCTGTAGTCATCTAGCCCAGTCCCATCATCTCTTCCTTTGTGTGTCTGTTCTCTTCTGTGTGTCTCTTAGAAGGACAATTGTCATTGAATTTTGGGGTTACCTCAATAATTGTAATAATCCACTTGAGCTGCTACAGAAAAAAATGGCATAAACTAGATGGCTTATGAACAACAGAAATGCATTTTTCACAATTCTGGAGACTGGGAAGTCCAAGATCAGGATATCAGACTGGTCGAGTTTTGATAAGGGCCTTCTTCTGGGTTGAAGACCAAAAACTTCTCTCCCTGTGTCCTCACATGGTAGAAGGGGCAAACCAGTTTCCTCTAGCCTCTGATAAAAGTACTAATCCCATTGTTGATGAAATGAGTTCCACCATTTAATCTAATCACCACTCAAGAGATCCACCTCTTAATACCACTACTTTGTGGGTTAAGTTTTAAGAAATTTTGAGAAGACACAAATATTCAGACCTTGACAATAATCTGTGATGATCATCTCTTTATCTCAAGATTTTTAACTTAATTACATCTGCAAGAACCCTTTTCCAAGTAACATTCACAGGTTCCAGGGATTTGATGTGACTATCTTCTGGGGGATCTTTTTTATCCGACCCAGGGATTTATCAGCCAGTATCTCCAACATATAATTCTCTAATACGCACATCTTCCATGGCATTTAGATTCTGTTTTCATATATTTGGCTGATGTCTCCCTTTGTGAAATTCACAGATAGCTCAAGAAAGAAATGTACTACCCAGTTTTATTAGTCAGATTTCAACAGGAGAAGAAGAAACAAAATATATGTGTTACAGACATATTGAAGGAATTGGCTCACACAATTTTGGGGACTGGGTAGATAATTTCCAAATTACAGAAAAAGCTGGAAAAGTAGGTTTGAATTCCAGAGCCTGAGCTGAAGTGACTGTACACAGATAGAATTTATTAGAAATCAGGAAGGCTTTAGCTCTGCTTTTAAGGCCTTTCAAATAATTGATTCAGGCTCACCCCTTTTATCTAGATTATTCTCCCTTCTTAAAGTCAACTGATTGTGGACTTCAATCACATCTACTTTTATCACAACATCTAATTAGTGTTTACTTGAATAATCAGTGATAGTGGCCTAGTTCAGTTAACTTATCAAATAAACTATCTCATCACCATTCAATCTGTTTATTACTAAGTCTACCCCAGACTCATTGTTTTAGAACTATTTTTTTCCTGTCTTTCAGGCCAAATAAGCATGTTGTTACGCTTAACTCTTGTCTTTCCCTCACATCCTACACCCAAATAATCAGCAAATGAAAAGCATATTCAGAAATGTTCAATTTCTCAGTAACTCCATCAGTACCTCTAGCTCAGAATGTCATGATTGCTCTCTTGAATTACTTCTATGCCTTTTAAAGTGATCTACAAACTCTCACAAATTATAGTATGCTCAGCAGCTATTGTGATTACTTCTAGTGTGTTTTCTTCTTGTTGCTTAAAATCTTTCAAGTGGGTCCAAATTTTGGCCAAAAGACAACCTCTGGCCAAAAGGCTTGTTGCCCTTCCCCTTCCCACAAACTAAATATCTTCAAACCAACTAAATCTGAACGATATCCTGTTCACAAAATTTTCATGCCTCTGTGTTAATCTCTTACCTTGTACTTTTAAATTTCAGTATAAACAATTATTCATGGCATTTTACATGTGGAATTGCCTGGTCTCTATCTCCCAGATGTAGCATATCATGATATGAGCTGGGTTATTGACAGTTTTCATCCCAGTTACATCTTTAATGCATAGAAAAGTATTTGTTCAAAATAAATGCTTGTCAAAAGACTGTAATAATTAACATTGTGCAAAATCATATTAAAGGAAATACAATTCCTGAGGTACACTGTTTAAATTTAGCCTGGTCTACTTTCACATTAATGCAGTATACTAAAAGTGCTGTATTTTCCATATAAAACCATAAGCTTTTTATCACTGAGGTTCAATGGTTGAAATTCTCTTGCTTTTTAGAGAATGTAATAGCATTAGTATTTTATCAGTATTTCATAAGGATAAATGGTACATTCTACTTATTGTATGCTTTATAGACACAATTTATAGCAACATACTATAAAATGTCATAAGCATTCTTTGGTTACATTAAAAATGTTAAGAAGCATTTTTGATTTTTCATCTGCATTTTCAAATAAACTCCACCATGATAGATTAAATTTCCCTTTGAATTGATAAGACATCTTGGTATCCACAGGGACTCTAGGCATTATTGACTTTTTAATACTAGTTTGTTTATTATGCTATGCACCTTAGGCATTTTTAAACAAGAAATTAAATGTAGTCAATAAGTAATCTCTATAACACTTAACGTAATCTTTAAGTGAAAAATGCAATGCTACATTTATTCTTTAAAAATAAATTGACAAATAGTACCTGAACCTCATTCATCTGTTTGTCAAATAGTCACTGATAGTCTGCATAGTATTCTGTTCATGGAAAGCCCTGTCCACCGGCTCCATGGATTAAGACAGGTAAAACGAATGAAGTAAGCATGTGGTGAGCGTCAGAAATATATAAAGGTTAAAAAATGGAAGTGATAAGAGAGAGAAACTGTGCAAGGTAGACAGTTGTTTTTTTTTATATAGTGATCAAGGAAGGTCTTTCAGATATAGTGTTATGTGAGCAGGAACCTGGAAGAACTGAACCATTGAACCATCACATATTTGGAGCCAGGAACAGCAAGAAGATTGAAAATATTCAAGAGCAGTAGCAGGAAACGCAGTCAAAGCGGTGTTGGGGGGAAAACCCAATCATGCAGTGCCTTCAAAACTATATTAAGGACTTGACTTTGATTTTGGAGAGTTACAAAAAGCCACTGGATGGTTCTGGGAGCTAAGAGTCATGATTTATCTTATATTTTGAAATGATAACTAGCAACTGAGAGATGGGTAGAATAGCAAGTGCAGAAGCAGGGAGACTCGATAGGTAATCAGGACAGAGAAGGTTAGGGGTGGTTTTTGACAGGAATCATTTGTATGGGACTGATATTAGTATATTACTTCGTACTATTGTACTCACAGTGCAGAACACATTTGATATTTTATTTTCTGTAATTTGTGATTGTAAAGTATCAATATACTGATCCCTGGGCCAATGATATTTAATCACAATAAAATATACTGCATTTATTAACCATTATAACACTTGATGTGCTTCATAAACCTTCTTCTCTGTGTGCATATGTTAGCAGTTTAATAATTCAAACTACTAGTTATGATATGTAATCAAAAACAATTTGAAACAGTACTTTCCATGGAAACAGAATATCAGATTTATTATGATAGACTGCTTGGTACAGAGTGAAATCACATTGCCACTGGATTTGATGTTATAAATTTGTTTCATTATAATTTAAATCAGCACATCTAAATAATTAGAATGGCCATTGGAGTAATTGATAAATGAGTGAAATTCTCTATCATCACCAAATTTCCTCATTATGCTTAAGTACGTTAGGGACCTCCAAGCAGTATACATTCCTTTGTACTCATAACTTAATTGCCTGCATTAAAGGTTTTCTTTGGTTTCAAAAAATACTAGTAGTAAATGAAAGAAATATAAGATTATTCATATCCTTCTGGTATGTGAGATGTTTACAAGTTGCTTTGAAATATTTGAGTTAATAGAACATCATTAAGAATAACTGCATGAGGGTATAAATGTTATCTTTATGATCTGAGAGAATTAAGCTGCCTCTTAAGCTCTAACCCTTCTAATGGGGAGTGACTCATAACTAGAAAAAAATATTGCAACGGCAAGAAACTACTCTATAAAAGAAATTTAAAATTAATGAGATCTACTTGCTAGTTTTACTTTTTCTTACGCATTATCTTTAAGGATAAATTTAAGATTCTGAGAGGCTAATACTCTTACTGATGATAGTAATAATTATATCAATTATTATAATATTTATTAAGAACTTATTACTAGATATGATTATAAGCAATACACATATTTACATGAGCCTGTACACACATTCATAAAATCCTGTTAAACTCTCATAATAAAAATTGAATGAGGCCCTATATTATGTTTATTATAAGATGTGGAAAATAGTTCAGTCCTGTGATTTGACAGAGACCATAAATTTAAGAAGTGGAAACTCTGGGGTTGAGTCCACCTCATCTAACTCATACATGCTTTTTCTGAGTATGGTTTAAAATGAACTGGGTAAAAATTAGAAAGATATTTCTGAATACTTTTTTTCTTTTTTAACAGCAAGCACTTAGTTAATGACCTAACTGAAAATATAAACTATCAACTTTTTTAAAAAGTAATAAAATGTTAGCCTTTTACAAGCTGTAAAATGCTTATTCAAAATGACTTATCTATAAGGACATAGAGATAAGGGTAAGAAGGGAAAATAGTGAAATCTCAAAAGAGTTGCATTAAGATTTTTCTCTGAATAAGCTGTTATATTTCCTAGAATTATTTAATGCAAGTGAAAGTAATTAGTAAAATGGATTAACATAGGCATCAAACAGTGATCCATAACTATTGCGTTCATTTTGTTGCCAATAATTTTGTTTTGTAAAGGTACTCAACTTAAAGACATACTAAATCATTTACTTAAAAACGTTTATATCCACAGCTCTATGGAGCAGCATATAAGAAATCTAATTGTTTAGGTATAGAGATAGTATATGAAAAGAATGAGTGAAATATAAAACTATGTGTACTGCCTTATGAAGATTTGGACTATAATCATAGAATTTTTTTTCATATTTTAACTTGTTAGTTATCAAAGGAACATTTTCTTGGCCAGATACCTAAGCAAGAGGACCATTATCTTATTTTTGGACCAATGGAAAAATTTTAAATTTCAAGCTCTCAGTAACAACAGTCATTAGAAATTGGCACATTTGATGTATCTGATTGGTACTTTACCTGGATAAGAAGTTTAATTATACAAAAAGTAACTATTTATAATCTCACACTAAATGTTGAAATAAGTAAATGTGTTTCAAATATCTCTTTTTATTTGAATGTCAAGTTATCAAACATATTTTTAAATATAATTTCAGAAAACAAATCAAATTTTACACTAACTTTATTAATGCAGTTATGTTATGTTTTCTTAGTATGATGACTAAAACATTCATTGATTTTCTTGGGAGGAGGGGAACTTGTTTTAATTGATTTTGGTTTCGGCAGAGAATTCCTGCTAGTTGAAAGTAGAACAATTTGAGCATTAAAATAAAAATAAATAAATAATGATAGTTTAAAATCATTACAAATAAAAAGTCTTTAATAAAAAAAAGATGCAAAAAGTCTTTGAAGACTACTAGAAGATGATTTTCTGAAATGGGTAAGTATAAGTAAAGAGAAGGAGTTTATCATGTACATGGCTTTCTTCAACTTACTGTACTTAATGGTCTGACAACATTGATGAAGCATAGTGGCTTTATATTTAAAGGAAGAATGGTTAATGATAAACTCAAGAAAATTGATTAGAAAGTCAGTATTATATAATCCTTCATTAAAACACATGGAAATAGGTAATGGTCATCAGCAGTTATCAAATCATTCCGTAAAATGTTGAACTGAACATTTGAAAAATGGATCAATCCACCCCCATGATCCAATTGTCTCCCACCAGGAACCTCTCTCAACATTGGGAATTAAAATTCAACATGAGACTTGGGTGGGAGCACAGAGACAAACCGTATCATTCCACCCCTGGGCCCTCCAAAATCTTGTGTCATTCTCACATTTTAAAACATAATCATGCCTTCCCAACAGTCCCTCAAGTCATTAGAGCATTAACCCAAAACTCCAAGTTCAAAGTCTCATCTGAGACAAGGCAAGTCCCTTCCACCTACGAGCCTGTAAAATTAAAACCAACTTAGTAACTTCCTAGATACAATGGGGGTACAGGCATTGGGTAAGCACAGTTGTTCCAAATAGGAGAAATTGGCCAAATCAAAGGAGTAACAGGCCCCATGCAATTTCAAAATCCAGTAGAGCTGTCATTAAACCTTAAAGTTGCAAGATGAAATTTTTGACTCCATGTCTCACATCCAGGTCAAGCTGATGAAAGAGGTGGGTTTCCATGGCCTTAGGCAGCTCTGCCCCTGTGGCTCTACAGAGTACACCCTGTGTCTGTGTTCACAGACTGGGTGCCTGCAGCATTTCCAGGTACATGGTGCAGGCTGTCAGTGGCACTACCATTCTGGAGGAAGATGGCCCTCTTCTCACAGCTCCACTAGGCAGTGCCCCAGTGGGAACCATGTATGGGGGTTTCAATCCCACATTTCCTTTCTGCGCTGCCCTAGTAAAGGGTCTCCATGAGGGCTCTGCCCCTGCAGCTGACTGCCTCAACATCTAGGCATTTGCATACATCCTCTGAAAGCTAGGTGGAGGCTTCCAAGTGTCTAATTTTGCCTTTTGTGCAATAGCAGGCTCAACATCACATGGAAGCCACCAAGACTTAGGGCTTCTACCTGATGAAGCAACAGCCCCAGCTGTGCTTTGGCCCCTGTTAGCCACAGCTGGAGCTGGAGTGGCTGTGACACAGGGTGCCATTTGTCAGGTTGCACAGAGTAACAGCACCCTGGGTCAAGCCCATAATAACTAGTTTTTCCTCCTAGGCCTCCAGGACTGTGATGACAGGGGCTGCCTCAAAGGTCTCTGTCATTCCCTGAAGAAATTTTCCCCATTGTCTTGGCTTTAACATTTGGCTTCTCTTTACTTAAGCAAATTTCTGCAGTTGACTTGAATTTCTCCCCAGAAAATGGGGATTTCTTTTCTACTGCATGGTCAGGTTAACAAATTTTCCAAAGTTTTATATTCTGATTCCCTTTCAAGCATAAGTAGCAATTTCAAACCATCTCTCTGTGAACACATATGCCATTAGGAGCAGCCAGGCTATCTCTTAAATGCCTTGCTGCTTAGAATTATCTTCTGCCAGATACTCTAAATCATCTATCTCAAATTCAAAGTTCCACATATGCCTAAGGCAGGGCCCCCATTCTGTCAGTCTCCTTGCTAAAGCATTTGCTCCAGTTCCCAGTAAGTTCCTCGTCTCCATCTGAGACGACCTCAGCCTGGTCTCCGCTGCCCATATCACTATCAGCATTTTGGTCATGACAATTCAACAGGTCTCCGTGCAGTTCCAAACTTTACCTCATCTTCCTGTCTTCTTCTGAGCCCTCCAAACTGTTCCAACCTCTGACCATTATCCAGTTTCAAAGTCACTTCCACATTTTCAGATATCTTTACAGCAATACCCAACTCTTGATACCAATTTTTTGTTAGTCCATTCTGGCTCTACTATAAAGAACTACCTGAGACTGGGTAATTTATGAAGAGAATAGATTTAATTGACTCACGGTTCCACAGTCTATACAGGAAGCATGGGTAGGAGGCCTCAGGAAACTTACAATCATGGCGAAGGCAAAGGGAAAGCAAACACCTTTTTCAAATGTTGGCAGGAGACAGAGAGAATGAGAGGGAAGTGTCACATACTTTTAAACCATCAGATCTTCTGAGAATTCACTCACTATCATGAGAACAGCACGGGGGGACTCTACCCTCATGATCCAATCACCTCCCACCAGGATACTCCCCCAGCATTTGAAATTACAATTCAACATGAAATTGGGGAAGAGGCACAGAGCCAAGCCACCTCATAGCATTAAACATAAATGGTCACGCAGTACCCATATTTGAATATTGTTTTGATCTCCATAAGTCCATTATATGTAACTAAAGGAATTCTGGAGAATTTTAATTTACTAATTGGATATTCTATATTAATCAATTTAGAATAAAATCTAAAGAGGGATACATAGTCAAAAAAACTTAATAGGATATTTCAAATGTAAAACTAAATTAAATGTAAGAGGATTTTTTTTTTTTTTTTTTTTGTAATTTGGAAATTACTTACACTTTAACTTTACACATGAGAATTAAAATTGTTCTTTGGGTGGCCGAGGCAGGCAGATCACGAGGTCAGGAGTTCAAGATCAGCCTGACTAACATGGTGAAACGCTGTCTCTACTAAAAATACAAAAACTAGCCGGGCATGCTGGTGCACACCTGTAATCCCAGCTACTCAGGAGGCTGAGATGGGAGAATGGCTTGAACCCCAGAAATGGAAGTTGTAATGAGCCGAGATTGTTCCACTGAACTCTAGCCTGGGTGACAGAGCAAGAGTCCATCTCAAAAAAAAAAAAAAGATTTAAAATTGTTGGCCAGGCATGGTGGCTCATGGCTATAATCCCAGCACTTTGGGACTTTGGGAGGCCAAGGCCGGTAGATCACTCGAGGTCAGGTGTTTGAGACTAACCTGGCCAACATGGTGAAATCCCATCTGTACTACTAATACAAAAATTATCCACACGTGGTGGCGCATGCCTGTTAATCCAATCTGCTCTGGAGGCTGAGGCAGGAAAATCACTTGAACCCGGGAGGTGGAGGCTGCAGTTAGCCAAGATTGTGCCACTGCACTCCAGCCTGGGTAAGAGCAAGACTCCATCTCAAAAAAAAAAAAAAAAAGAACTTAAATGGTTAATATAACAGCTACAGTTGGGTTGTATAATGTGTGAGTGGGGGAGAAGTTATACTTAATTTAGGTTCTTAGTGTAAAATCTGTATTTCAATATTACTTGTATAGCTAAAGTATGTAATGTGAAAGGAAAAGATTGCTTTTGAAGCTGTCTATGAGCTTATTGTTTCATCTAAAGGTTCTTGTACCATGAGAGGGAGATATCCAGGTTGTGATGCAGTACTTTTGTGCTTCTTTTTATGTTTTTCCACCTTCTTATCCTGGCAGGATTCTTATATCATATAAAATTCACTACCATCTATACAGAAAAGCTACATGATGGCCCACAGATCACCAGGATGAGGTTACTCACAGGACAATCTTAGTAGTCATATCAGGGCAATTCACTTAACAAATGCTGAATAACACTAATAGACCAGGCTCATCAGATGCAGAACAAGATTTGAAACTTATAATATTGAGAACAGGCAGGAAGTGAAACCTTAGACGTAGCCATTCAGTCTATGTGCATTTTCTAAACTTTACCTGTATTTTTCTCAAGACATCAATGATGGTATATTACCCCTTTTTTGTAAATACCTGTCTGTGCCTAATGAGCAATAAACAGCTAGAATCAGGACTTATTTTTATTCATTTTTATTCTCTGCTTGTAATGCAGTGTCTGGTCTACAATTATGCTCAATATACTTTTTGTTAATTAAATTGAAATGTGAGTAAATGAATAAAATCACAGGTGTTTCTTCAGTCTAAATAGAAATCTTATTTTTTGAATGATTCTTAAAACCATTTGCCCTATTATTTTACTTTCAAGAGCTCAAACAATTATGGAAATGTTCTATACTTTCTAACAAATAATGCAAAAATTTACTTCATAGTAAATAAGGTCAAAACTAATTTAACATAAGAACTTATTTAAGTTACAGAAAAAACAGATTGCTTGTTTGTCTAAATATTATTTCTTACAATTTCTGTGGAGTTGGAACAGAATTAGAAATACACACAAACAGAATTTATATTTATCTTGAAAATTTCTATTTAATTATTTTGTAATGCAATAAAAATGCTGAAACATATTGCGAGTATATGCAACATACTGTCTTATTCTGTTTTGCGTTACTATAACCAAATGCGAAAGACTGGATAATTTATAAAGAACAGAAATGTACTGCCTCAGAATTCTGGAGGCAGAGAAGTCCAAGACCAAGGCACCAGCATTCGGTCTGGGAAAGGCATTCTGGCCTTGTCTCCACAGGGCAGAAGGTGGAAGGGCTAGCTAGCCAAATGCTGAATGAAGCTTCTTTTATAAAGACCTTAATCCCATTCACGAGCAAGAAGCTCTCATGGTCTTCTCACCTCTTGATGAACTCACTTCTTTATACCTTCACATTGGCAATAGCTGAATTTTGGACAGGCCATGTTCAAACCATAGCAAATACCATGTAGACACAATAGTTTACTCCACAAAGTATACAATGAGCAATATAATTACTTTAAGGATGTCTTTATAGATGTTAAAAATCATCATGACTTTAGGGCACTAAAACAAATTACTTATTTTTAGGTCAGACTATCTGGTGTTATTAGGACAGTAATTTATTTTAAAGACATATTTTTAAACTCTTGATTGTACTTACATAGTAACTTCCATTTTATGTCTAAAATGCTGCAAAATTTGAAAAACTCATTATTTAAGCACCCCGCTGCCCTAAGATAGTTATCTTTTCAATCAAAAGTGTTTTAGACTCTGTTTAGTTTTAGTTCGCATAATAACTATTCTATTAGTTCACGTAATAACTACTCCATTAACCCATATTTGCAATGCTCTCAAGTATGACATATGCAACTCTGCAAGTGAAAAAACAACATATGTAAAATAAAAAATCTCACTGACTGGATGTCAAATTTGTTTTATCTCTCTGGAAGTATGTAAGATCTCTTCATATAGACTTTTTGCTAAAAGTTGTGTTTAACAAGTCATCCTTATAAATATAAATAAAAAATTATCTGACTTACATATATGTAATGAAACTGAATCTGATGACTGAATTTAAAGTTTAAGACATTATAAACATTTTAATTATTTTATTTATACATGTAGGAAATAATTCAACCCCTTAAATAAGCTTTTAAAAGTAGATAGAGCCAAATACCCAGGGCTCAAAACTCTAAGAGAACATCATAAATAAATAAATAATAAATAATGATGGATCAAAGCACTGAAAAAAATATGAAATGAGAAATTCGTGCCTGGGGTTCTAACCTACAGAAATACAAATATAAGAATTACAATGACTTTTTGTTAGAAACCACACAACTAAGAGGGGCATGAAGGAAAATATTTAATGTGTTAAAAGAAAAACAAATATAATTTCGAATACTCTATACAGTGAAATTATTGTTCAAGAGTAAATATTTCTTTCAGCCTATTTAAGTTGGGAAACAATTTAAAACATTTATTATAGTCACCTGACAATTGATAGAAATATCTAGGTAGAGATATTTATTTTCTTATTTACCTATAATATAAATTAGCTTAGTCTAATATTCTAACATTTTCATTACTGAGGGGAGAAGTTTAACTTTCAATTTTTCTAATTTAAATATGTATGGAAAATTCTGAGCTTATTACTAGACATACAATGTACAAATTATAAATAGTATAAATAGAGTAAGAAAAATAAAACAGACAAAACTTAATCACCCCTTTACTCCCATACAAAAAAATAATAATAAAAGGAGGAAAAAGGAAGCAAAGTATGACACATAGAAACAGAAGTAAGACAATAGACATAAGTAATCAAGCCACCAAGAGAAAGCTTCTACAATTTGTCAAGCACAAAACAACACACAAGTAAATAAAAATGTCTATGTCTTTAAAATAATGGACTCCAAAAGCATAATTTCCTAGACATTTTCAGATTAAAATTAAAGAAACTGACCAGGCAGGGTGGGTCATGCCTATAATCCCAGCACTTAGGGAGGCCAAGGCAGGTGGATCACTGGAGGTCAGGAATTCGAGATCAGCCTGGCCAACATAGCAAAACCCCACCTCTACTAAAAATCCAAAAATTAGCCGGGCATGGTGACACATGTCTGTAGTCCCAGCTACAAGAGAGACTGAGATGGGAGAATCGCTTGAACTGGGGAGGCAGAGGTTGCAATGAGCCAAGATTGTGCCTGGGCAATCTCTATCCTGGGCAACAGAGCAAGACTCCATCTCAATAAATAAATAAATAAATAGATAGATAGATAAATAAATAAGATTATGGAAACAAAAACTCTTACTGGGAATATACTAACCATAAGAAAGCTAGGAAAATTTAATTAGCATACTACGTATAATTGGTGAAAATAAAAAGCAGCATTTTGATTATAGGGGAATACTAAATAATGATAAAATATTTAAGTCATTAGGAAGGTATAATGGCTCTTCACATACTTAATAAAATAACCTGAGCCTGAAGAGTGAAAATATCAAATCACAGGGACGATTTGATAAATACATAGATTTAGTGGACGATGGTGAAAAATCTTCCTCAAATATTGATTTAAAATCCACAAAAGTTTGGAAATATATTAAAAATTAATAGTCTTGTTCTAATGGATAAATCTGTTGAATATTAAACCGCATTCTGTGCCCACAATGTAATTATTAAGTAAATAATTTTCTAAATATTTAAAAGTTAATCATATACTCAAAACATACACACAGCATACAGCCAATCACTGCTAAATATTGTATGGGTCATGCAGAAATTAAGAGAAAAAGTTACAATAACTTAGAGATGAATGATTTGGAAATACTAAATAGCAAAAATCACTGAAGGAAATGAGCATATCTAGCAAGTAGTTTTATAACAATAGTACTTATATTAGGAAATAATAAAGATGAAACATTACAAGTTCCAACTTAAGAAGCCAGAATACAAAATAAAAAAAGATAAAAAATTAAAGAATTCAGGGAAGTCAGAGATAGATTTTGATGAATAAAAGTAGTCCAAATTCAATACTTTAAAAACAAGAATAAAGTATTAAAAACTGATAATATTGATTAATAAAAAGGAAGATATGACACATTAAAGAATAAGCAGGAATAGATACCACAGACATAAAAATAATTTAATAAAACTATGAAAAACTTCAGTACATTTGAAACTCTGGATGAAATAGCAACATGAAGAAAAAGTTGTATCTAAAGAGACATGAGACATAGAATGACTCAGTATTCTCACTATTTATTAGACAATGATACAGCACTTAAAATCAATTCAGAATGAAAATATCAGTTATGCTTAGTATTAATAGTAATTTCTTTCAAACTTTCCAAAAAAATCACTGTAATTTTATCTTTCTCATATGTGTGCACATATTTCTGCACACACAAAAATACACACTCTCACAGAGACACACATGTCATGCACTTACTCATAGGTTTACACAGTGTTTGATAAAATTCAGGACATAGTTAAAATAAATTATCAAAGTAGAAATATCTTTGATAAAATAATACCTACTTTGTATGTGCAAAGCATAATTTATGCTAAGAAAATATTAGAAGTATTCATTTTAAAAAGTAAGATAAAACTAATAAATATATGGAACCTTTCATTATCGCTTTTATGCCATTTTAATTTCAAGAAAAATTAAAACATAAGTATATAAAAACAAGAGAATAATGAAAAGTGTTTGCAAATGGTATGATTTTGTATATGAAAAAGTTAAAAAAAGAAATATATTAGAACAATTAAGAGAGTTTAGGGGTAGATGATTCTTCAGATCTATACTTTTAAATATGCAGTTCTATCTCAAAGCACTACAAGGAAACAATGTAAAAACCTAATTTTAAGCTTATAAGTTCAAATTGGCAATAACAATAACAGACACTTAGAAATAAATTTAACATATTATGTTGAGACCTGCAACAACATATTTTAAAAACTTAATTGTAAGATGTTACATGAGACTTAAGTAAATGGACACACAAAGGAAATTTATGACCAATATGATTCAGTCACAATATTGCCATTTCTCCTCAAATCGTTTTATGCAATTAATGCAATTCCAAAATTTGTCATTAAGCCTGTTTATTTTTAAATGAATTTATTAGTTTTGAAAAAATATATATGTAAAAACTAAAAGGGTCAATATAGTCAACATCCTCCTCCAGAAGAAGACTAAGGAAATTTTTCTTGTAGATGTCAAGATGTTAGTAAGTCTGTAGCATTTCAGATAGTCCACGTTAGTGTTGGGCCAATGCAACGTATTAGCGGGCCCAGATAATGGTACACCCACTTACAGAAACCCACGACCTCACATATATGGATCCTAGATTTACTACATAATTAGCATTGTAGGTTGCTGGATTAGTAATGACCCAATCACATTCATCCCCCCTCACATCCCTACTTTGAAGAAGTACCATAGTTTCATAGGTTGGTGATTTTGTTTGCTGTAACGAGCAACCAGTCCAACTCTCTTGAACATGGGTGTGTTCCTTTAGTTTTTCATTGACAAGTATAGATAGACAAGAGGGAATTAAGTATTTTATAAGGGTTGATAATGGTAATGTGGTTATATAAAAATATATCCTTAATTCGAGATGATGCCATGCTGAAGAACATTTTTAGAGTATGATAATGTTTTCACTTGTATGTTTCCTTAAATTTTCTCATGACTGGAGAGAATCAAAGATTCGGTGTGTATTTTGTTATTGTGGTTGTTTAATGCTTTTGTTCTAGAAAGGGTTTCACTTTGCACCCATGCAGCAGCACTGTCACAGCAAACTGCAACCTCAACCTCCTGGGCTCAAGCAATCCTCCTGCCTCAGCCTGCCCAGTAGCTGGCACTACAGGTGTCATGCCACCATGCCCAGCTAATTTTTTTAAAATTTTTTATGGACAGGATTTCACCATGCTGCCCAGAGTGGTCTCCAACTCCTGGTTCAAGCAATCTTCTCGCTTCAGCCACTCAAAGTGCAGGGATTGCAGGCATGAGCCACTGCTCCTGGCCTCCAGCTAAGTTCCAGAAGTTGTAATACTTGTTTTCTATGTTTGCACATTGAAATGATGCTCTGTTAAACACATTTCTATGGGTCACAAGGTGGAGCAATATTTCTTCTGTAATTTTATGCATCATCTGTCTCCAGCCTATTCCAGACATGATCAACATTTGATCAGAAATAGAAAAAGGTTGATATGTTTCCCACTCCATGTTTCTGTCCATCTCTATTCCCACCTGGATTTCATCAGGAGAATCTCAGGGTTCTCCAGGATGGGGAACAAGTATCTCCAGCAATGGGTAGATACACACTGTTCTACAGAATAGATGCCAGATCATACTGTGCAGTTACTTTTACAGTGAGGAAATTGATGGGTGTTCCCAGAGTTTGGAAGACATAGAGATATACCTATTTTGCAATGCACCTGAAAAATTCTAAAGACAAGAGCCCAGTTAAAGCTCCTTATGGCTACAGAGCAAAGAAAAAGCACCAAAAAAGGCTAAATCTGCACTTCCAGAATTTACTGTCTCTGAAAATTCCAAGTTTTTCCATTATCAAAGTGGACCCTATGGGAAGAAACACATAGAGATATCCTAAGAGAACTTCCTGCTAAAATGAACTGACACAAGCAAGGTGTAGGGTGTATCACTGAATCAGAGAACTCAAGAACATTTGTGGAAGGTCAGCTCTAAAAATGTCAACTAGATATATGTGTTAAATATCCCAATCAAAACACTCAAAAATGCCTCAAGAAAAAAAAAGCCAGGAATTAATGCCAGAATCCATCAAAACACTCAAGTAAGACCTGCCTATTTTTCCTTACACTCCTGGAGAAACAATGTACAGCTAGCAATTTGGAGAAGAATTAAAATAGTAAGTAGAAGATCCAGATGGAATATTGAAGACAATATCTCTTCCTTGTTACTGGTCTCTGAATTAACCAGGGAATTATACTAATTGCTTACATTTATTGTAAGCAGCAAGTAGTGCTTATTATTTGCCAGCCATCCTCCATGAATTAATTTATTTAATCTTTGCAATAACCCTATAGGGTGGTAATTATTATTATTACATGCCATTTTAGATTTGAGAAAACTAAAGCATATAGAGGTAAAATAACTTGCCCAAGTTTAATTGCAGCTGGTATTCAATTTCAGGTAATTACTTTCCAGAGCATGTCCTCTTAACCTCTATTCATAACAACATCCAGTTGTGAAATAATCTTTGAAAATATGAATAATTTAATTATTTATATTAAGGAAAAACATTTTTTCTAAAAACAAGCAGTAAATGGAAGCGCTATTGGAATTGCCAGAAACATGATCAATAGGCTGATTATGAGATTCAGATAAGCTTACTTAGTGTCAAATAGAAGCAAAGTCCAGGTCTTGCTGTATGCCCAATACATCAATTTCCTATTTTAAAAATTTTTCAGATTCAATGTTAATCTGTACAAATATATTAAATCTGAAGCAGAATGGTGCCAATTACACTGAAAGGCAACCTACAGAGATCTGTTTTATTTAATTAAGAAAGCAAATTATTTTGCTGCCTAGTGCTTTTTTAAGGAAGAAAGAAAATTCTATTTATTAATATTAAGGCCTTACATATGAGGAGAAGATTTTGAATTTTCCTGAAATGTTTAGTGCCTGATCTGTTTTCTTCATGAGCCCATTTTACCTCTGATAGATTTCTGAAAATTTCTGTTAGGTTAATCACATGATTATAAGGATTGCGGTTAATCAAATTCCAGGATATTATGTTTGTATAATTTTTGTTTGTTTGTTTTTATTATATCAAAAGGAGCGTCTGTGAAGTTATCATTCTATGCACAGAAAGTAAGATTTTGAGGATTCTGGACTTGCTGTGGTCACATCTTTCGCAAATCATAAACTTGATCATTTGTGGAAAACAACACAGAAAGAGTGGCACATGGTACTATTTGTTTTTATCTAACAGCAATGGACAGAGTCAGAAGCCAAAAACGATAAAAAGAAGTGTAGTAAGCACACTGTAAACAATAGAAACCTCTTTTCGACAAAAGACACCACAAATATAAAGAGACATGAATTCATAAAATGTGGTTAAGAAGTCACTCAAATGGGCAAAACTTGAGAGAAATAAAGTTATCATATCCTCAACAACCTGACCTCCTGGGTCTTCTTTATTTTCCTGGCAAACTAGATTGGACACAAAGAAACCCATACTCAGAGGGCTGAAAGGGTGACAGGCTTCAGAAAGAACCAATATGTACCTGCCGGCAAAAAGCAGGATTAGGGATCTGCTTCTGCTTAGAAAGTTTCACGACTAAATTTTACGTAAGATGTAAGCTTTCCACAAATCTTAGGCAACACTGATATTTAACCTAGCATCTGGACAGTTGTTTCAGTTTACCACGTTGTAGGTGTAACTTTTGAGTTATTGCAGAGTCCCAAAGGTTGAAAAGCAAGGAAAGATGTCTAGATTCTCACTGTGAGAATCGCAAGACACATAAACTATATTTCACACACCACAGCTGGAGACCTTTAAGCAGTTCAGGAGGAGTGAATATCCTTTACTCATAGAAATGAAAACCTACCTAGACTGATATTCTTAGGCAAGCAGTTTCCTCAGTACCATTTGTGCTGGTATAATTAGAGATAAAACTGAAAATTCGGACAGTACTTATTTTGAGTTTTGTTTATTATTTATCTGAAATATTTAAAGTACATAAAAATTGTCTATGTGAGTCTTACAGATAAGTCAAAATAATGTTTTGCAGAAACCTTAAGTTGTTCCTACTTGTCCCCCTTGTTTATTATACCTGCTTCATCCTAAGAAGAATTTCAGGTGTCAATGTATTCCATAGCTACTGTTATGTTATGAATAACAAATTAGCCGCCAGGAAATTTATATCAATAGCAAACCAAGAACTGAATGGTTAAGGATTTTCCTCTATACATGCACCCATAAATAATATTTTGTGATCCACTTTGAATTAATAGAATGAAATTAGCATTGTAAAGGATCAAAAACACAGTTTTATTTTTATCTTCTTTTAAACATTCATTATGACTTTTTAGATATTACCTTTAAACATGTTAATAACATGGGGGTTACAATTCTATTATGTGTAATAAGTAGTACACATAGTCTTATATTCTAAACATCCACGATGGCACTACTTTTTACAAAGTATAACATGTATTAGATTTTTTAAAATACTTTTTTTCTGAAGAATTATAAAGAGGTAAGTTAATATTTTAGACTGATGTATTTCATGTAAAATGAAGCTTATTTTTTTCTTTGCCTAATATCTTATTTTTTAAAAAAGTTATATTGAATGCTTCCTTCTTTTCATAAAGATAACAGCAACTACTATTTTGTCTGATTAACTTGTTTTATTATTATATTTACTGTCATGTAACTGTACTTTTTGTTATATCACACTCACATTGGTGCATTGATATCTAGTTGTTTGTTTTAGGATTTCAGAAACTCAGTTGTATTTGTTCAGCCAAGAATTATCAGTCTCTAGAGAAAGGGAAAATGACTAGTGTAATAAACTGGAGACTGGCTGGTATGTTGGGATGGCAATTTTTCTATTTACAATATGTTAAAAATATCATCTGATCACTAGAATGAGGAGGGAGTAAATTTATGATACCCAAAACTAGAATAAGTAAAAACAAAGTTTGGTAGTCATAAGAAGAAATGGATGCTGCTTACTAAAGGCAAATTTCCACTCACTTATCTTCATCTGGTGAACTTCTATTTTTCTACTTTAAGGATGAATCTGTCACCTAAAGAACAAACCTGTGGGTTTACCTTTCAGAGAAATCTGATTTGAGACGTAAAGTCCAATATACAATTTTTTAACTTTCTTATATATGAGAAAGTTCATTTTTATTCTCTGTGTAGGGGTAAAAGCATATTTGAGTGCTCAAGATGATGGAATATTTTGTCTGTTATAATTAGATTTTATAATGCTATTTTTGTAAAGCATCCAGTTCAACAGAAAAACAAAAATAACTTATTACACATAGCTAAAGATGTATTAGTTATGGAAACATCCTACCACCACCATTTTAAAAGTATATTCTGTCTATCATATGAAGAGTTACAATTTCTAAACTTACATTCATATGCTGGAGCTTTGCTGTGTCTGGGACTTAAAGTCAATCCTAATTAACTGCACACATATCTACTTGATATTTTAATTTTTCAATAAGGCAAACATATGTTTTAGATTAATAATACATTTGTAGATTATTTTTGTTGGTGTTTTAAAGTGGACTGTCTCAATTTATATCTGATACATTACTTTCAAGATTACTAATTGCTTTAAGTCACTAAGGAGATGAATCTGACTTGTAGTTAGTTAAACAAAATTAAATGTATTGCAAGTGTCTGTAGAGTTATTCATGGTTTTGGCATGAATACATTGTACTTCCTTAGAATATTATCACTTATAAAAAGAACAAAATCATATGGCATGCTTAGACGTTAATGTCATAGTAACAAAATGGTTGAAAACAATATTTGAACTTCTTGGAAAATTTGCCTAGAGATATTGCCTCTATATTGAACATACTACTTTTATTTTTCAGTGTAAATAAATAGGATATCTTTTGAATGATCATAGAGGCATTCTATTGGAATATCTTCCTTTAGTAACAGTTCAGATGTATGTAAAATACTTAACAGGTATGAACTACCAATTCATGACTGTCAGTGCCTCCAAACTCAATGGTGGAGAATTAGGCAATAGAGTTTCCAAATTTAAATTGGATATTCACCATGCCTTCTTGTGCGTGCAGTTTTTAAAGAAAATGCAAATATATTCAGCTACAGATTTAAAGCCATTGATATGTGTCTTCAATGCTAGGAAACTTATCAACAGTAGTTCCTTTTATAATAGGTCCGTTCTTATTAAAAATAATTCTAAATAATGTGATTCCCTAAAGACAGCTATGAACAGTTGATGAGATGAATTAGTGGCAGCATGAATTTCATGTGTTGAATGTGTCCAGGAAAGAAGACTTATTTTAAAATCTATTCACAAATGTATGGCCTATCCTAGACCATTATTTGGAATAGGGTGATAAAAATTTTTATTGCATTTTTTTCTCTAATCTCTGGTTAACCATTCTCAACATAAAGAAAACCATTCAGACTTCCTGGCATAGGATGATAGAAATGTAGAAAAAGCAATATTGATCTTTTCTTTATTTTTTTAAAATAATACCTCTTCAGCTTTTTTTTAATTTTTTATAAATACCTGTGTATATTTAACTTTTTTAATACATATGGACACACTGCCATTTTATCTTCCTCCCTTATAAAACACAGAAAGAGAGATTTTTCAAACCAGAATCTGCTAGGGTAATACAACAAAACATAATGAGAGCCACTTAGAAAAAAAAAACTGAAGCATTGGGGGAAATTATGGAATCTTTTGAGTTAAAAAAAAAAAAAAGCCTGTTAAACAGATAAATTAAAAACTGATACTCCATTCCTAACACTCTATTTAGTTATAATCCTTCCTCTTCTAAATTTCTTCTATATCAAAGCAGACCACTCTCTTTTTGAGGAAGAATATTTTCTATGTAGAATTCTCAGACTATATAAAGGGATTAAAGGACTTACCAAAGATCAAAAAGGAAAATGAGTATCATAATTATTACATATTAGTTTTAAGTAATTCATTTCAATGAAGAGTAATTATGGAAAATTAATTTTTAATACCTTAATTTCAGATACAATATTGACTTGGAAGATACAGTAATTTAGCTTTGGACTAAATAAAGAACGAGCAATTAATTATTTTAAAATACTTCTAGTACACATAGTCTTATATTCTGGATAAAATTTAAAAAATCATTTTGAAGCTTCTCGGAGTATTAACTATATTTCTGAGAAAAGCATCTTCTTACTACTTGCATGCATAATGCCATGTTTGTATGACATTTCATTTAAATATAACTTTTTTAAAGAAAGATTATTTATGACTTTATTGACTTAGCCGAGAATGGTTAATTTTTAATATTAAATATTTATATAATGTTGATCACATCTTTCCCTCCATTTCACCTATTGCCAGATATGAAACACGTCCATAGTAGACACCCTCCCTACTGTCTGATCAGCTTTCCGCGAGATCCCTTTAATAGTAACTACCCTGATAGCTGTATATGTGCATAGTCTGTTCCCATATCACCTTTGAATACATAAGCCATGTGCATCGACAGCTTCCCCTTATTTTGTGTTACTAGGAACCCCTGGAGCACTAATGATGCCCTGGTCAGTCTGTGATTCCCTGCTGTCCTTGAGCTGTCTATGCTTTCTGTCAGTGGAGGCCTAGTTCTGTCAGTATTATGAAGACATTGACTCAATTCCAGAAGTGACAAAAAGAACCATTTTAAAAAGCATCCATTTAAAGGACTCTGGAGGAAAGGAGTCCATAAATTATCTCTCTCCATCACCAGGCACCAGGCTGGAGTGCAGGGGCAATCACTGCAACCTCCGCCTCCCGGGTTCAAGCAATTCTCTGGCCTCAGTCTCCCGAGTAGCTGGGACTTCAGGCGAGCGCCACCATGCCCAGATAATTTTTGTATTTTCAGTGGAGATGGGGTTTCACCATGTTGGCCAGGATGGTCTCGATCTCTTGACCTCGTGATTCACCCACCTCGGCCTCCCAAAGTGCTGGGATTACAGGCGTGAGCTACCGCACAGGGTCTCAACTTTTTTTTCTAAGTTCTGGGGTACACGTCCAGGATGTGCATGTTTGTTGCACAGGTAAACATGTGCCATGATGGTTTGCTGCACAGATCAGCCCATCACCCAGGTTTTAAGTCCAGCATCCATCAGCTATTCTTCCTGATGCTCTCCCCTCCCCCACCACCCCTGACGCCTCCCACCCTAACCGCCCTCCCCACCCCTGGCCAAGCCATATCTCATCACTGGGTGGGGCCCCCCTGTCGGAATTTCAGCAACTCCAGACAGGGTTATACCAAGGGATCTCTCTCTCTCCCTGGGATGGAGTACCTGGTGGGAGAAGCAGCAGCCACTGTCTCTGTGGTTCAGCAAAATTAGTCTTTCCAGGTTACTGGCTGTGGAGTGGCTGGTCAGTGCAAAGCACCTGCTCTGCCAAGGGACAGCCAGAGTGCTTCTTTAAGTGAGTCCATGTCTCTATTTTTTAAAAAGAGAAGCTCGTGCTAGATACATAAAAAAATGTGATAAGCATTATTAAAATGAACACGGATGTGTTCTCTTTGGTCTTGGCTACTGACATTTTCCTGTTTAGCTGGTAGGAAAAAGTAATCCAGGCTCTCAACCACCTGTGAAGTTGTTCACTTCCCTCTCACCGTCTAAAAAACATCAGGAGTCAGGGAGGAAAACTGAATGTGTAGAGTGGCTCTTGTCTCTAGCACAAAGGAAATGTTCATTATCCCTCAATGTGTCTAATTTGGAGCCAATATGTAGTAATAATTGAGGTTAGCATGTAGACGAAGTGACAAACCACGGGAGGTTAGCAGGGCTGCTGGGACTCTGGCTTGCCTCTAGGCTACCAAGAAAAGTGCTTCTTATCACAGGTGATCTAGCCCATTTATTAGGAACAAAATTCTGGTAGTTTGAGGATGTAACATAAAATTATTAGCTTATAGATTGTGCCATGACCTAGAATATCACCTGATTACCTACATCAGTAGTAGGTAAAAGATTAGGATTCAGTTTTGGGAATCAAAGGCAAATTCTTCTCATTACTGAACTGCTAAGCAGGATTTTTTAAAGCACCAGAGAAGCCAGTGCTATTTTGAATGCTGGAAGATACACTGGGGACATCAGTGGAAAAACAAATAGAAGTTTTTCCTCATTTCCTTTTGGTTTGCTATACTAAGCTTTGCCCTTCTAGAAAAAACAAGTCTATTTGTACCCAAATAGGCAATCTTACTGCCATTTTTATAGTCATTTGCACAACATTATCTACCTAAGAAATCTTTCTTGAAAATGCAAAAAAAAAAATTGACTATGGAAATTTCATATATGATAAAGCGAAAATCTCAAATTAGCATGGAAAGAATGGTGTTTTACATAAGTGGTTCTGGAATAACTAGAGTCATGTGGAGAAGTTAAAATTGGATCTCTTCCTTATATCATACATGAGGATATATACTTCAAGAAGACAGAGATTTCAATATTAAAAAACAATTAGACAAGTGACAGAAGAAAACATGTATGATTCACTCACAGGTAAGTGAAAATATGTGTTATTACACAAACTTCCAAGTGCTTAAAAAGAACACAGTAACATATTTGATCATAAACGATTTTTTTAGTGTTAAAAAAAATTCACCATAGCTGAATAAAAAGGCAGGCCACAGACTGAGAACAATTTGCAAAGCATATCCTAAATATATATGAGCTTTTCAAAGCTAGAATAAAAGAAGAAAAACAGAAATGTGCTAGAGCTATGAGCAAACATTGCATAGAAAAATAAATTGTAAATTGTCTATATAATGTGTAAGTATACATGCATTCATACTCCAAAAATGATAAATTTATGTTAAGTAACATTAAAATACTATAAAATAAATGAAAATTCTTTCATTAGGGGAAAAAATAAATTAAGTCAAAAATATTGATAGTTGTTTAACAACATGAATCACAATGGGGCCTCTCAATAGTAGAAATGTTTAAAATTGCAATTTTTCAACAATTATTGCCAGAAAAACTTTTAATTCTTCTTCCTTTGCTGTAATAAAGTGAAGAAATGAACCATTTTTAAGCAAATAACACATTCCTATAATAAAGACGTCAGTGTCAAAAACATTGGGGCACTAGAGGTACAGGCAGACCTATTTTTATTGTGCCTCCTAGATATAGCACTTATCAGATACTGTGTTTTTACAAACTGAAGGTTTGTGGCAACCCTGCCTCCAGCATGTCTGTTGGTGTCATTTTTCTTCAATGACATGTGCTCACTTCATTTCTCTATGTAAGTCTTACAATATTTTCAAACGTGTTATTATTATATCTGTTTTAATAATATGTGATCAGTGTTATTTAATGTTACTGTTCTAATCTAAAGATACCCAACTTAATCATAAATGCATGTGATCTGACAGCTCCACCAACAGGCTGTTCCCATTTCTCTCTCTCTCCTCTGGATTCCCTATTCCCTGAGACACTTCAATTTAATATTGAAATTAGGTCAGTTAATAACCCTGCAATGGCCTCTAAGTGTTCAAGCAAAAGGAAGAATCTCAAGTCTTTCACTTAAATCAAAATCTGGAAGTGATTATAAACTTAGTAAGGATGGCATGTCAAAAGCCAAGACGGATCAAAAACTAGCCTTGTACCAAACAGCCAAATTGTAAATGCAAAGAAAAAGTTCTTTAAGGGATTATAAGACATTCTATTATAAATACACATGCACACATCTGTTTATTGGGGCACTGTTAACAATAGCGAGACTTGGAACCAACCCAAATGTGGAAAATGTGGCACACATACACGATGGAATACTATGCAGCCACAAAAAAGGATGAGTTCATGTCCTTTGCAGGGGACATGGATGAAAATGGAAACCATCATTCTCAGCAAACTGACACAAGAACAGAAAACCAAACACTGCATGTTCTCACTCATAAGTGGGTGTTGAATAATGAGAACATATGGACACAGGGAGGGGAACATGAAACACTGGGGCCTGTCGGGGGATGGGGGGTAGGGGAAGGATAGCAGGGGGGTGGGGGGGGATTGGGGGAAGGATAACATTAGGAGAAATACCTAATGTAGATGACGGGGGAATGGAGGCAGCAAACCACCAAGGCACATGTTTACCTATGTAACAATCCTGCACCATATGTATGTATACCCTAGAAATAAAAGTATAATAAAAAATTTTAAAAAAAATGAAAATCAGTTTCTTGTGGCCCCAATTAATGAATACTAAATAAATAATTAACAATAAAAAAAAGAAAAAGTTCCTAAAGGAAATTAAAAGTGCTTCTTCCGGGAACACATGAATGTTAAGAAAGTGAAACAGCCTTGTTGGGAGAATCTGGATAAAATTTGGTCTGATGGTCTAGATAGAAGAACAAAACAGCCACAATATTTCCTAAGCCAAAGTCTAATCCAGAGCAAGGCCCTAACTCTCTTCAATTCCATGAAGGCTGATAAAGGTGAAGAAGCTGAGGAAGAAGTTTGAAGTTAGAAGAGGTTGGTTCATGAGATTTAAGGACAGAAGTCATCTTTGTCACATAACAGTGAAACGTGAAGCAGCAAATACTGATGTGGACGCCACAGCAAGCGAACAAGAAGATCTAGATAAGATCTTTGATGAAAATGCTTACACAAAAACAACTGGTTTTCAGTGTAGATAAAATGGGCCTTATATTGGAGGAAGAGGCCACCTAGAACTTTCATAGCTAGGGAGGATTCCCTGACTTCAAATCTTCAAAAGATAGACTAACACTCTGGTTAGGGGCTAATGCAGCTGGGGACTTTAAGTTGAAGCCAATGCTTATTTTCCATTTGAAAAATCCTATGGCCCTTAAGAATTATGCTAAATCTATTCTGCCTGTGCTCTGTAAGAAGAACAGGAAAAGCTGAATGACAGCACATCTGTTTGCTGCATGGTTTACTGAATATTTTCAGCCCACTTTTGAGATCTAATACTCAAGGAAAAAAGATTCACTTCAAAGTATTATTGTTGATTGGCAATGTATCTGGTCATCCAAGATCCCTAATGGAGAGGTACAAGTAGGCGACTATTGTTTCTATGCCTGAAAACACAGCATCCATCCTGCAGCCCATGAATTAAGGAGTAATTTCAGCTTTCAAGTTTTATAAGTTAAGAAATACACTTCATAAGTTACAGATGCCAGAGACAATGATTCCTGTGATAGATCTTGGCAAAGTAAACTGAAAACTGGAAAGGAGTCACTATTTTATTTTATTCGTTTTGTTTTGTTTTGAGATGGAGTCTCACTTTGTTGCCCAGGCTGGAGTGCAGTGGCTCAAGCTCAGCTCACTACAACCTCTGCCTCCCAGGTCCAGGCTATTCTCCTGGCTCGGCCTCCCAAATGGCTCAAATTACAGTCAATCACTACCACACCAAGCTACTTTTTACTATTTTTATTAGAGACAGGGTTTCATCATGTTGGTCAGGCTGGTCTCAAATTCCCAACCTCAAATGACCTCCCGCCTTGACCTAACAAACTGTTGAGATTACAGGTGTGAGCCACTGCACCCGGCCAGGAGTCACCACTTTAGATGTCATTAAAATATTCACGATGAAGAGATCAAAATATCAACATTGATAAGAATTTGAAAAAAGTTGATTTCAATTATTTTGGGTCACTGTGAGGGGTTCAAGACTTCAGTGAAGGAAGTTACTGAAGACGTCTGGGAAATAGCAAGAGAACTAGAGTTAGAAACGAAAGCTAAAGATATGACTGAATTGTTGCAATGATAAAACTTTAACAAATGTGGAGTTGCTCCTAATGGATGAGCAAAGGAAAGTGGTTTCCTGAGATGCAATCTACTTCTAGTGAAGAGACTGTGAACACCATTGAAACGACAGCAAAGGATTGAGAATATTACATAAACTAAGTTGACAAAGAAGGGTCAGGGTTTGAGAGGACTCCAGTTTTAAAGTAAGTTCTACTATGAGTAAACTGCTGTTAAACAGCATGACATGCTATTGAGAAATATTTCATGAAAGGAAGAGTCAATTGGTATAGCAAAGTTTATTGTCGTTTTAGTTGAATAATTTGCTACAGCCTCCCCAGCCTTCATCAACCGCCACCCTAATCACTCAGCAGCTCTCAACATCTGCACAAAACCCTCCACCAGCACAAAGGTTATGACACACTGAAGTCTCTAATGAGGTTAGCATATGTTAGCAATAAAGTCTTGTCTTAATTAAGGCATGTAAATTGTTGCTTTTAGTCATAATGTTATTTCACACTTAAAGGACTACAGGATAATGTAAACATAACTTTTATATGCACAGGAAAAGCCAAAAATTTGTGTGACCAGCTTATTGTCGTATTCACTTTATTGTAGTGGTCTGGAATGGAACCTGCATTACCTCTAAGCTATGCCTGCATTGAAGAATGTGTTCTTATAATGTTTATGCAAACTTATATGCATATAAAATATATATATGTCATATAAATGTTTTTATATATGTAATATAAACATATATATGTTTATATATTTGGCATATATATATTTTGAAACTTTAGAATCTAGATATTACATAATGTTTTCTAATTTTAAAAATCTCAGAAAATGACCACTTGTTTGTTGAAAACATACTCACTGTTAAGGCAATATTTATGTTGAAATACGGTTTATATTTCTTAGTTGAGAAAGCAGGGCTTTGTCTTTTATATTTAAGCTTATTTCATTGTACAACATAAAAGAATTTTAATATAAGTTGCATCCAAACTATTTTAAGTTACCTGTTACTCAGAGTACAGATTGTTTAAATTTTCAGAGACATTTGCTAAATCCGGAATAAAGCATCCTAGCTCTATGGATCTTGTCTTCCTCTTCCTTACCTAGTTTGCTTCCCTTCATTGTCTTTTTATTTATGTATTCTTGAATTTATTTTTTATAGATTGTCCTAGTTATATATATATCTCCTGTGCTTATGGTGAAAGCTATTCTGAAAATAAAATATTGTCTAACGACATCACCATTTGAGTATATATACATCTGATACACCTGGATAAACAAAATTTAATATTGGAGAATATTGGAATATTATTACCTTAATTCTATCCTTCCCCCAGTAAATTGATACTTATTCAATGATATTTTAATAGGTGAAACACAACATATGAAGCTATAGGAAATTGGAGAATTTTCTGTAATAGTTATAATAATATGTGTATGGGTCAAAGATCTGTTAAGCAGGCATCCTATGAATTTCTTATCTTCGAAACATAAAAGTGGAGCACATGACATAACTCAACATCCAGAATGAAACAATGTACAACTTAGAACATTCATTTCATTTTTATTTAAACCTCCAATGATTTATTTACACCTACATTGTTCTTAACATTTTCTCTCTGCTAAAATGACAAATGTGAAACCTCCTGCTTTCATTTACTGGCGTGTATTTAAATAAATACTACATTAAGCAAATCCCCAAATAAAAGTCAGGAGCCTAATCAAAGATTTCTTTGATTTCTTTCCGTATGTGAAACACAGTCTGCATAATAAAAATCTTCTGCCGCAATTCATATATCAAGGAAAGTCAATGAGGGTCTCATCTTAGAATTAATGACAAAACACCGTGATATTAGTTCTGACATCAATTGCTGCCTTTAAGCAGTGAATTTCTGCTTAGCCAACCATTACCTCTCTTTAATCAGAATAATTACCTCTGCAAATCCCAAATACTAGAACTGGTTGAAAGGAAAACAGGACTGGATTTTAAGTTTTGTTATAAGAAATCTTAGACATTTAAAAAATAAAAAAAAATAGGAATTACACACATAGCAATTTACTGTTTTCTACAATTATCTATTCATAGTCAACGTTGTTTTATTTCTACTCCACATACTTCTTCCATCACTCCTATGAATTACTTTGAAGCAAATTCCAGTATTATATAGTTTCATTCATAAGTATATTAGCATATACTGCAAAAAATAAATACATAAAAATATATTCAAAACACTATTAATAAACCTAAAACAAAAAAGGATAACTCCCTAGTAACATCAAAATGCATTCTCTTTATACCTATCACAGTTTATTTACTGAATAAACTGGTTACAGAGTTATCACTGTTCTGGAATTTTTCTCATTGCAATTGTAGAATTGTTTTTAAAAATGCCTTTGTCATTATATTACTTCCAAATTGGCAAATATATGTAGAGACCTGATTAAATCCCAGCCCCCTTCAGCATGACCACAAGAAAGAATGCTTCACAGGTTGGTTGATTTTTTGAATCAAGAGGCACATATTATTTAGTTGTCTTCTTTTTTAATTCATTCATAATTATGCCTAGAATTCCTGTATCTTATTAGGGTTGTAAATATCATAATATTCTAAATTTCTTAATTTATGGGCAGTAAAAATTTTGTAAAAGCTGTATTAGTCAGGGTTCTCTACAGAGACAGAACTAATAGGATAGATATATATAAAAGGGAGTTTATTAAGGAGAATTAACTGATGCGATCACAAGATGAAGTTCCATGAGAGGCCATTTGCAAATTGAGGAGCAAGGA
This sequence comes from Ateles fusciceps, assembly GCA_036589455.1. Taxonomy (NCBI): domain Eukaryota; kingdom Metazoa; phylum Chordata; class Mammalia; order Primates; family Atelidae; genus Ateles; species Ateles fusciceps. Next base: position 1,637,269 of record JAZHEH010000174.1, on the reverse strand, counting down.
AGCCATTCTGAGTCCCAAATCCGCAAAATTAGGGACACCAACAATGCAGTCTTCCATCCGTGGTTGAAGACCTCAGAGCCCCTGGCAAACTGCTACTGTAAGTCCAAGAGTTCAAAAGCTGAAGAATTTGGAGTCTGATGTTTGAGGGCAGGAAGCATCCAGCACAGGAGAAACATGAAGGCCAGAAGACTCAGCAAGTCTACTTTTTCCTCCTTCTTCTGCCTGCTTTATTCTAGCTGTGCTGGCAGCTGATTAGATATTACCCACTCAGAGTGAGGGTGGGTCTGCCTCTCCCAGTCCACTGACTCAAATGTTAATCTCCTTTTGGCAACACCCTCACAGACACACCCAAGAACAATACTTTGCATTCCTCAATTCAATCAAGTTGACAATATTAACCATCAGGTGCATATATTCAAAATATTTGTGCATTTCAATCAATTGCATCATTACTCTTTTTGACACTCAACTGCGGCTTTGCCGACCTGCAGAAACTTCTTCAAACTGACCCCTTATCCTTTTATAAATGACGTCAGTAGTCTTTAGTAACTTCCTTGTTTTCTACTGTGATATTTATAGAGATCTAACCAATCTGGGGCATTTTAATATTGTAATTTGTGTTATTAATAATTTAGCCAGGGCAAGGAGGCATAAATCAGGAATCTCCTGGGCAAAATGAAATTGCCACTCTAATTTACATTCACATTACCCTTTTAAATTTTTGTAGATTCCTGGTCATAATCTGATTTTTTTTTTTTTTTTTTGCATTTAAGTGTTTCTTATTGCTATGCTTTTCACTTAATATTTTCTTTGACATGTCAAAGACAATATATCGAGGTTGTAAATATATTCATACTATACTCATAATGAACAAAGAACTCTTTATTTTTTATAATTTATTATTATAAGCCCCCACCCATGAGTGATTAAAAAGAAACTGAATTTATTCCTATGAAATTCAAAACTGTGTTTGATGATTTCAGGAGTCTCTTTATGGAAGTCAGTCTCTCGTATTTTACCTGACCTCCATCCACCTTGTCCCCTCCTTGAAATACTGTCAGTTCTCTATGACTGTGTCACACACATTAGAGGACTTCCTGATCAGTACAGTGTGCAGGCAGCTCTGTCATCTGTCACTTTATCCTGGAACCCTATATGTTCCCAAAGTTTAAATGGAGCAGTGATATAACTTATGATTTAGGTTCCTCAGCTCTAAGGATCACAGATGTATACTGCTGCTCTGTCTTGTGACAAATCATCTGAAACTATGCCACATCCTCCATGTCCTAGATAGTGCATCCCCCCCCCAATTCTGCTCCTCACCATAAATGGTGGTTCCTGTTAAGGCAGGCTTTTCAGGCAGCCTCTGAGTTCTTCCTGGAAAACCTAGATTGGTTCAGTAAATAACTACACAGTTTTACCCCATCTAACCTCTTAGAGCACCTAAGTTTACTTGGATGTGGTCATTTCAGATTTAGAAAAGGATTTTAAAGTGGGAACTGAATCATAAGGAGATTTTTCCCTGGGTGTGCTTTCTAACTACCTTATGGATCATCTTCTGCAGAATTATTACCACTGAAGAGAAAATTCAGAACACAGTAGTCTGACAGCTTTTTGATCTTGCAGAATATTTTTCTTCCATTGGCTATGAACCTTTGGGATATAAATGGTTTGTTGTGTCTCAGTCATATTCTTCTTCCTTAGAATCTTCTCTACACTTTGAGGGGAGCGCTATGACCTAATCTAGCTCTCTATCAAGCACAATGCCTTGCTTAAGATCTCAAATGATATCATGTTCTAATGTCTCAGTTTCAAAAAAGAAAGCTGCAATTAGAAGATAATTTTAGTGGGAAATTAAGATGCATCTCTTTCACATTTGCCAAATGTTAATTCTCATTTTAATGACATATTCCAGAAAAAAATATTTGAAAGGAAATCAATAATGTTAATGGTCACACAAATACACTCTAGTAGGAAGTGTGTGTATGCACGTGTGTGCACGCATGAGTGTGTAGAGCTGTGGCGTGAGTTTGAAAGTAAAAATTCTGCTTAAATATGATGTCAGTTTTTTTCATATATTAGATCATATTAACAGCAGTTTTCCACAGCATCTGTCAAATGACAAACTGAGAACTAGGTGATAGGAGAAGGAGAAAAACAAAATTATAGCAAAGTAAAGGTACCTAGGTAAAGTCCAGCTATAATTTGGGAATTGTGATCAAATTACAAACTGTGAGCATCATTCTTCCCTCCTCCCATTGCAGAGTTAAAAATATGATGTGTAAAAAATAAAGATAGCATAATCATGCTGCTCAAGTAACTTATCCACACTCATGAAAGCACTACATGGGTAGCTCTCTCTCCTAATTCCAGAATGAGTGAAGATAAATTATCACGTAGTCTTTTAAAAAATATAGGACCAGAAGAGAGGAAGAGTATTTGGAAGATTCCAAATGAAGATGCACCTCCTAAAATGAGGTATTGTAAGTAAAATACAAAAGATCTGAAGAAATTTTGCATCCTAAATAGACAAAAGGAAGTCATGATCCTATAATAAATTAACAGAGTTAGTTGAAATTGCACTAGTGCCATCTTAATAGCGAGGTCAATTATCATGTTTTTATGCAAAATGACCAGGAAAGATCTTACCATAACCTCCATTTTTGTTTCCCACAATCATTGTAGGATTCTAGATCTCAAAGGGCATTTAATTTATCCAGAACCTTTGGATATAAAGTGGATTTGCACATCCCTGAATCTGACTCTGTCTCATTCCTTCCTGAAGCTCTGCCCTTAAGATTGTCAACGTGACCTCGAAAATGCTGTAATTGGAAAAATTCTCAAATCTTTGTTTTGTATTTTTGATGCTTTCTTGTTTTAAATGTCATCACCAGAAGCCCTCTCAAAAGGTGATTGTTTTATTTGGGGAAGGGGTTGTTGTTTGACACATCCCAGTGAACCTGGAGTTGGGATAAACCTTACCTTTTTCAGTCTTTTTCCTGTCTTTATTTTTCTCAATTTGAAAATTTTCTATTAATGTATTTTCTGGGTCCATTTTCTTCTGCAGTGTCCAGTCTTCTGTTAAATCCCTGTAGTGATATTTACATCATATATTTTTTGTTATAGAATTTCAAATTTATTCTTTTTCTTAATAATTTCCACTCTTCTGCTGAGATTCTCAATCTTCCCACTAATTACATTCATCTTAAAAAAAAAGTTTGCTTTAAGTAATTTTTGTTAATTATAACATGTTCATAATCTGTATAATTCCCCATTGGTTATGACACATTTTCCCATGTCTTCATACATGTAGGATGTTTTACTGTACACAAGAATTTGTGCATGCTACATTGTTGAGCAAGTGAATTTTGGATTTTTGTTCTTGTTGTTAGTTAGTTTACTGGCAGATCAACTTGATCTATTAAAAATACAAACGATAGTGGGACGTGGTGTTGCATGCCTATAATGCCAACTGCTTGGAAGGCTGAGTCAGGAGACTCACTTGAACCCGGGAGGTGGAGGTTGCAGTAAGCTGAGGCCATACCACTGCACTCCAGCCTGGGCAACAAGAGTGAAACTCCTTCTCAAAAAGAAAAAAAAAAAAAGAATCTAATAAAGAATCTAATTAGGGACAGTAAGTCCACTGAGCAAAAGGTGTCTAACTTCAGTACTTCCAGTCCTAGACAAAGTGATATAAACTCTTCTTCTCCCCCTCTAAATACAACAAAATACTTTGGAAATAATATAACAAACAATCATAAAGGGGTTCTGAAAAGTTGAAAGAAGAGAACAAACTGGATAAGATACTCAGGACTTGAAGACACATGTCTCAGTGAATTTCGTGGGTTGTTTTTTTTTTTGTCATTCGCCCTCTATCCCAGTCTGGGCACTGGACAGGACTCCAATCTAGAACTGCTAACAGGCCTGGGAAATATACACACACACACACCCCACACCGTCCCACCCCACTATACACACCTCACACAAAGAAAGTCAGCTCTCTGGTCAAAGATCTAAAAAAAAGTAAGCTCTATCTCTCAGCAGAGATCAGGAAGAGAGACCCATTTGTTAATCGATGCTGAGTGGCAGCAACAATGCCAGTGAGTGGGGCAGACTGACTCTTCTACCACCAAGAACACATCTGGTAACAGCAGACCTGGTATGACTGTACTTCAGCTCCAACAGATCCAGGATCTCCTAGTCTTCCTTCACCCTACAGCAGAAGGTAGACTAAGGTCAGGAACTCCTGATCTCATCTCTTTGCAGAAGGCTGCCCAGGTAGGTGCTTCTTGTCCCCAACAGCACCAGCAAAGGTATCCTAGAAGCTTGTGGCACCAGGTGTGGGATGAACAGGCCAGAGGAAACATTCTCCATCCAATATCCCCTACTACCTACTAGCAACATGGGCACATCCCAGGGAAGTGCCTTTCGCCTCAACAGGTGGCATCTGCAGAGTACAGAGGATGCTTTGATGGATCCAGAAGAACAAAGAAGACCAGAACAGCAGTGCAAGTGTTAAGCAAGATCAATGTCACTAGATCTACTCCAGGGGTGGGGAGTGTGGTGGGCAAAGAAAGGGGAGATGTTGGTCAAATGTACAGAGATTCAGTTAAAGGAGGAAACATTTTAAAGATCTATTGCACATCATAGTGACTCTAGTTAAGAATGATGTATTACATATTTCAATATTGCTAAAGGGGTAGATTTCAAATGTTCTTACCATAAAGAAATGATAACTATGTGAGGTATTGCATACATTAATTAGCTTGATGTACTCATTCCACAATGTATTCATATATCATAACATCATGTAACAGGGGAGGGAGCAGAAGCTGCCTGAAGATGCTTTCAGTTTTTTGGATCTGATGTTTTTCCCATGTGCCCAGGTCCTTGGCCTCTCTTACCCCAGGAATGGGGAAGGGGTCCCAGAGGCATGCTGAGCTTACCGTTTGAATAAATATCTTAGACCCAAAGAGTTTAGCAGAGAGCAATTTATTAGGCTGAGAGAGAGAGAAAGAGAGAAGGAGAGAGAGCTCCCCACGTGCCAAGGGAGGAATCCGCACAGGTAAGGGGCAGGGGATTTTAAACCCAGAGTTATTCCCACCCCATTCATGCTCTGGTCCAATGAGAGGAGTTCTTTTAAACTTCCTCTGGAGTGACTGATCATCAGCTCTGATACTGTATTGGCTGCTAGGTCTGCAACAGAGGTCCTTCCTCCCAGAGCTTTTTGCGTGCTTTTTGAACATAGAGGCTCACCTAGAATTTCTACCTAGCCTTAGGGAAAGTCAGACAAAGAACTTGACATGCTACATGGGGACGTGGATGGAGGCATGGCGCTGGGACTCGGTTTTCCTTAACACAGTCCCTCAATCACATTGTACTCCGTAAATACATAAAATTATTATTTTTTAACTAAAAAGAAAAGAAATAAAATAAGCTCAGAATCTACATGTTAAACCTAAATAGAAGAATGCCTGATGAAATAGAAGATTTAAGTAGGTTCAAAAATCTCCTAATTCAATATCAAAAACCAAACAATAAAAAAAAATCACTAGTCATACCAAGAACCGAAAATTCCTGACAATCAAGTGATCTCAAGTCCCAGATAAGTCCAGATACTGAAACTATATGACAGAGACTTTAAATTAGCCGTCATAATAATATTTCAACAAAGTGATTAATTTCGGTTTTGCTGAGCAGCTCTCTTACATAAGGTTACTTTTCCATTTTAACAATTATACGTAAATTAGAGTTTTTCAGAAACCTTAGCTTCTATCTCCTTCTTTTATTAAACTCACTGAAATTCTCATTCACAACCAGTTTCCTTTGAGAAAAGTTAAAATCAGCTAGCGGGTAGCACTGAAAATACACCTTCACTATACAAAACAGTGAAAACTGATTACACATTAATAAAGAATTTAACACACACACTTCTAATAAAATAAGCTAGATGCAGCCCTTGCTATAAAATGCTATACCTGAACAAAAATGGACATGTGTAGTCTAAGGCCCTGGCAGTCGACTATACAATGTCAGTTGTTCCCAATTATGTTTAAATGCAGAAACAGCAACAATGTGGAAACTTACATTCATCAAATGTTAGCATTTAAAATATACATGACTAATAAAGTGAACATTCAGAGGAGCCCCTGCTCAGCATGTTCCATGTCAGCCACTTGTGGACACTGATCTCATCCAAAGAGGACAGAAGTTTCAAACATGTGAGCAGTTTAAGTTAAAAATAGGATGAAGGGGAAATAAGAGAACAGGATTACTGTCCTCCAAAGACAGCAGTAGCTGATGCCCACATGGCGCAAACAGGCTGACTTCAATGAGCATTCACGGGATGGGTGATAAAGCCCAACCAAGCCCGGGAAGCTCATGTGTCCACAGGCAGACAGGCTCACGGCATGGACCAAGGTTTCCACAACTCAGTATGGATCTTTCTGTCCCCCATTTAGTAGTGAAAATAATTTTTAAAAATAGCTTCAGCCTTTGAACAGTAACTTTCTAGTCCCTTCTGTGCATTGAAATGTTTGGGGTCAAGTTTGGGGGGTGACTGTCCTGTTGAGGGGGAGCCTCAGTTTTAGGACTTGAACACGTGCACGGCTCGCACCACATACTGCTGGCAGATGGGACACTCACTCATGCGCTTGCCGCACTTGGTGCAGGTAACCATGTGCCCACACTCCAGCAGGACACAGTCGATGACAGCATCCATGCAGTTGCGACACAGGCTGTCGTCTTCCTCATCTTGCAGCTGCAGCCGCTCGCCGTAGGACTTTTGGTTTTCTTCATTCTCTTTGTATAACCGGTTTACTTTCTCTACCAGTTCCCATTTTTCACAACAGCCAGAATAGTTGACAAAATTCCAGCCAGAATTTCCTTCAGTTTCTCAAAGGAAAAGCCTTCTTATCTGGTAAACATTAATTTCAAATACCAAATCTGGCCATTTGACTTTGATTTTCAAAATTCTCAAATATATCAACACCTAAATTATCTAATAGGATTTTAATATTAAAAAAAGTCTAAATTCACTCTAGATGAATCTAGAAGTATGGCTCAATATGTATTTTCTTTTTTTAAGTATCATCTAAATGATTATAATGTTCAGCTATGATAATAAATAAATAAATTTGTACTAAATCAGCACTGAGATAGAAAAAAATATGTGGTTCAATTTATTTCTGAAACATAGAAAATCTAAAGAATTAAACAGAGTATTTAGAGACTGAGTGTGAACCATAACTTAAAGGTAAGACTATTTTAGCATAGACCTTTTCATCTGCTTGCTAAAGGCATAAAATGTATGTCTTCTGGGTCCCCAAACTAGGAACTTTTTAAACAATCATATTCTTCCCTGATTACTACTGGCAATAACTACCTTCACAAGAAAACTTCCTTAGTTATCTCACTGCCATGATAATTTTAAATTATAATATATGAATTAAAATATAAAAATCCTTCCCCATACAATCCCTCTTATCACTGCAAGAGTTATTTTAGGAAAACAAAAAGTGAATGAGCATGAAAGAGAATACCTGTCACTTTATAGATCTCTTTACCATTCTCTCCAGGGTAGGAAAGCCTGCTGGGGCTGGGGTACAGCAAAGAATACTTCAAAGTTATCTTTAATGCTCTTTTTTAAAAAATTAAGTTATAAAGTATTTTAGTAAAATCCATGCATATTTAAATTTCTCTGAGAAATAATTTACTATCTTATTCTTCATATATTATTTTTGAAATATGAAATAAATTCTATTAATATTGAAGATTATGTAGTCATTTAGAGGAGAGAAGCTGGGTTGTGGTAGAGGTCAGCTTTTGCCTTTTATTTATTTCATTCATTTCTGCAATTCGTTATTTTATAAATGTTTCATTATTTTTATCATTCTTTGGGAAAAAAATGGGAATTGGCTGCTTCTTTAAAGAGAAAAACTTAAAATGTTAACCAGAGTTTCAGTAATTATAAGATTTTCAGGTATAAACACATTGTGTCTCTCCAAATAGCAACTTTCCTATGAGGGACATGATTGACTTCTTTACATCTGGAATCTTCTATTTAGATAATGCTGTTATATAGAAAAGTTACATTTTATATTGAACACAATATAATCTATTGAACACAATATAATGTATTGAACTCTAATGTTAGGTGTAATATTTGCAAATTATTTTATTCTACATTCAAGTTATATAATGCTTTCTGAAAAAATCCCAGTAAGCATTGTCCTTTTCAGAATTTATGATTTTATTTTTATTTTTTTCTTTATTTTTTACTTACAGAATAGTCTAAGACTGATAGCAAAATGTTAAATAATAGACATAGTGAACAGTGAGAACTTGTTCATCTTTCTGACATTAATGGAAGGTTTTATCTCTGTAATATTTGTGGATTTATTATATTCCTAGGAATACAAATCTATTTCTTCTATTTTTAGGTTTCTAAGTCTTTATTCAGTAATAGATTTTGAAACTTAATCAAAGTTTTTGTCATATACTGAGAAGAATATGTGGAGTTGAAATAATGAATAGCCTTAAAAAACTAAGTGCTTAGCTGGGTATGATTTTCTGGAACATTATGGAGATTTTTCCACCTCTATTCATAAGGGAGATGGAAGATGCCAGTCATGTATTTTACTTTTCTCAAAGTTATACTAACTTTTTACAAGGGTTTGAGGAGTGTCTTCTTTTTGACTGTACTCTGAAACAATGTTTATAGTAACAGATGGATCCAGTGAATTTTAAAATGGATATAGCTTTGAATAACTTTTAATCTTGTGATGATAGTTTATGCAATTCAAATTTTCTGTTACTTCTTTAATCAATTTTAGCAAATTATATTTTCCTGAAAAATCATCAAATTTATCATGTACTTCAAATGCATTGTTGTGTGTATGCCTGTGTATGACACTACTAAATCCACTCCATATATGAGAATTTCATTATTCCAAATGTATGCATTCCTAACTTGGAGCTTGATTACACTTGTCTAAGGTTCATAACGCTTTTGGTAGTTTCAAGGAAACAATTTTTCATTTTAGTAATCAAGTTTGACATTTTTCTATTTCTATTTCCATTGCATTGATTTCTCAGATCTTTAATAATTTTATCAGTAGTGTAGATGAGTACCTCAATATAATCATCTACGCTTTTTTATAAATAAGTAACAGTTTTAAGAAATTAAAAAGTAACTGGTGGAACTATGATATCTATTTTACAACTATGTTAAAATATAGGGGCTGTGGCAATATTAATAGTAACCTTTAAGAAGAAGGTTGAATTCTAATAAATTATTTCAATTTAAAAATGTATGCATTTATTTCAAATGATAGCATTTTATATATGACATATTTTTGGTACCTAGTTTCATATATATCAAATACACACTATATTTTTGTTTATCTCTCTTCCTAACCCCTTCATTTGGTCTGTGTGTTTTCTGTTTATTGTGTAGCTGGCAAAACTCTTCAAATATTTTTGTGTACTAATCTTACTAACTCAGTAGAAAACACATTTCAATAATGAAAGAAAAATTTAAATATGCTTTTCTTAGATATTTTGTTTCAAATTGAAATGATCAGTTATTCAAGGGTAGCTGCTAAATATTGTTCATGATAGTAGGAATTGCAGGCCTTAGCTTGTTTATAAACTACCATGTAAATGGGTTGTTTTCCTCTTGCATTCCATTTTTGTGTTCTTTTGCATCTTTTGCAATACTTAGTTACTAATAATTGTTTCATATTTGTGGTTATTATGAAGGAAGAAATGAAATTTGTGCCCAGGGATGCAAATTATTTCTGAGCACATGGTGAAATTAATGAGCAAAAAGTTGAAAGGTTTTGGGTATTTTCTAAAGAACATTCCTCTATATGTCGTGTATCATCTCAGACTAGTGAACAATGTAGAGTGTAACATGAAGTACATACAATAAAAGTAAAAATGTTTGTGGTCCTCAAAAAAAAAACAAGAATTTATATTGACTATAATCTTTTCCTGGGCATTGCCACAAACGTGCATGTACTTACGGCATCCTGAAAACAAAAGAGGAAAAGCAGAGCTTATTTTAAGATTGGGAGATTAGAGAAATGGAATGATAATGAATTAGAGAATTCAGATAAAAGATGATAAATTAGAAAACTGAGTTCTTCATATAATAGGCAAAAAGGATCAATGTGTATAAAGGATTTTAGCAAATAAAAAAGTGAGAAATCAAAGCTTGAAATAAAGAAATAATAATGTCATCTAGTTTAGAAGGGAATTCATGTTGAGGCATGATAAAAAAGTTATCATTCAAAATATACTTTTAAAAGAGAAGAAAGTTTAATACTTTATATAATTTAAAACTAGAAAAATATATGAATACACCAGGAGAATCTATTGGAAACTCAATTTCTCATCTAATCATAAAGTGGAAAATGTTCTTTTGTTTGAAATGTTCTTCACTTCGTGTACCAAGATATTATAAGAAGCTAAAAGCAAAAATATTTAAGAGATTATGGTAATGACATTTGAAATAGCATGGAGAAATGATAGGATTATCATGAATAAAAAATGTCATGAACTGTATTTGGAATTCTATTTCCTATTTTATGTGAGTGTTTTATAATAGCAAAGTATAATTTAAATGGAATATTTGGGGGACTGCACTTGATTGGAATTGTTACAGAGAGTTGTTTGACAGATCCTGTTTTTGAATACTGATTCTTTCCATTTTCAGTTATACTTATGCATATATTTTTGCTTCAGATCTCTTCTTTTGCTGTCAGCCAAGCAGTTCTTATTGTGTATTATAGCAGTCCCAAATGATTGAGATGAAAATCAAATGTATTACATAAAAACATAAAGGCACTAAATCAGTTAGGACATGCCTATGTTTGTGATTCAGTTAAATGAAATAGATCAAGATCTTAAAATAAAATAAAACAGTTCATTTTACTGCTTCTTTTGGGTATGCATGATATATATATATATATCCAATAATTGTGAAACAAATGTAGGATTGATGATGCAATATTCTTTTCATTGGCATATATCTTTATATTTTATATAATATAAAACCCTTTAGAAATTAGCTCTTTAGAAAACTACTCAGGATAAATTTACTTTTAGCTTGTGGTGAGGTATTATTTACAAATAAATCTTTACCATAATAATAATAATTATTATTATTATTATTATTGATTTTCACAGCTTTTGAATGGTGAAAAAGAGACTCCCACTTTTTGAGATTTGTATCTGTAAGCCAAATTAGCAGTGAATAATATCATGAGGTAGTTTGAAACATTAAAAATGTGAGCCAAGTCTTGCTTTATACATAAAGTGTGACTTGAGGGACATTGACAGAAGTTGATTAATGGCCATGAAAATACAGTTAGAGGCTGGACTCAGTGGCTCACACCTATAACCCCAGCACTTTGGGAGGCCCAAGCAGGCGGATCACCTGAGGTTGGGAGTTTGAGTCCAGCCTGACCAATATGGAGAAACCCCATCTCTACTAAAAAATGCAAAATTAAGCGGCTGTGGTGGTGCATGCCTGTAATCCCAGCTACTCAGGAGGTTGAGGCAGGAGAATCGCTTGAACCTGGGAGGCTGTGGTTGTGGTGAGCCAAGATCAGTCAATTACACTTCAGCCTGGGCAACAAGAGCAAAACTCCATCTCAGAAAAAACAGAAAAGAAAAGAAAAAAAAATCAGTTAGATAGAAGGAATAAGCTCTAGTATTGGAGAAATTCTAATTAACAAGACAGTAGAGAAATTATAATTAACAATAATTTATTTTACATTTCAAAATACCTAGAGAAGAATTGTGATGTTCTCTTCCAAAACAAGGAAAGGGTAAGTGTTTGAGGTGATGGATATCCCAATTTTTCTGATTTGAACATTTCACATTGTATATATGTATCAAAACATAAAATGTACATCAAAATATGTACAACTACATTATATCAATACAAACTACAAAAAATGTGTTTTCTTTGCTAAAAATCAAGACTTTTAGAATTAATGAAGCTTTGAAAAACCTATTTAAAGATACATCTGTATTAGGGAGGAAGCTAAAAGCAATGTTTTTTAGGAAGTTTGATTAAGACATGTAAAAATATATAATACATACATTTTCTTTTAATGTTTTTGAAATAGAAGTGACTTCTATGCCAGATCCAAACATGCATATTGGGAAAACCCATGCGAATAAAACATCATGTGCCTTCACAGATCTGACTGTCTAAGAGTGTTCGCAGATGTGTAAACCAATACTTTCTACATTGAAGAATCCTTTAGAGGATTTAAAGAATAAGAGACAAACTTTGACCAGAAGCCTAAAAAATATAAAAATAAAGGATGAAACAGGAAAGTGGCACCTCAGATCTATGTATATGAGATGTCGACCACCACCTGCAGAGGTCTGTCCTGCACACCCTGGCACATCGACAGATGAATAAATGCACTCTCACACCTGGTTCAGTGATTGAAGTGGGCTAGGGCTGATCATTGACTGCTTTCAGAGGGCTAAATGCAACCAATTGATCAAGACCCCCTGTATGTCCGCAAATTTATTCTGTAAAGATTTCATAACAGAGGTTTTAAGTCAACACACTTGTGAATAATTAACATGGTTAAAAGAGTGGTTTTATGAACGATAAAAGCTTTAGGTTCCAGGCCCAGAATAAATACTATTAACGGATAATTCCCCTTTGGTCTCCCCCCGAGAAGACTATCCAGCACAAAGTTTACATGAGTAAACAGAGTACAGAAAAAGGGATATGGAGTAAGCAGATTTAAACTGGAAAAGCCTGTTATCATCCCTATCTTCCCTAGTAATGGACCAGCTGCCTTCAGTCTGCCCCAATAAACCCTTCAGCCTTCGAAAAGGTATAAGACTAATCTATAACTTTCCCTAATATTTTGCCATCCACTATGAGTGAATTCCAACATGTATAGATTTTGAAACAGGAGCATCTGAAAGATAGAAAATGAAACAAGAATAGGTCACTATAGAGAGATATTTTAGCTATCACCTTTCAAGTTTTTTTTTTTTCACAATTGCATAGTGGGTAGAAATTTAAGAATCAAAATCAGAGTTTGTCTTACTTTATATAAAATATTCATATAAATACTATTACATGTTCTCTGCATTCAAGAATACTTCTAGGTAATAAGGATACTTCTGGTTATATGAAGGGAATGAAACTTGCTCACAACCAATATTTTTATTTTCAGATCAAATAAAAGTAAGAACCTAAAGAATTCTGCTGAAATAAATATGTCTGCCTGAGTGTGGTACACTGTATGTTTCATTCTAAACAAAAAATGATTATTTGAAGTGGTACTACTAAAATACATCATGGAAAAAATATTATATATTTCATCATCATCTAATTTTCTGTATTTTGGCAACCTGAATAAAGCCTGATTTTATATTTTGAGGTATTACCAAGGAAAGTATATTATCTGGTCAGTGGAGAATCAGTTTCGTTTTCTTATGTAATTCTGACAAAAGAAGAGTGGTGTATCTTTATTACCAGTTAAAAACTTACTCAGTCGAAAGACTTTTAATTCATTGTACCATATTTTTCTTGATAAAATCCTTTTGATGACATATTTATAATCTTAGAATGTGTATTTTGATATTGTGTAAAAATTACTGTTGATACAAATAATTGTTTAATAGTTTTAATAAATCATTTGATAAATTATTACTTTAGTAATGTGTCCAAATACTTTGAACTTCATTGTAATTTGGTTGAAATATAAGTGGAAAAATTAATAAACTAGAATTATCTATAAGAATAAGGAATGGTGAAATCTACAAATGATCAGTCAAATAATTTGGAGGGCGAGCAATGTTCTTTGCCTTGTTCTAGAAGGCTGTAGGCTTTCCTTCTCATTTGACACATTAAAAATAATTTTTTCAAGGATAGTGAAATTTACACCAAAAATATCACATTATATATTTTTTATTTTGTTTCTTGTACTTTTTTCCCTTATTTCCACATTTGGGGTGGATTTGGGTGAGAACAAATCAGGATAGGTCTGAGAAGAGAGAATAATTAGGGTGTCACCAAAGTCTAATAACAACACAACAAAAACACAGGCCCATTATGGTGACCAACAACAGAATGGGAAGATAGAAAAAACAGAACTAGAGGTAAGCCAAGATCCAGATCCAAAGGTGTTGACAAAGAAGCAAACACTGGGCCGGGCGCGGTGGCTCACGCCTGTAATCCCAACACTTTGGGAGGGCGAGGAGGGCGGATCATGAGGTCAAGAGATTGAGACCATCCTGACCAACATGGTGAAACCCATCTCTACTAAAAATACAAAAAAATTAGCTGGGCATGGTGGCGCGTGCCTGTAGTCCCAGCTACTCAGGAGGCTGAGGCAGGAGAATTGCTTGAACCTGGGAGGCGGAGGTTGCAGTGAGCCAAGGTCGCACCAATGCACTCCAGCCTGGAGCCTGGTGACAGAGTGAGACTCTGTCTCAAAAAGAAAAGCAAACACTGTGAAGATGGGAGATCAGGTACAGTAGGTTGGGCAATATTCTTACACAGTGTGTCCCTTCTGAAAGGCTAGCACCCTACAAACGTGGGGTCTGCTCTGAGAATCCTAAAAGGGTGATACACATAACCCAACACCTGATACTGTTGAGAATGGTCACCATTCCAGTCACTGAAGTTATAGATATAGACCATAACTTAAATTCTGTTTATCTGCTTTTTGTAAATTTGATATAAACTTATTTCATTATCAGGAAGAATATAGATGTAACCTCACAGTAGACTGACCTTAAAAAATGGTTATCTTGCAGAAAAGTAACCAGAATGTTGAATAAATTACACCATTCTAGTTGTTGATATTATTACCAGTTTATTATCTACTTTCTTAACAGGGACATCAGCTCTAATCCTGAGTATAACCAGTCAGTCACCCCTTTAGGTCCCACAGTGCCTAACTCAAGATAAGGCCCATGTGTTTGCCTATTTCACATGGAAGATAGTCTTTCACAGAGAAGCTAGAATTGTCTTTCAATTTGTGTTCCCTACCACCTATATATTTATTTGATTTACCCCACCACTAACTACTTCCCTTTCTCATGGTGGGAAAAGTATTTACTCCCTGTCCCCCCGCAAAAAAAAACCCTTCAGTAAATTATAAATCACACTTACACTATTTTTTATTCTTAATTCAACAACTTTAATAATAGTTCATTTTCCTTTCTAATGTCTGCAACTGTATCTATCTCTCTGTTTATTTATCTATCTATCTATTATTTACCTATCATCTGTTATCTATCTATCTATCTATCTAGATCTATCTGTCTGTCTATCTAGTGTTTGCAGAGATTTTGTGAATCCCTACTAGGGAATAAATACATACTTCGGAAATATAGTTTAGTAAGCTGTATGGTGGTAAAACATGGCATCAAGCATCTGGGCATTGGCAAACTAAGGCTTAGAGACAAATAAAGATTTCCAAATAAATGTAAAGTACTGAGCATGAAGGGGGAGATGAAAGGAAATAAATTCCAGAAAACATTAGGTCAAAGAGAGAATCAACACCATCTCTTCCCTCCAGCCTTCCTGGTTATTTGACTCCCATGTAGTAGGGTACAATTCTGATTTAATGTTAAATCAAGTTACTGAAGAGTAGAGGGAGATACACTTTTACTTTTTCTTTTCAAAAACTATAGTAAATTAAGATCATTCTAGCAAACCAAGCAATAATATAACCCTAACCAGGGAACAATGGAAGATGATAAAAGGCTAACAGGGCATTTTAAGTTATTTATTATGGACACAGGCTGTTTATATTCTCACATGTATTTTACAAAACATTCTGTGAAATTCAGATTGATTATTAATCCTTTGTGGTAGTGTGTTTTTTCACAAACTGCAAGAGATTCTGTGTGTTGTCATTTTGTAGATAAGTTCTTGTTCATGTTCAAGGTTATCCCTTAACAACAACAAAATAGCAGCAACAATATGCTTGTGTTTGCATATATGTGTAAGCATGTAAACACTACCTACATACACATTTGTATGTACTTCCTTTACTCCATTTCTCCTTTAATTACCACAATGCCACATTCCTCTACCACCTATTTAAGATTTTTGAAAATATTCTAGATGCCCTTATTATTTCTCTGTTTCTCTTTATTGGGGATTTGTGATATGCTCTTTTGTTATGCTTGCCAAACCCACAGGGAATCTGCCACTCACTTTGCTATTAATAGAATACTGAAAAGTTTTCAATTGGTTGGGAAAAGATCCTAATTCCAAGTAAGAAGATCATATTGTTTTTCTGTAATGGCAGTAATATGATCATGAAATCATGGGAATATTCTCCTAGAAATTTATAGAGAAGTCATTCTCCCTTATGAAAGGGGAATGCTTGAGTGAAGTGTACACATTTGCCACCATGTTTCTCTCCTGTCACAAATGTGACAAGAGTAATATGGCTGAAGCAGCCATCTTGTGGCCACAAGCAACGAGCAGGTAGGTGAAGAGTCGACCAACTGAAGAGAAGAAGGCAAGTGGGTAGATTTTGAGTTACTGATGATAATGAAAATGATCTTGACCAGCTAATCCAACCCTGAAATTACCAATTTCCGACTGACATTAACCAATGCTGAAAAAAAATATGACTCAAATGAAAATGTTTTGGTGTCAGGGTCTATGTATTGAATTTAGGTAAGCAAACAATTTAGAAATAACCAGAAGTAAAAATAAAAAGCATGTCCAAAACAAAAGTGAAGATTTGCTTACCACTGCAGAGGGTGAAACTGTGGCTAAATATCACAGACTAAATTAGGAACTACAGGGAAACTATTACATTCACATAGAATGCAAGCAGGCAGGCTACAGTGTTTTGTGTGTGTAGAACACTTTCCTTGCATTTGCATATCACCAAACTAATTTTCAACATACTACTAATCTATTTATTTGTTTCATATTTTGACAATCCTTCTTATAATTACTAAAAATTATTGTTTTCACTTACTTGATTTAATATGGTATGCTGTTATTTTCCCATAGATGTGATTTTTTTCAAAATACATTTATAGAAATATAGTAGATTTTTATCTATCTCTCTATTGTGTCTTCTCTGTCATTTTAAGCACTACTTCAGAGATTGGTTCCCTTATTTGTTTGTTTGTTTTGAGGATTTTGTTCCAGTTTGATGCCTATCTAGCATATTGGCAATTTTTCGCAAACGTTTAATGAATTTAGACTACTTGTTTATATTTATAAACTAATTTCAATACTGTTTAATATCTGTGGCTTGAATTGGTTTCTCCAAACAGGTAAAATCACTTTTCCTCCACAATACATATAAATGATGATTATAGGATTCCTGGTCACATTGATTCACAGCCAAGCTATCTGTTTTCCTATCTAGAGAGAGGTTGCCTTTCGGGTTTAGCTGATCACTGTCCCTCATGGTATTTAATGACATTTTGTTTAGCATTGCTCTACATTTTTCTCTCATGAAAAAATGCCCATACTGGAATCTCTCTACAGCAAAATGCCTTCAGAGCTTTTTTAGATAAAGCTGTTTTTTTCTTTTTACTGATCTTATTCTAGGAACAAATGTTGAGCAATTCAAACTGCCACCTGAAGATGAGTAATTATTTGATATTTCTATTACTAATCATTTCTCTAATTTCAACTAACTGACCCTTAGCTACAACTCTTCTATTTCTGATCTTAGGGAAATGTTTTCTGTGTTTCTGAGAAAAATATACTTGTAGATTTTTACTGATTTAACTATACTGATTTCTCATTCCCTCAGCTCTATTATGTCTTCCCATTAATCAAGTGTCATTTACTTTATAACTTCCAGAAATATTTGAATGCTTCTATTCTGTTGCGACATGCCTCCTAGTAGGCCATCCTGCCATGAAATTATTTATTTGTTTGTTCTATATTCTGTCATTTCAATAAAATTTCATCAGGGAAGAAGGTATCATGGACTGAACATTTATTTCCCTTCCTTCCAACTTTGTATGTTGAAACCCGAACCCCTAAGTGGTGGCATTTGGAGATAATTGGGAGATCATTTAGTCTCATTCACCTATCCAAAATTCCCTACCCTATGGGAGTGTGATACACTTAGCTCTTGCTATGTACCTCCCTCTTTAAATGACCTTGCCATTAAGTCTATTAAAATCACACAATCTGAAATTCTAGAGTTGTTTCTAGAAAGAAGAAAGAGAAAAATGGTTCTCAGACTAGAAGCAAAAACATCTACTAAAGTTTGTGAGAGTGCAATAGGCAGGTTACTAGAAAACTGCTGCCCTAATCTAGCTACAATCGCTACTAATGGTTTTCTAGGGATTGTAACCAAGGAGGCTAAAAGAGGAAGCTATATTTGTAATATATTTTATATGCAAATCAGCAGGACTAGATGGCTTCATAGATATGGTGAGGAAAGGCAGAGTTCCATCCTGAAATGGTTACCATTTACAAAGATGAAGAACACTGGGGAAGAACAGATTTCAGGAGAATCTCAGACTTATTGGGGTGTTAGATAAGAAAATCTTATAATGTAGATAGGTGGGATAGTTAATGAGAAAGTAGAATATCTGATTCTGAAGTTTCCAGAAGAGGTATCCAGGAGAGCTAGATATTCAGGGGTCATCAAAAATGGTTTTAAAGCCATGAAATATTAACATCAATTAGGAGAGTATGTGAAAAGGGAAGAAAATTGAAAGCGTTACAGATTTTGAAGACGTCTGTCATTAGTGAAACAGAAGAAAGGGAGTATCTGACAGAATGGAATTAAGGAAAACACCCACAAGGAGAAGAGGAAGGCAAAAGCTGGGTCATGGGAACCAGGAGGAAATGGGGCATAATAAAAAGGAGAATTGTCTATGGTATGAAAATCCACAGAGAGGTCAAGTACGATTTTCTAAAAATAATGACATCATTAGTGGTTTGGGAATGGAAAGTTCAAGTTACAAATTAGACAACTTATATTTAAAAAATCAATCGCTAAGAATTTTATTTATGAAAGAGAATAATGGGGCAATTGGGACAAAACTTGACAGGTTGTGAGGACAAGGGGATGACTGAGTTTTGTGTTCATTGTGTGATAAAAGAGTGCAAAGGCAATTTATATGATAATTCAGCAGAATGTGAGAAATGTACAGATACTGTCTATTGGAAAGACAGTTGGCTTTTTATTCCTTAAATGTGTAGTGTTAAGTGTCACCAAGTAATAAGACTGGGCGATGAAATATCCTGTCCAGAGACAACCACTAAGAGCAAATGAATTACATATCAATATGAGCTTCTTGGCACAAAACCTACAGAAGGACTCTGTTGAAATGCAAAGTCTCTTATTATGTTGAATCACATTAAACTTCATAAATAGTATAATGCACATAAATAGATGAAAACTGTTTGTGTTGAGAAAATAAAGTGAATTAATATAAGAGTATGCATACATTAGATAATGCCTATAAAGCAGCTTTATAAAGATAGTGCATTTTATTTGCCATTTTCTGTTTGCATTTACCTGGTTTTTTTTTTTTAATAATCTCTTCTAGGGACATGAAATGGCAGGTATTCGAAGGTGAATATTTATATCTGATTAGAAATGTGAACACGATAGGGACAAGTAGATTTATTAAATAAGCAAAACCTGATGAAATGTTTATTCCTTTATTCAGTACACTAGTATTCAAAAACATTTTTTCATTAAGAATTGCTTCATTTAAAACTTTTAAAACAATCAACATTTTATGGAAATATTATTTTAAATGCCTGTAAAATATAAATAGCTGACGTTGTATAATTAAACTGGTAAATTATAAAGAAATTGTCAACTATAAAACAAATTACTTTCATACCAACTTTCTCTCTCGTATATCTGAAATAATCCAACTTAGAATTGTTTTGAATAAGTGACTTTAATATCAGTTAAAGTCAACACCCTGTAGCCAACGACATCAAGGAACACAGATATAGTTGAATAACCTGCACATATTTCTTACTGCATTGAGAGAGAATATCCACTGTAGCAACTGTGGAGCAGTGTAATAGGTGGGTATTCGAAAAAGCCTGTTTCAGGATGTGGAGCAATGTTAAGTGATTATGGAAAGAGTTTAATGGAGCAAAGCTTTACTCTAGATTGAATGTTGTCAGGCTGTAATTCTATAATTGAGTATTTTAATGCCTTATTTAGAAGGAGGGAAGACTGAGTCAAGCTATAATTGTAAAGAAGCAACAACCATTTATATTAGCAGGAAGAAGGGGATGGTTGATGTTTTGTTGCTTGGACAATGATCATGTTTGGTCTGTGTTCAGACATAATTAGGGATAGTACTAGTTTTGTCCTTCTCCATTATGGTCAATGTGGCCTTATCTGGTATTATGTTGATTATGGTCAATAAGAGAACACCAAAACCTAGCTGTGAGAGCCAGACCATCTCATTGTGATGCCAAGTCCTACTGTATACTACCAGGCCAGCTAGTGGGTATCATGGGTTGATTTTCTCTTTCATGCTAATGATGCAAAGTACACTAGTTATGAGTAACCTTTCTCTTCTACAAATCTCATGAAATGACAAGAGATCATACAGGTTGAAAATGATCAAGTCCATCACAACCAATGGCAGCAAAGATTGTCATTAAAGTCAAAAATGCAAGGGATCACCTGTAATCAGTACGATTCAGCAACAGAAAGTCTAAAAGTCACTGAAATTAAATAAAGAAACACAATTTTATTTATTTAGGTTAATAAAGGCAACATCAGAGTTACTGAGAACATTATCAGGATGAAAAATTAAAGAATAGCATTTGAGATAAATTGACAAGCTAATTCTAACATTTTTAAAAATACAAAAGAATGACAATAACTGAGGCAAACTTGAAAATGAAAAACTATCCAGAGAAATATATTTGTATATAGTAGTAATTGGTATAAAGCTATAATAACATAAACAACATGGTATTGAAGCAGGCCACAAAATTAGAAAACTGTCAGCAATAGTCCCACCAGTTTATATGTTGCACTGTAACACAATGCAAAGAGGATGGTTGTTTCCTAAATGTCACTGAATCAACTAGATATCCAAACACATATATGCATATATGCACCTGGACTTTTGATTAATCATCTACACAAAAATAAATTTCAGATGTAATCTAGATCAAAGCAGGAAATTTAGGCAATACAAATTATAGAACACATCAAGGAGAATATTTTCTGGATCTTGATTACATAAAGATTATTTTATGATACATAAAGCACTAAAATAAAGGAACTTGTTGAGACATTAGAGTATAATAAAATTTTTAACTCTTTTTAGATTGCTGTTTGGAATTTAAATTTTTGTAACCACTTTTGTAACTGTTTGCTAGTATCTAAAGAAGCTAAACAATGAATTCTCCATAAAACAGCCTTCTATTTTTAGGAATCACTTTGTAAGAAATACATACGTATTTTCTGAAAATGCAAGTAAAATCATGTTCTTAGGAGTTTATTTTGTAATAGCTAAAAACTCGAACAACCTAACTGCATCTTCCTTAAAATAGATAAGTAAACTGTCATATATTCATACAGTGAATGTGGTGAAATGTGATTCCTTACTCTCACACCCTGAGTAATTGCCTCTCTCCAGCATGGACTGGACCCAATCACTCATGTCTAACTAGCGAAACATACAAAAAGTTAAACGATTTCACTTTTAAGGTTAAATAATAAAGAGACAGTAGTGTCTGTCCTGAGTGTTCTCTTTCACACCCTTGCTTACTCTGAGGGAAGCCAGTGGTCATGTGGTGATGTGCCCTATGAAGAGGACCACGAAGTAACTGATGACCTGACCAACATCCAGCATGAACCTTCTGAGTTAGCTTGAATCAGACTTTCTTCTTTTAACACTTTGGAGACAACTGCCATCCTGGCTCATAACTTGATTGCAGTATTTAGGTAGGCCCCGAGCCAGAGTTACATAGCTAAATTCTACCTGGATTGCTGACCCACAGAAACTAGTAGATAATAATTGTTTGATGGGTTAAGCCCCAAAGTTTCAGGGTAATTTATTTTACAGAAATGGATAGTTAATTCGGTGAAACATGAAAGAGAGCTATGAGAATGAACCAATGAAAATTACATTTAAGACACTTGAGTAAATATTGCAAACAAAAATTGAAACAGTAAAACCGGACACAAAATGACACATACTATGTGATTCTATGTACAAACATCCCCCAAATACGCCAGCTTATCTATAGCATGACAAGCCCAATGCTTGGGAATACCATAATGCTATCCTTGGAAATAGAGAGTGTCTGGAAATTGTTTTAAGGGGAATTTGCGTATCTCTTGCTTCTTTTTTGAAAATGTATAAAACTATTTACTTTTGATCTGTATATTTTTCTGAATGTATGTTCTATTAATAATTCATAGATGATTACACTACAACGTAACTTTTACACTCAGTTCTTCTCTTTATTTGACCTGCTTTTGTCCATAATTTTATGGTTGAGCTTTCCATGCCTTTTATTTTTAAATGTGTCTTGGACATAATATAACGCTGCATTATTTTTAAATCAAATTATAGCTTTTATACTTTTAACCAATTATTTTAAGGCTTTGCATTTGTCATAGTTACTAAAAATTTAAGATTTGTTCCTACCGTCTTATTTGTTTTGGTTTCACCAAGACAATACCAGAGATGTCTTTTCTTCCACTTACTGGATCAATTTATTTTGTCCAACATCTCTGCCAGTTTGGATGTTATAAATTTCATATGAGTTCTTGGGGTTGACTCATAGCCTATTTTAAAAAACAAAGTTATCTCCCATATCATAGTCCAAAGCTTGGTAAGTGAACATGATTAACTCGTGGGTGACTTTTGATGATAATGATCACAAGAAGAGGAACTAGGTAGTCAAAATTTTTAAAAACATAAAATTGGTAAATTACATAAAATATACATAGGTCAAAAACTATTGTGGAGACTTATCTATGTAGCTACATAAAGGTCATTGTTGGCTGTTTTGCTTTTTTGTGAAGTGAAGTGGGAAAAGAAACTAGCATTTGAACAAGTAGATGAAGTTCTATAAAAGGCTTCACTGTGTAGATATCACTTCCATTTGCCCTGTTAATGGGTTTGCACCCCATGCATTGACAATATAAAGAGAAAATCCATTTGCAAATGAAGTAAATAGTCTTAGAAATGTAGCCACATGTGGTAGAGCTAAAATATATTCCAAGATACTCTGTAGATAATTTTAGGACTAAAATGAGAAAGAATAAAATTGACCATAAAACATACTCAGATGTTCAGTCTCTAATAGCATTTAAAAAATAAATATCCATAATTATCTATGAAACTATATAAACAGATCTAAAAACAGAACCAAGTTTACAAGGACAGTGAAGGCAAAAAAAGATGGGTCAGTTTAATATTAACTAGTTTATAGAAGCAATAATGAGAATTGCCTGAATCTTTGCAAAATTTACATCGAAAAACTTAAGATGGTTTTGTCACACTGAGATGAAAATCAGGCAGCATTAGAGTGATCATCCAGGAAGAATTCCCCCGATGCCGAGCTACCCCCATTCATTTTTTATATTATAATGAAAGTGTAATAAAGGGAGATGAATTTAAGAGCTGGATTTGAGAATGGAAATGGAGTTTTGTGCATTCATCCAGGGGCAGTAAATTCTCCCCCAGGAAGTTATTCTAAATCAGCAGAGGAAACAAAGGATGGTTATTACATCAGTTTTAAAAATATTTCTGTTCCTTTCCCACCTTTCCTATTAGTAAACTGTAAACATCCTTCTCCTGGGAAATAGGCGAGTTCTTTTAAATCCAGATTTTTTAAGTTAAATTAGGATTGTAAAGTTTGAACAGTTTATTGTAACCAAATTGTTCTTATTTCTTAAGCTTCCAAGTAAATGTCAATATACATTATTTTATATGATAAAATTATATATATAGTTCAATATAATTTTTTATTGCTAAATATACATGTGTTTGATATACATACTATTAAACATGTTTATATTTAACCATAACTGTTAAACATACACATATGGGCAGGGCACGGTGGCTCACGCCCATAATCCTAGCACTTTGGGAGGCTGAGGTGAGCAGATCACCTGAGGCCAGGGGTCTGAGACCAGCCTGGCTAATATGGCGAAACCCCATCTCTACTAAAACTTCAAAAAATAGCGGGGCATGGTGGCACATGCCTGTAATCCAAGCTACCCAAGAGACTGAGAAGGAGAATCGCTTGAACCCAGGAGGTGGAGGTTACAGTGAGCCAAGATGGCAGTGCTGTGCTCCAGGCTGGATGACAGAGTGAGATTTCATCTCAAAAAAAAAAAAAAAAAATACACATATGTGTTTGTGTGTTTTGTGACTATGTATATAAGTGAATGTGTGTGTGTGTGTGTGTGTGTGTGTCTATGTGTGTGTAAAACTAAGCTGTAAACTAACTTGTATTTATTGCTTTAATGTTTTGCTCACTTATTTGGTCAATGTCACTTCACTACATTAGGTTACTGCATAGAAATTATGTTTTTGAATTTTTAGCAACCGACATCTGAGAGGACGTTTGTATGGGAAAACTGCAAAGATTGATTCTCCTTTGATAAGATATATTTTAGCAAGCTGGGCACAGTGGTGTATATCTGTGATTTCAGAAGCAGGAGGATTGCTTAATGCCAAGAGTCGAGGCAGTAATACACTGTGATTGCACCTCTGAATAACCATTGCATTTGAGACTGAGCAACATAGCAAGCAAGATCAAGTCTCTTAAAAAAAAGACAAAGAAAGAAGTGAGCCGAGATCACACCACTGCACTCCAACCTCGCGCCTGGCAACGAAACGAGACTCTATTTCAAAAAAAAAAAAGACAAAGAAAGAAAAAGACTAAAACAAGAAAAGAAATGAGTTAGAAATAAAGGAAAAGAAAGTAATAAAGAGAAAAAAAGAAAAGAAAAGGCAAGACAAGACAAAATGTATTAGAACCTAGATCTTTGCAGAGAAAGTAATAGAATCAATCCAAAAGAGACTCCCTACACTCATTAATTTCTACATTGCCCCCACAAGTACAGCATTGGAATATTGTAACTTTCTTCAGGACTCCATTGTATCCTGTTTATTTGCCATTTTGACACCTATTTTTAAGGTGTTTTTGTTTTTTGTTTTTTTACATCAGTAAGGTTCACCTTCTGACAAGAAGCTGTTATCCCTGGATTAATTCAACATCTTGGCCAAAATCAGTAGCTTATTTGTCAACTTCATTGCTAAGTGGAAATTAATTAGAAGCAATCAAAATAACAACAACAAAAAGAGATTCATGTTTTTTTACTACACAGACTTCTTAATTTTACATATATGGTCAGAGCCAATAATGTTAGTGATCCATACAGTTCAAATTCTTTATAAAATGGTTGTAGCTCTTTTATAAGGTAGTTGTGGTGATGATAATAATGATGAAAAGTAAATGCATGCAAAAATACACATATGTACTGGTACCATGTACCAGACACTGCCCCATATACTTTCTATATTAATTCATTTAAATATCACAACAAAGCTTAAAGAGGTATTAGAAACATGCAAAAACTAAAGTTACATGGCTGGTAAGTTATAGAATCAAGAATCAAATTCAAATAGTATTGTTCTACAAGCCAGGTTCATGAACTCTACCTATTCTGCCCTTTGTTATATATTACTACATGGCATTAAACCCTACAGTATAATGTCTCTCCTCGTTTTTCTCCTTGCTGCATATAAGAAAAACATTATACAAGCTAACAATGTTTTAAAGACTTCAAAGATTAAGTGTCTCCTCACTTTCTCCTTGCTGCAATAAGGAAAATATTATACAAGCTAACAATGTTTTAAAAATAAATTAACATATTATGTGTATCACAATTTTAGATTTTTGAGGTTTTTTTATTGCTGAAATCTAGTGGGACATGAATATATAAATATATGTGTGTGAATGTGTGCTGTGTGTGTAAGAAATAGACATGAAAAAAATCTACAAATAATTTTAATTTAATATTTCACTAATAAGTGAATTAAAAATCTAAATCTATTAACAGTTTATTTCTTTTTCTAAGCATTATTGAGGAAATAACATAAATTATAAAGTTATAAACATAAATAACATAATCATAGCTTATTTTAAAAACTACAAATCTATATGATACATAGATAAATTTGGCTTTCATATTTAATTTATAATTATTTTTTAGGGAAAAGGATGTTTTAGATCAATAAATGCTTATAAACTTGCCAAACCATGTTTATGTTAAATTACTGTAGTGAAATTAATTTAATAAAACTTTTCACATTTGTAAATATTAAAAAATTTTAAACTGGAAATTTATTTATTTCTTTAATTATACTTTAAGTTCTGGGATACATGCGCAGAACATGCAGGTTTGTTACATAGGTATACATGTGCCATGGTAGTTTGCTGCACCCATCAACCCATCATCTACATTAGGTGTTTCTCCTAATGCTATTCCCTCCCCTTCCCCCTACCCCCTAACAGTCCCCAGTATGTGATGTTCCCCTCCCTGTGCCCATATGTTCTCATTGTTCAACTGTCACTTAGGAGTGAGAGGATGTGGTGTTTGGTTTTTTGTTCCAGTGTTAATTTGTTAAGAAGAATGGTTTGCAGCTTCATCCTGTCCCCTGCAAAGGACATGAACACATTCTTTTTTATGACTACATAGTATTCCATGGTGTATATGTTTAATTTGGGTGCACTGTGGTCTGATATACTGTTTGTTATAATTTCCATTCTTTTACATTTGCTGAAGTGTGTTTTACTTCCAGTTATGTGGTTGATTTCAGAATAAGTGTGATGCGGTGTTCAAGTCATCCTTGTTAACTTTCTGTCTTGTTGATCTAATATTGACACTGGGGTGTTAAAGTCTCCCATTATTATTGTGTGGGAGTCTAAGTCTCTTCGAAGGTCTCTAAGAACTTGCTTTATGAATCTGGGTGCTCCTTTATTGGATGCATATATATTTAGGACACGTAGATCTTCTTGTTGCATTCATCCCTTTTCTATTATGTAATGCCCTTCTTTGTCTTTTTTGATCTTTGTTGGTTTAGAGTCTATTTTTTCGGAGACTAGGAATGCAACCCCTGCTTTTTTTTTTTTTTCTTTTCATTTGCTTGGTAAATAGCCCTCCCTCCCTTTATTTTGAGCTTATGTGTCTTTGCACGTGAGATGTGTCTCCTGAATACAGCACACTGATGGGTCTTAACACTTTTCTAATTAGCCAATCTGTGACTTTTAATTGGGGCATTTAGCCCATTTACATTTAAGGTTAATATTGTTATGTGTGAATTTGATCCTGTCATTATAATGCTAGCTGATTATTTTGCCCATTAGGTGATGCAGTTTCTTCACAGTGTCCATGGTCTTTACATTTTGGTTTATTTTTGCAGTGGCTAGTACCAGTTTTTCCTTTCCATATTTAGCACTTCTTTTAGGGGCTATTGTAAGGCAGGCCTAGTGATGACAAAATCCCTTGGCATTTGCTTGTTTGTAAAGAATTTTATTTCTCTTTCACTTACGAAGATTAGTTTGGCTGGATATGAAATTCTGGGATGAAAATTCTTTTCTTTCAGAATGTTGACTATTGGCCCCCACTCTCTTCTGGCTTGTAGGGTTTCTGCAGAGGGATCTGCTGTTAGTCTGATGGGCTTCTCTTTGTAGATAACTCGACCTTTCTCTCTCTGGCTGTCCTTATCATTTTTTCCTTCATTTCAACCTTCGTGAGTCTGACAAATATGTTTCTTGGGGTTACTCTTCTAGAGGAGTATCTTTTGGTGTTCTTTGTATTTCCTGAATTTGAATGCTGTCCTGCCTTGCTAGGCTGAGGAGACTCTCCAGGATAATATTCTGAAATGTGTTTTCCAACTTGGTTCCATTCTCCCCATTGCTTTCAGGTACACCATTCAAAAGCAGATTTGGTCTATTCACATAGACCCATATTTCATGGAAGCTTTGTTCATTCCCTTTCATTCTCTAATCTTGTCTTTTTCTCTAATCTTGTCTTCATGCTTTATTTCATTAAGTTTATCTTCAATATCTGATCTCTTTTCTTCCACTTGATTGATTCAGCTATTGATACTTGTGTATGCTTCATGATATTCTTGTGCTGTGTTTTTCAGCTCCATCAGTTCTTATATGTTCTTGTCTAAACTAGATATTTTAATTAGCAATTCCTCTAACCTTTTATCAAGGTTCTTAGCTTCCTTGCATTGGGTTAGAACATGCTCCTTTAGCTCAAAGGAGTTTATTATTTCCCACCTTCCGAAGCCTACTTCTGTCAATTCATCAAACTCATTCTCCATCTAGTTTCTTCCCTTGCTGGCAAGGAGTTGTGATCCTTTGGAAAAGAAGAGATATTTTGGGTTTTGGAATTTTCATCCTTTTTGCACTGTTTTTTTCTCATCTCCATGGATTTATCTACCTTTGGTCTTTGCTGTTGGTGACCTTTCCATGGAGTTTTTGTGTGGTCCTCCTTTTTGCTGATGTGGCTGCTATCACTTTGCTTGTTGGTTGTCCTTCTGACAGGTCCCTCTTCTGCAGGTCTGCTGGAGTTTGCTGGGGACCCACTCCAGACCTTGCTTGCCTATCACCAGCAGAGGCTGCAGAACAGCAAAGATTGCTGCCTTCTCCTTCTTCTGGAAGCTTTGTCCCAGAAAGACACCCCACTAGATGCCAGCCAGAGCTCTTCTGTATGCAGTGTTTGTTGACACCTGCTGGGAGATGTCTCTCCATCAAGAGGCATGGGCATCAGAGACCCACTTGAGGAGGCAGTCCGTGCCTTAGCAGTGCTTGAGCACTATGCTGAGAGATCCACTGCTTTCTTCAGAGCCTGCAGGCAGGAATGTTTAAGTCTGCTGAAGCTGCACCCACAGGCACCCCTTCCCCTAAGTGCTCTGTCCCAAGGAGATAGGAGTTTTATCTGTAAGCCCCTGACTGGGGCTACTGCCTTTCTTTCAGAGATGCCCTGCCTAGAAAGGAGGAATCTAGAGAGGCAGTGTGGCTACAGTGGCTTTGTGGTGCTGCGGTGGGCTCTGCCCAGTGGGAACTTCCTGGTGGCTTCTTCACACTGTGAGGGGAAAACCATCTACTCAAGCCTCAGTAATGGTGGATGCCTCTCCCCCCCCCACCAAGCATGAGCATCCCAGGTTGACTTCAGACTGCTGTGCTCACAGCCAGAATTACAAGCCAGTGGCTCTTAGTTTGTGGGCTCTGTAGGGTTGAGATCCTCTGAGCAAGACCACTTGTCTCCTTGGCTTCAGCCCCCTTTCCAGGGGAGTGAACGTTTCTGTCTCACTGGCCTTCCAGGTGCCACTGGGGTACAAAAAAGCCTCCTGCAGCTAGCTTGGTGTCTGCCCTAACAGTCGTCCTGTTTTGTGCTTGAAACCCAGGGCCCTTGTGGTGTAGGCATCTCAGGGAATCTCCTGGTCTGCAGATTGTGAAGACTATGGGACAAGTGTAGTATCTGAATCAGAGTGCACTGTCCATCACAGCACAGTCCCTCATAGGCTTCCCTTGGCTAAGGGAGGGAGTTTCTCAACCCTCTGTGGTTCCCAGGTGAAGCAACACCCCACCCAGATTTGGCTCACCCTCCATGGGCTGTATCTACTATCTAACTAATCCCAATGAGATGAACTGGGTATCTCAGTTGGAAATGCAGAAATCATGTGCCTTCTGTGTTGGTCTTGCTGGGAGCTGCAGACCGGAGCTGTTCCTATTTGGCCATCTTGCTCAAGCCTCCCGAAATTTTATTTTTCTAGGAGGAGCTTGGATTGAGCTTTTGGTATATGAGTACCTGTGTATCCATTACATGAGTTAATTACTCATCAGCATAAACTTGTGGTTTTAAAAAACCATGTTCACTGTATTGCTATATAACTATTAGCTATAGCCTTTAAGCACACGCCAGTGTTTAAATACTCTGTATCAACACAGGTGGAAAATCAATAATTGAGACAATATCTGCATAGTTCAGAATCCTAAGTATCATTTTGGCTGCCTCATTTTTCACTGTCTGAAGGACAAATGGAAAATTAACCAAAAGAAAAAAAAAGAAAAAAGAAAATGGAATAAATGTGTTGCTTCCTTTACAAGTTCATGTGACCTTAACATTTTTATTAATGATATAGTTTGGCATTCAGATCAGCATATTAAAATATAAATTAGGAGAAAGTAGCTGTTTGAATGGTAGATAATGAAACAAAGTGTTTGTAAAAGGCTTTTGTGCAAAATGCTTTGAAAGAGATGCTGTTTTCTGATGGCAGAGGACTAACCTAATTAAGATGCCTATGTATTTCCAGTCTGAATTCTCTAAATGATTTCATGTGATGGCAGTTAGGAAAATATAAAGACCACAGGGTGATTGATCTTATGACCTCAGCTTCATTAGCTGAATACATTTAATGAACTGAGTTAGCAGGGTCCTAGGAATGGCTGGACTCTGTCATCATTACTCATCAGTCCATGTATAGACATTTCACCATGATAAAAGTAAAAGCTACTTCAGTGACTATGTCGTTGAGCATAAAAGTGTAGCTCATCTCTGCCTCTTTCACTGTACTTTTAGATATATATGAAACTTCACCAATATTCTCTGGTCTTCATTCAGTGGATTTTTATCTCATTATTTCATAAATCACAAATAGGTGGCCTTTACTAACCCATATAATGTCATATGAACATTAAAGCATAGTTTTAAAAATCAGTTCTTTCAGTATTTTTTTCTTTCTTTTTGAAATTTTATTTTATTTTATTTATTTTTTATTGTACTTTGGGCTGTGGGGTACATGTGCACCCAGCAATCCCATTACTGGGTATATACCCAAAAGATTATAAATCGTTCTAGTGTAAGGACACATGCACACTTACGTTCATTGCAGCACTTTTTATGATAGCAAAGACCTGGAACCAACCCAAATGCCCATCAGTGATAGATTGGACAAAGAAAATGTGGCACATATACACCATGGAATACTATGCAGACATAAAAAAGATGAGTTTGTGTTCTTTGTAGAGACATGGATGAATCTAGAAACCATCATTCTCAGCAAACTGATGGAAGAACAGAAAACCAAACACCACATAATTTCACTGATAGGTGTTGAACAATGAGAACACGTGGGCACAGGGAAGGGAACAGCACTCACTGGTATTCTTTATTTATACAATAAAATACTGTATCAGCTGTGTGGGCTTCATTTTGATATTCAGATATCAAGAAGACGGCTGTTACACTATCATCAAAATAGTATCAACAATAAATTCAAGGTATTCTCTAGAATGTCCTAATCAGATATAGTCTCAAGGAGAGTATCAAAATTCCAAATGCCTTGAAACATCCCATATGACAAATTAGACATAGTAACTGGCTGACAGTAAAATAATATTGACTATTTAGAAATTTAAATTCCTTTTTGACTACGGAATGAAAATCAATTATATAGTATTAATAGGGCATTAGCAAATTATAGGCCTCAGATATCACCAAGTTCAATGGGTCCTGATAAGTTATATACAATTTTTAATATATTTTAAATTTGAGAACAGTTTTAGTATATGTTAGTATATAAACAAGAGTAGGATCTACTGCTTTCTAGACATAGTACGTCTTACTTCCATTGTATAGTAGCAAACCAATTTCTCCTTATAAGTCAGGACTAATCTCCCTAGCAAATACAGTAACTCCCTCTTCTGCCAGTTAATTCAATGACATTTGAACCCCAAATAGGCCAAGTGGAAGATTCAAATTCTAGCTCAAGGAAGTCATTTTTCTGTTCCCTCACAGAATATTCTTCCCTTTGGAACAAAGACCACTATACCACTGAAGCCTATCATAGTGGAGACAGGAATATCATATTAATTTTCTAAGTAAATTGGTAGATCTAATACTGAGAGGTACCACTCTAACACCCAAGAATAGCTACATAGAATGCTTTCCCACTTTGCTAAATGGAGTTCCCATCATATTAGGTGGGCATACATTTTCACATCACTACATTCTGTTTCCTTGAATCAGATGAGTTGAGACATAGGGGTACTGCCAGAGGGAAGACAGGCAGTCTCTCTAAAGACAAAACATAATACATTTTCCTTGAAATGATTATACTTGATGAGCTATTTATTTTTTTATTATTTTTTTAATTTTTTGAGATGGAGTCTCACTCTGTTCCCAGGCTGGAGTGCAATGCAACTCCGCCTCCTGGGTTTAAGAAATTCTCCTGCCTCAGCCTCCTGAGAAGCTGAGATTACAGGCACCTGCCACCACACCCAGCTAATATTTGTATTTTTTGTAGAGATGGGGTTTCACCATTGTTGGCCAGGATAGTTTCAATCTCCTGGCCTCGTGATTTGCCTGCCTCAGCCTCCCAAAGTGCTGGGATTACAGGCACGAACCACTGCACCCAGCCTATTTCTATTTACTTGCTAAAGTCAATGCCTCTTCTGCAACCTGAATTAGTTGTATAAGGATCAGGAGTGAATATGTCTACTTAGGATAACAAAAATGTCATTACAGGCTGTGGCGGAAATTCATTGCCACCCAAGATTGACTTACCCTGTTGGATCCATTCCTTTCCTTCAGGCTTAGGAGTTGAGGGTTAGATTGCTAACCTCTGATCAGTCGTTTTCAACATTACCTTTGACAGTGCCACAGATCCTTCTGAGGAAGTACCATACCACTTCACCTTCTCAGGCAGAGGTATCAGCTTGACTGTCACTCCACAGACCAAGACTAGAGGCAAATGTAAACACTACACAGATGGGATGAGGAACAGCTGTTCAGCTGCCTGGCTAGAAGAACAGGCCCAGTTCTTTACTGCAGGATGGACATGGAAAAGTTCAGGCACCTGAAGTTACTGGCATCAGCCACATGAGATTGATGATGGGGTTGGCTTCTACAAAAGGTCTATGTGGTTCTCATTCCTGAAAACAGATGTTTGGAAACAGGTGTTTTCAAAGATAATATGAAACTATACCAATATGTCGCACTATGGAGAAAAGCTAACTCTGGCAGAAGAAAAAAGATTTTCTTGAGACAAGAGTAGATGAGGGACTATTGGTCTGGACATTCAAAGGAGTCTGTTCTGTAAGTTGAGTTATATAGAAGCAGAGATACTAGGTCAATCTACGTTGCACCCTCCCTCTTTTGGTAAGGAAAACATTGATGTCTATGACATTATCATTTTCTCTGTGGTGGCCTTGAAATTGTTATTCCTTCCAGAAAGGGTCGGATGACATTTGTATAAGGATTTGAATCCTTCTCGTTTAGCCAAATGATGGAACTCAGCATGCCCCACGGGCTTCATGTATGTAAGCATTACTGGAGATCCAAGTGGCTCTATAGGTAGAATAGACATTGGGGTCCTTCCTGCCCAAGTCCTGGGGCTTGCTTCCATGGATCTAATCCTTTAGTTCATATCAGTTCATGGTGTACCAGAAGCTCCAACACATCTACAAATTTTCACAGAACAGCTTTGTACAGGGCAGTAAATCAGGTCACCAGGCCTTCAAAGGTTCCTACCACTTAGGGGTGGTGGAGCCCAGGAAACCAATAATCATCTCTGCCAGCTGTTGAAACTTGAAATCATCCTCCAGAAACCTCTTGCTATTTTAGGAGAGTCATCCTGGTAGTTCTGTGTGTGTTGTGAAAGAGTGGCTCACTATTTAACCATCTCCACTGTGCTGCTTCAGGGACCACGATCACTTGAACTTTTCCTGGTGTCTCGGATCTGTTTTCCTGCAAAGGGATAATCTAGGCTTATTTGTGGCTTTTTTTCGTAGCTTTCCTTTATTTGTTTACTTTCCTTCTGTTCTTCACTATGTTTCCATTTGAAATCAGTTTTCACATATGCATTTCACTGCAACTCTACCTTCAGGAACTTACTGCATTACACAGGAAATTCCTTATAGAGTGTGACCATCTGCACTGCAAACACTTTTCAGGGAATTGACTAGCTACAAATACTTAAGAAAAATCTTATAAAGGGTTTAACATTTTCATAAGAAAAAATAATATTTGTATTTTCTGTTTTGGTTGGGTTACATTTTTACTATTTTGAGAAAAACAGTACTACTGTGTTTTTAAAAAAATAAACAAAAAAAGCTTTCATAAAATTTAATGGTATTGACAAAAAAAATTAAGAAGGCAGAATTTGGTGTTCCTATATATTATACTTCAACCATAATCTTAAACTATCATCTGTCAAGCTTTATTATTTTGAGTATATAATAGGTATTTTTCATATTCTTATTTCTTTTCTATGATGCCTCACAAAATATATAGCTCTGTGAGTCTCTTCTTTCAGAGGATCTAATCACTTGTTAGTTTTCAAGGATTTCCAGGTTCACAGCAGCTGATTTCTTACTACACATTTTATGACTCTAAAACCATTAGAAGAACATCAATGCTTCCCTAAATTGGTTTTTTGGAGAAAATGTAATATGTTTGACGAATTAAAATAAAAAGATGGAAACATAACAGCATATTGGATTACTTGTTAATTTTTCTTTCTCAAATGTTTTATACGGAAAGGAATTGATTTGTGGAGTACATTTTCAAACCAATTTCACCTTCGTTTCTAGAAAAACTACATTTTGTCCTAGAAAGCTATTGACATTTCATCAGAGGAAACAGATTCAGAATTGCTGCCCAGTAAAATCTTTTTTAGCGATAGTTCTCTATCTTTCACCAAAGACAATGCAATTGACCTTGGGTTGGAGGATAAAAAGCTGCCATTATCAAGTGACAGAATAACTGGTTGTCTTCCCCTGCTATGTTTTTGACATCACAAATTCTTTGTGTCAACCTTTCACATAGAGAAAGAACTAATCCAATAACCATAACAACTTAAATTATACAATTACTTTATCTTTGTCAATTTAAATTGGTGAGTTTATCAAAAACAAAAACAGAACTTCAAACTTCAGAGATTATAAGCATAAGTGAAATAGACTTAAAAGTATCTTACCATCTAAAAACATCACAAGTCAATTTCTCATACCTTAAGTTGTTTATCTCTAGACCCTACCTCCTTTCAGATTGGAGGCCAGAATCCATTCAAATTGAAATAGTTTCTAATAGCGATTCAAAAATAAACCCATTAATTGTCTCTTTTCAAATGATTATTAGAAATGAGCTTCTTAAATGGAAAACAATCTAATATTTAAAGCAATCATTTAATTCCTTCAGAAAGAGAAATTACTGTTTTCAATGGAATTATTTTCATCACATTATATAAAATAATAAGAATCATACATGTATCTTGCAAGTTATTTTTTCTTTTTTAATAAAAATCTATAGATGTAAGAAAATCTTATAGGAAAATTCACAAAAAAAGAAATCAATGAGAAGAAACTTAAAAAGAGAGGATGTGTTTTTTTTTTTATTATTATTGCACTTTAGGTTCTGGGGTACATGTGAAGAACATGCAGGATTGTTGCATAGGTACATACATATCAATGTGGTTTGCTGCCTCCATCCCCATCACCTATATCTGGCATTTCTCCCTATGTTATCCCCTCCCCCAACTCCCTATCCCCCCCACTGTCCCTCCCTTAGTCCCCCCCCCAACAGACCTCAGTGTGTGATACTCCCCTCCCTGTGTCCATGTGTTCTCATTGTACAACACCCACCTATGAGTGAGAAAATGTGGTGTTTGATTTTCTGTTCTTGTGTCAGTTTGCTGAGAATGATGGTTTCCAGGTTCATCCATGTCCCTATAAAGGACACGAACTCATTGTTTTTCATGGTTGCATGGTATTCCTCAGTGTATATGTGCCACGTTTTCCCTGTCCAGTCTATCATCAATGGGCATTTGGGTTGGTTCCAAGTCTTTGCTATTGTAAAGAGTGCTGCAAGTAACATATGTGTGCATGTGTCTTTATAATAGAATGATTTATAATCCTTTGGATACATACCCAGTAATGGGATTGCTGCATCAAATGGAATTTCTATTTCTAGGTCCTTGAGGAATCACCAGACTGTCTTCCACAATGGTTGAACTAATTTACACTCCCACCAACAGTGTAAAAGTGTTCTTATTCCTCCACATCCTTTCCAGCATCTGTTTTCTCCAGATTTTTTAATGATCGCCATTCTAACTGGTGTGAGGTGGTATCTCAATGTAGTTTTGATTTGCATTTCTCTAATGACCAGTAATGTTGAGTATTTTTTCATATGCTTGTTGGCCTCATATATATCTTCTTTTGAAAAGTGTCTGCTCATATCCTTTGCCCACTTTTGAATGGGTTTGTTTGCTTTTTTCTTGTAAATCTATTTTAGTTCTTTGTAGATTTTGGGTATAAGTCCTTTGTCAGATGGGTAGATTGCAAAAATTGTTTCCCATTCTGTTGGTTGCTGGTTCACTCTAATGATTGTTTCTTTTACTGTGCAGAAACTCTTCAGTTTAATTAGATCCCATTTGTCTATTTTGGTTTTTGTTGCCAATGCTTTTGGTGTTTTAGTCATGAAGTCCTTGCCTATGCCTATGTCCTGAATGGTTGTGCCTAGGTTTTCTCCTAGGGTTTTTATGGTGTTAGGTCTTATGTTTAAGTCTTTAATCCATCTGGAGTTAATTTTAGTGTAAGGTGTCAGGAAGGGATCCAGTTTCTGCTTTCTTCACATGGCTAGTCAGTCTTCCCAACATCATTTATTAAACAGGGAATCCTTTCCCCATTGCTTGTTTTTGTCAGGTTTGTCAAAGTTCAGATGCTTGTAGATGTCTCCGAGGCCTCTGTTCTGTTCCATTGGTCTACATGTCTGTTTTGGTACCAGTACCATGCTGTTTTGATTAATGCAGACTTGCAGTATCATTTGAGGTCAGGCAGCGTAATGCCTCCAGCTTTGTTCTTTTTGCTTAGAATCGACTTGGCTATGCGGGCTCTCTTTTGGTTCCATATGATGTTTAAGGTGGTTTTTTCCAGTTCTGTGAAGATGGGCATTGGTAGCTTGATGGGGATAGCATTGAATCTATAAGTTACTTTGGGCAGTATGGCAATTTTCACAATATTGATTCTTCCTGATCATGAGCATGGAATGTTTCTCCATCTGTTTGTGTCCTCTCTTATCTCCTTGAGCAGTGATTTATAGTTCTCCTTAAAGAGGTCCTTTACATCCTTTATTAGTTGTATTCCTAGGTATTTTATTCTCTTTGTAGCAATTGTAAATGGCATTTCATTCTTGATTGGGCTCTATTTAAGTCTACTATTGGTGTATAGGAATACCTGTGATTTTTGCACATTGATTTTGTATCCTGATACTTTGCTGAAGTTGCTTATCAGTTTCAGGAGATTTTGGTCTGAGACAACAGGGTCTTCTAAATATATAATCATTTTTGTCTGCAAATAGAGACAATTTGACTTCTTCCTTTCCTAATTGAATATCCTTTATTTCTTTTTCTTGCCTGATTGCTCTGGCTAGAACTTCCAATACTATATTGAATAGGCGTGGTGAGAGAGGGCATCCTTGTCTGGTGCCAGATTTCAAAGGTAATGCTTCCAGTTTTTGCCCATTCAGTATGATATTGCCTGTGTTTGTCATAAATAGATTTATTATTTTGAGATACGGTCTGTCGATACCTAGTTTATTGAGAATTTTTAGCATAAAGGGCTGTTAAATTTTGTCAAAGGCCTTCTCTAGATATTGGCCTGAAGTTTTTTTTTTCTTGTTGAGTTTCTGCCGGGTTTTGGTATCAGGCTGATGTTGGTCTCATAAATGATTTAGGAAGGATTTCCTCTTTTTTGATCATTTGGAGTAGTATCAGAAGGAGTGGTACCAGCTCCTCTTTGTATGTCTGGTAGAATTCGACTGTGAACCCATCTGGACCTGGTCTTCTTTTTGTTGGTAGGCTCTTAATTGCTGCCTCAACTTCAGCCTTTGTTATTGGTCTATTCAGGGTTTCGATTTCTTCCTGATGATTATGTGCCTTAGGGTTGCCCTTCTTGAGGAATATCTTTGTGGTGTTCTCTATATTTTCTGGACTTGTATAATTCTTTTAATCAATATTGAAAAGCATGTTTAAAAAATGTTAAACCTATTCTTAAATTAAAAATCAATTATTACTAAATAAAGAATAAAATAATAAAATGTTCAACATGAGATGACACTGAACAGGCAGGTTTTCTTGTATAGAATATTGTTTTGTTCCCATCAAATAATATCTACTTATAAACCATTTGGATTTTTTTATATTACTTGAATTATTGTCTGATAGAGCAATAAATGCAAATTTCCCCCAATTCCTCAAATTTGGTGACCTACAACATTATCTTCCACTTATCCAAATTAATTAAAGCAGGTATATACTTCATTAACGTTTATAGGTCTTCAATATTATGGGGAAAATAATCGTATCTTCACTAAAGAAAGAAATCTTTGTAAAAACTCATAGGCTGTTAGAATGATTACCCATATTAATCACAAAAACTGGATTTTTCTATGTATCATTAGTAGTGTTTTATATATCATCCTAGTTTGTGCTATCAACTATTAAGAGACTCATGTAAGTATTATTCCTGTTTATAGTAAGAAATATCAAGTCGTTTTAGAGATTAAGATAACAAATTCATAAAGACTTGGCATAAGACAATAGAGAATGGAGGATCTAGGCAGAAAAGGAGAGTACAGACCTCACTTAAAATAATTTAAAATTCAGTGATGCCAAACGTTAGTCAAATTTATCCACTCTTCTACAAGTATGTATCATCTATCTCATAGTATGTAAACAGTGTGGCCAAAAATTGACTTCCAAAATTCTCAAAGCAAAGCCTGCTCCCATTTGACTATGTGATGAGATGTTGCATTGTGATCACACCAAGTCCAAGCCACTTGTCTTCTGGCAGGGAATATCCAGAAAGAAGCAATTTTCTTTCCCCAAAGCTGCCACACTGGAAGACTGTGATTATGAGCAGATGTTCTGAAATTGTTTTTTATTTAATTTCTTTATGATTTTATTGTTGTTGTCTTGTTTTTTGGAGATAGGGTCTCACTCTGTAGCCCAGGATGAAGCACAGTGGAACTATCATGGCTTGCTGCAGCCTCAAACTCTTAACCTGAAGCCATCTTAAACCCTGGACCACTTAAGTAGCTGGGACCACAGATGTGCAATACTACACCAGCTAATTTTTTTTTAAGAGAGAGGGTCTGGCTATTAGAATAATGACCCATATTCACCACAAGAACTGGATTTTTCTATGAATCATTAGTATTGTTTTATACATTACCCTACTTGATGCTTTTAATTATTAAGAGACTCATGTAACTATTATTCCTGTTTATGCTGCCCAGGTTGGTCTGAAACTCCTGGTCTCAAGTCATCCTCCTGCCTCGGCCTCCCAAAGTGTTGGAATTGTAGACATGAGCTACAAAACACTGATGCATCAGTTTTTTAATGCTTAGAGGTACATTTTGAAACTTGTAAGATCTATATGAATGTTAGTTTTTCTCAGCTACTATTGTCTGTTAAGTACAACAATATATGACTTGAATGGGCTTTGAAAAAATTAAAAGTGACATTTACCAAAAATTTATTTCAAATAAACTGATTTTTTAATTTTCTCCCTACATTTTTAATGTTAATTGGACAAAATCAGTATGATGTGATTCAAAAGCTCTATCCAACTAACAAATATTCTGCATACATGGACTAATTATTTGATTTTCTTCTTTTTCAATATTTTTTTTCCTGAATGATGCCATCAATTTATATGAATTAAAATATTCTATTATCACAGTAACAATGACTCCCAGAAATATAGGTCCAGAACAGAATGTTCTTCAAACCGAGGCCTGCACATCCAATTTTGCACTGACATTTCCATGTGGATTCCTCAAATATCTCTCAAAATGAACTTATCCAAAACTACCTCTAATATTTCTTTTTTTCTCCATCCAAACTTACTCCTCCAATTTAATCTTTGCTATCTCAGTAAAGAACATTATAGTCCCTTAGTTACTGAAACTTGAAACCTAAGAAATCATCCATAATTTTCCATTCCCTTTTTAACATTCCTCCCATCTTATCATTCAACAGTCCCTAACAGTTTCATCTTCTAAGTGCAACAACGAAATATTCTCCTGTTTTTATTCTCATGTTCTTTCATCTCCACTGGCAACACCTAGTCTCAGTCATAATCGTCTTTCCCTCCATTAACTTAACACTCTTCTAACTGAATTAATTGCTTTCTTATATCCAGTCATTTATTCTCTAATTTAGAGAATAGCAATACTTCTAAAAGTGTGGATCTGATCACAGCATTCTTCTTCTTAAAGCATTTCAATGGTTTCTCGTTGCATCTGGAATAAACTTGTTCTTCTTGTGCATTGCCCCATCTACCCAAGCTCTCTCCCATCTCTTCACATTCCTCTGCTCTAGCCACAAAAGACCGTTTTCCATTCTTCACACACACATGGTTGTTTTTTTCCTCAGGGCCCTTTCACATGGTGTTTCCTCAATCAGTAATGCTCCTCCCCTGAATCCTCACATGACCAGCACTTCTGTCCTTAAATCTTAGAATCAATGGTATCTCTTTATCAAGACACCTTTCCTCACCAGGCTATCTAGAGTAGCCCTTGCCCTTTCCATCCCCATGATTCATCATCTCAGCTTTTTATGTGTTTCCTTTAAAGTATTGATACAAGAAGCAAAATACACGATTGGTCTATTTTTAAGAGGACAGGAAATGTGAGATACCTTTCTAATAGAATGTAACCTCTATGAGAGAAAGAACCAAGATTCTGTTGTCCTGGCACAATGCTTAGCAAAATGCTTGCTGCACAGTAGGCATTAAATGCATGTTATTTAATAATAATAATAAATTGTACTTTAAAAGCTCATTAATGTGTTTTCTTATATTTTTATAAAACACACTGTTTAAATCATAAAGTTGATTTAAGAAATAAAGTAATAGCCTTTATTTAACTAAATGTATGTATAATTGTTATTTAGTCTATGAATTATTTTATTCCACCCATATAACTATGGTTAAAATGGGATAAATAGAATTAATGAAATGATACCTGTAACCATAAAGATAATGTCTTCATATAATCAGAATTACAAAATTATAACATAAATATTTTTATCTAATGTCATATACTTCACTGCCTTTCCTGGAATAAAAATAGTGCTTGAAGCAGAATAACAGACTGTCTTACATCTGTGAATTTTCAAGTTTTGACCAATATCTGTCTGGCTTGAGGCTGTTGGACATCTGGTAAGTTTCACTCCTGTATTTTGGCATATATTTATTTGCTATATTTGGGGAAAAAAGTTAATGTCTGCAATGTGTGGCTGGAATATTTGTGAAAAATTCAGCCTTGAATATTTTAACTGTTTTAGTAGTTTGCTAATCTACTTTTTTTTTGTTAAATTGATGAGAATAAAGGTGAAATTAAAACCACTGCTATAATAAATACCAAAATATTGGCAATGAAGTTTGTAAACCGACAGTTTAGAAATTTAAGAAGTAATTAGCATACTATATGATTTAAATTGGTAACTTTCTGCACTTTTGATGTTTTATCGTTATATCATATTTCCTTTTAATTACCACAAGATGGAAAGAGAAACAGAAGGAATATTTGAGATTTAATGTCAATATCACAAATTGACTAATCCTCCCTCCCACTTTGGTTTTGTTTTTGATTTCACCTTTAATGTATACATTACCACACTATATACAGCACTAAGCATAGTCTCTTCTCTCAAGAAATTTACAATTTCATTAAAGATGAGACCTATACAGATGTAACTAAAAAGACAACTCAGTAGGTGATATATGCCTGGGAAGTCATCATTCCTCACAGTTCTGACAGTGCTACTACGTCCAAAATGACACAGAACCAAAGTCTTGAGTAATTCCATGAATCATGCTCTCCCATTTCATAAGTGTATAAGCGTGCCAGCTGATGCATGCAAAATTTGCCTTAATGAGTGTGCCCAAATATCCCCATTTACACCCATTGTCTAACCGAATTATTAACAATACTTTTTCCATTCCCAAAATAACTAGTTTAAATGATTTGTTCCTCCTATTTAACCATGACCTCCATGGTTACAGATGCAAAATTAGGTTGAATTGCCCTGTGTTTTCCCTTTTCCTACCATGAAACATATGCATCCTATTTCCCTGCTCCAGCTATTATCACCCATGTCTAGGTTAACCAAGGGGAAAACTGGCATTGAGAAATTTATCATTTCAGAAATTCACTCTTTATGTTTTAAAGGGAATGCTCTAGTACCAAAAATCAAGACCCAGGCTCATAATTGTATCTTTTGTATAAATCCAACCTTTGAAAGCAATTTCTCACTCCTAGTCATAGAGCCTAAAATGACTTGTTCAAGCTCCCCCCAGCCATCCTGGTAATATAGAATTGCAGCTCTAGGATTATCACAATTGATATGGCCTAACTGGATTCACCATATGCCTCCTCATCCTTCTGGATCCTCTGAATCATGCCATGTTTTTGTGTGTGTGGGGGGGGGGGGGGGGGGGGGGTGGGGGGGGGGGGATGGAGTGTTGCTCCGTTGCCAGACTGGAGTACAGTGGCTCAATCTTGGCTCACTGCAACCTCCTACTCCCTGGTTCAAGCGATGCTTCTGCCTCAGCCTCCTGAGTAGCTGGAATTACAGGCACACATCACCCTAATTTTTGAATTTTTAGTAGAGACGGGGTTTCACCATATTGGCCAGGATGGTCTCGATCTCCTGACCTCGTGATCAACCTGCTCTGGTCTCCCAAAGTGCTGGGATTACAGGCGTGAGCCACCACGCCTGGTATAATGATGCCATATTTCTAAACTCATCTGGTGCATCTGAGTGCCATTGAGACTTGTGCTCACACATCGTGCATGCTTCTCAACTATGACCATAGCTCTTCTTCCAAAAAAACTTAAGTTTTATTCACATTTACAGGGTCCTAAGTCACATTGTGTAAGTTTTTAAACCAGCCACTGGGAATCCTTATTGTCAGATTTTACCGAGAAGTACCAGGACTTTGGTATTCTTTGAACAAAATAGATCCATTATAAGATCCTTGTTTTCCTTATTGGAAGTTTCTCCTTGTACTTCCCTCCCCTCCCTCCTCACCCCCAGCCATACATACACACAAAAAAAACAAATAATGGG
Source organism: Ateles fusciceps (assembly GCA_036589455.1). NCBI lineage: Eukaryota > Metazoa > Chordata > Mammalia > Primates > Atelidae > Ateles > Ateles fusciceps. Next base: position 1,594,102 of record JAZHEH010000174.1, on the reverse strand, counting down.
CCTGGGGAAATTTTATACTCCTTTAAAATTAAAGTGTCTTGGAATACAGGACCAGTGCCTTTGTTCACAATCCTTTTGAATTCATTTTCAAATACCTAAATGCAAATTTCTATTACTAGTCTGTTTATCTATCAAATTATATATTTATCTATCTAAATATGCGGTCCATCATGGTTACCATGGTGATTAATCTTTGTTTCTGGGCATGATTGAGAACACAAGGAAGGACTCAGCATTTAGAAAAAAAATAGGCAGGAGCTCAGGACTGCCAGAACAAACAAGGCTTGTCACAGATGCCCTAGTGATGGCTGTCACTTTTGTGTGGCCCCAAGGCAAATGTACCTTCCTTCCCTGTGATTTCCATTAAAAAGGAAATTTACCTATTCTCCTTTTACGACTTCTACTATGGAACAAATTTCTTTGTTACACTGCTTGAGGAATGTCATTTTTACCTTTTCCTATGGTGAAGGGTGTTTTTTCTGAGGAAGCCATCATCACCACAAACACCGTTGGACCAGTTCAAGTAACTTCTCAGGTTTTCTGAAACACCCTGGAAAGTCATAAAACTAAAATACACACACACACAATTCAAATACGCAATTTCTCCAAAGATTTCCTGAAAATCAAAACTTCTGTACTTGTTACTTAACTTATATTATTTCCTTTCTTGTTCTATGTGGCTGTATGTATATAGGTAAACAACGAGTCACGTACTGAAATAGAGTTGTTTCTGGATATTAGTGACATATCAGAATTCTTTCATTTTTTTAAAATTTATATATTTTTAAATTTTTGAAACTCTTCTGTAGCTAAAATGCATTACCTTTTTCTTTTTTTTCTTTTTTTTTTTTTTTTTTTTGAGACAGACTCGAGTCTTGCTGTAGCATCAGGCTGGAGTGCAGTGGTATGATCCTGGCTCACTGCAACTTCCACTTTCCGGTTTCAAGCAATTCTCCTGCCTCAGCCTCCTGAGTAGCTGGGACTACAGGCATGTACCACCATGCCTGGCTAATTTTTCGTATTTTTTTTAATAGAGACCAGGTTTCACCATGTTGGCCAGGATGGTCTCGATCTCTTGACCTCGTGATCTGTCTGCCTCGGCCTCCCAAAGTTCTGGGATTACAGGTATGAGCCACCACATCCGGCCTGTATTACCGCTTTCTTAAAATGTTAACTATGAATATTTCTAGAATAAATACAAGTGAATATGATGGTTGATATTATGTATCAACTTGGCCAGTCCAGAGTACATGGATGTTTGGTCAAATACAGGCCAAATGTTGCTGTGAATGTAATTATAGAATATGATTAACATTTAAATCAATAGAATTTAAGTGAACAGTTTAATCTCAGTAATGTAGGTGTATTAGTCGATTCTTGAATTTCTATAAAGAACTACCTGAGACTGGGCAATTTATAAAGAAAGAGGTTTAATTGACTCTCGGATCCACAGACTGCATAGGAAGCATGAGTGGGAAGGCCTCAGGGAACTTACAATCATGGCAAAAGGCAAAGAAGCAGCAAGCACATCCTATGTGGACAGAGAAGGAGGAAGAGATGGAAGGGGAATGTGTCATACACTTTTAAACAACCAGATCTCCTGAGAATTCATTCACTCACTATCATGAAAATAGCAAGGGGGGAAATCCACCCCCATGATTCACTTACCTGCCACAGGGCACATCCTCCAACATTGGGAATTACAATTCAACATGTGATTTGGATAGGAACACAAATTCAAACCATATCAGGTGAGCCTCATCCAATGAGTTGAATGTCTTAAGAGAAAAAGACTGAGATTTCCCCAGGAAGAGGGAATTCTGTCAGCAACCTCCTTTTTGATTCAAGCTATAATGTCTCCCCCGGGGCTCTAGCCCTCTGGCTTGCTCTGCAATTTTCAGTCTTGCCAGCCCACAAAATTATATGAGTCATTTTTTAAAAAATAAATCTCCCTCCTTTCTCTCCATATGTGTGTATGTATGCGTGTGTGTGTGTGTCTGTGTGTGTGTGTGTCCAGGCCAATCTTGTCCCCCACACACATATCCTGTTGTTGTTTTTGTCTCCCTGGAGAACTCTGGCTAATACATCAATAATAGAAAACTCAAAATATATCTATTTCACATATACATTCATGAAAAGGTATACCAGAATAGAAATCACACTAAAGAACAGGACAAGGTAAAACGTCATAGAAAAAAATGAGTAATTAATTTAATTACTGACTTAATTCATTAATTACAATAACTAAAATGAGTTAGAGTACAGATTGATTAGTGTACAATTTTTTTGAAAGCATTCTCTTGCCACTAATATGAACTAAGCTATTGCAGTGAAATATTATTTGCTCTAAGACCCCTAATTAATTCTCACTATTTGAAATTATTCTCATAACATTTCCCAGAATGGTTAAAAAAAAAAAGGAAGGGAGTAGAAAAACACTCATATGCAATCATATGCCACTTTTTTCAACCAACAGGAGCTAGATAGAATATAAAGAATGAAAAATGGAAACAAATCACTTTAGTCCATTTCCAAAAAAGATTTTCTGGTTAACAACCTCAAATAATACTTATTTAGATTTGGACACAAAACAGTTTCTGTGGAGAGGTGGTGATTAATCCTTCTGAAGCCCCTCTTGAACCTTCCAATTAACAGATTTATTTTTACAATACAATCAAGTTCTGCAGGGACAAGCATAGAGAGTTAACACAGAGGCCTAACTTATAAAAGGCTGAGTTTGCGTGCAAATATGGTTGACTTGGTAAATAGAAAATTATTCTATCTGAATCTTTTTTCCGTTTTGCACAGAGATTTTATTTGATGTGATTAATATAGAATAGTTGTGTCTTCATGACAAAATGATCTGAAGCAGATGTTCTTTAGATGGGCTTAAAGACAGTTCACTATTACATGCTAACTACAAAATAACTTGATGGGGTTAAAAGACACCATCTCTATACACAGTAAGGTAGCTCTCTCTAAATATAGGGACTAGAAAGACTGCCACAGACATGCTAAGTATTTGGATTCATGAAGAAGCCAAGTCATACATGCAGGCTTCAGAGATTTTAACAAAGAGGAAAACAACACAGACTAAACAATAAAATAAAATGCCCAAACTCAAGTTAGCTATATTCAAATGAGATTCTGTTATATTGCTTGTTTCAGAAGTTTTAAGGTAGGTTAGTGTAAACAAGAAAACAAATATATAAACCAAAACTAACAACAAAGACAAAAGATCCTTGATATTGCTATTGTCTATAAATAATAAAATTACCTACTTACTCATCCAAAGTCTGTATCTGTTCTGAGCATATACTTTATTCAAATTTTTATTTCTTCACAGTTGTAAAATATTAAAAGTCCCAGCATTTTGGGAGGCCAAGGTGGGTGGATCACGAGGTCAGGAGTTCAAGACCAGCCTGACCAACATGGTGAAATCCCCTCTCTACTAAAAATACAAAAATTAGCTAGGCATGGTGGCAGGCACCTGTAATCCCAGCTACTCTGGGGGCTGAGGCAGGAGAATCTCAAAACTGGGAGGTGAAGTTTGCAGTGAGCTGAGATTGCGCCACTGCACTCCAGCCTGGTGACAGAGGGAGACTCCATCTCAGAAAAAAGCAAAAGAAAAGAAATTAAAAGTCATGATTTTATTAGTTACGACAGTATTAAGGACTAGAGTGGATGTAGCTAGCATATGTGCAAAATAGGGTATGTCCACATCTTTTATATTTTAAAATAGTTTGTATAAAGACACAAAAATAATTAGAATAAATTTTAGTTGCTATGGAGTTTATATCCTACATATTAATTATATTTATTATAGGAATATAAAAAAAGATTCTCAAAGTCTCTTTAAAAAGACGCTTTATTTCGCCAGCATTGGGGTATCCTCTACTAGCCAACTACATGAGCAGGGGATTAGGGTGGTTCTCAAGGTATCACATCTGTCTACTCATCTGGATGCACCTGAATTCAGAAAAAAATGTCCTCTCCCCTTCCGCCTCCCAAATCTTGAGGAAGTGGCTGCACTGGAAAACTCTAACCCAGGTCCATAAAAGGACAGGATTCTGGGAAATGTACCTCTTAGATTCTTCTCTATGATGCTTAAGACACTAAGGAGGGTCTGAGAGTGATGCTGAGATGGTGAGAGAAAACTCAGCACAGTTTATAAATTTGTCAGGTGTGAATCCACACACACATTTTACCTATATTCAGTGTTCCTAATAAAGGCAATAGCAATGTACTGCAACCACCAAATGTGGTATAAATACTATTCACATAACTAAAGACTCATTCCCGCAAAAAAAAAAAAAAAAAAAAAAAAGAAAGTGCAAACAATCCAGTATCATGCTTCACCAATCCTAGAGGAATTTTTTTTTTAATTTAGCCACAAACCTCTTTCAAACTCTGCCATTATATGATATTTAATAATAACTATAAATATGTTTAACCACTATCAATATAAGTACTTTAGATGGCAGAATAATAGGAATAAGAAAAAAAAGTGCTTGCAAAGACACCTAACTCTTCCAGTTCTCTTCCCCTCATATCTTTTGCAAAATCTGGTCAAATGGTCAAATATTGATATTTGTCATTTCATTCTTTTGTTACCTATTCCATATTCTTTTGCCTTTACCCACAATTCACCTGAAAAGTAAATCATTGAGAACCAGATTTCAACTATTAGAGAGTCTAAAGTATTGGTAATCACACCTGCATGTGTTAGTGACCTATTTTACTAGACATGAAAAGTGCTACTCCCTACTCATGCCCCAGTGAATTCCCTCAGTCCAGAGTGTATTCATACATAATCTCAGTGTATGATGGTAAACTAATTCCCAAACCCCTCTAATAGAATCAAATGTTACAATTAATTCAGTGATCTCTTATTTTCCTTTTGGTTTAGTGGCATGAAAGCCCAAATTGTCTAGGTGGCAGTTTCAACTTCCACTTCTGTGGGCACTTTTTGTGGCCCCTGGTGACAGCTCTTCTTCTTTGGGGTCTAAGATGCCTAAATCAGCATATCCCAATGTCTCATACAAGTGGTTCTGAAGAAACTCGTGCCTTGGCCAACATGTAGCAATCAGGAAGAGAAATAACACCAGATAAAGAAGAATTGTGGATGGGTGTGGTGGCTCACGCCTGTAATCCCAACACTTTGGGAGGCCAAGGCAGGCAGATCACAAGGTCAAGAGATCAAGACCATCCTGGCCAACACGGTGGAACCCCATCTCTACTAAAATACAAAAATTAGCTGGGCATGATGGCACATGCCTGTAGTCCCACTTACTTGGGAGGTTGAGGCAGGCGAATCACTTGAACCCAGGAGGTGGAAGTTGCACTGAGCCGAGATCGTGCCAGGGCACTCCAGTCTGGCAACAGAGCAAGATTCAGTACAAAAAAAAAAAAGAGAGCAATTGTGTACTAACATCATCATCAGAGAAAGTGTCAACTCCTCACAAAGGCATTCAAACTTTAAAATACAAACTATCTAATATGACTGCTGATGTGATACAAAACTTAATCAAAACAGTGAGAGTGAAAATAATCAAGAGAAAAGCTAACTGAAAGAAAATAATTCATCTGACATAGTTTTAGAAAAGTGAATGGATCTGTAAGAACATCATTAACATCCAGTCCTGGAGAACTACGCGCTTTCCTCACGGCTTGTGGAGATAGTTGGAAGAGGATGCTGCAAGATGCTTATAAAGTGCAGTATCTTTCTAAAGAGAATTTGAGAACTTCTTTTTTCACTTTTCCATAATATATATAATTAATACCTTGGATATAACTCGATAGCAATTAAAGTTTATTCTCAGTCACCCTTGTACCTATATCTGCTCTGGAAAGAGGATTCACATGCTTTCACTGTATTTTCTCTCTCGCAGAGAATACTAATGATGTACTCTTAAATGCCTGCATGGCTTACCTGAAATAGCCCAGCCTAAATCACTAAATTGGATCCTGTGCTTAACTATATTATGAACTTACGTCCATACTAAGTATGTCTCCAACACCCAGCCACACTTCCAGTTGAAAGCTCTGAATATGATTTTATAGCATTTGAGGAACTTACCCAAGCTCTTAGCCTGGATTATTCTTTCTTATGAGGATAATAACGCTTTAATATACATAATTACATTTTGACTTTTTTACACTTACCCTGAGCACCTTTTTGGAAATTGTTCTCTCATCTATTTTGTCCTCTCTCATAGTACGCCTTTTGTAGTGAGTTGAATGGTGGCACCCAAAGAGATAATTTTATATTCCAATCCCTAATGTGAATATGAATTCATTTAGGAAAAAAATAGTCTTTCTAAATGTAATTAAGTTGAGAATCTAGAGATGAGATTATTCTGATTTATCCTGGTGATTCCTGAATCCAGGGACAAGTATCCTCATCAGCTGAACACAGAGAAGAGAAGAAATCCATGAGTAACCACAATCTAAGGAAGACCTGGCGCCAACAGGAACGGCAAGAGTCAAGCAAGGGCTCTCCCCTGGAGTCTCTGGAGAGAACTTGGCCTTGGCAACACCTTGATTTCAGACTTCTGGCCTCCAGAAAGGTAAGAGAATCCATTTCTGTTGTTTAAGCTGCAGAGTGTGGGGTAAATTGTTGTGGCAGCCCTAATAAAAGTAATATACCATTTCTTGTTCTTTTCTGTCAATGCAAAAAATGTCCTGCTCTTACCTGGGATTCTGCGCTGGGGTGGATTCTTCAACTGAGGAGATCAACAGAGCCGGAGCTCTGGACCAGCCATCTCCGTTCCTGTGATAGTGAGCAAAGAATTGCAAACTAACGCCAAAATGCGAGGGTAAAGCAGTTTATCGAAGTATAGTAATACATTCTCAGAGGAAAAGCGATCGGCCCTTCTTTATAGACCTCAGGGTGTTAATATTTTTATGGGGTTTGTGGGGAGAAGTTGAAGCTTGGGCTGTGTTTGAGTGACAGGATGATGTCATTTGATTGGCAGTTTATGTTATGTAACTGAAATTAAACTGTGCCTGTTTTCACCCATAATTTATTAATATAAGCCCACTCAGGGAGGCAAAACCACATGTGAATTGTATTAAATGACCGTATAAATGAGGATGGAGTTACCCAGTGTTATGGCCTAGATGGACTGGGCATGTGCCACTGCAGGTGATTTTTATCTGTGGCTCAATTTTTCTTTCTCCAGGATGTGCTGGCCACAGACTTTACCACAATCCCTGTCCGTTAGGTTGGAGTTTGGGCATCCTTGGCACTGAACTTACATGGGCCAGGGCCTGTCTTAGTGACAGCCCTTCTGTTCTTTCTCTTACCTCCTCCCAGGAACATTACTATTTATTCATTTACTAGCTTATTTTCTGGCTACCCTCTGCCATCTCTCCTAAATGAGGAGAAACGTGTATATTCTACATGACATAATTATAAACTCAATATATACTTATTGTCTTCAATAATATTGATTCACAACTATAAAAAAGCTGCAAATTTATAACCAAAACCCAGACGAAGAAGTGGAACCTGAGCATCCCTCCCATTAAAGGAACCAATACTCTTGGTTATTTCTCACACCACAGACTCATTTGGAATGTTCCCATTTTAAAGATGCAGAAACCAAAGCTGCATTCTTCTGACCGCATCTCAGTGTTTTCACAGACTTTCCACTATTCTTGGGGCACAAGCAGAAGAAATGAATACTTAACTGCCATGGGTCCTGGACATCATTGAGGGAAAATGGACAGGGGAAGGGCACGTTGAGTTTAATGAGTTATTGTGGAATAACTCAGTTGGGAAAGTGTTAAACTGCAATTTAAAGTTCCGTGCTTTGTTTTCAGATTTCACTGAGACCCTTCACCAATATGGCTAGTCGGACCTCCCTTACGTCACTCTGAATGTCCACGTCTCCTTAGCCCTAGCCATCACTATGGTCCACATCAAAGCTCTGTTTGAAATAAATGTTAACACTTGATAATGGTGTTATAATTTGATAATTACATTATCAAATTAATGTTAGGATATTTGGGCAACATAAATGTCCAGAGAGAGAATGAACTACCTTAAAAATGTCTCAGGTAATCTTCTAAAAAATCCAGCTAATTCTTAATTCATATGTAAAACATTCTAGCACATAATTTTCTAGTTACCCAATATTAAATCTCAATATTAAATTGCTATCAGATCAATGATTTTGAAGCAAACAATTGAACTTTACATGCTAAAACGTGAATCCAAACCTGCTTTTCCAAACAAGTTAGTGAATAACTGTCTAAATTCAAATGACTGGATTATCAATTCCTTGCTCTTAGCCAATTTTTCTCTCTTTTGAAATCCAGGCCTTTCTTTGCCCCTAGGCAAAGATGGAGCAGCTGTTGATGCAAGGTACTGGACAGCTGGGAGAAAACTGAAACTGTTAGAGTTTCAGTACTGCCCACGAAGCTGTTTACATCACAAGAATTAGATAGTCATCTGGAAGAAATTGCAGCAGTGAATTCTAATTTTAAAGAAATGCAAATATCTTCTGCCATTTTTCATTTTTAAACATTAATAGGATTGTGTAGACAAGGCTTAAAATTTAAGAATATTAATTGTTGCATTTTGATTTGTTGTAAAATTATACTAATTTATAACAATTTTAAGTAAATCCTATTGACATTTCCTAAGGCACTATTTTAAAGAGATGACATTTGAGTTTCTATTAAAGATTTAACTAGGTTTAGAAAGTAGCAACCCTTGTGAAATACAATTGTAGTTATGAAAAATAAAGCACTTTAGAACTTTCATTTAAATTACTTTAGACAGAATATTGAGCATGATTTATTCTTGATAGACTATAGTACTTTCTCAAAGATAATGTAAAATCTGGTTAATACATTTAATAAATGCTTATTCAGAATTCTTTGTAAACTTTACCTACTTTTAAATATGACATATGAAAAAGAATTAAAATATACAAAAACGGCCAAGGGTTCTTTCAAGTTGGCTTAAGCATTTAAAAATTTAAAATCATCTTTCCCTTCACTGTCCTCACCAATTACTCCAATTACTCTTCACTAGGAGTTAATCCACTAAAAAAAAAAAAAAAAAAGAAATATGTAAAGATCTCAAAATTACATAATAACCAAAGCATTCAAGATTTTAGTATTAACTCTAGTGAGCAAGAGATACAATTATTTATCTTTTATCATCATAAATAATACTATCAGTAAAATTGTTTACAGAAACTCCTTATCAAACTATCTAGTATAGAAATTGCTGTGAATGTGTGTATTTTTTCATGTATATGTAAATAATAAAAGAAACTTTTTTTTCATTTCTATACTGATTATTAATGGAGGTCAATCAAATATTTATTTCCAAACTAACAAATTGTTACTTCAAATATAGGAATATTTAAAATAAATATTTTGTTGGTAGAAACAAATGCATACATGACCCAAAATTGGTACTATAACTTATTAAATCTAGAATATTAGATTGTTTAAAATTCATTGTGACAAACATTGCATATAATTAAAGCACAGTTAGAAAGACTATTTAGTAGTTCTTCTATAGTTCACATTAGTAGTTCTTAATATGGCATCAAATTATGAAATAGTTATTGTATCCTTTACCACCACAAACTCACACCTGGAAAAGAATCAATTTCTTTTAAAAATGTCTTTGATAGACCAGGCAAGGTAGCTCACACCTGTAATCCCAGCACTTTGGGAGGGAGGCAAAAAACCTGAAGTCAGGAGTTCAAGACCAGACTTGCCAACATGGTGAAACCCCATATCTACTAAAAAAAAAACAAAAAATTAGCTGGGCGAGGTGGTGAGTGCCTATAATCCCAGGTACTCTGGAGGTTGAGGCAGGAGAATCTCTTGAACCTGGGAGACGGAGATTGTAGTGAACCAAGATCGTGCGATTGCACTCCAGCCTGGACAATAAGAGCGAAACTCCATCTCAAAAAAAAAAAAAAAAAGTCTTTGATAAAGCACTAAAAATTCCTAATTTTATTTAATCTTCACACTTGTATGCACCTACTTTAAAATATTTTTCGTGAGGAATGAGACAGTTTGCCTAAAGTATTTCTAAATATAAATTTATAAAATAATAAAGCTGTAATTGTAAATTTGAAAAATTTGTATCTGTCATTGTGAAGTGGGCAGCTTCCGGACACTTACAAATTTGTCTGATAAAATCCACAGAAAAGTTAAAATGTGATTTTTGATACACATAGTAAAATGTATCAAATCTTGAAAAATCTGCACAACAAATACTTTCCCAAATGAACAATGCAAGATATTACAGAATATTGTAGGAATAAAAGGCCCTCTCAAAGCACAAAACAGGCCATTGGATCTTAATTTAACAAAGTTTTATATCTATCTATCTATCTATCAACCATACTTTTAGATCCCACATTACAATTAACCTTTAAAAAACCTGTTTCTTGCCAAGTATTGGTAAAATATTATAGAAGAGTCCATTAAAAGACTACTCCTTTTTCCAAATACATCTGTGTGAGGTCTGATTTTCTTCATATATGTCAAACTAAATTCATATTGAAACAACTTAAATGCAGAAACAAATATAGGAACCCAAATGTCTTCTATTAAGTCAGATACTGAAGAGATTTGCAACAAATGTAAAATGAAGTCACTATTTTCGTCAATTGCTTTACATTGTGTTTAAAAGTTATTTTAAAAAACATGTTTTTGTTGTTGACATGTGATGGTTTATTATTACTTGCTTGAATTAATTTTTGAATAAGTATTATAACATCTGCTCAGATTTATTTTCTAAAAGAATAAATATTGATAAACATTGATTGGTAAACAAAAGCTATGCGTAATAAACTTTTACTTATAAACTATTACTTATAAACGTAAACGTTTGTAGCCATAAAGGAGTTCTGAAGCCAATAACTTTAAGTAAGGTCCTTGTCAATACAATTGTGTTTATATCAATTTCATATAAATTAACTTTTCTATTTTTTTTTTTTTTTTGTGAAATTGGAGCACAAAAATGGGCTGGGCACAGTGGCTCACGGTTGTAATCCCAGCACTTTGGGAGGCCGAGGCAGGCTGATCATGAGGAGTTTGAGACCAGCCTGGCCGATATGGTGAAACCCTTTCTCTACTAAAAATACAAAAATTAGCCAGGGGTGGTGGTGGTCGCCTGTAATCCAGCTATTCGGGAAGCTGAGGCAGAAGAATTGCTTGAACCCAGGCGGCAGAGGTTGCAATGAGCCGAGACTGTGCCACTGCACTCCAACCTGGGCTACAAAGCAAGACTCTGACTCAAAAAAAAAAAAAGAATTATATATATATACACATATATATATTTATATTTATGTATATATGTATATACATAATTTTATATGTATACATACATATATATTTATACACACACATATATAGCTATACTTTTACAAAATAATTCATGAACATTAAGAACCTCTTGATGTTAGAAGTATTATGTAATATAAAGATCAGAAAAATTAAATATTTTTGGTTTTGCTCTTGTTAGTGATAATTTGAGAAAAATCCTATCCCTTGACTACTTGAAATACTTCTTGGATTTGTTTCATACATATTCTGTCAGAATAGAATCTAATATTTTACTAGAAAAGCTTCTTTAACATGAGTTTCCCATCTGTTCTTTACCATTTACTTCCTTAACTTTTTAATTGTTTTATTATCCTTTAATCAAATTATTTCAGAGAAAAATATAACTTCCACTACTGAGTCCTGTACTTACTCTTCTACAGTGCCATTATTTTCTATTTGTTTAATTAATACTTTGTATCTTTCTCTCTTTGTATAAAGTTCAATGACAACTTCTGGATTTTTCTAATTCAGTTATTATGTATTGACTTCCCAATATGGAAATAAGTATTCGGCTTTCTTATGTCCCCATAACTTACTACATGGGTACACTCTTGCCACTGAGGCACTCAGTATTTTTATCATAGTTTTAAACCAATATGCAGTTTTAACATTTTATCACTGAACTGAATTCAGCCATGTATCTAATCATAATTACCTTTTCTTTTGTATGCATAATTTCTCTGTGTAGTTTTTGTCTTATGTTTGTTCACTTTGCTTGCTCTATTCTTATCACTAGTCCAACCTCACAGATGACAAAAATACCCATTTATCACCGGATAACTAAAACCTCAGATATTTTATGAGTTTTTTGTCTTAGGGGTGTCTCTCATGGATTGTGAACTGCTTCACTGTGGACTGGTACATCACCCAGAATGAGATTTTCCTTCTCCATAATTTTGTAAATTACTTTTCTTATCTTCCAAAGTAAATGTTGTATATCCTGCCTCTAATTTCTTATTCCATTATTTTTGATAAGCTTAAGTTTTCTGACTGTGTACCTCAGAAATATATATATATATATATATATATATATATATATATATATATGTATGTATTCCATCTGGACACTTGCTAGATAGTTTGATTGAATACGGAGTAAGAGATATGGAATAACTGTAATGATATTAAGGTTATGGTTGAATTGACTTCTCTTTTTTAATGTTACATTTGAAAAGCCTGGAGCAATCCTTGCTCCTTATCCCTTTAACACAACTCACTTGCTTAGGAAACTTACAGGGTTTTCTTTTGCTCCTAAGTTTCTTCTATGTTTTCAAAATAATATGTCTTCCAATTTAAAAAGTAAACAATAAAGGAATAGAGTTATTTTTAAAAATTTTTATTTTATTTTATTTCAAGTTCTGGTATACATGTGCAGGACGTGCAGGTTTTTTACACAGGTAAATATGTGGCATGATGGTTTGCTGCACCTTTCAACCCATCAGCTAGGAATTAAGCCTGTCATGCATTAGCTATTTATCCTGATGCTATCCCACAGGCCATGGTGTGCGTTACTCCCCTCCCTGTGTCCATGTGAATGTAAATCCACTACATGTTCCTATGCATAGCCTTTCTTTGCCTGTGTTGGACAAATGAATGTAGAACTGTGCACATGACACGCTGGCTTTTGATTGTAAGTTTCTCCATTCATTTTATTCTCCCTCCAAAAAACAGTGTGCTTTGTTTTGCTTAATTTCATCAATTTATACTTCATTGGACATCTTTACCCTAGAAAACTATTTATTTTATTTCTAGAATTTAAAAATATATATTAAAAATCTCCTTAAGTCCAGGTGCGGTGGCTCACACCTGTAATCCCAGCAGTTTGGGAGGCTGAGGTGAGCAGATCACCTGAAGTCAGGAGTTTGAGACCACCTGACAAACATGGAGAAACCTCATCTCTACTAAATATACAAAAACTAGCTGGACATGGTGGCACATGCCTGTAATCCCAGCTACTCGGGAGGCTGAGGTGGGAGAATTGCTTGAACCCAGGAGGTGGAGGTTGCAGTGAGCCAAGATTGTGCCATTGCACTCCAGCCTGGGCAACAAGAGCAAAACTCCATCTCAAAAAAAAAGAGAAAAAAAAATCTCCTTGCAACTTTTTCAGTTTTATTTCTGGAACTTTGAATTCCTGATTATTGGAATTTTTGGACAAGCTCTCCAATGTTCTTAAATGTTATTTTATATTTTCCACCTCTTCTTATTTTTGCTTTTATTTACTCAATTTTATTTTTCCCTCCTGTTCTACTGTCCAACACAAAAATTCTATTACTTTTTTTCTGGTAATTTTTCTTTTTCATTTTTCAGAAATTTTGTTCTCTACATTTTCCAATTTTTAATAATATCATAATCTTGCTTTATTATCACAAAATCTTCTATCTTGATAATATTTCTTATTTTAATTTTTCTTTCTGTGTTGATTTTGTTGCATATCCATCTTTGTTCTTGTTTTCATCTCTAACTTTTATGGTAGATTCTTTCTTAAAATATCAACTTGCCTTTGGTTTTATTTTCCTATTTGGTTTCTACAGAGTTGAAAACTGTGATTGGAAACCTTCAGTATATCGATATGGCTTTTAAAATTTGAATTCCATTGTAAGAGAATCCGGAGGATTCATTCATTAGACTGAAGTCATGATTTTATGTTTTTCCCTCCATAATTAAAATTTTTTAAATGGAACTTCCCAAAAGACATCTAACTAGAAGAAGAAAACTGTTGGAGTCAGCATCCAGTTTGCAGATGGTCACTTAATTCCTTTGTTTTTAGTAATATAGCCTATGGCTTTCTTCCCCCAATATAAAGAACCCGCAATCTTTTCCCTAAGTATAGAATAGGCTGTTGTTTCTTTTATGCATAAATAATTTTAAATTATCAATGCAACTCTGTGTTTTATCATGTTGTGTATTTTGTTGCCACTTTGTTATTTCATAGTGGCTAAAATTTAACAATACAAATAAAATTTTTCTTGGAATGATGGCCCAATTAGGAATATGTAAAACAAAGCTTCTTCATCATGCTCCAGAATGAAAAAAGACCCACTCTCTTGTTGCTATTGCATGACAAGAGAAAAATGACAATCAGTGGAGAATCAAATTAAAAATAAATTTGTATTAAATGTGTGGGAGAAAGATATGGATGATTATATGCAAATATTTGCTTCAAAGGGCTTATGGAAAAGCTTAACGCAACATCTTTGTTTCTGGGAAACTTTAACTTATAGCGCAAGGGTTTTCAAACAATGCTGAGAGCCAAACCCAGCTAACTGCCTGTTTTATAAATACTATACAGGTGTTCCTTGACTTACCATGGAGTTGACGTCCCAATTAGCCCATTGTAATATTATAAATAATGCCAAGGACTATCTGTACATATATGTTAGAAGACAGCTATGCATGTCATTTACAAATTGTCTATATCTCCTTTTGTGCCACAGTGGCAGAGTTAAGTACTTACTACACAGACCACACATGGATATCAAAACATGTAGTACTAACTGACCTCTTACTGAAAAATTTGAAGGCCCCACTTTTAGTGAAATATCATTGAATGGAACACTATATCTTTAGTTTAATATCATGTATATAAAAAAAAAATAAAGACTGGACCAGGCATGGTTGATCACGCCTGTAATCCCAGCACTTTGAGAAGCTGAGGCAGAAGGATCACCTGGGGTCAGGAGTTTGAGACCAGCTTAGCCAACATAGTAGAATGCCATCTCTACTAAAAATACAAAAATTAGCTGGGCATGGGGGTGGAACCCTGTAATCCCAGCTACTCAGGAGGCTGAGGCAAGAGAATTACTTGAACCTGGGAGGCAAAGGTTGCAGTGAACCATGATGGTGCACTCCAGCCTGGGCAACAAGATCAAAACTCTGTCTCAAAAAGATAAAATAGATAAAAAGACTGAAATAATATGTAATTTGGCCCTTATAATATTATGGACAAGTTATTTTAATTGTAACATAATACAAAACTTAAATATAAAATGGATAGTGAATGTATAGTCTAGCAGTGTGGTTCATGAACAATAATTATAAATCGGATCAAAAAAATCTGAAGTTTCTTTAGGAAGCTTGTCAGCTAACAGTCCCAAATAAATAATTAAATTTATAATTAGTAGAGAATCATTGTCTTTCCAGAGGTACACTGTGAACAGAGGGTAGACAGACTCCTCTCCAGTAACTTCTAAGGAAGATGTACTTTCGGAATTATGTGAGTGCCAGCCTGGGCAACATAACAAGACCCCCACTCTACAAAAAAATTTTAAAAATTAGCTGGGCATGGTGATGGGTGCCTGTAGTCCTAACTGCTCAAGAAGCTGTGTCAGGAGGGTCCTGTAAGCCCAGAAGTTCAAGGTTACAGTGAACTATGATTGCATGCCAATCTGCAGTCCAGTCTGGATGATAGAATGAGACCCCCGTCTCTAAGGAAAAAATCAAAAAGATGTATGTGGGTGTTTGTTTTGTGACTGTATATGTATGGGTGTGATGATATTGAAAAACAAAATGTTAGTGGCCTATCAATATTGGAATTCTAATTTCTCTGAAAACCTTACTAGGTTACTCAATTGTGGTAGATTCACCTAAAACCTATAGCTAAAACATTGGAGAATAGTTTCATTGCCTACAATTTAAAGTCAAAAGTAAATATTCATGGATACAAAAGTTAGAGATTACTTTTAGCTTCTTTTTAAATTTTGATTGAATTCATGCATAAATATATCTAGCATTAATAGTAGCTACTCAATATTAAAAATAATCTGTAAGTAATAAAAATGAATGCTTTTCAGAAATTCTGAATGGTTAGTATGTCAAAATATAAATGTAATTATTTTTATCATAAAAGTGAAATGATTTCATACAGTTCTTATTAGTAGACAAAAATAATTACACTATTTTGAAATTTGAATTACTCACTTTCCATGCTTTACCATTATAACTAAATAAAATTTCATTCTGTTTTATCCATTTTATGAATGAAGAAAAATTAATCACATAAAAAACTACAAAATTTAATGTGGGCCTTAAATTTCTTATACCAGGTTGTTTCTTCCCTGTCTTAGTTTGTTCCCGCTGTTACAACAAAATGCCTTAGACTAGGTAATTTTGAAACAACAGACATTTGTTTTCTCAGCTCTAGAGGCTGAGAGGTCCAAGATGAAGGGAGCAGTAGATTCTGTGCCTGGTGAGGGCCTGCTTCCTTGTTCATAGATTGTTGGTTGTCTTCTGGGTGAGTGCTCATATGGAAGAAGATATCTCTCTGGGGCTTCTTCAATAAAAGTGCTAATTATGGAAGGCTCGACTAAATATGAAAGGCTCCACCCCTAGGATATAATTACATCAAAAAGGCCGCACTTCTTAAACCGTCATTTTAGAGGGTAGAATTTCAACATGTGAATCTGGGGGAAAGACAAAAATTTGAGCTATAGCTTTTCACCTACAGCCCTCCAAAAGTTATGTCCTTCTTGAATGGAAAATAACACTTTATCCCAATAACCCCAAATATTAATTCTTTCCAGCATCATCTTTAAAGTCTAAATCCAAGTATCTTCTAAATATTATCTAAATTCATATAATTGAGACTCAAGGAATTAGGGAAATTGCTCTCTAGTTGTGAACATGTGAAATTAAACATGGTATGTGTTTTCAAAATATAATGGTGGGACAGGCATAGCATAGATATTTCCATTCCAAAAGAAAGAATTAGAAAAGAAGAAAGGCATAACATCCTGAGCAAGTCCAAAGACTAAGATTCAAGAATTATCTTTTGCTCAATGCCTGCTTTCTAGGTCCACATGGGTAAGGGTGCCACCTTTAGGACACACTGGAGTTTTTCCCAACACATGATACCCTTCACCTTTGGCTGGAAGGAGTGGGACTACTAAGGCTCTGTACAGCCCACACTCACCTTTGCTGGGTGCAGCCCACATGGCTTTCAAAGGTTGGAGCCGAGTGCTTGTGTCTCTCTTGGGCAGGAATCTCATGCCACTGACAGTGATTCTTCCTTAATATTCAAATTGATTGATGATTTGTTTAGTAGTTCATAGTCCATTAAAGAAGTGTTGATTAAAGACCCTATAGCCAGAAGTAATTTAAAATATGCCAGGTGCACCAACAATAAATAACTTTGAGGCAATACACAAAGAAAAATATGTCTTGCTTAAAACCACAAGTTTTTCTATTAATTGTTAAAACTTATTATTTCGAAGTATAACAAACTATGCTGTCTTTCCCCCAATCATGAAAAAAACCCATATTTATTGTATTATCTATATAAATTTTATGTATTTTTAAAACCATTACTTTTTTCACAAATATCTACAATAGTCACCTTTAAAAAAATAGGGAGGCCATATTTATGAGATATGCCTACTTACACAGAAAAAGATAATTCAGGGTAATGTGCTCTAATCAGAAGGATAATGATAAAACAAATTCTTTGATCATTATGCTTTTCCTAAAAAATAATTCTCTGATAATATTTTTCATCTTCTTGAAAGATTGTTCAAAATTAATTTTTACATTTCTGTTGTGATGAAATCATTTCAATGGCTTCTCAGATATTAGGAAGGATGGATACCTTTGGAAATTGCAGTAATCTCCACTGACCCATTCAAAACAGTGCAGATCCCTCAGTCCCACAAGACACAGACTAGACTCTTCTCAGAGTCACCTAGACATGGTATCTCCATTATTCATGCAAGTGGTGTCACTTGGGACTACAGGGAAGTGTCAGAGACTAAGAAAGTGGGGCAGGTAAAACTCCACAGAAACTTTTTCTCCATTCCTATCTTTTGGCTTTTGTTCTGACAAGAGCTCTAGCATGAAGCTTATTTCTTTCACTCCCTCCATTTTGCAGACTAATTACTATGCAAGTCATGTTCCAGTGAGTTCCAAAACCTCAGGAAAAACTGAAAGATTATATTGGCTGTGCAAAATCTGACTTGAGTATATCATGGAGTACTAACACTTGTCTTCCCTGAGAAACAGAAGGTCACTAGGGATTGACTTCACCAAAGTATTATGTGTAAATAGCTTATGGGATAAGAAGAAAAGAAGAGAATTGCTCAGAAGGAAGTTATTGATAAGTCATGAGGCCAGGTTTTGTGCTTTGGGGCTCTGAAACGAAGGTTTCGATGGTGAAACCTTTGAGAATGCAATTTTCTTTGTATTCTCCCGAAGGCCAGATTTGGCTGCAGCTTTGAATTTCCGGACACTTTTATGTATGTAGTTTCAGTCCAGCTAATTTTTAGGGCATGAATAAAATATTTCAAATCTTGACTTTTGTGGATTATCAAAATCAATCTTAGAACTGATTTGCCATTACTTAGGGGTAATATAAAGTTTAATTTTATGCTATTTAATATGTTTAATAACTCAGGAGAAGAAGGGAGAGGCACAGTCAAGAAAAAGATATTAAAAATTTACAACACAGAAGAAATTTATAAGTTTTCACTAAAGAGTCATTTCATGCCTTAATGTGACAATGAGTACTTTCCTTGTATATTTCTTCTAAGAAAAGAAAGCCCATCTTTCAAAAAATTAAAATGATCACATTATGGCTATTCTTTCTTTATTATAAAACTTTTTATCCATAAAAAAGAGTGAAATCTAAATGTAAGTTATATTAGAATTACTAACAACAAAATAAATATCCTGATCCAGTGACACAAAACCAAAAATAAAACATTACTGACACGATCTTTACCTTTCTGATCCCTATCCTTTTATCACTTTCCCTAATGTAGTCGTTCTCTTAGTTTTTACCCTCTATTTGTGTTTTTTAATTTTATCACCTTTTGTTAACCCTAAACAATATATTATTGTTGTTTATTGACATTGTTAAAAACTGTTGAAATAAATCTATTTGCTATTTCTTAGCCAGCCAAATGTTCACCCACATTTAGCTATCTTCCTTGCAGTTAGTCAGGACCACTTGACTATTTTTGATAAATGACTAAAAGAACATGTATCCCTTCCAGAGGAGAGCATAGAAGAGAAGATAATGAGTTATCTATGTGCATTTTCTCATTTCGTAGTAATAATGGGGACTCATTTCGTAGTAATAATGGGGACCACATATTGAGCAGTAAAGCCATACTTGGAGACGGCTGGGATTTCTGAGTTACTACATGTTGAGCAGAACGAGATGACATGCGGTGTCAGTTGACTCATATAGACTTCCACATAAGGAGAAATAAACCCTTGTTTTGTTGACTGATTATTATTTCAGGTCACTCTATGTCATAGTTGTTCCACACTCGTGCAAGTATTATGCTAAATACATTTTTCTGAAATTTATTTTTTTTGCATATTAGTTTCTAGGGCCCATCTACATTGTTATTGCAGCTAACATCAATTTCCTTTCCCTGCTTGATATTATCCTGTTATCATTTTGAACAACACAGCTGTAAACAGCCTTTTGATGTCTGCTAGTGCCTGTGTACATCTGGGAATGGTATTGTTTTGTTACAGGGTATTAAAGGGTTATAGCAACCCATTTTCATGCCAGTTATGCTTAAATGTCCCCTTTGGTTCCAAATTCTTACCAATGATAAGACTGCTAGATGTTTTAATGCAGTACATGTAAAAATGGTATCTCCCATGATTTTAGTTTTCATTTTCTTCATTACTAATGAAGTTGAGCATGTTTTGAGATGTTCGATAACTCATATGTTTAATTGGACTTATGTGATACTTCCATGAAACATTCATGTAATTTGATCATTTTTCTGTTGGATTATTTTTCTTATTGATTTTAATATTCTTTATATATTCTGAATGCCAATCCTTCCTTGATTAAATGTTTAACAAGTGCCTTGTCCTAATTTATAGCTTGTGTTTTCATTTGATTTACAGTATTGTTTGATTTCAAAAGAATCTTGCAGTAGCTGACTGTATCAATATTTTCCTGTGTATTTAGTGCTTTTTATGTTAATTTAAATAAAATGCTTCCTTATTCAGGGACATAAAATTATCTTTTTATACTTTCTTCTACATGTCTTAATCTCTTGCTTTTCATATTACATCTTTATCTTTTCTGGTGTTAATTGTTGTCTGTGGTGTTAATGATCAATTACACTTTGCCTATATAGATAATTGATTTTCTCATTTGTATTACTGCAGAAAATACCATTCTGCATTTACTCTAGATGCAGCATCTGTCTCATTTATTTTTCTTTGTGTTATTACCCAACCTCCTTAATTACTATAAGTTTAGCCTGAACATCTAGCAGGGTAAATGTATTCAATGTATTCATCTAGTCTTATTACTCAAACATTTTCAAGCAAGTCTTTGCTCTTGCTCTTCCTCTTTATATAGCTTTTAAAATCAGACTGGCATTGCATTAAATCATTATTCAATTCATGAAGATGTTCCCTTTTTTCCTAGCTACTCTTTTCTGTTGATATTATAAATAATATTTTAAATTATGTTTTCTAATTATTTTATGCTATTATAACAGATGCGATTTATTTCCAATATTTACTTACACTAGCAACCTTGATAAACACACATTAAATACTTCCTTTTTAGTGATACAGCTGATTTCTAAAATTACCTATGACAGAGTTGCTATTCCTTACATCGAAATAAAGATAATTGAATATTCAGATACAAAACTTGAATTCAGAAAGATTAAATAATGCAGTCATCATCACATGCCTATTAGCATTTTAGCTGGGTCCCGATCTGAATCTTCAGATACTCAGGTAAGTGCTCTTTCAACTGCAAGAGGACCAGATGCAAAGGAATAGCTCATCGTAAATTCCCGAGATTCTTGTATTTTTCAGATGGTAGAGTGCTCTTTATATTCCGTAGTGTTCACATTTTAACTAAAAGAGAAATAAGAGAACTTAAAACAGAAACTTGACATTAGCATACAAGCAAAAGGGAAGCTGGACTGCGAAATGGTCAATCTAGAGGTAAAAAAGAAAGTGTGTTCATAATCAGTCAGTATTAGGTAATATGATAGAGATCATTATTTTTAAAGCTTTACTTTTGAAAGCAATTAGGTTAACAGAAGAGTTATAAAGGCTGTGCAGAGTTCCTGTACATCCCTCACCCTGCTTCTCTTAAGTTTAACATCTTAACTGTTGCACATGTGTGCAAGTCAATAAATTAATTTTGGCACTATAGGATTAACTCAACTACAGACTTTATTCATGTTTTTCCAGTTTTTACACTAATGCTCTTTTTTTTTATTCCAGCATTATATAATCCAGTATAACAGGCTGCATTTACATGTAATGTCTTTTTAGTTGTCTAAGATCTGTAATATTTCTCAGTCTTGTCTTATTTTTTAGGATCTTAAAGGAAACTAAAATGTTTCCCTCCCCACCTCCCCCAAATATTGAGGTCTGTAAAGGTTGAAGACACTGAAAATGCAGAGAAGCAATCTGCCTGTTTCTATTTGCCTGATGTCAGGACATTAAGCCTTTCTGACTGGAGCAGCACCTGTGCATCAGCCCAGAGAAGGCAACAGCAGGCACCAGAGGAATCTGGGAACAATCCCTATCTTCCCACATTTTCCCACCTTATAAAAGACAGGACATGCTCTCTCCTTTGTCTTGTAACTATATATAATCTATGTTTTTTTGTTAAAATAGTATTTAAGCAAGGCCCCTAGACCACTGCCTTGAGGGAGAAATAGTTTTAAACTAATTCTTTTCTCACGATGGTTACAGCACATACTGATAAACACCTGCTTATTTTTCTTTTGTTAATTTGACTTGTGTGTTCTGAAGATTGTCTCAACTAAAAACATAAGAAGGGAAAATAATGAAATTATCATTTCTCCACTACAATCTTGAAACTTTTGAAGGTATTGTCAGGTAATTTTTAGAATGTCTTTCTGTTTGGGTGTGCCTGATGTTTTCTCATGATAAAATTGATGTTAGTGAGATGGGAGAGGTCCCTGGACCACTTCAAGGGACTTGTAACAGGGATATGGCTTGCTTACTTGACTGCCACCATTCAAACTCCCGATGGAGGGGGAGAACACAAAAGAGTGGCTACCAGGGCAGGGCAAGCACTTTTGGGCTCCGGCCCAGTGGTAGCATCTACGGGCATGTTAAAATTAATGCTCTTTTAGTAGTTGCCATCAGTGGGTGGCTAAGTGTTAACCAGCTTAGTGGCGAGTCAGGGTGGCAGCCTTTTACACCCTTCCCTATTTGGTATCCTGGTCCTTGTCTGGTGTCCAGGAAGAATCAGGTCACATGGAATTAAAGGGTGGTGAATGTGAAGGTCTTACTGAGTGATGGATGTGGCTTTCAACAGGATGGAGAGCTGGAAAGCGGATGGTGTGGGAAGAAGGTGACCTTTCTCTGAAGCCCCGCTCCCTCGGGCTAGGCTCCTCTCCAGAGTCATGTCCTCAGAAGTTAACCTGCTTCTATCCATAGTCTCTGATGCTCAGTTGCTTCTTCTCTTCTAGATGTTCAGCTGCTTGTCTATCTGCCAGCTGAGTTTATATGGGAACAGGATTGGGGGAAGAGGTGGGCCAAAAGCAACTTTCTGTGAAAAAACAGGGAAGCAAGTTCTCATTTAGAGCACAGGCCCAGCCTTGAGGGTGGAGCCCTCACCAGGGATCCGATCTCTTCTACCCCAGTATTTCCCTGCCTCCTGTCTGTATCATTGGGAATGTTGAGACAATGCCAGAGAAGTGAAGTGTGCTGCTCCTAGCAGCCTATCAAGGGGAAGATTAAATTCACATACTTATCACCGGTGATATTAAGCTTGAGCACTTGGTTATAGTAGTGTCTGCCAGATTTTTCTGATGCAAAATTATCCTTTTTCCTTTTGCCCATTCTTTTTATTAGAAGGGAGTTAGTCCAACTCACACCCAAGGGGGGGGGCAATTAAGCCCACCTCCTACAGGGAAGACCAGCAAAGAATCTGTGAACATGTGTTAAAACCAGAGAAGTAATTAAGATATATTTTGGAGAGTTACTCTGAGAGAATTTTTTCCTTTGCACTATAAACCACAAAATATATTTGTCTAACTGGATCACTTTCAACTCCCCATTTTTTTTTAAAGACAATTAGTGATTGTAATAATTGAGAATATTTTTGTTACTTCAAGTTTACAATGTTAGTACATAGACAAAAATAACAATACTAACTAAAACCACCACAAATGAGACATTGATCACCACCTGCGGAGGTCTGTTCTGCAGACCCTGACTCAGCAACGGATGAATAAATGCATGATTTCTCCCCCAGTTGTTCCCAGAGCTTTACGCCCAGCATGCTCTCTGCCAGGAACCATGGGCTTTGAGAAACAGCAGTTTGCATTAGATACCGGCTTTGTTGCCTTGATAACTGCTGTCCCATGATGAATCCCTAGCCTGAAACAATTCTCCCTGAACTTGGCAATTCCCAGTGAGTACCAATGACTTCACCTTCACTTTTCAGGGGGTTCCACCGCTTTCCTTCATTGCAGTGATGATCACGTTGGTTCGCTCCACGTTTGGGTGCCTGCTGTGACGATGACATGATCAGGTCTCCTCATACCAGGTTCCTCACACAGGGCACCAGCTGTGGCATTGATCATGTCAGGGTTACCACCTGAGACCCTGATCACCATCTTTGAAGGTCTGTCCTGCAGACCCTGACTCAGCAATGGATTAATAAATGCACTGACACACACCAGAATACAGAGAATCTAGTGGGCTAGGAATGGTCCTGAGCTGCTCTCAGAGGGCAATTGCAGCTAACTAACCACTACTCCCTGTACCTCCTCGCATTTATTCAGTATAGATTTAATAACAGAGGCTCTAAGTCAACATGCTTGTGGATAATTAATGTGGTTAAAAGAGTGATTTTACAAATGATAAAAGCTTTTGGTTCTGGGGCCCAGAGTAAACACCACTAATGGTAACCTCCCTTCAACATCCCCCTGAGAGGGCCATCCAGCACAAAGTTTACCTGAGTAAACAGTTAGAGACAAAGGAATGTGGGGTAAACAGACTTAACTGGGGAAGCTTTTATTATCCCTAATCTTCACTCTATGACCTAATGCTCTAACGTAAGAACAGGCTGCCTTCAGCCCATTCCGTAAGTTAATAAAAACCTATCGGCCTTCCAAAAGGTTAGAGACTGTATCTTATAACCTTTCCCTAATATTTCCCTTAATGTTTAGCCAGCCACCCTGAGTGAATCCCAACACACAAATTTGAGGTCTCAACACACAAATTTGATTAGGACAAAAATTAAGAATGTGTGAAAAAAATTTAAGTTCTACATTTCTATAAGTACTTTCTAAATATCTTTTAAAATAAAATACCAGTATGAAAATGACAAATCTTCATGACTGTAAGGGCTGTAGATTTACTCATAGTACCTAACATAGGATCTGATTCATGACAAGTTTCAAAACTATTGAATGGCAGAGTATGAAAAAAAAATCTTCCACACATAAATAATAAACTCAACACATTAAATATTTATTACCTTGAAGATGAAGTGGAGAAAACAGATAATCAAGAAAAATAAAATTCACAAAGGAACTCTAAGGCAAGATTACTGATATTTTAAAAATAGTTTATTTTTTCCACATAGAAGAAACTATATGCTGTTTCTTCTCTGAATCAGGTTTTGGCAATAAATGATAATAGCCATGAATAATTAATGCATATGTCAGTGTGTGGGGGAGAGTGCTGGGAGAACTGATCGAGAATCATTACATGTGAATGAGAGCATGTATGCTGTGTCACCAAACGTGATAAGAAAATAGTAGTGAATAAAAGAGGTGCAGCTCAGTACTGGATTTCATACAGTTTCAGTTTCCCATATAGTTCAATATATTGTGCTATATGACCATAAAATATCATCATTTGAGGAACATAGATGTTACTCTGATATTTGTATGTATAGTTATTACATGTAACAAAAAACTTAAATAAAAATACTATAAATGTAATTGCTTTTGAGATCATAATCGTAAGTTTTCATAAGCCAGTAATGTTTTAACTACAATTAGTTTAGATAAATTATCCTTAAGGATTTCTGTCTATTCTTCTTGCTGTGGTCATCTCCATATAGTTATGGTTAAAAAAATAATAAATCTTTATTAGAGTTTGAGATAGCTGAATTTTAAATTTGCAAATTATGTGACTTTAAGCCAACTACATACTCTCTAAACTCAAACAGTTAACAAAATGAACATTTCTACTCTATTATCTAAAATCTAAAACAGTGGAATCAATTGTGTGACTGATTCTCAAAGCAGAAAGGAATGGGGTCAGGGACTGAACTTCTAAAACCCTGTACTCTGCTGAGAATCTGTGTCACAGTGGTGCATCTATAAAGGCCTAAAGAGAGACTGGATATGCAAGTAGACAATGACCAGCCTACTCACGCCAAAAGAGCCCTGACCCATAACCACTGCAGCAACTAGTCCAGAACCAAACCACAACTTCTGAAGCAGCAGCTCAGAAAGGTCAGGACTTGATCAACTACTTTCTCTCTTTCTCCCTGTCCTGCAACTTAAGATCAACCAGAGAAAGTCAAGCCCCAATCCCTGCAAGCCCCACCACTCCACAAGCCCTATCATAGGGCAGGAGCCCCATGACCACTTCGGTCACAAAATATGTTCTCCTTTGAGTTTGCCCCCCTCAACTTCCTCACAACACTCTTCTTTCAGAGCATAACTGAAGCCTTCCCTTTTTTAACCTAAAGCTTTCACACTCACCTGCCTGCCTCTGAGTCTGCGCCAAACCCAAGTGATGCAAGCTGACTCACTCTGCATAAACAGCTTCTACCAGCTCTCATTTGGATGGACTTTGTTTATTTCAACATGAGGTGAGAAAAAGGAGACAAAAAATACAGATTAAAAGAAGCATAATAAAATGTGGCGGTGATCACATTAAACTTAGATCTTAATTAGGAAGTTATGTTCTACAGTGAATTCGTAAAAAGGAAACATAACAAAAATTTAAATGTGATAAATTATAACACTGCTTTATCCCACACTCCCAGTGTGGAGAGTGGGGGATGTTAGTAGTAGCAGTAATATTAAAGTGTCCAGTATGAAATGCCTACATGCTTGAGATCATATTACTTGGGAAACTTTGTAATATTACCTGGATCTTCATCTCCATAAAATAGCAATGACCATTTGAGAAACACAGTAAAAGTTAATGATCCATATTGTTCTCCCAATGCTAAAGTCCTTCCCTGGGGGCTAAAATGAATTTGCTAAACCACATGTTGTTTACCCAATTTTTGTGCCAAAGCATTTAATGAGACTCCTATGGGTAATGATGCTTTGCCAAAATGTTGGTTCTTCAGTTCAATATCAACTTTCTTCTTGGCAATACATTTATTTGTTAATATATGTTTTTAAAGATTCAGGATATTAATTCAGCATACATACTAGAAAACGCTCAAATGGTCTTGTGGAATTTCATTGCTTTACATGGATTTTAAGTAAAAATCTATTTAAGAAACACTATGCAGGGTGGGGAGGAAAAGGACAATAAAAAAAGTAAACTCTGAGCCATGTATTCATGTGGATGACATAAAAAATATGATACCTTTGTCTACATTCCATTTACTTAAATGTAAAAAGTAAAGGTAATGAAATAATTTAATTGCCTATATAATTAGAATCCTGATAATGTGTAGATCTGAATGATCAAATATCACTTTTAATAAAAAAAGAGTTTCATAAAGTTTAAATCTTCTTTTTAATAATATGTTTCTCAATATCACAGTAGCAATTTCAACACCGGAAAAGTTTTGAAAACCAGAAGATTTTTTGTTGTGGTGGTGGTTGTGTCACTGAAGGTTTTGTACAACTGATTTGGCAGTAAAAGTAACCCTGAATTGCATGAGTCTTCTTACAGAAATTATTTAGCTCACATAGAATGACTATTATAATCAATGGAAATATGTGAATATTTTGTTACAGAGTGCTGCTCTGGTTTAATGAACTTGAGATGTTTATGCCACATATTCCTATGTTAAAATCCAAAACCAATCTGCATTATGAAACATTTGTGGCACCAATGGTTTAGAGAAATAATTATTCAGAAATTATTAGAATGTATTAGTGATATAACTGAATGAACAAATTATTTTTTTAATAAAATGATGCCCATAGCCAGGTGTGGTGGTGTCTGCCTGTGGTTCTAGCTACTCGGGAGGCTGAGGTGGGAGGATCACTTGAACCCAAGAGACAAAGACAGAGGTTGCGGTGAGCTGTGATTGTGCCACTGCATTCCAGCCTGGATGACAGACGACACCCTGCCTCAAACAATAAATAAATAAATAATTGAATAGAAGAAAATGATGTCCAGGTTCTTGGGATCAATAGGAAAGGAGAAGTATCTGAGTGTGATATTGTTGACTGTGTCAGACTGTCTGGTAAACTCTTAATAACTTTCAAATCCTCTTCTTGTGGAAGATAGATGTAGTAGAAATTATTTTAGAAAATATATCTGTCAGGCAGGGCGTGGTGGCTCACGGCTGTAATCCCAGCACTTTGGGAGCCCGAGGTGGGTTGATCATAAGTCAGGAGATCGAGATCATCCTGGCCAACATGGTAAAACCCCATCTCTACTAAAAACACACAAAAAAATTAGATGAGTGTGGTGGCACATGCCTGTAATCCCAGCTACTCAGAAGTCTGAAGCAGGAGAAATGCTTGAACCCAGGAGGCAGAGGTTGCAGTAAGCCAAGATCCCACCACTGCACTACAGCCTGGGTGACAGTGTGAGAATCTGTCTCAAAGAAAAAAAGAAAAAGAAAAGAAAATATATCTGAAATAAACTTCTCAAATGTTTGCTTTTATTTTTTTACATTTTTGTTGCTTTGGTTCTTTTAATACATACATAATTGCATGAGCCCTTGTTTTTAATATCATAGCAATCTTCCCTTTCTTTTAATATCCTTGTGACTATATAGAGATACACTTTCCAAAATCATTTCTACTACAGTTAGCTTACTGGTATAGTTTCAGTAATGCAATATTAGTATTAAAAGAAGCATAATAAAATGTGGCAGTGATCACATTAAACTTAGGTCTTAATTAGGAAGTTATGTTTTTAGTGAATTCACAAAAAGGAAACATAACAAAAATTTAAATGTGATAAATTATAACACTGCTTTATCCCACACTCCCAGTGTGGAGAGTGGGGAAGTTAGTGGTAGTAGTAATATTAAAGTGTCCAATATGAAATGCTAGAGATCTGCTGTATAACACTGTGCTTATAGTTCATACTGTACTATACACTTAAAATTTGTTAAGAGGGCAAATCTTATGTTATCAATTCTCGTCTCAATAAAAATATCACACAAAACAACAAAGTGACATTTGGACAATAAGGTTACCGCTTAACATGCAAAGAGAGTCACTTAATGATATGCTTTGGCTGCTTCCCCACCCAAATCTCTTCTTGAATTCCCAATTATTGTGGGAGGGACCCAGTGGAAGGTAATTGAATCATGGAGGCAGGTTTTGCCATGCTGTTTTCCTGATAGTGGATAAGTCTCATGGGATCCAATGGTTTTAAAAAAGGGAGCTCCCATACACAAGCTCTCCTCTCTTGTCTGCCACCATGTGAGACGTGACTTTCACCTTCCACCATGATTGTGAGGCTTCCCCAACCATGTGGCACTGTAAGTCCATGAAAATTATTTCTATTGTAAATTGCCCAGTCTCAGGTATGTCTTTATCAGCCTCATGAAAATGGACTAAAACACTTAACAAGACAATAAATCATTTTTCCCAGCTTTACTGAGGTGTAGCTGGCAATTTAAAATTGTATATAATTAAGGTGTAAAATTTGATGATTTGAAATACATATACATGATGAAATATTCACCAAAAAGTCATTAACATATCCATCACTACATAATTACATTTTTTGGTTCTTTTGTGTGTATATATGTGAATGTGTATGTGACTGTGTGTGTGTAAAGTACAGACAAGATCTACCCTCTTGGCATATTTTAAGTGTACAATACCATATTGTTAACAATAGTCACATTGCTGTACATTAGATCTTCAGAATTTATCTTACATAACTGAAACTTTGTACCCATTGACAAACATCTCTCCATATTTTCATTCAGTCATACCCTGATAACCATTATTTTTGTTCTGTTTCTATGAGTTCAACTGCATGAGAATCTATATATAAGTAAGACCATGCAGTAGTTGTCTTTAATGTCCAGTTTATCTTACTTACCATAAAGTCACCCAGGATAATCCATGTTGTTATTGCAAATGACAAAACTTCTCTTTTATTTAAACTCAATGATATTCCATCATGTGTGCATATCTATTTTTTATTCATTCATTTGTTGATGAACTCTTACGTTGTTTTCATATCTTGGTTATTGTGAATAAGGCTGCAGTGAACATAGGAGTATAGATACCTCTTGGAGATCCTGAGTTTATTACTTTTGAATATACAATGAGATGTGGGATTGCTGGATTGAAGGTAGTTCTATTTTTAACTTTTTGTGGAACTTTCACAGTGTTTTTCACAATGGTTATACCAATTTACATTCCTACCAAGAGTGTGCAAATTCCACTTCTCTTTTCTGTACATCCCCACCATAACTTGTTTTCTTTTCTCTTTTTGATAATATCCATTCTAACAGAGGTGCAGTGATATCTCATTATGGTTTTGGTTTGCATTTCCCTGATGATGAGTGAGACTAAGAACCTTTTCATATACCTGTTGTCCATTTGTATGTCTTCTTTTGAGGAATGTGTACTCAAGCACTTCGCCAGTTTTTTAATTGTGTTATTTGGCTGTTTGCTTGTGAGTCATATGAGTTCTTTATGTATGTTGATAATCAACCAGTTATCAACTCAGTCATGCACCACATAAAGATGTTTCAGTCAGTGATTACCTACACGTATGATAGCAGTTCCGTAAGATTATGATATTGTATATTAACCATACCTTTTCTGTTTATATATGTTTAGATACACAGATACTTACCAGTGTGTTACAGATGCCTGCAGTATAGAGTAGAGTAAAATGCTATATAGGTCTGTAGCATAGGAGCAATGGGTTATAGCATATGGCCTAAGTGTTTAGTAGGCTATACCATTTAGGTTTGTGTAAGTACGATCTATGATGTCTAATAATGATGGAATCACTTGGCAATAAATTTCTTAGAATGCGTTTTCATTGTTAAGCAATGCATGATTGTGTAAGTATTTTCTCCCATTCAATAGTTTGCCTTGTTACTTTGTTAATTATTTCCTTTGCTATGCAGAAGCTTTTTTAGTTTGAAGCAATCCCATTTATCTATCTTTGTTTTTGTTTCCTGTGCCTTTGGTGTCAGATCCAAAAAATTGTACCTACAAATTCCAAGAAGTATTTTTTTTCTGTTTTATTCTGGTAGTTTTACAGTTTCAGGTCTTATATTTAAGTCTTTAATCCATTTAGAGTTGATTTTTGTACATGCTGTGAGATAAAAATCCAACCAATTTCGTTCTTCTTCATTTGAATATTCAGTTTTCCCAATATCATTTTCCTATTGCCCAATTCATTGAAGAAACTATCATTTTTCTTCTGTACATTCTGTGTATGCTTGTTAAAGATCAGATGTCTATAGATATGCAGTTATATTTCTGGGCTCTCTATTCTGTTCCATTGTTCTATGTGTCTGTTTTAATGTCAATATCATATGTTACGATTACTGTAACTTTGTAATATGCCTTAAAATCAGGAAGTGTGGTCCCTCTAGCATTATTATTCTTGTTTAAGATTGATTTGGATATGCAGGGTTTTGCAAGATTCCATATGAATTTTAAAATCATTTTTTCAGTTTCTATAAAAAATGTGATTTGGTTTTTGATAGGGATTGTGTTAAATCCTTAGATCATTCTGAGTAGCATGGACTTTTTAACACTGACTTGCTTTAGAATTGAAAGTGTGTCTCAAAAAACCATCAATTATTCCAATCCATGAACACTAATCTAATCCATTCATCTGTGTATTTTTTAATTTCCTTCATTAATATTTTACAATTTTCATTACAGAAGTTTGTTTTCACTCTTAAGTTAAATTCATTACTAAATTTAATATGATTAAATGTTACTATTTTTATTGTTATTGTTGATGGGATTGTTTGCTTAATTTTCTTTTCAACAAGAAAGTAATTCTTGATAAGAGAGAGAACCTAATAACTCAGAGTGA
Source organism: Ateles fusciceps (assembly GCA_036589455.1). NCBI lineage: Eukaryota > Metazoa > Chordata > Mammalia > Primates > Atelidae > Ateles > Ateles fusciceps. The sequence goes on along the minus strand of JAZHEH010000174.1, from coordinate 1,562,572 downwards.
CAAGTAGGATTTACGTCATCTTGAGTAATTAAGAGAGCTAGCTGGAGTAATATACTGATGATCCCAATGCCATATTTAGGCTCAATGGGAAGGAAAATTAACATCTATTAGCATCTCCAGGAGTGGAGAGTGACAGCACTTATATATATGATCACTGACATGATTTTTTATGCTACCATTCTTCTCCATTTCTTTTTTTCTTTTTGATTTTTTCTTCCCATCCTTTCTTCCTTTCTTCATTCCTCCCTTCTTTCTTTCTTTTCTTTTTTTTTTTTTACAGTGTATACATGCCTCCATTTTCTATATCCATTGGCTTTTGTCTTTCCTAAAGCTTCCATAACTCTCACTGATCTACTTTCAGAATAGAAAGTGTATCACATCAAAAATACATCAAAAGGATCACAAGGAGTTTTAATGTATTATTTATTTCTACAAGTATGGCAAACTGTATTGTTCTCCAGTTGCACAGTTCTAAAGTTATTCATGTTGACTTACTCTATTCTCACTCCTGTAAAGTACATAACATTTCTTTATGTATGCTTTATTTCTTTATGATTTGAACTTATTTTACAAATATCTAGAATAGATTTATTTATCTACAAATTACTCAGAAAGTGGTAAATAGTTTTAAATAGTCTATTTGACATAGCTGATATGCATACACAGAAGGCCAATTATTAATTTTATGTCTCTTTTATTGCTTATGTTCTCCATACACCTCATTATGTGATTTAACTATTTTTCTGAAATTTGGTTTATACTGAAAATTAAATAGTTTGGGTAACTTTTCCCTTAGGGAAATGATATCGCAATAATATATGAAGGCTGAAAAACTAAGTGTTTTCAAGAGACATTAAAAATAGTGAAAGACTATGAGATACTATGATGCCAGTTAGAATGGCAATTATTAAGAAAGTGAGGAAACAGATGCTGGAGAGGCTGTGGAGAAACGGGAACACTTTTACACTGTTGGTGGGAGTGTAAATTAGTTCAACCATTGTGGAAGACAATGTGGTGATTCCTCAAGGATCTGGAACCAGAAATATCATTTGACCCAGCAATTTCATTACTGGGTATTTACCCAGAAGATTATAAATCATTCTACTATAAAAACACATGCTCACATGTGTTTATCGCAGCACTATTTGCAATATCAAAGATTTGGAACCAATCCCAAATGTCTATCAATGATAGACTGGATAAAGAAAATGTGGCACATATACACCATGGAATACTATGCAGCCATAAGAAAGGATGAATTTATGTCCTTTTCAGGGACATGGATGAAGCTGGAAGCCATCACTATCAGCAAACTAACAAAGCAACAGAAAACTAAACACTGCATGTTCTCACTCATAAGTGGGAGTTGAACAATGAGAACACATGGACACAGGGAGGGGTCATGAACACAGCGAGGGGAACATCACACACCGGGGTCTGTCAGCAGGGGATGGAGAGCAAGGGGAGGGAGAGCATTAAGACAAATAGCTAATGCGTGACAGGATGATGGGTACAGCAAACTCATCATGGCACATGTATACCTATGTAAGAAACCTGCATATTCTAAAAATATATGCCAGAAGTTAAGTAAAGTTGTTATTTTACTTAAAGTAAATTTAAAAAAAATAGTGAAAGAAAAATGTAACCTTAGTACTGATGAATAAAAAACAGTGAGTTTTTTGAATTTTTATGCATTGGAATTTACAATTCATTACAAACCATTTAACTGAGCTAATGGTTCTGTTTTTTAACATACAATAGGTAACTTAGTGTAACAGATGTGAAAAAAAAAGATGAGAGACAAACACAAAATGTCACATACACTCAGATTAAAATTGAAACAATGTCTTCAGTATCTTCGTGGTGACATTATTGTAGTGCTGTAAAAAAGTTGGTGAAAATAATATCGCCATTTTTTCCTTACAGTGGAAACCTGATCAGAGCAATGTAATTTCTAGTTTTTGTAGTTAACTCTTAATGTGCTTGATAAATAGAATTCTCATCAATAAAGTACTGTTGGTACAAAAAAGTGGCAAAGAACATCACCTCTTTTTGTAAGTCCTAATAGAATTTAGGTTGCCCTCTAGGAGTAAAAATAGAAAAAGCCAAATTCAACAGATACTTTCTACCATTAGCGTGATTCTACTAAGCAGTTGGTAGAATTGTCTATAAAGGTGTGAACAAAGATAGTCTTTCTTCCCATAGTTTAAATCTGGCTTCTAGGGTAGCTTAACTCTAAGAAGAAAATGCACTAATCTATACAAGGAAGCATACAATCTGCTTGGCAATCAAATGTTTAATGTGAATACATAAACAGGAAATGCTTTTACGTAGGCCAGTTGGATATACTATCATCTGTCTTCTTTTATCTTTATTTTTCACACCAATCTCTCCAACAACATTGATGGAGCATCTATCATAATGAATAGCTCTGTTTCCAACCACTCACTCACCCATACCTCCATTCATTCATTCATCCATTTAACCAGATACCATCTATGAGCCAACGTTGGAGCCTCTCATGTTCTGTGCTAATAACTGATTAATGTCTATGCAGTAGTTCACTCACAAAAGTGACTAATACTTTTAGCACTTTCTTGGTAATAAATGGAATGGTGGGCCCACAGCAAAAGTACAAAAAACTCAACCTGATTTTTAAAAGAAAAACAACGGCTTGAGAGTTAACCACAGAGACACTGACTCAATAGTCCCACAGACAGTTTTTTGTTTGTTTGTTTTTATCTAAACATAGAATTTGACCCTCTGGTCTTAAAGCTTGAAACATTTGTATTGTTTGAGTTTCTTTCTCAGGAAAGGACTTCTAGCCCTCTCCAAAAGTATCAAGGAACTGAAATTCAACAGATCAGTGCATCCAGTCAAAGAAATTCCAGACTCCTCATTCATCATGATTGTCTTCCTAGCCCCTCCTTAGTTTCTGTTCTTTGACATTGTTACATTTCTCTCCTGCTATATAAACACCTAGTTTTAGCAAATTAAGGAGATGAATTTGAGACTGAGCTCCTAAAATGCAGCACTAGATTCCAGCCTTCCTCAATGGCAATACTCGTCATCTCAGTCATTGGCTTTCTATGTAGTGAGCAGTAGGACCTAGAGCAAACCTCTGGTGTTTCAAACACAATACATTTCACAGAAAATGTTCTCTGGGTTCTGCTCAATGGCTTATGTCTGAAATCCTAGCACTTTAGGAGGTTCAGGTGGGAAGATTACTTGAGACCAGGAGTTTGGGTCAATCTGGGCAACAGCAAAATTCTGTCTTTACAAACCCACATGTGGTGGTGCATGCCTGTAGTTCCAGCTTCTTGGGAGGCTAAGTTGGAAGGATCACTTGAGTCCAGGAGTTGGAGGTTACGATGAGCTTTGATTATGACACCGCATTCCTCCTGGATGACAAAGTGAGATTTTTTTTTTTTTTTGATATGGACTTTTGCTCTTGTTGCCCAGGCTGGAGTGCAATGGTAGAATCTCGGCTCACTGCAACCTCCCCAGTAGAAGGCCCACAGCATAACTGCTCTGCTTCTCTCTGACCATTTCAGCTGTGGCCCAGGCCCTGTGGGCCTGTGAGATCACAGAATGGTTGGGCTCCCATAGCCTGAGCGTTCTGCCTGCCCCTGACCTGAGAGTTCTGCCAGTGACCAGGATACAAATTTGACCCTCCCTATTACGGCCAGCACACAAAATCTGGGCTGACACGACCCGGTCCTGACATTTCCGGACTTGGACACCCATCCAGCAGGCCACCGAGAGGCCTGGGAATTGGGGGAATTATCTAGCCCAGTCCACTACTGCTCTAGGGCCAGAGGTTGGGCTGACTGACCCAACCAGACATCACCACCACAACCAGTACCCATCTGCTCAGGCTGAAAAGTGAGCCTCTCCCTCTTAGTACAAGAGGCAGCAGCATTTCCACATGGAACAATGGATGACTCAGAAAGGCATATGTACTGGGCTGAGTGAAAAGTTTCTGCCTCTAAAATCTCCTTCTGAGAACTGCTGGACAGGCATTTTCTATGACTCAGCCTCACTGTGGCTTTGAGATAGACAACTGTGCATGTTTGAACAAAGTCATGAACACTGAGACGGGGTGTGGTAGGGAAACAGATTGTGTTCCTTCCTATCTAGAATATGGGGCCAATGCTGCACCCTCACCCCCAGCAAAGACCTTGGCATGTCTCACCAGAAGCTCCCCCAGCCACTCCAGGCAGGGCTGGTGCCCATGCATGTCATAGGAGAAAAGTCCAATGACAAGTATTCTTTCTAGGACACAGAGAAAAGATCTGACCTTGTGCCTGTAGTTCTATTTATATTATTTCATTTATTCTTCACAATTTTTCAAGGTGGTCAATTTCCTTTACATTGTTTATTTCACAGCATTATTGAAGTGTAATTGATAAATAAAAATTGTGTACATATAAGGTACACAATGTGGTGATTTTGTATATGTATACATCTTAAATGATTACCACAATCAAGCAAATTAACATACCCAACAGCTCACATAGTTATCTGTCACATAGTTAGCTCTATGTTTGGTAGAACACAATATTTAGTCTCAGCAAATTTCAATTATCTACTACAGTACTGTTAATTACGGTCACCATGCTATATATTCATCTTTAGAACTTAATCAACTTATAACTAAAACTTTGTGTCCTTCGATCAGCATTACCCCATTACTCTCACTCTCCAGCTCCTGGCAACGATCAATCTACTCTCTGTAACTGTGAGTTCAAGTTTTTTACATGAACTTTTAAATATAAACTTTAAAAATAAGTTTCCATATATAAGTAATATCATGCAGTATTTGTCTTTCTATGCCTGGCTTATTTCACTTGGGATAATGTCTTCCAGGTTCATTCATGTTGCTACGAGATTTCCTTCTTTATTAAGGACGAATAATATTTATTTGTGTATATATACATGCATATATATATATACACACACACACACACATACACACACACACACACATACATATATATGTATGTATATTACATTTTTTTTTTTTTTTTTGAAACAGAGTGTTGTTCTGTTGCCCAGGCTGGAATGCAGTAGTGCAATCTTGGCTCACTGCAACTTCCACTTCCCAGATTCAAGTAATTCTCCTGCCTCAGCCTCCCAAGTTGCTGTTACTACAGGCACGTGCCACTATGCCTGGCTAATTTTTTGTATTTTTAGTAGAGATGAGGTTTCACCGGGTTAGCCATGTTGGTTTCAATCTCCTGACCTCATGATCCGTCTGCCTCAGCCTCCTAAAGTGCTGGGATTACAGGTATAAGCCACCACACACGGCCTACGTTTATCTATTAATTTGTGGAGATTTACTTTAATTTAGATTTATATAAATTTATGTTTAATAATAATTTCTATAAAATTTAGATTTAATTTAATTTAAATTTATATATGCATATATATATATATATATACACACACACGTATATTAATTACATCATTATATTTCTTTTTTGAGATGGAGTCTTGTTCTGTTGTCCAGGTTGGAGTACAGTGGTGTGATCTCACCTCACTGCAACTTCCGCCTGCCAGGTTCAAGTGATTCTCCTGCCTCAGCCTCCCGAGTTGCTGGGACTACAGGCACGTGCCACCATGCCTGGCTAATGTGTTGTATTTTTAGTAGAGATGAGATTTCACCAGGTTACCCAGGTTGGTCTCAATCTCCTGACCTCATTATCCGCCCGCCTCAGCCTCCCAAAGTGCTGGGATTACAGGCATGAGCCTCTGCTCCCAGCCTACATTTCTTTTATCTATTCATTTGTGGAGATTTAGATTGTTTCCTTATCTTGGTTATTGTGAATAACACAGCGATGAACGTGAAAGAGCAGCTATTTTTCTGAGATAGTGGTTTCATTTCCTCAAGTAGTGTGAATATTATTATGTTCTACCATGTCTTCTCTCTGAGTTTCTTGAGTGCAACCTATCAGTTAGACTTGTAAGACCTAGGTAGGCTGCACTTGGCGCTGGCTTCACTTAGGACACAGAACAGGAGAGGAGACATGGCCATGGATAACCTTAGACATCTTTCAGCAGCAAGAATTGTCATAGGAGACCACACAGCAGTCCAGGTTTTTCTTTCTTTTCCTTCTTTCTTTTTCTTTCTTTCTCTTTCTTTCTTTCTCTCTTCTTCTCTTCTTCTTTCTTCTTTCTTTCTTTCTTTCTTCCTTTCTTTCTTTCTTCCTTTCTTTCTTTCTTGTATGTACATGGGACACTCTAGGTGCAAGGAAAGGAAATCACAAAGAGAGGACCATCACTGGTTCAGAAGCCCCAGGTCTCAAATAGGAATCAATGTCTCTTATAATGGTCCCATAGGCAGAGCTTCTAGTATTCCAGTCAAGTCCATGCCGGTTCCAAGGTCCAGTAGTCTCAGTACAACCCCAAAGTTATGGCTTCCCAATGTCACAGCTTCCTCACTCCCATAGTTCAGTGAGCAGAAGAGATTGTTACAGCTCTTTCACTTCCGCAGTTCGGCAAATTCCAAATTCTTGCTTCACGACCAGGGGAATAAGGTAGGTGGACACTGGAGAGTGAGTAAGGCAGAGTAGAATTTTATTGAGCAACAAAAGAGAGCTCTCAGCAGCAAGAGGGGGACTGAAAAGTGGGTTGCCAGTAGGTTGCCAGCTGCCAGACTGAGTCTGGGGTTTTCATGGGTTTAGACTGGGGGAATGCATGCTGATTGGTGTATGGCTAGACTTGAAAAAAGCACCATTCAGAAAGAGGAACAATAGTGTAAAGAACCAGTTAGTGGCTTAAGTGAAGACCTTGGCCCAGGACCAATCAGGAGCTGGAGTGGCGGCTTGGCCTGGGACCTTGGCCTAGGACGGATCAGGGGCTGAGAGCGCTGAACGAGAATGGAAGTTCTCACTCCCTTCTGTGGACTTCATCCAGAACTGGTAGTTGAGTGTTCAGGCTTCAGACTGTCCTAAGTTGAACACTGAGTTTCACCAGCGACCTGTCCTTGTCTGCTTAGGAATTTACCTGCCTCCTATAGCTATCACCAATAATTGTTTACAGTCCCTTCATAGCTTTCCTGTCCAGATGTCATTGACTTATTTGGGATAATGTTTATTATAAGCAATACTGCCTAATCACACAGCTACCATCCCATCTTCATATGAGAAACAGAAATAGGATCTCATTTGTCCACAGAGTAGAAAAAAGAATGTTTTTTTCTCTTTACTCAACATTCCATATGGCATTGAAGAAGTCCATGATCAAGGGAAGCAATGATTTTCCCCAAGATCAAACAACTATCATGTGACAGAGTGGGATTTAGTTCTTTGTCAGAACCCTGAGCTCTGTCAAGATTCACACAATACTTATGTGTTTCAACACTGTTCCTGTCACCTCTTCCCTCACCAGCTGGAGGGCATGATTTAAAATTACATCACTTTACATAGGGCCTAAATGCTGTATCAATCACAACAGATTAAAAATCTTCTTTAATTGATAAATAGGTCCTACCTTTTTCTTATGGGCCTAGTCAAATAATATTGAAGAAACCCACCTTTCATGGAGTGTCCATGAAAGGTACTCATTTTACCCAGCATGACCCACTTCAAGAAATTTGTGTTAAGAAATGAATCAAATGAAAGCATGACAATTATTTTTAAAAATAGAAAAATAAGAAAGACTGATGATCTAGAAGATTATATCTACAAAGAATAATTTTAAAATAAGAGTATAATATAGTTGTTTATACAATAACCTTAAAACCTTATGACAAGGCGATTTTACGTGGAAATGTATATATCACCCAAAAAGAAATAAATCCTAAAGACAAATTCCAAATACTTTATGAATAAATACTAACTAAGGCCAAACACACTACAAATAGAAGGGGGCTAGGGGAGGGATACTGAGGGGGTAGGGAAATTGGGGCAGAATAACATTGGGAGAAATACCTAATGTAGGTGATGGGGGGGATGAGGGCAGCAAACCACCATGGCATGTGTATACCTATGTAACAATCCTGCAAGATCTGCACATGTACCGCAGAACTTAAAGTATAATAAAAAAAGAAAAGAAAGGAAACAATGATATGTTTGTACCGTAAGGTTAAGAAAGATTTCCAAACAGACAAAAGTGAAAAATTTATGAAGAATAACATTGATGTGTTTTTCTAGATCAAACTAAGAATAAAAGCCAAAGGCCATTTACAAGAAAAATACCCAAATGACTAATTAATGTGAGAAATGATGTTTTCATCAGCAATAATATGTAAATAACAATCACATTGCCAACCATTAAATAGGCAACATTTTAACATTTTGATTAGAGTATTTGTTCAAAGAATTAGAAAACAAGCAGTTGTTTACTGCTGGTAGGAGTATAATGCTGTGGCCAAATTAAAAGGCAATTTGGCAGTAATCTCAAAATAAAGAAGATAAATAAAATACTCCTTATGACCACATCAAAGAATATGCAAAAATGAAATTGAATTGTTTCTAATAATTACTCTAATTAAATGGGAAAAACAAATGCATATTAATAAGAAAATTTCTAATTAAAGTTAGGTCAACCTGTATTTGTAAATACCATACAGTAGTTAGGAGAAAATTTAACCTATATATACTGAAATACAATATTCTTAAGATCAAAAATTAGTTTAAAAGAACACTTAGAGAAATACTGCAGTTAAATAAAGGCAAAAGAATCTCATGAAGTTACTAAACAGTTTGTTTTAAACAAGAAGCAAAAACTAAATTCTCAGAAGTGAAAGAGCCTGTAAAATATTTTGCGTATATAAACCGCCTAAAATACTGACTTAGGAAGGCATCACATTTTAAATGAATTGACAGTGACTAAAATGAACAATCAGAAAGCCCTATTTAAAATAGAAGCTTAAATATAAGGTATTTATATGTACACACATATCAATATCCTGTGCGTTATACAGACTGTAAAAATTGTATTACTAGTCTGTTTCTAAAATTCTAGATTTTGTGAAATTAAGGATCAGGTTAAAATAAGTTAGAATACATTTCTTGCCAGTTATAAAATGAAAAGATAGATATTTTTAAAAATTTAAAATACAACTTGGAGAATAAATATATATCTTCTATGAAGGAGCAAAGGAAACATTTTTAAAGACAAAAAAGAAAATTAAATGTTATTCTATAAGCAAACAAATGACAAGAATAAAGAAAATTGTCTGCCATAATCACACTACTTTTCTGCTTCAATAATGAAATTTGAATATTTTCTTTTTTTATATTTTCATATTTTTAACATTTGGTAAATTTGGATAGGATGCTTTTATTATTTGAATGCTTGGATTTTTTATTATTTGGATGTTAATCTTATAATGGATCTATCAATTTTATATGATCAAATTTACGTTCGTCTAATCTTTCCCATATTTTTTCCACTGAGATACTTTTCAATACGATGAACCAGGGACATCATTAAAACATTCAATTTTGCTATTATATTAAATTTTGTCAACTAAATATTAAATTGTTTAATGATTTGAAAATCTTCCTCTTCCTATCTATAGCCCCAAAATAATCATTCCAATTTTTAATTACTTTTTTAAAACTAAATTTTTATTATAACCTAAGTATATTCAATTTCAAGCAAGTAATGCAATGTTTTTATGACAGAAATGGTATAATATAGCATCATGCACACTACAAATAACTGATTATCTATTGTGCTACAACACAGAGTTAATATGCATCAGCATTCTCAAAGATACAGATGGACTAGTTAAGAAATGACACGTTTGTTTTTAATTTAAAAATAGAAAATAAACCATCCTGGTAAGTTTAACAAACTGAGATCATAAAAATGAGAAGAGAATTATTTAGAAAAATATTAGAAAATATATTAAGGCAACTATTTTAAATACATTAGAAACAAATATATTTATAGACTGATGGCATCAGTCTTTTAAGGTTTCTATGATACTTTGGTAACCAACATGACACGAAATATAAGTTTTATATATTAAGCCCATTTCTATAGATGCATTTTAGCAAATTAATTCCGTATACTAAAAATCTATAAAATACTATATGCTAACCAAAATTTTAAAGAAGACTCTATATTCAAATAGATACAGGTAATTCTATTATATCTCAACCAGATGTAACAACCTATAGTCATGTCAAATGGAAACAGTAACTATAGAAACAAGAGATACGTATGATATGATAAGAATGTGGAATATAAAATTGACTTTCCTTTGATAATAATTTATGTAAAATACTATTATATATTTAACTATGAAATAATGTTTTGAAAGTCTTTTTGTTTTTCCTTAAGAGCTATCTCACATTATTTTTAATATAGAGAAAATATTTGCCTACTTAATGGTGACTTTCATAGATTATTAATATCAATTCTTTTTGGTAAATTAAAGAACTATATTTTGGTAAACATATCTAACATGTAATACAATTATAACATTTTAATAAGCATTGTATATGATTTATTCATAAAGAAAAGATATGTTAATAAAAATTATTAGTAAAAATACTTATATAAGACTAAAAGATGTTGAAAATTGAATTTAATGATATTTCAGTAAAAATAACTATTAATATATTGAATTATATGCAGGGGGATATGTAATAATTTAATTTTTATATTTTTTTGTTAAATTAGAATTCAAACACAATAAACCAAACATTTGACTGTAACTCCACTCAGAGACTCTAAATTGAAAATCTGTAAAAACACATTTTTATGCACATAAAAGATTGATTCTAAAGTATATAAAGGAAAACAGAAAAAGGCAAATTATGTACAAAAAAATAAGCTTGGCTGAAATAGCTATCAGGTATTATGCTCACTACCTGCGTGGTGGAACCACCTTTATTCCAGACCTCAGCATCATACAATACACCCATGTTAACAAATTTGCACTTGCATCCCTTGAATCTAAAATATAAGTAAAAATTATTTTGTAAAATTACATACAGCTTCAGATATTTATATCTCATAAGAGTCGTTGGAAATAACTTCTATTTAGTGTAACTATTGAAGTTATTTTTATCATTTTTAAGTAATGACTAATTATTGTCAGTAATCAGCAACAGCTAAACAAACGTAACTTTCACCCAGATGAACCACATTTCCTGTGAAAAATAATATACTATAATTCAGCTTGATGTTACTTCAGATCACTTGAATTTTCAGGAAACATAATTTGCTCTCCTTATTGCTGTACCATTGGAAAAAATTTACTCCACAAAGGCATAGTATTTAAAAGAAGGAAGACGCCTTAACAATCACTTGGCAGGACTTAGGAGTCATTAATTGCTAAAGTCCTGATGTGAAATTTATGTTTTCTTTTAAGATCCTCAACTCAATTCAAAGTCATTATTTTTATTAATTATTTGGCCACATCTTAAAATATTTAATTTATGTAGCCAGAAAAAGATAATTTATAATAGTTAGTTCAATAGTCAGAAAACTGTGTCTACTCACCTCCATGTTCCATATTAAATGTATAACCTAATAATTTGATCAACCAATCATGAACTTACAAAACACTAGATTTAAAGTTGACAGATGCTATTTTTGCTTGAAACCATTCATTTATCTTCACTATAGATTATGGTAGTGAACAATGGGAATTTGTTTGTCAAGAATTATTACAGAATGTCTTTGGTTTCTTTTGAAACTAGAGAGAAAATTTGGCATGCAGGCGGATGGCAGATGAACCTAGCCGAATATAGAAAGAAGAAAGAGTGACATTCAAGAATGTTTACTGTATAGTTACTGTTGCTATATCACAGTTTCGGATCTTTGTGGACCTTTTAAGAAGCATTCAGAATGTACACCTGAAGCAGAGGAGGAATGCATTATTTAGCACTGGCTTCCTTTCTCGGTTAAGAAAGGTACCCATCAGCATGTCAGCCAAAAAAAAAAAAAAAAAAAAGGTAGATGGCCAGGCGCAGTGGCTTACGCCTGTAATCCCCACACTTTGGGAGGCCGAGGCGGGCGGATCACGAAACCAAGAGATCGAGACCATCCTGGCCAACATGGTGAAACCTGTCTCTGCTAAAAATATAAAAATTAGCTGTCTGTGGTGGCACACACCCGTAGTCTCAGCTACTTGGGAGGCTGAGGCAGGAGAATCGCTTGAACCGGGAGGCGGAGACTGCAGTGAGCCAAGATTGCATCACTGCACTCCAGCCTGGCGACAGAGCAAGACTCTGTCTCAAAAAGAAAAAATAAAAAAAGGAAGAAATCCAGGAATTAGTTATTCTAATAGGAGGGTAGTCAGGTTCTACTTCTTCATCTCAGTTTTGGTTACAAATCTGTAACATTTTTATAGTTACAGGAGAATCACTTGAACCAGGGAGGCAGAGGTTGCAGAGAGTGGAAATCAAGCCACTGCATTCCAGCCTGGCTTCAGAGTGAGACTCTGTCTCAAAAAAAAAAAAAAAAAAAAAAAAGAGAGGGAAAAAACATGTCCTAATTTAATGAATTCATCAGAGAAGAATATGTCCTAATTTAATGAATTCATCAGAATTAAACAAAGAGGATTATAATCCTGATACACACCTAAGAGCAAGTCACAGATGCACCTGAAGAGGGGAGAGTAAGAGCATTTTTTTTTTTAGCAAAAAAGGCGAGGTTCACACAAACTGCTTGGAAACAGAGTTTGTTGGTTTTAGAGACTGAAAGCCAGAGCTGACATCAGTTTATTGGTGGAGATGCCTTTCCTGAGCAAATGTTCTTACGTGAGCATCTTATCTGAATTGCTGCAGTCAGAAAGAATATTTAGTGAAAAACTTGATCGTAGAGATATGTACACACATGCAAAATGTAGGTCTTGAGAAGCATTAAATGCATAAAAAGACATAAAGTGATTTCTTGTGGAATTATTTTAGAAAGTCCTTGAGATAGTCTTGTCTCAGACTTGCAAGCATGGGCTTTCCTTTCTTGTGCTTTCCGGGCTCAAATTAGAGTCTTACAGACATTACTCCATCCTGGTATCTAAAATTTTTATAGGTGCTAACTCTTCTACAATCCAGAGGAATGCTCTTCAGGGCAGAGAGTTCTTCCAGCATTGAAGAAGACCCCAGGGCAGACAGCAGAAAGACAGGGCATTTGCACCACAACTATAAGTGGAATCAAGGAGGCTGGCCAGGGAACACAGAAGCCGAGCTCCAGAGCTCCATACTATATAACACAAGGAAGCCACTGCATGTCATGCACAGTTCTAGGGCCTTGGAATTAACTGGACCATTGAATGCTAGGGGTTAAAAGTGAAGAGACATAATGTACAGTCACTAACCTTAATGAGTTGATAAGCAAGTGCGTGATTAAACAAAGATAGCCCTCCATTTGAAGAAATCAAAAGCAGTGCAAGACACGTTAGTCTTAGTATAAAATGAGTGACTTAGACAAATGTAGAAGTTCATGTATTTAAAGGTTCATCCCCTAACCAGTTGAAACCTCCTTGTAAGCAGGGGGCATTTAAAGCTTTGTATTGTAACCGTGAAGCACAAGGCATGTACTCACTGGATAAGTACATGTTCCAAATGAAAGAAGGAAAGAGAGAAAAACAAAGAAGACAAAAGAATCTGCAAAGTTTAAAGCAGTTCCGAAAAAGACACTTAGGAAAGAGTTTTACAACACGTAGGAAGTTGAAAAACTATCTGTGCAATAACAGTCATGTCTTTTTGCTAGACTGGCTTGTTAGGTAGTCTAACATGTTTTAGAAAAAAACTGTTCAATGTATTAATGAAAGGAAAGGAAACAATTTTAACTACCTTCAAAATGCTAATCAAAAATACTTTATTTCATTACATTTGAAAGGAAAATTGTAATACATTAAATTAATTTTATAACTAGATTTTTATTAGATTACTGTAAACAATATTTATTCATGAAAAAGTAGTTCAATGCTATTACAATCAGAAGTAAGTTTATGCTTGAAATATATTCTGGAAATAATTTATTTGGCAGATTACTCAGAGACTTTTTAGCTTAGAGAGAATTAGATTTGTAAAATCAAAGTCTGTGTCAAATGCTTTACTATTTCCAAGTAGTAAACATTTAAAAATATCTGTAAAAATCAAAGGCTGGAAAAGTAAAAGCTTACAGAATTCAAGCAAATGACGTAAACATGTGATTTGGGCCAGGTGCAAAAAAAATAGCTTATGATTGACTCTTTAGTTAATTGAAAAATGCATAGCTTTCGAAGGACATCCATTCAAATCACACTAAAGAAAGCTTTATGGTGTTCAAAAACAAAACAACAACAACAAAGAAAAATAATTCTGTGCACTTGTGCATCAGTTATCCCCAATTATACTATGTAGAAAACAATCACACACCCTCTCTGATGTATTTCGATAAACATATGCTTAACTTACACATTTAGAGGATTCCATTGATTTCAATTGGGCTCACTCATTTGCCTTTGGTCGGCTCATATCTATCAATTATCTGTCTTTTGGATGACTTAAGACAGCCTTGCCTGACAAGACTAGAGAAACACAGTTTGGAAAAGCTATGGTTTGTCGTCCTCCAGCGGGTAAGCTTGAACATTGACATGAGAATCATGTTATTCAAGAACGCAAAAGAGAAAGTGTGAACACCCCGAGCACTTTTCAAGCCTCTGCATGCATCATCTATACAGTTCTCCTTCAGTATCCACGTGATATTTGTTCCGGGTCCTGCACAGATACCAAAATTTGAGGATACTCAGTCTCTGATATAAAATGGCATAGTATTTCTATAGCCTACACACTTTTAATCATCTCTAGATTACTTATAATGCCGAATACAAATAGTAGTTTTACTCTATTTTGGTTTCTATTTTTTTATTGCTATATATTTTTTTCTTTTTATGTCAGAATATTTTTGATCTTGGTTGAATCCTCAGCTTAATAACCCAAGGTACGGAAGGCCAACCCGCTTAAGCTATTATATTTGTTTAAGTTAATTATATGCCTGAACTCAGAATCCAGGACAGGGGAAATAGACTCAGTTTCTTAAGTGAGAGAAACTGAAAAGTCATATGGCAAAAACAGACATTAAGAAGAGGGATGAAGAGAGTTGGCCATCGTTTCACTCAATCTACTATACCTTGCACTTTATCACCAATACAAGATTATCTGTCTTTGAACTCTGCTATAGGCTAGGATTGTATAAACTGAAGAATCATATACATTCTTCGTTAATGATCTGTAATCACTTGAAAAGTTATTAGAACCACATCAGTTGTTGCTGTTAAAATGTTAATGATCATAAAGACATGATTTATAATGGGTCTGGTTCTTTTATTTATAAAGTATATATAATTACTCAGACTCCTTTCTTTATCTCTAGTATTCACATATGCAGTTTTCATGACCTATTTTAGATCTTGACAGATAAGTCTGTTTTTGTCTTAGGGCTAGGAGAAAATAAGAGAATTAGTGAAATTTATTCATTTTTAAAGATAAATGGTCAAGAAACTCCTGGCTCTGTTGCTGATAAAAGCATACATACAGACAGAAAAAAAAAAAAAAACAAATAGTAAAATCTGTTTGACATATCTCATTTAAACTTAACCTTTAGGACAGCCACATATATGTCTCTGTAAGACTTATCTCGCTGCCCTACCCCCTGTGAATAAGAATTGTATGTTTCTACTTGTATCTTCCTAACACACAGGAGTATTCATTGAATTTTCAGTTAGTGTTTGCTGAACTGCATTAGCTAAAATTGTTTCATATATATTTTTAAAGACTTAGCTAAAGAAAGAGTACAGCATACCTAACCCATTCCTTTCAATCTGTCATGATTCGGTTTGACAATTCTTTTCCAGAGGTTATCAAAGACAATGGCGAAAAAGTGAGAAGACAAGATGAGATTAAAATATAAAAGTTAAGATGTAAGAAGTTATTTTTGGACTTCCAACACAAAAGGTAGTTGCCTAGAGCTAGGTTGAAGGGGTTCAAATCTATGTTCTTCCCTATGCTCTGGCCAGTGTTCTTCTATATTGAGTGCGTGCATTTAATTGTGTTTTCTAATAAGGGTTTTGGTTTTTGCTTTCTTTTTCTCCAGAGAGAGTCTTGCTCTGTCACCCAGGGTGGAGTGCAGTGGTGCCATCTCGGCTCACTGTAACCTCCTCTTCCTGGGTTCAAGAGATCTTCTCCCTCAGCCTCCCAAAGTGCTGGGATTACAGGCGTGAGCCACCACGCCAGGCTTTTTTTGTGCGTGTGTGACATGGAGTCTCACTTTGTCACCCAGGCTGGAATGTAGTGGCATGATCTCTGCTCACTGCAACCTCTACCTTCTGGGTTCAAATGATTCTCCTGCCTCAGCCTCCTGAGTAGCTGGGACTACAGGTGCCCGCCACAATGCCCAGCTAATTTTTGTATTTTTAGTAGCCTCTGCCCGAGATTGCTGTATACATCTGATGGTGGATGATTCTACTCTCAGGCTAGTTCTACGTTCTCATAAGCCATATTTAACCCAAAGGAAGAACTTAATTCTTTTTTATCCAGAATGACTACTAAGAATAAATTATTTTCATAAACTTAATGTTCTGATTACTCTAATATTGTCATCTCTAATAAACTTGTAAGATAAATTTTAAATATTTAAATGTGATGAATGTGTAACTTATTCAATGTATCATTTACCGTTCACAAGCATTCAGTTCTTAAAATTATTTAAGACCACTATAAAAGTTATATGTTAATAAATTATAATAAATTAAGCAGAGTCTATATCACTATTGTCATATATGTTGTTCTATGCCCGTCAAGATGAACATCTATTATTCTATTTTTAATAAATGTATTATCACAAGTGTAGGGAGTTTAAACATTAAGATATAAAACCTGACTTAAATCCAGAAAGGAAAGAAAATGTCATAAATGCTTTCTGCACTTTGAATAGCATGCTTAAGAATAATATTCTTATTGATAATTCAGTACATAAAAGTGTGTAGTAGATTTTAAAATATGGTTAAATTATTAGGAGCTTTTTTAAATTGCATATATGGTTCCAGGTACAACAAGCACAAATCTAATCACCATCTCTGCATAAGAAAAAAAGCCCATTGAAAATAAATAATAGATACTGGCAAGATATGGATTGAGAAAATGGCTAAAGGTTTTTCCCCTTTAAGAGCCTTGACCTGTTACTGTTGCTAATAATGATCAACCAGCGTGTATTTAACCTTCGGCACATTGCTCCATTGCCGAAAGCGTTTATACAAAAGGTATTACCAATTTATTCCATTATGTATTTACTTTTCTGATTATATTTATTTTATTGCAAATCATAAAGCAAATAGTTTAAAAATATTCTGAAGGCATTGTAGAATTTAAACAAATCACTAAATAATCCACAAATATAACATCACTGGCTAGACATGCACAGATCAAGTTCCTGACCTCTTGGTGGAATTTTTTTAGCACAAGCACCGAAGAGTCATCAGCCGATCTCTTTCCAAACTATGTGGCTAAACTTAAAGACCTTTTCAAGGACCTGTCTGCTTCCTTAACCTGATTGCATTTACAATCTTCCGACTGTTTTGCTTTTGTGATGGCTACAAGTAACACTGAAATGTTGAGGATGGTCAGGCTCTTCCAAGGAAAGGTATCTCAGTGGCCTCCATTCAAATGTATTGTTTCACAGGGGATGTATTTTGAGAAAGGGCAGATGGTAGCATTTCCCAGAACATCTGTTACCCATCATTCTTTCACAGAGCAACCCAGATGCTGTTGACAACTTCTATGTAAATCATGCTGACAATTTGTTCAATGTCTTTCCTGCTGAGACTGAGGTTGTCCTGGTCATACCATTTATCAGATATAGGAGATACTGCCATCCCACAAAAACAGTTCCAACTGTGTTTTGGCCAGGGAACAATAGCAGCCATTAAATCAAAGGAACAATTTATCTACCTTGAAGTTATCTCCATATTATCTCAAGGATTTCCAACCTCACCTCTCCCAGTCTTATCTAAAGGTGTACATTAGATATTAAATGCTCTGCATAATAGAAAAATGTTAAATTATTTCCCGATACTTGTCCTTAGCTTCTTTTATTATTATTTGTCAGAGGTAATCATTTCTTTGACCTTGCATTTTAAAATTACTTTCATCTCAGGGGAATGACATATAAGAGTGAAATTATGCATGCATTGCTGTATAAATGTCAGATTTTTTAGTTTGCAAATGCCTGCTATAAAATATTCACAGTACTGAAAGTTGATTTACAACCCATTTCAGCCTGTAATCTATCGTATTCTAATTTTGTACCTTATATCATAGTGCATTTTTCACAATGTTGAAAAGAAAACAAAAAGAAAGCATTTCTTTAATTAACCTACCTATGAAAATGGTAAACTAAAACCATTGGCATTTATTACATGATTATAGTTTTTCTAAACAAACCTAATTAGACCATGATGCTGGTTACAGAGATGAAAAATGTATAATTAAATTTTAAAATACCTAAGCTTATGAAGGCATTATACATAAGCAGATCTTCCTGTCAAAAAATAATGAAGATAAAAACATAAAAAAAATTATTAACTAACTTTAAGTACAAGTTTTGCACATCAAATATCCATTTAATTTGCAAAGTAAATAAATTTTACTTTGGGATGTTGGTTAATCTGTATTTGGTACTAATTGATTATGTCTCAACCATTTTTGTCACACAATAACAGGTTGACAGAAACCACTGGGAAAAATAGGTTATAAAATATTGTAGATATACTCTTTATCTTTTAAAAATTATACATAAATCTCTAATATGATAGATAGATGTACACACACAATTGCAAAATAGAAACAGTAACTGTTAGATTGACCTGCCACCTTATTAAAGTGGACTGTGAACATTGATAATAACTTTGCACTATAAAAGAATGTACAGATAATTTAATGTGGATTCTTTTTCAGACAGCCGGCCTATTACATAAAAATTGCTTTGGACTAATAGCAATGGTAAATCTCAATTTTATATAAGATGGAGACCCTTGCCTCATAATTCAGAGATACCTTTTCTTTGTAAAATGTAATCGAAGTTTAATCAACTTATTGGGTGGGGAATTATTCTTTTTCTTTTTTTTTTTGACACAGGGTCTTGCTCTGTCACCCAGGCCAGAGTTTGCAGTGGCACAACCACTCCCACTGCAGCCTTGACCTACCTCCTGGGTGTAAGTGATACCCCCACCTCTGCCTCTCGAGTAGCTGGGACTATAGTTTCACACCCTGTCACTAGGCTAATTTTTAAAATGTTTCTGTAGAGACAGGGTCTCACTATGTTGCCCAGACTGGTCTAGAACTCCTGGACTCAAGTAATCCTCCTATTGCAGACTCCCAAAGTGCTGGGATTACAAGCATGAACCACTGCACCTGGCCCAAGATATTTTTTTAAAAAGCTTTTGGCAATGAATCCTAGGAGGAAAAGATAGATTCATGTGTAATTTATGTTTAGTATGTACTTGAATTTGTATTATACGTATATATAACATCTGGAAATAATAATTATATTATCTGTCACTAAGTAACAATAAATGATATGATAAGAAAAATTAAATTTAGCAAATCAGTACTTTCTATATTATTTAATAATATACTTATAACAATATTAATTTTCTAATAAAACATCTCAAGTATTATGGTACCAAAACAAAATATTCATTAAGCAACTTTTTATATTTACATATCATGTAGGTCAATGATTTAAGTTAATTGGATCATAGAGTTAAAAGCCACACACACATATATACACACACACACACACACACCTTTTACACTATTGGATCAAATTAAATAAGTATAACGGAAACTAAGGGGAAAAAAATGTTTTGAGTAGCCAGATTTTTCCAAGTTAATCTATATTGAATATGTCTTAAATTGTTTCTGTAGAAGAAAATCACATTATGCAAAATAACTTTGACCTGAAACTCTTAACCTCAGGTTTATTTTTTTAAGACTGTGACTTTGCCTGTTAAAATGCAAATCTCATCAGAGCCTTCTAGCTACTGGCAGAGTTCATGATGTGGCAAATTAGGTGACCGTACAATCTAGCTTGCCCAAGGTATCTCAGTAATGGTTGTTTTCCTGCACAATTAGTAATACCCTCTTTCATTCCACAATGCACAGGTTTGGATGATAAATTATATGGCCACACTACTTACTAACCACCCAAGTGTATCATGGTGCTGAAACAAATCTCAGCATCAATTCACATCTGAGAATCTTTGAAACAGTTTGGTTTCCGATTTGTGAATTACTCATAAAGAATGTTTGGGTCAATTTCTCCACAACAGATTTCAGTGGCTTGTAGTGTATCTTTAAAAGGGATTACAGAAAAGTCTACTTAATGTTCATAATGTGATTCTAAAAGAAAACGGTAGTGCCTCCTCACATACTGGCAAACAGAAAGGCTTACTATTTTTAGGACCATAGAAAGCATTACATAAGGGAAGTCTGTTTGCAGTTGTAGCTGACAACCTGACTAGGCTCAAAGAAGAGAAAAAGATAATAGATGTGAAAGTGTCTAAGTGCCAGGTGTTCTTTGACTCCTGATTCATCAGAAGCTTTCACTGTAAAAATGCAAGATTCCAGGAACCCCAGGCTAGTAATATCTTCAAGTTGACCTACAAATGCATTCTGCTATGGATAGCAAATAACCTCCTTAAATTTGGTCAACTCCACTTACTTTGTGATAGGTATATATGGAGACAATCTATTAGACATTTCATTAGATATAGAAATTAAACCTTTTAATCGATTATAAAATGTTGAGATCTTTTGAAAAGCATCCATGTCAATAATTAAGTCAACTAGCTATAAAAAGAGTATAGTCATCTTAATCAGTAACTTCTCTCTGGCTCAATATTTAATACATGGACATTAAGAGCCATATGAAATTCAACAGCATCACTTGTATTTCAAACACATTTCCTTTGAGTCAAATGAAAGTGTGTTTTGAAATATGAAAAAAATGTATCTAGAGACAATATGTGTCTACATGACAGGGTCACTAAGTAGATTAAAATTGGTCTTAACATATCATCTATTGACTCCAGTCCAGGCAGTCAGAGTTTATGACAAATATCAGATGCTGGAATTAAACTTTTCCAGGGATCATTAGTTTCAAAATGATGAGCGAAGTACACACCGTCTCTTCTTTGTGCATCAAACCCAGTACATTATTAAATGACATTAATAAATAATAAAAATATAAGATATAAAAAAATATAACTGTATTTATACTCAAAAACAAAGAAGAGGAAATTTGGTTGATCAGAAACTGTGAGAAATGCTTCAACATTTAAATATGAAATAGGACAAAATTAATATCAAAATTATAGTTTGAGAGGCATGCCAAAGTGTGTCTTGGAGTACTAACACAAAATGTAGCTCCATGCCAGGCAATATGAGAGCTTTGACCTACGTAAGTGATAACACTTCATCAATGGTGACAGGCTAATTTAATCCAAACACTTAAAAAACAAACCTCTATATCTTTTCACCTAATCAGGTTCCTTGGACCAAAAAGTATGATGAAAATTAACTTTTTCTTGGTATATTGTAGAAAGAGTTCTAAATTTTAAATTTCTGATTTAACCTATCTTTATTATGAGACTTTATTTACTATTGAAAAACTCTAATTTAAATATATATCCTTTCTAACTCTTTAGGTTATTTACTTTTCTATCAGTTCGAAATACAATAATGACTATAGTAAAAAAGGTAAATCATGTCAATTTTATTGAATGCCAGAGAAATAACCTCTAAGATTGTACAAAGTAATGCAAACTTATTTTCAAAATTTTGAATAAGTGTCCCAATGAAATAAATATCCATGTGTCCTATGATAATTCCTAGTTCCCTCAAAACTTGAATGAAATCACTTTAGCTGCCTGACTTTAAATTGGAAATATTTTAATGTCTGTAGAATCTATACGCCCAACAACTGACATATCAGCAACAGAAAGCTAGATGTACAGGGGTTTTCTTTAGTTCCTCCATATCAGGTGTTAATTAGCAGGATCATTCCACCATGAGACACTGCTTTAGCACTTCCTGGGCAAATTCTTTTTATGCCCAGACTTGTGAGTCAAATCTAGAGGGAAATGTTCTTACATTTTAAAACTAAGAAAGATGCTGTTAATAACCAAGTAGTTGGTATTTCCTAATCTATATGCATTGTTGACATAAACATCCTAGAACAATTGAAGATGCTTCCCTCTCCAAGTATATTATTATTATTATTAGACAAAGTCTCGCTCTGTCACCCAGGATGCAGTGCATTGGCAAACTTGGCTCACTGCTACCTCCGCCTCAGCCTCCTGAGTAGCTGAAATTACAGGCACCCACAATCATGCCCAGCTAATTTTTGTATTTTTAGTAGAGACAGGGTTTCACCTTGTTGGGTTTCAGAGGTAGCACGAACTCCTTACCTCAAGTGATCCGCCTGCTTTGGTCTCCCAGAGTGCTGGGATTATAGGCATCAGCCACTGCGTCCAGCCCCAATTTTATATAAATACAGTAAAATTAGAGGCAAAAAAATTAATGAAGTCCTCTCTATATCTCAAGCAATATTCTAATATCCGTAAAAATGTTTTTCTTTCTAAGTGTATTATTTATATAAATAAAGTTAGCAGCAAAAAAATAATGAAGTCCTCTCTATAGCTCAAGCAATATTTTATTACCTAAAAAATCATATAATTCCTCCATTTTAATCTTCTCCCTTTATATTTTATGAAAACAGATACTGAACCCAATTTTATTACTATAATATTACTTTATTATTTGTTTTACCTGTATTCATACATTAATTCAATCGTTCATTTAACAAACATTTAAATAAGCACCCAAGAGTTAATAGGCGATTTTAAAGAAAAATCAAGGACTAGGTTGCATTGTTCTATTATTGGTCTTTGTTAACAGAAATAATTTATAGATAGACAATTTCAGTGTAAAAATTTGCAGAGGAAAAATCGCATCATCACTGGTCGTATCACAGCCTAAAATATTTGAAAGAGGGCTATGTTTTGTTTTTCTTTAATCTTTCTTCATGTAAGTACATGAATTAAGGCTTTTAAAAGACTACATTAATGTACAAACATCACGGAAAAGGAAAATGTATCCCATATGCTAATCATGTGCTTTTATTTTCATGAAACAAAAATCAACAAAAGAAACGGTTTTTCCAGGAATCTAACAAGTATGAAATAGAATATCTTAACATTGTTTTATATAAGTAAACATTTTCTTAGCCAGATATATTAGATTCTTAGAGTTGCCATAACAAACAGCCACAAACTAGGATGCATAAAGAAAAATATGTTGTCTCACAATTGTGAAGCCTAAAAGTTTGAAATCAAGGTTTCAGCAGGGTCATGCTTGCTCTGAAATCTGTGAGGGAGTTCTTCATCACCTCTATAGTGGGGGGGTGCTTTGTCAGCAATCTTTGGTGTTTCTTGGCTTGCAGCCACAAACCTCTACTCTCTGCCTTGATCATCATATAGCATTCTTCCTGTGTGTCTCTGTTTTCACATGTCTTCTTATAAGAACATCAGTCATAGTGCATAAGAAGTTCTCAACTTCATTTAACTAACTATATCTTCACTGACCCTATTGACAAGGTCAATTTCTGAAATTGGGGGCCTGGGACTTTTCAACATATGTTTTTGGAAGGGCCACTATTTGATCTATAAGAGTCCACCCTCTGACCCTCAAATTGTATTTATTTTCCACATAAAAAAATGCGTTTATTCCATGCCAACACTCTCAAAAGTCTTAACCCATCCAGCATCAACTCTAAGTTCAAAATCATGTTTTAAATCATGTAACTCAATTATGTTAGAGACTTTGGGCATGATTCATCAGAGACAAATTTTCCCTCCATCTGGAAACCTGTTAATTCAGACAGAAAGTTATCTGTTCAATGGTGAAATGTCTTTTGCTTGTGGGCAGTGACCCCTATTCTATTTCCCTGAGCCAGTGCCGTCTGTGCCTATGGTGGCAGTGGCAGTCCCAAAATCTCAGAAATACCCTGAGGGTCTTTATTTCCTTTTTTGTTTTAACAATAAGACATGTTGGCAGGGAATTGCTGTCAGCCCATGACCTGCCTCTAGAATCCCAGATGTCCAACAGCCTTAATTCACTTTTTCCCATCTTTATCCCCTTCAGATCAAGCTGGCAGTCCTTCTGCAGAGATGATTAATTGACCCCATAAATCATATATCTAATTTTTTTTATTGTATTTTAAGTTCTGGGGACATGTGCAGATCTTGCAGGATTGTTGCATAGGTACACACATGCCAGGGTGGTTTGCTGTCTCCATCCCTCTGTCACCCACATAAGGCATTTCTCCCAATGTTATCCCTCCCCAACATCCCCAAGAGACCCCAGTGTGTGATGTTCCCCTCCCCTGTGCCCATGTGTTCCCATTGTTCAATACCCACCTATGAGTGAGAACATGTGGTGTTTTATTTTCTGTTCTTATGTCAGTTTGCAGACAATGATGGTTTCCAGATTCATCCATGTCCCCACAAAGGACATGAACTCATCCTTTTTTATGACTGCATAGTATTTCATGGTGTATATATGCCACATTTTTTTTGTCTAATCTATCATTGACGGGCATTTGATTTGGTTCCAGGTCTTGCTATTGTAAATAGTGCTGCCATGAACATACATGTGCATGTGTCTTTATAATAGAACGATTTATAATCCTTTGGGTATATACCCAGTAATAGGATTGCTGGGTAAAGTGGAATTTCTATTTCTAGATTTTTGAGGAATCAACACAGTCTTCCACAATGGTTGAACTAATGTACATTCCCACCAACAGTATAAAAGTGTTCCTATTTCTCCACATCCTCTCCAGCATCTGTTGTCTCCAGATTTTTTGATGATCACCATTCTAACTGGTGTGAGATGGTATCTCAGTGTGGTTTTGATTTGTGTTTCTCTAATGACCAGTGATGATGAACTTTTTTTCATATGTTTGTTGGCCTCATAAATGTCTTCTTTTGAAAAGTGTCTGTTCATATCCTTTGCCCACTTTTGAATGGGTTTATTTGTTTGTTGTCTTTTAAATCTGCTTTAGTTCTTTGTAGATTCTGGATGTTAGCCCTTTGTCAGATGGATAGTTTGCAAAACCTTTTTTCCCATTCTGTTGGTTGCTGGTTCACTCTAATGCTTGTTTCTTTTGCTGTGAAGAAACTCTTAAGTTTAATTAGATCCCATTTGTCTATTTTGGCTTTTGTTGCCATTGCTTTTGGTGTTTTAGTCATAAAGTCTTTGCTTATGCCTATGTCCTGAATGGTATTGCCTAGGTTTTCTTCTAGGGTTTTTATGGTGTTAGGCCTTACATTTAAATCTTTACTCCATCTGCAGTTAATTTTTGTATAAGTTGTAAGGAAGAGATCTGGTTTCAGCTTCTGCACATGGCTAGCCAGTTTTCCCAACACCATTTACTAAACAGGAATCCTTTCCCCATTGCTTGTTTTTGTCAGGTTTGTCAAAGATTAGATGGTTGCAGATGTGTGGCATTACTTCTGAGGTCTCTGTCTGTCCCATTGGTCTATATCTCTGTTTTGGTACCAGTACCGTGCTGTTTTGATTACTGTAGACTTGTAGTAGAGTTTGAAATCAAGTAGCATGATGCTTCCAGCTTTGTTCTTTTTGCTTAGGATTGTCTTGGCTACGCAGGCTCTTTTTTGGTTCCATATGAAGTTTAAGGTGGTTTTTTCCAGTTCTGTGAAGAAGGTCAATGGTAGCTTGATAAGGATAGCATTGAACCTATAAATTACTTTGGGCAGTATGGCCATTTTCACGATATTGATTCTTCCTAACCATGAGCGTGGAATGTTTTTCCATCTGTTTGTGTCCTCTCTCATTTTCTTGAGCAGTGGCTTGTAGTTCTCCTTGAAGAGGTCCTTCACATCCTTTGTTAGTTGTATTTCTAGGTATTTTATTCTCTTTGTACCAATTGTGAATGGGAGTTTGCTCATGATTTGGCTCTCTGTTATTCATGTATAGGAATACCTGTGATTTCTGCACATTGATTTTGTATTCTGAGACTTTGCTGAAGTTGCTTATCAGCTTAACCAGATTTTGGGCTGAGACGATGGGGTCTTCTAAACATACAATCATGTTGTCTGCAAATAGAGACAATTTGACTTCCTCCTTTCCTAATTGAATACCCTTTATTTCTTTTTCTTGCCTGATTGCTCTGGCTAGAACTTGCAATACTATATGGCTAGGAATGGTGAGAGAGTGCCCTTGTTTAGTGCCAGTTTTCAAAGGGAATGCTTCTAGTTTTTGTTTTTGCCCATTCTGTATGATATTGGCTGTGGGTTTGTCATAAATAGCTTTTATTATATTGGGATGTGTTCCATAAATGCCTAGTTTATTGAGAGTCTTTGGCATAAAGGGCTGTTGAATTTTGTCAAAGGCTCTCTCTGCATCTGTGAAGATGCTCATGTGGTTTTTGTCTTTGGTTTTTTTTATGTGATGGATTACATTTATAGATTTGCATATGTTGAACCAGCCTTGCATCCCTGCAATGAAGCCTACTTGATTGTGATGGATAAGCTTTTTGATGTGCTGTTGCATTTGCTTTGCAGTATTTTGCTGAAGATTTTTATGTCAAAGTTCATCATGGATCTTGGCCTGAAGTTTTCTCTTTTAGTTTTGTCTCTGCCAGGTTTTGGTATCAGGATGATGTTGGTCTCATAAAATGTGTTAGGAAGGATCCCCTCTTTTTGTATTGTTTGGAAAAGTTTCAGAAGTAATGGTTCCAGCTCCTCTTTATACATCTGGTAGAATTTGGCTGTGAACCCGTCTGGACCTGGACTGTTTTTGGTTGGTAGGCTATTATTGCTGCCTCATCTTCAGACCTTGTTATTGGTCTATTCAGGGAATCAATTTCTTCCTGGTTTAGTCTTGGGAGGGTATAATTGTCTAGGAATTTATCCATTTCTACCAGGTTTACTGGTTTATGTGCATAGACTTGTTTGTAGTAATCTCTGATGGTAGTTTTGTATTTCTGTGGAATAGGTGGTGATACTCGTTTATCATTTTGTATTGCATATATTCAATTCTTCTCTCATTTCTTTTTGATTAGTCTGGCTGGAAGTCTGTCTATTTTGTTGATCTTTTCAAACAACAAGCTCCTGGATTTGTTAATTTTTTTGAAGGTATTTTTCTTTCTCTATCTCCTTTAGTTCTGCTTTGATCTTAGTTATTTCTTGTCTTCTGCTAGCTTTTGCATTTTTTTTATCCTGCTCCTCTAGCTCTTTCAATTTTGATGATAGGGTGTCTATTTTAGATCTTTCCTTGCTTCTCATGTGGGCATTTATTGCTATAAATTTCCCTCTAGACACTGCTTTAAATGTGTCCCAGAGATTCTGGTATGTTGTGTCTTCATTCTCATTGGTTTTGAAGAACATCTTTATTTCTGCCTTCATTTCATTGTTTATCCAGTCGTCATTCAGGAGCAAGTTGTTCAGTTTCCACGTAGTTGAGTGGTTTTGGGTGAGTTTCTTAATCCAGAGTTCTAATTTAATTGCACTGTGGTCTGAGAGACTATTTGTTATGATTTCCGTTCTTTTGCATTTACTGAGGAGTGATTTACTTCCAATTATGTGGTCACCTTTAGAGTAAGTGCAATGTGGTGCTGAGATGAATGTACATTCTTGGATTTGGGATGGAGAGTTCTGTAGATGTCTATTAGGTCCACGTGGTCCAGATCTGTGTTCAAGTCCTGGATATCCTTGTTGATTTTCTGTCTCATTGATCTGTCTAATATTGACAGTGGAATGTTAAAGTCTCCCACTGTTATTGTGTGGGAGTCTAAGTCTCTTTGTAGGTCATTAAGAACTTGTTTTATGTATCTGGGTGTTCCGGCATTGGGTGCATATGTATTTAGGATAGTTAGCTCTTCTTGTTGCATTGGTCCTTTTACCATTTTGTAATGTCCTTCTTTGTCTTTTTTGATCTTTGTTGGTTTAAAGTCTGTTTTATCAGACACTAGGATTGCAACTCCTGCTTTTTTTTCGCTCTCTAATATTGTTATGTGTGAATTTGGCCCTGTCATTTTGTTACTGGCTGGTTGTTTTTCCTGTTAGTTGGCACAGTTTCTTCATTGCATCGTTGGTTTTTACCATTTGGTACGTTTTTGCAGTGGGTTGTACTGGTTGTTCCTTTCTGTGTTCAGTGCTTCCTTCAGAAGTTCTTGTAAGGCAGGTCTGGAAGTGACGAAATCTCTCAGCAATTGTGTGCCCATAAAGCATTTTATTTCTCCTTCACTTTTGAATCTTAGTTTGGCTGGATGTGAAATTCTGGGTTGAAAGTTCTTTTCTTTAAGGATGTTGAATACTGGCCCCCACGCTTTTCTGGCTTGCAGAGTTTCTGCCAAGAGATCGGCTGTGAGTCTGAGTGGTTTCCCTTTGTGAATGACCCGACCTTTCTCTCGGGCTGCCATTAACATTTTTTCCTACATTTCACCCTGGTGAATCTGACAATTATGCACCTTGGGATTGCTCTTCTTGAGGAATACCTTTGTGGTGTTCTCTGTATTTCCTGGATTTGAATGCTGACCTGCCTTGCTTGGTTGGGGAAGTTCTCCTGGATAATAACCTGAAGAGTGTTTTCCAGCTTGGATTCATTCTCCCCGTCACATTCAGGTACACAGATAAAGAGTAGACTAGGTCTTTTCACATAATCTCCTATTTCTTGGAGGCTTTGTTCATCTCTTTTCACTCTTTTTCTCTAATCTTGCCTTCTGGTTTTATTTAATTGAGTTGATTTTCAATCTTTGATATCCTTTTTTTCTGCTTGATCAGTTTGGCTATTGAAACTTGTGTAAGGCTGGTGAAGTTCTCATGCTGTTTTTTTTTAGCTCCAACAAATTGTTATGTTCTTCTCTAAGTTGATTATTCTAGTTAGCATTCGTCTAACCTTTTTTAAAGGATTTTAGTTTCTTTGCATTGTGTTAGAACATGTTCCTTTGCTTAGAGAAGTTTGTTACTTCCCACCTTCTGAAGTCTGCTTCTGTCAATTTGTCAAACTCATGCTCCATCCTGTTTTGTTCCTTTGCTGGTGAAGAGTTGTGATCCCTTGGAAAAGGAGAAGCATTCTGATCTTTGATGATTTCATCCTTTATGTGCTGGTTTCTTCCCATCTTCGTGGATTTATCTACCTTTGATCTTTGAAGTTGGTGATTTTGGATGAGGTCTCTCAGTGAAAGTCCTTTCTGTTGATGTTGAAGTTATTTCTTTTTTTTTTTTTTTCAGTTTTCCTTCTAACAGTCAGTTCTCTCTGCTGTAGGACTGCTAGAGGTCCACTCTAGACATTGCCTGCCTGGGAATCACCCATGGGAGTTGCAGATCAGCAAGTATTGCTTCCTGATTTCTCCTCTGGTAGCTTCGTTCCAGAAGGGTACCCACCAGGTGACAGCCAGAGCTCTCTTGTATGAGGGGACTTTTTGGTTATACAGGGGTCAGGGAGCAGACTGAGGAGGCAGTCTTTCCAATATCTGCCTGCAGAGGTGCTGCTGGGCTGTCAGGGACTCAGTCCAGCTTCTGTGTAAACTTCCTCTGGCTTTTGTTTACACAGGTAGGTTTAGACCTGCCTCAGCAATGGTAGGCACCCTTCCCCTCACCGAGCTCCACTGCCCCAGGTGGAGCTCACACTGACGTGCTGGCTGTGAAACTCTCAAGTAAGGGGGCTTCAGTTTGCTGGTCTTTTGGGTGATGGGACCCGCCCAGCCGTGTCACCTGTCTCCCTGTTTTGAGCTTTTCCTCTTTCTAGGGGGAGGGTAGCTCCATTCTGCAGCCTCTCTTGGTGCTAGTCACAACATTCTCCCAGATCTGTTCCGACAACCTGCAGCATCTGCCAGAGCAGCTGCTCAGATCTGTGTTCCTAAGGTGCCATGCTTTTCAGCCCAGCAGGGATCTCCTGGTCTGTGGGTTGCAGAGGGCGTAGGAGAAGCACAGTATCTGAACTGGATTGCCGGGCTTGGGGGAAGTCCCCGACCCTCCAGTCAGTTGCACTTCCTGGGTAAGGCAGCACCCCCACCCTGCCACGGTTTGCCCTCCTTGGGCTACACCAACTGTCCAACCAGTCCTATTGAAATGAACCTGGTACCTCGGTTGGAAATGCAGAGATCACTCACCTGCGTTTCTCTCACTGGGAGCTATGCTCCGGAGCTGTTCCTATTCAGCCATCTTGGTGGAATCATCATATACCTAATATTTTTAGCAAGCAGTTGTTCAGCCACACCCTGGATGTTCTCTCTAGGGAAAACTTTCACATTTCTTCCAATATGGATAGGCTGAGAATTGTTCGAATCTTCAAGTTCTGGTTTGTTGTTGTGTAACAATTCATTCCTTAACTTACCTTTTGTCTCGCATTTTACTATAAGCAACAAGAATTAACCAGGTAGTATTTTCCACACTTTGCTTGGAAATTTTTTCATATGAAATATCTACATTCATCACATACAAGCTTTATTTTTCTATCCGTAGGAGAAAATAACCCAGCCATATTCTCTACCACTTTACAACGAAGTCTTTCCTTCAGTTTCTAGTGCATGTTCCTCATTTCCATCTGAGACCTCAATAAAAGGAACTTTAACATTTGTATTTCTAACAACATTCTGTTCAGTAGTATTACTGATATTGTTACAAAGATAAATGGGATGAATGTTTTGATTAATTTGGCATTAAATTGTTTTTGCCATAGGCAGTGCTTTGGAATTAAGGCATCTCAATCAAATGTTTGCATTTTCCACTATTGAAGAAAATCTTTGTGGCCACTCTGGAGCTGTTTTCCAGTGCAGGAGTGAAGACTCTTCTTTGACTGAAAGCAAGCACTGGTTTTCTTTTCTAAACTTCAAAATGTAACATTTTATTTATGCCCCAAGATAACTCAGTGGCTTCTATTGCACAAGTATGGAATGCCTTTATGGAAAATACTTGCCTTGATTTAATTATGAATTATACCTATATTGAAAAAAAGGGGCCTGTATTTGATCATAGTAAAACACTCCTCACAATTCCACTGCCTAACTTCTTGCACTCACAGAAGGTAGGAGCTTGTACACTGAAATTCCACATAACACAGATGAAACCTTTCTACCATTTCATGATACCTATTAGCCAATTTATCAAATATATTTAAAATACTTAACAACTATTTGAGCAGAGACACTGATCAATGAGAAGTGACACTATCCTTAAACAACCAGTATGACTCTGCCAATACAGATCAGATGGATGTTTCCCTTAGGTCACACTAATGCTTATATTTGAGGTTGTTATTTCTATGAATTGATATGTCATTTTTCTGTAATGTGGATTTCCTGGATATATTAGTAAAGAAAAACATTTAACATTATTTTCAATTTTGAGAACTTATTAGTGATTCCTTTTCAAAAGTTCTGGATTTATATTATTAGAAGTTTCTAATTGGTTGGCAGTTCTTTTGGCTGTTTTTTGTTTTTTTGTTTTTGAGACAGAGTCTTGCTCTGTTGCCCAGGCTGGAGTGCAGTGGTGCAATCTCGGCTCACTGCAACTGCTGCCTCCCAGGTTCAAGTGATTCTTCTGCCTCAGCCTCCTGAGTAGCTGGGATTATAGGTGTGCACAACCACACCCAGCTAACTTTTGTATTTTTAGTAGAGACGGGGTTTCACCTTGTTGGCCAGGATGTTCTCTATCACCTGACCTCGTGATCTGCCTCCTCCACCTCCCAAAGTTCTGGGATTACAGACGTGAGCCATTGTGCCCAGCCTGGTTAGCGGTTTTATAATACGTTCATAAAACAAAACCTCCATGACATAGATGCAAAAATTAAAACCGTATGAATCTATATTACCTTCTTAGCCTTTTCCAAGATAATGATGCTAGGGTACTCCTCCAAGTTAGCCATACTCCAATATTGCCAATGAAATTTGCATTATTTCTAATTCAAATATTAATTTATTCTTACATATTTTATTTTAGGAGATAAACTGCACTGTAGTGGTTTTTTTTAAGGGAGTTTATTGTATTTCTTCAATTGATCCATACTAAGTCCATTAAATGTGTCACACAGAAGGTCTTATAAAGTGTTAGGAATAGGCCTTTTTTCTTTCTTAAATAAAGGGAAAAGGATTTTTTTATCCTTTGTTCTGTGTTTTCCTTAAAGGAGTATTGCTCAAGAATAAGAAGATAATAATGCCCTTGCCTGTTTTAAAATCAATTTAATGGACATCTAGGGTAGAAAAAGCATCTCGATTATGCTTTTTCCTATCCCTTATAAAGCCATTTATTTGGCCCATCTGATTTTCTTCCCTCTATAATGCCAACTTACACCACCTTTACTGATATAATACTCAAATGATTCTTGAGTGCCTCTATCATGAACCTATAATACATTTTGCTATTATTATTGTTGTTGAAAGAAAAGACACATGGACTTGTCAAGGAGTCTGGGTTCTACAACACTAAAGCACCATCTATTCTCTCAAATTGTGTATATAAATTAGTGCTGTGCTGAAGTATTTGAGTGGCATTCTCGTGGAATTTGGAACAGTTACAAACTTCTCAAATCATTCCAGAGAATAGTTAGTTCTCAAAGTATTAGACATGGTTAGTCTATTTATTTAATCTGCTGCTGTTAGTAAAACAGAATGTAAAATTTTCGTAAATATTTGTGTAAAATAAATATGTTAAATAATTCGAACAGAGGTTTTTTGTTGTGTTTCTGCTCCTATCAATTGCTAGTGCTATTATTGCTCTGAAATCTTTGTATCCAGTTCGACCCTTTAAAAGTAGCCAGATCACAGGAGGAGCTCCATTTCCTCCATTCAAGGTTAGCAAGACATTCCAGACTCTACTCCTCTCCTTTCATCTCTGAGGGTAGTCATGCCAACAGAAATGGATTTACAAGAGCCCGTCAGATGGCTTTCTGTATGAATTTAAAAATATATATTTTGGTATATCTTGTGTTTACAAATTTCTTAGATAATATAA
This sequence comes from Ateles fusciceps, assembly GCA_036589455.1. Taxonomy (NCBI): domain Eukaryota; kingdom Metazoa; phylum Chordata; class Mammalia; order Primates; family Atelidae; genus Ateles; species Ateles fusciceps. The sequence goes on along the minus strand of JAZHEH010000174.1, from coordinate 1,529,583 downwards.
ATTGATTTCTCCGAAGATTTTATTATTATTAGGTTCACTACACATGCAATTTAGTTTGTCCCTTCCTAAATAAACTTTTAAAGGCACGCAGGAATATTATTTTGCTTACAAAAGACACTTTAAGGTACTTCAGCATGTTCTTTCAAGTTGATAATGAACAGAGTTTATTGTTTCACTTGAGTCAAATTATCCGTTCTTAAATGATTTAAAATTAGTTGTGGCCCCACCCATGATGCTGCCCCTATGGGTTCCCAATGTCACAGAGTGCTAAGACTGACATCATCTTAGAAAAAAATTTTCCTCAGCATCTCTGCCACCTGTTTTCATGTCTTGTTATCCACTTTAACCATTCTACCATCTGTCTCACCACCTAAGTGACCTATAATTAAGAATTTTGAAGAAAATCCACTCGAAGTTATGACTGTACAGTCATTCACAGCCCTAAAACTCTCACGTTTCTGTTCTTGCTATTAGTCTAGATTCCTCTGCATGCAAGCATGGAAAAGACTGGCATGTGTACAGAATAACCTTACTTCCTTAATGACCACTAATTAGGCATTTTGTTTTTCAAAAGCCACAGTTATATGACAACCACACAGCTGCTTCCCTAAGAAAGAGAAAACATGTTTTAGCAAATGATTAAACTGGTGAAGATATTTTGGTTTATTATATTTGCCTACTGGGAATATGATACAATTTTAGTTTTTCTTCACTTGTTTCCCTAATACTGTAAAGGTACTTTAATTTTCTTTGAAAGTTCATAATATCACTCTCATTTTAATGTATTTCTAATGTAATATAAAATGTTTGGGTCACATAAAATATGTGCTTTTAAAGAATAACAAGAATGGCTAATTTGAAAAATCTGCTTAGAAAGATCAATTATACATTGTGAATAATGTAAAATTGCATGAATTTTTATTTTAATATCTGCATTCTAAATGCCAGATGTTCCATAATGATAAATCCTGTGAGAGGAAGAACTTTTCTCACTTCATTTTTAATGATTTTAAAATTTATTCAACTCACAGATTTGTTAAAAACACTGAGGATATCTTCTTGAATTTTCATATTTCCTCCTTCTTGAGACAACACCTTTCCATTTGGAGTAACATCTATGGCAAATTAAACCATATGAATTGGAAGTATAAAGTCAAATATCACTAAGGAAAGAAGAGACGGGGAAAAGTGTTTAAGTTATTCCAAAATATTTCTGTTAACTCCCACTCTTATAAAGTCTGGCGTCTTTAGAAACGTTCTAACTTTTTAATGGATTATCATCTGAAGGATGGTAAATGCATGTAGCTACTTAGATGGAGCTCGAAGTTCCCAGCTCCATCCTTGAACACTTGATAGAGGGGGAAACTGCTTACACTGCAACCCTTCTAAGCCAGTTTTGGACAATATTTACTTGTTGATATTTGACATTATTACATTTTTCTATTTTACCATTGTTAGAATGAGCTTACCTAGAAGTGAATCTAAATCTCTCTCCCAACTCCCATTTTTATGAAGAAGTTTTAAACCCTTGGAAGTAAGAAATTTCTTAAAGCAAAGCCTCTTTCCCCCTCATAGTCCATCAACAATGTGAATGCTAATGCTCTTTCCCATATAACACGTTTCTAACTCTACCACTCCTGAAATGACAGGAATGTTTTAATCCCGTTAACATCCTGGTGGTACTCTCAGACTTTTTTTTTTATTATAGTATATTGACTTATTGTCATATTATATGAAATAAATGGAGTTTTACCACTACTAGCTATTGCTGCTGACCATCTGAGTGAGTGATAAAGAGAATATTATGATGAATAAAACATTTGGAATATGCTTATTAAAGAAAAATAATGTATTAAAGTCATGTTGACAGCCAGCTATGATAGGTATCACTGTCTGTGCATATTGTTAAGCTATATAATCATGAGATATATTGAGAAGGGGTATAAATTATGCATTGACTACAGTATCTCTATTTGTGAGATTAACTATGACTCCTTACAATACATATGTATATATGCATGCAGGTATACATGCACATATGCATATATACACATGCATACTTCTACATACGTACATGCATGCAGCACATGGAATATGCAGTCTGTTGCCTAAGGAAGTTTCTGATATATGGCTCAAAACCCATTAATTCTCGTATTTAAACTGACTGATCCTTGAATGACAAAACACAATTAACTCCAATAGAGTAAAAACAGCATGAAAGTACTTTCATCCTTCTTTCTTTATTGTTTATTCTTCTTCACTCACTTTGAATAAATCAATGAGCAGAAATGAAATGAGCATGTGACGCTTTTAAAGGCCAGCTGCTGCTCCTGGCATGTATTTGAAGCTAATGGCTAATCTTCAAGTAGAATGCCGATTTTGCTAAAACCTGAGTCCTCTTTCATTCTGACAGCTTAAGTTTCTGAGCCAAAAACAGGGGACAGTTCTTGGATTTCTGAATCTTTTATTTGTGAGCAGTGTAGGATAAACAGATGCAGTGTAGAATAGAAAGAAAATGTTGTTTATCCTCAGTCAAGTCTGAATGATGTTTTATCTTTATGTTCTTATTTTAAGAGAAAAATTATAGATAATTATCAAAGATGTGCTCTGTATTTGGATACAGTATATGTTTCACTTTCATTATTTTTACATATGAACTAGAAATCTATATTATAACATCACTTTAAAACATTTTACTTCCATCCACACAATATTTACTTCTTGATACTTGGCATGATTGCATTTTTCTATTTGATGTTTGTGTCATTTTTTTCAGTAATTTCTGAATTGCGTAATTCAGAATCTGTAACATAAAGCATCATCATAGGATAGTGCAAAAGGTATTTTTCCAGTTACAAAACTAATATATTTTAGTCATAATGATAATTAGACTTCAGTTTTCAATTTTTTGGGTGTTTCAGAAAACATCCATCTAGCAACGTTCAAATGAAACAAACTGGACAATTTATTGACACTTTAATGAAATGAACTGTTCAAGCTGATGGCTTTTTGAATTGACCAGCAATCAGTCTCGCGAATTATGTTAGACTGTTTCACAGTCCATCTGCCATTTACTTCTCTTGAAGATTCATATCAGTTGCCAAAGCAGATTAAGAAGTATAGGTTGTGCAATCACTATCTATCTGTACATATGATACATTACATATACATGCATGCATATGCATATGTGTGCCCACTTGTCTGTAGATGTACATATGGTTTATGTACATCTACAGGCAATTAGATACAGATATGTACATATGGTTTATGTACATCTACAGGCAATTATATATATATATATATATAATTTTATGTGGTGAGCATATGTAAAACCTATGATTATTTTTTGAATTAATATCTCAATCTATCTCATTATAAACTGTTACTGAATTTTCATTTCTCAGACAATAGTAACACATTATGAAATAAATAAGTATCAAAGTTTGAAAAAATTTTTTTCTTGACCAGGTGCAGTGGCTCATGCCTGTAAGCCCAGTACATTGGGAAGCCAAGGAAGGCAGATCATTTGATGTCAAGACTTTGAGACCAGGCTGGTTAACATGGTGAAATCCCATCTCTGCTAAAAATACAGAAATTAGCCCGGTGTGGTGGCAAACACCTATAATCCCAACTACTCGAGAGACTAAGGCAGGAGAATCACTTGAACCCACGAGGTTGCAGTGAGCTGAGATTCTGTCTCTGCGCTTTGGCCTGGGCGATAGAGACGAGACTCCAGTCTTAAAACACACACACACACACACACACACACACAAACACACACACACACCTCTTATTTAAAAAGATGAAAAATAATACAATTAAAGAAGTATTTATATTATGAACAGTCAATAATTATGATGAAAATGCCTGTCAGTGATAATTTTTTAGAACACTTAATCCAGAAAAATATGAAAGATATAAGAAAGATGCAAAAATATCATTTTTATAAAATTTTACTTGTTCTATTAAACCTGTGAAAATAATTCAGATAAACAATTAGAAAATTCATGAGACAGACTTCCTCTTTGCCCCAAACCTTAGTAACTATGCTATTATCCTTAGTGACTCCATCATTCACAGAGATGAGTCAACCAAACTCCTGGAGAGTCAGTTTGTTGATTTGCTTACTTATTTTCACTCAAGCTCCTTATCCTCTCCTAAGGTTATACTCCAAACTCACACCTTAAATGTCTATCACTCCCTTCTTTATTTCTAGATCAAGTACATTCACAGAAACTCTTTTAACCTCTGAGACCACAACTTACCCTCTTGTTCTGGCTTCTTCCTTTTTGGTATAAATTAATTCTATTGTTCATAATTAAAATGTATTACTTATGAATATTTTTAATCTCTTTTTCCCCTCAATTTTTCTTATGTACAATTTTCACAAATTATCAAACTTGGATCTAGCTGATGATCCATGCCTGCACAAAAACTTTGAGAAATTTCTAAAATAAATTGCACAACTGAATGGAAGAAATACAGTAACTTAAGAAAAAAATTGTAGCACTCATACCAACAATTATGTTTTTAAAGAATGTAAATGTAGGGAAAGATCCATTTGTAATAGCAATAAAAATATAAATGTGAAACTAGCAATATGCCAAACTTATGCTAGATAATTATAAAGGGAACTGATTATGAAAAAGAGAACACTTGGATTAATGGAAACATACATTTTTTTCTTGGATAGAAACTCTCAATGTTGTAAAGATTATAAAGAGATAAATTTATTTTTAAATTTAAGCTAAATTAATGCATCTATAGGGTGATGGGGAGTCTCACTATATTGCCCAGGCTGGTCTTGAACTCTTGGCAAGTGATCCTCCTGCCCTGGCCTTCCACAGCATTGGCATTATAGACAGGAGCCACTGCACCCGGTGAAAAAATAAATTATTAATCAATAGTGTTGACATACATGGCCACTGTTTAAATAAAAAAAAAATTGAATACCCACATGAAGCTTTTATCACAATAAAATCTCAAGGTATCAAAGATTTAAACTTTAAAAAGTGAAGCCAGATGAACATGTAAAAAGTGAGGCAATAAAAAACAGAAAACATAAGATCATGGACCACATAAAACACTGCATTTGCCATTATTATTAATTAATTAAGTCACTTCTAAAAGTAAAAGCTCAATACGAATTTTTTTAAATCAAAATTCAATTATTTGCTATATGTTTTTAAAAGACCTAAAACAAAATAAGGCAGCCAAGTTAAATCTAGAAACTTTAATATAGGTCTCTTTGAAAGACTGATATCTAGAACCTAGAAACCAAGAAGTCAAAAAAGAAAAAGCATAAAATGGGTTTGAATAAACAATGTAATACAGATAAATTTGTACTCAATATCATCCTCATAGATAAATCTGTACTCAATAAGCCTATAACTGATTTGCTTTACAAAGTCGCATAAACCATACAAAAAATTTGACTATGTGCTAGATTATGAAATAAACATCAACAATTTTCAAAATCTTCCTCTTTGCAAACCATGTTGCCTGAATGCAAAGCAATAAAATTAGACATCTATAACAGACATGTATATCAAACCAATTTTTATAGTAAAAATGTATTCTTATGAGAATGAAAGGAAAATGACTTTAGAGACAGACTTTTGGAAAGAGAAAATAGCAAAACATGTGGGATACAGAAAAGCTGTTTTTCTACAAAAAAGTACAAAATTTAAAATATACAATTAAGTTTTCTCCTTGGAGAGTTATTTGAAAATAACACATTGAAGTAAATTACTAAGTATTAAGGCATATATTTATAAAATGAATAACAAAACTAAAGTTTTTAAATAACATGCACAAAACAGTCAATCTTGATAAAATGTGTAGGCATACATTTAAAAACATAAAAGAGAACAAACTAGAGGTAATAATACCGTATATATTGAAATAAATATTTAAATGCTGACAAGACACACAAATTGAAAAAAAAGTTGCCAAATTTTCTCAGAAATATAAAATGTGCAAATCACAAAAATGCCTAAAATAATAGCATTGGTTCTCATAGCCTATTTCACAGTAAGAAATCTGGCCAAGTTAGTCCCCCTCAGGAGCTATTTCTAATAATTCTTCAAAAAACAAAATACAAAACTTTTTTAAAACATTTTAAAGCATAGAACTATCCAGAAATAATTATAATTACTTTATGTAACTATGATAAGGCTAACTTTAAATCTGAAAATGGATTCTTAAAGAATAATAACAGAAACCTCTATTTATATACATTGGCTGGATAATACACATAATCAAATAGAGAATATTCCATGATAACTAAGTGTATAGTGCAATAGAAAATATACACCAAGTACATCAAGCACTTGGGTGACAATAAAATAAATGAAGTGATCAACAAATGCTATAAATGACAGATAGAAATTAAACACACTATCAGAATAAAATTAGACTTTAATACTGCCTAAATAGAAAAAAAGAAATGGCACTATTTGCATTCAATATCTAATTTACCTAAAACAACACAAAGGAAAACTATAAAATTACCTGGAAAATTGTTAAAATCAGCAGAAAATTTCAGGAAGTTTGTTGGAAACAATGTCCAAAAGTATCTGTGTTTCTTGTCTAATAACAAAATGGAAAATGTGACAGAAAATATGTTAATCATCCCTTGATCAAAATAGAGGCAAATGTTACACAGAATTAACATTAACCCATACAAGATGTTTACAGGTCCTTTACAGAAAAGAATATGTTAATAATATCTTAGAAAACTATAATATAAATGCTGAATATAAGATGTTCATGCATGAAAATATCCAATGATGTAAAACAGCAAATGCTTCCCCTTTTTATCTACAAATTGAATGAAATATCAAAGACTAATTAAGTTTTCATGAAAGTTGACACGAAAGTGCTAAAATGTATTATTTTGGAATATTCTAATAATGATGAATAAATTGAAGAGATAAGAACTCTAGACAGTAAAATTTTAAACAATGTATAAAAGTAGTACAAAAAATGTGCTTTTGTAGAAACAAACCAAATACAGATAAAACAGAATTTAGACGCTCAAACTGGCATAATATTCATTCACTTTCTCATTAATGTATATTCTAATTTAGCACGCAGGAACTGTCTTCTTATTAATAGCACATTTTCATCACTGGGCAGAAAATGAACAATTTTATTTATTTATTTAACACTTTATCCTTAATTTTCACAGTTACTCCCCTAACACCAGTAGATGTCATACTCAAAAAATGTTAACATGTTCTTGAACATGTACTTAAGACCTCAGTTATGTTGTTTAACATGTATGTTTAATTTACATGAATATTTTGCCATATCCCTTTTTCACTCTGGATTTTCTCACACATCATTATGTGTGTTAGTTCAGTCTACATTGCTATGTATACATCTAGTTTGGTGCTCACTGTATTCCATAGAGTCCGATATTCCCCTAGTGATAGAAACTTAGGTGGTTTTCAAATTCCTTATTCATACAAAAAAAAATCTCTAATGGTACCAATGTCTAAGCCTTTTTATGACCTTTGTAACAATATATCTTGAATGTATATATTGTATATATATCTAGGTGAGGCTTGTGTTATGCACAAAACTACTTTACTAAGTTCTTCCAAATGGCTTTCCAGATTCTTTGACAAATTTATACTCCCACCAGAGGGTGCAGGATGCTTTCTGCTTTCCAAAATCCTCATGAGAATTTAGTGTTATTTAAAGGTTAAATTTTCAGCTCATATAGTAAGTGTATAGTCTCTTTATAAGAAAATTGCATTAATCTGATTACTTGTGGGTCTAAGCAGCGTTCATTATTATTTATAAATGATGTGATCTCATCCAATTTAAGATCTATAGCATCAATGATGTACACGCTTAAGAAGTCTGTTAGTTAAACCATATTAAGCAAAAAACACAGACTACCTCTTTATTCCAAGAATATGTAAATGTAAAAATAGTTCTTCATCAATTTTATTTTTAATCTTATATTTCTCCATATATGAATTGCCTACTTATATCTTTGCCTATATGACTATTTGCTCTTCTGTATGTATGTTACTGGATTATAAGTTTATATCTGATGATCTAAATTTTATATTTGTATTATAGTAAAATTTAATAAAAATAATAAAGCTAAAATTCATAGCTTAAATGTCTTAAGAGTTTATTACATTCCAGGTGATGTTTTAGACACTTTCAACGTACTAAATTAATATCCATAAAAATGCTAAGAACATTATATCCCTGGAACAGATAACTGATATGAAGGATGTAAGAAATTTGCCAAGGACGCAAACCTAACAAAGTGTGTTTGAGTCAGTATTTGAACACCAGCAATCTGACTTGAATCTGTGTCTTTATGCACTACATAGTACTTTCCCTGATGCGTTCTACAGATACTGTCAGTATTATATATATTGTGTGAATTCAAGCAATAATGAATATATTGCATAGACTTAGTCATTGAATAAAATCATTAGATTCAATACATTCAAATGAATATTTTTCTGCTTATGAATTGGGCTTTTTATCTTCCTTTTTTAATTTCTGTATTTAATTGACAAATTTTATTTTACATATTTATGGTGTAAAATTTGATGTTTTGATACATGTATACATTGTATAATCATCAAATTAAGTTAGTTAGCATATCCACTACCTCGTGCATTTGTTGTTTCTTTGTGGTGAAAACAATGAAAATCTTTTCTTCTACCTGTTTTTTAATATACGATACCTTATGGCAAACCCTATGCCCCACTGTGCAATAGAAATGTCAGAACATATTCTTCCTATCTAATTGTAACTTTGTACCCATTGGCCAACCTCTTTCCATCCTCCCCCTCCTCCAACTCCTCTCTACTCTATGGTAACCACTGTTCTATTCTCCACTTCTATGAAATCCACCTTTCCTGTTTTTTTTTTTTTTTTTTTGGATTCCTCTTATGAGTGAATCACTAGCATAATGTTCCCCAGGTTTGTCCATTGTTTCTCAAATGACATTTTTAAATTTTTGAGGAACTTTCATGATGAAATGGGAGAGTCCCCTGTCCCTCATGTGGGAAGTGCGACAGGGGTGTGGCTCACTTGCTCCACTGCTGAACACTCAAACCCCTTGTGAGACAGAGAGCATGCAGATGGGCAGGTGCAGGAACCAGGGTGAGCACTTTTGGACTCCGGCCCCTTGGTAGCAGTTAGGGGTATGTTACAATGCTCTTTTTAGCCCTGCCGTTAGGGATGGCTACATGTTAAACCAGCTCAGTGGAGAGTTAAGGTGACAGCAGTTTACACACTCCTCTCTTGATACCCGGGTCACTGTACAGGGTCCAGGAAGAATCAGGTCACATGGACTGGAAGGATGATGAATTCGGGGATTTTATTCAGTGATGGAGATGGTTCCAGCAGGCTGGATTGGAGTTGGAAAGAGGATGAGAATGAGAAGATAATCTTCCCCCTGGAGTTCAGCTGTCCCGTGGCCAATCTCCTCTCTAACTGTCCCTAGCCAAACTCCTTTAGACACTCAGATGCTCCTTCTCTTTTCTCCTTCTCTGCCATCCAGTCTGCTGGTCTGCCGCTCTTCTGCTCCTGGAACTTGAGGTTTATATGAGTATAGGATAGAAGGGTGTATTGGGCCAAAGGGAACATTTGGGCACAAAAACAGGTATGGCTGTTCTCATTTAAGACCATGTGTCCCTCACTAGGGACCCCACCCTCGTTCTTCCTGTCCAGATCAATACTATTTTCCATAGTGCCTGTACTAGTTTACTTCCCACCACCATTATGTAACATTTCCCTTTCATCACATCCTCACCAATGTTTGTTGTTGTTGTTGTTTTTGATAATAGTAATTCTAACTGAAGTGAAGTGGTATCTCATTTTGGTATAGATTTTCATTTACCTCATGATTAGTGATGTTGAGCATTTTTTACATGCCTATTGGCCATTTGCATGTTTTCTTTTCAAAAATGCCTATTAAAATATTTCACACATTTTTCAATCAGCCTATTTTTTTCTTGCTATTGATTTGTTTAAGTTCCTTATAGATTCTGGATATTAACCCCTTAGCAGATGTACAGTTTGCAAATATTTTCTCTCTTTCTTGGGTTGTCTCTTCAATCTATTAATTGTTCCCTTTGCTGTGCAGAAGTTTTTACTTTGCTATAATCCTATTTGTATATTTTTTGTTTTTGTTGCTTGTGCTTTTATGTTCCTATCTAAAAAATTCTGTCCAGTTCAATGTCATGAAGCTTTTCTCTTATGATTCTTGTAATAGTTTCAGAATTTCAGGTTTTATGTTTAAGACTTTAATCCAGTTTATTTTTGTGTATGCTCAGAGCTCTGGGACTAGTCCCACTTTTCTGCACGTATATAACATATTATATTTTCCTCCAGTGTGTGTTTTTGACACTTTTGTCAAAAATCAGTTGAGTATAGGTGCGTGAGTTTATTTCTGGTTTCACTATTCTGTTCCATTGGTCTATGTGTCTGATTTTATGCCAGTACCAAGGTGCTTACTAGAACTTTGTAGTATATTTTGAAGTCAGGTGACTCGAGCTTTGTTGTTTTGCTAATATTGCTTTGACAATTCAGGATCTTTTGTGGTTCCATATAAATTTTACTGTGTGTGCTTGTGTGTGTGTGCCTGTGTGTGTGTAGAATGTAATTTGGATAGAAAATGCATTAAACCTGTAAAACAACTTTGAACAGTATGGTCATTTAACAGTATTAATTATTCCAATTAGTGTTCTGAGCTATCTTTTCATTTATTAGTGTCCAGTACAATTTTTTAATCAACGTTTTATAGTTTTCAGGGTAGAGTTCTTTCACTGTCTTGATTGAGTATATTCCTAAATATCTTATTTTTGCAGCTATTGTAAAGAGAATTGTTTTCTTCATATCTTATTCATATAGTTCACTATTAGTATATAGAAATGCTACTAAATTTGGAATATTGATTTTGTACCCTAAAATTTTACTGAATTTTTAAATTAGTTCTTAAAGTTTTTCACTGGACTAATTAGATCTCTTACCATATAAGATCATGTTATCCTTGAACAAGAAACTTTGACTTCCTCCTTTCCAATTTGGATGCCTTTTATTTTTCTCCCATGCCTAATGCTCTGCCTAGGACTTCCTGTACTGTGTTGAATAAGAATGGTGAAAGTCTTGTTCTAGACGTTAAGAAAAAGCTTTTAGCTTTTCCGCATTTACTATGATGTTAGCTGTGGGCTTGTCATATGTTACCTTAATTATTTTGACATCCACACCTTCTATGCATAATTTGTTGAAAGGTTTTATCAACATATCATATGTTGAAATACTCCTGCATCCTGGGATGAATCCCAATTATTCATAGTAAATGATATTTTTAATGTGTTGTTTAATACAGTTAGTTAGGGTTTTTTGTTTTGTTTTGTTTTGTTTTGTTTTTTAAGAATTTTGCGTCTATGTTCATCAGGGATATTGGCTTGTAGTTTTATTTATTTATTTATTTATTTTTTGGTTGTATTCTCTGATTTTGGTATCAGGATAATGCTAGTCTTGTAAAGCAAGTATGAAAAAATGTCTTTCTCTTCAATTTTCTGAGATAGTTTGTGACAATTTGCTATTAGTTCTTTAAATGTCTAGATGAATTTAACAGTGAAGCTGTCATGTCCTAGGATTTTCTTTGATGAGAAACTTTATATGACTAATTCAATTTCCTCACTCCTTATTGTTCTGTTCAGACTTTCTATTTTTGAAAATTTAGTCTTGCTAGGTTGTATACGTCCAGAAATGTATCCATTCCTTCTGTTATCAAACATGTTGGTATACAAGTGTTCATAACAGTCTAATTAATTTTGTGTTTCAGTGTTATCAGTTGTAATGTCATCTTTTTCATCTTTGATTTTGTCTCTTCTCTCTTTTTTGCCTTGCTAAAGTTTATTAATTTTCTTTTTTTTTTAAATGAACTTTAGGTTCTGGGGTACATATGCAGATCATGCAGGATTGTGGCATATGTACACACATGGCAACGTGGTTTGCTGCCTCCACCCCCCCCATCACCTACATCTGGCATTTCTCCCCCATGTTATCCCTCACCAACCTCCCCACCCTTCGCTGTCCCTCTCTTGGACCCCCCACCAGACCTCAGTATGTGATGCTCCCCTCCCTGTGTAGCTGTGTTCTCGTTGTTCAACACCCACCTATGAGTGAGAACACGCAGTGTTTGATTTTCTGCTCTTGTGTCAGTTTGCTGAGAATGATGGTTTCCAGATTCATCCCTGTCCCTACAATGGACACGAACTCATCATTTTTTATGGCTGCATAGTATTCCATGGTGTATATGTGCCACATTTTCCTTGTCCAGTCTATCATCGATGGGCATTTGGGGTGGGTTCCAGGTCTTTGCTATTGTAAACAGTGCCAAAATGAACATATGTGTGCATGTGTCCTTATAGTAGAATGATTTATAATCCTTTGGGTATATACACAGTAATGGGATTGCTGGGTCAAATGGAATTTCTATTTCTAGGTCCTTGAAGAAGCGCCTCACTGTCTTCCACAATGGGTGAACTAGTTTACACTCCCACCAACGGTGTAAAAGCATTCCTATTTTTCCACATGCTCTCCAGCATCTGTTGTCTCCAGATTTTTTAATGATCTCCATTCTAACTGGTGTGAGATGCTATCTCAATGTGGTTTTGATTTGCATTTCTCTAATGACCAGTGATGATGAGCATTTGTTCATATGTTAGTTGACCTCATATATGTCTTCTTTTGAAAAGTGTCTGTTCATATCCTTTGCCCAATTTTGGATGAGTTTGTTTGTTTATTTCTTGTAAATCTGTTTTAGTTCTTTGTAGATTCTGGATATTAGCCCTTTGTCAGATGGGGGAGATTGCAAAAATTTTTTCCCATCATGTTGGTTGCCCGTTCACTCTAATGATTGTTTCTTTTGCTGTATAGAAGCTCTGGAGTTAATTAGGTCCCATTTGTCTATTTGGGCTTTTGTTGCCATTGCTTTTGGTGTTTTAGTCATGAAGTCCTTTCCTATGCTTGTGTCCTGAATGGTTTTGCCTAGGTTTTCTTCTAGGGTTTTTATGCTTTAGGTCTTATGTTTATCTCTTTAATTCATCTGGAGTCAATTTTATTGTAAGATGTCAGGAAGGGGTCCAGTTTCTGCTTTCTGCACACTGCTAGCCAGTTTTCCCAACACCATTTATTAAACAGGGGAATCCTTTCCCTATTGCTTGTTTTTGTCCTGTTGGTCAAAGATGAGATGGTTGTAGATGTGTGATGTTGCCACCAAGGCCTCTGTTCTGTTCCATTGGTCTATATATCTATTTTGGTACCAGTACCATGCTGTTTTGATTACTGTAGCCTTGTAGTAGAGTTTGAAATCAAGTAGCATGGTGCTTCCAGCTTTGTTCTTTTTGCTTAGGATTGTCTTGGCTATGTGGGCTCTCTTTTGGTTCCATATGAACTTTAAGGTGATTTTTTCCAGTTCTGTGAAGAAGGTCATTGGTAGCTTGATAGGGATAGTGTTGAATCTATAAATTACTTTGGGCAATATGGCCATTTTTAGGATACTGATTCTTCCTAACCATGAGCATGGAATATTTCTCCATCTGCTTGTGTTCTCTTTTATTTCCTTGAGCAGTGGTTTGTAGTCCTCCTTGAAGAGGTCCTTTACATTCTTTGCTGTTGTATTCCTAGGTATTTTATTCTCTTTATAGCAATTGTGAATGGGAGTTTGCTCATGATTTGGCTCTCTGTTATTCTGTTATTGGTGTATAGAAATGTTTGTGATTTCTGCACATTGATTTTGTATCCTGAGACTTTGCTGAAGTTGCTTATCAGTTTAAGGAGATTTTGGGCTGAGATGATGGGGTCTTCTAAATATACAGTCATGTCATCTGCAAATAGAGACAATTTGACTTCCTTCTTTCCTAATTGAATACCTTTATATATTTTTTTTCTTGCCTGATTGCTTTGGCTAGAACTTCCAATACTATAACGAATAGGAGTGGTGAGAGAGGGCATCCTTGTCTAGTGCCGGATTTCAAAGGTAATGCTTCCTGTTTTTGCCCATTCAGTATGATACTGGCTGTAGGTTTGTCATAAATAGCTTTTACTACTTTGAGACATGTTCTTCGATACCTAGTTTATTGAGAGCTTTTAGCATAAAGCCCTGTTGAATTTTGTCGAAGGACTTCTCTACATCTATTGAGATAGTCATGTGGTTTTTGTCTTTGGTTCTGTTTATGTGCTCGATTATGTTTGTAGACTTGCATAGGTTGAACCAGCCTTGCATCCCTAGGGGTGAAGCCTACTGATCGTGATGGATGAGCTTTTTGATGTGCTGTTGCAATCAGATTGCCAGTATTTTTTTTTTGAAGATTTTTTCATAGATTTTCATCATGGATATTGGCCTGAAATTTTCTTTTTGTTGAGTCTCTGCTGAGTTTTGGGATCAGGATGGTGTTGGTATCACAAAATGATTTGGGGAAGGATTCCCTCTTTTTGTATTGTTTGGAATGATTTCAGAAGGAATGATACCAGCTCCTCTTTGTACATCTGGTAGAATTCACCTGTGAACCTGTCTGGACCTGGTTGTTTTTTTGGCTATTAATTCCTGTCTCAACTTCAGCCCTTGTTATTGGTCTGTTCAAGGTTTCAACTTCTTCCTGGTTTAGGTTTGGGAGGGTGCAAGTTTCCAGGAATTTATCCATTTCTTCCAGGTTTACCAGTTTATGTGCATAGACTTGTTTGTAGTAATCTCTGATGGTAGTTTGCATTTCCGTGGAATCGGTGGTGATATCCCCTTTATCAATTTTTTATTTCATCTATTTGATTCTTCTCCCTTTTCTTTTTTATTAATCTGGCTAGTGGTCTATTTTGTTGATCTTTTCAAAAAACCAGCTCCTGGATTTATTGATTTTTGAAGGTTTTTTTTTGTCTCTACCTCCTTCAGTTCTGCTCTGATCTTAGTTATTTCTTGTCTTCTGTTACCTTTAGAATTTTTTTGATCTTGCTTCTCTAGCTCTTTCAATTTTGATGATAGAGTGTCGATTTTAGATCTTTCCTCACTTCTCTGGTGGGCATTTATTGCTATATATTTCCTTCTAGACACTACTTTAAATGTGTCCCAGAGAATCTGGTACATTGTGTATTTGTTCTCGTTGGTTTCAAAGAACATCTTTATTTCTGCCTTTATTTCATTGTTTATCCAGTTGACATTCAGGAACAGGTTGTTGGTTTCCATGAAGTTGTGTCGTTCTGAGTTAGTTTTTTAATCCTAAGTTCTAATTTGATTTCACTGTGGTCTGAGAGACTATTTGTTATGATTTCTGTTCTTTCGCATTTGCTGAGAAGTGATTTACTTCCAATTATGTGGTCAATTTTAGAGTAGATGCAATGTGGTGCTGAGAAGAATGTACATTCTTGGATTTGGGATGGAGAGTTCTGTAGATGTCTATTAGGTCCACGTAGTCCAGATCTGTGTTCAAGTCCTGGATATCTTTGTTGATTTTCTGTCTCATTGATCTGTCTAATATTGACAGTGGAATGTTAAAGTCTCCCACTGTTATTGTGTGGGAGTCTATGTCTCTTTATAGGTCATTAAGAACTTGCTTTATGTATCTGGGTGCTCCTGCATTGGGTGCATGTGTATTTAGGATAGTTAGCTCTTCTTGTTGCATTGTCCCTTTTACCATTATGTAATGCCCTTCTTTGTCTCTTTTGACTTTGTTGGTTTAAAGTCTGTTTTATCAGACACTAGGATTGCAACTCCTGAATTTTTGCTTTCCATTTGCTTGATAAATCTTCTCCATCCCTTTATTTTGAGCCTATGTGTATCCTGCCATGTGAGATGGGTTTCCTGGATACAGCACAACAATGGGTTTTGACTTTTTAT
This sequence comes from Ateles fusciceps, assembly GCA_036589455.1. Classification (NCBI taxonomy): domain Eukaryota; kingdom Metazoa; phylum Chordata; class Mammalia; order Primates; family Atelidae; genus Ateles; species Ateles fusciceps. The sequence continues at coordinate 1,513,700 of JAZHEH010000174.1, read as the reverse complement.
CCAATTTACCAGTCTGTGTCTTCTGATTGGGTCATTTAGCCCATTTACATTTAAGGTTAATATTGTTATGTGTGAATTTGATCCTGCCATTTTGATGCTAGCTGGATATTTTGCTCATTAGTTGATGCATTCTCTTCATTGCGTCGATGGTCTTTACCATTTGGTATGTTTTTGGAGTTGCTGGTACTGGTTGTTCCTTCCTTGCTTAGTGCTTCTTCCAGGAGCTCTTGTAAGGCAGGCCTGATGGTTATGAAATCTCTCAGCAATTGCTTGTCCATAAAGGATTTTCTTTCTCGTTTGCTTATGAAGCTTAGTTTGGCTGGATATGAAATTCTAGGTTGAAAGTTCTTTTCTTTAAGGATATTGAATATTGGCTCCCACTCACTTCTGGATTGTAGGGTTTCTGCTGAGAGATTCACTGTGAGTCTGATGGGCTTCCATTTGTGGGTAACCCGATCTTTCTCTCTGGCTGCCCTTAGCATTTTTTCCTTCATTTCAACCCTGGTGAATCTGATGATTATGTGCCTTGGGGTTGCTCTTCTTGAGTAATATCTTTTTGGTGTTCTCTGTATTTCCTGGACTTGAATGTTGGCCTTCCTTGCTAGGTTGGGAACGTTCTCCTGGATAATATACTGAAGAGTGTTTTCCAGCTTGGATTCAGTCTTTTTGTCACAATCAGGTACACCTATCAAACATAGATTATGTCTTTTCACATAATCCCATATTTCTTGGAGGCTTTGTTAATTTCTTTTCACTGTTTTTTCTCTATTCTTGCCTTCTCGTTTTATTTCATTGAGTTGATCTTCAATCTCTGATATCCTTTCTCCTGCTTGGTTGATTCAGCTATTGAAACTTGTGTATGCTTCTTGAAGTTCTTGTGCTGTGTTTTTCGGCTCCATCAAGTCATTTATATTCTTCTTTAAGCTGTTTATTCTAGTTAGCATCTCATCTAACCTTTTTTTCTAGGTTCTTAGTTTCTTTGCATTGGGTTAGCACATGTTCTTTTAGCTCTGAGAAGTTTGTTATTATCCACCTTCTGAAGCCTGTTTCTGTCCATTCATCAGACTCATTCTCAATCCATCTTTGATTCCTAGCTGGTGAGGTGTTGTGATCCCTTGGAGGAGAAGAGATGTTCTGGTTTTTGGTGTTTTCATTCTTTTTGAGATGGTTTCTTCCCACCTTAGTGGCTCTATCTACCTGTGGTCTTTGTAATTGGTGACTTTCGGATGGAGTCTCTGAGTGGACATCCTTTTTGTTGATGTTGAAGCTATTTCTTTCTGTTTCTAGTTTTCCTTCTAACAGTCAGACCCCTCTGCTGCAGGACTGCTGGAGGACCATTCCAGACCCTGCTTGCTTGGGGGATCACCCATGGGGGCTGCAGAACAGTTGGGGTTGCTGCTGGTTTCTTCTTCTGTTATCTTCATCCCAGAAGGGTACCTGCCAGAAGTCAGCCTGAGCTCTCCTTTATGAGATGTCTCTTTGGGTATAGGGCAGTCAGGGAGCTGCTTGAGGAGACAGTCTGTCCCTTATAGGAGCTCAAGTGCTGTTCTGGGAGCTCCCTTGTTCTGTGCAGAGCTGCTGGGCAGGTACCTTTAAGTGTGCTGCAGTGGAACTCATAATCGCCTCTTTTCCCAGGTGCTCTGACCTAGGAAAGTCAGTTTTATTTATAAATTCCTTACATGCTGCTGCCTTTTTTCAGAGATGCCCTGCCCCCACACGGAGTAGTCTAGTCACAGTCTGCCAGCAGAGGTGTTGCTGAGCTGTGGCAGGCTCTGCCCAGTTGTTGTGTGAACTGCCTCGGTAGTGGCGGACTGCCTCAGTAGTGGTAGACACCCTCCCCCCACTGAGCTGGACCATCCCAGGTCCAGCTCTGCTTGCTACAAAACTCTCAATCCAGAGTGTTTCAGATTGCTTGCTTTGTGGGGGGTGGTAACTGCTGAGCCAGCTCGCTCTCTGTCTCAGCCCCCTCCCTTACAGTTGAATGGGCAGCTCTGTCTCTCAGGCATTCCAGGTGCCAGTTGAAATTGCCATCCAGATTTGTGTAAGTTTCTGTGTACCAACCTGCGGCACACAGAAAGCATGTGAAATCTCATGGCGCTTTTTGGCCCAGGAATCTCCTGGTCTGTGGGCAGTGAAAACTTGTTTAGAACTGCAGTGAGCACTCACCCTTTGCATTGTTCTTGCTGGAAACTGCACTCCAGAGCTGTTCCTATTCAGCCATCTTGGATCCTCTATTAATTTTTTTTTACCATTTCAAAAAACAAATTCATTTTGTTGATCCACTGAATTTTTTTCTAGCTTTTATGTTATTTATTTCTGCTCTGAGATTATTTCTATTCCTCTACCAATTTGGGGTTTCATTTATTATTGTGTTTCTAGTTTTTGAGGTGCACTGTTAGGTTGTTTATTAGAAATCTTTTTTTGATGTAGACATTTATTGATGTCAACTTTCTTCTTAGGACCCAGCTTTTGGTGTCCCATAACTCCTGTTAGGATGCATTCCCATTCTCATTTTTCTCAATAAGCTTTTTCTCTTAAATTTCTCTATTAAATTTTTATGGACCCATTGGTTATTTAGGAATGTGTTGTTTATGACGTTTTTTGTCATTGTTGTTGATTTTCAGTTTTATGTCATTATGGTCAGGAAATATATTTAATGTAATCTCTAACTTCTTAAATGTGTTAAGACTTGTTTTGTGGCCTAACATATAATCTGTCCTGAAGAATGTTTTATGTGCAGTGGAGAAAAATGTGTATTTTGCAGCTGTTGAATAGAATGTTCTGTAAATGTCTGTTAGGTCCATTTGGTTTAAAGTGCAGTTTAAGTTGGATTTTTTTTTGCCAATTTTCAGTCTAGATGATCTGTTCATTGTTGAAAGTGAGCAATTAGCATTCCTTACTATTACTGTTGCACTCTATCACTCCTTTTGGATCTAATATTACTTGTTTCATATGTTTGTGTGCTCCAGTGTTGGGCATATATAGATAAAAAAATTATCAAAAAAAAGTATATATAATATATATATACAATTATCATATCCTCTTGTTGGAAGATCACTTTATTACCATATAATGACCTTCTTTGTCCATTTTTACAGATTTTCATTTAATGTTTATTTTATCTGATATAAGTATGGCCACAACCCTTATTTTTGGCTTCCCTTCACATAGACTATATTTTTACATCACTTCACTTTCACTCTACTTTGTCTTTAATCTGAGATGAATCTCTTGTAGGCAGCAAATAGTTTACTCTTATTTGTATCTTTAATCTATGCAGCCAATCTTTTAATTGGAGAATATAATCTTTTTATATTCAAGCTTATTATTGATGCATAAGGACTTATTCCAGCCATTTTGTTAATTGTTTTCTAGATTCTTTCTTTCTTTATCTCTTGGTGATTTGGTAGTTTTCTATGATGAAAAGCTTTGTTTCCTATCTCTTTCTTTTTTGTGTATCTGCTTTAATTTCTTTCTTTGGGTTATCATGGAACTAACATAAAGAGTCTTGTATTTATAATGGACTTTTTAAAAGAGTCTCACTAAGTTGCTCAGGCTGGAGTGCAGTGGTGTGATCATAGCTCATTATAACCTCAAATTCCTGGGCTTAAGGGATCTTCCCACCTCATCATCCTAAGCAACTAAGACTACAGATACATGCTACCATGTCTAGTTTTTTGTTTTGTTTTGTTTTTGTAGAGGTGGGTCTTGCTGTGTTGCCCAGGTTTGTCTCAACTCTTGTGCTCAAATGGTCTCCTAGCCTTAGCCTTCTAAAGCACTGGGATTACAAGTGTGAGCCACTATTGCTGGTGATAATAGATTACTTTAAGCTGATAACACATAAATTTAGTCACAGAAAAATACTCTGAACTGTTTTCCTGCCCCCTTCAATTTTTATTTTAATTTACATCTGTATCCATTGTGTTTTCCTTAAACACAATTTGTAGCTATTGTTTTTTACTATTTTGAATTTAGAATTTTCATACTAGAGGATTAAGAAATGGATACAGCATCATTATATTCCTAGGGTATTCTGACTTTGGTTACAAATGTGTACTGGTGGTTTTTATTATTTCATGTGTTTTTATAGCATTATTTTCCTTTCTTTTCCAATTTTAGCACTCCCTTAAGAACTTTTTTTTTAGGCCAGTATAATGGTGATCAATTCCCTCAACTTTTTGCTTGACTTGGGAAATCTTTACTTTTCCTTTTTTCTGAAGAGTAGATCAGTTTAGTGGAATAGTATTATTAGCTGCTTTTTTTCTTTCTTTCAGAACTTTTAACATATAATCCCATTCTCTTCTAGCATCAAGGTTTTGCTGAGAAATCTGCTAATAGTCTAATGGGGGAGCTCTTTGTATATGACTTGACACTTTTCTTTTGAAACATTTAAAATTATCTCTTTATGTTTGACTTTTGACAGTTTGTTCATAATGTGCCTTGGAGAGGATCTCTTTGGGTTTAATCTAATTGAGGACTTTGAGTTTCCTGAATATGAATGTTAATATCTCTTTTAGAACTTATGAAGCTATTTCATTAACTATGTTTTCTGTGCTTTCATTTAACTCTTCGCCCTTAGTCATTTACATAATATGCATATTTGTTCACTTAATGTTGTCTCATAAGTTTTGCGTTTTCTTTATTTTTTGATTGTTCTAATTTTTCTTTCCTCTGACTACATTATTTCAAAAGACCTGTATTTAAGTTCAAAATTTTTTCTTCTGCTTGATCTAGTGTGTTGTCAAAGTTCTCCCCTGTAGTTTTTATTTCATTTATTGAAATTTTTAGCTCCAAGATTTTTTGTTTGGTTTTTTATATCTATCTCTTTGTTAATTTTTTTACTCAAATCATGAATTATAATTGAATTCATTGAATCATTTTTTGTTGTTGTTGCTCTTCGCCAGGCTGGAGTGCAGTGGTGTGAAATCAGTTCACTGCAACCTCCACCTCCAGGGTGTATGCAATTCTCCTGCCTCAGCCTCCTGAGTAGCTGGGATTTCAGACATGCCCCACCATGCCAAGATAATTTTTGCATTTTTAGTAGAGATGGGGTTTCACCATGTTGACCAGGATGGTCTCAATCTCTTGATCTTGTGATCTGCCTGCCTTGGCCTCCCAAAGTGTTGGGATTACAGGCATGAGATACCATGCCTGGCCTGTTTGTTTATATTCTATTGTATCTCAGTTTCCTTAAGATTATCATTTTCTATTTTTTCAGTTATTATGCAAATTTTATTTTCATTGTGGCTTATAACTATGGAATTATTGTGTTACTTTGTTGTAACTGCTGTTTTTTTTTTTTATATTTCCCCCTTGTATCCCTGTATGTAATCCCTACATGTTGTGCATCTAGTGAAAAGTCTTCTTTTCCAATTTCATGAAGTAACTTTTGTAGAGAAACTGTTTTTTTCTGTAGATGGGTCCTAGTGTGTCAGTTGGGTATGGAGCATTTTCTTTGGTTCTGGGTAGACTCAGTAGCATAGCTCTTGCCAGTTTCCTCAGCTATAATCCTTGTCAGTGAAATCTGTAGTTGTGTCAGACTGCTTCGTTGTGCACTGATTTTCTCTTTGTGAGGTCTCCCTGTTCCCTGGGGTTTGGGGTTCCATGTGGGTTTGAGTATTGGAGGAGGTCGTGAGATATTCTGCTGCTCCTAACCACCAAGCAGCTGGATTTGTGATAGTGCAGCCAATTATGTGAGCATAACGGAATGACAACCACACATCCAGTGTATAAAGACGCAGTGCCTTCTGGCCCCAGGTAAGGATATATACTCTAGTGGTGGGTCTGGTTTCAACATTGTGCCATGCTATAGCAGCTAAGGGGTGGGAGGCTGCACAAAATAGGCTTCTAGGCTGAGGAAATGCAGCCTTGTGAATTTCAGGCAACTTTACAAACTAGGTTTGGTGTCTGTGAGGACTGCAAGACTCTCTTCTAGCAAGGACTGCGGGTGTCTATGGTAGTAATGGGACAGCTGGAGTTCTCCAGCTTATCTTTGTCGCAGAGGAGAAGTCCCAACTTACTCCAAACCAATCCCAGCAGAGAAGACAATGTAGCAGAAACAGAGTATTTTGTTACCCTCCCTATGGTGCTATCCTGAGTTTTAATGCACAGAGTTGTTGCCACTACCTGGGTGCTCTCCAGCACACTTCTTCAAAATCACAGCAGTAGAAATATTGTGTTTTGGGGGAGGGGCAGAAATAAGTATCAGTCAATTCTAGTCAAACATTTTGCTGACATCACCCCTGTACTTTTAATCTTTCTAAGGAGGCATTTGCCTGCCTCAAGATTACACAGTTATTTATCTTTACAATTTGAAATTTTCTGTAATTTGCTTCATAACCTTAATATATTTTTACATACTTTATGTCAAAATTTGGGCTTTTGCTCATTTAGTGTGGTGAGCCAATTTGTCTTAGACTGATTACTAAATATTCTATCCAATCCCTCACTTACTTCAGGTGTCACCATTGCCATATCTCTCTCTGTACATTTGTTTCTAAGCTTTCTAGTGTGGTCTATTGGTTCTTTCTTTTCCTGTTTTTTTTTTTTTTTAGTAACATTATTTTTAAAAGTGGTTTGTCTTTGTAATATATTCTTACATCTGCTGAGTCAATTTCTACTTCTTTGCTGTTGAGAAGTTAATTAAAGATGGGCTTTTATTCTTTTAAAATTATAAATGTGAAGAGATCCACAAAATGTATACTTGAATTTTTTTCTTTGAATTTAAACACATTATTTGTTACTGAAGTGGTAGAGGGATTTGCAATTTTACCATATGAAGATATTTAACCTACAAATTGATTTATCCTTACCCATAATTTTATTTATATGTTTACATTGCTGATTGACAAATTTTTTCTAATTATCTTGTGCTTTCTTCATTAACTTTTAGATAATTTAATTTTTATTTGTAACTATATAATTGTTTTCATTTTTTAATAAGTACTGTTCTATAGAAAAATTAGTAAGTTATGAGTTGATATTATATTTGGAAATTATATGAACTCTTATCATTTAGGAGTTTCAGACTCTAATGGATTTTCAAAACTGCAACCAATATAATCTGCAAATAATGAAAATTTTCATTATAATGCATCCTAACGGACATTATATTTTTGTCTTATTACATTTTTTCTTGTTTTAAAACATTAGGGTTCAAGTTGAACATGACAGTAATGGGAGACATGCTTTGTAATTTCTTTTTCTAATTTTAAAAGAAATGTATTTTAACCCACAAATTTCTATGATTGTTTTAAGTGTGGTATAGGCTTTAAAATGTTAAAATGTTACTTTTACTGTTTATTATTATCAATTATAATTTTTGAGGTCACACATATAAATTAAAATTTATCAATATATTATTTTGAATTCATTGAGATAATTTTCACCTTAATGTTTTGTTAATGTTTCAAAATACCTAAGAGAATACAAAATGATACAGTGGCAATGGAACAGTCCAAGATTCAAAACACCATTTAAATAAATAGAAACATTTATCCATATCTGTTAGGTTCTTCTGATTATTCCCTAAACACACACACTGTATCCTGGAATGTCATGTCTTTTTTTTTTTTTTTTTTTTTTTTTACATGTTTTCTACTTTTATAGAACATTCACACAGATTTTATGTCAGTTCTTACATATTCCTCTCAATTCTGTAGCATCCCCATTTTTAGGACAAATCCAGCATCTCATGCTAGTTATCCTTTTCTCCCCATATGGAAATTTATTATATTATAAATTTCAAATTTAAAATCTATGGGGTATTAGCTATTCAATAAGTACCGTTGATATAATTGACCCTGTATATAGAAAATTGAATTTAGATTTTCATTTTACATTAACAAAATGTAATAGAAATTCAAAATCCAATCATAAGTAGCAAAACTCAGTAAGTATTGGAAAATATTAGTACTGTATGTTGTTATAAGTGAGAAAGAGCTTTTGAAACAATGTCCAAAAATTAAATTAATTTTATCAATATTAACTATAACTTAATAAAATACAGTTGTAAGGTATATTGTTGAGTTGAAATGAGGAAACTGAGGCCAGTATAAGAAAATGAAAATCTGATTTATTCAGCTCCTGGGCGAGGTTCTATGGTCCAGGTAAGGGCCAGAGAAGTCGCACCTAACTTTTTAGGGCAGGGGGTTTTATAAGGAGTGAAGGCATTTAATTGGATATAGGGGAGACAAAGCATAAGGCACTTGACTGGATATTGGGACCCAGGAAGGGGAGTGAAGGCAGTTATTACTGGTAGGTAGGCGGGATTTTTGGTGAGTGGGCCGTCTTGGGGAAGAAGGACCTAAACACGACAAAGAGTTATTGGGCAGGGTTTGGCGTGGCTTTTTTGAAATTTCTGGGCAGGCATTTTTCACCAGGGGCTGGGCATTGGGTGCAGAGTGGTGACGTAATTTCCTGGTGCCAGGAGGGGATGGGCATGTCCGAGCTCCCAGCGAGGCAACCGACCTTACAACAGTATACAACATACAATGATTTTAAAACAGATATTGAAATAAATCATTTGCAATATATTTAATAATGAGAAAGTTGTTTTTTTAATATCCAATAATGTTAATGTTATATTAGATACCTAGGCCAAAGAGAAAAATATATCGGGAATTATATATTTGTAAATATAGTAAGTAACAGAATTATACCACCCGAGGTTGATAGATTATATAGCTATTAGATGGACTTTTGAATAAAGACTTTTAGTTAATTTAAAAACAAAGAAGTGAATTAAACATATAGTAGATTCAAACATTTAAGAATCCAAGATAGATGAGATCATTTTAAAATTATTTAGATGGGAATCTCTAAGAGTGTACTTAATATGAAACTTAGACACTTATCAAATTTAATCAGTAGATTCAATGCAGCTGACAAAGAGACCTGAAGCTTTGCCACATTTCACAATACAGACAGAAGGAAAAATATAAAAGGTAGTATATTAAAACAAAAGATGCTCTAGCATGTTTAATTGTAATTACTGAGGAAGAGAATAGAAAGAATAGCAAATGGGCAAAGAAAGAATTTGATGAAAAAAATTATTTCTCAGATTCCAATAGAACAAGTCTTAAATAGGATAAATCCACATGTTGGCATATCTTAATGAAACTGGAGTAATTAAATATAATGAGATGTTTTTAAAAGCAGCTAGATCTTGGCATACTGATATATAGAAAAAGTTACTGAAACCTTAATACAATATCTTAGGAACTGCTGAGGAAAGAAGGTGGTCACCAATTATATAATATCCAGATCTGTGTTACCCAGGAGCATATGATTTTTGGATTATACCTAATATTTTTAAAATTTGTCTAAGATACATTCTACAATTTCAAAGAGAAAATAATAAAAATGCATACATTTTAAGTCAGTGTGTGGATGAACAGAAACATAAAGAACTTTCTACAGTCCAAAGATATCAGAAAAAATAAAAGCATAAAAAGACTGGGTCAGGAAACACAGAAATTGTGATGGTGGAAATGAACCCAAATATACTGAAAATTAGCATCAATAAAAAGGTCTAAATTGCAATATACAAGGTAGGAGCATTATAAAAACAGTATCATGCCAGGCAAATTCAAAGACAATGAAAATCGTCATTGTTATAATATTAGTAGACAAAAGGATTTCACAGCAGAAAGCAATAGTAGTCATACAGAGCGTCATGTTTCTATCCATAAACTAGATGAGCTGTAATGAGAAAGAAAAATGATGATTTCAACTCATTCTTCCATATTGATACAAAGATTTTAAGTAAGTTATCAATAGTCTGAAAAATCATAGTGTGGTTCTGTTGATTTCATAAATCCAAGAACACTTTAACACTAAAACATCTATAGTATCAATTACTATATTAAGGATCACCAGAAAAAAATAACATGATTATCTCAATATATCCAGAGAAACTATTACAAATACTCAAATTGTGATATATTGAAATATCTTATTAACTGCAATTCAAAGCACAGTTTACAACCTTAGTAAAGATAATCCACAAAATCTTAAAACAGAGTTAATGGTGAACCCTTGTAAAATTTCCTTCTTTTTTTTTTGAGACAGAGTCTCACTCTGTCACCAGGCTGGAGTATCTTGGCTCACTGCAACCTCCACCCTCCAGGTTCAAGCTATTCTCCTGCCTCTGCCTCCCAAGTAGCTGGGACTACAGGCACGCACCACCACACCCAGCTAATTATATATATATTTTTTAATTTTAGTAGAGACGGAGTTTTACAATGTTGGCCAGGATGGTCTTAATCTCTTGATCTCATGATCTGCCCACCTCAGCCTCCCAAAGTGCTGAGATTACAGGCCTGAGCAAACACCCGGCCAAAATTTCCCCTTTTTTAAGAGAATCAGCAACAACATGCTGTTGTCCTCTGTGAGTTTTCTTTTTCAAGTAACTGGACATCTTTGCAATGCCATCAGATGCCCCTTGCTCTGTGCCAACATTTGCTCACAAGCATGCCTACACATACACTCAAATAAGATACCTACGACCTAGAAAGAACAAACACTAATCATGGCTGACTTCTTCATGTACTACATTATTGGCATGTTGGATATAATATGCACACTATAAAACATAGCCAAAACGTTCTGTATGTAAGAAAATCTGTGTGTTCTTGTATATCAGCAATACATAATTGAAGTGTATGCCAAAAAAATGCCACTTCACATGGTACACATAAATATGTCTAACATATATTTATTAATGAGATAAGAGAGAATATGTTAAGTTGTATAATTTGAACAAAGTAAAGGCAGCTATTAGGACATTTATTAGCTACAGGCAGACACCGGCGGCTCAGAAGAAGACATAATATATATCCAGGGTTTATGCAAGTGAGTAGATCAGATTTACTCAAAAAAGGAAACATTCAGGGATAGAAAGTAGCAAGTTTGATGAGAGTCAGGTCATGAATGGCTTATTATATCAGCTCAGAGAAATGGACTTTATTCTCCTGTCCGTACTAAATTAATGAAACCTAGCAAAGGAATTTAACACAATCAAAGCCATATATTAGGAGAGAGTAGTCTAGCAGAAGGACTGAAGCAGGAAAAACCTAAAGACAGGGACACCATTTAAGCATGTCTTCTCTATGTCCTTTTAACTTTAAATTTAACAGATATTAAAACTTTCCAGTGAAATTAATTTCATAATCCATAACCATTCATGCAGTGCAGTTCTTAGAATATGCTTCATGACAGTGTTTTCCTTTAGCATATTTATTATTTTTGTAGCCTATAAACTTCTTCACATATCTTCTTAAAATGGCAATCACCACCACAGAAATTCTCTGCACATCTTATTAATATTGCAATAACCATTAAGACTATGCAACATATATCTGAGTAATATGGCAATAACCATTAGCTTGCTTTAATGCTAATAAAATATATAAACATGTCGCTGTAATATATATTGCTAAGTTCATGTGCATTCATTGGTGGATGACTTTAACAGTATAATGGGAAAGGAGATAAGTCATAGTGAAAAGGCACGGCCTTTGGAGTCAGACAGACCTGCACTTTATTCCTGACTCTACAGTTATTCTAATTGAGAACCTGAGTAAGTAATTTATCTTCACTTGGATTTAGTTTTCATCTTCTTACAAATATGGATGATGTTCCCAACCATACAGTATACTGAGGGGATTAAATAAGATGACTTATATGCAATTTATAACCCAGTTATAGGCATATTGCGGACCTCAAATAATATGAATTTCCTCCAAGTTCTCCTTAACACTACATAATACATTGACAGAGAAAAGAAAATACAATAGAAATGGCTCTGCTCGTGTGTATGGGTTGGTGTGGGAGAGTTCTGCAGGTTTAATAATGGCAAATATTAATGAGAACTGAAAAGATTATTAATGCCCAATATATTCAAATAATTGAAAGCATACCAATGATTGACTAACGGTTTTAGTAGTTGTTATAAGTCCTCACTAATATCATGGCAGGTTAAATGAAAATCTTAAAAATAAAATCTATGAAAATATTGAGAGAAGTTAGAATTATTCATGCCTATATTACTCACATGATAACATGTAATCAACAAAGTACATATTCAGCTATGTATGACACTACTTTTTGTAGTAAATACAATATTTATATTTAGAATTGCCTTTAAATTCTAAAGGAATTATAAGGGCATATATACTGTGACACTTTTACAAGAGGATGTTTTGAGTTTTTAAGTCAACTTAAGATTCTTCAGGTGCTGCAGACAACAAATTCGTTGAGGTCAGTGTGTGTGTGTGTGTGTGTGCGTGTGCGTGTGTGTGCACAAGCATAAGTGTGTATTTCCATTGAAAAGATAAGAAGAATCCAGTTGGAAGACAAAAAGATGACTGCAATTAATAAGATAATTAACAAGATGGTAACGTGGAGTAAAGGCAATGGAAATAATGGTAATAGCCGAAACTACTGATTCATACTCTAACCAAGGACTCCAGGATAAAAGAATCAATGGGAACTGAAGTCCAGTGCCCTGTGTTCATCAAATCATAGCAGTTCAAGCAAGTTTAAACTCAGACAAGGCATTTAGGTACCAGCAAGCTCTCTGATAGTCTCGTGAACTACATGCCCGACATTATTGTGAGTGAGCTACTTAGTTTCATGAGGTAGATCCCTGTGATAATGTGTTATGTTGATCTGAGTTCACTGACAAGAAGACTACAAGAAGGAATGTGACATACAAAACACTCAAGGGTGGAGGGTCAAAGATTCTCCCCGAAGCCTGAAAGCTTGTGGGGATGAATAACTCCTCCCTTCTCAGGCCTGGCCCCAAGGCGCAGGGCCACTTGTGCCAGCAGCGTGCGTCAGCAAGATAGCAGAAGCCAGAAGAGAGCTGGCCAGAAGACACGTATGCCCTGAAGATCCAGAGAGAGGCAGTCCGGGTACCACGCGGCAGTTACGTCAGACTAGGACACTCTCTGCTTACAGGAGACTATAAAACCCCTGCCCTGTGCGCACTTGGGGCTGACGCGATTTTAGGCCTCAGCCCAACTGCACGCAGGGCTCATTAAAACAGCGTGTTGCTCCGCGACGCCTTGTGGTGTTTGTCGGAACCCTCTCTGGATTCCGACAATAGAGCCATGCAGAGGGGTGCAGAAAAAAAGTGTAGGGTTGGCTGGGAGGCGACCAAGACAGCTTAAAGTTCACCTCAGCTTGACTAAACTTTAGATAGGCTTCTTCCCACTTCTAAGCCCCTGGCCTCCAGCCCTGACAGAATCCAGATGGCCTAACCACAGAGGTCTCGCCCTTCCCCTATTCCAGGGGCATTTACTTTAGAAAATGTTGGGAGAAGCAGCAATGGAGGAAGAGTTTACAGTTTGCCTGCATAAACTGGTTATACGTATAAAAGAAATCAGGAACAATAAACTGCAGAAGGCTGCAGTTTAGTCTGTTTCATGCTGCTGAAAAAGACATTCCCAAGACTGGGCAATTTATAAAAGAAAGAGGTTTAATGAACTCATAATTCCACGTGGCTGAGGAGGCCTCACAATCATGGTAGAAGGTGAAAGGCACATCTCACATGGCAGCAGGCAAGAAAAGAGAGCTTGTGCAGGGAAATATATAAGGAAAACCTCTGGGAGACTCCCCCTCTATAAAACCGTGAGAATTCATGAGACTTACTCACTATCACGAGAATAACACAGGCAAGACCCACCCCAAGGATTCAATTACCTCCCACCACAGCCCTCCCACAACATGTGGGAACTGTGGAAGCTACAATTGAATATGAGATTTGAGTGGGACACAGCCAAACCATATCAAGTGTCACTTAAGTACACTCCAAATTTTGATATGACATATATTTGAGATCATGAATTTCAAATTATTTTCTACTTTCTTTTGTGATTTTTTCTTTGATTGAACAATCATTTAGAACTGTGTGATTTACAGTATTTTACAGAAAAATAATTTAACTGTTAAATCTACAGTGATTAGAGAACATCTGTGTGACTTTACAACTTTAAAATATATTGAATCTCAACTAATAATGTACAATAACCTATCATGTGATCAATTTTGCTAAATATTTTCTCACAAATATGTGCATTATGTCAATTTTGGGCAGACTGTTTTATATCTGAACTGTAGCTCAAAGTTTTTGTGTTGTGCAAATAATCAATATCATTACTGATACTTTTGTTTGCTTGATGTATTAGTTAATGGGAACTAATGCCTCCTGCTATTATAGATTAAGTTATTTTCCATTGAATCATGTCAATTAATCATTTCTATGTTTTGATAAATTGTTACTATGTATTTATAGATTTAATATCAATATATCTGTTGAATTGACCTATTTATCATTGTGGGGGGGGGGAAATGAAGGCCTACTTTATATGACAAAAAGAAAACAATAATTTTAAATGTGATTTCTTTACATAAGATGACAATATCATTTTCATAATATCTAAAGATTTATTTATAGAAATGTAGCATGAGACCCCAGTATATCATTGCTGCAAATTATGCGATTAAACTTTAGCAGGAACACCCATTAATTACACTATATTGAGGTTTTTACTAAAAACAGATAAGAGAACCAAGTATAATTGGAATACAACATCAAAAAACAGCTAATCAAAGCAATAATTCATTAAATGGCATAAGTTTAAGTCTAAGTCATATTAAACTAATAACTTTTATAGCTAGGGCTATACAAAATTCCCATCAATATTCTGTGGAGCAATAACATAACCTGTTTTATATTATTAAAGTACTATTAAGTCCCATAGCAGTTAAAATATTACTTAAGAAATCAATATTGGCATATTTAACTTAAGACGTTAGTGTCAGGATATTGTTCCAAAGTTTGATGATAGATCACATTTGCAAAAATTTCAACATGTGACAAAACAGTAAATGCCACCTTACTTGGAACTAATTAACAGAAAGATTTAGTGATGTATGTTTACACTTAATTTAGTCATATAAAAATCATTTTATGATAGGAAATTATAAGAGTAAACTCTCCAGCTTGATACTAATTAGTATTTGGTTTGCTGTAATGAATATTAAGCTAACCAATCTCTAATTAATATCACAAATAATAATGACATTTTTAAGCATAATATTTTTAATAATTTTTAGACTATTGAGCAATATTTTCATAGCATTGTATGGGAATGTGTTGAGAAAAACAAAAACAAAATTTTTAATAATCTATTTTGCTTATTTATAATTTAAATAAAAATTTGTAATTTTATCACAGACCAGTAAATATTTCTGTGAAAATGTTTGTTTGTAGGGAAAATTTTCAAAAGTTTAAGTTCGATATGGTTTTCTTAGACAAAAATACTGCCAGATTGCTGTGACAATATTAATTCAAAATATATTTAGATTTTGCATATTGAAATCTATTCAGTATTCTAAGAGAATTTTTTGTTATTTCTTTTGTTCATGCTCCTCTTTTTATCTTTTCACAGATAAAATCAAATGTACAAATGATATTGGTTCAGCAATGACTGAAGAACGGAAAAGGTGATTAGTGGACAAGGAAAAACATTTTAATACTTAAGGAAAAAGGCCTCTGCTCAAACATCTTTTCTTCAGAAGTGCATATTAGCTTCCATTTGTATAGCAAATGCTCAATATTTCATTACTCTTTTCTTCCCAAGTCTTCAATTTTTGACACTTGATTGTAATTTTTTCATCCAATCTTGTGAGGGAAAGGCATCGGGGTTAGGTTAACATAGTGATTCAAGACAAATGCCAAGTTCATGTCTTATGAGACTTATATTCTCCATAGAGAGAATCACGGGAGCATGGAACATGGTGATATATATGAGTGTGGTGCCGAAGTTCTACAGATGAATGTAGATATATTGAGTTAGGCACTTAAAGCAATTGCTTTCAGTCATCTCAATGATAAGCAGTCAGAGATGAGATGTGTGCATTTGAGATGAAAGAGCTTGGTATAAATTTAAATCAAATCTGAAGGCTGACATTTACCTCATTTTGGTTGAAGAGGAAAGAAATATATTTTAAAGATTTAGAAACAAATTTAAATACGTAAGATGAATTTTAAAAAATTGAAAATTCTGTCACAGAATCCTCACTTAGATTCACTGTAGAAAAATGAATTGGTGGCAACCTCATATGCTTGTGTTTAGGCAAATAGATGACTTCCTTGATCATGGACTGAGGTAAGATGAGTGTATGAAGATAAATTAGAGGGCAATCATTTGATTATTTAATTGGGAGAGATAATAACAAGAATCGTGATCATGAAGAAATATAGTATTACAAGGTTTATTTAGTATGAATCATATTACAGATAGAGTAGAAACACAGGGTGGACAAAACACTGTGATACATAAAAGTCAGTCCTACTCAGTCAGCCTACTGATTATAATATACAACAAAACATAAGCTTGGCTGAAGTGGGTGGATGACCTGGGGTCAGGAGTTCCAGACCCAGCTTGGCCAACATGGTGAAACCCTGTCTCCACTAAAAATACAAAAATTAGCCAGGCCTGGTGGTGGGCACCTGTAATCCCAGCTACTCCAGAGGTTGGGGCAGGAGAATTGCTTGAATCCTGGAGGTGGAGAATGCAGTGAGCCAAGATGGTGCCACTGCACTCCAACCTGGACAACAGAGTGAGACTCTGTCTCAAAACTAAAAATAATAATAAGCTCATCATAAACTGCTGTCAGTGTAGAATTTCAACAGGATTTATTTTCTTTAAATTATCCATGTGTCAATTTAAAATGTCTCCAATATTTTTTAATACGTAAATCAGAAGAAAGCCAGGCAATGAGACATAAAAATAATGAGAAGTAGTATACAACACATTGTGGCCACTGAATAATCTTGAGAAATATGAGGCATGAGGAATATCCCCTAGCCCCAAATGTGCCAATAAGGATTATCATTTAATAGCATAGTCTAAAAAAAATAAATATGGAGTAGGGAATTTTATTGTGTGCAGTGCCTAAAGTATGACAGCTGACTTCATCAAATAGTTACTCTCTTCTACAGGGTAGAAAGCTTTCACAACTGGGTATTTATCTTTATGATGAATGTGGCTGGAGACGGAGGAGATGCTAATGACCAATTCTCAGCAGTGTTTTAACCAACACTGAGAATGTTTCCCCAGTTTGCTCAAAATGAGCAAGGAAATAAGGGTGGAAATTCAATTTTCATGTTACCTAAACCAGCAGGGTGTGCAGCAATCCCTTAAACGACCAGAGCTTAATCTCATCTTAGTTTTCTTATAGTAAAGAATACTCCTCTGCTTATTACAAATGTAGAGGTCCATTTATCCCTGGCCTTTGACAACTGCTGTCCCATCAAAAGTGGAAATTTAATCCTTATTACCTTATTTATCCAAAATAACTACTTATCAAAAATAAGGGCCTTTCTTACTCAAAGAGGAAAGTTTTGAAATATTTTAAATAAACATTTTCTGGTCTCATTCAAAAGGCTATCACTTCTGCATTTTATCAGTGGATTTTCAGCTGTAAATATATACGTGCTCTTCTTTTGCCATCCCTCCAAATACATAATCGTAACAAGAATTTAGCATTACAGATTTACAGAACTGTGAAATTAGTCTACCATAGTTTCTCAGATTGTGACAGAGGCCATGAGACTCCTGGGTCACAGATAAAGGATTTTATTAGTCACAGAACAGTAGGCAGCATGGTTTTATATGTACATGGACTTCTAACTGTTCCCACAAGCCCTACTGGAGCAATGGGGAAGTGCATCCAGGTAGACTGCACTCAGAAAAACTGTGCAACAGCTGAGAAGTTCCAAGCTTAGGAAAACTACATTTTGTGATGAGCCTCCTAGCAAACTGACCAAACATTGCCCCAGAGGGAGAAATCATCTTCATGATACTCATCAGAAAACATGTCTGCCTTCTGCCCCGAAGAGAACCTCTATATCTCTCTTCTAAGGCTTTTTGCTATACAAAAGCTATCACAAGACATATAAAAGTGTCATGGAGAATTGCCTTCCAAAAACAAACATACACCAACATATTTGAGGATCAACTAAGACAGAGAAATCAGAAGTAGAAGAGATGTCGCGAATAAAAAATATGACATCAAATAGGCCCAGGAAAGCTAATCCCTCTTTTGCATTGCATATGCCAATTCACACTTAACAGCCATTCATATCTTCTTCATAGCAAGCTTCTTTCTAGCATGTGCATTTTTCATGAAATTGCTCTTATTTCTTCTCCATTGGCAGAATACCTGAGGACGTTTTCTCTGCACTGTTGACCTTTTATGCAACTCACTAATCATATTTATCCAGAAACACCATTTATCACCATAGAAATATGTTGTGATTACTATATGCAAGTTAATGGTGCAGAAGCTGGAAATCAAGAGAATACTATGGTCAAGTGTTTTTCAAAGAGCTCTTATTTTTCTTAAAGAAATAGAAAATAGCCACAGGTAGATAAACATTAAAGAATATACACTGAATAATACATATGCCGGATACTATAAAGCAACAGAAAATAAGATCTCACAGGCTTTATTGCTTTTCAAAAAGATTTTACCTTTTACAATGATCCAAAACTAGCTTTTTTTTTCTAATTGGAGACATTACCCATTTCTGTTGGCTTGATCTCAATATCGATTTGTAGCCTCAACCAAAATATATGGTCTGTTTAATCTTCATCAGCTTTATTGTAACTCTTCCCCATCGTGCCCCAGAATAGATTTCCTACAATTTACAGCCACTCTGCTCTTCGTATATTGGAATTGGCGCTGTGCACAATATCTCAAATAGTAATTCTCATCACCTAAGAGTACAGACCTAAAGTAAAACAAACACACTGTCCCAATCAGGACCTCTCAAGCAGCTCAAGACTAATTGAAAGTTTCTCTTGCTTAATATTTCTCTCCCCATGGCCAATATTTTGTAAAAACATTCTGCTTGCTTTTTTAAAAATGGTACAATTAGAAACATTAATATATTTGCTTAATATATTTTGATGGAGAATTTATGATATTTTATTTATTTTCACATTTGGCACAAATATTTTTTTGCCCTCAAATAGCAATTTATCATATTCAATAAATTCCGCTTGCTACTATTGTTACTCTTAGCATGCTTGTCTGGTTTTCTCTGTTAATAGTTAATTGGTCATTATGTTGTTCTGCTCTTTGCTTTCTTGATTCTCATCAAGAGAGTTGAATATAGATAGTGTTTTAACATTAATAAATATTGAATTTTAGGTTGATTGATTTCTTCATTGGTAAAATAACTAATTATACCATCTATGTGTTACGAATTTACAAGATGTTAGAATGTCTTTTACCTTCTGATGCTTCAGTGTGATTTTGGGATACATTATTATTAACCTCGAGAATTTTAAAAATATCTTTAAGTACCTACATCTACACAGAAAAGAAATATGCCTTAAACAAGTCAAAAATGAAATGGAAAATAAAACCATTCAACTCGTTAGTTCAGTAATTCTATTTTAAAACAATGTCAACAATTTTGATTTTTTTTCCTCTTCTTTCCACGAGTTTGTTTGCTTGAGTGCTTATTCTTCCTCAGTAATTATTTTAAAATATTGATAGATTACTTTCAATGTGTCAGTGTTTAACATAGTGAGTATCCAATTGGGGAAGAAACACAGAGTCTTCGGACATTTATGTTCTAAGGGAGTTCTTTACTATAAACATCAAGTGAAACCTGCTTTCTTTTTGATGAATGTCATACTCATGTAGTGCCTCTGTTTACCTGACTACTTTTCAGAATAACTTTTTTCTTGTTATACAAGTACTAGAACTTATTGTAAAGATTTTGACAGCAGAGAAAATTTTTGTTAAAACATAATCATAAAACTGCACTTTCTGAAATAACTGCAGACAACAGTTTGATAGTTTATAGCTGCACATAGTTTTAATCAGTGTGTGTGTGTACACTTGCCTCTTATCTCAGTGGGGGATTGATTCCAGGACTTCCCAAGGATAGAGAAATCTGTGGATGCTCAAATGTCTGATATAAAATGTCATAGAATTTGCATATAACCTACATGTATCCTCTTGTATACTGTAAATCATCTCTAGATTATTTATAATACATAATACAATGTAAATCTTACGTAAATGTTTGCTATGTTATATTGTTTAGGAAATAGTGACAAGCAAAAAAGTCTGTACATGTGTAGTACAGTTACTTTTTAAAAATATTTTTGATCTGTGGTTGTTTAAATCCATGGATGTGGAGCCCATAAAAACAGAGAACTATGTGTGTGTATTGTATATTACATATTACATACCTATAAATTATATATGATTTTTCATGTTATCCTTTTTATGCAATTTTTCCATGACATTATTTAATTGTTGCATAGTATTCCACTTGAGGGATTCTCTACAAACTAGTAAATATTTTCCTTCCCCAGACATTATTGCTATTTCTCATTATTTTAAAATATTACCACAATGAATATATTATTAACATATATCTTTCCTTCATATTGTCATAATATATTCCCCAAATTGCTGAATGAAACAGTAGGAAGCAACAGACACCATGATGCAACCAAAGATCCCAGTTTAAACATTCTAATTTTGTTATCTTTGTACTAAGTTGTGCTTTACTTAGGCAATTATTTATACTAATAAAAAGAATCTCATTTCTGATAAGTTACGAGTGTAGGTGAATAAGCTCATTAAGAGTGATACTACTAGTTCTTATACAATAACCTTGAGGAAGTGACACCAGTGGTAAGACTTCTGGTTTTGGTGTCAGAAATAGGACTCTAAACATTCTGAGTATCAGATCTGCTCTGGTGCTACTTCTATAGATGTTCTGCTTCTTCAAATCATCCAGCTGAAGATCAAGTCTTCCTTTTACCAGATGCTTGTGGTAGGTTGTGCAATGACATTAATATCATGGTATAGAAGGAGCCATTGCCAACTGATACATCACAACCTACATGCAACCCAAAAGTGTGACTGGACTGCTATATATATATACATTTATTATTATACTTCAAGTTCTGAGGTACATGTGCAGAATGTGCAGGACTGTTACATAGGTATACACGTGCCATGGTGGTTTGCTGCATCCATCCCCCCCATTGTCTACATTAGGTATATCTCCTAATGTTATCCCTCTCTAATCCCCCCTACCCACTACTATCCCTCCTCTAACCACCCCCACCCCCGGACGCTTTTTAAGAAGAACTTACCCAAGAACAAGTCTTTGAAAATGGGCAGAAGATTACATGAAGGCATTATTTTTTAAATTATTTATTGACTTTCAATAAACAGGTCTCTGCTCTAAGAACCTGCACTGAAAGATCAGGAAAAGCTGTTTCTCTGTGTCCTTGTTCTTCAGCTGTATTTAATAATCCAGTGAGACATCAAACTCAATCCCATGTCTTGACTCCGAAATTGGTAAAATGGCTTGAATTCAGACCTTGCCTTTCTCCAGTGGGAGTGGCTTGTATTCTGTCTCTGAATCTCATCTTTTCAGGAATCTTTTAACATTTATTACCTCAGCCTCAGCCTTCTGCAGAGTCATTTAGTGATGTTTGCATTAAATCAAACAAGCTGAGGAATATATGACTCATTCTCCTTCCAAAAAAAAGTTATCTCCTCTAAGCTTACTTTTCATAACATTGTTCTAAAAATCTAGCATATTGGGAAGTATGTCTAAGTCCAAGTTAAAAGACACATTTTCTGGTACATCCAACAAATGCTTTTTACAATTGTGTTCATTCTTAGTATTTCATTTACAATACTCTGGCATAATTTCCCTTTTTGTAAAATATAATATGAATAGCAATGCTAATAAAATTAACAATATCACTGTAGTATGTTACCACTTTCAAAGCACTTTCATAAGCATTAATGTATTTGGCATTCATGTCAGCTCTGTGAATGTGAAAAGCAGTATTCTGATCCTCATTTTATAGATTAGAAAACAGAGGCACAAGAACAAAAGTAAACCCTTAAGTGCAGAAATATTAAAGGAAAGAATCCGAGGCTGATCCTCAAATTTTTTCATTAACACTTAAAAAAATACCTGCCAATATGCCATGGATCTTTCCTTTATTATTAGTTGTTCCACGCATTTACGTTTTCACTAATCAATTTGAGCTGGAAGGAAATTAGCGATTTATTTTCCTGCAAGTCTCAAATCAGGATGCACATTCATGCTCAAAAATTCCTGTGTTTTTCACAGGTAAAAGCATTTTAATGTGTAACATCTAGATAAATAACCAAAGTTGTCCAACTTTACGTGCTGATATTCTGCTTGGCAACAACTTATATTTTATCTTTTCTTTCATAGCTTCTGTAGAACTCTTCAGTTTGCACACAGTCCATTTTCTTTTTTTAGTATTATTAGGAATATATATAGCAGTTCATTAGTATCAGAATTCCATGCTTATGTAATTGAGTCATGGGTAATTAGCAAGATGCCTATTTCTGCCTGAAGTTAAGAATTTTCATTTTTATTTCTATTTGATTCTTGGGTCAGAAAGGTAAGCAGAAATATGTATAATTACCCAGTGGATTACAAGGTTTCTAGAATGTCTATTAAATTTAAGTCATAAAATGTTTTTTTATTTAAAAAATCTGTAAATTCAGAAAAATATAAAGCCCTTCAGAGTTACAATTAATGTAATCAAGATATATTTTAAATCATGTTGCTTAACCTAGTTCTTATCAACAGTTTTAGTCTCTGTTATAAAAATATAATAAATTAATTTTTAAATTAATCATTATATTGCTGGCATTTTAAAAGCAAATTTTTAAAAATTTACACCATTTTTCTCAAACACTTTTTTAGTAAACATACATATATATATATATAATATCCCTTATGTGTTAGATATTCAGCCAGATAATTTAAGAGAAAGATAAATAGGACATGTTCTGGTTTGACTTTATTTAATACAAATTCTGAAGGAGGTAAAAATAGCTAGAGTATAATAAATGTAATAGGTGAGCGTATGTATTACTCCAGTAAGGCAAGGGAAGATGATATACTTCATCTTCGGGTGGATTGGTTGTCAGAGGACCTTTCCCAAAGAAGGTTGCTTTTAAGCAGAATCCGACAGTGTTTAAAACAATTTGCCAGATACACCAGGTAGGAGAGAGAATATTACGGGAAGAATGATGAGGCACAAAAGACAGAGATCTGAATGGAGTGGATTATTCAAGCAAAGTGGGAAAAATATTATTAGAGGAGGAAAAAAAAGGTGAAAGGTATGGGGCAGGTAGCCTAGCTAGAGAATATTTTTAAAGTGTTAAATTGGAAAGTGTAGCATTGAAGTCTGGTTGAAGTGTGGGCAATAGAGAGAGGCAGAACTTGGTTTGAAACCTGCTTCAACACTGCAGTAATGGTTTGACCTTGCTTGAATTATTTTACAGCTACAAGGTTTTGGTTTTCATATTTTAAATATTGAGATAAATATGTAGAGTATATCTTGTATGAGGTTTATAGGTTTAAATAAAACAACAAAATTTATATGTTAAAAAGACTGTCTAAATCTACCCAAATTTTAGCAATCACTTCTGATATTATTATTATTATTATTATTTTTGGGACTTTATCCGATAGAAAGGTCATCCCAGCAGCTGTACAGAGAACAAATTGAGAGTGGAGTGCACTGTCATCTGATGTTACAACCATCTAGTCCAAAGAACAAAGGCAGCAGAATGATACTTTGATAATAAAAACGGAAACATTATCTAAACTTATTTTTGTGCCTTGTATCATGAGAAGCGCTTTACATAAATTGTTTTAATGCAATACTAAAAATAGCTCCATAAGTTAAATTTGTATATAGAGTTCTCAAGAGAAATAATCATATTGTATTTATTAAACATATTCTCTCTATATAATTATATATTAAATATATATTATACATATTATTTTATATATGAAATAAAGACCTCTCTTTCTCTGTCTCTCTACCTTTATCTCTCTTTTTCTTTCTCTCAAATACACAGTTGACTTTTTTTTTTTTTTTTTTACTTAAAATTCTGGGATACATGTGTAGAACGTGCAGGTTTGTTACATAGGTATACATGTGCCATGGTGGTTTGCTGCAGCTATCAACCCATCATCTAGGTTGCATTAGATATTTGTCTTAATTTCTCTCCCCTCCCCTTGCCTCCCACCCACAGACAGGCCCCGGTGTGTGATGTTCCCCTGCCTGTGTCCATGTGTTCTCATTGTTCAACTCCCACTTATGAATGAGAACATGTGGTGTTTCGTTTTGTGTTCCTGTGTTAGTTTGCTGTGGACTCTTGAACAATACAAAAGTTAGGGGCACTGTTACCCTGCACAATCAAAAATCTGCATAGAACTCTTGATGTCCCAAAGATGTAACTAATAAATGCCTACAGTTGACTTGGAGGCTTACTAATAAGATAAACAGTCAATTAACACACATTTTGTATGTTATATGTATTAAATAATTTATTCTTATAATCAAGTAAGCTAGAGGAAATAAAGTATTATTAAGAAAATAATCACAAAGTGAAAATACATCTACTATTCATTTAGTATAAGTGGATCATGAAGTTCTTCATTCTCCTCATCTTTACATTGAGCATTGAGATTGAGGAGAAGGAGAAAAACGGGGTGGTTGGTTTCGCTGTCTCAGGGGTGGCAAAGGCAGAAGATAATGAAGCCTACAATGTTGGAGGGTCAACTGCACGTGTGTGTGTGTGTATAGAG
Source organism: Ateles fusciceps (assembly GCA_036589455.1). Classification (NCBI taxonomy): domain Eukaryota; kingdom Metazoa; phylum Chordata; class Mammalia; order Primates; family Atelidae; genus Ateles; species Ateles fusciceps. The sequence continues at coordinate 1,488,991 of JAZHEH010000174.1, read as the reverse complement.
GGAGAGAAATAATTTTAAGGAATTATTTGGCTCACATGATTATGGTGGCTGGCAGGTCAGAAATCTTCAAGGCAGGCAGCAGGTTGGAAACTCAGGCAGGATTTCTTTGTTACTATATTGATGCAGAATTCTTTCTCTAGGAAGCTTCAGTTTTTCTCCTAAGGCTGTCAACTTATTGGGCTTCTCCTTATGAAGGATAATCTGCTTTATTCAAAGTCTACTGATCATGATCGTTAATCGCATCAACAAAGAAACAAACAAACAAAAACCTCCTTCACGGCAACATCTGGTGTTTCACCAAAAAACTGGGCACCATAGCCCAGCCAAGTTGACAAATAAAATAAATTAACCATCACAATAGGACCTAAAAAATAAGGTTTGGTAGGATTAACTGGTAATATGTCAAATGTGCAAAAGACAGTGGAAGGTAGAGTTGTCATCCAAGCACTTGGATACCTGACGTCATACTCTGTATATGTTACCCCTGGGCTGTGCCGCTCCCTACGGGAGACAGATATAGAGAAGAGAGAACCCAGGTGAAAAAAATGTCTACATATGGAAAATGAGAAAGAAGAAAGAAGAAAGTTGTTTGTTGTGGTTTAATTTAAATGACTAAGTGACTGGTAGAAAGATTTTGAAAAGGAGTGGTGGTAGAGGATGAAGAAATTGTCCTGTTTTTGAATTAGATTTGTTTTAGCCCTAGAGGACACGAAGGGCTAAATAGCATTATAAATAAACATGCTATTTCCCCTCGATGAAAATCTTTGATGAAAAAAAGAAATCCTCACTGTTCCTTCCTTCCTTCCTTTAAAAGTATCACTCCTGCCACCTGAAATATCCCACATTTATCCACTTAAAACACCCAACTCACCCTCCAAAGTTTTAGGTAGTCCACTGTCTTCTTTGTGAAGCCTCGGTGAGTTTCCAAGGTCACTGACCCACTGCCTCTGTGCTTCTGTAAGACATAACTTTACGAATGCTGAAACACTCCTCAGCAAACTTCTTGAGATGGGGAACCATCTTACCTAGACTTGTGTGCTCTGCAGCTAGCAAAATGCCTGGTTTTTAGCACCAAGCAACGAGTTGGTGCTATAAATAAAGAATAGTCTCTTCATTTTAATAATAAATATGCATGTGGTTGGACAAGAGTATAAAATATTATAACTTATTTAGCAATTATTTTAAAGGTCTAGATTGAGGATCAAATAATGAGGTGGCCTTTTTTTTCAAGTACTGTCCAGAAAAGTACAGTGGACTTTGGAAAATGTTGCCGTGCCTGGCTGCATTCATATCTTTTCCTCTTTGGTTGGTCTCTATTTTGACTCAAAACACACATAATACTTATGTGTTTAGATGTATTAGGAAAAAGTCCATCGATACACATCCATGCTGATTCTGCAGTAACTTGAACCGAGTCTAAAAGTAAACAACAAAGAGAAAGACAAAGAATCAGCATTGATTATATTGCTAAGTTGATCTTAAACGTTTCATATTTCTTCTTACATTAAAAAAAGCCAAACAAATTAGACTTGTTACATTTTCTTTTCCTTGGCATCTAAACTCTCTGCTTCTTCATTTTATTTCTTGAATCCAGGAAAACTAGGTGACTCCTTAGTATCATTTTGAGATTGCCATATAACATTGGGTTAATATTTAAACTATGTAACCCTAAAATTGATACTAATTCTAATGACTGAAATTTAGTTAATGACAACTTTGAAAGGGTATCTTCCATTCAAAGTGATTTACATGAATTTCAGTATCACTTTGAAGGGAGGTCAGTGCCACATGAAAGCTGATTTGTATGTTTGATTTTAAGGCCCTGAAATTCCATCTGCCTTTATGGCACTGGGCCACATCACAACTAGGTCAGATTCTCTCAGGAGCAAATAGGTGTCCAGTAAAATGGTACTTGGCAGCTTATACAGCGGCACCGCACCAACGGCTGAACACGAGGTCTCTCCTCTCAGTGAGAGCCACCTTCTTATCATGTTGTGCCTATATCTGGTTTCAGGCCAAAAGTGAATGGATGGACAGTGAATTTGCATAATGAAGATGCATTGAGTATACCACATAGAGTTATTTTTTATAAAGAACCTTAATTTGAATAATGTTGGCATGTAAAATTCAAAAAAGAGAAATGGAGTACTCACTAACTTTCATTAAAAATGCCACAGCAAATAACAAAACCACACAGATGTGTTAAGTTATAACTATCACTTTTAAGGAACCATAGAAATACTTTTTAAAAACACAAGAGTGTTTTCTTTTTCAAATAATATGCAGCGTATTTTAAGTTAAAGCTTTTCATGATCTAATTACACCTGACCTAATATGTTCCAAGTGAAAAGTTTATTTCTTTATTCACCAATTTTTTTTTTACTGATTCCTTTTATAATGTGAGTATTCTTGATTTTCAGCCTCTAGATAAACAAAGGATTGCTAACTCCATCATTTTCCATGAAATACAAAATGTATTCTAGTCAGACTAAAACTTCACAATTTATCTTTTACATTGTCATTAATTTATATGGGTATGGTACAAATTATAATTAAATATTTACCAATGTAATCCTAACTAGATTTTTTATGAAATTATCCTGTTCTTAAAATGTATGTGAATATTTAGATTGCTGTGTCTTATTGTGAATCTCCTCTTAGTTTGAAAAATTTAGAAGACTTCTCCTCTTAGAGAATGCCTCTGTAGGCTTCTGATACCAGCCCCTTCTTCCTATCTGAGCTATAGTGTTGGGCATTTTAACTGGCGTTACACTCTCAGATGCCATTGCCCACCTTTCCTTCTCTTGTGCTTTCACCAGGTAATTTAACAAGCATTTAGTGAATGCCCACTAGATGTCAGACGATCTCCTAATAATTTCGAAAGAACAATCTTTTGGGAATAACATATATGAAAGAAACTGGACAAGGACAAGCGCCATATGAGAAAGAAGTATTTGTTTTTTTGTTTTGTTTTGTTTTTTTCTGTCACCCAGGCTGGAGTGCAGTGGTGTGATCTCAGCTCACTGCAACCTCTGCCTCCTGGGTTCAAGCAATTTTCCTTCCTCAGCCTCCTGAGTAGCTGGGAGTACAGGTGCCCGCCACCACACCCAGCTAATGTTTGTATTTTTAGTAGAGAGAGGGTTTCACCATGTTGGTCAGGCTGGTCTCCAACCCCTGACTTCGTGATCTGCCCACCTTGACCTCCCAAAGTGCTGGGATTACAGGCGTGAGCTACTGAGCCCAGCCAAAGAGGTCATTTTAGTCTATATTTTTTTTAAAAAATGACATAGCCTACTTCCCACACACTTTTCAGTTGGAGTTAACTTTACAACTGGTTTATAACACCGTTTCTTTAAAAAGTTGTTTCAAGTCACAAAGTGACACAGTAAGATAATTATTCTTTTAAAGACTCATTTCTAGAAAACGTTGAATTGTTGACACTAAAGAAAATATTTTAAACAAGTTTGTAAATAATAATTTTTTCATTCATTCATAAGACGTTATCTGAATGTCTATTGTTTGGTAGGTCCCATGCACAATTTCTGTGAACAAAACACAAATGAATAAAATGATGCCTGACCTCAAGGAACTCATACACAGCAAGAGAAAAATTAATACCATAAGTATATTCAGAAATGCAAGTTGAAATGTGAATTTTGTATACTTATCTAGCCAAGACAGACTTTAGATGCCAATATAAAACTTAATATTCCTTTCTTATGGCTTTGCATAATTTTCATATAAAAAATCAATTGCACGAATTACAAGGGTTTGCTTATTTTACTGTAGGGAGCCAGCCCTACATCACCCGTGGGGTATCCCAAGTTCGATGGTGACAAAGGAATGAGAAAAAGACAGATTCAGAGGAAAAGTAGGACCAGGGGGTCATCGCTTTATTACCCCGGAGGCGACAGTGAAGGCTCCGAGCTCTGATCATCCACATTATTTATTGATTACAATCAGTTTGATCTACAGGGCAGGGGTGGAGTGAATCAGTGAGCAGGAAGTGAATCAATGAGCTGGAACTGGTGCATCATCCTAAGGACTGATAACAGTGGCGGTTTGGGAGTTCCACAAAACAAGAACATGTGGTTATGTTTACCTTATTATCTATGTGCAGCTGATGGAACTCGGGCCTTATAAGGAGCCTACAAGTCTGGCTACGTCATAGTGCTACGAAGGGGTTTTACGCCCTTGAGCACAATGTTTATGGTAACAGAGCCTAGGTCACCCTGCACCGGAACATGAGGCACGGAGAGGCCTTCCTTCTCAGAGGCCTCCTGTGGCCTTCCACAGTTTGTTGTTCCTTGTTTATCTGTTACTCATAACCAATTTATGTAGGCACTCTGTAAGTCCTTTCTCCTTTGCAGTGTTTCCCAACATTAACTAAGCATGTATTGTCTTAAAACAAAAGTTCAAAGTCAAGGAAACTGTGAATGTCTTGATATTGTGTGACAGAGAAGGTCTGTTTCATTCTCTTATGTAATCAACATTATTTTGAAAATATTTAGGCATCCTTTTCACTGAAAAGAAAGGTCACCCTGAAAAAACTATAAGAGAAAGGCAACCACGTTATTTGTAAGTTTTCTCCATTAAAAGAAGACAGTGTTTTAAAATTATACAAAATGCTTTATCCAATGAAAATCTACATTATTTTGAAGATAAAATTTCAATCTCCAAGTTCACTTGTCGATTCTCTTTACAGATACAATATTTCGAAGTGAACTCTCTGAAGCTTTTTATTATATTCATTCTAAAGTCTTCTATTTACTATCTACATTCTGTTTAATTATATTGGTTAAATTTGTTGACTTGCTGTCATTACAAATTTTTTCTCTAATATTTGATGATTCTTATTCTATTTATTACTATGATGATTTGCAGATCACACTCCAATTTCATTAGGCCTTGTCGTGATATGCTCCCAGATATTGTATAAAATGAACAGAATGTGCTGACAGGTATGTGCAGGGGTCATATCTTCTGGATATGAGATGTTCCTCCCTCCTGGGAATAATGAACTCTCAAGAACATTTCTCCACGTCTTTATTTCAAAAGGTGGCCCTCATTGCTCCAGTCCAAGATCAAATTCCAGTACTGATGGTTCTGAGCAGGAATGTGAGGAACTCAAATGGTCTAGCTCTTCCAAATCCATTTCCCCCACTAGCAAACTGACAGCAAATGTTTCCAAGTTCATTACTGTATCTTGCACCTGTTGACTCAGCTTGGCACTTTATGATGCTTTTTTCTAGTTTTCAGCAATGATCTTTCCACATGTTCGCTGAACAGATTTCTTAGACTTGAGATTTGAGCATGTCTGCTTTCTAAGTTTTATGGTTCCCTTCAGTATTTCTGTCCAGTAACATAACTTTGTATTGTTTCACTATACATCTACACATTTATTTCCTTTATTTCAAATACCAGTGTGTTCTATTCATGAGGTATAGAGTGTGTATATATTACTCACTTTATTATTTTATTCCAATGGTTTAAAAATCCCTGCCTTTCTATTGTCCACGGTGTAACCTCACATTAACCACTGAATACCCTGCACTTTGCATTAATATTTTGCATGGTTTGTTGATTTAATAAATAAAATAATTTTTAATTTGAAAATGTGCTTCTTTTTTGAGTCTTTGTTTCTTTTGCTCAAGAAGTGGCAACAATATTTCTCCAATATCCCTACGAAGAACTTCAAAGTCTTCTTTCTGTCCTCTTATTCCCCTATTGGCTACATTTAAACGGTCCACTGATGCTTGTTTAATCTGTTTTTTTTAATTGTTTTTTTTTCAATACCTTTGTTATGAGAAAAACCCAAATTTGCACAGAATAAAAATTTCCCCCAAACTGGGAGGGAGCCAAAAGACCAAAGAACAGACAAATCAAGCTTGGCGAGGAGACGTGTTTATCAGGAATTACGTACAGACACTCCTGGGCAGCAGCAGGACAACTTTGGGTATTTATGTCACCACTCCAACCCCCATCTCAAAACTGCTTTTAAGCTAATTTGCTAGCTCTGTTTCTGCTATGTTTAAGCAATGAGAATTTTTTTGTCTTTTAGTTTTTTTTGGAGGCTGGGGAAGTTTTCAGATGCTCTCCAGAATGTTTGGGTTCTCAGAGACACCTGCTCTTTGGTTGGGCACCATAGTCTTGGCATGCAACCTAGCCTTCAGGGGTCAGGCAGCGGACATACACATACAAAGGAAATCTTAGGGAGGGACCTATCACACTATAAATTTATACTAAAAATTCTCAAATTTCTTGCATTTATTGATTCTTATTACCACTGTTTGGCTCAACATCCATCATTTCTTGGCTGGTTTATTGAATTTATCTCAATTGCCACTGCTTTCTTTTACATGTACACCTAATAAGCTTATTACACAGCAGACAAAATTACTTCTACAGCGCAAAACAGATCTCACTTGCTTGGGAATCTCTCATGCCTCTAGAGAATGCCCTGTCTTCCTAGATGATGCCCAAGATCTTACATGATTTTCAGCTCATACCTGTCTGATTCTTGTAATCCATCAAATTTAGAGTTATTTTTCTCTCTGATTTCCCATGCTCTTTTTAGTATTCTTGGTTGTGCACAGGTCTCAGTTGAGACATCGAGTCATCCCAGTCTATAAGTGAATGCCTCTTCAGTAAAATATTTTATAAATACTACTTGAATATGTAATTATAACAGAAACCACATACTGAGAAGATGGACTCCTGGTACCATTGTTCAATCTCTTCCCCCTCTCTTTTGTGTCACAAGCATTTCTCCTTTGTCCCTAGTCTTCCATACTCTTCTTGATAAACAAACTGTCCACTGGGCGTATCCTTCTTTAAATCATTTTATTGACCACCAACCAAGAGAAATTGCACTGGCATCTTGGTCTTCTATAGAAACTGTGAATCACCATTCATTTCTCAATATTAGCTTAAGCAATACAACAAAATTAACTGTATTATTTTGACTTAAAACGTTGGATTTTGGCAATTTTATGAATTTTAACCGAATATCCAGATATTAAATTCTTCAAAATATCTGGCAAAAATAATTTTCTCTATCTTTTTACATTTCCAGTGATTATATGTATTTTTCACAGTTCGGTATGTCAGACACCTCACGGGCTGGTCCACCCATCAGTGAGTATTTGATCCAGATACAGTATTTTCTCTGGCCAAAATAATTTTACCACTTTTTGAAAATAGAATTTATTTTTTAGAGCTGTTTTAAGTTCACAGTGAAATTGAGCAGAAAGTATAGAGAATTTTTACATATCTCTTGGCCCACACATAATAGCCTTCCTTCCCCTCTACCAACATCCCATACCAGAGTGGTACATTTGGTACAATTGATGAACCTACATTAACACATTGTTATCACCCAGAGTCTATAATGTACATTAGATTTCACTCTTTTGGAGTTTGACGAATGTATTAATGAGATGTATTCACCACTATACTGTTACACAGAATTGTTTCACTGGCCTAAAAATCTTTTGTTCCCTACCTATTCATGTCTCCCTCTCCCCCAACACTTGAAAACTATAATCATTTTACTGTCTATACTCTTGTCTTTTCTAGAATGGCATGTGGTTGGAGTTGTATGGTAGGTAGATTTTCCAGCTTGGTTTCTTTCACTTAGTAATATGTAGGCAAGATTCCTCTGTGTCTTTACACAGCTTGATAGCTTATTTCTTCTTTGCACTGCATAAAATTTAATAGTTTGTTTTTTAAAAATCTATTTACCTACTGAAGTTCAGTTATAAATAGAACTGTTATAAATATTTTGTATGCAGACTTTTGTATGGCTATAAGTTTTCAACTCATTTGGATAAATACCAAGCGACAGTTTTGCTAGATCATATAGGAAAAGTATGTTTTAGTTTGTAAGAAACTTCCAGTCGTCTATAGCTGTACTATTGTGCATTCCCGCCAGTATTCACCACTTTTAATTGGTGTGAGACTATGGTACACTATTCAGAGGGAGCTAGTTCTCACCTTCTCTATGAAACCCTCACCAATATCTCCAAGTAAAAGTAAGCATTTTTGTTCTTCATGCAACCAAACGTCTTAGAAAATTTTAGCATCTGTGAAGTCTACCTTAAATGAGGTCAATCCAGGAAAGAAGGACAAGGGTCCTCCCAGGGGTAAACTCATCTTAGAAAATGTCATGATATGAGATGGTGACCAATGGCAAATACCAGAGCTGAGTTAGTGAAAAAAAATATGTTTCAGTGCAGAGAAATCTGGATATTGATGGTTTCCTTCTGTGTTCAACCACATTCATATATGGCTACACACCAGTCAATCAAAACTACAAGTCACTTACAGGTTTTTCTGTGAAAGGTCTTCTGGACCTTGTTATGAAGCTCCACACTGAGAGAGAAATGTCCTACCTACAACACTGAAGTATTATATCACAGATTGAGACCAGTCAAGTGCCCCAACACGTGGGGCTTCCTGTGGTGGTCACTACCAAAGCTATAGCAGAAATCAGCAGGAGATCAAATCTTTGACCAGAGTGACAGCATACCTAGTTTCAGCTTTATCTCATCTTTTAAACGATGACCTCAGAAAAAAAATTCATAAGGAAATTGAAACCGGCACATAGTGATATACAGATATCAGCTGATCTGTGTATCACCCTTAGGGGTTAAGGATTGACAAAAATTACTCAAGAAGGGGAGCCAGTAGCATAATAAATGTCTCAATATCAGCAAGATCCAGGTGCCATTAAGCATGAAGCTAATTATAGGGATAATTTCCCTATTTAATATGACATTTTTTAAAATTTGGAGATCAAATGACATAATGCATATTATTATATTTTGAACTAACAAAATTCTATACCAGAGAAAGTGTTGTTCATCATCGAAATCAGCATCTTCTATTGTCCTTTAGGAAAAAACATAATAACTGCATCCTAATTATATTAAGTTTCCACATTCAGTGATAATTATGTAGGAAAAAACTTCAATAATGATTTTATTTAGCATGATAATTCAAATGTAGTTATTCACTTCAATTTTACATTTTCTGTAATATAATATTCTGGTATTTTTGATGCTATTCCTAACAAAGAAACAAAGTATGTTTATATGAATAGTGGCATGAGAAACTACAGAATTCAATGAAAGTACTCAAAAGGGCTGACCTGTTGCAATATCTAAATTTCTGTGTTGAAAAAAAAATCATCATTAGGTTTAAAAATGTATTCACGTGTTTAAGGGCTTCGAAAGTCAACAGTGAGTTTTTAAATATTTTTGTGTTTTTCTCGTTATTAAACCAAATGAAATGGACAGAAAGGAGGATCTCTGCCAAGAAGAGGCATTGATTATTTCTTGTTTAAGAAAAAAATAGAACTTAGACATCTTAGTGTCTAAGACAACCAAATACTCAAACTTAGAAAAAAATTTAGAAAGAGTAGGTGGTTGTATAATTTTAGAGTTCTGAGATTCTTGTATAAGTTTATTTGTGAAGTAGATTTTATGAAATTTATTTTCCATTGGATAAATAATTGCACACATGTAACAGATTCTAAAAGATTATTCTTAAATGTACTAGTTAAGAGCATAAATTCAGGTGGTAACCTTCCACTTTTAAATCTTATTTTGATAAATTACTATCAGCATGACCTTGAGTAAATTAATAGTACCTCTCTCACTGAGATGTTATGGGAATTGAATGAGTTGACATGTGTAAATGACTTATAATGGTCTGTAGAACATTCAGAATTCAGTCAGTAAAATTTACTACAACAAAATGTAGAATAAGGTCTATATGGTAGTCTTAGATGTACAAAAAGCATTTGGCAAAATTTAAAACCCAGTCAAGACATAGGTATAGAAAAGAATATCATCAATATGATAAAAGACATCCATGAAAAACTTAAAGCCAAAATTATATTTGATGGACTACAAATTTCCCAGTATAGAAATAAAGCAAGAGTACCACCTCCTGCTACTTTTGTTTGAATTTTACTAGAGTTAATAGATAATCAAAGAGGGAAAGAAAACTATTAATTCAGATCAAAATGGAAGAAGAAAATTATTTTTGAAAAAAAGAAGAGTGCTTTATATAGAATACTAGTTCATCAGAAAATAAATGAAAATTACTAATAAAGGAATTTAGCAAGACTATAGACTCAAAAAATATAAAAATAACTTATAGACTGGGTGTGGTGGCTCATGCCTGTAATACTAGCATTTTGGGAGGCTGAGGCAGGCAGATCTCTTGAGCTCAGGAGTTTGAGACCAGCCTGGGCAACATGGTAAAATCTCATTTCTATTAAAAATACAAAAATTAGCCAGGTGAGGTGGTATGCTTCTGTCATCCCAGCTACTCTGGAGGCTGAAGTGGAGAATCACCTAAACCTGGGGAGGTCAAGGCTGTAGTAGGCTGAGATCATGTAACTGCACTCCAGCCTGGGTGATAGAGTGAGACCCTGTCTCAAAACAACAACAACAAAACAACTATATATGTATATATATAATATATATAATTATATATTAAGGTATATGTACATATTAGTATATGTATATAGATACAAGTATACATAATTTACTGAAAATAACCATTTTTTAAACCATGCCATTCACAGTAACATCAAATTTGAAATACATTTGCAATAAATATGGTATCCCCACTACAATAAAAATTATGAAATAAAGCAGTGAGAAACTAAGAAGATCTGAATAAATGTAGTAAGAAATAAAATCATTAAAGATTCAATATCATTAATACAAATTCTCCAAAAAAAGTATACAAATTTAATAATTACCATGAATAATCCATTAGACTTTTATTGCATAAATTGACAAGTTGATTCTAACATACATGTGAAAATGCAAAACACAATACAGCAGACTTATACTACTTAAATTTACTACTTTCATTACTACAAATACACAGTAATTTGGAGAGTGTAGGGGAACACAAATCAATAAATAGGACAGAAAAAAGTCTAAAAACAGATACAAACCTATGTAAGCAATTAATTGTGACAGAAATTAATTGGGAAAAGGCTTATCTTTCCAATAAATGCTACTAAAACAACTGTATACTTCTGAGGGAAAAAGAGCCTATAATCCTACCTCAAATGATTCAGAAAAATTAAACAGAAATTAATAATTAGAGTAAACATAAACATTTAATCTACAAAGTTTTAGAAAACTGAGAAGATTACTTTGTGACCCTAAGTAGGTAAAGATTTCTTGGACGAGACACAAAAATCATTAAATGTAACCAAAATCATTAAGTATGAAAGAAAACATTGATTACATATTTTATAAAATGTATAAAAGACTTCCGAATCACATGAAAGAATTCTAAAAATCATTAGTTGTCAAAAAATAAACATTATAACTACGAAGAAAAATTACTTTATATTCCTTTTAATGACCAAAACTAAAGTCTGATAGAATCAAATGTTAGCAAGTATGTGAAGCAGTTGGACTCATATTCCTGTTGTGAGTATAAAATGTTACTGTCACTTAGGAACACAGTTTGGCAGTTTCTTATAAAGTTAAGCAAGATCTACACTATGATCCATCAATTCCAAATGAAAGAACACATGTCCCAGGAATACTCCCAAAAGAATATTCACAGAAGCTCCATTTATCGTAATTAAAAATGAGGGACTTCCACCAAGATGGCCGAATAGGAACAGCTCCAGAGCACAGTTCCCAGCTAGAGCAATGCAGAACAGTTCCCAGCTAGAGCAATGCAGAAGGTGAGTGATCTCTGCATCTCCAAAAGAGGTACTAGGTTCATCTCAATGGGACTGGTTGGACAGTGGGTGTAGCACAAGGAGGGCAAACCGAGGCAGGGTGGGGTGTAGACTCACCTGGGAAGTGCAAGGCACCAGAGAACTGCATCTCCTACCCAAGGGAGGCCTTTTCTGGACGCTCCGGCACTCCAGTTGAAATACTGTGTGTTTGCCACAGTCTTTACAACACAGAGACCCGGAGATTCCAGCAGGTGCTGACAATACCAGAGCCACAGATTTCCAGCACAGAACTGGGTGGCCATTTTAGCCGGCACCACCGGTTTGCAGCACAAAACTGGGTGGCCATTTTAGCTGGTGCCTACAAGGCCTGCAAGACAGAACTACCCATTCCCCTAAAAAAAAGGGGATTGAAGGTAGGGAGCCAAGTGATCTGGCTCAGTGGGTCCAACCCCACAAAGACCGGCAAACTGAGACCCACTGGCTTGAGATTTTGCAGCAAGCACAGCAGTTTGTGCTTGACCAAGGATGGTCAAACTTGGTGGGGGGGAGGGGGGCATCCGCGACTACCAAGGCAGTTCTAACCTTGCCTGTGTAAACAAAATCACAAGGAAGTTTACAAAGCAGCCGGGCAGAGCCCGCAGCAGTTCAGCAAGGCCTCTGCAGGCTGACTGTTACTAGACTCCCTCCTTGCTGGGCAGGGCATCTCTGAAAAAAGGCAGTAGCCCATCAGGGACTTATAAACAAAACCCCACCTTCCCAGGTCAGAGCACTCTGGAAAAGGGACAGTTGTGAGTTCCACTTCAGCAGACTTAAATGTCCCTCCCCCAGCAGCTCTGAAGGGAGCAACAGAGCTCCTAGCACAGCACTTGATCTCTGATAAGGGACAGACTGCCTCTTCAAGTGGCTCCCTGACCCCTGTATATCCTGAGAGACACCTCATACAGGAGAGCTCTGGCTGACATCTACCAGGTACCATTCTGGGAGGAAGCTACCAGAGGAAGAAACAGGAAGCATTCTTTGCTGTTCTGCAGTCCCTGTGGTTGATTCCTAGACAATCACGGACTGGAGTGGACCTCCAGCAGTCCTGCAGGAGAGGGGCCTGTCTATTGGAAGAAAAACTAACAAACAGAAAGAAATAGCTTCAACATCAACAAAAAGTACATCCACTCAGAGGCGCCATCCAAAAGTCATCAACTTCAAAGGCCAAAGGTAGATAAATCCATGAAGATTGGAAGAAACCAGCACAAAAAGTCTGAAATAACCAAAACCAGAACACTTCTCCTCCAAGGGATCACAATTCCTCACCAGCAAGGGAACAAAACTGTATGGAGAATGAGTTCAACGAATTACAGAAGCAGGCTTCAGAAGGTGGGTAATAACAAACTTCTCTGAGCTAAGGGAACATGCTCTACCCCAATGCAAAGAAACTAAGAACCTTGAAAAAAGGTTAGATGAAATGCTAGCTAGAATAACCAGCTTAGAGAAGACATAAACAACTTGATGGAACTGAAAAACACAGCATGAGAACTTCGTGAAGCATACACAAGTTTCAATAGCCGAATCAGTCAAACAGAAAAAAGGATATCAGAGATTGAAGATCAACTCAATGAAATAAAATGAGAAGGCAAGAATAGAGAAAAAAGAGTGAAAAGGAATGAACAAAGCCTCCAAGAAATATGGGATTATGTGAAAAGACCTAATCTACCCTTGAATGGTGTACCTGAATGTGACAGAGAGAATGAATCCAAGCTGGAAAACACTCTTCAGGATATTATCCAGGAGAACTTTCCCAACCTAGCAAAGCAGGCCAACATTCAAATCCAGGAAATACAGAGAACACCACAAAGATATTCCTCAGCAAGACCAACCTCAAGGCACATAATCGTCAGATTCACCAGGGCTGAAATGAAGGAAAAAATGCTAAGGGCAGTCAGAGAGAAAGGCTGAGTTTTCTACAAAGGGAAGCCCATCAGACTCACAGCGGATCTCTTGGCAGAAATCCTACAAGCCAGAAGAGACTGGGGGCAAATATTCAACATCCTTAAAGAAAGAACTTTCAACCCAGAATTTCAAATCCAGTTAAACTAAGCTTCATAAGTGAAGGAGAAATAAAATCCTTTACAGACAATCAATGGCTGAGACATTTCATTACCACCAGACCTTCCTTACATGAGCTCCTGAAGGAAGCACTAAACATGGAAAGGAACAACAAGTATCAGCCACTGCAAAACTATACCAAATGGTAATGACCATCAACACAATGAATAAACTACATCAACTAATGGGCAAAACAACCAGCTACTATCAAAATGGCAGGATCAAATTCACACTTAACAGTATTAACCTTAAATGTAAATGAGCTAAATGTCCCAATCAAAAGACATAGACTGGAAAATTGGATTAAGAGTCAAGACCCATTGGTGTGCTGTATTCAGGACATCTAACATGCAAAGACACACATAGATTCAAAATGAAGGGAACGAAGAAGATTTACCAAGCAAATGGAGATTAATTAAAAGCAGGGTTTGCAATAGTAGTCTCTGATAAAACAGACTTTAGACAAACAAAGATCAAAAAAGACAAAGAAGGGCATTACATAATGGTAAAGGGATCAATGCACCAAGAAAAGTTAACTATCCTCAATATATATGCATCCAATATAGGAGCACCCAGATATATAAAGCAAGTTCTTAATGACCTACAAAGAGACTTAGACTTTCACACAATAATAGTGGGAGACTTTAACACTCCACTGTCGGTATTAGACAGATCAATGAGACAGAAAATCAATAAGAATATCCAGGACTTGAACACAGGTCTGGACCACGTGGACCTAATAGACATCTACAGAACCCTCCACCCCAAATCCACAGAATATACATTCTTCTCAGCACCTCATTGTACTTACTCTAAAACTGACCACATCATTGGAAGTAAATCACTCCTCAGCAAATGCAAAAGAACAGAAATCATAACAACCAGTCTCTCAGACCACAGCGCAATCAAATTAGAGCTCAGGATTAAGAAACTCACTCAAAACTGCACTACTACATGGAAACTAAACAACCTACTCCTGAATGACTATTGGATAAATAACAAAATGAAGGCAGAAATAAAGATGTTCTTCAAAACCAATGAGAATGAAGACACAATATACCAGAATCTCTGCGACACATTTAAAGCAGTGTCTAGAGGGATATTTATAGCACTAAATGCCCACATAAGAAAAGAGAAAATATCTAAAATTGACACCCTATAGTCACAATTAAAAGAACTAGAGGAGCAAGAACAAACAAATTCAAAAGCTAGCAGAAGACAAGAAATAACTAAGGTCAGAGCAGAACTGAAGGAGACAGAGACACAAAATCCCTTCAAAAAAATCAATGAATCCAGAAGCTGGTTTTTGAAAAGATCATCAAAAGAGATAGACTGTTTGCCAGATTAGCAAAAAAGAAAGAGAGAAGAATCAAATAGATGCAATAAAAAATGATAAAGCACACGTCACTACCGATTCCACAGAAATACAAACTACCATCAGAGATTACTAAAACACCTCTATGCACATAAAACAGTAAATCTAGAATCCAATCTTCATAGATAAAGTCCTTGACACTTAAACCCTCCCAAGACTAAACCAGGAAGAAGTTGAATCCCTGAATAGAGCAATAACAAGGTCTGAAGTTGAGGCAGCAATTAATAACATACCATCCTAAAAAGTCCAGGATGAGATGGGTTCACAGCCTAATTCTACCAGACATACAAAGAGGAGCTGGTACCATTCCTTCTGAAACTATTCAAAACAATACAAAAAGAGGGAATCCTCCCTAACTCATTTTATGAAACCAACATCATCCTGGTACCAAAACCTGGCAGAGACACAACTAAAAAAGAAAATCTCAGGCCAATATCCATGATTAACATTGATGTGAAAATCTTCAATAAAATACTGGCAAACCGAATCCAACAACACATCAAAAAGCTTCTCAGTCATGATCAAGGCAGCTTCAACCCAGGGATGCAAGACTGGTACAACATACGCAAGTCAATAAACATAATCCATCACATAAACAGAACCAAAGACAAAAACCACATGATTGTCTCAATAGATACAGAGAAGGCCTTTGACAAAATTCAACAGCCTTTTATGCTAAATACTCTCAATAAACTAGGTATCGATGGAACATATCTCAAAATAATAAAAGCTATTTATGACAAACCCACAGCCAATATCATACTGAATGGGCACAAACTGGAAGCATTCCCTTGGAAAACAGACACTAGACAAGGATGCCCTCTCTCACCACTCCCATTAAACATAATATTGAAAGTTCTGGCCAGAGCAATCAGGCAAGAAAAATAAATAAAGGGTATTCAAGAAAAAGAAATAAAGCGTATTCAATTAGGAAAAGAGGAAGTCAAATTGTTTGTATTTGAAGACAACATGATTGTATATTTAGAAGACTCCATCTTCTCAGCCCCAAATCTCCTTAAGATGATAAGGAACTTCAGCAAAGTCTCAGGATACAAAATCAATGTGCAAAAGTCACAAACATTCCTATACACCAATAGCAGACAAACGGCCAAATCATAAGCAAACTCCCATTCACAGTTGCTGCAAAGAGAATAAAATATATAGGCATACAACTAACAAGGGATGTGAAGGATCTCTTCAAGGAGAACTACAAACCACTGATCAAGGAAATAAAAGATGACGCAAACAGATGGAATAACATTCCATGCTCATGGTTAGGAGGAATCGATATTATGAAAATGGCCATACTGCCCAAAGGAATTTATAGATTCAATGCTATCCCTATCAAGCTACCATTGACCTCATTAACAGAACTGGAAAAAAACACCTTAAACTTCATATGGAACCACAAAAGAGCCCACATAGCCAAGACAATCCTAAGAAAAAAGAACAAAGCTGGAGGCATAATGTTCTTCACTTCAAACTATACTTCAAGGCTACAGTAAACAAAACATCATGGTATTAGTACCAAAATAGAGATATAGACTAATGGAACAGAACAGAGACCTCAGATGCAATACCACCCATCTACAACCATCTGATCTTTGACAAACCAGACAAAAACAAGCAATGGGGAAAGCATTCCCCTGTTTAATACATGGTGTTGGTAAAACTGGCTAGCCATATGAAGGAAGCTGAAACTGGACCCTTTCCTTGCACCTTATATTAAAAATTAACTCTAGATGGATTAAAGATTTAAACATGAGAACTAACACCATAAAATCCGTAGAAGAAAATCTAGGCAATACCATTCAGGACATAGGCAAAGGCAAGGACTTCATAACTAAAACACCAAAAGCAATGGCAACAAAAGCCAAAATAGGCAATAGATCTAATTAAACTCCAGAGCTTCTGTACAGCAAAAGAAAGAATCATTAGAGTGAACAAGCAACCAACAGAATGGGAAAAAATGTTTGCAATCTACCCATCTGACAAAGGGCTAATATCCAGAAACTACAAAGAACTGAAACAGATTTACAAGAAAAAACAAACAAGCCCATTCAAAAGTGGGCGAAGGATATGAACAGACACTTTACAAAAGAAGACATACATGAAGCCAACAAACATATGAAAAAATGCTCATCATCACTGGTCATTAGAGAAATCCAAATCAAAACTACATTGAGATACCATCTCATGTCAGTTAAAATGGCAATCATTAAAAAATCTGGAGATAACAGATGCTGGAGAGGATGTGGAGAAATAGGAATGCTTTTACACTGTTGATGGGAGTGTAAATTAGTTCAATCTTTGTGGAAGACAGTGTGGTGATTCCTCCAGGATCTAGAAATAGAAATACCATTTGATTCAGCAATCCCATTACTGGGTATATATCAAAAGCATTATAAATCGTTCTACTATAAAGACACATGCACACGTATGTTCATTGCGGCACTGTTTACAACAGCAAAAACTTAGAACCAACCCAAATGCCCATCAATGATAGACTGGATAAAGAAAATGTGGCATACATATACCATGGAATACTATGCAGCCATAAAAAATGGTAAGTTCATGTCCTTCACCGAGACATGGACGAAGCCGCAAACCATCATTTTCAGCAAACTGACAGAAGAACAGAAAACCAAACGCCACATGTTCTCACTCATAAGTGGGTGTTGAACTATGAAAACACATGGACACAGGGATGGGTTCATCACACTCCGGGGCCTATTGGGGGTTTGGGAGGCTAGGGGAGGGTTACCAGGGTGTTGGGGGATTGGGGAGGGATAGCATTAGGAGAAATACTTAATGTAGGTGACAGGGTGATGGATGCAGCAAACCACCACAGCATGTGTAAACCTATGCAACAATGCTGCACTTCTTCACATGTACCCCAGAACTTAATGTATACTAAAAAAAAAAAAATGAAAAGTGACACTAATGTTCATTTACAGGTAATGGGTAAAGAAACTTTAGCATTTATATAATTCATATTCAGCAATAAAAGAGACAAACCATTGGTACTTGCAATAATATAGATGAATTTCAAAAACTTTGTGTTAAGTGAAAGAAGCCAGTTACAAGATAGTGTATATTCTGGGATTTCATTTATATTAAGCTCTAGATAGGCATAACTAATTGATAATAGCAAAATAGTTTTTATACTGGGAGGCTGTGAAATGTGAACTTACGGAACCAGGACCCGAGTAGCAGACTTCAGGGTTAAAACCTGTCTACAGGCATACCTTGGAGATAATGCAGGTTGGGTTCCAGGGCACTACAATAAAGTGAAGGTCACAATAAACCAAGTCACAAGAATATTTTGGTTTCTCAGTGTATATAAAAGTTATGTTTACATTATACTTTAGTAGTCTATTAAGTGTGAAATAGAATTCTAAAAACAGTGTACATAACAATTAAAAATACTTTATTGCTAAAAAATGCTAACAGTTATTTGAGCCTGTAAGCCTCATAATTGTTTTACTGATGGAATATCTTGCCTAGATATTGGTGGCTGCTGAATAACGAGAGTGGTGATTGCTAATAGTTGGGGTGGGGTGGCAATTTTTTGTTTTTTTTGTTTTTTTGAGATGGAGTTTTGCTTTCTCACCGAGGCTGGAGTGCAATGGCGAGATCTCAGCTCACCACAACCTCCCGGTTTCAAGCAATTCTGTCCAGCCTCTTGAGCAGCTGGGATTACAGGCATGCTACCACGTGTGGCTAATTTTGTTTGTTTTTTTAATAGTGACAGGGTTTCACCATGTTGGCCAGGCTGGCGTGGAGCTCCTGACCTCAGGTGATCCACTTGCTTTGGCCTCCCGAAGTGCTGGTATTACAGGTGTGGGCCACCACACCCAGCCACAATTTTTAAAAATAAAATAAAATTTAAAAAATAAAGTTTGCCTTGCCAATTCACTCTTCCTTTTTTAAGATTTCTCTGTAGCATGGGATCAGTTTGCTGGCATTTTACTCACAGTAGAATTTGGAGTTGATCCTCTCAAATTTTGCTTTATCAAATAATTTATGTAACAATCTAAATCCTTTGTTCTTATTTTAATAATATTCACATCATGTTCATCAGGAGTAGATTCTGTCTCCAGAATCCATTTTCTTTGGTCATCTATAAGAATCAATTCTTTTTCTGTTAAAATTTTATCATGAGATTGCGGGAATTTAGTCATATCTTCAGGCTTCATTTATAATTGCAGTTCTCTTGCTATTTCCACTACATCTGCAATTACTTCCTCCATTGAAATCTTGAACTCCTCAAAGTTATCAGTGAGAGTTGGAATCAACTTTTTCCAAACTCATGTTAATATTGATTCTTTTTTTTTTTTTTGAGAGAATGTCTTGCATGATCTTGGCTCACTGCAACCTCCACCTCCCTGGTTCAAGCGATTCTCCTGACCTCAGCCTCCCAAGTAGCTGAGACTACAAGCACATGCCACCACGCCCAGCTAATTTCTGTATTTTTAGTAGAGACAGGGTTTCACCATGTTGGCCAGGATGGTCTGCATCTCTTGACTTCATTATCTGCCTGTGTTTGCCTCCAAAAGTGCTGGGATTACAGGCGTGAGGCACCATGCCCAACTGGAATGTTTTGCTCAGCCTAATATTGACATTTTGACCTTTCCCCCGTGAATCACAAATGTTCTTAGTGTCATCTAGAATGATGAATCCAATTCCAGAAGATTTTCAATTTACATAGCTCAGATCCATCAGAAAAACCACTTTCCATGGTAGCTGTGGCATCATAAAATGTATATTTTAAAAATAGTAAGACTCAAAAGTCAAAAATTACTGATCCATGGAGTAATTTAAAAATAAGACTGGTGACTTTAAGTTGAAGTCGGTGCTTATTTACTATTTGAAATTCCTAGGGCCCTTAATAATTATGCTTAGAGCTGGGCACAATGGCTCATGCCAGTAATCCCAACTACTGAGGGAGTTGTGTAGCTGGATTAAAAATAGTATGACTCAACAGTCAATTATCACTCCTTGATCCATGGCTACAAAATGGATCTCGTGTTAGCAGGCATGAAACAAAATTAATATCCATGCGTATCTCCAACAGAACTCTTGTGTGGCTAGGTGCAGTGTCAATGAACAGTCATGTTTTGAAAAAAAATTTTTTTTGAGCAATAGATCTCTAAAGTGGGCTTAAAATATTAAGCAAGCAAACCATGCTATAAACAAATGTGCAGTCATCCAGGCTTTGTTATTCCACTTATAGAGCACTGGTAAAGTAGATTAAGCATAACTCTTTTTTTTTTTTCTTTTCTTGTTTTTTTATTATACTGTAAGCTCTGGGGTACATGTGCAGAACATGCAGGTTTGTTACATAGGTATACACATGCCATGGTGGTTTGCTGCATTCATCACCCTGTCATCTACATTAGGTATGTCCACACTGTCTTCCACAATGGTTGAACTAATTTACACTGCCCAAAGTAATTTATAGATTCAACTCTTTTTTTTAAGACTTGGGGTCTTGCTCTGTTCACCCAGGAGGAAGTGTAGTGGCATGATCATGACTCATTGCTGCCTGAAACTCCTGTGCACAAGCAGTCTTCCTTCCTCAGCCTCCCGAGTAGCTGGGGCTACTGGTGCATGCTACCACACAAGGCAAAGTTTTTCATTATCCGTTTGTCTAATTTTAGACATGAAGTCTCACTAGTGGCCCAGGTTGTTCTCAAATTTCTGACCACAAGCAATCTCCCAGCCACAGCCTCCTGAGCAGCTGAGATTACTGGAGTGAACCCTCGTGCCCAGCTCTAAGTATAATTATTAAGGGCCCTAGGATTTGCAAGTAGTAAATAAGCATTGGCTTCAACTTACAGTCACCAGATGTACACTAGCTTCTAACAAGAGAGTCAGAGTCTCCTTTGAAGCTTTGAAGCCAGGCATTGACCTCTTGTCTCTTTATTTTCTTTCTTTTTTTTTTTTTTTTTTTAAGATGGGGTTTCACCATGTTGGTCAGGCAGGTCTTGAACTCCTGACCTCAGGTGATCCGCCCGCCTTGGCCTCCAAAGTGCTTGAATTACAGGCTTGAGCCACTACGCCCTGCTGACCTCTTGCTTCTAGTTATAAAAGTTCTGGCTCAGCATGGTGGCTCACGCCTGTAATCTCAGGACTTTGGGAGGCCAAGGCAGGCGGATTGCCTGAGGTCAGGAGTTTGAGACCAACCTGACCAACATGGAGAAACCCTGTCTCTACTCAAAAAACAAAATTAGCCGGCGTGATGGCATATGCTGTAATCCCAGCTACTCAGGAGGCTGAGGCAGGAGAATCACTTGAGCCCGGGAGGTGGAGGTTACAATCAGCCAGATCAGGCTGTTGCACTCCAGACTGGGTAACAAGAGTGAGACTCTGTCTCAAAAAAAAAAAAAAAGTTCTTAGAGGACATCTTATAAGATATGGCTGTTTCATACATTGAAAATCTGTTTTTCAGTGCAGCTACATTCAATAATTATCTCAGCTGTCTCTTCTAGATAACTGGCAACAGCCTCTGTATCAGCACTTGTGCTTTGCCTTGCATTTTTAAGTTATGGAGATGACTTCTTTTTCAATCTTCGTTTACCAACCTCTGTTAACTTTTGACTTTTCTCCTGTGGACTCCTCACCTCTCTTAGGTTTTAAAACATTGAAGAGAGTTAAGGCCTCTAGATTAAGTTTTGGCTTAAGAGAATTTTGTGGCTTGTTTCATCTTTTATTCAGACCACTAAAACTTTCTTCATTTCAGCAGTAAGGCTGCTTCACTTTCACCTTTGTATGTTCACTGGAGTAGCACTTTTAATTTTTTTCAAAAACTTTTTCTTTGCAGTCACAACTTGGCTAATTGTTTGGCCTAAGTGTCTTACTTGTGGGCTGATCTTGGTTCTGACACACCTTTCTCTTTAAGCTTCATTATTTCTAGCTTTTAATTTAAAGTGAAAGACATGCAACTCTTTCTTTCTCTTAGAGACCATTGTGGGGTTGTTAATTGACCTGATTTTAATATCATCTCTCAGGGAATAGGAAGGCCTGACAAGAGGGAGAGAGATGGGTAACAGTGAATTGGCGGAGCAGTCAGAGTACACACACATTTAAGGATTAAGCTCTCCATTTTACATAAGTGCAGTTTGTGGTTTCCCAAAACAACTATTATAGTAACATCAAATATCAGTGATAACAGATCACCGTAAGAGACATAAAAATAATTTAAATGTCTGAAATGCGAGAATTACCAAATGTGACACAGAGACATAAAGTGAGCACGTGCTGTTGGAAAAATGATATAGATAGGCTTGCTTGATGCAGAGTTGCCACAACCTTCAATTTGTAAGAAGCACAATATCAATGCATAATAAAACTAGATATGCCTGTATAGGTTAATTGGAGTGGGTATTAAACATTACATATATTTGTCAGAATCCAAAAATTCTATTTATTGATACCTTATTGAAAAAATAGTCTACCACTAACTAAAATAGTGATTTAATCTATAACTGCTGTTCTATAACAAAAACTGCTATGAAGAAATAGTTTGTAGTAATGTCTATATAATTATATAAGCATGTACTTATATATATATACACAAATAGCAGTTTTATATACATGTATGAAACAGCACTATAAGTTAGTATGTGTATATATGTATATGTGTATGAATTGTGTGTGTGTGTGTATATGTATATATATATATATGTTTTCACGAGACTCCATACTCTCGGGATACACCAATGACTTTTAGAATAACTTAAAGATTTTTAAAAAATACAACATATTTAAATACATTCTAAATCCTAAATGTGCTTCAGCTATTTAACTTTATGTAGAAAAATTTATTTGAATATTGATATATTAAACCACATCATGAAAAATGTATTTACATATTTAAATATTCTAGCCATCATTTCTACATATCTATGTCAGCCCTGTTTAATCACATAATTTAAAGCATATTTTAATATGTTGTTAATTTTATTTTTATAGATTATTTTAATGATATAAATTTCATATATTAGTCAACATTTTTTAAAATAGTTTATAAAAAATTTAAAAAGCTCATTATTATTATAATAACAGACTTATGCAGCTTCTTCCCCTTATATGACGGTTTGAAAATATTCTTATTTATAGTCTTAATTACAAATATACATAAAGTCTTGTTAGGTAGATATAAATCTTTGCTTCTTGTTTCTCTGCTTTTGTAAAACAAGTATTAACTATTTTTTCCTTTTGTAAAACAAGTATTAACTATTTTTTCCTTTAATCATATTATTTTTCTGTAATTAAAGTCCACTTTTCTTAAATATTTGAGAGGGTATGAGCTGAGATATAAAATGATAGAACTTTAAAGTCTTGAATCAGCATCCAAACTTTTAATAAAATGAGGAACATACATCTGTTCTCAGTCTCTAATCTGAACCCACAAGAGAAGGAATGGGATTGAAGGACCTGAGTTTGGCAACTACTGCTGAATTCTAAAAAGTACATACAAATATATGAGGAGCCCATGTCAGAGGAATAGAAGGAATGGAATTCAACATTGGAGAGTCATTGCCTTGGAGTGAGAGAAGATAAGAGACCATATATAAATCACAGATGAAAGTCTGGGAAAATTACATTATTTGTGTTTTTGTTCCTTTGCAAATTGACGAAGAAGGATCTTTGCCTTCTCATTACTCACTGAGGACAAGAAAGCACAACTAATGCCTTGTAACAGACCAAAAATGGATGTGAAGTATTTGTGGGTTTTGTTCAATCCTGAAACTCAGAGAGTTAGATTGCAGCTGGTATTTTATAGACATTCAATAAGTATTTTAAAAATTAATGTAATTATATGCTACATAAAAAATACATTATGAAAAGCATATTTCTATGATAGATCTCATTTAAAAAATTGAAAAAAATGCTGCTATTTTAGCTCATAGAGCACAATATAGAGCTTAGACTTTCACTCCTCCTCCAGCTCCAGTTAGATATTATTAACTAGAGAAAGTAAATCCCTTGAGCATTTAAAATGAGCACCACATATGAGAAAAACAGTCACAGTGAAAGACCACCTACAGAAGAGAATCAAAATGGGTGTGTGTGTATGTGTGTGAGCGCATACGTGTGTATTGAAAAGAAAAGGATATTAGAAACATTAAGCAGAAATAAGAAAGCAATTTTGAAAACAGAAATCAATTGAAGACATTAGGTATAAAACTACAGTTGTTGAAATAGAGATCATTTAGTTCAAAGCTTCTTATTTAAAGAGGAAATTGAGACTGGAAACTGAGAATGAAAATAATCGTTTTATGTTTATGCATGTATTTTTTTTTTTTGAGGCAAAGTCTTGCCCTGTCACCCAGGCAGGAGTGCAGTGGCAGACATTGGCTCACTGCAATCTCCGCCTCCCAGTTTCAAGTGATTTTCATGCCTCAGCCTCCCAAGTAACGGATTACAGGCACCCAGCACCATGCCTGGCTAATTTTTACATTATTGGCAGACACAGGGTTTTATTATGTTGGGCAGGCTGGTCTCAAACTCCTGATCTCAGGTGATATGCCCACCTCAGCCTCCCAGTGTGCTGGGATTACAGGTGTGAGCTACTGTGCCTTGCCTGATCTTTTGATTAAGTGGAAAATGTTAATTTTTATCTATCATATTTTGTTTTGCCTTTTTAATGTTTCTAATATATTCTGTTTTTACCAATTTTATTTATTGTAACAAAATTTATATTTATATTTCTAAATAATTTTATTTTAGTTGCATTTTACCTAGCATTATGTCTTGAGAAGTGCCTAAAAGTTAAAGGAATAAAAGATTCTGTATGGTAGGGTTTGTAACTAAGAAAATATTAAAAACTCTGATAAAAGCCATCTTTACTAGAAAATTATACTATGAAGCAAAGACACTCATGGCTTATATATTTCATCAGAAAGAATGGTAGCTCCTTTATTAGACAGAAAAATACAAAAGAGAGCTCTGGTTCTGAAGGATAATGAGGGTTGCTTGAATCTGATTCTTTCCACATATTCTCTCCAAAAAAATTGTAAGACCAATATCCAAAATATTGTAAGACTTGTAAGTAGTAAAATGCACACATATACATAAAAATTTCATAGCTTCACCATTCCTAGGAAACAGAGAATGCCACAAAAAATGTTACTCTCTGTAAATAGAGCTATAAACATCAACTTTTATTAGCACTGCTACGCTACTGCAAGCCTGTAGATACAGAAAACAAAGGTAGATATTCGAGGAAAGGACACTTAATAGATTTCCTGAAATAATGGGGAGTAAAGAGGGACATTTCATCAAATTATAAATGAAATTACTCTCATTGCCTTCCACTAAAGAGATTCTATAAAATGCCAAAATACCAAAACAGTACTTTGAAATATTAAAATCTGGTATTGGTAGTTCACAGCACCGACTACAGGAAGGTAGCTTGAAAGAAAATGGGTCCAGAAGTAAGAGATACGACGAAACATTTCCCTGGAGGAGAAGATAAATAAGCAATGTGCATTAGGCCATCGAGACTGGGTAATTTAAAAAGTAAGGAGGTTTAACTGGCTCACAGTTCTGCAGGCTGTACAGAACTCATGATGCTGGCATCTGCTTCTGGTAAGGATTTCAGGAAGCTCACAGTTGAGATGTCAATCACCACCTGCCAAGGTCTGTCCTGCAGACCCTGACTCAACAACAGATGAATAAATGCACTCTCACACCTATTTTAGTGATTCAAGTGGGCTAGGGATGGTTGCTGGCTGCTTTCAGAGGATAAATGCAGCCAACCAACCAAGACGCCCTGTCCATCCTCACATTTATTCAGTATAAATTTCATAACACAGGTTATTAGTCAACATGCTTGTGGATAATTAACATGGTTAAAAGAGTGGTTTTATGAATGACAAAAATTTTTGGTTCTGGGGCCCAGCGTAACACCATTAATGGATAATTCCCCTTTGACCTCCCCCTGAGAGGACCATCACACAAAGTTTACATGAGCAAACAAATTAGAGTAGAGACAAAGGAATGTGGGGTAAATAGACTTAACTGGGAAAGCCTCTTATCATCCCTATTTTTTCCCTAAGCTAATGTAAATGATCCAGCTGCCTTCAGCCCATCCCAATAAATCCTTTCAGCCTTCCCAAAGGTTTGAGACTAATCTATAACTTTTTCTAATATTTCTCTAATATTTTGCCAGCCACCCTTAGTGAATCTCAACATACAGTCATGGTGGAAGGTGAAGTGGGAACATATACATCACATGGCAAGAGCAGGAGCAAGAAAGCAAGTAGTAGGGAGGTCCCATATTTTAACAACCAGATCTTGCATGAATTAACTGAGTGAGAACTCACTTATCATCAAGGAGAGGGTGCTAAACTGTTCACGAGGGCCCCACTCCCATGATCCAATCGCCTCCTACCAGGCCCCACCTGCAACATTGGGAATCACATTCAACATGATATTTGGAGGGAATAAACATCTAAACCAAGGGGAAATCTATCACAAATAGATAAATTAAATATTTACAGAAATGAGGTAGAAACAAGATTCACTAACACCTCACTTTCAACCACTACAGCCAGCATAGATGAGGTCATCATTTCAATATTATAAAGTTTACTAACCCGAGAGAAGTGGATGTTTTGGAACTTAGAACCCTATGTAGACAGCATAATGGTCCCCCAAAGTTATCAACATTCAACATCCTAATTCCTGAAAACTGTGCATATGTTTGTTTACACGACAAAAGAAAAGGATTCATATAGACTGTTTGCAAATCAACTGAACTTAAAAGAAGGAGATTATCCTAGATTTTCCAGGTGAGGCCAACATAGTCTAAAGGGTCCATTGCAATGGGAAAATGTAGCAGAAGAGCAAATAAGAGGGATGTGATGTGAGAAAGACTCCACCCACCAGTGATGAACTTAAGATACAGGAAGGGGGGCATAACTAAAGAATGCAGGTGGTTTTTAGAAGTTGAAAATGGCAAGGAAACAGATTCCCCCCTAGAGCTAATGGGAAGGAACTCAGCCTGGTGAACACCTTGATTTTAACTCAGTGCTACTTGTGTCAGACTTCTGAACTACTAAACTGTAAGACTGTAAATTTTTGCTATTGTAATCCACTAAATTTTTGGTAATGTTTGACAGAAGTTTTAGAAAACTAATACAAACACTTTCTATAAAATGCCTAAGGTTAGCAAATTTATTTTTAAAAAATTATATGTCTATGGGAAAAAGAGAAATTGCAAATAAAAATATTTCAGCCATTGATTATTGTATGCCCAAAACACAAAGACACATATGCACATACATACGTACTCAAAAGCAGAAATTATTATACTGCTATTTGAAATAAATATCCAAAGTAAGCATTCTAAGATTTTAAGAAACAGTAAACAAAGCTCCCTAGAATCTGTGAAAGGAAAATAAAAACTAGGACTACAATTCACTATGCCTAAAAGAAAAAAATTAAGATGAAAGCTGAGTCATGCAAAAAGCTGCTTATCCAAGAAGCTGCCTTTCCTTTGTTCCTAAGCAGATAACTACAGATAAAAGGTTAAATATCTCCACAGGTGGCTAGTCTATGTTCACCTTATCTTATGTAAAGTGCCATTTACTGAGCATCAGAAGAATACATGATGAATACATGATGAACGATTTCCCTACCTGCTCCTTTTCTCTTGCAACATGTAGATTACCATACCATCTTTTTACCTCCAGGCCACTTTTTCTCTGCAGTATTGAAGCCCTCAAAATCATCTTTAGAGAAAAGCACAAACCACAAACTGTTCTGCAATTCTGTGATTTCTTCTTCTGAGTACATCCTTAATCTTGGCAAAATAAACTTCAGAATTGATTGAGACCTGTTTCAGATACTTACTGGTTTACAAATCAGATATCCAAAATTAAAACTAATAGAAATAAATGTGAGGAGATTTGATTTGATTTAGGAAAGCAAAGAAACAAAAATATCAGAAAGAAGCAACAAATTACAAGGTTTCGGGTGAAAATGATAGATGCAGGAGGCAGATGTAGGGGGTTCAACCCGACCACAAGTGTTTATGTCAGATGCTTTTGTGCCGATGAGAGAACCTGACCAGTGTCTTGTCTATGCATGTTCGCAAGGGACTGGGGACCCACATGCACACTGGGGGGACGACGGAGTGGAACCACAGGAAGTTCCTGCCTTGTGCAGCGAGGAGGAGCCTGGTCTCTTCAGCTCCTGGGCGGAGACCGATATTCAATCCCTGAGGTGGAGGAGCCTGTCAGCAGAACTTCCTCTCAATTTTCTTGAGTGTTTTTTGTTTTTCTTTACACCCAAAAAATTCTGCTTTCTTCACCCTTCAATGTTCCCACGTGCCTAAGTTTTTCCTGGTCATGACACAAGAACCCGGATTTAGCTGAACTAAGGAGCAAACTTTCTGCATCAACAATAGATTAAAATGAAATCTGATAAAGCAAATTTACAAGACAAACTAAAGCAACAATAGGAAACAGAAATGAAATAAAAGATTCAGAGGTAAAAGTGGTTGAAACGAAACGCAAGCTAAGAAAGTCTTCGGAGATTTTGAAGAAGAAGAAAAACAAACTGAAGAAATGTATAAAATTCTAATGGAACAAATCTTTTAAAAATAATTTTTAAAACTTTAAATGAACCTGTTGAAGTGTTCCACCATTTACCCTAAAAACTGGGCTAAAAAAAATCAATCCTAAAACATATTTTAGTAAAAGTTACAGGCTGTAAGACAAAGAAAGAAATTATTGGAAACTAAGCAAAAACATTAAGTTACTCAAAAATTTATGGGAATTAGGTTGACATTAGACTTTTCCAATGGAACATACTAAATTGAGCAAAGGGATAATACCACTTTCAAGAAACTCAGGAAGCAAAGTGCATGCAAAGATTTCTATTCAGCCATATTACACTTTAAATACAAAGGCTTCAAAAGAAACATTTTGAAACGGTAAAAATTCAGATATTGCCCATGAATATTTTTTCAGGAGACTTTAGTAGAAGACAAGCTTTATCCAAAATATAGATAGCTAGGGAAGTTCAGTAAAATAATAAATTTTAAGATTTTATATATTTAATAGCATGAAAGAGAAGAAAGCAGGGGTGCAGACCTGGGCAGAACAATAATGTATATATTAGTCAAAGGTCTTCAGAGATGGAGAAATAATAGATTATATATATATACAAATACATATATGTATATATATGCATATATATAAAACATATATAACTGAGTCATTTTATATCAATCTATTGCGATATATATATATATATATATATATAGGAAGAGAAAGATATTTGTTATAGGAATTGGTTCATGCAATTATAGAGGCCAAATATTTTCCCAGTCTGCTATCTATAAGCTGGAAAAGAGGAGAGCTAGTGGTATAATTTAGCTCAATTCTGAAGGCCTGAAAATATGAGCACCAATTTTGAAGGGCAGGAGAAGATAAATGTCTCAACAAAACAGAGGCAAATTTGCCGTTTGTCTGACATTTTGTTTTATTCCAGGACTTCAGTGAATCAGATAATACCACCAGCATTGAGGAGGCCAATTCACTTTACTCAGTCCACTTATTCAAATGCTAATTTATTTCAAAAACATCCTCAAAGACATATCCAGAAATAATGATTACCAGCTATCTGGTCATCCCTCAGTTCCGTCAAGTGATACACAAAGTTAACCATCACAGCATATGAGCGTTAAATATTCTCACAATTTTTTAATGGACTTAAACCATGGGAAACGAACTAGAAAAGAAAGAGGAAGTTAGAATATGGTCAATGGCTCTTGAATTTGCAATAGGTGAGAGTCCAGGTGTACTATTAAAGTTGATATACCAGGAAGTAAAAATAAAATATTAAGTACAAAAAGATAGTGCTCTTCAAAGTATAAAAATACAAAGAGATTCATTATAACAAAATAATAAATATTTCTAAATATTAAGCATATTTTAAATGCAAAACCAAGATGCAACACATAGAGAATAAACATTGTAAATGTACCTAATTCACACAGTAAATATGTATTTACTGTAACCTATACTCACAGTAACGTAGCATATACATGTAACACTATTATGTATCGATAAACTGTGATATATATGTATATATGTATATAATTTAAAACATTAATGTAACATAAAATAATGTGAGCATAGAGACCAATTTGATTCATATCAAAAAATGTGAATGGGCTTAATACACCTATTTAAGAAGTCGCATTAGCTCATAACACAAAATTCAGTTTTTTCTTTGCATTAATAAAAAGTCATTTTAATTGTTTGAATATTGAAAGAATAGTAAGACTCAGAGTTTTTAGTCATGTAATAGTTTCATTATAGATGAATGACACCACATTACTGTAACAACCAAAATCTGAGGTATAAGATTCTTTGTCCCCAACTTTGGAGGCTCATTGTGTTCATGTCTCACACAACTACTGGCATTGAATGTGAAACACCTTATCATTAGAAAGCTCAGTTTTTCATGATGGAAATCTCTCAGTACTGAGCTAGGCACATTCTAACTATTAATCACCTTGATCATTAAATTCTCCCAAAAAACACACAGGTAGAACCATGAATCAAATTATTTTTTCTTAGAAAATGTTGACAGGCTGATATATCCTGCTCTAGAACAACTTTCCAAATATGATTACAAGAATATTACCTAATTTTAGTTAATAAATTGTATGCATTTACCCCGAGTTATTATCTGATCCATCTAGAGGAGCTAATAATAACTCACACTATGAGATTCTGCACATAAAAAACATACTAAATCAAGGTAATTGAAAGACTAACAACAAAGAAATAAGAAAAAGACAATCATGCAAATGGACATTGAAAGAAAGCAGCAGTTGCCATCTTGATACCAGTCAGGTAAACCTAGTCAAAATATAAACATTAAATAAAACAAAGAAGAAATGTATATAATGCTAAAAAGATTCACGAAGATAAAACAGTATACACTAAACAACACATTAACCACTTATAAAGTGGGCAAGACAAGAGATGTAAGGAGAAATAGGAATATACTAAAAGTAGGAGACTGTATTATGCCACTTGAATAGGACAGTTCAAGTGAAATAAAAATAAGAATGTAGATGATAGATGGTAATAGATGGATCAATTGTAAGAATAAATAACATTTCAAAAGATCTTAAAAGTTGATGTCTATTTATAAAGGGTACAGGAATAAGGAATTATTCTTCCAATTTATTGTATATTTGACTTAGTTCAAAATTAGAAGTTACAAAATTTGTTACATACCATCAAAAAGTTAGTACTCATCTACTTTTCTAGTTTACACATATGTATATATTACATAGACATGTTATATACATAATATATATGTAAACTAGAAAAGCAGATGAACATAGACATGCCTATGTCTATATTCATATGTCTATATGTAAATGTATGTTTTCCAAATGTAACATATCTACATAATATAAACATATATGTAAACTAGAAAAGTAGATGAGTAATAACTTTCTGAGAATGTGTAATATATTACACATATTATAATATATATGGTGTAACTATGTATACATGTATCTGAAAATTCTGGTGAGGTCTAAGTCAAATTTATTTAAAAATTAAAAAATTCTGTACATTAAGAATAAATGGTACCACAAGCTACTTTTTTTTTTTTTGAGATGGAGTTTTGCTCTTGTTGCCCAGGCTGGAGTGCAATGGTTCGATCTCGGCTCACAGCAAGCTCTACCTCATGGGTTCAAGCAACTCTCCTGACTTAGCCTCCTGAGTAGCTGGGATTACAGGCATGCACCACCATGCCCGGCTAATTTTGTATTTTTAATAGAAATGGGGTTTCTCTATGTTAGTCAGGCTGATCTTGAACTCCTAGCCTCAAGCTATTTGCCTTCCTCGGCCTCCCAAAATGCTGGGATTACAGGCATGAGTCACCTTGGCTGGCCACAAACAAGTCTTATAGAAATAAATAATTTTAAAGCCAAAAACTGAGAATTATGATAGATGTAAGAGAAAGAAGAAGTGATACCTGAAGCTTTTCTCAGATATTTTTTGCTACACATCAAATCTATATGTATCTGCTAAAGAAATATTTTTGTGTGTTTCCTTATCCATTCTTGAATTTGATTTCCCCAAGTTCAGAGAGTTACTATGCCACACTTACTTCTCACAGAAGAAATCTTCCCTGCCTCACGTTGTTTCTCCATCTCTGATACCTTCAGTAGTATATATAAACCAGAGTAGAAGGAGGTATAAGTGTGTGGTTAGCATTCTTGAGTAAAATTATTCTGTTCCCTGTCTGAATCTCAATTTCTCCAACAAGTTAAACTGAATTTTCAAATTTGCTTATTGGTGTAGAAAGTCTAAGTTAGAGAGAAAAATAAAGTGATTATATCCACATTTCCCCCAACTCATCTGTAAATATTGGGAAACTGAGCAACTCATAACAAGTAAAAGGAAAAAAATAACTATATATTGGTTCAATTGACACAAAGTGAATTTTTTAAATGGCAATAAAAAAGAGAAAAAAAAATGCTCCCTGGCCAGATTCCAATTTAGGTTATTGTCATGTTCATTGTATTTTTCTTCTGCACTTTTGTGGTTCTAATCATCCCTCAAAAACCGTAGCATCATTAATACTAAATTCCCATTGTAAATTTTCTTTTTATCTTGAATGGAATAAGACTGAGAATGCATTTGTTCCCTGTATCATTCTGAACAAAATATATTGTTCCCCAAATAGATTTGGTAGTGTTGAGTGATCTCTTTAACCTCTTTCTATCATTCCTTTCTCCAATCTGCCACTGAACAATGTCTGGTCATCCATAACAATCTTCCTAAGCTTCTTACATCAGATTTAATTTTCATGAGCATTATAGAATTGATTAAAAGTGTAGGCATCTAGACCTAGACTCTAGAGACAGGTGGCTTGTCTTCAAATCCCGCTGCCATTTTTATGAAGATTGTGATCTTTGGAAAGTTACTTAAACTCTTTCCATTTCAGCTTCCTCATATGTAAATTAAATATAAACAGTATTGTGTTTTTTTCTTGTTTTTCATGCCTGGTGCTGGTAGGCTGTTATTTCTGTATATCTTCCATTGAAACTTATATATATATATACATATAGATTTTACCCACTCTTGAATTTGATTTCCCCCAAGTTCAGAGTTACTATGCCATACCTATTTCTCATAGAAGAAAGTTTCCCTGCCTCACGTTGTTTCTCCATCTCTGATTCCTTCAGTAGTATATATAAACCAGAGTAGAAGGAGGTGTTAGTGTGTTATTAGCATTCTTGAGTAAAATTATTCTGTTCCCCTGTCTGAATACAAAGATCACAATCTTTATAAAAATGGCAGCTGGATTTGAACACCAGGAGGCTGAGGCCAGAAAATCACTTGAACCCGGGAGGTGGAGCTTGCGGTGAGCCCAGATCATGCCATTGCACTCCAGCCTGGGCAACAAGAGCGAAAATCCATCACACACACACACACACACACACACACACACACACACACACACACAATAAAAATAAAAATAGAGAGAGAGAGAGAGGTGTCAATAGAAGATATACAGAAAAAAAGAAACATAAATATATGCACATATATAAATATGCTTCAATAGAAGATATACAGAAATAACTATATATATATATATATATATATATATATTTTTTTTTTTTTAAAAACAAAGCTGAAAATCTCAGAAGACAGCAAAGCAAGCTGAGCTCTTACTGCTTTGGTTCAAGGTCATTTCAAATTCTGATGAAAGTAAACTTTTATTTTTATGACTTCACCTGGAAATGGGGACCAAATTTAGGACCTACCTGACATTACAGATGAAAGTGAGAATCCAAAGAACTGTACTATCAAGGTGAATGTGAACTCGAAATAAGCCTGCTCCTGCCTTCCTCCATACCTATCAAAAGATGACAGGAAGGATTCTCTTGACCTGAAAAGGGCAGGCAACAGCAAACCAGGCAATCATATTTGAGAAATAATAGCATGTGGCCACACTCACAGGAATTTACAATTAAGAATCGCATATCCTAAGTAGTTCAAAAATTCTTAAGTTCTGAATTAAGTTCAGAGGTCTCATTTTTTTTTTCACAAAGCTAAATCCATGGAAGAAGTGAATTGAGGAATGCATCTTCATTGAAAACACCACATTATTCTTACAAATATATTTATTTCTAAGGCAATAATCACCTCACCATCTAAGATAACTCTCAAAAACTGCAATTCTTATGAAGAACCAGCAGAAACTATAAAAACACTTTCTCAAAGACTTTAGATATTAATATCATTGGTTGATATTATGCAGATTCTCTTGTCTGTCATAAAAAGGCATAGGATAGTTGCTGGGTATCCACTGATATCAGAATGAGAAGTGAATCCAAACTTCAGCTGCAGTAGACCTATGAATTCATGAGAAACAGTAATTATTATATTTATTATAAGTTTGCGATGTTTTAGGGGCTGTTTTTGGAGCAAAACTACAATAGGTAAAACATGACGGTCGGGCATGGTGGCTCACACCTGTTTCGGGCATGGTGGCTCACACCTGTAATCCCCCACCACTGTGGGAGGCCAAGATGGGTGGATCACCTGAGATCAGGACTTCCAGACCAGCCTGGTCAAGATGGCAAAACTCCATCTCTACTAAAAATACAAAAATTACCTGGGCATGGTGGCGCATGCCTGTAGTTCCAGCTACTTGGGAGGCTAAAGCACAAGAATTGCTTGAACCCGGGAAGTGGAGGCTGTAGTGAGCCAAGATTGAGCCACTGCACTCCAACCTGGGCAACAGAGCCAGACTCCATCTCAAAAAACAAAACAAAACAAAACAAAACAAAAACAACAACAAAAACGTGACTAGCAAGAAACACTAATAAGTACAGGGGTAAAATCTCTCACTATCTCCACAAAATATGATCTAGAAGAAGTTCAAATACTGTGTAAATAAATAAAATAAATGGGAAGATGCCTCACTACATTGTCTGGCCTAAGAATCAAATTCACCACATTGGCATTATTATATCATTATTTCTACTGTTAACATTCTAAGATGCATTCTGATACGTGGAAGCTTACTTTGAGGGAGAATTAACTGCTTAAATTAAACAAATAGAAAAAAAACAAAAAAGCATTTTCAATGTCAGTGTTTTTTTTTCTACCAGTACATAATCATTTCCACTTCATCAACCAACAAAAAAATCTAAATATATCTATATTTATTATAATTTTATTTTTAGCAATGTAAGTCAATCTAAAAATATACTAGAAGTAATTCCCCCTGTATTTGAATTGTGTTTATCAATGTGTGTTTATTGATATTCATTCTGGGAAAAAATGTTATCTGCATCTATTAGAATTCATAGAAAGTCAGCTGCAACTGCTATACTATAGGAATATTGACTGTATGTGTGGTTCAAATACTACCTCTTTTTAAAGTAAAAATCTAATTCTCTATAACACTGTTGATAGAAATCTACTCACTATCATTGCTCCCCTGAAAGATCAAGACTGATTATTTTATTCTTACCAATAATAGAGGTGGGGATAAAAGAACTAGCCTTAGGCCTGAGTCACTTGTGTTTTCCAGCTCTATACTATAACAGGAGCAGAACTTGGGGTAATTGTATTTGACCTCACTGTTCCAGGATTTCCTCACATGTAAAATGGAGGTGATAATAGTACTTACCTCAGAGATTCCTTGTGACTCTAAAATGTGTTACTATATGTAAGACAATGAATAATCTTGAAACAGAATAGGCAAATAAATTTTTGTTACTATCAACATCTTCATCATCATCACCACCACCTGTATCTTCTTACTCATTATTACAGATTAGACACATTCTTAAGAATCCATGTATATGTTTTCCAGGCACTAATATTAAAGGTATTGTTTATAAGGGACATTTTATGCACTTAAATGTACCACTAAAATTATGTTCCTTATGTTTTATTCAATTTGGAGAAGAACCTTTGTCTTTATTTTTCGTGTTTTCCAACAAAATTAAAGAATGTATACTAAGAAATATATCAAGGCACAAAATTAATTGTGTTCAGCATTCTATATTAGTAATTTACAGGGATATCAATTTTTTATATATGGGAATTAAGACATTATAAGATAATATTTAAATAACTTAATTATCTTTGTCAATAAAAACACACAAAAATTAACTTTCACTTTTTCTTATTTTTGCCTCAGAAATAAAATTCATTAAAGAGTACATTGAGTTTGTGGTTTTTTCTATCTAGTCATCTACATGCTGTCTGCTCAGGCTATCACTTTTGGGAAGATGATGCAAGAAAGTTCAATATAGAGCTGGCATAATTGTGCATAGCTGCTGTCAAGAATTCCTAGGCAGGGACTGTCAACTTAAAAGGTTACTGTGACATTTCTAGAATATGTTTTTTCAAATATGAATGAAACATGTTGCCTTTTTGGTTGAGGGCGGGGGAAGGCATGAAACCTGACATTTTCCATACTGCCAAAATTAGAAAACAAAGTATTGGAATGCCAAGATTAATCAATCACCCCACAAATATTTATGTGAAACCTAAATACACTGCTGGAACCCACTTTTTATCAGGTATAAGCATTTAGTCAAATGTAACCTAAAAATCAAGGAGTTGCTTTCCTTCAAATTATATAGTCTTGCCAAGAGAATGTAACATTCATATATTGAAACTAATAAAGTACATATATCCTTTAAGATGAATATTTTATGCTCATAATTAATACAAATGCAGTCAAATTATAACTATAACAAAGTTTAACTCTTTGAAAAAATGCAAATATAAAATTTAATTATGCCATTAAGATTTTAAATAATAATAATTTGCAGTGCTAGTCTTATTATTGTAAAAGAAGTGTAGAATGACGTGCCAAAAGTAGAATCAATTACTGGATCTGGCTGTCTTTTACAAAGATGCATTGATATTAGCAAGATCATTCAGGAAAGTTTCACTTAAGTTATATGAATAGTGAGAATAATAGAAATAACAGTAAACTATAACACAGTGGCATGAATTTTACACATTGGAAAAATCTCATTTAGAATTCTTTTGACTGTAAAAGAAGAGAGGCAGACATCATGGCAAGAGTCTCAGATATACTTCTAAATATTTCACATCATGTGGGAGGTTTCTTCAGATAAATCTGGGGATGGAGTTGCTGTGCTATTCTTCCTGTGGAGTTGTAAATGTCATGTTCCAAATTCAGGATAATTCCACAGCTGGAATTTTTTTTTTTTAACTAACTGTCTACCAGTTTTCTATTATGTGCTTGTTAATCTTTAATCCTTTCCTATTTAAATCCTCTAATTTAACAAAGAATTATACATTGTGCTCCTTTATGCACTTTTAAAATTATCTCATTTTAAATAAAAGTAAAAAATAAGCTTGAACAAATGATCTTTATTTGCCTTTTTCTTGTTTCTTTTCTTCCCTAATTACATTTATGAAATGCACTTTTTCCTTCTGTTTGATTAGGTAGTTGCCAAATCTGAAAATGTATTAGTGTAAGCAGTTCAGCATGGAGGTAAGTACTGTATTTGTAGCCTTAAAGAATTAATCAAGTTATTAAGAAAAGCAGATACAAATTGCAATATGTATAATAAACATTGGATTGCAGTGAAATAAATAAAATTTCATTGATATATATGTAACTATCAACAAATATATACATATACATCAGATATATATAATACACACAAATAGTTTGTATATATTTATAAAGTTTGTGTGTGTGAGTATATGTATGTACATATAATCACATACTTTCATTGGTATATCTATAGTTTGTATACAGTTTTGCTGATTTATGTTAAGGTGGTAGTTAAGGTATGTATTTTATTTTTTATAATCAAATTTGTATCTTTGCCTCCAAGCATCTTTGCTCATTGTTTTCAATTCCCTCAGCTCATTTTATTGACCTTGTTGTGGGTTCTTGATTCAAGTTAGTTTCTAAAGTTTACAGCTAGGAACATTTCAAGGTTTTCTTTGCAATTAATAGCATAACAATATCAGCAAGCAAAACTTGTTATAAGTAATCAAGAAAATTTAAAATTAATCTGTTATATTTAATAACTATGGCCTGAATATGCAAAGCAAATAAACTATAAAATTGAACTCTTCAACCAAAAAGTGAATGAAGCAGATCTCAATTGATTAAAGGTTTATTTTGCCAAGGTTGAAGGTACATCTGGAAAAAAGAAACAAAAGTCACAGTAAGATCTGCAACCTGTGTTTTTTCCAAATAGGGTTTTGGGAACTTCAATTTTTAAAGGGAAAAGAGTAAACAGGAGGGGAAGAAAAAAGGGGGGTGAGTAGGCAATGAGGCAAGTGGTTATGTTCTTGTGAGGATCTGATTGGCACTCAGTCAATTTGTGCTCAGTGAATCCACATTTTACACTTGAAAAGTAGAGAGTGGAGACAAAGTGAATTATGCATTCATCTTGTGCTCAGTAAATCTACATTTTTGCATAAGATTAAGTAAGCATGTGAAATTACAGCTATTCCTTTGGGAGCAGAAAGAAGGCAGCTTTTGCATGATTCAGTTCCCAAGCTTAACTTTCCTTTTGGCATAGGGAGTTTGGAGTCCAAAGGTTCTATTTTTCTTGGACATTGACCCCATTTTCTTCAAAATCTTTCAGAGAAACTATTGTAGAGGAAAATGAGTCTCTGGTCACTTGTTTGGTCTGATCCTTTATTGCTAGAAGTATTCATTCCTCAAAAAATCCTCGGAAGGCTCATTTCCAGGAAGTCATGTCCCATGTTGTTAGAAAGATTAATTCCTTGGGAATTGTGAAGTTTCATGTAACTCAGGAAAAAAAAATTAGGGGGAGAAAGAAAGAAACAACAACAACAAAAAAAATTCAAAGGACTGAAGTCAGATTATAGCAACAAAGGGAAAGCAATCCAGAAAAATTGATTCAGACTATACAACTGAAAAGTTCATACATCAGTAGGCAGGCATGAGGATGATTTATGTAAGTTTCTATTATATCTGCCAATGTTTAAGTTGACTAACTTTAGTTTGCATGGCTTTAGAAAATACAGTTTTAATTTATAGTAATTCCAGTAATTCTTACTAGAATTTCTTAGTTAAAAATAGAAGGAAAAAATTAAAAATCTTAGTTTGGAGACCGATAGCCAGAAAAAGATTCAGAGTCTATTCCAGATATATTTTAGACAAACAACATAAAATGAAAAACAAAGGACAAGGCTAGAATCTAATAATAGGTGTCCTATAATTTCTTTTGAACTATAATGTTTCTCTCTCCCCAGTCCCCCATTCTTACCAAAAACAAATCATCGTAGGACCAATTTATTTGCAAAATAAGTTTTAGTAGTATTGTACTTGGCCTCATTACATGCATAAAGTGACGCAAAAATAATTATTGGCCAGTAGACACTTTTTTAATCGGCTTTAATGGAACCCTTTTCATAAGGAATCTCAGATTAGACTTTTAAAGTCCTCTCAAACCAAGCCAAGGATTTATCTGTGCCTGGAGATACCTGTATGAATTGGGTAACTTTTCTTCTCCTGGGCCTGTCAGAAAGCAGCATTCTTAACAGGATATGACATTCTTTACAGGATCCCTGTTAAAAAACCTACATAGATAGAGAAGGTACAAAATAGTATTTCCAAGGGGATTTTGTCAGTTCTTTAAAGCAGTATGTTCATACCTAAATTATGTCATTCCAATTAAAGCCTTGGTATAATAATCAGTGTCTCCAATTGTGTTCTATTACAAAAGAAAATAGATTTTTATTGAACTTATGCAAATACCTATATTGCTGTAAATTAAGAATACTCACAAATAGATTCCAAATTCTGGATAAATCAGATAGATAAGAAAGAAATATATTTTAAATTTTACTCACAAGAGTATACTTTATTCAATTGTTACAAGCTATACATTGCTCAAAAGAAAAAAATTTTTTGATTCTCAAAAACAAAAAAAAAGAATAAGTAATTTTTCAAACAAAAATAAAGTCATAAAAATTATTTCATTCCTCTATTAGTTCAGTCTCATACAATTAACTCATTCCATCTGATATTGGTTAGTAATTCTTATGAATATATGAGCTCTTCAGTGAGAGTCCTGGAAGTATTTTCTCTAGTCTAATGGCACAATCTCTAAGGTTATCCAAAACCTGCATTTAAGAGCACCCATCAGAGTCCTTTCTGTAAATTTCCCTAAAGAAGTAGATTTTGCATTATAGCTGATTATTAACTGCTTTTGAGAAGAATCAAAGTAAAATAATAATTGTCTGTGGACAACAAAAGTCTTAGGACAGTCATAGACAAAGACACAATTGACCAAGAAATTTGGTTATTTCTGTGACATACAATAATTTAACAAAATAATCATAATTATTATTGCTAACATATACAGAGACATATCAGAATTATAGGAATCTCATATAATTTGGGGATACAGATTAGTAACACATTCAAATAAATACAACACAAGAAATATTAAACACCATTTCATATTTGTCAATGCTTTCTGTATGATTTTACATCAAATAATCTGAACATGTCTGTTTTGGACTTCAAGTGTCCTAACATCTAACAAAGTCAATGAGATCAATAAGACTGAATTCAGAACTTAAAATTTTGATTTTGGAGTTTTTCAGATATCAAAGGTTTAAAACTCTTGATATTACAAAATGGGATAACAGGTCTCTAGAAAAGTAAGTCATTCTACTAGCCAAAATGGTAATTAAAGATTTAAAAAAACAAAATCCTCTAATTATTGATAGAATGAAGAATCAGTTTCCCAAACAATAAGATATAATAAGGATGGCATGGGCGTACTTAGTCTGCTCCTTTCTCTCCCCTCTTTTTGTGGCTTACTCAAAAGGTAAACAAAAATATTTTATTATCTATTAATATTATACAGAAATCTTCTTCGAAGAGAAAATAAAATTTTATCTTTGTGTAGTATATTCTTAATATTAGAGGTAATTTTAAATAAAATCTTATAAACGTATCTACCCAATCTCAGGTTAACCATAAGGTAAGATTTCAATAAACCATAATATTTTACAACTGTTTTCTGTATTCTTTCTTTTCAACTTTCTATAGCCATTCAGTTTTAACCATCATTCTTTTTCATTCCTTCAATTTAAGAAAAAACTTGTAGGAAATAAGCATAAATAAAAGATTCCTCTTCAAACCTTTCCTTTTAGTTCATTATGAATAAACAATAGTTTCTTCAAACATCAATTTACTTTAAAGCTTTTGCTAATAATCTTAAAGTAGCTGTTAGTCATAATAAAGAAATAAGTGCATCCCGGTCTCTTAGCGCTTACACTTTTACCTAGGTATTTGCCCTGAGATGCCTGGACAAGCCCAGGTAAGTCTTAGATCAAAGCGTATTCCCCTTCCTTATTTGAAAATGTTATCTCTTCTCTAAGCATTCCTCAAATTACTTCCTCTTTTCCTTTGTTTTCCTCTGCCTTTAGTTCTTTAGAAAATTTCCAAGTTTTTAGCCAATCGAGTCAAGCATAGAATGTGAGGTCCTGTTCCGGTCAATGGAAACTGGACACGGCAGTAGGGCAATTGCATCAGGTTATGAAAGTTATAAATGTCCCTGTCTCCCTTGTTCAGGTGTGCTCTCGTGGCAAGACTGCCAGTGAGTTGCACCCTTCCTGCAGGAAGTAAAACTAGCCTTGCTGAATAATACATTGCCTTGGTGTTTATTTTTCCTGAAGTTATAAACTTGTTTCCAACAAGCTCAAAACTAGGTAAAATTATTCCCCTTAACAAAAACCATATTTCCATGCCTTCCTATTATTTTTTAACCAAAAACACATTCTATATTCCTCTACATTTTGCATATAAAATTATTTTACTAACATTTCATTGTTTTAATAAAATATATTATTTGTAACATTAACTCTTAGTATCTCTTATTTTTAGGGGAGAGGACTAGGAAGTAAGGGGTTTTAATTAATTAATACATTTATTTATTCATTTTGAGACAGAATCTCACTTCGTTACCCAGGCTGGAGAGCAGTGGCACAATCTCTACTCATTGCAACCTCTGCCTCCTGGGTTCAAACAATTCTCATGCCTCAGTCTCCCAAATAGCTGGAATTACAGTTACATACCACCATGCCTGGCTAATTTTTGTATTTGTAGTAGAAACAGGGTTTTTCCATATTGGCCAGGCTGATGTTGAACTCCTGACCTCAAGTGATCCACTGGCCTTGGCCAAAACTGCTGGGATTACAGGAGTGAACCACCATGCCCAGAAGTAAGGGATTTTAAATATGTACCAGATTCAGAGTAAGCCCAGGACGAAGGACAATGCCTAAAGCTAGGCTTTTTCATAGCCCCAAAGGCTCAAATCTAATTATAAATTTGTAGAGAAGTTAAGCAAGGACGAAGTATTACAGAAGCAAAGTTTTAAACCTTAAAATATCTAACAGAGACAGTATCTGAACCACAAATTTTGAAGACATTTGAATTTTACTTTTCAAATAATTTCAAGACTATATTTACTAATGATTACTAAAGGCATATGAACTGAAAGGTACTTCATTTAAAGTTTCTGTTTTTTGATATGAGATTTTATTTAAGTGCTTATTTTGCTTTAAGCCAATTAGTTAGAACTCTTTCAAATATGTTTATAGTGAAACATCACATGCACATGACACATGTAAACACATAGACATACAGACCACACAAACAAAAGCAGATCTTCTAGATTCATAAGATTCTTCATTTGCCAGTTATAAATAACATTTTTTCTTTCATTCATTCTTCCAATTACCTGTTTTACTGCCCTAGGCAATTGTCAGGTAGGACACCCTAAATTTGTATTTCTAAAGAGACAACACTTAATGTGAAACAACATAGAGAATTCTGCACTTTCACCTCCATGGCAAGGATTTGATTGCTGGTAAGTGAACTAACCTCTCTTAACTTGATATTTCTGTGACTTTTGGGGTACAGATTTACTATTGATGCTTGCCATGAAGATGAAAGTGCAGAATTTTAGCTATTATGCCATGAGGTTAAGTGGACCTTGTTCCCTGATCAGATAACAAACCTAAGCAATGGTGGGAATTTTAACTGTTTTAGGTCAGATATTTTTTCTCTCTCTTCATTTAGTCAAGAGAACTTTTAAGGCTATTCATAACACTATTATGTGTCCTTTTGAAATTTGATTTTTTCATTAACTATGTAGAATAATAGATTTCTAAAATATTTTAATTAATAGCACACAGAGAGAGGCTGGGAAGGCAGACTTGTTATTTAAAGAAAAACTCTCAGGTAGTCAATTTTTTAATCTTTCTTAATTGGCCAGGGGTTTTTTAGAGGTGAAACTTACCTTCACACAGCTTTGAGAGTTTCAG
This sequence comes from Ateles fusciceps, assembly GCA_036589455.1. NCBI lineage: Eukaryota > Metazoa > Chordata > Mammalia > Primates > Atelidae > Ateles > Ateles fusciceps. The sequence goes on along the minus strand of JAZHEH010000174.1, from coordinate 1,445,406 downwards.
TTGACATTAGAGGGGCCCAGGAGGTACTTAAATCTGAGGAAAGATGAAAAAAAAAGAAAAGAAAGAAAAAAGAAACAGAAAAAAAATGTAGTCACACAATTTACATATAGTCAAGATCTCTGAGCATAAGAAGTGATAGCCAGCTGACAGACCTTGACCTTTAGCTACCAAGCCCCAAAATGAAACACCAAACCACTTACCTGGAGATGGAGCCCAAGTGGAAGCCTGCTGTCAGCCACTGTACAAGCAGAAAACTCCCAGAAGAGGAGCTTTCTCCTCTTCTGGGAGTTTAGCAGCAGAATAAACCTCAGATCTCAATAAAAAATTATTGGGAGATCAGGGATCTCTGCAGGGGAGAAGCTCCCAGACTTCAACAAATCATCTCATCTATCAGGGCAATAAGAGGTACTGCTAATAACAGGGCCCTGATATGGGAGTTGCTGCAGACCAAGGGCTAAACTCCACACTCCTTTCAGAGAATCTCTTCATGATTACCAAAATCTCTTCATGGTCACCCTTCATACCCAACCAAAAAGTGACTGAGACAGATCTCAATGGATTAGAGGTTTATTTTGCCAAGGTTGAGGATGCATCTGGGAAAAAGAAACCCAAGTCACAGTAGGACCTGTGACCTGTGCTTTTTCTAAAGAAGATTTTGAGAATTTCAGTATTTAAAGGGGAAAGAGTAAGCAGGAGGGGAGTTCAGTGAATTAGCACTCAGTGAATCAGCACTCAGTGAATCTACTTTTTTTTTTTGAGATGGAATCTTGCTCTGTCACCCAGACTGGAGTGCAGTGGCACAGTCTTGGTTTACTGTAATCTCTGCCTCCTGGGTTCAAGCGATTCTGCTGCCTCAGCCTCCTGAGTAGCTGGGATTACAAGTGTGCGCCACCACGCCCAGCTAATTTTTGTATTTTTAGTAGAGACAGGATTTCGCCATGTTGGCCAGCCTCGTCTCAAATTTCTGACCTCAGTTGATCCACCTGTCTCAGCCTCCCAAAGTGCTGGTATTACAGTGTGAGCCAACCACCGCACCTGGCAGAGTCTACTTTTTACATGAGAGAAGAAGGGAGTGGAAGGAAAGTCAATTATGCATTCCTCTTATGCTCAGTAAATGTATGTTTTATTTAATATTAAATTAAGGTTACTTAATTGAAGCATGTGGAATTACATTTATCTGTTTGGGAACAAAAGAAAGTCAGTGACCCAGTTCTCAAGTTTAACTTCCTTTTGGCATAATGAGGATTCTAATTTTCTTTCATACACATTTTGGAGAGGAAGTTCGAGTTCTTAGAACTCTGGTCATCACTTCAACATTCCCTTTCATCACAATCTTTCTCAAAACCTTGCCTAAGTGATAGTCCCTTTATTTGGCATTTTCATAGTCTTAGAATATGAAGTTCCCCAAAACTGTGACACAAACTTCAACTACTTTAGAACAGAATCTGAAAGGGTAGTCATTCTCTGACACTAGTACTTATTTTATGTTAACTCCTTCTGTCATTATCACTGGTACTTTGCAAATGTTCCAAATATATTTGCAATGTAACTTCACTTTTTCTCAGATTGGTGTGTCTTTTAAGGTTTATTTCTAATTTTCTAAGGCAATTAAACAAAATAATTACTAACTATCATTTATTCTTAAAATGGTGGGCCAGCACTGTTGTATTTTTGGGGAAAAAAAGCAGTTGTCATTGTAAGAGTTAAAGAAAGAGCAAAGAAACACGAAACTCGGCTGGCAGTTATAGACAGGTTTTCTTTAGTAAAAACCTGAGAGGCTCTCCTGGCGCTTTCTCTTATGGACTACGACTATATATTGTTTTTACGGTGAGGGGGCTATATATCACAAGAATATATATTGGTTTTATGGTGAGGGGGCTAATCATTTGGAATGTTTGTGTGTGTGAAGTTTATGGTAGGATTGGAGTCTTCCTAGGAGGAGGAGAGGTTATCATGGGGCAGATGCCTTTCCAGCCCAGAGCGGGAGTTATCTCAGGACTAACATGTCTCTGGTCACGGAGGAGTTTGAAATGTTTCTGGTTGGAGATGTTATTTGTGGTTTATGGTTACACTGACCTTAGCCACTAGGCTTATGCCCTGTGGATTTAGGCAGCTTTTTATTAAGGTGAACTTTAGAATGAGTGGCTTGTCCAAGATGGTGATGCTTCTGCTGTCAGTAATAAAATGAACAAACAAATCACTAAGGCACCTCCTCTAAATTTAAGTCGTTCACTAACTAAAGGAAGTGGCAGAAATATTGCATACATACAGTATGTTTATATGCCTACTTGAAGTTCAGTATAATATGTGATAAATTTAATAGTTAAGTATTTGTTAATTCTTTCAACAAATGTTATTGAGCTCCTAGACAGATAGATAGACGTCATTCTACTTCTTTGATCATCATAGTGACCAAAGTTACAATTAAGGATGTACTGTCATGAATTTTACATTCTGTCTGAGGGAGGCAAAAAATAATCAGTGTAAACAAGTAAATCACATAACATATTCAAAAGGCGGGAGCATTAGGGAGAAAACAAATGGAACGTAAAGGAGGGTGTAGGGAAATACTACAGTTTTAAGAGTGGATAGGGTAGACCTCAAATCAAAACTAGCATTTGATCAATTAATCAAGAACTTGAGCTAGGTAGGGAGACCAGCTGGAGGAAGAAGGAATGGTCACTGTGAATACAGAAAAGCAAGAAGAAACAGTAGTGGAGAAGAAACCAGAGCGAAGTGAATAAATGGGAAAACAGCAGAAGAAAGGTCAAATGGGTATGGGGAGGCTTTTTGACCATTATAAGGAGTTAGTTTTCTAATGACTAAAATGACAAATGAATAAAGAGTTTAAAAGAAGGAAATGACCACATAGGCAACTTATTTTGAAAAGATTCTTTGACCTCAGTGCTGACAGTGGAGTGAGTGTAAATGGGGCAAGATGGAAAGCTATGATATAGGAAGTTAATTGCTCCTAACAATTGAAGAAGAAGGTATTGGTGGCCTGGATCAGAAATAGAAATAGTGATAAGTTGTAGAATAATGTGTGTTTTAAAAAGAAAACAAATCTGTTTGCAGGTGAGATTTGCAAGAGGTAGTGTAGGAGTGACTCCAAAGACATGGGCTTGAGCACTTCACTGGAGGAAAAGCATTGCCAATCAGAGCTGAAGCAGATTGCAGGTGAAGCAAGTTTCGCATGTGTTCTTGGGGAAATGTGTGGTACTCTTCTGGATATGTCAAGTATAAGATGTTCCTGTTAAGTAGTAGTTATCTTTGAAATTTCAGGAGAAATTCAAACTTAAAGAATAAATTATCTGGTCACAAGTTTTAAAATGACAATTCAAATCCTCATAGCAATGAGGGAAGAAAACAACTTGAGGGAAAATAGTATTCTATAAAAGGATTTTGGAATTGAACCTCTAGGGAAGAGGTTTCAGTGAGGTATTTGACAGTAAGTATAACTTTTTCTTTTTTTTGCTTTGAAGATTGCTAATCTATCTTTTGGTTTTTGCTTTTATTTATTTATTTTTCTTTTCTTTCATTTGTGTAAAAATAGATGGGTAAACAAAATGCAAAATTGTATTGCAGGAAAGGAGAGAAGTTTGAAGATTTTTCAGTGTTCAAGTGAAAAGTATAAAGGGCTCAACTGGAAAGAGAGCATCTTACATTAATACTACTGCAGTTTGCAACTCTATTTATTCATCAATCTTGTATGCTATGGGGATATTAACACATTGGAGAACTTACTGCAATGATTAAACTTATTGCCATACACTTAAAGATTATTGCAATGTATTTTAAGTGTATGGCAAAAAATTGGCATAGTAGTCCTTAAGATGATAACTGAAAAATTTCTTTTAAAAAAAGAATGGTAGTAGATTAAAGCATATTTATTTTGGGAAATTCTATAGTAAATGTAAACTGATATGATACATATGGAAGATAAAGAAGGCCTCAATTCTAGCTTGAACAGCCATAATTGATGATGAGGCCTTTTAAGAATGACAACAGGAAATATTTAGAAAACATGTTGGAGAGAGGTAATGAAATTGTTTAGCATTATGAGTGACTATAACGTGCCAGGGACTGAGCACTGAGAAAATCATGGAAGGAAAGACAGACTCTGTCCTGGAATTAAAGGAGCCCACAACATTTTAAAATTAATTTCTTACTTTCCATCTTGTATGCCATTTAGTTATTTTGGGGCATATATGTAACATTTGTTTTAGAATAATTGACTATGGGCAGAGTCCATAATTCATTCGTTGCTTTTGTACCTGTGTACAAGATAAATATATGTCCTGTATAATTCAGTTCTTGCAAATTTATGAATTTTATCTCCTTTTATCGCTCACCAAAATCTCTGAGGCAAATATCGTACATGATTAACAATCGAATTCTGAATGAATGCAGGGATCACACCATCCTTCCATTCTTTCATTCATTTATTTGAGTGCAAAGGACCTATAATGAGTAAGGTATTTTGAAAAGTGGCTCTATTTTCTTGTTAATAGGTATGTTAAGCTGAAATTTTAAATAAAGATGCAAATATGAGTGTCTGTGTATTTGTAAACTAAAAAATAAAAGGAATAATTTCCTTGAATGTTATATGGAGTCTAACATAGTCATATTTTATATGTACATATACATATGTATAACATAGACATAAATTATATATAGACAGGTAGATAAATTGATAAATGAATACAGATATGTAGTTATCTTTTATCCTTAATCTTAAAAAACCTGAATGTTGTTTTTATAATTTTAGGAGATCCTAGACATCTAATTACTCACACTTAATTCATATGTCTACAAATAAATATGTGTAATCCTTGAAGTGGCATAAGAATATTTACCTAATATACAGAGAAATCTCAGCCTGAGTATGTATGTATCATTACATAAATTTTTCTTTGATATCTTGTTGATAGTAGAACCAATGAGAATTGACCAATTTAGTCACCACTTCTTTTTTTTTTTTTTCTTTGAGATGGAGTATTGCTCTTTCACAGGCTGGAGTGCAATGGCATGATCTCAGCTCACTGCAACCTCTGCCTCCTAGGTTCAAGAAATTCTCCTGCCTCAGCCTCTCAAGTAGCTGGGACTACAGGCGTGTGCCACTATGCCCAGCTAATTTTTTGGATTTTTAGTAGAGACAGGGTTTCAGCGTGTTAGCCAGGATGGCCTCGATCCCCGGCCTCCCAAAGTGCTGGGATTACAGGTATGAGCACTGTGCCTGGCCAATCAAGTTAGTTACCACTTCTAAAGATCAAAGATTAGAAATCATCTTTTCTTAGCTTATTTGTGTATTTAAATTATGAATAATGAGAGCAAAATGACTTATTTATTTACTGTTTAGAAAAACAATAGGGCACGGCATGGTGGTTCATGCCTGTAATCCAAGCACTTTGGGAGGCTGAGGTAGTCACTTCAATCCAGGAGTCTGAGACAAATCTGGGCAACATGGTGAAACCTCATCTCTACATAAAATAAAATAAAATAAATATTAGCCAGACATACTGATGTATACTTGTAGTGCCTGCTATTGAGAGGCTGAGGTGGGAGGACTGTTTGACTTCAAAGGTAGAGGCTGCAGTGAGCAGTGATCAAATTATTGCACTCCAGCCTGGGCAAAAGAGTGAAAGCCTGCCTGAAAAAAAAGAAAAAGTTTTAAAAAAATTAATAATAGTGAAAGTTAGATATTGTCTTAGTTAACAATCTTGCCATCTTTACATTTTAATTAATAGAAAAATCATACAGTAGTATAAAGTAATTATCTATAATTTATTACATCTCTAGGGTTTAAGACATCCCTTGATTTTATAATAGCTGCTCAAAAAATATTTGATGAATAAAGGTATAAGTAGATGAATAAAAGTCTACATTTGTTCAATGAAATCAGTGATACGGAAAGAGGGTTGTCTCAATCCCTAGATAAAGAGATTTGGGACATAGAATAATCTATGTATTGGACATTCCTTTCAGAGAGCATAATGTCAGGGAAATTACTGAGTTTAAGAAGGTAATTATAGGCACACATTTTAAATTTCAGTATCACCAATTAATTTTTAACATCTCACCTTCATTATCAACAAATAAGATAGCTGTTACTGTATAATTTCTGTGCAATATAGACCTTATATTGACAAAGAAACCTCTATATTATTATTTTTCCATTGTTTACTGATGTTATTTTTAACGAGTAATTCTTTCAGGATATTGAGGATTTTCTCTGCTTTTAGTTCAACATATATGCTCAAACTTTTTTTGTCCCTTAAACTTTGTCCTTTTGACACCTAGCCTTCAGTGAAAATAAATGGGTTCTTGGAAAAGAGGAAGTCTGCCAAATCATGTTATCATTTATCCTTGTCGCACGACTGTATTATTAACTAGAATATATCGGTTGTTTTTCTTTGTCATCAGACTAACATGCAAACAAAAATATCTGTGTTTAGAGTGATGTGGGCTCTTTCAGTCTGGAAGTTGGGAAAATATTACCATTTAATAAGACTGAAATAATTCTACATTAAGGACACGTTAGTACTGCACCTTGATTCAATCCAAAAGCATAGCATTTTCACTAAGTAGAGAGCACACAGATCTTTGGTATTATTTACTATATACTCAGCAGGGAATGTGACTTCCTAGTCTATGCCCAACATAGTAACTCTTTTATAAATAAATCATGTTGTGGAAGTTAAGAAATAAGGAATCAGTTAGTGTCAGCTAACTTTCATGGTTCTTAGGAACTCTGAATAATTAGCTGCCAGTGTTTTAATTTTTTTATTTTTATTTTCTTGCTTTCTATGGAATCATTGACAGAAAAGCAGGCTTTGTTACAAACAAATGTATCATGCATTTAAAATCTTGACATAATTGTAATGCTGTGTCTTAATGGAATATTCAACATTATTACTGTCATTAGTAGGCATTTTCAAAGCCACCATAGGAGGTAAGTATATTTTCCATTAAAGGATTATTTTAGTCTGAAATCTGTCTGAACTATTATTCACTATAAAGTTTAATGGCATGAATGCCATAAAAAATAAGAAAGTGTTTTATTCTTTCAGATATGATTTTAATGAATATATAGAAAATGAAATTACTGCATTGCTGGTGTCTTGGGATATTTAGAAAAGATGGCCATGTTTTAAGTTTGTTTAAATGAAACATTTTTATGTGTTTCATAAATGGCATTTACTTTGAATATGAAGAGTTTTCCACATATCACAGCATATCAAGACTCACTGGAAAAAATAATTCTTACCTCAATCATATTAATTTGCTTAGCACTTTCAATACTAATGATAATAACATTGTGTTCTTACCTTTACTTAATGTAATTTTGTATCAAGATATTTAGTTCAGGGGAAAAGTCTTCCATCCTAGGGAAAAAAACGAAGCTACAGACAAAGTAGTTGTAAAAACTGGTTTATTTTTTAAAAATAAATACAAAAATATAAATATAAAACATTAGCAGATAGAATTTGATGAAATGAAATTGCACAAATGTCTGTATACCAGATTGCATATCACACCTACTAACACCACATGTACATTTTTTTAAATTGAATGTACAGAACAGGATATACCTTAAAATTTTTTTTCACCTTTTTAAAAGCTTCATTTGCAAGGGCAGGGCATGTATCTAACAGAAGCGGCTTGTTTGTGAGGTTGCTTAAGGGAGAACTATCCTGTTCATGTTTCTGAAATTATCTTTTATTTACTAAGATGGACAACACTGTATTTCCATAGCTTTGGCTCTTGGAAGTGATTAAATAAAATGTTGTATATATTCCATGAGACATCCTACAGGAAAGAATTAATGTAATTAATGAACAAATTAAGAAGTAAATGGGAAAAAAAAAATTGTGCTGACTGGCAGGAAAATGCTCCTGAATATCAAATATTGTGGAGTGGAGACAGCGTGGGTAGAGTTACTTCCTCTTGTTTGAACAGAACATACATCCTACGTTAAGAGTCTTTGTCACTTTCCCCACCACCATACATTTCCGCTAGCTTATTAAACCGAGGGCCCCATTCTCGGAGGTAATCGTAGTTTTGGTCTCCTTCAGTAGTACCTGATTCTAATGAACTCAGAGATTCAGCAATGGAATCATTTCCTTCATAGGCATAGGTTGCAAGGGAGTCGTATGGAGGTGCAGTGGGGTCAAGGTCGTGCTCTTTTAGCCTTTCATTAATGAAATCCCTGACGTCCGTGTTATCTGGAGCCGTAGGAGTCCTCCGAGGAATAAATAACGTTTCAGGAATAATATCTCGCCGGAGCTTTTTTTCCTCAATGGCTGCAGGATTCCTTAGGGTGCCGATATCAAAGGCCTGGGTGTCCTCCTCTCCACCACCCTCATCGTTATAGCTCACAATGTTGTCTCTGATATCTTCTTTTGACAAGATCAGAGGCTCTTTCTTTCGCTGTCTTTTCAAGGCTGCAAACAGTACTACTATAACTTGAAAAAAAAGACAAGGAGATACATTAGAGGTCCGTTCAAAATACTATAAATAACGAGTGGAAGTACTAAAAGGGGTTTAGTTCCTCAGGCTTTCTATAACAGGTTAGAATTTAAGATTAATTTTGTACTTCCCATAGTTTGGGGGAGGTGTCAGGGAGATGCTGAAGCGTTTATCAAGGGTGGGTGGTGTTTAAGACCAGTGTGCCTAATTTATTTTTGAAACAATGTAAAATATTCCTTAAATATACTGGTTTACACTTCATCTATTTTCCTAGGAACCATTTAAGAAGATTCCTCATTGTATAAATAATATTTATCTTTTATATTAAATAGGAACATAAGATGCTATATAAAATTTGCATGTATAAATCTACACAAATTGAACTCAGCTTCAAGACAATGTAAAAGGACAAAATTTAGCTTACTTTTTTCAAAGTCTTTACACAATAGCAAAAAGCAACATCCTTCACAAAATATTGAGTACTGACTTCTGGTTAAATAGCTTTGCCGATGGACTTACATAGTTGTTTTTTTTTTTTTTTTTTTTTGGTCAAGTCATTAAAATAATGCTGCGATTATTGAAAAAAACAACGGGTTATTTAGAATTATATGGATTTAGAAATTTCTAAGGGTTTCCATGAAAATATATACCTTGCATGAGACCCCCCCCCCCAAAAAATAATTGTTAGATTAAATGATGGCAAAGAGTATATTTCCCAAATTACAACATTGAATTAACTACCTCGCCAAAAATATATGAATCTTGGCTGGATTCACAATAGAAAAGTATATTGCTCAAAAGGACATTTTCCCACTTCAATGAGAGACAAACAATACTAATTATATTCATAATCGTAACAAGGGTAATAGCATAAATGATAAGAGAAAGTTAATATCAAATTCTTCTTATTGCATTAGAGTTTCTCACTCTTACTCATTATCCCCCAAACATTTAATCCTCAACGTTTAAAAGGATTTGAAGGAAAAAATGAATTCAATTAGATAAGAAAAGGATGGGAAGACTCTTACTGGATATATTTGAAGAAATATTGATACAAGTATTTATTTAGCTTCTTTAGAATACACATTCAAAGAGTATGTAATTTATTATATTATTATGTGAAGGGGCATTAAGTTATGTTTTCTTTTTTATTAACATTGAATGCACAGACTAGTTTGTCTTCAACCTGTGTGAGAGGGCAAACAATAAACTTTTTTAATGTTACAGAAAAGAAAGTTTTAATCCATTGATAAGTGTCCTTGGCCAAGTAATTAAAAAGTAAATAGGCAGAGAGTTTTAAAAAGGTTTATTCTTCAAGCTTTTGAGAAAAGATGTCATTTTATTTTGCCTTAATTCATATATTTATGCACACAAAAAACTGTGAATATTTTAAATCTAAGATTATTTATGATCAGCCAAATGACCTCACCCAGCAAAATCTTTCTAGGCTTAAGGATAATAACAACTTATTATACTTGGCTCCAAGTCCAAGTTCATTTCCCTCTTTCTTGAATGCTTTTTGATTAGGGTACCAAAAATACTCACAAAAATAGGTTTAAACTAATAAAACTAGAGAGAATATTTAATGTGATTCTAATTCAAAAGCAGTTAAAACCTTTTTATTTTGATTATGAAATAAAGTATTATTGTTTGGGGAAAAAGTAAACCAGATAAAAATCTATTTTAATACAATTTCAGTGAATATGTAACTCAGTGAGGCCTCCATCCAGCCATAATAAAAGTGGAAATATAGATTCTACCGGGAATCTCTGTATACACTGACTAATAGCAAAGGTACCTTAGCTCAACCACTCAGAAATTATGTGACCTTGGAAAATGTTCTTAATATTATGAATTTTCAGTTTCATTATGCATAATATGAAGTTAATAACACCACACTTGCCAGATAATTTCTGTCAAGTGAAGAAGTTTGTCATGGCAAAGTGCTAATGACAGAGCCTGAAACACAGTAAATACGTACTAAAAATTTGCTACCATTAATATTATTCTTACTAGAGACTTTCGTTTTAATTACATATTTTAATAGAATTAGTTTTCTATGTGATTTAAAGTATAAACCTTTCAAATAAAGATTTATATTATTTATATTTGCAATTGTGGATTCAACTATTATAAAGCACATTTATTAACTTTTCCTCAGTGTTTGTTGTATTAATGGTAAGTCAAATTATAAAAATAAAGTTATACCAAATTCTCATTCCATGAAATAACATGAGGTTTGTATTCTTTGTGGTACAGAGAAAAGTTTTGTTCTGGCTTGTATTTCATAGTAACAGGTTATACAATGCATATTTTTTAATGTGCATGTTCTCATTTTCTGAATTACATAAAAATCTAATCCAGAATTGTTCAATTCATCCATTTAATGACTTATCTGTCATAAGTAATTTACCTTTCTGTTATTTAAAAACAGAGTGAAAGTGCATACATGCTATGATAAAAGTAGAAAAATTGAAACTTCTATAGAATGAAGTAGACATAATCAAGTCAAATAAGGAACATGGAAGTAATTTTAATCAACTTTTTTATTGTTGCAGTTTTTAATTTTATATAAAAATTGCTCTCTTTTTGTAATCATAAAAATAGCATTAGGAGAAATACCTAATATAGATGACAGGGTGATGAATGCAGCAAACCCCCACCATGGCACGTGTATACCTATCTAACAAACCTACATGATCTGTGCATGTACCCCAGAACTTAAAGTATAATAAATAAATTTTTTAAAATATTACTACAATTCATTATCATCTACATTATTTTAAAATTTAAGATGAATGCTGAATCGTTTTATTCAACTTTATTTTGTATATATGAAAAGTTAGAAATTATTGAATACAGGAATACTTATGGAAAGTGCTTCTATATCAAGGTTTTGAATTGCTTTTCTAACAAATGCTATCAACTTAACCTTTGTCTTTTTTTTTTTTTTTGTCTTATAGAGATTAATGTCCACCTTACAAAGTTGGGGTTTGAGACCCTACAATTCTCTTACATCTCTTCCAACTCCTATTTGATTCCTGTCTGGAGGGTGTTCCAGAAGAACCATTGCCACAGACTCTGTTACTACATGACTCAGGAGGAAAGTAATGGGCCACCAATAAACTATTTGGAGTCCTGGCCTTTGATGCTTCTCCTTCCATTTATTCACTGCATTGATGCTTCTCCTTTCATTTATTCACTGCACCTAGGTTTCAAACGTCACTTAATTCCATCAGAACATTCAGCATGACTAGCAAGAATTTTGTCTCTCAAATTTCCAAACTCCTACACAAGCCATCCTGCATTCATTCTCTTGTCATTTCCTTTGTTTACTGCAATGTGGTGAAAAGAGAGTTGTTTTTTTCTAAATATTTTAATTCACATTTGAATGAATTCTACGTCCCATTAGGTAAAGTTTCGCTATTACTGCTATTACTACAAAAATTCTTTATATATTCTGATCAAATAAAATATTTTAACATAAAGAATATCACATAATTTATGTTTACCATAAAACTTGGGGTTGGTTTTGGGGGGTGGTATTTTAATAGCAAAATTCTTCTTCAAAAACATACTAGAGTAAAAAGCCTAGAGAATGCTCCCATTGTTTTTAAGGTTTCTTACCCAGTAGAATGATGATGCAGAGGAGGATGGCGATCAAGGCTCCAGTGCTGAGGCCGGCTGGCAGGAGCAGGGCTTCAGCACTGCAGGACTGCATGTTGCCTTGACTGTCACAAGCGCACACTCGAATGGTCAGTGTGCCTGTGCTGCTCTGAATTGGGTAATCATTGTCTGATATCACCACAGGCAAGAGATAGGTACTGATTTCATGTCTATTGAATCCATTTTTTCTGGTTAAGATTCTGGCAGTATTATCTAAAATAAATTGTAAAATATTACAAATGGTTTGGGATAGTAGATTTTTCTCAATGTGATAACCAAATTTAACATATAAAAACATTTATGTAAAATATAAAATTGATATACATTTTCCTAAAAAATAAGTACAATGCGATTAATATAGAGATAAGACAAATAATTAGTTTGAGAAAATATACTATACATTGTTTATTTATTGGATTTTCAGGTAATTCCTCAGTACTGTTTTCAAAGTGGTAAATTTTTATAAGTGAATCATTTACCAAGATGACACAGGTGATAACAATTGGCTTTTCTCTTTTCAAAAAACTTATTTTGCATACCAAGAGAAAAAATCATACTAAAAGTATATTTTTTAATTTATGTGCATCTGTGCGTGTGTGCTTACACACATACAGAACACACACCAATTCTACATACACGAAGAAAATGAATTAGTTAAATATCACACATTGTTGCATGTTTTAAATCAATAACAAAGTAAAAAAAACCCTTCAGGAAGCATTACATCTTGCCATTGCAACAGTACCTTTGTAACAATGCCTTTGTACCGGCTTTTCTTTTCACTCCCTTATGCATATTTGGCTTTGGTGAATCTGCTGCTGCTTAATCTCACTGAAGGCTGCTTAAGAGTCTCACTGAATCATTTATTTCTCTACCCTATGTGTTCTATATTATTGTTGTAAGAATTATTTCCAGGCTTTACAATCTTCTCAAGACTCAATCATTTCTTTAACATCCATAAAGAGACCTTTTTCACATATTTTATTATTTTAAAATTGAAGAGAGGACACATTGCTAAGGAAGAGTTTACTAAATATATCATTAAATACCTGATTAAAACAAAATTGTATAACTCACTTCAATAAATAGATATGGCATATATATTGCAATGGTTACATTAGGGAAATTTCCTGTTTATGTCATCATAAGTCATAGTGAACAAGTTCTAAAATTTACCTTCATTATCCTGTACTGTGAAGTTTGGATTGACAGCAGCTAAACTGAAAAAAAATTTCTGTCCTCCTAAAGGGTCATCTTTGTCTACTGCACTTATAGTCTGTATTAGCTGCAGAAAAAGAAAAATACATCTCATCAATATATCTCTTATCCATGAGTATAATCTGTACTTTTAAAACATCTTCATTTTGTCTAAAGTTGTTCAAAATAATTGGCTTCTGTTTCTTGTGAATGTATCTTTGAGTTAATATCTTTTAATTATTACACTGATTTTAATAATCTCTGCCTCTCTCATCTCTATCTCTTTTGCATCATACCCTTTGCTTCAAAATGCTAAATGAAAATATTAAATTCCTTGAAGTTTTGTTAATTTAGATATAGCACTTAAAATGAGATTATTTTATATGCATTTATACACTGATCTGGAAGAATTTGTCTAATGTCAGAAAAATTTAGGAAATCATTGTGGCTATACTTTGTTTCTCCCCAAAAGTAAAGTGAAAAATGTTTGAGGAATGTAGAGATTTTATAGGTAATATTATACATTACTTTTTAACAGTCTTAAACATTGTTATAAACTTTGACAGTCAAAGTTCAATTAACTTACACTTTCAATAAAATTATATTTTAAAAATTCAACATGTGTATATTATGTGGGAGTTATTTTAAAAGGGTGAACTCTGATTGATTTTACTGTAAGAGAAAACGTAAGAAGCTATATGGTAGCAAAGCTGACAATGTAGCCCCTAATACATAATCAGATCACCGCTTTGCACATATTATATGATTAACTCATATACAAATATGTAAAATGTATACATATGTAATAGGTAGTTATTTTGCATGTTGTTCTTTAACTTATATTTATAATAAAATTTATATTTTTTCCATGTTTTAATTTTTAAGACAGCCTCAAAAGTTGTTAAATAAATACACTGATGCCTTATAGTCAAATTTATGCTTAACTAAGAGGAATATACTTTTTACTGCATTAACTCAATGTTGTGTGGATGTTGGGTGAAAATATTTGTTGCTGATGTTCTGTTGGTTTACCAAGTGATTTAAGTTAAAAATATTATGTAAAAAGTTACAAGAAGTAAAGAAATTATTACAACTATCTGTATTAGATTACTTTTCTTTTAAAGTGTCTTATAGCAATAAAATGTGATACATTTGTGGCACTAGCCTATTTAATTACAGCCCTAACCATTTATTTCAAAAGAATACAAGAAATGTAATTGGACCAAAGATTTATATTTATTGCCCAGAAATAAGCAGCAAGAAAAAAATCATTTAAAACTTTGAATCATTTTAAAAGCATGTTTTAAAAACAGCAACATAATTCTTTGACTAAATTTTAATTGGAACTTAAGATTAAATACAAGCAATAATTATAAAAAAACAAGAGTACACATCTATTAAAATCAATGAAAGAAGTCAAAATATTGTTAACTAATACTACTTAAGATGTGAGAATTCAGTGAAAAAATATTTCTGGACCGATTTCTTGTCTGTCAAATATCTTCTCAAGGATTTCCTTTTAAAATAATGATTCATAAAATAATTGAAGAGGAAAAAATGGTATAAATGGAATAACATCAAAAAAGATAGTGGACTAATGGAACTCCTTAGTCACTGAGATTAACATTTTAACATTCACATACAGACACAAAAAGTGATGGAAATGTAAAAATAAGGCTAATAGCCTTTGAAAATGGAAATTCAAATGTCTCAAAGTAAATATACATTTGCAACTGTATATTTTCTCTTAAAATAAATTTACAAAATGTCAATTTATTTTTATGGATCAAAATAATGCCGTTCAAACACAAAATGGTGACATCTTTACAATATGTATAAGAAATTATAAAAATTAACATTAAAATATGTAATTAAAATGTGTTATTTTAATCAAATGTTATAGCACTTGATTTAAAGATCAGTAGTTAATTTATACATTTTCCTTGAATATTATAAAAGGAGTAAGTCAAACTCATAGTGATGATATAAACAAAATAGAATCACATGTTCTAGAATCTATATCATATTACAATATATTTTTATGACCTGGATATGTCTCTATTGCGGATGGAGGCACTTACATCCTTTACAACATAATAGTTTTTTTTTTTTTCCTTTAAGACATTACTTCTAGTGTTCAACTGCTTCATATCCAGAATTTACCTCTCAATGTAGTTTTTCTTTCCATTTTCACTATATATTAAAAATCACAGTGCTTTTGTTTTGGTAAATGTGCCATAAAGACTGGTAACAGATATAATAACTCGGCAACAAGGAGATAAAATTATTTTCCCTGGCTCTCTGTAAGCATCCACTGTTTCTTTTTTTGTCCTGGAGACAAACTCATTTTGATCTATTTCTAACAAAAAGTTTGCCACAATTAGGAAACAAACAAACAAAAACTAGTGATTCCCAGTATTCATTTTGAGCACATGAAGTGCGCAGATAAGTCATTTATTTTATTTTCTTAGCAACAATACAATTGATTTATATTTTAACTGGGCTATTCTAAAATAATCTTAAATCAACTTGAGGAATGTTTCAGTAATCATACTATTAGGTGTCTGGAACAATGAATGGGTTTTAAGATATTAAATGTTAAAAACTGGTTAAGTTTTAATATGTCTTAGCTTTTTCTGTGGGAAGACTTGAACTTTCTGTTAATGAGAACATTTCCTTTGTGCTGGTAAAATGCACGCTTGTCAGTTGTGAGGGAAGTAATAAGGATCATTCTATGGAAAATATGTAATGGGATATTTTTGGTTTCATAAAGGCTTACTTGCTGTTTGGTTTGATATTTGTTGATAGTTGAGATGTGGCTTGGTAAGTCACTTAGATACTGTTGAAGGGAAATAGAAACAGCATATCTCCCTAGAGAGACACCTTGGGAAATCTGTGATATTAAATCCTTTCCATAAGGATTAAAATTATTAAACTGTATTTTATTTACTTAAAGTATATTTTATTGACTGCAGGAGTAAGAATGAGTGAGACGAGATAGAAGGAAAAACATAAACAGCCAGCCCTCTGCCCTCCCTTTTGCTGAGGTCCTCTGACTCTGAGATGGAAAAGGTGAAGGGTCAAGAAGCCTAGTTCAGGAGCCAGAGGGGACTACTAATATTACATCAGCTAAAAGTTATGTTTCTAAGGAGAAATTCTACCCTTAGATCAGAAAATAGGCAAGAGCAGGGAATAGAAAGGAGGAAGAAAGGTCATGAGTTTTATTTCTGTCACCTCATTTGTCCACAAATCAAATGAATGGAATTACTTTCATGTTGGTGCTCTAAGTGCTATTCGTAACGAGTGCTTAATTCAGGGGAGTGCTGGGTGGACTGAGATACTCTGTAAATAACTAAAGCACACTTAGAAATCCTGATATTCTTCTGCTTTCCTAGAAGGGGAGTCAGAACTAACAAATTAATGTTAAAAAGGCTCTGAAGAAGAATTTTATCAAATTACCACTTTGATTTTTCCTGCTAGGATGTCATAACCTAGAATTTCATCACTAAATATATAACTGCCTAGTTTAAGCAAGGCATTTTTCAGCCTATGAGACCAACGTGACATCTAACAAACTGGTCTTATTACAAATTGCTTGTATGGGAGGCTATTGCACAGGCAGCCAATTCGACAGAAAATATTAATCATCCTCTTCCTATCAAGTCGGTCAAGACAGGCTAACTCCCTTTTTATTGAAATCATCTTTTATTTGATTATTTTCCTTCCATATACCAGCTGCTTTTTTAAATGTCCAAAGGGGATGGAAAAGTTGTGAGCCAGTTAGAGTTAAAAAGAAAATAGGCAGATAGAAAATAAACAAACATACTTTCTATTTTGTATATTTTGAATACATTTGTAAATCAGTATTTATAATGACTTGAACGCTCTGAAAAGATATCTTTTGAAAATCAAATAGAATAACCATAGAGGGAGCAATGTATGCAGCAGTAGCAAAGTGGGTAATTTATCTCTTAGAGAAAAGACTTCAGCTTATATCATGCTGAGCCTGCCAAGCAGAGGACGATTTGGAATGGTATTTTTGGGGCGTGCACTGTTTCATTAAGTAGTAAGTGGAAAGCAGCTAAGTCATTTAAATATTCCAAATTAAACATTTCCATAACATTTTCAAGTAAAAAAAAAGAATCAAATTGCAGCAATTTTACCATATTCAAACAACAGACAGGCTATTGAATTCTTGTTAGAATCTTCAAAAGGAAGAATTTGAATTATTCCACAATATAATTTGCATAAAAATGTAACAATGACATTGATGTTTATAAGGAGTATCAAATAATGTCAAAACATACTACAATTTCATGATGGTTCCTTTTTTTTTTAATGAAACACATTTGATTCCCAATTATCATTTATACCACGTAGCTTCCTTCTGTGAAGATAGCACTCAAACCAATTAAGAGCATTCTCTTTCAGCCATATACACTGGAGCTTTTCAATCAACAAAATGAGTCCACTGAGGAAAAGACTTACAGAATTATAAACAAAGCTGATGTACAAAAAATGTTTTAAAGGACTAAAACCAAGTCATTAAGCACTTCATATGTTGCTGTAATGATGAAATGCAATGTGTAAGTCTAAGAAGCGAACTCTGCAGCTCTGCTTCAAAGCCATAGCTGCATACATCAGAATAGTGATTAAATATCCTGCTGCTCCCATACATTTGTCTCTAGTTTTCCGCAGCATTCATCTCTCATCTCTCTAGCAGGTTTCAGTATTTATTTAATGACACAGCAGGGGGTTTTAGGGGTTTGCTTGTCTTTGTTTTTGAAAGTTTTAAAAGTAGGTATTTCCTCTTATATTTCAACTTTTGTGGCCACAATACAATTTTAACCATGCATTAGAACTTTACAAAGGAAATATGAAACCTGGTATATGGCTTTTAAAAATGTTTTCACCTTTAAAAACATCAGTTATGGTTTTTAAAAATGATATTATTGGGACTGTATAGGAGCGTTTCTATCTCTGTGTATTCTTTCCTCTCAGTATTTTGAAAAGAAAATATTTTACATGCAGTTAAAACCTTTCCATAGTTTCAATCCTGTAGGTACTTACCTGCCCTGGTCTGGCATTTTCACACACAAAAGTGTCATAGAACACGGCAAACTGTGGGGCATTGTCATTAACATCCAAAATTCTCACAAAACAGCCACGCGTGTGGTCTCTTTGGGATTGTCTAGAAAGGGGAAGCAAAATTTTGTTTAGGAAGACACATTTGTGCATCAAATTTAATTTATATAGGCATCTTGTGGATATTAAGTGCCCACATACAAATAAGCATTGCAATCATTCTAACGTAATGAGCAAATGCAATAAAGAAAATTACTGCAGAGCCTAATTAAGTAGCCATGAATTCAGTTATTATTGGGCACAAGGGTACTATTATTATTTTGGAAAATCATGTTAAAAGTACAAGCCAGTATAATTGAGTTCACATTATATTTGTGTCCTTATTGTTCAAATACATAAAATAAGAACACTTACTTATTAAATCCTTCTTGTACTTCATTATATCATTTAATCTTTACCTATTTTTTGGATGAATAAATAGTTTTACATAAATTAGTAACTTGTCCAAGGTCATTAGCTCCTAAGTGATAATTATTATAATAAAACCTACCTCTGTGACTACTCTTATCACCAAAATGTATTTCAACAGCTGCTCTCAACTTTCTGTTTGAAAATTTTATTCTACGGCTACTTACTGTACAAGCTAGTTGGAAAATGTATGATGAAAAATGAAGATTCAATATTTTATTAATATAGTCATTGCTGGTACCATCTCGACACTCTAGCTCAATTTTGCATTACAATCTATTGTCACAAATTAGCTCAGTAGTAAGAAATAGCATATTAATCATACCTTTGCTACAAATGCTGAAATCAACAGCATCAAAGTTTTCACATAAAAAGATGCATTTCTGGCTGGGCATGATGGCTCATGCCTGCAATCCTAGCATTTTGAGAGGCCGAGGCAGGTGTTTCACTTTAGGTCAGGAGTTTGAGACCAGCCTGGCCAAACAAGGTGAAACCCCATCTCTATAAAAAAACACAAAAATTATCCAGGAGTTGTGGCAAGAGCCTTCAATCCCAGCTACTTGGGAAGCTGAGGCAGGAGAATTACTTGAACCCAGGAGGCAGAAGTTGTGGTGAACCAAGACCATGCCACTGCATTCCAGCCTGGGTGACAGAATGAGACTCCATCTCAAAAAAAAAAAAAAAAAAAAAAAAAAAAGGTGCATTTTCAAACTTGTTTTGATAATATAAATGAATAAAAATATAAATGCTTTTTAATTTAGTTTAGCTTTGAGTAACAACCTTGTATTAGTTATAATTGCATTTTCTCTATTACAGATTTTTCTAGGCCCTTATGCTATCTGAGAGTGTGTTTACATTTTAAATTCAGGTTATATCCATCAGCTTTTATGATGTCAATAGCTCCGTCTTTGGATACAGTTAAACTTCTGTGTAAATTTTGGATAAGTGAAGCTGAAGAGCAATATCATGCAATAAATAATATAATTAGCTGAAAACAAAACAAAACAGTAGCAGAATAGCTAGAGTCAGCAGCAACCTTATTAAACGGTCTCAACCAACATGGGCTGTGGATATTACTTAGCCTCGTAAAGTGTATCTGACGTTTTAAAGTAATCTAAATAATTTCAGATACAAAGGCAAAAATATTGTCACAAACAAATAGGAAGTATATTACCATCAAAAATAATTTATACCCCCCTGTTCTCTCCATATAATTAAATGTTATTACAATATTAAAATCAGCACTTTAAAAAATGATATATAAGCACAGACTACTTAACAGGGATATAGTTACAAGGCTGAAATAGTATAAAGAAAGGCAGACAGAATTGAAGTGTATTTAAATTTCCTTCCTCTTTGCAAGAGAAAATTTAAGCTACATCCTTTCTTCACAGTTCCTTTTAAGTCTTACCAGTCTTCTGAACCCACATGCATTCAGTTATCAGGTTCTAACTTCTTATTTGCTAATATGTTCTCGCACATTATACACTTGTTAGTGTACCATGAGGTTTACGAGTTCAGGCCCTGGAGTCAACCTGAGATGCTGCTTTTTTTTTTTTTTTTTTTTTTGAGACGGAATCTTGCTCTGTCACCAGGCTGGTGTGCAGTGGCACAATCTCAGCTCACTGCAACCTCCGTCCAATTCCCTGGTTCAAGGGATTCTCCTGCCTCAGCCTCCTGAGTAGCTGGGATTACAGGCATGCGCTACCACGCCCAGCTAATTTTTGTATTTTTAGTAGAGACAGGGTTTCACTTTGTTGGCCAGGATGGTCTCGATCCGTGACCTCATGATCCACCCATCTCGGCCTCCCAAAGCACTGGGATTACAGGCATTAGCCACTGTGCCTGGCTGAGCTGCTGCTTTGATTCTCAAGTTCACCACTCATTTGTCATGTTACTTTGGCCAGTTTACTCCATCTGCTTAATGTCTTAGTTTACTCAATGTAAATCAAAGTAGAATCTCTAATCTCACAGAGCTACTTGGAAAATTAGGAGTTAATGCATGAGAAGTTCTTACGAAAGTATCAATTTAATGATCAGGACTCAATATGTATTGACTATAATCATTACCACCATCTTTCTTATCATTATTATATTGTCTTCACTTTCTTATGTAACTTAAGAACTTGTGCTTCTCCACATAAAGTATCCGCCTAATAAAAACACATTATTAGCCTTCCTACTATTCATGTGAGTCTGAAGAGGTGTGCATTTGGGAAGAAGCAGAGAGAGGAGAAAAAGGAGAAAAGTGCTATCTCATTATTTTCCGCTTCCTCTATGCCTAGACCATTTGCTAATACCCAGAGGCACAGTGTTCTCTACAAATGGACCTTTTGCTATTTACTTGTTGCTATGGAGAAAAGTGAGAAGGTATGCTTCTTCCATATTTTCCGGAATGTGCTCTTTAACCTAATTATGTAGTGAGTGGACATAAGCAAAATATTTCCTTTCAATATAAAGTCTTGACATAAAAATAACCCTTGTTGGTAACAATTCACTTTCTAATGATGCCACAGGAGCCAAGAGAGACAAAAGTTTCATATCTAAAAACTTGCATCATCAGCCCCTTCCCTAACACAATATAGAGATTCTCCAGTGTCTTTACAAATAACTCAAGGCTCTTAAAATCAAAAGCTAAATCCACAGGGATGAATGTGCTTTGTAAAGCATCAGGCCTGGAGTCACTTATTCAAAAAACAGTGCTTACACTAATCTTTTTTGCTAGCAAATGCTGTAGCTTATGTATAAATGAAAGTATAAAGTGTTTGGAGGAAGAATCAACCTGAATAGCACCTGGCATATATTTACCATCTGAGTTTCTCTCAAAGTCCTTCAGGGAAACACTTCGGTAGCAAGATGTATCAGCAATAAAGGATCTTAAAATGTATGCCCTAAGGTGAAGCCATGACTATGCGTCCATGAGCCCTTTCATCGCTCCAAACAGAGAAAGTTTAAATCATTATTCAGAAATCACAGACCTTGGAAAAATATAACTGTTTTACCTGCTTTGGGTAAGAATTTATGAATAAGAACTATGGTGTAGATAATGGAGTCCTTTAGTCATAAACTTAGTCTCATTCTCCTCAGAATGTATTGCAATGATTATAGTCCAATTTTCAGATACAGTGAGAGGTACTTTTTGGTTTCTATAACAAATAGACCCTAAAATCCCAAGTTTATTATTAAGACATTGATTGTTACCTTAATTTTAGATGTTTTATTCTCTACATCGCATTTCAAAATATTTTTGAAGAAGAAAGAGAGGAGTTATTCCATGATATGATGCACTAAATAATTACCTGGAATAGTACCTGCCATATGATGTGATATATCAATATGGAATGTAGAATTAAATGGTTAGAGGCAAGGTCTTACAATATATTGGTAAGAAGTACATTTAAACATCATTCTGTCCTGCTCAGGGTATGGTGTATGACACACTTACTGTAAAGCCAGTGTTTAAAGTCTAGTAGAAAAAAATCCCTGTATGCTGTTTCCCTCTCATCCTCATTGCATTCAATACCCAGAACAGAATAATAGGATCCTGACTCTGTGGTTTGGCAGGTAGGCATTTCTGGCAGTTGTTCTACAGATTGATTTTATTTAGGGGCAAAAAATAGATTTAGTCCTTTATACAAAGAAGTAATTGGCTTAGCTTTTTACAGAATCGTAATTACTTCAGCTAGCTTTAGAAGTTAAATCTCTCAAACTATCTGAAAGGGAAAACGCAATTCTTCACTCACTGGGCCTGAAAAAGGATAGTGAATCAGCAGAGAGTACAATCATGATTCTGAAATGATCAGATTGGATCATGTTAGGTCCATCTTACTATGGAGATGTAGCTACAGATACAGACATCAAAGCTTTCCTTAAAAGAAAAAACTTGAAAATATTTAGTTAGCCTTAAAAGGCACAGACATTTACATCTTACTCCAGAAAAAAATGGATCATTTGAGATTAATCTATATTTCAGGGGCAGATGTAAGAAAGATGCTAGATCTGTTACTTTGTCCTGAAGCTTTGAATTCATTGCTGATGATCTGTCTAGCCTAATTCAATTGTTCTGGGACACTTGGTGATTCAGCCCCACCCAGTGCTTTGCCTTGCAAAGCCTGTAGTGGTTACTTCACATAAATAACTTGACCTTGATATGAGTTTGTGGATTCAGCTTAGTATTACAGATTTAAAATTGATGGGCTTGATTTTTTAACAATGATTCTATCCCTAATTAATGCTTATTTTAAAAACAGTTCAAGAGTTGCTGTACACCATATACATCACAATACGGGAATTAGAAAATTTGAACAGGTTTGCAGATAGGTGTGCCGGCAGGACTGGCTTCATGGGCATGCAACCCAAGCAGTTGCACAGGGTCGCACCCTTAAAGAGACTCATGCTTGTTTAATGCCCCCACCTTACATTTCTTAATTTACTTTTAACAAGCACCTGACATTTTCATATTACAGTGGGCTCCACGAATTGTCCTAGTATGGGCAAGAACTTTCACAATTAGAGACAAATATAGCTGGACTATGTCAGGTTTTAGTGAATAAAATTTTATCAGTTAGCGTTGGAACTAAGTATTGGATCTAGAAATGACAAGATTTCAAATCTCAGTTGTGCTATCACTGACGTTATAACTTCGGGCAAGTTACTAAAAGTCCCAGAGCCTTAATATCTTCTCTGTTAAATGAGGTTAATCAAAATATTAGGAGAAAATATTTTTTTTAGAATCACACCTGATTATGATTAATGGTAAGTCTGATTAACGATATATACCTGGATTCCTCATCTGTAAAAAGGAAATAGTAGTATCTTCCTACATGTTTGTTGATAAGATTAAATTGTATCATATCCACCCAGCATTTAGCATAGATCCTACATATTAGTGTGCAAGTGACAAACTTAATACTTTTAATTTTTCCTCAAATGATAATATCTTTAGTCTCTAATTCTAGCTCGTTTTTATTAGTTAATATTAAATATACGTTTATGCATACTGAAGAGTGGCAAAATGTGCCATTTTGGCATAAAGATTATTTTGAGCTCAAGGTACTTAAAAAAACAAAAAACAGCAGATGCAAGAAGGGTGCTCTGTCCCTTCCCTTTCCTTCCTGAAAGCAGGAGATAAAACCCCCAGATAGAAGATGTCCTCCCTATACTAGAAGAAAAGTAACATTCTTATCCTCAAATAATGGGAAGCGGGGCCAAGAATATTCCATACTAACAGATTCAGATTTTGTTAACATAATTTTTATCTTCATTTACACTCTCCATATACATTTAATTACTTTTGTACAATTGCCTCTCTTTGTCATCCTAGCAAAAAAAAAAAAATCAGTTTTGCCACTTATTGGGTCTTTATTCCTTTAAGAGAGCTCCTGTGTCATGTATAATTTATATTAAATGCTTTGTCCTGTTAATCTGTTTTATATTAATATTATGATGAGGCTCAGCCAAAAACTCTAAAAAGGCAGAGATAAAATTTTTGCATCTTTTACCAATACGTATAGGTATCCCCTCCATATATAGGAAATATTGAAGAAAAGATAAGTGTTGAGAAAATTACAGTTCATCCATCCAAAGGGAATTATTTTTAATATAAAATAAAACCTATAAAATGTTAAAATACATAAAATATATAAATATAAACATATCTGATATATGTTATTACATGAAATTCATCTTACTAATTTCAGCAGCTATAACAGTAAGATTATGCCACTGAGATAGTTCACGGTCAAGAGGTTTTGAAGTATAAAGGGATCCATTTCCTGAATGAATGTTAAAGATCCTGTCAAGGTCAGTATGGCGATCCAAGGAAAATCTAACATAGAGGGCAAGAAAAAATACATGATAGCATTATTAAGAGTTTGCAAGAAAAATAGTGAAATGCAAAGACACACTTATCACTGATAATTACAGGAAAGAACACAGTGCCGATCCTGAATGTAGATTGTTTGAATGACTTTTCATAGTTTCACACATACATTCTCCTCAAGGTATAAGTTGGTACTCTACTCTGCATTCAAATGCTATTCTTTTGAATATTTGTGTTATTTAAATAACCATTTATTGTCATATTCACTCAACTGACTTTGATATCTTTGGTCACAAAACAGTTGGAATTACAGGCAGTTACATTGCCAAATGACTTTATTTGGTTATTGGAAGTTCTGCTGAAGAATAATACAAAGATTTATTGCAAAAGATTATTCCCAGAAGCTATGTGTTGTTCTCAGAAAATTGAAGACAATGTTAGTTTCAATAAAGTAATAGACTATCAATTTATTAATGGTGTTTCATAGCTTCATGGTATGATAGCCATGTAGCTTCAGTTTCCTAGCCAGGTGTATCATTATTATTCATATTGCTTTTAACTCGAGATATTTTAAAAATATAAAAGTTTTGGATAAGAGTTTTTAATATATCTTTATCAGATAAAATCTATATGCATTTAAAAAATAACAATAAACTATACTGAAACTTCATTGCAAACATGATGTGCTCGGTGTCATTTTAAAGCCGAAAACTAGATTTAACATTCTGGTTGATGTAGTTTAAGTAAATCACATTATCTTTATCAAACTACGTATCTAACATTGACATACAAAGAAAATCATTGTGTCTCCCCCACCTGTAATAATTATTTTATTACTGAAAGACCTAATATACATTTCACCTCCATTTACTACATTGTTTAGTAATTCATTTCATCTCACATCTTAAACAGACAATAAAACATGAAAACATCAAGCATCAAACTCTACTAGGCACTCAGTGAATATCATTTAATTCTTATTCTGAGTCTTCTTCTCTAAAATAAATTGTGAGCTCCTTGACAAATATATTAATATATGATATACTGATCCACAAATATTTATTAAATGAAAGAAAGAACGATCTAATCATTTGGCATTTTGGCAAACAATAAGGTTCCTTATTTCTGTAGAAATATGACATAAAGTTGAAATATATAAATCAATAAAAAGCCTCTGCTGTCACGCATCACTGACTTTGCTAAATCCATATCTTGTGTGTTCTTTCTTAATTATTTCTTGTAGTACAGATTGAAGAAGTGATGACAAAATTTTGAACATTATGTGACATTATCTCGAAGATACACAGAGATCACAGGTCTTTTTCAAATATGATTCAAAGTATAATTATAGTTTGCAATTCTCTGTTGGAAAGTTATGGGTGTTAACTTTCATTTTCCTTTGTAAAATAATTTTCAGAACACACATTTTAAGAAAATTTCTTTGATTACTGTATTAACATTCACAAGATATGACACAATTTATAGCATGTCAAGTATGTTCTTTCCCATAACTACATTGCATTAGTAAAGCTATTCTTTTTTTGAAAATATATATATTCTAACCAAAGAATGACATTCAAGAATATTAGTTACATTTTCTACATCAAATTAGTATAAAGTCAAATTATACAACAACTTTAATAGCATATCATCTGTCATTGATAAGCAAGGAAGTTACTATTTTTGCTACAATATGTAAAATATTGTATATATAAGAGGATTTGTTCCTCCTAGTCTTTATACTTGCATCCTAATTAACCATTTTATTTCATTTTATTTTAAATAGCCACAGATATATTTTGACATATAATAATTACACATCTATAGGAGGATTTGAATTCTATTTCATTGTGTGGAGAAATATCTTAAGTATGCCACTTGATATACATTTAACTAACAGTATTATCTTTTATTTTGTAACGTTCCATTTTAAAATCAGAAACAGAGCATAGCCTGCTAAATCATGGAATCTCTGCCAAGAAAATGCTTGGTAAGTATTTAATGGGGAAAATTAGGCCTCTGTGTTGGTTATGTAAAACCTTCAAAGGAAAAAGAAAAAAATAGCACAAGGAACGCAGCAACTTAGATGTTGGTAAATGAACTGGGGAAGAGATATTTATGAGAACATCATGCTGGCGTGTAGAGGTTTTCTTGCCAATATGTAACTGTGATGCTGCGTGCAAATATAAGAAAACATATTTATGTGAAATTATACAAAGTAACATATATATTCATAAAATACATGACTTCACTTGAAGATATGGCAGACCCTACAGAATTTTCAACTGGCTCAAGTCATATGGCATATAAAATTAGAAGTTCCCTACACGTGCTGTGGCTCAGAAGGGAACAATAACCATCTGAACTTATGCTTGACTAGTTCACATAGAAAATGGGCAAGCAAAATCAGCCTGCAGAGATTTAGGAAAATAAAGGAAATCCAAAATACACGGTGGACAAAAAAATTATAGTAAGTGTTCATTTTCATGCTGAAATTATGACAATATGTATATTTAATGTAATAGAACAAGTGTCATTGAAACATTGATTATTTTTCATTTTCAGGAGTTTATCACATCTCATACGTTTTTAAGCTGTCATAAGAAGGAAATATATTGAAAAGACTCATCTTTCTGGAATGTTCTCATATTTTTTGAAAAAGGCAGAATAAATAAATAAAACAAAACAAGAATCCTCTCAACTTCGATGGCTGTGTATTAGGGGAGTTTCTAAAATCATAACGAACACTTACTAAAATCATAATATAACCACACTGCCTCATCGTAATTACTTTTTTTAAAAATTGAGACAGGGTATTGCTTTGTCAACTGGAGTGCAGTGGTATGAATGCAGCTCACAGTAGCCTTGACCTTCTGGGTTCAAGTGATCCTCCTGAGTAGATGGGACTACAAGTGTGCACCACTATGCCCAGCTAATTTTTTATAGAGGCGGGATCTCAGTATGTTCCCCAGGCTGGTTTACAACCCCTGAGCTTAAACCATCTGTCTAACATGGCTTCCCAAAGTGCTGAGATTACAAGTGTGAGCCAGCACATTCAGCCTACTTTTTAACTGTTAAAACTTCTCTCATTCAACCTTATATTCCATTTAATAACTTGAAAGCACGAATAAAGTGGTTTGGTTGCATTGTAAATGGAGAGCTCACATAGTACCCTGGATCTGTACCAGGGGTCAGAGACAAGGAACACTGTAAGGGGACATGCAGGTGTAACAAGCAAGGTTTCAGTCTAAAGGGCATGATAAAAATAAGAACACCATGAAGCTTGTGCATGCCCTGCCCCAAAACGTTCAGAGACAATTTACTAGAAATTCTTGGCTTCGTCAAATTTTTATACAACTTATGGAAGGATTCTTTCATCGTCCATTGGATTGAATGTTTTAAATAGAATTGTATCATTCCTATATGTATTTCAACTTCTTTTTCTTTTCATTTTAAACAACATTTCTTTTCATTTTTAAAAGGCACACTTACCTAATGGGGCTGGAAATAGAATCTGGGTCCCTTGCCATTACAGTACCAATGATTGTGCCTACTTCAATATCTTCATGAACTTCAAAGAGATAGGAGGACCTACTAAACACAGGGGGTTCATCCACGTCTTCTATAGAGATCTTCACTATGGTAGTATCTTTAAATGGTCCTAGGTAATAAAAACGTGGATCTACATGGGTGTTTTCTGCTTCGACTTTCAGAGTATAAAGTCTTCGGCTCTCAAAGTCAAGTGGCTGTATAAATAAATAAATCATCAAATTACAGTGAGGGAAACTGGACCGAGTTACAACATGATTTTTAAGTTCTGGTTGAGTTCTCTCAAGTAGTTCATTAATTATAAATAAAAAAGACTAATACAAATAAAAATATTATCTTTATGTTTCACTTAGGATTCATCTTTTACATTTTATTCATTCAATTAGTAACCCTTTGGAACATAGGATTTCCTATGAGACTTGAAACCTTGGAAAAATTGGGATGGATATTCAAACCTATCTTGTAGGTGGTAACATTACAAAAAATGGGCTGGTGGTTGTTGAATGTGTTTGTGTGTGAATGTGCATGTGTTGAGGTGTTAGCTACTGCAAAATTTTTCCAAGCAAATACATTTAGTTATCTTTTTACATTTATGTCATGATGTTTCCATTCAATGTAATGGGCTTATGACATTACAAAAACATTATGAAATCTTGGAGACTAACATAAAATTTTCAAGTTACGTCAAATATTCAAGATAAGAAAAACCTTCTCTAATAAGAAAAAAAGTTGATAGTAATTTGGTAAATAGGTTACATTAAGAAACAAAATACCTTAAATATTCATATAGTTTAACTGTCAGAAGTATAAAATCGAGTATTTTATAACTCATCCATTCTAAAATGTATGCTTCTTTAAAAATATATTTTTTTACTTTTTTTGAGATGGAGTCTTGCTCTGTCACCCAGGCTGGAGTGCAGTGGTGCAATCTCAGCTCACTGCAACCTCTGCCTCCCAGATTCGAGCAATTCTCCTTCCTCAGCTTCCTGAGTTGCTGGGATTACAGGTGCGCGCCACCACACCCGGCTAATTTTTGTATTTTCAGTAGAAACGAGGTTTCACCATGTCGGCCAGGCTGGTCTCGAACTCCTGACCTTGTAATCCGCCTGCCTCACCCTCCCAAAGTACTGGGATTATAGGCGTGAGCCACCGCACCTACCCAAATGTATGTTTTGTTAACAAAAAAAGAGATTGTTAGTTCGAATTCCCTGGACCTTTTATTTTTATTTCAGAAAGAACCCAATTCTATATGCGTTACTGCTGCTATCTGGTCTAAAAATTACAAGACAGCTTCTTTTCCATTTGCTAGTCACTGTCCATTTAATAACAAGTGGTTTTGTACTTTGTACCTTGCAAAAGAATCTCAGGACAGTTTAATTATTAACTAATGCCAATGTAGTTACTTTATGCATGGCATTTCATTAGGACCTAAAGTTTAATGTGCCTTATTTTCTTCTCATAATGATGGCACTGACACTACAATAAAAAGCAGGTTACCTTTAAATTGCATCACCGAGCATATGTTAGCAGAAAAGTTTCATTTATATAGCAGAAAGGAAAATGTGAACAATTAAATTATGTTCCAATCCATGCTGTCTCTTTTATTAGTAACTCTAATTACTGCTTCATACATCTGGATAGATGGCATGGTACTTTTTCATATCTCCAACTGGGATGATATATTGCCATTATTAGGTATTAACTACACATTTTAAAATAAAACAAGTAATTATGAGGGCTATCATTAATGTGGCTTAGAAATATGATCACACATATATTAACTTGCCTTTATATTTTCTAAAATTGGTTTCATGTCTCAATCAATCAAAACACGTGGTCAAAATTTTCAAGGAGCTCTTTGGCTTTATGTGTTTCTTATGTATGCAAAATATAAATTAAATTTTTGGAAAATTAGAGTGGTATCTTGCAATGGATAATTCATGAGTGAAGAGTACATAACGCAATTCCTACTCCTGAAACACCCCAGATGCTTATTTATACGGATGCTGTGCACCTTTTTCACAGTTATGATGCCTTCCTGTGTGTCCTTCTCAGTCACAATGTCAAACATATCAGTACCGTCGCCATCAATAATTCGGTATTCTACTTCAGCATTTTTCCCAGTGTCAGCATCAGTTGCTTTGACACTTCCAATGGCTGTGCCAACTGGGGAGGATTCGAGAACTCGAAGATGAATAGTGTCTGTAAAATATAAAGAAAAGAAGAGAGAAGAGAGAGGAAGAGAGAGAGAGAGAGAGATTATATTTCTCAATAGAATAGCCAAAAGCAAAAGGTGTATGAGGCAATATTATAGATCTTAAATTCTAAATCAGATGTTGACAAATGATGAATACATATAATATGGGTAATGTTAAGATCTAGGAATTTCAGGGCTTTGGTCTGTGTATATTATGAATAGTGAGAACCAAGTCGTAACAGTAGGAGGAATTCTGGTTTAAAAATGAGTATGTCTTAGTGAAACTCCGTCTTTACCAAAAACAAAAAAAATTAGCCAGGCATGGTGGCGGGTGCCTGTAATCCCAGCTACTCAGGAGGCTGAGGCAGGAGAATTGCTTGAACCTGGCAGGCGGAGGTTGCAGTGAGCCCAGATGGCGCCATTGCACTCCAGTCTGGGCAAAAAGAGTGAGACTCCATCTCCCCCTGCGCAACCAAAAAAAAGAGCATGTTCGTAAAAAGGAATGGCTTCATGTCTTTTGTAGGAACGTGGATAGAGGGGAAGGCCAGTATCCTTAGCAAACTCATACAGGAACAGAAAATCACGTACCACATGCTATTATTCATAAGTGGGAGCTAAATGATGAGAACTCATGGACACAAAGAGATGAACAACAGACACTGGGGTCTACTTGAGGGTGGAGGGAGGGAGGGGAGGAGGGAGAAGAACAGAAAAACAACTACTGGGTACTAGCCCTAGTACCTGGGTTATGAAATACGTATCTGTACAATAAACACTCATGACACAAGTTTACCTATATAACAAACCTGCACATGTACCCCTGAACCTAAAGTTAAAAAAATTAGCATGTTCCTTCTTTCTTTATTTTTGTTTTTTTGAGATGGGGGTCTTTCTGTGTTGCCCAGGCTGGTCTGAGCTCCAGCTATCCTTCTACCTTAATCTCTGGGGTAGCTGGGATTACAGATGCAAACCACTACACCAAGCAAGCATATATTTGTTCATTGCATAGATCTGCTTTGAGTGCAGATATGTATTTATGCGTGTTCACACAATCACAACAAACCACAGGATATAAAGTAGTTGTTTTTATCATGCTATATTTAGTTATTTGCTATTCATACTTATTTCAACTGATGGGAGAATATTTAAAAAATCCAATGAAATCAGCCATAATGGGTAGGAATCTTATTTGTACTTGTGACAGGAGGAACAAAGGACAGTCTGTGGGAAAAACATAAAGATGCCCTTCACAGTATCAGAGTAAAAACACTAAATACTGACAAACTCCCCTTCATTCCAGAGCAAAACAAGAATTTGAATTTATCTGTGCTTTCAGTGTACCTAGATGTTCTTCCAGCATGAACAACCTCTACTGCTAATGAGATTTATGTTTCAGCACCTGATTATAAACCACGTATTTCTGACGGATTAATCGACCCCAAGTACACTTCTGGTTAATTCTTAACCTTAAGTAATTACTTAACCTTAAGTAATTCTTCTTAATATACCTAATAAAGTCCAGACCTCGTCAAAATCTTGCCTGAATATATCTCTCCTATATCATTTTGCACTTAGTTACTTCCATGAAAGATAGGGACCAAATTGGGCTTTTCAATGTTTTCTAGTCAAAATTTAGTTTCCTATATCATTCCTATATCATTATTTCTTTTTTATTTTTCTTCTTCTTCTTCTTTTTTTATTTTTTGAGATGAAGTCTCACTCTGTCACCCAAGTTGGAGTGCTAGAGTGCAGTGGCATTGTCTAGGCTCACTGCATCCTCGACTCCTGGGTTCAAGTGATTCTCCTGTTTCAGCCTCCCCAGTAGCTGGGATTACAGGTACCTGCCACCATGCCCAACTAATGTTTGTATTTTCAGTAAACACAGGGTTTCACCATATTGGTCAGGCTGGTCTCAAACTCCTGACCTCAGATGATCCGCTCGCCTCGCCCTCCCAAAGTACTGGGATTACAGGCATGAGCCACTGTGCCCGGCCACTTTATCACTATTTCTATATTTCTCATGGTATTTTTCTTAGATAAAATTCCCTCCCCTTATCCTCATGATACCATAACGCAGTTTACCAAATCTAGAAAATGGTACTGTTCAAAGCTGACTGTGTGTTGGGCTACGCCAAGGCAAGGAGAGAGATCTCAGAAGAAATGAGCCAGCAGACACTTTGTTCTCAGGATTCTACTCCCTATAATTGTTAGAAAATACATTTTGTGTGGTTTAAGCCACCCAGTCTGTGAGACTGTGTTGTCTCAGCCCTAACAAATGACTATGGGCAAATATATAACACTACATTTTGGAAGTCATTTCCTAAGAGACATCATTGAAACTCAGTTTCCATCACATTGTACTTGGCCCCTTAGCCTGTATCCTTCTTCTTCGTTCTATCTCTGGTAACACACCACTAAAAGCAACTCTCAACTCATTACTTTGCTACCATCTTACTGGTTCTCTTTGCCTTTGCTGATTCTTCTCCTTAGAACACCTGTTCCCTGGATATTCTGATGGCTCCCCTGCTCTATTCCTTCAGTTGTCTGC
Source organism: Ateles fusciceps (assembly GCA_036589455.1). Taxonomy (NCBI): domain Eukaryota; kingdom Metazoa; phylum Chordata; class Mammalia; order Primates; family Atelidae; genus Ateles; species Ateles fusciceps. The sequence goes on along the minus strand of JAZHEH010000174.1, from coordinate 1,412,406 downwards.
TCTACCGGGACCTCCTCAAGAGCTTTCACTAATAACTTAACTGAAAATAGCCTTATCAAAAATAGTACTCGCAATTCTTATCACCTGTCATTACCAGGCATCCTATTATCTACTTACTTTTATGGAACATAAGAATGTAACAGAAAACAGGCACTTAGTATTTTTACCTAAGGGTTCATTTCAGTGTAGTAGCCACCATATCATTATTTGTATGTTGGATAAATTATTTGTGTATTGTATTTTGTATAGAAGCTTCCTAACTAGTCTACTACTGAGGAAAGGTGTTCTCTTCCGGGTCCACAAGGGGCGTAGTTTTAAGGGCATGAAATTCCCAGCGCCGTGCCCGGTTCCCATCTCTCTCCATCTGGGAGATGTAATGTCTCTGTACAAATTTTAATGGGGGCGGGAGAGAATCAAAAAGTCAATCACTCCAGCGGAAGTCCTAAGGAACTCCTTTCATTGGCCAGAGGTCCTGAAGAAGGAGGGGGTTCCTCCCAGGTTAAAAGTCCCCTTCTTCCACACCCTTTTGGACTCCAGGTTTGGATCCCCTTCACGAACACTCTCTCGTGGAAGCCGTCTTTCTCTCTCCTGGATTTCCACTCTGGAATCCCCTTCCACACTCTTCCTGGAAGTCTTCTCTCTTCTCCTTTTTTTTTCTTTCTCTGCCCAAATAAATTCGCTTTCTGCAAAAACTGTTTGGGGTCCAGTATTTACTTTACGAGGGCACTTGATCCCCTCTCTCATTCTTGAGAGAGAAAGAACCTTGGAAAAATGTCCTCTCAGGGGAGCTAAGGGCTCCCCCGGAACCTAACATTAGCTCCTATGCTTGGCCAAATGAAATCAATTCATACACACTCTTAGACCACATTGCAGCCCTGTTGCCCCTTAAAAACATTCATCTTATCAAGCTTTATTTAGAGTTTCAAAACTCTTTAATTGTTCCCATTGTACTTAAAAGAAAATATCCACAGGCTCACCCTTCACAATTTAGATCCTCTGTCCTGTCAGTCTCTCTCAAATTAATACTACCCAATAATCTTGGTCCCTTTTAGCTTTGTCCAACAAGCTTTTCTTACCTCAACCTTTTTTTTCCTCTCCTTATGAAAGATTTTCCACACAACTCTGCCTGGTAACCACATACTTTTTTAATATAGTTCACTATGATTCTACCACAGAACATCATAAACTCTAACCTGTTGATTGCAACACCTTTTTTTAAAAATTAAATTTTATACAGTGGCACCTCAATAAACAATTCTTAGCAAAGGTAATCTTTCTAAAATACAAAAATGATATCACTGCCCCAATGAAGGCACTTATTGTTGATGTTGTGTTTAATTTCATTTGGTGTATAAAGACCTATAAAATTTGGTTTCTGCTAAAATCTTCATTATTACTAGTATGTATTCTCAAACCTAGAGCATATAGGAAATGCAGCCACAATATTTTTTAATTAATGAGTTTTCAATTAAAAATTTTAAATATGAGGACTATTTAACAAAACAAATACAAATATATGGATTATTGGATTGAGAAACATATATATATATATATAACTTGAATCCATTATTTAGAGAGTACAGATTCTTTTAGAGTTGGCATGAAACATTTAATTCAATCTAACCAAATACTAAGTTATTAGGCAAGCTTGAATACAATTTAGTAACCACTATCTACTAAATATTCTATTCTACAATTAAGTTAAAGGTTAACACAGAAATGATAAACTGAAATCCTTATATTCCTGAATATGCTAAAAAATAGAATTAAAAGTAACAGATAATATTAAGATTGTGAAGGTTAGAAAATATTACCAACATTTACGCACTAATAAAATTGAATACCTAGCCTCAGTGGGAAATTCCTAAAAATTATGAAAAATATATCGAAGTTTACAAAAGAGAAAATGGAGTATGATTTAAAATATTCTACCCTTCCAAATCCAAACAGTTCACTCAGTGTTCAAGGAACATTCATAGAAAAGAAAATTCCAGTCTTACATAAAGACTCCTTGAAGAAAGAAAAGTGGGGCTTCTATCGTAACTCTTGAGAACAGTATTACCCTGATGTAAAACCAGACAGGAGAAGAAGAATCCAGTGGGCATATAGTGTGATCAATATTCAGGCTCTACCACATGGAAATGCATAACATTTAGTAAGTTCATTTAAAAATCTTTTAATTTAAAATCACTTATGTAAAGTTTTGTTTACGATAAACCCTATTCGAATCATTTTACTACTAACTAAATTTCTGATGTTGTTCAAATTTCACAATCTTTGTGATTAAAGTCATTCTTCTTTTCTTCCATTCTCTCTCTTCTTCCAGTCTGTGAGGATTCTTTAATCTTTGTCTTTCATGACTGATACGGTTTGGCTGTGTCCCCACCCAAAGCTCATCTTGAATTATAGCTCCCACAGTTTCCACATGTTGTGGAGGGACCTGGTGGGGGGGGTAATTGAATCATGGCGGCAGGTCTTTCCAATGCTGTTCTTATGACAGTGAATCAGTCTCACAAGATCTGATGGTTTTATAGAGGTGAATTCCCCTGAATATACTCTTTTGCCTGCAGCCATGTAAGATGTCCTTTGCTCTTCCACCATGATTGTAAGTCCTTCCCAGCCATGTGTAACTGTGAGTCAATTAAGTTTCTTTCCTTTATAAATTATCCAGTCTTGGACATGTCTTTATTAGCAGCAGGAAAACAGACTAATGCAATGACTTGACACTTCTAAAGAATACTCGTCAAGTTACTATGCAGAATTTCTTTCAGTGAGGATCTGTCTGATATGTTCTTGTCATTAAAGTTATGCATTTTTGTCAAGACTATCACAGAAGCAGTCTGTTCTTAGTGTATTATTTCATAGCAGGGAGTATCTGATGTCAATATGTCTTATGACTGGTGATCTTAAGGTGGTTAAAGTGTTTCTGCCAGTTTTCTCCTTTGTTAAGTTACTATTTTTCTTCATAATTAATACACACCTTGGTGAAGATATTTTGCATTTATGCAAATATCCCATTTCTCCTAAAAAATATGCCCACTAACATTAGCATCAGTCTGTGATCTTGCTGGCAATAATACTCTGGTTTACTAATAGTGATTTTCAATTTTTTTCATTCGGTTCCCCATTTATTATTTGAAATTCTTCTATAGGGAAAAGCTGCCCCTTCTCTCTTTTATTTTTACTTACACTTTTATTTATTTCGTAGATCAGTATAGACTCAAAAACATTTATTTTATTTATTAGAATCTAATAATATGGTTATTTATTGTTTTCTGCAAATTCTTCCAGATTCAGCCATTGGATGCTTTTTTTTAGATAGGTTCTGGTGCCTTTCAACATGCCTCTATCATTCTTTCAGCATGTATCCTTAATTTCTGGCATCACAAAATATTCCAAGTCCATCTTATATATTTTGTGCCCAAGCCCTCAAATCAAACAAGTTTCCATCTCTGCCTGATTGCTTCTGCTGGAGAAAGAACCATAATTAAAATATTAAAAATGAAAAAATGACTCTTGCTTCGTAATGTGGAAATATGTCAAAATATGTACATGAAATTATTTGTATTAGAAATAAATCTATGTATTGAATATAAAAATCTAAATAACAGCAAGTTATTGTTTTTTAACATGTTACTTGATCTTTGTTTTAGAAATCAACTATCTGTATCTTGAAATTATTTATAATATTGGTATTTAAAACTTTTCAGCAAAAGAAAAAATTCAGTACAAGAATAAAACATAAGTATTTAAATAGCAACACTATAACAGAACTGATTACACATATTTTTTATAATTTATATTTGTAAAGTAGCCACACATTTTTATTTAATCATTAGTGCTGAAAAAGGCCTACAAGTTCATTTCTTGGCGTGGAACACAGCTCTAGTGCCAAAACACTAGTCCGTAATACCACTGTTTTCACATTGATATAAACTAAGTTTTCTTGGAGATTTGCTGTTTCTAAGTCTGAGGAATTAAAGGGAAAGTGAGAATAGGATTTCTTCATGAGACCAAAATTAACTGAGATATCAAAGATTAATGGGATCACAGAAAAGTACAAAGAAACCAATCGACTTTCCTCTACTGGCCAACAGTTCAAAAATTTGATAATCAATAAGCGAATAATAATAATTCAGGTGATTAAAATACATTAAATGATATTTCGTTTTGGCAATGCAAGCTAAATAATTCAGTTTAATATCAGTGAAAAACAATTGATATTTGTGGATTATATGTAAAGATAAAGATAGTTGTATGAAGGTAGTGAAAAAACACAAGCCCAAATTGAAGGGAAATGAGAACCTAGAGAAGTAAGTGAAAAGTTAGAAGCTTTTTTGGCCTGGGGATATTTGCCATTTTCACAAAATTTATCTTTATTTTTATGGCCTCTTGAAGCAAGGAGGGCATAGACCAAAGTCAAGGTTATCTACAAGTTTATTTACCGAAGTAGCAGATAGACTCCATAGTAAACTAAACCTGATGAGCTTTGCACTAGGTGTAAGAGGGATCCAGATGTAAGCCACCTTTGACAACATTTTAGATTTCATAGTGTAGGCTCAGATAACCCTGGTACATATCTATTTTTACAGACACAGAAAGCTTTAACTGCTAGGGTGGTATCCACAATGGATTGGGATGAAAGATCATAAAGCAGTGTAAAATCACTTGAAGGAGAGTCTATGAACAGACAAGAAAACCTCTAAGCTTGTCCTAACTGGGAGGACCCTTCCTGGGTGTCTTTTGCAAAAGTGAGGGACATTAATAGTTCTGAAAAGATTCTTATATAGCTCAGTGAGAGTATAGTTGTAAATATTTAGCTCATAAAGCCACAAAGGAAGGAAAATGAAGGCATTAGTTATCCTAAAATATAAAACAACACATCAAATGCATGTTGGGGGAGAGGAACAGATACACACACACACACACACACACACACACACACACACATATATACAGGCATGTATACACATTTATATACATATATACACATAAATACAAATTTACATATACACATATATACACAAATTTATGGGCAAGCTAAATAATTCAGTTTAATATAGTGTATGTGGATATATAATGGACAGTTTTAATAAGCTAATAGATCTTTAATATTTTCATGGAATATCTTATTTTCCCTCTTTAGTAAAAATAAGCGTTTGAAACTTTCCACTGAAGGTAAATTCAGCCCTGCTGCAATGTTGCAGGTTTTTCTGCCTCAAAGGTCACAAGATCTCCCCTTTCAATGAATATCATGTTTTTTCCCCTGTTCTCTACATGTCTCAATGTAATACTTGAACTGAAAAATATTAAGTCATATCTGTATATTAATAGTTATTTTAATGCCAAAGGCAGGTTTCACCCACATGAGAGAAGGTAATCTCTAAGTTTATCTTGCAAAAGACTAATTTTGATTTTTTTGCATGTGCACTTTTTTTTTTTTTTTTTTTTGAGACAGTCTTGCTCAGTCACCTAGGCTGTGCTTCAGTGTTGTGACCTTGGCTTACTGCAACTTTCACCTCCCGGGTTCAAGTGATTCTCAGGTGGCAGCCTTCTGAGTAGCTGGGATGACAGTTGTGCACAACCACGCCTGGCTAATTTTTGTATTTTTAGTACAGATAGGGTTTTGCCATGTTACCCAAACTGGTCTTAAACTCCTGGCCTCAAGTGATCCACCTGCCTCGGCCTCCCAAAGCACTGGTATTATAGGCATGAGCTACTGTGCCCAGCCCACATGCAAAATTTGAGTTAAAAATTCTCAGTCCGCATCTTTTTGGTTTTCCCCAGCAATCCTAAACTTATAAAATAATTTTTAGCAAAACTTATAGTTTATAAAACAATGTAGATCAATATTTTAATGATCTTCAGTTAAGGATTTCTAAAACAAAACACAATAAAAAAAAGGTTGATAAATCAGTCTATACTCAAACTAAAACCTTCTATAAAATAAAGATCATGTAGAGAAAGTGAAACATTTTACAAATAAAGAGAAGATAGTTTCAGCACACATATTTACAAGTATATGTTTAAAGATCTATAAGAAAAGGAAGAATAACTAGTAGAAAAATTAGTTGAGGATGTTGATAGAAAACAATTTCCAGTGGAGGAAACATGAAAGATCCATAAACAGAGACAACTGCATCAAATTAAACCAGGCAAATGCAAATTAAAGCCAAGATATGACACCTTTTTTAAAATTACACTTGAAGTTCTGGGATACATGTGCAGAACATGCAGGTTTGTTACATAGGTATATATGTGCCATGGTGGTTTGCTGTACCCATCAAACTGTCATTTACATTACATATTTTTCCAGGTCTTTGCTATTGTGAACAGTATCGCAATAAACATACGTGTGCATGTGTCTTTATAGTAGAATGAGTTATAATTCTTTGGATATATGCCTAGTAACGGGATTGCTGGGTCAAATGGTATTTCTGGTTCTAGATCCTTGAGGAATCGCCACACTGTCTCTTCCACAATGGTTGAACTTGCACTCCCACCAATAGTGTAGAAGTCTTCCTATTTCTTTATATCCTCTCCAGCATCTATTGTTTCCTGACTTTTTAATGATCACCATTCTAACTGGCATGACATGGTATCTCAGTGTGGTTTTCATTTGCATTTCTCTAATGACCAGTGATGATGAGGTTTTTTTCAAATGTTTGTTGGCTGCATAAATGTCTCCGTTTGAGAAGTGTCTGTTCATATCTTTTGCCCACTTTTTGATGGGGTTGTTTTTTCTTGTAAATTTACACTTACGAAAAATTAATAAAAGTTAAGTCTGACAGTCCCATGTGTCAAAAGTATGTGGTAGAATAAAAACTATTATGCAGAGTTGATGGGTGTTAAGTTTGACACAATGACTTTGGGAAATGTAGTTTCCTAGAGGTGCTGTAATAAAGTACCAAAAACTATGAGGCCAATAACTAGAGAAACATACTCTCTGGCAGTTCTGGAGGATACCAGCCTCATAAGGACATACTCTCCTTGACTAAGAACAAATCTTCCCTTGCTGCTTTGGTGTCCCTCAGCTTGTAGCTGTACCACTATCACCACTGTATAGTGAACTTCTCCCTGTGTATTCACTTGGCCATCCCTATCTCTATGTCTTAATTATCCCTTTTCATAAATATACCATTCATATTGGATTAGGGCTTTAACCCTAATACCCTCATTTTACATTGATTTTCTCTATTTCCAAATAAGCTCAAATTCTGCAGTACTGGAGGTCAGTAATTCAGCATATATGTAGACATAAGCCATATAGAATTGTTGTTTTTAAAATGAAGAAAAAAAGGAAGTAAACCAAAGTGACAAACAGCATAAGGACAAATGAATAAATCATTGCATAATCACATATCTCAACATAATACAAAAGTGAAAAATGTGAGCTATACTTACATGGAAAAATATGGTGAATCTTAGGTACATATAATTGAGTGAAAAAGACAAGTTTCAGAAAATGATGTATAGTGTGATGCTATCTTTATAAACCTCAAGGAGAAGACTCAATATATTATTTAGGAATACATACATACGATTATGAATATATACACACAGTTTATACATATACACCTCCTTAACCCCATCCCTTTCTCTCTCTCTCTCTCTCTCTCTCTCTCTCTATATATATATATATATATATATATATATATATATATATAAAAGATAGTGTCAATGACCAGATACTATCACATGGTAATTAACTCTGGACTATCAAAAAGGAGAGAATGATCTAAGTACATGTAAAGTATTCCTAACCTTAGTCTTTATGATGTACTTTTTCAGGTGATGCTACTTATATTCTTTCATATTTATTAAATACTACTAGAAAATTTAAGACTACAAATAAACACATATACAACACAAATAAGTTTTTTTTGTTTTGTTTTGTTTGAGATGGAGTCTTGCTCTGTCGCCCAGGCTGGAGTTCAGTGGGGTGATCTTGGCTCACTGCAACCTCCACCTGCTGGGTTCAAGTGATTCTCCTGCCTCAGTCTCCCAAGTAGCTGGTATTACAGGCACCTGACACCATGCCCAGCTATTTTTTTTTTTTTTTTTGGTATTTTGGTAGAGATGGGGTTTCACCACATTGACTGGGCTGGTCCCAAACTCCTAACATCAGGTGATCTGCTGGCCTTGGCCTCTCAAAGTGCTGGGATTACAGGCATGAGCCACAGCACCTGGCCACAAATAATTTTCAAGTTGAGAATTTAAAGTATGGGTAGTATTCCTGGCACTCATTGAAGCAAACACAGGTCTGCTACTTAAGATTTAAACAGAAAAACAAAAAACAGAAAAGCAACAACAACCCAAACATACAAAACATCCCCAAAACAAAACAACTTCTAGCAGAGTCCAATCAACAAAATGGCTAATATTGGAGTAATCAGATGGAGAACAATCCACACACACACACTCATGTTAAATACTTTTAAAGAAGTAAAAGTTGACATAAAAATATGACCAGACTCTAAAAAATGACTCAGAGTATTTGATATTAAACCAAACATAACTGAATATTAAAAATATAATCATCGAAGTTAAGAAAATAATAAATGGGTTAAAAAGAAGATTAGCGTCATCCAACACGAAAATAAGTGAGCTGGAGGATAAAAGGAAGGAAGTAAACATATTTTAAAAAAACTAATATGTAATTGTGAGTGTTACAAACAAAGATTAAAATGTCAGTGGACCTTTCAACAGCAACCCAGATCCTAGAAATTTTTGAACAACAGTATCACAATTTGATGACAACGTTATTTTCAACCTTGAATGCTCACTTTAGCCACCATACTATGTGTGATAACCCAATGAAGATGGTTTTAGATTCAGCATAGTCCCTTTGGACCTTTTTAAAGAACCTAGTGAAGCATGTATTCCAGGAAAATAAGGGACTAAATCAAGATTAGGAATGCATGAGGTCCAGAAAGCTAGAATCCAAAACAAGAAAGTTAAAACAAATAAATAAATAAAAAAGAAAGAAAGAAGAGAAAAGAAAAAAAAGAAACGTTTGGCATAACAGGTGTTCCTGTCTATGGAGATTAGCCAGCCTGTGCTGGAACCAGAATACTGAGGGCTTCAAGATTGCATCTTCACAATTGCCAGATTGAAGCAAATGCTACAAGGCCGTTCACTAACAAATTTTCAGCAGCTGCACACACAACACAAGCCTGTGGTATCTTGGAAAAGATAACCTTGCTAAAGAAGATCCGTAATATCCATCAGTTTGAAATAATTACTTAGGAAATAAAATGCTCGCCATTTTCTCTTTGAACTTTGGGAGCGATGGTATGCTCTATTACAAATTTTAGCACATGAGACCTAAATTTTACAGTTAACAGCAAAGCATTTTTGAAAATTACACTAAAATATCGGTTTTTGTCTTAAACAATAAAATTTTCCATACATTTAGTGCTGTAGTGAGAGTGCTCTTGGGACAGAAAGCCAAAGAGGGAGGTTGACAATGGTGAATATTAAAACAAAACAAAAGCACACCCAAAAGCAACCTTTTATAGCATGGAACTTAAATTTGCAAAGATAACCAATATAGAAAACCAAGGGGGTGTGGGAGGGTGGGGAGTGACACTATATTTTCGGAGAATAGAATGATGTGTAACTGTTGTCCATTTTCATCAATCCTAAAAGCAAGTCAATGAGTAATGTATAAAAATATCTCAACAAATAACAAGAAGATGTTAGTTAGAAAGTTGTAGCTTAATCCTAGATGAACTAAAAAGAGTAATAAAGTTATCTGTGAGAATTAGAGCTATAGATGAGAATGGAATGGATGACTTATTTTACATATGTATATATACACACACAAAGCATACATAAATGCATTTAATATTCTAGTAAAAATTGTTTTTAAAAATTAAATTTAAAAATTTCCTAATGATACTAGAAATAATCAGTTTATCATAAAAAGTTACCATATCATAGAAAGTTCTTTTCAAAGAGAACATTCTTTTTGAAACATTAATTTTATTTTATATGGAATTCATTGTGAATATTGTCTCTGGAAATTTGTTCTCAAACATTTTACTTTTAGTTTGACTTCTTTGAGATTGATTTGTATTCTTAGGCACATACTTAGAATCTGAAAATATGTCTGCTTTAAACTTGCCATTATAGTTCTGGTCAAATATCTAAAATTATTTATTACTATATTTTAGTTTTTTGGTGCAGAGACAATATTCGTTACAAGGTATATTTCATGTTTATGAAAGTTAGTGTTTTTCATATTAATTTTTACTAATTTCAAGACTTAAACAGGAAAGTGATCATGCTCCACTGGTTCATATTAAAATGAATCTAAATTTTTAAAAATTTTACTGATGATACACTATAACTACATTGATGATCTATCAGTTCTTTTCCACAGCAATTTGTCTGAAGAAATATAGGTGAGTTGTAAGCGTGTGCATGCATGCACATATGTACGTTAAATTTTTTCTAAAGCACACATGCACATAAACACATTTATGTTTTCCTTAAAACAAAAATTGATTATATGGCAACTTCAGTAATTAATTCACTCAACGAATTTCCATTCAGTTCCCTACATACATAAGTTGGTCACGCTTTTTCTGGAATGATGCTTATGCTCAGAAATCATTTTTAGGACAAGATTTATTGGATCTATTTCAAAATTGAAAAGTGAATTTCTATATTTTATATGTATGAAAGAGTGATTCATTCACACTTCCTAATTTATTTCTAAGGCAAGTCTGTTGAATGTAAGTATCCTACTTTTTCAAGCAAACAAATTACTAATTGAGAACCAGCATGCTCTCTCTCCAAGGGTGTTTGCCATTTTGGGTAAGCAGTAGGCAGGGAACTAGAAAGCAGGCAGATTGTTTATGCATACGCTGACAAAGGCAAATGAGTGCTTAAGTTTCATTTCTCCTTAAAGACACCTATTTGCATGCTTATTTTTTATCTTACAGTGACGATGCTTTAATTATGTGGTATGCTTTCCTATCAATTCTAATTTACAGTTGTTTTAAATTCATTTCCAGGTGTCAGATTGAATCATCTGCTCCCCTTTTAATGTTTAGGCAGATAAATATTTCTTCCTGGTGAGCATATTCTTAGTATGGTTACCCATTTAAGCACAAAGGCATGAATGTAAAAAGGAGAAAGGTAATTGCTATTTCTATATCACATAAATAAAGTCGTATTGAGCAAGTAAAAAATCTAGAAGGTATTATTGCAAAGAAGCTTCCTATCTAAAAGGTAATATTGCAAAAAAAGCTTCCCGAGGACTGAGCAAAATGTGGAGCTACATAAACAAGCGCCCTTTCACACTGATACTGACAACCTTACATAATGTCTGCATGGTCAGTTATTAACGATTTCAAACAATTTTGATGCATTTCTGGTTTTTCACTATTCGAGGCTGATATTCCCAGTCACTTATTCTACCAAAATTTGATCAATCGGACCTCTGCACTTGAATATTTAAAATACTGCCAATTTGTATACAAGAGTTATAAAGAATTGACAGCTCAATGTGAGTAAGAGATGTTGGAGGAAAGATATAATAGGTGATTTAAGAGATATGACAGGGTGACTCCCTTAAGAACAACAAAGTGATGCCAGAAATAACGGGGAGGGCAACAAAGGCAAACTGCTTACCTCTAGGTTTTGAGTTTAGTGACAAACAACTGCTGTTTTGTTTTGTTGATAAAAACCAATAAAGTTCAAAGAGATATAATTTGTCCTTATTCTTTATTTTCTACCCTCATTACTACTCACATTTACATTAGAATTCTACTTTTCCAGAGTTGAGATGAAAAAGGCATCGTATATATGAATCAACAAAATAACATTAGCTTAATTTTTTTATTTGCTTTGTGTATAATCATATTGTAACATCTCTGTGCTGCATGATAATCTCAAATACTTGCTCTAAGAAAAATGACATAATTATGCACGTTTATAAAACATTCCATTGTATAATGTTTAAAAGATGCTTTTTAATGAGCTTAAGAGGAAGAAATTAAAAACAAGATAAAGCTCCTTGGAGGGAACTGCGGAGTAGTTAAAGAAATTATGCAATGCTAAATGGGCATTTAGGAGAAAGCAGAGGAGAGCTGAAAGTCACACCAGAGACTGAGAAACTACTGAGGGTTTCGAATTGAAGATTCTTACCAGAGGAAAGAGAGAAACCTAAATTTGTGAGCACCGGAGATACGATCATCAACTTAGCTTTGGGCATTTCAGTTAAATTAGAGCAAAACGAGATGCCGTACGATGTCTTAGTTTCCTGTTCGAGCTACTAAAGAAAGTAACTTGACAAAGCTTTTAGTGAAGCTGCCATGGATCCCCAGAGTCCTGGAAATCCATTTTGCTACATTTCTCTAAAACTGTCTCCAAGTTAATCGGCATCAATAGATAACACACAATGGAATGTGTATAAACAATAAAAACATATAGGATTCAGGGGAGGTTAAGATAAACTTTCATTTAATCACTCATAAATATATTATCCTAGGTGTTCTCTTTACAATGGATCTCACCTGAAATTGTAGGTGTCCTAAAAACTCTGTAACAACAGCTTTAATTGTGTCTAAACAGGTTTGCATAACTAGTTTTACATCTATATTTCTAAATTTACACCTACCCAGGGATAATGTCCAAGTTGTTTTGGAGGCTATCATAATACAGAAGGAGTGTGAATCCCGTTATGTAATATGCCAAGTAGTTTGGTCTAAGGCAACGTTCCACTGGACTAACTGGAATGTTCCAAGTAGATTTTTGTATAATTTCCATATACATGATTTCTCTTTGAGAATAGGAAAATGTGTATTTCTCCTGTCTCTGTCATGCTAAAAACATTTAACCTAGCTGTTATGTTACATGTCTATTTTCACTAATAACTCACTTGCACACGTCAGACTGACATACTGTATTTCACTAGTTACTAGATAGCACTTTTTCTGCAGGCATCTCAATTCAAAATGCTCAAATCCGATTGAACCCTGTCCTTCTCTTCAAATAAACACTTCTGGTAGAAAGCTTGAAAGTATCTTGTTATTGATATTCTCACCTTTTATCCCTCTAACCTTTTATCGACCTGGTTACTAAATCATCTTAAATATATCTCAAATTCCTCTTCTCTTCAGCATTAGTTCAGACGCCATCAACTCTTGCTCTTCCTATCCAAGCAATGTGCTTCATTGCTATCAAAATAATTAGTTAAAATGAAGAACTGTGTCTGATGCTCTCCAAAAAAAAATGATTTCTTAAATAAGTAGCATTTTTATCTTTTATTCAATCCTTTTCATGATGCCAACAATGTCTTGTAATCTCACCTCTTGCAATCCCTGATTTAAACCAAATTACATACATTTCACTGAAGTCTGTTTTTATTCATTTTATTCTCTCTAACAACAATAACTAACAAAAATGTTCTTTCCCTCAATGCCCCTTATTTTTCTGCCTGGAAAATTCTTATTCATTTTAGAAGTAGCTTTAAATAATGATCTTTTTCATGATTCCCTTATGTCTAAAATATTTAATTATTTAGACAATTATGGCACTAATCTTATTTCATTACTCTCCAATTATATGTCTGTACACGTTTATGTTTTGTGTATCTATGTATAAATATAAGTATATATAATCATATATATTTTGTGTGTATGTGTAAGTATATATAAGACTATATATACTTATATTCTATGTATATGTATAAATATATTTAATTATATATAAGACTATATGTACTTATAAGCATAAGTATATATAACACTATATATACTTATATTCTATGTATAAGTATATACAAGACTATATATACTTATATTCTATGTATATGTATAAATATAAGTGTAATTATATAAGTATATATAAGACTATATGTACTTACATACAAAACATAAACATGTTCAAACATATATACTTATATTTATACGTATATACACAAAACATATATATGTAGAGTCATGTTTCACTTAACAGGGATACATTCTGAGAAACGCATTGTTAGTTAATTTTGTTGTTCAAACATCACAGAGTGTACTTACACAAACCTAGATGGTATCGCCTTCTGTACACCTAGGCTATCTGGTAGTGCCTACTACTCCTAGGCTACAAACCTGTACAGCATGTTACTGTATTGAATACTACAGGCAATTGTAACATAATTGTGTCTGTGTGTCTAAACATATCTAACACAGTAAAAAATAAGTATCGATATTCTAATCTTATGAGAACACCATCATAATATGGTCCATCATTGACTAAAATGTCGTTATGGAGTGCATGACTGTCAGGTACAAAAGCAAGCAAGGAAAAGAGTGAGAGGGACAATGAGTATAAGAGAAACTGAAATGTAAAAAAGTAAACGTGTGTGTGTATGTGTGTCTGTGTGTATGAGAGACAGAGAGAGAGAGTTTGTGCCTGTTTACCCTACCAAAATGCAAATTAGTTGTGGATGTATCCTGTATGTAATTTCTTACTTTAAGACTTACAGTTTATTTTTATTTCTTAGCATACGTCTTGGTGCACAGTAGGGCTTCAGTCAATGTTTAATAAATCAGTGAATGCCTTAATAAGGTAATTTCTTTATAACTCCCTCAAACTGTAGGCATTGGGAACATGAGGAAAAAATCTGACAAAAGTCGAGGGTATTTTGGTGGTCACAGTAAAAAAAATCACTCTACATCTAACCAGCGTAAAGTTGTAGAGCAGTGCTTTTGCATGTAAGTAGGTTCATTTTTTCTAGATAATAAAACAGGGAAAAAGAGACATTTTTAATTTTATTCCCTTCTTTCTCATGCTGAAGCATCTTCCTTGGGGCATACCTGACAAGTTGCTCTAGTTGAAAAGTGCTTGATAATTTTAAAATATGCAAATCAGCCTGGGGCCTACATTACCTTGGGATCCCCAGTAGAGGAGAGGTTGACTCTATTTACAAAGTGAAAATCAGCACTTATTAAATCAAATCTCTCTTGTAGCAGGCAGGGATTATGGTAGTCTCACAGCACACTGAATGTACGTGTCTTAAATCCCTATGTATATCATATAGACATTTCCTTGAAAGGCCTTGTCTCATGCAAACTTGTTTATCTGGCCAAGTAGTATAAAGATCCCAGAAAGAGGTCAGTCGCGTTTGGTCCTTGGATATTGCAAAAGCACCAGGCAATAAAAGTACGATTTACCTGTCTCTGTATCACCATGCACACACCTTTTAAGAATTCAGTGTGTCCTGCTTGAATTTTGCTCTATAGTCTATATATAAGTAGTGAACCACCAAAGTAACTAAAAGTGAAATGCACCAAGGAAGATTCAGTTTTTGATGTACCAATATCTTTCTAGGTGTAGTGCTTTGAAGTACAGGCTTGAAAGCCAAATAACCTGGATCCCCAACCTGCTTCTTACTTATTTCATGAACAAGTGACTATACATTTACATGATTCCATTTTTTAACTAATGAAAAGGAGTAGATTTATGTTGATGCAAAAGTAATCACAGTTTTTGCTGTTAATGGCAAAATTACTTTTGCACCAACCTAATACATTATCTCATATGGATGAAGTGAAGATTAAATGAGTTTATATTTGTACTATATGTTGTAGTATTTAGTACATGCTATAAAAATGGACTGTTGTTGTTTTATTTATTTGGGTAAACCAGATAATCCTTTTTTAAAGTAATTTAATGAGATAAAGTCAGTAGTCAATCAAGAGCATTTAAATAAAACAAACAAACAATCATGCATAGATACGATACCTCTTTTAGGTTCTGCATAATTCTGGAATTGTTTACAGTTGCTTCTGAATTGGTTGTATTTGTGTATAATCTTTAGAGATAATTTGGTGGGAAATATAAAGAAATGATTTTGAAATTCTCGAGAAGTAAGATCTTCCTTCAGTTTATTTGTATACTCAAAAGTCTTCCATCACCTCTAATTTATCTTAATAAAAACTGTCCTTTAAGTGGGAGAATTTTTTTATTAATTTTCAGAACTAACATTAATTTTCAGAACTAACATTAACTAACATGAACAACTGATATTTGTCACTATTCTTAATAATCCACGGGAAATGTATAGTAGAAAACAATAAATTCACTCTTTCAAGTGCATTTAAGATTGATCTGGATGCTTACATAATAAATATCATATCAAACTCTCATTTAATTTGACATTGGTTATCTATCTACATAATGCCCTGCATACATATGAGAGAGTCACTCAATCACAGTGACCTTTTGCTTGGAGTTTGTAAGGTTTTTTTCACGTTCATAAAAGCTCAGCAAAGATGACATTACATAAATGTACATGTTATTGGTTCATGACTTCTATTTGTCAACCTAAATTGTGTGCAATAATGTCTGTGGGTCACTGAGTGTACAGAAGCATGGTTCTATGAAAGCCAGGTTTCTTAGGAGCTCATACCCATTTTTAAGTAGAATGTGAAAACAATCTGCTTTCCTTGACTTTGTCCCTGTGGTAGGATGTTTGGAAAAGCACCTACCTGTAAATAAAAGACTCTTTTTTTTTTTGAACTAGTGCCCATCCCTAGGCACCAACCAATTGGCTGGTTAATCGATTTTGCAAACTCTTTTTCTCTAGGCCTTGACCTTCTTCTCTGGTGCCTATTTTTTTTTCCTTAAATAGATCTGAGAGTCTTTTCAAATAGACATTGTCTGGAGTGTGAAGACAAAGATGGAATTATTCAGGCCTCAGTACATTAGATGTCCCTTAATCATTAACTGTGGACGAATGAAAATCAATATTGTAACATTTTCTCAGGGATACTTTTTGTAAAATCTTTTGGAAGCAAATACTGTTGTCCCAGTTGGTTTTGCCAAGCCCTACAATGATCGGGTTTCAGTCATTTAATCTTTTCATTGACCTTTCCAATGATTTTTTTTCATAATTTTACATAGTTTTATGATTTTCTATGTTTTTATAATTTTAGGGAAAGAAGGAAGGAAAAGGGGTAAACAGGACTAAAAATATTCAAGTGAGAATATCAGGCAGATAGATTTAAAGTATGAAAGTATAATATTTTTCTAATATTAGCACAATGAAACAGAAAAATTTAGGGATAATTGAATGTTTGTTTGGAGAGCAGGAAAATTTGCTCTGGAATCCTCCTTAATGGAAGTGTTATTGGTACATATAAGGGAAGTACATTCATTTTGTATACATTAATATTTCAATCAAAAGAGTAGAAAATACTTTTAGATATCATTTTGAGGTGCATCTCTACCTTACAATCCATGGACTCCTTTTTAGAATTATATTAATATGCATATATTCATGTTCACATATTGATATACTTTTCAAACCATGACACTATAAATATAACTTCAATCAGGCATAAAGTTATGATTTTTTATAATGCCAATGATAATTTATAATTTTCAATGTTCCTTTGAGTGTAAAGCCCTTTAAACTCATCTCCCATCAACCTCCTCATTCTTTGCTATGTTCCAGCCACAGGAGGTTTCAGTTGTGAATAGACTCCCTTCAATTTCCAACCTCAGGGTTTCCCACATGCTGATCTTTTTGCTTAGTTGATTTTTCCCTCTTTTGATGGCTAGATCTACTCCATATTGCAGTGTTTCAGCAAAATATCACCTTTTGAATTAGAGCTTCTATTAGCCTTCTCCCTCCCCCAATCATCAAATCCTGCTTACACTGGAATTGTCTCACATGTTATTCTTCTTATACAGTACTGAACCAACCCCTTGCCAGTGTACAATGCTTTTGCTTATGTATGATTTTCTCCCCTGCTTTAATGAAAGGTGATAGGGACACAAACAAGGGCTTTATGTTGTTGTTGTTTTTGACAAATACCATATACTTGCACTTAGTTTCTAAAATGGCTGTATTAGTCTGTACTCACGCTACTAATAAAGACATACCCAAGACTGGGTAATTTATAAAGGAAAGAGGTTTAATTGACTCACAGTTCCACATGGCTGGGGCGGCCTCACAATCGTGGTGGGAGGTGAATGAGGAGCAAAGTCATGTCTTACATGACAGCAGGAAAGAGAGCTTGTGTAGAGGAACTCCCCTTTATAAAACCATCAGATCTGGTGAGACATATTCACTATCACAGGAACAGCATGGGAAAGACTGCCCCTGTGATTTAATTACCTCACACAGTCTTTCTCCCATAACAGGAGGGAATTATGGGAGCTACAATTCAAAATGAGATTTGGATGGGGACATAGCCAAACCATAACAATGGCATTTGGTGCAAGGGTGATCTCAATAAATATTTTTAGATCAATGAATTTGTGATTTACTTGAATTGCCCCCTCATATTACATAAAAATTTATCACTTAGATGATACTGGAATATTGGACTAGATAGCTCTTTGTCATTGAAACTGTAAGGATGCTTAAAAGTAGCCCTAGCTCCCACCCATTAGATTCCAGTAGTACTTGCCAGTTGACATAACAAAAAACATCTCAAGACATTGCCAAATGTCGAGGGGCATGGCTGGGGGAGGGTAAAATTATCTCTGAATGAGAAACATTGTTATAAATCCACACAATAAAATAAACACAAAAATAAACCAAGATATCTGAGTTTTCATTTGTTTCTTTCCCCTTCAAATGACTGAGATTCTTGATACAGAACATAGGGAAATAGTGAATTTGGATCAGTCAACCTACAGGAAAGTTGGAGTTGTGACCTAACTTTTATACTATTGAATAATAAAAATAATGGTAATAGAGCACTAGCATGAATCAACATTATTAGATGCATAAATACACTAAATGCCAGCCACTGAGTTAATGCTTCCTAGATATTAAGTTATTTAGTCCTACATTACTCTGTGAAGAAGAGACTGCTATCCAGTGCTACTGATGATAATGAAAAACAGATGGTCAGTTTAATTGACCCACCTGAAAAAATTACTAAGTGAAGATTATTGGGATCATGCAGGATGACTCCAGGGTCCGCTGCTGAGCTATCTAATATGACAACCCCCAGCCAAGACACTAACCCTCATATAGCTATGACTACAAATGTAGTTACTTTGAATTGAGATTTGATGTAAGTTGAAAATACTTGACTCAGAGAAAAAAAAAGAATATAAACTATTTGAGTAAGTTTTATATCAATGACATATTTAAAGGGTAATATTAGGTTAAAGCAAAACATATAATTCAAATAAATGTCTCTTGCTTTTTGAAAACTTTTTCTATGTGGCTTTATCATTTCTTCCCTGAGCCTCCTTTTCTTCTATATATTGGGTGTAATAATAGTAATGGTTTCTATAGATCAGTTGTGAGGTTTCTATGATATGCTACATATGAAGGGCTTTGTGAACTGCAGAACCCCCTTCAAACATTGACTATTTACTTTAATAATATTAAATATTAAATACTGTTTTCCAGATGTTATATGACTTAGACAATCAAATAACATTCTAATTGTCATGACTGTGTGTTCCCAAAGGTCATATTCATAACACAAAAGATAACTTAGAAAATAAAATTCATAAATTATGTATCCATCATAACAAAAATAATGAGACAGTTCAAGACAGACCTGGGCAACATGGCAAAACCTTGTCTCTACTAAAAATACAAACATTAGCTGGGCATGGTGTTATGCACCTGTAGTCCTAGCTACTCAGGAGGCTGAGGCAAGAGAATCACTTGAACGTGGTAGGTGGAGGTTGCAGTGAGCCGAGATCGCACCACAGCACTTTAGCCTGGGCCACAGAGCAAAGCTCTCTCTCAAAAAATATATAAATAAATAGATAATAATAGTCATAATGATAATGAGACAAAAGACGAGATGATCTAAAATCCTCTAAATGTATTGTAGTATACATTTGGTGTTAGAGGTGGATTTAATTTGCTTATTGAATGTGTCATTTGTAAGTGGACTGTATTTTAGACACATGCATATATATGTTCCTTAAAATGTAAAATACAATACTACTCCCAAAGGAAATTTATTACTGATAAAATACTTTTGTTTCCAGTAATAGTTATGCTCATTGTGGATTATGCAATTAATTAATTATGGTTCGTTGTGCTGAATTTGCATGTCCATTCTCCTGGGAGAAGGCTCCAGCTAAGAGCTGGTCAGAAAACATACAAAATGTGAAATTTAAATTTTAAACCGTGCACATCTGTAAACTTGTTCTAAGAAATATGCAAGATTATTACTGGTTTTATTCTTCTTACCAATATTAAAGGCAACCTGGAGCTAAAACCTAATTATCTGAAAAAAGTGTAAGCGCATGCCTTTCCCTATGAGGTCTGGGGCCAGCACCACACCAGCAGACCTGATGGGCATACCTTAAATATCTAATCAAACAACCATCACAAATACATAGGTATGTGATTAGTCTGCTCAAGAAAATCTCTATGAATTTTGAAATCTTTCCAAATACATGCTTTTAAACGATTTAATAAGAATCATGTACTATTAAAATCAAAGTTAGATAAAAATAGTACAGAAAAGAGGAAAAATGCTTTTGAAGACTCAAAACAATACTGTTAATTCTTAAATCATAATTCCTCTGAGCAATGGCCTTTAATATAAAGATATACGCATTACAATAAAAGCTACTGCCTTTAAATTTTAATACTTTACCACAGGTGTTTAAAACAAATTACAAACTAAAGTTGGGGGGACCAAATTCAGAGGTTAATATTCAGCAAATACTGAAAATTAAGGACATAGATGGTAGTTCAATATCCTTTTTGTGTCACATTGCTACTCTAAATTCTACCTTTAAGGGCAGGATCTTTTAGCAAAACATAAAATTGGGAGTGTCCATTGAGACTTGATACCATTCTCTCTAGTATTCGAGTAGACATGTAATCTACCAAATTTATACAAGAAAAAAAATAAATGCATGTATTTTGTGGTCAGGAATTAAAGGTTCTTAACCTATTCTTAAACATTTTTAAGAATTTGAGAGGTCAGTTCAAAATAGATCTACTCATAGAATAAGAATACAAAATGTTGTACTAAGGTTGTCATTTCATACATAATAACATTAAATGCAAGTCAGATAGCTTTCTGAGGTATTCCCTCTACAGTGCTCTCTGGATTAGTTCTTATTAATTTGTCAAATTAGATTTTTTGTTGAAAAAATTTGTCCTCAAGTTAGGATCCTCTTTATTAAATGTGAAACAGAAACAAACATATTTATTGTAAAAATTAAGACTTGGTTTTCTAATAAACATTGTTTCCTTTTGTTAGCTAAAACAAACAGTTCTTAAATTACAATTATAGATGCCAAGCTCACATAGGAAGAGGTTTGGGATCATGGGTCCTCCTGTCTCTGAGTGAAATACGCTTGAAATACTCAATTTTATCTTTTCATAATAGTAAATTCATCAGCGTGTACACCTTTTGTTTACGTTTGTAGCACATTTTCAGTATCTTTTAATTTAAATGAATGATAATTGATTTTTTTTTCCTTTTCTTTCTTTTTCTCTCGTTTTTACGCTGAATCTTTTGCCCTGCAGAATGACCATTAAAGGGTGCTTACTCTGGGGGGAAACGTGGTGGATTGTCGTTGACATCTGTCAGTGTGATGTTCACAGTGGTTGTCCCCGATAAGCCTCCCATCTGGCCACCCATGTCTTTGGCCTGGATGACCACTTGGTATTGCTCCCTGTTTTCTCTGTTCATGTTTGGTAAAGCAGTCCTGATGATACCTTGAGAAAATACAAAAACTTCCATTATCTTCACTGAAATCTCAATTATTATTAGATTAAGCCCATAAATCATATTTTTAAGCTAGTGATTTTTTGAAAGATAGGTTTTTTTACATTAATTTTTATTGTCTAGAAATTATATAAGTGATTCTGTGGAAATATCATCTGTATTGGGTTTCCAATTCCTAGCAATACCACCTGTGCTGTAGAGTGGCCTAAACCTGTATGTTACATTATCTAAACAGGGGGTTTCCATTAGTTCACTCTGTCATTTAACTTTGAGTTCTTACATCTTTAAGCATTGCATTACCACTCATCTCTGAGTATTAATGTTAAGATTTTGTTCTTATTCTCTCATGGTCTTTCTACTTATAAAGGTCATAAAGATGATCAAATTAACAAACAACGATTCATTATTCCTGACCTGTTTCAGGCTCCACAGAGAAATAGGGCTGCCCTTGAAGTATGCTGTAAATGACTCTGGCGCTGTTCCCATATGAAGGGTCATCGGCATCGGTAGCTGTGACTTGCACCACAGAAGTACCTGAAGTATCCAAATTCAGCTTAGTTCTGCACAGTACCAGAAGGAGGAGCAAAAGCACTGGTTTTCATTGAAGACTTGAATGATTCTTGGCTTTAATAATGACCTCTTAAAGAAACTTTCACATATAACTTGGATGAATATATACACAGATAGTGTTATTACAGGTAAACTCTGAATTCAAATACATAATATTTATTTAGTCAACATGTATATTTTTTATGCATGCAATAAATAATGCTAGTACATCAGAATATAATAAGTACAGTTACTTTACAAATGCTCAAGTTTGATATTCAAATTCATTTTCACATAATAGATTTGTTTCGTGTAAAGGGCATATCTAATCACAAAGGAGTAGGTATGTTCTTCTTTCCCCTCTCCACTAATTAACTCTAAAAATAATTAACATCTGTTCTCAAATACAATTTTATGAATAGATTAAATTCTAAATTTAGAAACAATCCAATATGATCCCAAGTTCCATGAACTACTAAAATCTATTTGGTAAAGTTCAAGATATTTAAAATGGCTTTATAGTGAGATTACTGCCAAAAGTCCTTGGGATTTAATGAGGTAAATATTAAATAACAATCCCAGAACAATGCTTTTGAGAAATGCAGAGTCTGAAAATGTGCTATTATAACTGTCACAAGTAAAAAAAAAGCGTCGGATTTGTTTAATCAGTTAAAACAACTTCACGCATATTTGAGAAGTGTCTATTCTTCTACTGAATCCAAAAACGCATATTTAAAAATGTTACCACTGTTTTCTGATGCTTTTAATGGCCTGTCATCCTATACCTAATTTAAAAAATTAAAGCAGTTTTAATTTTCTTGGCCTAG